>CM048751.1:98912112-100225112 GCA_026315105.1 Locusta migratoria | reverse complement strand
GTCTGCTCCAAACGATCCGGGGAAGCCTCTTTCAACACCGATTTAGATCCATGGATGTGATTCAACGTGCGCGATACGTGAACTTTTATCACGCTTCTCGCATTCCCCATGTGGCACAAAGTGTTCCCGATCCCGATACCCCTTGCCCGTCGCATTATGATGGGGATGGGATCTTTTATCTGTACTGGACTGTTATTCAAGGTTCAATATGTCTCTTTCCCTCCCATGTGATCGTGGTGGGGTCGGTCTATTCAACGTCCCACAAAAGATTACGGCACTGTTTGTTAGCTCCCAACTGAAAATATGACGACACTGCCCAACGAGCATGACCGGACTGCTTTTACGCGAATATGCACCGGTCTCTAAAACATCCCCAGTCTTCAGACATTCCAGGCCCTATTTACTACATCCGACATTTCTATCTGGAATTCAGCTACATTTACCAGTCCCTACCTCTTTCACGAATACTACGGGCAAAGACTGTGTATGGGGCCCTCCAACTACATCAGTCCCCAATCCTATTGAACAAACGTTTCCCCAAATCATATGGCGTCGTGTATGGAACGCAGTACATGCAGTTTTTCTCGATTCCAGCGTCCAATCCGCCTGGGAAATCACCGTCAACGGCAAACAGGTCAACCGTTTTCGCCTGCACCGTATCCGACTCGCTGACACACCCCTATGTATTCACTGTGGGGTGGATGACACCGACAACCACCGGTCCGAATGTGGTCCGTCCTCCGACGTCTAGAGTCTCTCACAACGCATTCTGGCTTTCGTCACCCGACGTACACCTGCTCAGATCTCATTTTAGACGCTGCTATTCCCGGACACGATTTATTACCCGGCCACGAAAACTAACGCTGTGAACTGGATACGCGGCCACACCGTCCGCTACCTTTTCGACCGCGACGAGAAATCGGAAGTGGATTACTGGACGTATCTCAATGATCGCCATTGCACGATCCTTCGTAACTCTAAATACCAACAGTTCTTTTCAAATTTGTTATGGAGCAACTTTCACGATCCCTTTCCCAGCTGGATCGTTCAAACTATGAGTAGTTAATTTGATGTTCTTGTTGATACGAGTCCTGAACGAAATTACCGAGAAGACGAGATTGGATGTTCCCCACTGAAGGTGTGTGAAGAACTGCACAGAGTGAACAAGACATAAAAACTAAAGTAATTGATAAAACAAAACAAATAAATAAAATAAATAATTACAAATAACTACTTTCCATTCCCTATATTTTCCTCCTATCACTTAGTGTATCTAGGTTAGTTTGATTTGGGGTAGGTATATACTGGAGTCAACGCCTGAAGTGGTAGTTTTTTTGTTTGTTATTAGGGTAATAGTGGCGGTGGCACGTAGCTCCCCCCCCTCCCCCATTTTTTTTTTTTTTTTTTTTTTTTTTTTTACTGTTACGTCAAACCTAACGAACCAGACCAAACCAAAGAGACAGGGAATGGGTTTGAAGAAAATCCGTGAGTGATGAGTGATGTACAAAATGCTTTACTGGAAACGACTACCTACAAAAAGATTGATATCCCATAAAATACATCACATTTACAAAAATGCAAGTCTCGCGACGAATTCCTTCCACCACAAACAGTCGTGAGATCACACGGGAAACCAAGTCGGTTATTTTAGTTAGTGTTTATGGAACCAACTATTCAACACCTCGTCATAATTTTTTATATAATTAGTTATCTACCAACATCTGTAATTTTCACATTTGTCTACATTTGCTTTCTTCGGAATCGGGGTCACTACATTCTTTTTGAAGTCTGACGGTATTTTCTTTGTCTCATGCATCTCGCTTACCAGGTGGAATAATTTCTTCATGACTGGCTCTCCTAACGATGATAGCAGTTCAGACGGAACGTCATTTACTGCTGGGGCCTTGTTTCTACTCATATCTTTTAGTGCTCTGTCAAATTCTTTTCGCAGTATAGTATCGCCTATCTCAACTTCCTCTACTTCTTCTTCCATTTCTAGAATACTGCCCTTAAGTTTATTTCCTTTGTATAGGCCCTATATATATTACATATTACAGCTTTCCCCTCTTCGCTTAGTACTTGCTGAGTTCTTCATTTTCATACAGCTGCTTTTCGTGTCTCTAAATATCTCTTTTATTTTCTTGCTGCCGTTTGTCTGCTTCACTTGTTGAATTTTTATATTTTATCCTCTCATCAATTATGTTCAGTATCCTCTCATCAATTATGTTCAGTATTTCCTGTGTTATGCAGGGATTTCTATTAGGTCTTGTACTTCTATCTCTCAGAGCTACTCATCTTCTTCTACTGTATTACTTTCCCCCGTTCAGCGAATCCTTGCCTAATGCTCTCTCTGAAACTCTCAACCCCCCTGGTTCCTTCAATTTGTCTAGGTTGCAGCTCCTAATATTTGTACCTTTCTGTAGTCTCTTGAGTTTCAATCTGAAGTTCATATCCAGTACTTTATGGTCGGAGTTTATATCTGCCCCTGGATATGTCTTACAATTTAGAATCTGGTCTCTAAATCTATTCCTAACCATTACAAAGTCAATCTGGTACCTTCCAGTCTCTCACAGTCTACTGGACGGGTTCACAACTCAACTCGCAAACTTGAAATACATGGAACTAAAACACGACACGAATAAATAGAAACAAATTATTAACCTGTTTCGCCTGAGGGGCCTTAAAGCAATTTGATGATCGGTATCGGATTCATAATAGCTAACACACGTGGCATGACTAACAGACAAAGCAACTTCGTTAAAATTTGAATAAATTTCAGGAAAATTACCGCGGAAACAAGATAATAGAATAGCACTGTTTAATTATAATCGCGAACCAAACTGAACATTTTCAAGAGCTGAAATCCTAACATGAACAAACAAAGGCACACGCGGTTCGGTTATTGTAGCCACACGTTAGATTACAAAAGTTTCAACACTAAACTCGTTAGTTCTAACCGAAATATCCACCGCGTATTAGGAACGAAATCAAAAAGCAATTTAAGACTGCTGCGAGCATTTCGACTCAGAACCTAACACCATGAAATTATTTGGCAATGCTCCTCAGAGCATCAGTTCAGTTAAAGCCGCTTACCTCGAGCTCGTCCGACGGAAGAGTGCCTTGGCCGCCGCGTGTACTGAGCGATTCACCGTTTGCGAGTCTTTATCGGAAGGGATGGGGGTTGTGACCAGCTAGCGAGCCCTTCAGCAACGGCAGGAACCAGAGGATTAGTCTCGGTATCATAGCATCTCTGCAGCTCACCGGACAGGAGATACTTTGGTGTCAAAGAAAGCGTTGCTTCAGAGGAGGGGGGGGGGGGAGGTACTGAAGTAGACGATTACATGATTACAGAGATGTAACCAGCTAGTCTGCAGAGCGTGGAGACAGCACTCCACATTGATATGGCAACACGAAAGATAGTGACACATTCCACACACACACACATACACACATACACACACACACACACACACAATCATTCCGTGGCGATGTTAGTCAGGGCAATATACAACATAATACATAAAATATTACATAATCATCATCATCATTAGATAGTCCCGATTCCCACGCCTTTTCAATTATCCTGTGTAACCATTTGAGACTTGATATTCCACTGTATTTGACGAGTTCCGGCTTAATTTCATCCACCCCAGCCGCTTTATTGCACTACGAGATAATTAAAAGAATAAGACGCAATGTTGGGGCGTCATAAAATAGATGCATAAGCGAGTTTACAGAGTCGCCTTTACTCCGTTCACTCTGAAGTGGCGGCTCAAGGTCACGCAGCTGTATCCCCACTCTACATCCTCCCTACCCTACTCCCTTTCCAGCACACTGCCACAGACAAATATATACAGACGGGAAACCTCCGTAAGTGCCCGGTCCTACGCTCCGGGGTGCGGGGAGGGAGGGTTTCCAGCAGTTCCGTAAGATGTCCCATGATGGCGCTGCGGTCAGAAGCAGCCCTTTAAACTGGCCAGAGCAGGCGGCAGGTAGCGGCTGCCCCCACCACCACCTCCACCACCAAGCCGGACACAGCCGTGGCCTCGTGGCAGGCGGCACTACCTCTCTCCTCAGCCTCCCCTCCACGCTACCCTCTGACGTGCGAGAGGCATCCTAAGCCAGCGGTCCACCTGACACCTGCTAGCATCTTACGGAACTACGAGGGGAGCGTAGGACAGTGGTTTAGGGTAGGCTGCTTCTCTGTATATGTTACTCTGTGACACTGCGCAGGCAGCCCTCTTAGACAACGCGCAAACAATAATAAGCACTGCCGGTTATTAAAATAAATTTATCACATTTTAGTGACCTTCATTTCGTTAGTTTCGATATGTATATAATGTATATCATTCCAGGGATTATTACCTGAAAATAAATACATTAATTAAGTGAAATAGTGAAAAAGTTATATGTAACTCACCAAACAGAAACTACGGTGGGCGGACATCAGCTTCACTATCTTCGTCATCACTGGGAGTCTCGTCACTGTCGTCACGTAGATTTATTAAAATCCTCTGAATTTGTTCACCTCTATGTCCTTCCTTCACAAAGTCTTCTTCCTGCAATCGCTCCGCATGGGCAACACATTTCTGTCAATCTTCTATTGTCACGTTTTTAATGGCGTCCTCCTGTAATTTTCTCACATCTCTAATTTTAAATGTAGAATTCTGTTCTGCTACCTCTCGCTTTATTTGAGCTCATATCATTTCAATGGGGTTGTACTGACAGTGATAAGGAGGAAGCCCTATTACTTCATGTCCCATTTCTGCTGCTGTGTTGCCTGACAGGGCAAAGCAATTCGACTATCTTGTGTGTGGGATCATGAGGTATGCTTTTTCTTTGCAGCCGTTCCAGAATATCGGCTTTCTTGAAACTTGAGTTGGGAATTTTTTCTTTAAGCATGGACTGATAGCTTGCATTGTCCATGACTATCACATATCCTTCTTCCAGGAGTCGAAGGAGATCAGTAAACCATTCCCTAAAGATTGTATTATTCACTTCATGGTAGTAATCGACACCGCTTTTAGACTGGAACACCAATTCGGCCCCCTCTATGAAACTGTATTTGGCCGATCCGGCATGGAAGATTATCAGTCGTGATCCTTTACCTAACGAGACCTTTAGATCATCGTTTCTTTTAGAATCCTGCCAGATAAAACTTTTACAATGGTTTCTATTTACCCATGTTTCGTCGATGTAAATGATGGGTCGAGGATGATCTTCATTTCTTATTTCAAGCATTCTTCTTAAAAATGAGGCTCTGGTGGCTACAACATCTTTTCTCTCCATCAAAAATCTTCGACCGTCATTAGCTCTTCTGTATCTGAAGCCAAGTTTTCTCACAAATTTATGGGAAGATGTAATACCTCCTGCATAGCCTATCTTATCTTTTAAAACATCTTTAAGTTATTTAAGTGTTGGGTATTCACCATTATCGTGAAAATCTTGGATTGAGCGGCGGATTACGTCTTATTGGAAATCGTCTAATTCTGTGACAGGCTTTTGGCGAGTAATATTTTTTCTTGGAGATGAAAAGCTTGGCCCTAGGATATCTTCATTTTCGATTACACTTTTATGTGCTTCCTCACAGATGCGTTGCACTGTTCTTACCGACACCTGACATGCTTCTGCGGTTGTTTTTTGAGTATCTCTGAAAAAGTCACAAACCTTTTCTTGGCAGTTTTCCAACGCTTTGAAAAAATTATACACTTTATACACAATATCCTTCGGCTGACGCCTAATATCACTGACTCGTCATTGTAACAAATTTAAATGTAAACTCATAGAAACGCTACCACACTAGGTTCGTTCGAGTGGCCCAAATGCTGATAGTTCCTGATAGTTACTGACGATTTGGAAGGCCTCCACTGCGCATGCACCCTTCTTGACAGTTTCCAACTCCGAAGCCAACTCGAACGCTTATTTCACCTGTTTCGCAATTTGGCCACCCATAGCGCTAGTTGGCATCTTTGCTCTCTACCGATGTGAAAGTAATGTTATGACTGGCGATATGTTATGTATTTCTCAATTGAGAAAACTATTTAAGTCGTCATGAAACATTTGCAATTTACCGTTAAACCAAAGTATAATAATAAAGATTAACAACACACATTTGTCTGCAAACCGTGTATCTGTCGAGTATAAAATGAAAATCGCGTGACGAGACTAGGTTAACTTGCGAGTCGCGATGTTACCAGACGACCGTTCCATCAAAACTTTCTTCTTGAGAAAGCTCACGTTGACGTGAGGTGAGAGACCGGCGACGGACAGTGTGAATTCCGCCATTAGAAATATACTGTGGAATACATTCTGATCATAAAGTTCGACAAAACGCAAAATATACGTAAACATGTCCCCCCATTTATAAATAATGTAGCCAATTTAACCTGACAAAACCTCATACAAAAATGAGGTAAATCAGGATACTTCGTATGGATTTTGTCCCATTATTATGAGTTGCAATAAAATTTAAAAAATGAAACATACAAACTAATATACAAAAATTTGCAGGTGTTGTGCAAGAATTATCATCGTACATGATTTTCCCAGAAGTTACACATTTAGTGTAGAAACACCCACATTGGCACTAATAGATTTCTATAATATATAACCACAAGGAGAAACACGGAACAGTAATTGCGAGACGCTATAGTGGCACACATAAAGCTAGATGTCGGTTATAAAAATCTATCACTGCTAATGCCTGTTGTGAACTATATTATTCTTATGTGTCAATCACTTCATTTACAGATGGCACAGAAAATCTCATAAGGACTATTTTGACTTCATTTTCAAGCGAATATATCACAATCCAAACTGTAAAATCATACGCATCCGTCTTTAAATTCGTATGTTATGAAAATTTCCACACCTTTCATTTATAGTATGTATAGGTGTAATAAAAAGGGGACGTACTGTATTAGAAGGCCACATAAGTTGAAAGAATGCCTGTCTAATATACATAGCTCAGCCTCAATCAAGAGAAAATCGAAGACTTAGAACACAAACCTCTTCATAAATATGCGAGCTTGTCTTTTGGAGGAGACTTGTTAAACGCTTTGGATTCAGTCAGAAAACAGTTTGACGAAAATCCGCTGACTTAAACAAACGGTCGCAAACTATCAGCTCCGCCACTCGAACAACTGATTGGTCAGTCAGATATCGTCAGAAAAAGTCGAAAGTGCCACTGGAACGCCTCAAACCGTTCCAGACCGTCAGCAGCGCCACTCGAAGCTACTGTTGCAGAAGGGATGGACGGCGCTCTGGGGAGAGGGGGAAAAGGCATTGTGGAGGGGGTGATCACGTGACGTGCGGAGTGCTGGCCGAATGACCTTGAGCCGCCTCTTCAGAGTGAACGGAGTATAGCAACACAACAAATATAATTGCTTCATTAAATAATATGGAACAGGTCCACATCATTATGTGGACGTGTTTCAACGGGTGCGACCTGGTTAGAATCTCGGCGCGAGATGGCGCGGTGTGCCCCGGGAGCAGGTGCGCTATTTGGGGCGGTGCGTGAGGAGAGTCTGGGCGTCAGCCGAGATAAGGCGACCTGGCCACGGGAGGGCCAGCCCTGAGCAGCGGGGAGGGGAGGTTTACTGCCAGACACCCCCGTAAACTGTCGCCTTTACTGCCGGCGGGTCAGTGCGGGCCCCGCACAGCAAGAAGACGGCACCTAGGGGCGGGGGTGAGGGGGAGGGGGGAGGAGCGTTATAACGGAGGCCGGACACCGCCCGCGCCGTCTCAGGTCTCCTGCACCATAATGGTGCTGCAGGCACCGCGGCACCCATTTCGAGCGGCCCACTTCGTGTAGCTTCTCAGTTAACCCTTTCATTCTGTCTTGTTCCTCGACAACAATGTATTAAATGTCTATTTATATTAAAAGTTGATTTGTACTGTATTTTGTGTACCAGTCCTTAACGTCACGTTGTAGTTGATGAAAAACATGCTTCTACTACGACACTTTGCCACTTTGGCTGCAGTGTGTAGCCATTTCTGAGGCATTAATTTGTTCTTGGAGGTTGTGTTACTTTGCCGTGGCTGTGAGTGTGAGCGTGAATGTGGCTTATTTATTTCAGAAGTTAATTGTCTCGTCTTTGGTGCTGCTAGCATTATTGATATGACAATGTTAACCATCAACAAAATAACGTCCCAGATGCACTAAAGGTAAAGTCAACAATCCGAGGATTGGTTTGAACACCACAGTGCTTTACTAGGCATGGTCCTGTTTGGAGGTGATATGCCGTTGCCTTCCCCCGACCATCAAACTGACTTACCCAGCCAGTTATCGGGGGACCTACAGCTTAACGTGGGCTCCGAACCACGGTGCTACTCGGTATTTTTCACACGAGCAATACTGCCAGAAATGAAAGAAGTGAAAAGTGACAGATTAAAATCCTAGTAACTGGCTGCGATCGATCCCGCGACCTTTGGATTTGTAGTCTGACACTCCGCCACTGCGCAACCGAAGCGCATATACGCTACAGCCCATTACAATTGCTTCACTTAGACGAAATGCAGATCATAAACGGGTAATTATTGGTCAAATGTATTGCACCGGAACTGACATGTGATTAAATTTTCACGCATTTTCACTAACAGGGGAAGAGCGCACCGCGCGACATCCAAACTATTTTCATCCTCTCACTCGCGTGAGACCTGCTTGAGGCTCTCACGTATCACTGCGCCCAGAATATTTAGGGGGGCGCAGCACACATGCAGAAAATGCAGTCCCTACAGAATGGTGCAGTCCGTCAGGCCCTGCACCTTCCCCGAGATTTCCCCTCTGACCACCTATCAGAGGTGCCTCGAATCAGAGATTGTATCAAGCGTACTGCCCGGTCATCTATGGAAAGGCCGCTCAGTCCATGAATAGCCAAATCCGCGCGCTGGGCAACCCCCTGCAGCGCAACACCAACACACGTTGCTCTCACCTCTTAAATCAGGATGATCCTGCCATTCCCATCCCTCTGAACAGCGAGAAGACAGTCTCCCATCAAGTTACGAATATCCTGATGTATTGGGAGGAAACTCACAACAGTTCTGCGAACTCAATCGTACCCCGAGGGTTGCCGCTTCCTTGCTTCAGTTTGGTGAGCCACTGCCACGCAACGGAAGACGTCGTCCGGCTCCGTTTCCACGGCCCATTCTCGTAAGGCTGTCGATATCTTCCAGGCTTGTGCCTGCTCATCGAGGAAGGTTTTTGGGCCGGCCGCGGTGGCCGAGGTGACTGAAGCGTTACAGTCAAGGTCTGCACGGCCACTACGGTCGGGGGTTTGTAAGTTTAGGGACTTATGACCCCGTAGTTAAGTCCCATAAGCTTAACAAACATTTGATTTGAAGGTTTTTGGTTGTACTCCTTTGTAGTTTATGTCTTGGTTCCAGACGCTTAACGGTTTTATTAATAAAGTCGTGAGTATCAGTATTTCTAGTTTTTATCTCCTTAAGCGAGATATTGCAGAAAGGGTCAACTACTTTGAAAGGAAACAAATATACACCCCTGGAAATTGAAAAAGTAACACCATGAATTTGTCGATCCAGCAGAGTGAAATTTTATTGACATAATCTTGAGGATGTACAGGAAACACCAGCCACAGAGCCGTATGTATGGGAGTACAGTCACTAAGGCGTGCGCAATATTTACGCCAGTACTATATCATCCTCCTGTAGCAAATCTAGCTGCAGATATCGCATATAGACTATCGCAGAAATGCCGAATGTATCTAGTCTTGCAGAATGGCCTGCCATGTAGTTTCAACCTGGTGTCTCATTTGGGCCAGATTTCGTGCCGGTCGTGCAGACAGCGCAAAGTGACGTTTCATCTGGTCACAAACATGCTCATTGGGGGACAGATCTGGGATCATACTGGTCAGGACAGTTGACGTATGCCTTGAAAAGAACTTTGCATGCTACGGGATACATTGTCCTGTTGGTAAAGCATATTGCCTTGTTACTGCAAGATCGTTAACACGTCGTGTTGAAATATGGTTTCACTGTTTCGTGCACAGGTCACTATACCCTCCACGATCACGAAGCGAGGCCGGCCAGGATATGGCTCCACACTCAAAGATGCACTATTATGTTAGGGCTTCTTCCTCTCGTGCCCCAACACCATGTATCCCGCCCTTAGTAGCGCTTATGGAAGGTCGGATGGAGACGTCTTCTGAGTGTACTTGTATACTTTTCAAGTCACATTTAGGTGCACGGCAGACGGTTTAGCGAACCATTTTTATGACATTTCTCTTTAGTTCCATTCTCTAATATCTCCGGGGAAAAAGGAACACGTATTCCTGTTTGTGATCTGGTTTCTCTTATTTTATTATCATGATCGTCTCCCTATGTATATGTGTGCTAACTATATATGTTCGCATTCTGAAGAGAAAGTTGGTGAAAGAAATTTCACAAATAGATCTCGCCGCAACAAATAACGCCATTCTTTTACTGACTTCCACCCCAAATAGTGCATCAATTCCATGACAAGAGTTGCTTCTGGCTTGTGCAGGGAAGGGGGAAAATCTGGAATGTAAACGACAGAGGCACATGGGGCTGACATCCTGCATCATGGCGTGGAGAGCCATAGCCTACAGTGGCCGTTCCCGCCTGTTTATCTTCAAGGGAACTTTGAACACCACACGGTACATGGAAAGCATCATTCAACCCGTCTTGCTACCGTTCGTGCACCAATAAGGTGATGTGCTTTTCCAACAGGATAATGAACGTCCGCATGTATCCCGTATCACGCAATGTGAATATCATACGTCCCATATTGCGACAAAATTTTCATTATCAAGTGATATTATTGGAAACAAGTCACAGGTGGAACTATATCGACTTTATCCCGATAATAGCTGCAGCGAAGCTCCTCTGCATCTGAGCTCCATCACTCACCGTCTGAAGTGAGGCGGTAGGCTGCATAAAACCTGCATCATAGTGTAACATCTACAGTCACGACACTCCCGCGGACTTTTGTCGAAAGCCACGACAGCAGCGCTCCAAGTTGCTGGCAAGGTACATTTCTGAATACGATATCAGATGAGTGTGTATCGTATCCTTCAAATCAATTTTAACATACAACAGAGGAGGTATGCAGTATCATAAAAATCGGTACTAATTAGATTCTAACGCTACATCTGTCTTTATTAAGTTTCCTAAGAATCATTGAAAAGTATGAAAACGCTACATTGCAGGACAATTTATTGAAGATATTCTTGAAATCCACAACTTTTTAATGAGGAATTTCATTTTCTATTACGAACAAACTATGGATAACCAACAACAGAATACCCAACATTCTGCAGAAAGACGTCGGTTTGCCTTAAAAAAAACGTCAAGGATTCTTCACTGAAATTCCAGTCAGATCAGTAAGTGTTGAACGTAAGAAACTTTAAATAGCGGGATAGCCGAGGAGATGAGATTTTGAGACTTAAATGCTGAGCCAAGCTGTTTGTTTAAGATATGGAGACGAAAGGAATAGATGACGTTGGAGAAACGATCTTTGAAGTTTTTATAAGGTAAAGTTTTTCATGAAATACTTGGCATGTTTCTATGGCACAACTTCGCATTGTTAGGTTGAACTGATGGTAACAGTAAAGGTCGGGAAAGATCTTGCTGTTAGCTTGTGGTCTCACGATTCATGCTAGGGACCCCTTTCTGTGTTAGGAAAAGTATTTATTGTAATAGTTTAGTTTTGAGAGTGCGTTTTTTATGAAATAGGAATTTCATGGGTCGTGTTCCTGAAATATGGTATTGTTGTAACATTGTTAGTGTGAATCAAGTTTAATTTATTAATAGTTAAGAAATGTTTATCGTTGTTTAAAAAATAATTTTGTAGGAAGGTTAATTATCTGAGTTATATTTTTCTCTGAAAGATTTTAAAATCCAAAACATGACATTGTCAGTAATTTTCATGGAGTTACATCAGTTAGAAAATGAACCAGATATCTCATTTTATTATTATTAGTTCGAGTCTCTTAAACCAATTACCAGTTTATCCATCCTCAACTTTTTATTAAAAGTGCCATAGATGTTTTCTGTAGTTAGCTTTCCACTAGTTAGTACAGCAGAAAGCACTTTGGTGTTGCGCAAATTTATGCAGTAAGTGAAACTGAGAAAGAATCAGTTTTTGTTGTCATGCTTACCGTTCAGTATGATTTACAGATTTCACGGTAGGACAATTCATATAGTGTTCAATAAAGGTTAACAAGTGTTTGCACTGAGTCAGATTGCATTGATAAATATTGTGTTCGTTACATTCCGTTAAAGATTGTTAGTTCAGTCAGAAATAATTTCAGACTGTTAACTTTGTTACATTTTCATACAGAAACAATTAGCAGTTTGTGTTTCATTATAATAAACAATTTGCAGTCAGATAGGTTTTGCAATACCTTGACATTCACATAGAATACAGTTAAAAAATACGCAGTGACATTATCATAAAGTTGTGCAGAGGCATTCAGATAGAACAAGTGCAATCACATTCAGTTACATTTCATTCAAGTAGCGCAGACAGTTACATTCTTAGATCATATTATGGTAAAACACGTAACTTTCGCAGGAGACGTAAATTTTGTAAGAGAGAAGGATAAACAAGAAATTTGCAATGTATTTTCGTTAATTCACCGCGGTTGGCGTGGCTAGTTTTCGTTTGTCATGTGTCTTGTAGCCGGCGCTAGTTGTCGCGTTCGGCTGGTATATCCAAGCCCTCACAATACCGTAAGCGGCCGATAGCGAACAGCAGGTAAATTGAAGAGTGCTTCGGCGGCCTTTATGGTGGCAAACTTCCGCCGCAAACTTCAAATGTGCGTAAGACTCTTTTGATCAAAGTGTGTATTCATTCGAGTTGTCACGAAAACTATGTCTAACTGAAATATGTAACGACAAAGCAGCGTCAGAGTCTTTCAATATACAGCAAGTATCGGTTGTATGTAAATTTATTACATATACGGCGTAGAAATCGGCGTAGATATCCTAGCTAAATCGAATTATAACATTTACTCTTTCACCGTTCTAAGTCCAGCATATGAACTGCGTTTATCATCAGATATGATTTTTGGCACTTTCTCAGTGTATTCTAAATTGGTGAAACTTTTGTACAGCCATTAATTCTTTGCTTGAGGACCTGCTAGATTCTCTGATATGTAGATATCTTATACCATCAAAAATGAAACAGGACTGCCTCGAACGGCTAATGTTAGAAATCGACTGTAAAAATGAAATAGCGTCTTAGCTTTTCAATACAGCAACAAGCCACTACCAAATTCATTGAAGAACACGAAGTGTGCCATAACATTTTATTAACTAAGTCCGCCTCCGTAGCTCAGCGGTAGCGTCGCTGACTACTACGCAGGAGGCCCGGGTTCGATTCCCGGCAGGGGACTGGGTGTTGTGTGTTCTCATCATCATCATCATCATCTCATCATCGTTGGCACGTAAGTCGCCCACGCGGCGTCAAATAAAAAGACTTGCGCTAAGGCGGCCGAACAAACCCGCAAGGGTTCTCCCGGCCAAGAAAGCCACACGCTCATTTCATTTCTTAACTAAGTGAATCTATCACAGCATTAGTGTATCTAGCACGAATATTAGCATTTTTAATGCTGTAAGCAAAATATTTTACAGTGGCGTGAACTGCTCAACTATCGTCATATGGTTCAACATCACAATGTACATTCAGTGTGGCTGTGTGTCATTCATATATGTAACTATACAAAGTTCTACAAAAAAAAATCTTTCAGTTGTTATACCAATATCTAAAGCAGTTGACCTTTAAAGTCTTTGTTACAAGTTACTGATATTAATTTCATAAACAATAATTATAACAGAAATAAGGCAATTGATCTTGTGTCCCAAATAGTTATTTTACAAATCATAAAATGAAATTTTTGAACTTCGTCCACCAGTACTGCCCAAAGTAGCT
Source organism: Locusta migratoria (assembly GCA_026315105.1). Classification (NCBI taxonomy): domain Eukaryota; kingdom Metazoa; phylum Arthropoda; class Insecta; order Orthoptera; family Acrididae; genus Locusta; species Locusta migratoria. The sequence goes on along the minus strand of CM048751.1, from coordinate 100,211,200 downwards.
CGTTTTTAAGAGCTACCAGTATTATAAAAGCCTGTAATTTATTTCATTCAATCCTAAACTGTCTTGACTAAAAGCCTGTCAAGCAAGAGTAACCCCCTCTGAACACATGTAGTAGGGCTTCTTATAATCCTGAGAAATATACATGGGAAGAAGGTATTCATTCTTTTTATTCCTTTCGTAAACCAATTTGTGCAGTTATACGCTGAGCAGCCCTTCACCATTGTGCTTTATGTATACTACAATAGTCAAACAATAAAGACGTGTCTACCAACCGAGACCATATACCACAGGAACTATATAATACACGGCTTATCTCCTAACATCATTCGTATTTATTTGACGCTTACCACTATCATGGCGGCCGACCGAAGGTTCAAATTATCCCTCGACAGCAGTGCCGTTAGAGAATCTAGTTGTTTTTTTTTTTTTTTTTTTTTTGTCCCAGCCTCGTCGCCGCTTTTGTGTCTCGTTTCCGTCGTAGGTGTCGGTGGCCGAGTAGAAAAGTACCGACACAGGAATAAAGGAAGCACACTTGTGCAGGTACGAAGGTGAGCAGCCAGTGGGACAGCAGAAACTAGAAACACTAGAGTAAATTAGAATTTATACAATACTTAACTTCTACATAGGTGAGTACTGCAGAATGCTGATACATAGTTGAGCTAGAGGCCTGCCTAGTGCCTGTCCAATAGCCAAGTCTTCACTGGTGCCTATCTGATTCTGAAGTGTTAACTGGTTCCTATCTCAGTCCCAAGTGAACTATGTCGTTCAGTGGTGGCCACGAGCGGAGTTGTAACTGAGAGCGCTCGTGGCTGACGTCGTAAGAACGCCGCGCCGTGCGTGCATGGCGGCGCGCGGCGAAAGTAGGTGGCGCACACTTTATACTTGTGCGACACCACAATTTTTGTACAAAGTCTTTGGGTATATCTGACGGCGCGTGCGCAAGGCAAGGAGGGAGTTCGGCCGTAGTTAGGGAGTCGGCCGTTTGGCGGGTGTGCCGGCAGTGGTATCTCGGGCGCCGGTCGCGCTGGGTGGGTCGGCAAGGCATCAGAGTTTGAGTAAAGCCCCAGTGAAGCAGTCTGCCGCGCGCTGACAACTCGGATAGCCGGCGAGCGTCGCCATGGCTCACGAGCAGTGATTCAGGTAAAGCTACACAAGACGGGACACATGAAGGAATGCTAGGTGTGGACGATGGTGGAGGGGTTAAATCTCTAGGTCCGGCCGGAGAGGAGCTTGAGAAGGTTAAGGCGGGAGAGGGCCTTTTGTCGGTGAGTTTTAAGGCGAGGATTGCAGGAAGGGAAACGGTCAAGGGTGAGGCCTAGGTATCGAAGGGTGGAGGTTTGCGCGTTACGGTGGTCATGTAATGTAGAGGTCGTGGTGGAGGACGGAGCAGGTGGTACGACCTATGATGATTGCCTGGGATGTGGTGGTGTTGAAAGTTAGGAGCCACTGGTTACACCAGGAGGAGAATTCGGAGAAGTTGTTGGGAGCGAGCGAGGGAGGGGGCGAGGGCTACGAAGGCGGTGTCGTCATCGTACTGGAGGAGATGAACAGGAAGCTGGGGTTGGAGCATATCTGCGGAATATATCCGATAGAGGACGGAAGACGGATCCCTGGGGCAACACAACGGAGGGGTAGAACAAACGAGAGTTGGAATCGTTGACGTAGGAGGGTGGTTGGAGAGAAAGGACGCAATGAGGATGACATAATTAATAGGAATGGCGTAGGGCTGGAGTTTGAATAGGGACCGGAATGCCATACACGATCGTAGGCCTTCTTGATATCCAGGGAAACGAAGATAACGGCAGATCTGCAACTTGGACGGGTAGAAGGTGGACGAGGCCAAGGAATTAGTCATCGACACAGAAGGAGGGCTAGCTTAACCTAATCCACATCTCGTTTAATGTCGTGCGAGAATAAGAAGAGGACGGCCAATTACATTACCGTGTGGCCCGCATTATTCATGCAGAGGCCGCAGCGTGTGTCGGGGACGCCACTTGAGGAGCCCTCTGGCAGCCAGGCGGTTCTGGGCTGACCCGCTGGGCATAAAGCAGGCGCGCGGCGCAGACACTTTGCTGGTCGTAACGCGAGCCGCGCTACGTGCGCCCGAATTTAAGGCCCATAAACGCCGCGCCCGCCGCCTCCGAGCTGCTCGACATTAGCGCCACGCGCGCGGCGCGGTCGGCGCGCGCACTAACGTTACAAGCCGCCCGCAAACTGCGCCCAACTTGGGTCGGCCGTCAGTGCGGGGTGGCGCGCGAGGACGCATACGAGCCACTCTGCGCCGCAGCCGCATACGAGGACTGCGCGCAACGGGTACCCGTCTAGCGGGCTGCCGCTGTTGTTACTTTCACTGTCATTTCACATCTTCCAGTAAGTAGGTTGTTATGGGTTTCTATACATAGGCGAATGCAGAGTGACTGAAATATACCCCTAGAAAAAGAAAAAGTAACACCAGGAATTCGTCATCCCAGCATAGGTATTCAGGACAGTTTTTCAGAACTCGCTTTCTGCAGAAAATGGCAAAAGTATTTCAGATAGCCGCCTTTCTTATTCTGAAAACAGTTCATTCAAAACTCAGTTATTTCCATTGTTATAAGCTACCAAATTCACACAGTTATTTCAAAACTTACTTTCTGTGACGAAACTGTCATAAAAAAACCTCGCTTCCTGCTGCTACCTTCTGTAAGGCAGTGTCGTCTTTGAATTTTATTAGCGGCAGTTGAATTGTTCCTGACGCCAACATCTGTGGAAGAAACAATATCGGTTCGTGGCAGCTGATTTCTCAAATGTTCAAATGTTTGTTAAGCTTATGGGACTTAACTAAGGGGTCATCAGTCCCTAAACTTACAAACTACTTATGAACTACTTACGAACTAGGACGGCACAAATATCCATGCCCGAGGGGGTATTCGAACCCCCGACCGTAGTGGCCGTGCTGACCGTGACTGGAGCGCCTCGGTCACCTCGGCCACCGCGGCCGGCCAGCTGATTTCTGTCCATTTGCATTAATGTCAGTTTACTGTTGGCTGCACCAATAAAATGGCAAAATAACATTATGAACCTGTAATACAAGTTGAAAGTACCCGGAAAAGAAGAAAAGTAACACATATAAGACTCACAAAGTAAGTACTTGGGGTCGAACATAAACATATACATCAAAATCGTATGAGAGATAATGTAAAGATCTCTTATTGCACTAGTGATATTCCCGCATCTGCAAATCTCTGCAGTCGTCCGTTAGAAGCCTCTGCGTGTGCCTGGCCACATTGCACTTTGACCTGTCTGTTCGCAAGTACGGACGGTGCAGTGTGCCTCCGAAGTTGCGTTTTGTGACGTTATTTGGGTCAGAAGCGTCAGATGGGGCGGCGATTCGTATTGCGATTGGTTGAGATGACATTACGAAGAACCCTTCTTCGTGAAGATGGTATTAGTGTAGAAGATGAATCATTCACATGCTTTCTCATATCTCTTATGGTACAGAAATAAGAGCATAAGTTAGATACTGTTATTAACATTAACACATAATGATGATAATAGGAATGATAATGACGAACAACTCATTGCAAGCGGTAGTGCTACGGTAAGTGCGGGAAGAGGCGATGGAATTAGTGGCAGTGAATACCAAAAGTCTTCCGAGAAGAACGTTAAAGTTGCAGCTATCATCACGGCTTTTGACCACAATACGCTAAAGAACGTGTAAGATGATTATTACATAAGTTATAGTTAAGATTTCTGCATTGCGTATAGCGTCTACAATTACATCTACAGTGATATCTACAGCAAGATTGCAAATTTGCAAGAAACAACACCCACCAGCACATTAAGGTGTACGTAGAGATCCTGTAACCAAACGTTCATACAGATATGTTTGTTCGAGCCCATGTACTTTCCTTGTCAGTGGAAGATACCGTGAAGAAAATGCAGCGTCTTTGGATCCCCTACGTGATCACTATAAAGCGATTATACTTCCCTAAGGGGGCTGACGGGCTGTTATGCTGCTGAATTAACCTACAATGACATGGATGGTAAAAATTTAACAATAATTATTAATAATCCTTCATTCAATGACTTAAAAAGACTAGCATTGCATTCACGGTATTTGAAATTAATTGCCAAAGCCCGAGTTATTCAATGCAAAAAAATTGCAACTGCAGTGTTCAAATTTCCGTTAGATATACGTACTGTGGGGAGTCAACTGTAGTGGAAAACCTAAAGAAAGGACAAATCTTTGAGAACTATGGACGCAGCCCGGAAAATGTCATTAAAGAAAAGAATCGCGATGTGGCTGATTGATGAAGTTCATTGAAATATCTGATGATGCCAGGGAGTTATATGAAGTTACGAAGAAGGGGAATAGTGTTGTGGAAAGTGCAAATATAAGTTATGTATGGGAAATGAAGACGTTGGAATAACTGAGTGAGATGCTGGACCTTAAACCTGTTAACTGGATGGACTTAAAATATTTAAATGTTTATATTAACAAAATTACTGCAGTCTGCTTCAGTAATGCAAATAAAAATGTAAGATAATTGTCTGGTGTGTTTACTTCGTTAATGGTAAAAGTCGACCACTGTACGAAACAAGAGCCTCGTTTTATCACTAAATTTAGCAAATAAGGTCCGTGTGAAGTACTGGTTACTCCCTGCTACAAAGCCTTCTTTTCCTGGCCCAAACCGAGATCTGACTCGTTTCAAATTACTTCAATAACAGGAAGTTAATTCTACAGGGGTCAATATACATAGCAGCTCACACGTTCTTACACACAGTCATTAATAAGCAAGCCACCACAATTAAAGTTATCTTAGAAAGGTGGCTAAGAAAACATTTATGGCGCAACGGAATTTAGTCTTAAATAAATTGCTTCTGTGCTTGTTCTCAAAACTTGTGAAGACCAATATTAAATAAAAGAGTGAAGGTGCTCTAAAGCTACAATTTATAGGCAACTTACGGATTATGGTGAACATAAACTTGTTTATTCAGCAAAATGGGGAACCAATTTTGTTAATACAATAAAAATGCACCTCTTACGGACGGTGCCCGCCGCGGTGGAGTAGCCGAGCGGTCTAAGCCACCTTTTTAAGTAGTTTGTAAGCTGCGGACTGATGACCACGTAGTTTGGTCCGATAGATTTACAGACATTTGAACATTTGAATTTGGACGGTGCCCAGCCTAAATTATACAAGATTTAACGCTACTGGGGTGAAGGATTCAAAAACAACACTCATTCTCTCACACAAACACAATGCCACAGCGAAACTCACCAAAATCAGCGTGCTGATACGAGGCTGAAGCAGGCGCCGCTATCGTAGGCGAAATTCAGCAAGTCGGAAGTAGCACAAAACACAATATACAAAAACACTTTGAAGCTGGCTCTGGTCTGTCGTGCCTGTTTTGAGATGGGGGTGTGTATATCCAAGTTAAAATACATTTGAATTGGACCGCGAGAAAACACGCTAACGTCGACACGCGACTACGTTACATGAACGCACTCCACTGAGGGTGAAGTGGTTGAAAATCGGATTCATTTTACAAAATATCTGTTAGATATCGATCTAGGTACTGGTTTTATATGAGAAGTGGCGTGAATTCAGGCGACTAGCTGCAAACCCCGGAAGTCGGAACTCGAAATGTTTTCAAATGTTTGTATAGTTTACTTAACTACGGAGTCATCAGTCCCTAAACTTACAAACTACTTATGAACTACTTACGAACTAGGACGGCACAAATATCCATGCCCGACGGGGGATTCGAACCCCCGAACATAATGGCCGTGCAGACCGTGACTGGAGCGCCTCAGTCCCCTCGGCCACCGCGGCCGGCTCGGAACTCGAACCCACGTCGTTCCGCAAACCGATAAAATTGAATAAAATTCAGTTTCCGAAAAATAAGGAAAATTAACTACAGCATGGAACCCATAGAAATGCCTCGAAGTATATAAGGAAGCGAATGAAATACATATACACGCGATAGGGGGCGATTACAGATACGGATGAGGTCCTGTCTCAGAAAAACCACAAAATGATATAACTACAAGGTCGGAACAATAAAAATAAGAATTACGGCATGCAACCCATACAAATGTTTAGAATTACATGAAGAAGCGAAAGAAATTCAGCTACACGCGATAGGGGACGATTACAGAGACGGATGAAGTCCAGTCTCAAAAAACTCGTAAAAGTGAAATAATTACAAAGTCGGAAAAATAAAATTAAGAATTACAGCATGCAACCAATAGAAATATTTAGAATTACATAAGGAAGCTATTGAAGGAGGTTGTACAAGGCTCCGAGAGAATTACTGACGAAGACAGGGTGCGTACTACCAGTCGGAGAAGAGACAGCAAAATAAAAACAGACGAAAAGAGAACATCGTGAAATATTAGTGGAAATCAGGATACCCGCATAGGTACTTGCCTGATGGGCATGGAACAAACAAGAGTGGAAGCCGAAGGCTTTGTCCTATTAACAAACCACGTGGAACACGTAACACTCACGCAAGGAAACAATAAGATTTTTATATGCACTGTACAAAAATGAACATATGACCTATTAGAAATCACTGAATTGAAAAACGAGAACACATTTCCGCACACGAAAGGAATTTCTGAATGGCAACTCCTACAATCTAGATGAATTTTTAGATAAAAAAGGAAAAAAAATAAATAAATAGAATAAATAAATAAATATCGACAAATTGTAATAAAAAATCCTTAAAATATTGATTGTCAAGTGTAGACAACATTTACTAGACTGACAAGTTCCATCTCATTACGAAATGTCGTATATATGATCTATGGAACAAATATTAATCTAATCTAATCGCCCAAATGCCTTTTTCTCACGTGCATAAGTCTCTGTCTGTGTCATCGTGAGTTGTATACAACCTCAAGAATGTGTCCGTAAAATTTTCCTCTGCTGGGTGGACAAATTCATGACGTTCTTTTTTTTTCATTTTCCCGGAGCGTATAACAAGTACTCCGCAAATAGAACACAGGTGTGGGCAAATGAGTTTACGGGAGCGCAGCGTTGCAGCGCCGAAGTATAATCCTTTTCCTGTGCAGTAACTACGAACGCCCAGAAAGGTCTATATAAAAATTCAGTCCACATATCGGAGGAACTATGTCATTTTGAGACAGTAACGTGGTGCACGGTCGAAAAAAGCCGTGACTATTTGCATATATTTAAGCTTCATTTTCAGCTGCGCATGTTTCTGATTGACATTTCCCATGTACATGCAATGGAAAAATAAGTTTGGTGTGTGCATAACAACACCAGGTAGCTTGTCATATCGTAGGGAAGCACGTAGGACGGTCAGCGTTTCAAAACAGCAGTTCGACGGTGGTTTCATAGGCGGAAGAATTTTACCTCATGGGCATCTCAAAATTAGTACTGCGATGAGCCAAAGATGTGAATCGATGTAGATACTGTACGGGAAACTAGCGTAAAATGCGTAAAACAGGATGTAGATTTGTAATAAAATTTACATACATTTTTGACTAATAAAAATACGGGCACAGTTTTTCTGCTTTGCCTTCGTACATCGCTGAATATTCCTACAATATTATATGTTTGTGCGTCAGATTGTTCACGACATATGGCGTCATACACAATGAGATGGGCGATAAAAAAAGGGGTGGGCAAATTGGCATGTATTCAATTACTATTTGATCATAACAGCATTTAGTGACTTCGAATATGTTTTGTACCTGCGTCAGCGGCGAATCCAGTCCTGCACGTGGCACATGAGCGCGATTTTAAACGTTTCTAAAAATTTTCAACATTACTCGCCAGACAGACTCATCATACCTGTAAATCCGCTTTTACAAGGGTATTCGGTTTTTTTATGAAATGGTGGACGAAGGCAAGTTGGTATAAGTAAACTATATCCTGTAAATTTTGAAACAAAACCTTTTGTTCCATATAGATGCAATGTAATCTAACAATGATGAAGGTGGATAATGATTTAGAGCCCTTTTGTTGAAATGTGCACCACAAAGGATGAAAAATACTGCGCTGTGGCGACTACTGTGCTGATCAGTGAATACGCGACAATTGATCCTCATTGGAAAAAAAATCCTGTGGTTACCATGACGCACACGGAATCGGTGATGAGGATGCCTAAATCATAAGTGAAGATTTGTAGTTTTTCGCTCTTGGGATATATACTCAGCCAGAAGTTGGAAGGAGGGTGAAATAAGGGTCATCCGATCAGATGAGAAACGATTTAGGTTGTATTCCTATTATCGACGGTTTCCTGTCAGGAACATCCGCATCACTGCGATTTCTGTAATACCGATTACTTGTTGTGGGGGAATATCAGTATGGCGACACGGGTCCTTTTTAACTGAAAGAGCCCTCCACATTTTTTAAACAAATCTTTGGCAGAAAGCAATTATGGTAATGGGTTTGAAATATTGTGCTGTCCATCTGCCACTTTAATGTGAACATTTAGTCTCGTTGTTCTTGTTCTTCTTCTCCTTTTTACTTCATGGGTTAGGCAATATACGGTTGCACTTCACTTGGATAACCCCATCTCTTCTCGAACGCTTTTAGTTGTTTACAACTACTGGAATTTCCATTCCAAACTTTTAAGGTGTTGTCTCAATTACACCATAGATTCTTCAGCCTTTTAAATAATAAATTCGCATATCAGACTGAATGTCACAATTTCTTATGTGGTACTCCATACGTAAAATGTCATTTCTGTTTACTGGAAGAAGGAAGTCCATGAACATTCTCATGCGAAAACCAACTCATCTACATTAATGCTGAAAGCAGAAGATGTAACACAGACATGCTTACCTCGCTTTCTGAGTAATTCATTTAAGTTCGAAAGAAAATATTAGTCTAAATATATCTAGCAGTAAGAGTTAAGTTCTGTGGAAAAGTTCCAGTTCAGTCTACGATTGGTTAGAAACAAGACACTTGATTCAGTTCCACAGGTAGTGACGTAAGTTCTGGGCGTAGAACAGAAACGGAAATCAACCAATTTCAAAATGTATGTGAAACTACAAATAATACATTTTTTAATGTTAGGAATCTCATAAAATTGGTTAAACGACTGTCAGTTTCTTTTTTGCCTGTATGGAAGTGAATCAAGAATTGAGGGGGAAAAAAGGCACACAGTTTCCTCTTTTCCTCCCAAACAAGGTTTGTTTTTGAATTTACTTGTTATAATACATTTAATTTTATGACATACTGTCCAATTATCACAAAACAACACACTTTTTCTATTTACAGGTACACGTTTTTATTTATTTACAGATGAGTTATAATTACACATTTCGAAAGTAACCGCAGAAGGTAACTAATGAAAATGGAAGGGAATACTGCTACGTTTTACGTATAGTAACTATAACAGTAACTATAACAAATAGAAATCCTAGCAAAGCATACAGCTAAATTTGGTTTACAGATATCACAATAAAAAACTAAATTCATGTCTAACAAATTTAAGGAAATCAAGAAATGGCACACAATTTTTGGATACATCGGACGGGTAAAAGACTTTAAATATTTGGGAGAAACAATAACGGATATTGGCATAGAAAAAGAAGCTGTCAAACTCCGAGTAGCTAAACTCAGGAGGGGGCAAATTTTAACACTGAAGCTGTACAACAAAAAATGCTTATCTCGAAATGCGAAGTTATTACACTACAAGACAGTGACAAGAAGTACAATATGCAGCAGAAATATTCTCCCTCAAGAAAAAAGGACTGGTAGATGAGCTCGAGAGGAAGGAAAGAATAATTCTCAGGAAGCTTCTTGGTGGACACACAAAAATTGGCGAAACATGAGTAAAGATGATCAATGAGAAGGTCTATCAATTTATTAAATCAGTTATAACGGAAATGAGAAAGGGAAGGCTTATGTTCTTTCATCTGGTCAGAATGGATGAAAGCAGATTAACAAAGAAAATCTTCAATTTAATTCAACAAAGGAAAACACCCAACTGTTGGCTGCAAGGAATAAAGAAAAACCTCGTTGAACTTGGATTCACAGAAATGGATGCAATAAATAGGGATAAGTAAAGAAAGGCAATAACTGAATTCAAGGTTTTTCAGGAGGCCCCAAGAACAAAGACCAACAGGAAACTGATAGCTGAACATCTAGGAAAAATGGCAGTAGGCAGAACAGCAGCCCTAGAGAAGAGAAACAAGAAAGTGAATGTGAAAGAGAATTTGTAACGCGGTCCTTAGTTAGCCAATTCGTTTAAATAAGTAAATAACTATAACAGTAACCAAGCTACTTTTCCTGGAATGTAACTTAATTGTAGCTCAAACTTTGTTCTATATCTATATGGGATCCTCTGTAAATCACATTTAAGTGCCTGGCAGAGGGTTCATCGAACCTCCTTTATAGTATTCCGCTGCTATTTCATTCTCGAATAGCGCGCGGGAAGAAAGAACATCTGAATCTCTCCGTTCGAGCTCTGATTTCTCGTATTTTGTTCTTTTGAGCATTTGTACCTATGTAGGTGGGAGTCAACAATATATTTTCGCATTCGGAGGAGAATGTTGATGATTGGAGTTTCCTAAGTAGACCACGCAGGAGCGATAAGCACCGTTGTTGTAATGATTCAAAAAATGTTCAAATGTTTGTTAAGCTTATGGGACTTAACTACATGGTCATCAGTCCCTAAACTTACAAACTACTTATCAACTACCTTATACTAAGGAAATATCCATGCCCGAGGGGGGATTCGAACCCCCGACCGTAGTGGCCGTGCAGACCGTTACTGGAGCGCCTCAGTCCCTTCGGCCACCGCGGCCGGCAATGATTCCCATCCCAGATCCTTTCGATGTCCTCCGTCAAACCCACCTGATATGGTTCCCGCACTGGGCAGCAATACTCTAAATGAGGACGGACAAGCTTAGTTATGTGCTAGTTGTGATCTGTGTTGATGTTTTCACTTCTCAAATGTGTGGATACCCCTTTCTATTACTTCAGCTATACTCCTTGTTTTCTTCCACAGTCTCGATCTGTTCCTTAATGTCTGGTGCCACTCTTAGTAACTTACACAAGTTACCATTACCACGTCTGGATGAGTCTCAAAGTTTGTCAGTACAGAAATTTTCAGCGTTGCACAAGGATCTTTCTGCGCCAGGTTTTACAACGCATCAATTGGTTTTCCAATATTGCATGCCGACCCCTGCCACCCTCTAAATCTGTCTACACCTCATACCACATGTGTGTGTAATAAGTACGTTTTGCTTTCGTTACGAAGCTTGAGGGTCCGTGCGTATTTCAAATGACCAAATCATACTTTTTCATATTCTACAGTGCATGTTCAAATGTTATTAGATATCTGACACTAATTAACTTTCTGAAGTTGTGTAACTTGATACAGAAACTAGTTACATTGCAGATCGATCATTGAACTTACATTTCAGTTTCATTTAAGCTGGAATTTAAGACTACAACTGTTAGTTTTTCTCTTTTACTAACTGTTTCACTGTTGGATCATATACACAACATATATATATATATATATATATATATATATATATATATATATATATATATATATATATATGTGTGTGTGTGTGTGTGTGTGTGTGTGTGTGTGTGTGTGTGTGTGTGTGTGGCAAGGGCTCTACCTACCATATCCACAATATTATATCGAATGCGCTGTGTGTCCAGTTGCTGTCGCTGTTTATCCTCTCTGTGTCTTCCCGAATGTTATCCGGCCACCTGCTTCTGGGTCTGCCTCTTCCTCTCGATCCAGCTATTTTTCTGCTGAACGCGATTCTCGGTAATCTATCTTCTGTCTTTCTGGCTACATGGCCTGCCCAGTTCAGCCTTCTCTTCTTGAGTACTTCGACGACATTACGGTGTTTGTAATGCTACATCATCTGCCTATGCGAGTCTAGTAATGTTATTGTCCTATAGTTGGGTCCCTTGTGGATTAGGTTTGGTAAATTCTCTATCGATATTCTCTAGGGCAAGTTTAAATAAAATAGGTGAAATGGCATCCCCTTGTCTCTGTCCACTGTACACCTTACAATTTTCATTTTTTCCTACTGGTGTCTTTATTCGACATGCTGTTTCATCTACACTTTTTGACTAAATGGATTAATTTTGAGGGTATTTCAAATTACTTCATTATATTAAGGAGTGTCTGTTTCTGTATCGTATCATAAGCCTCTTTAAAATCTAAGAATAATATGTGTACATCTACATGAACTCCCATGTGTCTCAGTTACTTGTCTTAAAGAGGGTATGTGAGCCAATATGGATATGTTTCTGCGGAAACCGCACCGATAGTTTCCAATTAATTCTTCTGTTACTGGAATCAGCCTGTTTAATAGACAGGCGGATAGGATTTTATAGGTGCCACCTGTTAAAGCAATTTCTCTGTAGTTGTCACACACGAGTTGATCTTTTTATTAAATAGAGGTCCAAAACTTTTCCATGGTACCTTCAATTTCGAATGTTGCGTTTTTCTTGATCATTCTTAGTTTCTGTTAAACACAATATTTCTTCTTCCAGTTGTGATCCTCCATTCTTTAATAACTCAGCTTATATATGGTCCTCGCCACAGGCCTTGTTATTCTTTATTTTCTTTATTACTTTCTGTATTTCATTTATTGATGGGGCGGTGACTACCTCAAATTACTGTAAAGTAATATTGTGCATAATTACAGTTGAGAGTTTTGGATGTGCACTATTATATATTGCAACACCTTGTTTATTGGCTGTATGATCATTCTCTAGTTTATTGATATTTATATTTAGACAAGAATGTAGTTTTGCTCAGCGATTAATTCAACGACTTTGTCATAGAGAACTGCAGTGCAATAAAGGCAAAAGCAACTAAATGGAATTCGTTTGTATCAACCATCGTAAATTGTCAATAATAGGAGAAAATTATCCACTTAACTGATAAATGCATTCAAATTTTCGTTGCAGGAAACTAGGAGCGTATCCACCTACGTCTAATATGAACATTGTTCAAACAGTGATATTAATAATTCATGGCTCATATCACAAAGACCAGCATCATGAATTATTAACATTACCTGTAAGCAAACAAATTTAATAATTCTTAGCTAATATAGCAAAGGTTAGCAACTGCCAGAGAGGTAACACAACGCAGTATTTAAACTATATCGCAACTAATTTTCATTTGTAGCATTAACCCTTGTAATTTGCTTCAGTGTTGTTTCCGGACAACTTTTCGACAAACAGAGTTTTGGCCCACTTTAGGTTACGGTAGTAATATTAAAAGTGGGCCTTTGCGATCATCTTTTGACAGCTCGAAATTTAAATCAAAATAACGGCTTAACCATGCATGACACGAAAATTCAATAACCAAATTTGCAGAGGAGAAAATTCTCTAAGACGTTGCTCTCTTATGTTTTTTTTTTTTTTCATATCTCGTATCGTTTCAGAGAAATTTGCAAAAATAACGGCGATTTCGGGATGTATGTCTGTCTGTCCGTCTGTCTGTCCGTAACGTGTTCCCTGTTTTTAAGACGAACCGTTCAACCAATCAGCACCAAATTTTACACACATAATTATAGGCCGCCAGAGACCAGAACCTCCCTCTTTCAAAATTTTCTGACAAAAAATACGGTAGTAATACCAAAAAAGCCATTTGTAATATAATTGTAATTGCAAACGAACCGTTCATCTGACAAGAAAATTGAATAACCTAATTGGTAGAGGGGAAATTCTCTACTACTTCGCTCTATTATGTTTTTTTTCATATCTTGCATCGTTGCAGAGATATTTGGAAAAATAACGGCGATTTGACGACGTCTGTCTGGCTGTAACGTGTTCCCATTTTTTAGGGCGAACCGTTCCTCCGATCGTCACAAATTTTACAGATATAATTGTTGGCTACCAGAAACCAGAACCTCGCTTTTTGAAATATTTCGGACGAGAAATACGCCGTTTGTAATATAATTTTAAATGCAAATAAACCGTTCATCTGACGCGAAAATTGAATAAACGAATTTGTAGAGGAGAAAATTCTCTACAACTTTGTTCCCATATGTTTGTTTCATATCTCGTATCGTTTGAGAGATATTTACAAAAATAACGGAGTTTTGACACCTTTCATTGAATTAACGAAAACCAGCCGTTCGCAGATGTCACATGACGTTCCTCGCCCAGAACTCTCTGTGGCATACGCCATCTTGCGTTGCGTATTTGATGATTTTCTTGTTGTAACTTAGACGTTGTCAGTCCAATAGATTTTGGGAATGCAGCCGCATAAAATTCACTTCTTCTGCTGATATTTCGGCCGCGTACCTTCCGGCCATCTTCAGAGTGAGTCGAAGACTGTCGACGAGGTGCCGGGCGCGGCCTTATAAGCCTGATCGCGGTGGCAATGCTGGTTTACTGCATATCCAAGTACTTACACGCGTGCGTCCCCCGTGGCAGAAGCGCTCCGGTGTTCACTTATCGATATATGCTCGGCGGCGGCAACACCTTCACGTCTTCTCTGTGATTTCAATACTCCAAGTGCAGGGTTCCAAGCTTTGTCTAAATTAAAACCTTTATCTCTGTTTAATAAGTCGCAGGCCAGTCTAATTTTAACAGCTTTCTTAAATATAGCATCCGAAAACGAAGATATGGGTGTCAAAATCTCCACATCGCTATAGTTCATTGAATGACCAGTTTCTATGCAATGTTCAGCCACAGCTGACTTGTCTGGCTGTAATAGGCGAGTATATCTTCTGTGTTCAACGCATCTCTCGTGGACAGTGCGTTTTGTCCAGTAACTTTAAATCACATACATCTTTGGTATTGATAAGAGGTAAAACATTTATAACATGTCTCGTTCACTCGTTGTGCGAAAAGAGTTTCACTTCTAACACTCAGATAGAAATAAATACAGACTCTTCTCATTGAAAGTAACCAGAGACTCGCTTGAACGTCTGTGGATCCTCTACTTAAGAGTTTAGCCGCTTAATTCCCTAACGAAAACTTGTACGTTAACAGACAAGTATAAAATACTTTAATATTGTGTACTGCACCTCTCCATTATGCAAAAGCCTGCACCTGCCCTTTTGATATGAAACCATTGATGCGTAAACTACAAAAACCATAAGTAGTACGCACCAGTAAGAATCTTTTTCGTCTGTTGTTTATGTATTTCACTTCATTTTATTTTAATAAGGTGGAGTTTAAATTACTAAATATCTGCGATATGGTAATGGGACAAAAGCATTTAAGAGGCATTGTGCTTAGGAATTTAAAAAATAAACTATACTTAACATCACAGCTTTACGACAGAGCCTAATTGTCTTTTGGCTGAATATATGGTTGTTACAATTAAAAGATGAATTAATGAAGGAATATTAGAAACTTTCTTGTTTTAAGTAGCGTCTGCTCCTTGCACATGGGTATGTTCTGTCCTGTTCGTTATTTATTTCAGACATATCAATAACGTATAAATTGCTACGTAGGTAATAAAAAACGTGCGCGATGCCTACGCTCTGAGTAATACAACGTCTTGCGCAGCGCTGCATTCCAGTTTGTAGTATGGGCTGTGGCCTGATTTTATTATTTTTGTTTCTTTTGGTTTGTTGTGGGCTTTTGGGTGGTCTTCAAATGAGCTATGCGAAATATTGAGCGCTGTGGGGTGTTCCAAATATGTGATTTCGAAATTCATACATGTTTTTCCCGTGGATACTGGTAGACATCTGTTACATGTGAGTTCATAAGCGACTGGTATGTTCTATTTGGCTGCTGGTGTTGTCTGTGTTCTGAGTTTTTTCAGTGCTGTTTGGTGTGTGTCCCGTTTCCTATTTGGAGCTGCGGATTTTTTGGTATGTTGTCTATGCTGATATGAAAGTGTGCGCTGATATGAAAGTTTCATATCAGCGCACACTGCTGCAGAGTGAAAGATTCATTCTGGAAACATCGATTAGGCTGTGGCTAAGCCATGTCTCCACCATATCCTTTCTTCCAAGAGTGCTAGTCCTGCAAGGTTCCCAGGAGAACTTCTGTGAAGTTTGGAAAGGAGGAGGCGAGGTACTGGAAGAAGTAAAGTTGTGAGGACGGACCGTGAGTCGTGTCGGGATAGCTCAGTCGGTGCCGAGAGACGTGGTTCAGCGCGCCCGGTCAGAGGGCTGTACGTCCTCTGTAATAAAAAAGTTGAGTCAAATGCTCAACGAAAGACCAAGTACGAACAATGAAAACGACCGCAAATCATAGATCTACCTGAAGGAAAAAAAAAAAAAAAAAAAAATCTGCCAGGAAGTTTCATATTTTGTTGTTGCAGGTGAGTATACGCCATCTGTTGACATGTGTGCTGTCGTGTCCGGTATGTTATTCTTGTCTGTGTGTAGTGTTCTTCGGTATTATGTGAGGTCTCAGGTGTATCTGGCGTCTTCGTTGTTTTTCTTTGGCATATTTGTTTGTTTAGTCTCTCTGCTACATGTTATAACCGTTCTCCGATGTTTTTTTTTTTCAGTTCCTGGGTGTAGTTTTGTTTGCTTATGGTTTGTTTGTCTAGTTTTTTGACCAAGAGTCTGAAATTTGCGCTGCGGTGGAATGGCCGAGTGCTCTAAAGTGCTATGCTACTAAGTGCGCGGTTGTTCGCCGTCGGAGGTTCGAGTCCTCCGTCGAGCATGGGTATGTTTGTGTTGTCCTTAGTTTAGTTTCAGTAGTTTGTAAGCCAAGGGCCTGATGAGCAAAGAAGTTAAATCCCATAGATTGAATACAATTTGAACTATATTTTTCTGGAATTTGTCTGGTTCTGTGTTACTAGGTCATTTGGTGGTACTCGTCGTGGTTGGTTTCTGAATGTTGTTAATAATAACTGTTCTTTACTATTTTTGTGGTGGTACCCACAAAGTTTAGTGTGTTGTTTCCTATGTGAAGTGGATTTTTTGGTTTAGCTTATTTATATCATTGCGAAGTTGTTTCGTGTGTGTGTGGGGGGGGGGGGGGGTTCATTAATCCAGCATACTTTGTCATCGATATTACAGTGCCAGTCTATAACTTTGTAAAGCAACAAGGATTCAAAATAGGATATGGGACAGACAACACAGAAAACACAGAGAAAACTGAAAACACAGCTTAGTCATATGCGACACATGTCAATCAGTAGACTTAGGATTTTCAAAAGAAGATATTCGTAACACCTCAAGGCACTGAAAAGTCACAGTTCCGATAGCATATATGCAGAAGCTCTAAAAGCTCACAACCACCAACCAACTAAAACAGAAACTTAAAAACATTAAATCAAACCACATGCTTCCAACGGAATAAAACTGGCACATATGAAAAACAGCAGAACGAAATAAATCGTGATTGAATATGTAAGAATGCATTATTGAACACGATAAAGGAGATATACAGAAATGATGAAACGGATAGCTAAAAAGTGCGCACACACACACACACACACACACACACACACACACACACACATACACACAGGCAGAGAGAGAAAATAAAATTCAAATCCACCGCCATTCCCGAAGGAGAATAAAATGACTAGTAGGTCGATTTTGCCCAACTGTGAGTGACAGTGCAAGAAAAAAGTCAGAGAAAATGTTTATTCCTTATATGGTCTCCACATGAAGGCAGAGGAGAAAGTGTGATCGAAAAAAAATCATAAGTATTAAACGCTACAGACTGACGATCTAAAAATTCCTGCTCACCAGAGTTACGTTTCACACCAGAAATAGCTTGTTAAATAGTCACAATCTTCACACTGATTGTGTGGTTGCTGATGGCTACACTACCATACACTAAATACGTTTAAAAGTGCCTTACAAGACCACTAAATGTATAATCAAGGTAATAACCAAAAATAAGACAGACGAATTTTAGGCCTAAAACATATGCATAGGTTTCGTCTTAAACAATGTATTTTGATTTTCATAACCATAAACAAATAGAATTTTTTTTATAAAGGCACAGAGATGCTGGAACATGTTTTGTGAAAATTAAAACAATGTTTTGTATATCAGGTGGAATTCACCCCCAGAATATTAAACTGCTAAGACGAAAATCATAAGAGCTGTTGATCGAAAATGATGGATAGCAATAGTTCAATAGTTCAGTTAATGCTGCGGTTTATGAAACCTCAAAAAGTACGTTTGCAGTTCTTCTAAAAATGTTTAAACTTTACAGATTCATTTATTACTACGTTACAAGATATGAAAAAAAAAATCAACGCTTCATAACTAACTATGCCTTAACTTACAGTTTTATCATGATTTTGTATTACTAGGTCCTTGTTTGATATGCTTCACTTTGATCTCTGCAGGGCATTGCTTATATAAGCTGAATATTTAGTTAAATTTTAAATCAAGTTTTCCTTGATGGTCAATAAAAACTGCTTCCATGTTGTAAGAGCTGCATTCGATCCTTTTGTGGAAAATCACTGTAGCTTAAGTTATAACCTTTAAATACATAGTCAACGATGAATTTTGGACTTCCTATCTCCGTAAACCTCAACAAAGCGCTGCCGTTGATAGGTACTTAGGACTTACTACACAAGTTCTATATATATGGATAACTCTGTACTTTAATTAATGCATTTATAGGTACATTTCATTGTAAATCATATTTATGACTCAGCCTAAGACGCAAATTTATCAGTAATAATAACATTGACACTAATCGAATGTGTGCAGTGATGTTTACAGAGCTCTAAAATACTTGCCAAAATTTCATTTGTTTGCTTGAGTGGCACTTGTAAACTTAATATTATTTATGTAATACAATTACTTCTTTTACATCGCTTGCAGTCACGTAACGCTTTTCGCCCTATCGTATGATTGCTGTCAGATTAATTTTTTTTGTGTGATTTCAATTTGCTGTTGTAATTTATGTCGCGACCGGTGGAAATGAATCTTTATAATCTGACACTGGAAATGGTGGCGCTGGATTTTAAATCGAACTCTATGTTCACGCTTAATTCCGGCCATCAGATACCTCTTTTGAAACTGTGGGAACGAAATCCGCCTTCACAAACGCTACACATGAAAGTGTCAATCTCCCGCCCATTCATCTAACCTATCAGTGTGGGAATTTGCTGTTTTGATAGTTTTTGATTCGCGATTGCATGCACCTCACGTACGCCGGTGATCGCAGGATACGCTGCATACACGATTTTGTTTACTACAGCTTCCACAGGCCGCATTCATGGGTCAATGATTGGTGTGCTGGCAATGCAATACAAGTCAAGCTGTTTGCTGTTTGAACTTAAATTACATATTTTTGAAACATTTTTCTTTCCTTTTTGGGATTCGTGTTTAAATTTTATATAAAAACAGTCTAGAGTGCAATAATTTTATTTTAATCAACTTGTTTCATTCCTTTTTTACTTTTTTATTTTTTCAGGACTGTAACTCCATTGATGACGTGGAGCTTGGCAGTTATCTGGGATCCTTAGCACTGATGAACTGGAAGGGTCAAAGGTACCTGTACAGATCCACGACATCAACGGTGCTACAATCCTGAAGATGGTCCAAATAAGGACCGAAACAAGTTGATTAAAATACAGTCATTGCACTCTAGACTGTTTTTTATATATGAACTTCGATTGATTTGTCCAGGTAAGTGCAGGGCGACAATTTGTTTCTTTGATGACTGACTGTGCAATAGCACAATTGATAGAGACATTCATGAAATTAAAAATCTTGAGCAGTAGTAAATGATTTACGACTTACTGCATTTCCTGTTTGCTGTTCTACAACAGTTTCGTCACTCTACAACTGTGATGCTGTTGTTACATATTCTGATGCTTGAACAGGTAGAAAAACAGTGTTCCCTAATGTTTCTGGCGTCCATTCTATCATAGTGCTCTCCACAGTCAGGTCATAGATTGCTTCAGATGTTTATGTTATTCGGTACGCTGCTCTTCAGACGTAAAATCACGCTGGAGACGTTGCTGAGACAAGTTTTTTTAATCAATGTTTGCTTTGTCTCTGTGAAAGCTGGCCAATCTTAATTTTTAATTATAAATGTTCAAATTTTTGGAAACCTGTGGGAATTTACTACATTGGTGATCAGTTTCTAGACTTCCAAACTACTTATATTATCCCAAGGACAACACACACACACACACACACACACACACACA
The DNA here is from genome assembly GCA_026315105.1 of Locusta migratoria. Taxonomy (NCBI): domain Eukaryota; kingdom Metazoa; phylum Arthropoda; class Insecta; order Orthoptera; family Acrididae; genus Locusta; species Locusta migratoria. Next base: position 100,191,145 of record CM048751.1, on the reverse strand, counting down.
CACACACACACACACACACACACACACACACACGCACGCACGCACACACAATGTGGCCAAGGTAGGTTTCGAATCTCCGACGGGGAACAACCGCACTCTCCGCAGCAAGGCGCTTTTAGCGCTAGGCTATTCAAACGCGTGTTTCAAAAATGTTCAAATGTTTGTAAAGCTTATGGGACTTAACTGCGGGGTCGAACTACTTATAAACTACCTTATACTAAAGACAATACAAACATCCATGCCCGAGGGAGGATTCGAACCTCCGACGCGACAGGCCGCGCGATCCGCAACGTGGCGCTCCTGCGCGGCAGTTGTTGATTATACCGTGATTGTCATTAAAACGGATGGGATTGTTGTTACGTCTGTTTGAGCAGTTATTTCGGTTGTTCTGGTGCGACATTCCATTGTTCATAGTAATATTGTCCATTTGGATTGTATCAGATATGACGTAAAGTGCTCTGATCATTGGGACTATCATCTTGAAGATGTTAAAATTGGTTTTCTGTTATTTAGACGATTTATGTGGGAAATTTTCAAAAGATAGTTCTGATTGTAATTTTGATTGCGTGGACCGTTGTCATGAAAGCCGTTGAAAATGGTTATTCACTAAAGCTACTGACATGATAGACATATTTTCGAACTAAACTTTAGTTTGCACGAGTTATTCGAAATTGTTCAGTTAGCTAAATTGGATTTCGGTTTTAGCAAAAAATCCACATTATTGACAGACTAGTCGGATAGACAGTACTGCCTTCCATGACATTTTCGTGAAATTTCTCCTCAGTTAGCTATGTATCGCATTAGGACCATAGAAGCAGATTAATTTTCCGTCACAAAACTAAGGAAGCGTTGTACAGTATGTTCTGTGTGTTCCATACATTGAGTATTATCTAAGTTGCCGTACCATTCTTTGTCATACTATGGCTTGAAGAATTTTTTAATTTTTTTAGAACTCTACGCAACGCTGAGCAAAAGAAATGGTGCGCAGGATAAAGTTCCTTCACAATGACTGGACAAGATCTATGACGCAACGTGATGTATCGGCGTTGTATCCATCTTGCTCGCGCGGCATATTGATACGACTATGTTCGATTTTCTTCTTCTTCACTTCACGGATTGGAACACTCACGACCGTTCCGTCTTCACGCTAGTCTCCAGGGACTCTTAGGTCGCTCTCTACATCTCCTTCCCATCGACACGTAATACAATGGTGCTTAACACAGTTTCGTGTTAAGTATTCCTTTGGATCGGTGAAGGTATGTCTGTTATTTACTATTTTATTATTCAATGATTTTACATTTCAATTCATCCTAATATCATTAAATTTCTATCTATAATTGTCTAACGTTTAACACTCCTTAAGTATTTCTTTCCCGCCGATTCCATACTGCTCAGTTGATTCTTAGTCGACAGCATTTTTAGTTGTCTGTTTTACTCACAAAAGTGGTAATGATCTTCACTTTGTTGCACTTCATTATTTTCCTCTTCATCAAATTCGTGATCTGTGTCTGAGTCTACTGATCTTGCTTCAAGTTTATGTTCGGTTTTCGAATCAGTTTCTACAAGATCATCTTCAATTGATACCTCATCGTCGAAAAAAGGCGATGTACTTCTTCCAAATACTTATCATTTTCTAAATCATATCCTTTACTCAATTTTGAATGAGACTACATCTATCTACAACGAAAGGTTGCTTCATCTATAAGGCAACAATGCAATTGCCGACTTAAGTACGCTCCAAACAATGCTACGGCTGCAGTTATTAGCGACGACAATGCGTTACGCGAGCATGCGCGCTGTATCTGACAGATACAGAAAATACACGTGCTCCCGTCTTAGTCATTTATGATCTTGTCAGTATTGGGATAAGACTGTAACTCCTGTGAAGCAATAACAAAATTATGACACAAGATGTCGTGGCCCAGCAATACCTTATCACTGTTCATTGTGGTAATATTAGAGAAAAAGTAGGTTATGTATCACACAGATACATACGCGACTGTCGAAGGGTACTTATGCCACAACTGAAAAATATTTGTTCAGGTTAGTAAAATGCTGTGTGAGCCAGTCTGTAAGTATGTGCACCCTCTGACGTGGATGCATGCAGTGATTCGGTCTGTAAAAGTGTGTTAAGGCCCATTTCTTCATTTTCTGAGGGAAACTGACAAGCAATTTTTCTAACGTATGAGTCCAAGTTCTTGCGGAGATATGAATGAATACTATGTCCTCGAGCGTCCAGCCGCGTCAAGTGCTAAGCAGCTCTCTTGACACGGCTGGAGGCCCAAGAATATTTTACGAAATTTTTCCAAAATTTTGGAAACATTTTTGTATCCTTTAAGGGGAACAGCACTCTTACTTAAATTTATATATAAAGAACAGTCTAGAACGCAATATATATATATATATATATATATATATATATATATATATATATATATATACGATTAGTTTCGGTCTTATGTTAGACCACCTTCAGGAAACTATGCTCCATTGACTCCATTGATGTTGTGGAGCTTAGTTTCCTGAAGGTGTTCTAAAATAAGACCGAAACTAGTCGAAAAAATAAATTTTTCTTTGCACTCCAGACAGTTCTTTATATATAAACTTGTTTCATATTGTGGTACCTGGAAGTGTGACGTCTGTGCTGGTTAAGAGCATGTCCAAGTATAAACATGATGGCCACAGGAATGCCTCACTAACACACAGACAGTTCACAGGTACAGTGTTCACCTATGACAGGAAATGCATTATGTCTGTGGAGGTACGTTTCCCGATAACACTACCAGCTTTGATCAGCCCTTACACTATATCGTACCCACCTTATAACTTTCCCCTTTATCCCAACTGACTCCACAAATTGAAAGAGCGTATTCCGTTCAAAATTGTCAAAAGCTTTCTCCAAATCCACAAAAGGTAGAATTTATTGCAATTATTACTTCTGTAATTTTCATACCTCTCCGTGCCTCCTATCATTGGAATTTAGATTACATTTTTCTGGAAGTTTTCTGTAGGTTTGACATCTTGCACAAAGTTGGAATAATCTCGTCACGACTAGCTCTCCTGGAGACTTCATGACATACGTTAAACTGATAAGTTACATCCAACTGCAACCTTAGGGACAGTCAGACTTCGACTGGCACGTACCATTTCATTGACGTTACTGATATGAGCATCGTGTGTAGACGTCCATGGTAATTCTGAACGAGTCTCCACTAAAAAAAAAAAAAAAAAAAAAAAAAAAAAAAAAAAAAAAAAAAAAAAAAAAAAACCTTCTTTCCGGGCGCTTTTAATCAGCCTGAACTATTCGTAATATCGATTACAGCTACATTACTATCACCTTAGACTTTCTGCATCATTTGGTATGTCTCTGTAATGGTTTTCTTTTAGGCAAAGAATGTTCAAATGTTTTTGAAGCTTATGGGACTTAACTGCAGGGTCATCAGCCCGTAAACTTACGAACTACTTAGGAAGTAGCTGATACTAAAGGCAGCACAACATCCATGCCCGAGGGGGGATTCAAACCCCCGACGGGGAACGGCCTCCCGCATCTTCTCTAGCTACAGATTTCATTGAATATCCTGGTACTGTACTAATATCATTCAATGCGTAATCAGTGTAACTGTGACTTTTTTGTTTTGTTTTTGTTTTTTAATTCTTTACTGCTGACTATGCTGATGTGATAGGTGCATATGAGTTTTTCAATGGAAACGCTGCTGCTGTTTCAAGAGAAATTGACAAACGATTTACTAGCCACAGACTATCAGATTGAAAAGAATTTACTCATTTGTCCAATACAATGCATGACACTGGTACCGTGTCCAGCAGTTATATTGCATTTCATCTTATAAAAGAACGTAGCGTGGATGAAGTAGAAGGCATAATTTGGTGTGCAGAACATAGTCCTCCAGTAAACCCACTTAGAATTTTTGCACGAATTGGTGTTCTACCTACAAGCGTATGGTGGACTTCACATGTGCTCGGGTTACAGTTGCATCATTTACAGTTTGTTCAACACCACAGTGCAGGAGACGATGAGGGGCGATATGAACTTTGGCTTTGGACACTTCAAAATCCTCAAGTAATCTCATTTCAATTGTTTGCTAATGAAGACACTTTCACTCTAGACCGCATGTACCCGTCTCGTAATTCAGATCAGAGGTCCAAAGAAAACCCATATTCCATTCTTGAGACATATTTTCGAGAAGGCTTCTCTGTAAGTGTGTAATGTAATCCTGTTGGGCTTGTGTTACCGTAACATCTTACAGGACCCCGTTATCTACTTGTTCTCCAAAATGAGCTTAGACCATTATTGGCTCCAATTATACGTACATTCTATCAGCATTACGTGGCCCCTACATACCAAGTCGACAGGAGGCACACCATCTAAAACAATGCCCGAAAGATGGTGCCTGGTCACAAAGGTCACCGCCCCTCAACCTTTTGTATTTTTGTCTGTGCGGATGGTTGAAAATTTAGAAGAAAAAAATATACGTCAACTTGATCGTTAAGTTCATGAACAGTGCTTCCCACAAACGGGAATGCAATGACGACCTGTGGCTTTGTTGCTGTTAATGGAAGTAACTGTACCTGCATACTCTCGTTTTACGACAGATTGAGTTGATGACGGATGAATTAATATTCAAAGAAGCACGGACTGGCATTGTACCCTAATAGATCACTCACCTGCACATCATCTGTCTCAGGCGATTCTACTTCGTTTCTTGAGCTGATGTTTTGTAACCTAGTAGATGCTTAATTTTAAAAAAGTGTATAAAAGGAACCTCCAGACAATGACAGTCGGGAGTGTCGGTTCAAAAATGTATTCTCAATAAGGCAAATATTTTTGAGAGGTACCGTTGTCACAAGTTTTTATAAATAGAACAATTGCTCAATGAACACAGCCACTGGGCCAGAAATAGACTTGCTGTAAGAAATTTGACAAATGAAAAACCTTCAGACGTTATTTTTTGGAATTTTAAGTACACGTTTCCAGAATACATTATTCTCATCTTCAGTAATGCGAAACTAGCCATCCATTATAATACTGCATTACACCCTCTCACGTCAAATTAATGTCAAATTAATACATCGCCGTCGTCCCATCATCCGTCCAACTAAGATGGATATACAGAGATTTACTGTAGGAAACGTCTTTAATACAGTGTTTACATTTGAAGATAATTAACCCTGGAGCGGCAGCGCTGGTGTAGATCTGCTACCACTTTTCTTTAAATGCTCACTGATGACGCTTTAGCTATTCCTCAATTATTCATTAACAATGATGTCAGTGAAGATTCTAAGTTTCTAGTGCACGGAAGTGTCCGCCCAAAAAACGTTTTGTCAGGGAGTTCATCACTGGTAGCAGATTTGCACCGCGCTGCCTGTCATGTAAGTAGATTTTAATTGTGTTACGTCTAGAATTCCTTACAAATTGATTTGTGGCAGTTTCAAGTAAATATTTATTGTTGAAATTTTACCCTACATATTAGAACCTCTAGTCTCTCCTGATTAGCTATGCTGCAGGTTCCATCAATCTCATTTTTAACGCTCTTCAAACCTTGCACAATGCGAAAATGAGTGTTATTCTACTACATAATTTAATTTTCACGCCTCGTAGACATGTTGTGGGTCCAAAAGAGGAGGAAATAGACTTCTTTTGATAAGTAATGAGGATCATCGTGATTTGTGTCTAGATTCCTCCTCAGATCATGAACAGGATACTATTATTCAAATGTAAATCCTAGTTCCGCTCTCAAACAAGATTTCAGATACAATGGATCCAATAATGAAGAGAGTACCGCTCTGTGGAGTAAAGCACTATACAAGCAGCACTCCAAAACACTGAAAATATTATAAAAATCTTCCGTGGTTCAAAAGGGAACGCAAGGAGCGTTAGGTCAGAAACGCAAGCCGTCTCCTTCATGTTAGATGATAATATGATTTATGAGGTAATTATGTGTACTAAGTTCCACTTAACGCAGAATAAAGCTGACACTAATTACTCAAGAGACAGAAACTACACGGAAGTAAAGAAAGAGGAAATGGCATTATTGCTGGATCTATTATACTTGATCACTGTCCACTTTCGGAATAATGTTACATTTGTTATATTTATACACCGAAGGTAATTAATATACTAATTCAGATATTAATTAAATATTTCTACCTATACATTAAACTACTTTTATAATTACTATCACTTAGCAGCTATATGCTAGGTTTGTAACACGGTAGCACATCTGCACCACGCTGCTGCTGAAGTTATAATAACTGGCGCTGCCACTCGAGGGTTAATTGATCAGCCCATGCTGGTTATCAGTTTGCTCGGAATTTAATTTGGAATTAGAATCTGTGATCATAAATAAGGTATTATTAGCATAGCTCTCTGTTTCTTAGTCTGACTGGTGTAGACAGGAGATTTTCTTGAGTCGCAGCGTGGTTCACCCCTCCTCTTCTTAATCTCATGGTGGGCCAACCACAGATGCGGCTTTGTGTTCTATTTCCTTTCGTCGTTCGGTATTTCCGTGTCATCTCCTTATTTCGTGTTGTTTCTTGTTGAATTCGTTGACTTTTTAATGATTGACTGGTATTTTCCTGCCCTTTTCTATTTTAATCCCTGAGTGTCCTTTTTTTCACATTTATGTCTCTTCTTCCGTCGCTCAGTGATGGAATGGGCACTAATGACCTTCATAGTTTTGTCTCCCTAAGACATTCAACCAACAACAACAACAACGCCACGCGAGACGCGGGAGTGTCCGAGCGGTCTGGAGCGCCACGTTACGTATTGCGCGGTCTCCCGCGCCGGAGGTTTGAATTCTCCATCTGGCATAGATCTTTGTGTCGTCTTTAGTATATGGTAGTGCATAAATAGTTTGTAATTTAGGGACTGATGAGCCCGCAGTCCCATAAGCTTTACAAACATTTGAACAACAACAACAACAACAACAACTGGTGCAGACAGATGCTGCGGTCTCGCCACGCGTCTTTCATGCCTTTGCTTTGCGGTTTTTCTATTACATACTAACAGTGAAATCTCCGTAGTCAATTAAATTGCACGCTTTAATTCTATTTGCCTATTCTACCACTTCCTGAAATATTTACTAATCCTCCAGAAATAGCTTGTATAAAAGTTTTAATTCATTTCTTAGAAATTCTTACCAGGTAAACTTTGCAATGTGGAATGTTCTGAGCTCGACGTCCACATTCGAAAGTGAAAGACGCATGTATGTCTTTGGTACAAAAGTAATTAACTTGGTAGTAGATTGCTACTACACACCAAAGACGTGGAATAATATCATTGGCTCGTCTCACAGGGGTCATTGTTTGTTCTGAGACGAACATTATAGTTTTGAAAAAATTTTGTTTCTCGCTGATCAAGGAGTTTCGGCAGTGGAAGGCACTTTATATTAAAGAAATACACAAAGTGCCCTTTTACTCTCTAAAACCCTCTGATTTGAATATTGTAACTGCACTTTCACGACGATGATTGCATAAGAAATTTATTAAGCAAATTTCACTGTTATTTTAAACTTCAACATCTAACCATTTATTCTTAATTAACGCATCTGACAAACTGATTCAGAAAATAAAATAACTTCTTTAACAATGTGACTATTGACAATAATAGAAATCTTTACGCAAAATAAATTCCTGCTTAGTCACTAATAACATTCTAATACCAAATCTGCAAATTCGGAAAACGCTCCTCTCTTGATGTAACTCATTTACACATGCAAGGTTCATAGATCTCTCAATACTACAATAATAACCACTTTTCTTTAAATGGTGACAATTGTCGCAATAATGGAGATGCCATATTTCAGCTTTAGCTATTTCTCAATGAAGCCGTAACAATGATGTCAGTGAGGATTTTGAGTTTCTAGTGCACGACTTGGTCCACCCAAAAAAAGTTTCGTTAAGGAGTGCATCACTGGTAGCAGATTTGCAGCGACCTACTGTCATGTAAGTAGACTTGAATTGTTTTGTGTTACGTCTAGTTTTCCTTGCAAATGGATTTGTGGCAGTTTCTAGTAAATATTTATTGTATAAATTTTACCCTACATATTAGAATGCTCAAATATTTAAATTTATTTCGTAAATAGAATTTTAACTCTCGATAAATGGTCCTCTTATTTTTTTCTGATTAGCCATGCTGCAGTTTCCGTCAATCTCATTTTTAACCCTCTTTAGCTTTATACAATGCGAAAATGAGTGTCATTCAGCTACATAGTTTAATCTCCAGGTCTCGTAGATGTGGTATGAGTCCAACAGATGAAGAAATAGACTTCTTTCAACAAGTAATAAAGATCCTCGAGATTTTTGTCTAGATTCCTCATCAGATTATGAACAGGATACTATTATACAAATTTGCAATAAAGTTCCGGATTGCTGCTTATGTTTTATTTAATATTGCTACAGCTGTTTCGACAGTTTGTCATTCTCAAGCGCGTCTACGATGTTTGGACGTTAATTAATGTTGACATCTGGCGTAACTGTTGCTTTAACTGTCAGGTATTATGCAACTTTTTACATTAAAACTTTAAATTAAAGAAACTTTTATATTTTTTCGTAATTAGCAACAGCTTTGCCAAAGACTTTTATATGTATATAATCTCGTGCTCGGATTTTCATTTATGAACTGGGGATTAAGCTTGGGGGATAACCACTTCAGGAATGCTGACATACGTCGGTACGTGCGTCACTGTTTCTGGGAATCTGCGGTGGTGGTTCTGTGGACTAAAACTCCATACAAGCAGCATTGAAAAAGAATATTAAAATCTTACCTGATTCAAAAAGGAAACGCAAGGGGCTTGAGGTCAGAGACGCAAGCTCTTTCATTCATGATAGATGATAACATGACTGATAAGGTAATTACGTGTACTAAGTTTCACATAACACAGAAGAAAGCTGTCACTAATTACTGAAGAGACAGGAACTACAGGGAAGTAACGAAAGAGGCAATGGTTGTACTGCTAGGTGTATTATACATGATTATTGTCCACTTTGAGAATAATGTAATTGATAGACTAATTCAGATAATAACAAATATGATATTTCTACCTGTGCATTGCACTATTTTTATCATTTCAATCACTTAGTAGTTATATACCAGGTTTGAAACTCGGAATAAGCAGTGGTAGCAAATTTGCAACGCGCTGCTGCTGAAGTTATAATAATTGGCGCTGCCGCGCGAGGGTTAAGTATTTAAAAATGAAAGCGTTGCTATACAAACTTCTGCATAAGTGACAATCCTTGTAAAATATCTTTACACTGTCATTCCAAAATATACAAAAATCTTTTATTAAAATAATACGTACTCGGTGATTCATTCACTCTCTGCTGTCCCTGCAAATTAGACCATTTCACTATTCAGTATCTCAACTTGGAGTTTTGTGTCTGCCGCCAATGCGGATCAGACGAACTCCCTATACGATACCCGAAACAGTCCAAACAATGACCCCCGTGAGACGAGCCAATGATATCATCACACATCTGTATACCTTTGGCACGTAGTAGCAACGTACTACCAACTTTTTTTGTACAAAAGAATCACAGACATGTTTCAAAAACAGTGACAGCACGGTGAGGCATGGCACGCAATCGACTGTGTTGGCAGGCCTGCAGCGCTGACCAGCAAGTACCTGGCGGCCAGTGAACCTGGCGACCTGTTCTGCCCCCCGCTCGCTGGCACCCATTTCCATTTTTCCGGATGTACGTGACTGATTTTATCTGATATTCAAATTGTAATCGCGCCCACCGGCCGGGGCCACCGCGGCGTCCCCCGACATTTGCATGATAACGGAAACTGGTCCGGCGGAATTCCCGTTTTAGTTTTCCACCTGCTGGTAATGGAAATGTAAATAGCGCCCCGCCAGATAAACTAGATATAACGGGCGATAATCTGCCGCCGTTGATTTGCTTAATTGCCACTTCTGCTACCGGAGTAACCTCTCGTGCTCGGATTTTCATTTATGAACTGGGGATTAAGCTTGGGGGATAACCGCTCCAGGAATGCTGACATACGTCGGTACGTGCGTCACCGTTTCTGGAAATCTGCGGCGGCGGTTTAGACGTTTCCGATACTGTAATCAGCCGTGAACGTAAATGTTTACTGTACGATAGCGCACACATAATCGGAAAGGATATCACGGGTCAGTGCCCCAGAAAATGTTTGAGAATCACGTACGTTTATTATTTTGCGGGGAATATGGGTTTCGGTGAAAGAAGTAACTATAAAAATGAAGCAGGAGAAATGTAATAAAATGGCTGAAAATGAAGTAGACAGCGAGTGCAGATTGGTTAAGCAGTAGTTGCTACATGAACAAATGGAAATCCGGTTAAGAATGTATAAAATGGAACTACTAGCAGCTATGTCATCCGGCCGTGAAAGCCTTCATTACATGATTAAGGCGTCATGCTACGATGCTACGTACAAGGCGGTTGTTCTCTCCGAAGGTTCGAGTGCATCCTCGAGCACGCATGTGTGTGTGTGTGTGTGTGTGTGTGTGTGTGTGTGTGTGTGTGTGTGTGTGTATGTGTGTGTGTTGTATTTAGCATAAGTTAGTTTAATTAGTTTGTAAGTCTAGGAACTGATGACAATAGCAGTTTGGTCGAATAGGTTTACAAACGTTGTAACATTTCAACACTGTATGATTTTACCAATTGCTTTTCGGGAGTTGCTACGACGTTTTTTTCACTCTCAGAATAATTCTTTCCAATGTGAGGTGAAGTTAAATATTGCGTGAGGCAGTCAGTGACACGTTTAAGGCGCTGTCTCCTTCAGAAAGCGGTTGCTCGTGTCAGCTGACGTAAAATTCGCGCCGTTTAACCCCGACAATATGGCATTGTTAGTGACACTGGAATTGTTAATCACTGAAATCTACTTTACTTTCTCTAATTTTTACTGTAATGAAAACTATTGGAGGCTTCTATCGTTAATAAAACCACGGCAGACACAAAATGTGTAATTTTTTGGCGTGAGGCACCATGTTTCATGTTTAGGTAATCTACCAAATTTAAGTTGCACATGACAAACATTCCACAATTTAAGTAAATGTCTTGGATGAAGGTGTTGTTGCATGAAGCGGAAATATGAAATATTCAAAACGTATGAAGTTAAAGACTGGGGCTATTCACTAAAATACATAGGATAAATTGACTGTAACCTCAGCCGGTCGCGGTGGCCGAGCGGTCAGCGACGTGCCAGTGACGGTCTGTATAGCCGCTGCGGGCGGGGGTTAGAATCCCCCTCGGGCATGGATGTTTGTGCGGTCTTTAGTATAAGCTATTTCTTAAGTAGTTTGTAAGTTTAGGGACTGATGACCACGTAGTTAAGTCCCATAAGCTCTACAAACATTTGAACATTTAGATTATAGGTTCTCGTCCATAATTTAAGAAACAGTTCTTGCCTTGAGTGCCGCATTTGCAGCTGCTGTTGATAGCAAATAATGGAATCTGTTAAAAAGAGCTATGATGTCCGCTACAGTCATTACACGCCCCTGTGATGGCTAACGTATATGCACACCTACTTTAGCAAAAGAAGCCATGCGTCATTGCCTGTAATATTTATGAGATGAACGTCGAAGTTAAAGAGCAATGCCATACTACAAAAGAACTTTAGCACCACTGTTAGAATGCTGCACAGCTACAAGACGTACAACACTTGACACATCTCCGGAATCATGGCTCTCTGAACTCCAAGTGCCGTTCATTTGTTGCTCTCACTACCGCCACTCCACTGGTCGAGATACGAGACGGGGCCTCCTACTCACAAAAACGTGTTTGCATTTCGGTATTAGGTAATACTTGATAGATTATACTCAGCATAATTTTACAAATTATGCATACGTAAGCCTCAAACTAGTAACATTTACAGTTTCTTCACAGTTTCAGTTTCAAAACAATACAAAGATATTCCTTTATTTATAGATCTTATATCTCGATCCACGTCAAAGCACATCGTATCATACAAAACACCTCTGCTTTTAATTTTTGTAGCAATTTAGATCTGTTACCAAAATACTCTGCTTTTAATTTTCGTAGCAATTTAGATCTGTTACTTCAAACCATCAGTTGATATTTTTTTTTTTTTTTTTTTTTTTTTTTTTTTTTTTTTTTTTTTTTTTTTTTTTTTTTTGTAAAGGAGTATCATACAGGGTTTCTAATCTCAGTCTTCAGCGCTCACTTATTTCTCATGATACCAGCTAAAGAGTAACATTACGAAAATCTCGTTTTAGGAACCTAGGATCTTCCAGAATCTAAAAACTTAAGGTTCAACTTCCTTCTTTCTCTGTCTTACTGTAATGCAGAGTTGAAAATTCAAAGATGCCACAGCGAAACAGGTCGCAAAATCTTTATTTTTTACATAATAGGTATCTCCTACAACACTCATCATCAATAAGACCCAGTTGTGGTCCATTATGAATTTATCTTACGCGCTTTCCCCCACAGCTTTCGCCCTATGCAATTTCCTTGCTACCATGGACGCTATTTTCTGAATCATGTTCTCTTATCCTGTTCCTCTTTACAGTGTTTTACGTTCCTTCTATCGTCGATTCGTCCGTCGGTTATCTCATTAGTCCACACTAACAGTTGCAATTCTGTAGCCTCAAGTCACAGATGTTTATATTTTCTTCCATTCTGGTTTTCCCACTGTCCACTTTTCACTTTGTAAACGAAACGGCCAATCACGTACGACTGCTGTGATTAACTAATTCCTTAAATGTAAATGACGAAATAGCCAACCAAAATTGGAATTTCGTAACTGGGAAAACAATTTTTATTACGAAATTAATTGCATTTCTTTGATGTGGTGTTATCAGCAGTCGGGTGAAATTTTGTGCAGTAATAACGGAATTCTTTTGAAATGACGCCGGAGCTGCCGTCGCCCGACAGTTTTTGACCGTTCTGCGCTCTGCACACTGGTTCTGTGAGATGCCGCGTATCTGCACCAGGTACGACCAGATACCACAACTGACCTCTGTTGCGCCTATGAAGGTGAAAAGTGTTCGCTTTGCGGTCGATATTCCGAACCAAGCTTCATGCAGAACACAGCACAATATATCTCGTGCTATAACACACGTTTTCAATTAAAATGATTAATCAGAGTTTGGAACCTAATCGGCAAAGGCTACCGTAATTCACGACGATGTCTTCTCCAAAGCACGGTGTGCATGTGGAGGTCTAGTTTACAAATACGTTTAGAAACGTATTTCCTGATACCGCCTACTTGAGATGCTTTTCCTGAGCCTTAGTTCTTTGCAAATTAGAACGGTGTGCAGAAAATTAAACTGCCTTACAGTTTTTCCTCATAGTCTCTTCGGGGTTTCTTGTTGTTGTTGTTGGTTTTTGAGGGGACTAAACAGCTAGGTCATCAGGTCCCCGGGGTTTCTTCCGATAGGAAAATGACAGATTCAATATTTAGACTGTACAACTGTTTGCCAACTTCAGGAAACGTCGCTGCTGTATTCAGCAGGATCCTGTAGCAGCGACTATTCTTGAAGATGGTGGACAGTTTTATCCTAGAAATATTGAATCAGTTTGTGTTTAGTAACCGGCAGAAAACCCGAAGAGACTACGAGGAATTATTACGCCGAGAAGCCTACAAAGACATATCTTACAGTTTGGAAATCCTCAAAAATTTAACGCTTCATCACTCACTTTTGTTTTCAATCGTAAATTTTTCGAATTACAATTTTTCAAGGGTGCCAAGAAAAATGTCAAAAAATTACACAATCTAAATTGTTGAGAAACAAGTGCATTTCTTATACTCTGAATTTATGCAAAACTGAGTGAAACTTAACACATTTATTCATACCTACCAATTTGCACTTATGTGAAATGGACATACGTAATTCATGAATGTTTCTGCTTGCAGCTACAAAAAATGATCATAAAAAAGAGCACTAGCTCTGTGTGCTGGTCTGAGAATGCTAAAAGGAGCAGTACACATCATCATGTTAGCGGGGACTGTAGCGCATTCTACTGACAGAATCTATTCAGTTAACCTTATAAGGCAGCACTGGTGATCGGCAAGGCAGTTTCCAGTGTTAAACATGTAGGTCAATGACGAAAAGAGAGTTAAAACTTCGCTTTGCACATCTGCAAAGCAACGCAGTGGAGAGATAATACCTCAAAAAATTCAAGTCGCTCACTGTTACAGAGCATTTGACTGTACTACTACTAACTGATGTTAAATTGTTTAGTAGTATGTTGTTGTTGCTAGGAAGCAAGATGGTTGCTGTGTTTGATTTTTACTGATATTAAAATATGAAGTAATGGTTAAGCCAAACTAAAGCCGTGGACAGTGAGAGGTGACTACAGCATGTCAACAACTAAATTCGCTGTGAAAATGAAAAACATTAGCAACATGTAATTAAAGAAACACATTTTGTAGTCATTTTCGAAATTTTAAGATTCTATAGTTATTTCAGATCAGTCTTCTACAACCACATTTGAATTGGAACCAAAGGACAGGTTGGGGCTGGGGGTAAATGAGTTGAAAATAGACGTAAAATTAAAAGGTTAGTTTTTCATTTTGATTGTAAGTTATTTACACGTATACTAAAAGTTATTCGAGCCTTAGGCACTCTGTGTAGAAATGTGCTGTAAACGACTGTAGATCGGTTCCTCAAGGCTCGCTGTGTATGGAATAAAACAGTGCGAGCCATGCAGCCAGGCTACTCCATAGTCCTCGAGAGTGCGGCTCATAAATCCATCCCTCAATTTTGCACAAAATCTTCGTCTTACGAATGATTACTGTCACACAAGACTTTATCCATCTCTGTGTATTGAGCTTTATGTTTCGAATTTTTCCAAAGACGGAATTAAGAAAAGGAGATGATGGTGACACAGTGCACCGAAACCGGTCGTCACTTAATAAGTTGTTAGTTTGCGATCTTGGCTTATCATTTGGAAACTATAAAAGATAGTAAGTTCTGCTGACGGTCCAGGGCGGCGGCAAAACAAAATGAGGCCCCCGTCCACTTGGAAACACGTGTATTACTATAAAAATGTAACTCTTGATATTTGGAGGCCCTCCAATACGAGAGACCCGGACAGAGATTTGGAGGCCCGAGAGCAAGAGGCCAAGTTTACTAAAAAACTAAATAAATAAAAATAAAATAAAAAATAATTTAAAGTATTTGGCATCCCGCAACAAAGACGAGAGGCCTGGGTCGGTCCCCCCGCTCCCCGTCATTAGTCCTCCACTGCACGTGACATCCTTCGCCCGAAATTCTCTTTTGTATATGCAATATTGCTTTCTGTATTTGATGATTTTCTTATTATAACTCAAGCGTTGCCATTTCAAGACAATGGTGCAATGAAAATCATATAACTTCTAAAAAAGACACGTTACCAGATAACACCTGCCGTCGATGGTACGAGAATGACGGACTACTCTCACAGCTGTTCGGCGTTGCCTAATGGGCAGCGAACTACTTTCTTATGCACGAACTTCTTAGACGGTGGTTCGAAACTTGCAGGTGCGGTAGCTCAGAGCGCTCGGTCAGAGGGTTGCCGGCGTGGTAGGTCAACGTGCTCGTTAGAGTGCTCCTCGTCTTCTTTAACGAAAAATCTGAATCAATCAAAATGAAGCCAAAGGCCCGATGAAAACGAAGAACCAATGAAATGAGAGCTCGATGTCATCTGAAATTAAATTATATATATATATATATATATATATATATATATATATATATATATATATATATATATATATATAATTTCAGTATAATTCTCAACGAATAAACCAGAACAAACATGAGCAAACAACCACAAATCATCGGTCTACATGAAGAAAAAAAATATATAAAAAAATAAACTGGATTTCTTTTTCATCTTGTTTTTTAAAAGTTTTCCGCTATATTCTGCAAGATTCTGAGTTATTCAAAGGTAACAGCGCTTTCTCTGAAAAGTGCATTTGTTCTATTTTGTGAACATATCATGAAATACATACCAACGATTTGCATACATTACTTTTTCACATGTATGCAAACTGGGGAGATACTTTTACGATGACTGTTGTAAATGACGTAATAATAATAATAGTAACTTTGTATACAGATTAAGTCCTAGAGCTTTGTGGAATTAGGTATCACCCCACTCATTTTGTTTGTTATTTTTGCGGTTTGAAACAACAGAATATTTGCTCTTTCTTTTAGCCCAGCACAAAATTCATATGAAAAAAAAAAAAAAAAAAAAAAAAAAAAAAAAAAAAAAAATGTTCAAATGTTTGTAGAGCTTATGGGACTTAACTACGGGGCCATCAGTCCGTAAACTTACAAGCTACTTATGAACTACCTGATATTAAAGACGGCACAAATATTCATGCCCGACGGGGGGGATTGGAACCCCCGAGGGCGAACTGCTGCGCGCACCGCAACACGGCGCTCCTGTACGCACGGCCAATCCGCCGCGGCATCATATGAATAAAGTCATATCTGAACTACAGGAAACGTAATGCAATCTACGTTAAAAGCGTCCATGGCAACCATGCCAAAGACAAACATATTAGTAGACGCATTGCTTCTAATTAATGACTTTCAACATATTCCATGAACAATTTGACTGCTGTTGACGAGTTTACTCGTCATGCTGCCTACCGATCCCTGGGTGCTAATGACGAGTTTAGTCGCGACCGCCGGCTTTTATGTCAACAAACGACGGTACAAAATTTGAGGAAAATCAGATTGGTTGTTGCACATATATGACATATATAGCTTAAAACGTTTTTGACGACCAGTAGCTAAATCCAGGCAGTGCTAGCTAAAAATCACTAAATGTGTCTTGTACACGAAACACAAGATTTTTGATATTACGTTTTTGAATTCTAGCTCCATGAACTGCTGCAGATAAGTTAGCCACATGGTGGCCGAACCACGTTAAGAAGTTACACATAATTTGCAACATAATTCTATGGTACCGTTAATACACAAAATGTCGTATTTTTCAGAATACTAGTTACACCAAAAATCTGGGAAATGGCGTTGATTTACTCAATATCGTATTTCTTTGTAGATATAAGGCTGCACACTTTCTGTTTTATACTTTAAATTTTTACAAAAATATAATATTACAGTTATTTACATTAATATCATGATTTTTAAATATGTGACAAAGTATTTTACAATGATATCTACAAAACTTATATCATAAGCATTACAGATGTCTAGCGGTTCACAATATTCGATCATAACAAGCAAGAGTCATTACATAAAATATATTTATATTTTTGCATCAGCAAGTTAAAATGATTAAGAGACAATATGGAATCGATTCTGGAAATTGTGCGAATAAAAGTTGTACACAGCAATAGCAGATTAATATCAATTCATACGCTCATCAATCGTAAAAAACATGGCTGGTATCACAGTCAGATGAAAAGCATTAAAATGTAGATGCACTATTACTACAATTGATGACAATTATCAGCAGAAACATAATAGGTACAAATTTTCAAAAGTTAACTAGACCGAAAGAAATGAATAGTTATATCAACTATCTAGTACAGTATGGAGCAAAATATAGTGATACTCAAAATTTTCTTAAAATATAGCCTTAGGTTTCAGTGCAATTTCTGGTTCAAGCACATCTGTAGTCAAGGAATAGATAGATATGTAACCAAGGTTCTAAATAGCTTGAGGTATGGATACGTCCTATCGGAATTTGATTTGTAGCGAAAGGTCTGGGTGTAGTCGTAGGTAAACTTCTGGATTTATTTTATATCAAAGGTCTATGAATATCTGTAGCATCATTCCTAATAATAAATGTATCTTAAAAACTATTTAAGTTACAATGTAAGGTCTTGTAACATCATATTGCGACCATAGCATTAGAATCACCACATTCCCACATTTTTCATCGTTACGTAATTTTAATTATTTGTTTAGAGACAAAAATTTCTCATTTTTCAATTTTTTTTTTATTAAATTCAAATTAGATCAGAGTAATTCAGAACAACAGTATCCAGGGAATACGTAGGTCAAAACACCTCATATATCATTTGTCAGGTTGCTATTATAAATACTACCCACAGTTGAATTACTCTTTCTCCACGTTAGTTGCTCTCTATGTTAGTAGATCTCGAATTGTTTAACTCTCCATGTTAACTCTCTGTGATTAGTTTCAAAGTATCATATGCGGTTTATTTCCAAGATAGGAAGGAACCCGAGGAAAAATATTATATTTAGTAATATAATTACTAATTATTAATATAATTTTATATTATATTATATTATTAATATAATATTTATTAATATAAACTTTCATATCGTGATCACACGCGAATGCGTACATTATCTTTGGACTTTGATCTGGATAGGCTAGGACGGAAGAATTAGAAACTTCTGCCTCCCGTAATAAACTGATTAATATTCGGGATTTTGGAATTTAAACTGAAAGAGTTAAAGTTCGTAAGCAATGTAACAGGATCCAGTGACTTTAATATAAATGAGACTTTGACGAAAATAATCGCGCATTGTGAACTCATAAAGTATTTTCCGTGAAAATGATTTTGTTGTAAATATTAAATTCAAAATAGAGAATCTGTAATACTTAAACAAGTCTTAAATAATTATTCAAGTATTTAGTTCCCTAATATTGTCCAAAAAGATTCTAAAAGTAAACATATTTCTGTGAAATTCGTAATGAATCAGTTAATATGTGAAAGAAAATATCTAACAGTTTTGATTAGAAGAAAATTCTCATGAAATTTTTTTCTAAAGAATAATTCGATAGAAACGAATCATGTACAAATAATATTTGTGACGGGCTTCAAACTGTCTGAACTACTGGGCTGCAATGATTCAATTTTACCGGTTTATTAAACATCAGCCCCTGAGAAACGGAATTTCATCCTCAAACAATATAAAAAGTCTTTAATTGTAAATGATACACAGAACCAATATTTACAGTATGAAAAATTCAACAAAGATATAAATTTTATTAATTACGAAGAAGAACCAGGTCTACCAACTTAAATTTCATACTGAGGTGACAAATAAAATTTTGAACCCATCCATCCACTACAACTGCGAAAGTCAAGCCGAATCTCCAGGTTACAAGTCACAAGCTAATATATATCAATAAATAAAAATAAATAAAAAAAAAATTTAAAAAAATCAAATGTCTGTAAATCTATTGGAGCAAACTGCGTGGTCATCAGTCCGTAGCTTACAAACTACTTAAACCTAGGTAAAATATCCTAAGGACAAATACACACAACCATGCCCCAGGGACACAAGCTAAACCAAAATACAAGACAACCAACGTGAAGCACCTCAACGAGTCAGAGTCTACATACAATTTGGTATGGGGTTTACGAATCTTACAACGTAGACCTAGATAGATTTGCAGCTGGAGACCCTTGTGCACTGCAGCTAAATGTGGTTATTATAGGGAGTAATAAAATACTGTAGATAAGTCTTAAACAAGATAAATAAATAAAAATAAGCACGTGTGCTTCTCTTGACCTCGAGTGCTTCCGCTGCCACAATCAGAGCCCTTGGTTCGCGCTGCCGCCTGCCTTCGCCTAAGTTCCGATGCCCTTGTGTGCCGTTCATTTCGCTCTGTGCGCCTCCCGCCGCGAACCTGCAAAAAGAGGGGAGAGATTGCGCCGATCCCAGAATCACGATCGATCCGCAGTGGCCGTGGCACCCCGCGCTCGCTACCCGCTGGCTGGCTGCTCCTGTCTGCCATCCATCTCCGCCGCTGTCTCTCTTTCTTTCTCTCTCTCTCTCTCTCCATGTTGATCTAACCGGAAAGAGCGCGAATCACATATTCACCCGTGCCCCGCTAGAAAAGCGCCGCTGGGTGAAGAGAGGTACGAATGATCGATACGTGAGCCGCAACCGTATAAAAAAAAAAAAAAAAATCCTACTACTTCCGAGGGAGTTGCTCCTGTTTCGCTTTCGCGGAACAGTTTGATTCGGTAGCTTCACAGACGGGAACCAAAGATATTACACTGCGTGTGGCACGTATGCACGGATTACGGATTACCATTTGAATTCCGAGAAGTAGTCTGTGAATTTACTCTGCAGTAGAGCAGAAGCCGGCCAGAGGTCATTTCGTTTGGTCCAATTAACACAATCGACAAGGCAGAAGCACACGTCTGCCCAAGGGCATGATTACACTTTTCCCCACATGCGGCTTCCGCACGGGGATAAAATTACGAATTCTGAGAAATTCTGAAAAATCTGACCAACGGGCAGTTAATTTTGTCGAATTAGTTAGTGTTCTTCCCAGTATTCTGTCAATTTCTCTTTCGACTGTAAAGGTTGGTCCTCAAATGTCCATTACAGCATCTCTGATTTCATGTGGGGGATTTATTGTTAATGCGACGAAGCTGCAGTACAGCAGAAAGATCCTTTAACATAAGTAACAAGTTACTTTTTTTTACAAATATATTTATACTAATCATTATCTGTTTCTCAACTATTAACAGCTTGATACGTTGCAGATATCTGCGTATTACAAAGTTACGTGACTGTCCGAGAAAATTTCCAAGTCACAATGTAAGTCTTGACGCCAGAATGAAATTCTCATTTTGCAGCGGAGGTTGGGCTGATATGAAACATCGTAGTGGATTAAAATTGTCTGCCGGAACCGGTATTCGAACTTGGGACCTTTGCCTTTGCCTCTCGCGGCCGCACGAAAGTCAAAGCCCCAGCTTCGAATCACGGTTTCGGTACACAGTTTTAAACTGCCAGGAAGTTTCAGTTTCAAGACTTGACGCACTGTAGAAAGGTAATACGACACTTCGGCATAGAGTAGCAATTAGCCGTCTATCGTAGTCCACTGTCTAAAAAAGTGTTCAAATGTTTGTATAATAAGGAACTGCTGTGTTTATCACTCCCTAGGTATATAAACTACTTAAATTAATTAAAAACCAACTTACGTTAAGGACGAAAAACACACATGCGCGAGGAACGACTGAAAATACTCCTACGGCGGGCAAGGAGCCTTACAGCGCTCGGCCACTCCTCTGCGGCTACGCTGTCCAGACTCGATGAATTATTGGATCGAAGCACACTGTTGAAACACAGCTTGCCCTTTAGTGACATGAAGTGAGAAGTGCTATCGACAAGGGATCTCAAATCGACTCCACATTTATGGATTTCCGAAAGGCTTTTGACACTGTACCTCACAAGCGGTTTCTAATGAAATTGCGTGCTTATGAATATCTCCCCAATTGTGCGATTGGATTCACGATTTCCTATCAGAAAGGACACAGTTCGTTGTAATTTACGGTAAGTCATTGAGTAAAACAAAAGTGATATCTAGCGTTTCCCAGGGAAGTGTTCCAGGTACCCTACTCTTTCTTGTGTTTATAAATGATTTAGAAGACAATCTGTTCGCGGATGATGTTATCGTCAAGATAACAGAGGATCAAGTCAACAGAGGTTCAAAAGCAACTACAAAGCGATTTGGACAAAATTTCTGCATGGTGCGATAATTAGCAATTGACACTAAATAAAAGAAAAGTGTGAAATAATACACATGACCACTAAAAGAAATCCGCTGAACTTCAATTACGCGATAAATCAGTCAAACCTTAAGGTCGTAAATTCTACCAAATACCTAGGAGTTACAATTACGAACAACTTAGACTGGAGAGAACACACAGAAAATATTGTGGGGAAGGCGAACCAAAGATTACGTTTCATTGGCAAAACGCTCCGAAGATACACCAGCTCCACCAAAGAGCTACATCACACTTGTGCGTCCTCTCCTGGAGTACTGTTGCCTAAATGTTCAAATGTTCAAATGTTTGTTAAGCTTATGGGACTTAACTACGAGGTCATCAGTCCCTAAACTTACAAACTACTTATGAACTACTTACGAACTAGGACGGCACAAATATCCATGCCCGAGGGGGGATTCGAACCCCCGACCGTAGTAGCCGTGCTGACCGTGACTGCAGCGCCTCAGTCACCTCGGCCACCGCGGCCGGCGTACTGTTGCCCATTGTGGGACTCTCACCAGGTGGGGCTGACGGAAGATATTGAGGAGGTCCAGAAAAGGGCAGCTCGTTTTGTTTTATCACATTACGGGGGGGGGGGGGGGGGAGGGCGGGAAGCGTAACGGAAATGTTGCACGAAATGGGGTGGAAATTATTAAAAATAAGACGATATTCATTGCGGTGTGATCTGTCTGCGATGTTTCAGTCACCGACTTTTACTTCTGAATGTGGAAATATTTTGCTAGCACCCACCTACTTCGGGAGACATGACCATTGAAATAAAATAAGAGAAATCAAATCGAAAACAGAACGATTTAGGTGTTCTTTCTTCCCGTGCGCGATTAGGGATTGGAACGGTAGAGAAAGGTTATGAAAGTTGTTAATGAACCCTCTGCCAGGCACTTAAATGTGATTTGCAAAGTATCTATGTAGATGTAGATGAATACAAGCATATTCAAATGAGTAGATGCACTCAGTGTCTTTCAGGCTGCATCCTCTTACTATTTAAAAGCAGTTCGATCAATCAGAGCATTCAAAAGTGATGGTGTTCAAGTTGCCTTTGGTGACGTCACATTAGTCGCCATTATATCAATACGGCTGGATATAGGAAAGCGAGGAAGGGCAGGCCTGCTCATCAACAGCGACAAGTGACAGAAGGCAGATCAACAGTCAGTTCAGCAAAAAAATTCATCTCCAGAGGTGACAGTGCTGAGCGCCAGTAGGCAATGTTAAATACGACAATATGCTTGACACAAGTATGTGTCGAGTAAAAGCAAAGCAAAGTAAAACCACACTGCAAAGGTAAACGTAGCTGACGAGCAAAAACCACACCATACCAGAATTAACAAAAGAGGTCTAAGTGACATGCTAGCAACGAATTCAAGATAAGGTCTGGTCTTATTTTACAAAGTAAGAGCTTAGGTAAAATGAGAAAACAAAATGTGTTATTAGAATGAAATACTTGTATCAAACAGAGCCACATTGGGTCTATAACAACTAAAGCTATTTTCGTGTCCGATAGGGTCTGTCTTACTACCAGGTTAATGACTTCCAGTGAGGTACTATTCCGCCCTGTCAAGTAGAAAGATTATTACGTTGAAAGCGGTAGGTCGCTGATATTCAGTTACTCTAGAGTTACTACATTCTTTATGAACGCAGACTGTTCCCTGCAGTATCACTTATTGCCTATCCATTTACAATTCTAAGCCCTCAGAAAATAAAACCTTGCAAAATGAACTAAAATAGACAAAATAAGAATATTACAGGTAATTTCTTTCACACCGAGACACTATGTCAATTTACAAATCATCTTATGTATCTATATTATATAAAAAAAAATAATTAAAAAAATAAAAAACCATTTAATTACTTTGAAACTTGAATCTGTCTGATATAATTCGACATGGCTTGTTTGGACCAGAAAGCCGGCCGCAGTGGCCGAGCGTTCTGCGGCGTGCCAGTCACGGTCTGCGAGGCCGCTGCAGTTGGGGATTCGAATCCGCCCCCCTCGGGCATGGATGTTTGTGCCGTCTTTATTATAAGCTAGTTCATAAGTAGTTTGTAACTTTGGAGGCTGATGACCCCGTACTTGAGTCCCACAAGCTCTACGAACTTTTGAAGATTTTTGAACCAGAAAGCCCGCAAAAATTAAGTTAAGCAACTAGCAAAATACACACAACAAATTTAAACTCTCCTAGAATTTAAATGGCCAGGAAAACGATGTGAAATAACGAGTACAGGAAGTATTATGCATGGAAACTGTGTGACCATCAAGAATATGGAACGGATATTTGTGTTAATAACACGATATTTCTTAATACACACGCTCCTACCAAAGCAAAAATGAACTCGCGAAAGAAGAATTCTATAGTAAACCAAATCTCGCACATGACTCACTGCTAATCATAATATCAAAATAGTATTTGGTGACCTCACTGCAGAGCTAAGAGGAGAGAAAACTTACGTGCCTGTCGTACGAACTTTCATGTTATATAAAAAAGAATGTAGTGACAATACGCAGAACGTAGCCGTTTGATTACATTCGCTAAAGTTGATAACATATGCGTATCAGAAATATTCACGAGGGGATATGGATATCACATGATGGACTAACTGTGAACCGTATAGATACGTATGGATCCAGAAACGCTTTACTGCTTGTATCGGCACCAAACCGTACAAAGGTTTTTTTCTGGCTCCTTTAACGCATGTACGTTATATTTTACCCATTAGGGTAAAATCTATTAAATTAAAATATCAAATCTATTAAATTTTACTGTTATTTTCACTGTTACTAGAAAATGATCTGTATCTTTTTGTAGTAACAACGAAAATTACAGTGAAAATTAATACATTTACCGACACAACGTCCTAATGGGTAAACAATATCTTTGGATGAAAATCTTTGGACACAAAAGTAAAGAAAGTGTATTCCAGTGTTTTATCTTTGAGTCTTTTTATTTTTTAGCATCTGTTGATCGTCGTATTGCTCCACATTTTACGGATTTTTGTTCCCCACACTCACCCACCACCACACAACATGTATATACGGACACACGTCCCACGTGTGTCCGTATATACGTATATTTATTTCAAAACATATTTTTATATACGTATACTAGCTGAAGCCCCGCTGCTTCGCATACGTAGGCTGGTTGGTATGCACCAGTTATTTCTTTTTAAACCTGATGAAGAATCCATATCCTAAGTTTCGTAGTTATAGCTTGAAATTTGAGTTCACAGCACCATATTTTTGAAAATCGATTTTTTGCGTCACCTATTTTACCCCCTTATTTGTCGAAATTCAAAAAATGACGAAGCACGTGTCTTTTTAATGCGAACCCTGAATTAAAATACGAAATTTTGTAGTTCCAGCTTCAAGATTACCTAAATAGCTACGTATTTTCAAAAAATGTTTCTTCCCCTATTTCACCCCCTTACGGACGGAATATCGAAAAATCGCTTCTTAAATGACGCCTACAGAGTAAGGTCAACACCATCCACAAATTTCAAGTTTCTATCTTCACTGGTTTGGGCTGGGAGATGATGATCAGTCAGTCAGTCAGTCAGTCAGTCAATAGGGACACTTCCTTTTATGTGTGGTAATTTTTGCAGCAATCAGTCGGAAAGCTATATTTTTATTTGTTTGCAAATCTAGACTTCGACCATTGTATGGTCATTATCAATGCTTAAAACCAATTAAAATACTTAAAACGTATCGACTTCCATGTTGGAAATTGCGTTAGTACTGACGAGGTCGAGATGTTTTAAGTATTTTAATTGGCTTTAAACATTAATAATGACCATACAGTGGTCGAAATCTAGATTTGCAAACAAATAAAAAATACCCGAATGAAACTTCACTCTGCAGCGGAGTGTGCGCTGATAAGAAACTTCCTGGCAGATTAAAATTGTGTGCCGGAACCGGGACTCGAACCTGCAACCTTTGCCTTCCGCGGGCAAGCGCACTACCGACTGTGCTATCCCGACACGACTCACGATGCCGCCTCACAACTTTACTTCTGCCAGTACCTCGCCTCCTACTTTCCAAACTTCACAGAAGCTCTCCTGCAAACACGCAAGACTAGCACTCCTGGAAGAAAGGATATGGTGGAGACATGGCTTAGCCACAGCCTAAGGGATGTTTCCAGAATAAAACTTCACTCTGCAGCGGGGTGTGCGCTGATATGAAACTTCCTGGCAGATTGAAATTGTGTGCCGGAACAGGGACTCGAACCTGGGACCTTTGCCGGGAGGAGGCGAGGTACTGGCAGAAGTAAAGTTGTGAGGCGGCATCGTGAGTCGTGTCGGGATAGCACAGTCGGTATTGTGCTTGCCCGCGAAAGGCAAAATTTCCCAGGTTCGAGTCCCGGTTCCGGCACACAATTTTAATCTGCCAGGAAGTTTCAAATAAAAAATATATTTTTACGACTCATTGCTGAAAGAATTACCACAAATCAAATACAGCCGTGAAGCACCAATTCCAACATGGAATCAAGACTTTCTTTTATATATAGAGATTGATTTAAAAAAAAAAAAAAAAAAAAAAAAAAAAAAAAAAAAAAAAAATCTTAGGGCCGATTTGACTGTACGTGGACACGACTCAGACATGAAGGGGTAGGTAATTTCTTATCCCAGCAATACTAACTTGACGTGAGTGTCAGGCTTTGGGTCTGCACGGTGCAGTTCGCATGCGCGTCAGCGGTGGCGGCAGCATAGCACGGCCCACGCCTGCTCTGCAGCCGTGTGGGCGCAGTGCGGACCGACCCCTGAGCGGAGGCGTCACAAAGTGCCGCGTCTGGCACAGCGGGAGCTGCCTCCGTGTTGTAATACTGCGCCCTTTAACCTCACCAGGTGCTGCAGTGATCGTTAATGTCCGGGGCCGCTTTTACAGTTTCTCTCGCGTTGTAATATTACGGGGGACGTACTTTGGCAGAGCAGGTACACTTAACCCTCGAGCGGCAACGCTGGTGCAGATCTTTAAATGTTCATTGATGACGCAATAACGGAGATGCCATATTTGAGCATTAACTATTCCTCAATTAAGCCTTAACAATGATGTCAGTGAAGGTTCAGAGTTTCTAGTGCACGGAAGTGTCCATCCAAAAAAAGTTTTGTTAGAGAGTGCATCATTGGTAGCAGAATTTCACCGCGCTGCCTGTGATGTAAGTGGATTTCAATTGTTTTGTGTTACGTCTAGTTTTCTAGTAAATATTTATTGTATAAATTTTACCCTACATATTAGAATGCTCAAAAATTTAAATCTATTACGTAAATAGAAGTTTAACTTTCGATAAATTGTCCTCTAGTTTCTCCTCATTAGCCATGCTGCAGTTTTCGTCAATCTCATTTTTAACCCTTTTAAGCCTTACACAATGCGTAAATGCCTGTTAATCTACTACATCATTTAATCTTCAGATCTCGTAGACGTCGTATGGGTCTAATAGATGAGGAAATAGACTTCTTTCTACAAGTAATGAAGATATTAGTGATTTGTGTCTACATTCCTCATCACATCATGAAGAGGATACTATCATTCAAATGTAAATCCTAGATCTGATTACGAACAAGATTTCAGACGCAATGAAACTGATATTAAAGGCGGTACCACTCTGTCGAGTAAAACGTCATACAAGCAGCACCCCAAAACACTGAAAAATAATATCATAAAAATTTTCCCTGGTTCAAAAGGGAACGCAAGGGACGTGAGGTCAGAGACGCAAGCTTTATCATTCATGAGATAACTATTTGTAGTAAGTTCCACATAACACACAAAATCACTCAAGAGACAGGAACTACAGGGAAGTAATGAAAGAGGAAATGATAGTACCGCTAGGTACATGATTATTGAACACTTTCGAAATAATGTTGCATTTGTTATATTTCTACACCTAAAATAACTGATATGCCAAATCAGATATTAACAAATGTGATATTTCTACGTGTATGGAGACCTATTTTTGTCATTTCGACATTTAATAGCTATATACTAGGTTTGTAACTCGGAATACACAGTGGTAGCAAATCTGCACCGCGCTGCTGCTGGAGTTATAATAATTGGCGCTGCCGCCAGAGGGTTAAATAATTTTATAGATAAAAGACTCAAAAAATGGAGGTGGAATCTGACTTTAAAGTTTACCGGCGGTGGTAATTTGTAATAAATGCAACATTACATAAAGAAAGTAACAAATTCGTTTTTTTTTTATCGAAATATTTGTATCAAGTTGACTGGATCTTAGCGGATGAGGCTGTAAAACTCTTGCTGCATTGTGTGTAATGATGCTTGGTTTGCTTGGAGCGGATTGTGCTAAATGAATGACCGTGAAAGAATATTTAGTTTTAGTGACAAAGGCTGTTTAAATCGATCGAACTTCGTTTAATTCCGAAGATTTCCTTGTAGGCATTACAATAAAGCCACATACATGAAGGATACATGTAATGAATTCTAGAAGTTTCTAGCAAATTGCAAATATAAGTCCAACAATGGCTCCAAGCATCATGTTACAGGATCAAAAGTACTGCTGGAAAAATTATAAACACTTCATAAATCATTTTAAGGTGGGTAATTTTAAATAAGTAAAATATTTCAATTTAACTGTTTATATTTTCATCATATTGTACAGAGAAAACGATCTCACACACAACATTTGGAAGTGAAGAAATATCTGATGTTCGACTATCCTCATTTAGTGATGAAACATGAAAGACGAAGTGTACAACCGTGTTCTAGGCAGCTCGTAAAAGATAGATGAACATCAAAAATAAATGAAGAGCGTAATTAGCTGCCAGAGAAAGCTGTTGTCAGCGACAAGCGTCGCAGATATGTTTTTTACTCAATAAAACTTTCAATGTCCTCTCGCTTCTCCATCGTTGGAGCAAATGTCTTCTTCGGCGATTTCTCACCAAGTCCTCTTCCCTCGCCAGCTACAGATTCTCTACGAATTTTGCGTCTGTGATTGGTGATTGGTGGGTTGGTTTTACAATGTCATCCAATACCTGATCGCCGTTTTCACGACCTCTCCTCTCAGTCCCCGGTGAAAATTTTCTGTGGGATGAGATGAGAATTGCGTCTTTCCCACGTTTCAAACGTGTTATTTTTATCTTTTACATTCCTTTGTGGCAGTAGTCTGTGTTAGGCCTCTCTGGTATGCCATTTATCAGGGTCTTTCTCACAGACCAGATACATTGTTTTGTTGGAACCACTTTATCTATACATATTCTGGGGCAATTAAACATTGAGTAAAAAGGTATTCATGGCACAAAAACGTTTAATCAGAATAATTGCTACAGCCCACCCAAGAGCATCCTGGAGACATTTATTTAGGGATTTAGGGATCTAGGGATCTTCACTGTAGCTTCACAATACATATATTCACTCAGGAAATTTATTATTAACAATCCGACCCAATTCAATAGTATTTGCAGTGCGCATAGCTACACCATTAGGAGAAAGGATTTCACTATTCAAGGTTAAATCTAACTTTGGCTCAGCCACAAAAGTCTTTGGTCACTTACCAAGTACCATCAAAAGTCTGACAGATAGCCAAACAGTATTTAGAAAGAAAGGAAGTTCTGAATGGCAACTCCTTTTACCATGTAGATGAATTTTTATATAAAACTTAGAAAAAATTAAAAAATTAAAAAAAAATTATAAGAAATAAACGACAACAAAAATGTAATAAAAATCCTTAAAATATTGACTATCAAGTCTAGACAACATTTAATAGACTGACACGTTCTATATCATTTCGATATGTCGTATATACGATCTATGGAACAAGTATTAATTTAATCTGCTGCAAACCAGTCTCTCTCCCACACATGTGTACACTTGAGGGGTTTGGTTGTCTTCTTTCCGTCTCCCGGGTCCCACAGTTTATCTGCGATTCCGTCGCGTATTTTTTGGAAACGACTGCTCTGTTATCTACACACAAGGGCTTTCTCTGCTGACACGCTATTCTGTCCATTTCGTTGTAAGGGCGTCACTTCCCTGCGTCCACTGTCGCCATTTATCTGCACGCTCCTGAACGTCAGGTGGTTTCGCCATGTACATTCTTACGAGAAAGCTATCATAATTCTCCAGGAGGCTGCCCCCTGCAGCGGGGGAATGCGGAACAGTGGCCGATGGCGAAGGTAAAAATTGGGGGTGCCTCCTGCTGGCTCCCTCTCCTCCCCCGGACTGACTGGACGCGAGCGAGGCACGCGCGAATGCATCCATCGACGAAGTCTCTGGACAAAAGCGGCCCTGGCTGAGATATTATACTACCTTCCCACACTTATAAAACACCGGAAGTATTGTGTACGAGTGTAGGCTTTCATGTATGAAGTCTTCGCGGGTTATCAGCCGAGATGCTTCGTCGTCGTCTCGTAGCAACATTTCGATGGAATGCGTCTCCATCATCTTCAGGCGAAGTGTCGGGGTATCGTCGGGTGTGCGCTTATATCTCTGTTGTCGACCAATCAGGCGCACGCTGAATCAGCAGATGCGCCTGGAGTGGCCGGTGATGGGGAGGACGATGGTGCGGGGTTTGTGTCCGGACGTCCGCCGCCGTCTGCTTCGAGCGCGGACCTCGGTGGCCTGGAGCGTTCCTCTCTGATTTTTCTAAATGCGGGCTCCCAGGCCACTGTCCCGGTTTATTGGGTTGTCATGCAACCGTATTTCAATGGATTCTTTGATTACTGAGTCCCAAAACCCCTGTGTGCACTGCAAATTTTCTTTGTGTCCTCAAAATCATAAGTGTGGTTCTCTCCAATACTATGTTCCACCACAGCAGATTTGATAGTTTGACCCAGGCAGACGTGCCTGATGTACTCATTGCGGCGCTGTGAGATGCAACGCTGTCTCTGTCCTATGTATTGCATCCCACATTCACACCCAATCTTGTACACACCAGGTGCTGTCAGACCTAGTGGATCCTTAGTTGAACCGAGAAGGTCTTTGATTTTTCCTGCTGTACGGAAAACGGTCTTCACTTTGTGTTTCTTTAGAATTCATCTTAGTATTTATACGACGCGTAGATGATGTCATAGCCGCGGTGGAGTAGCCGAGCGGTCTAAAGCGTCTCGCTGCGGAGCGCGCGGTTGCTCGCCGTGGAGGTTCCAGTCCTCCCTGGGGCATGGGTGTGTGTGTTGTCCTTAGGTTAGTTTACCTAGGTTTAAATAGTTTGTAAGCTACCGACTGATGACCACGCAGTTTGGTCCGATAGATTTACAAACATTTTTTTTATGATGTCATAGCCCATCGAAACCGGTCGTCAATCAATTATTCATACAATAATCTCTGCGTTTTTCTATTTGAAGATGATTAATCAATGCAGACCGCCTTCGCACTGAGATGTCATTTAATGTCAAAGTAATGTGGAATAATGCCCCTATGTTCTCAGAAGAATGTACGCTGCAAGGCTGTAGTTAATGGTAAAGGGTAGATTAGCAATAACAAATAAAACTTGTATTACGTTAGCAGAATTAGTCAATGTTTCATTTAAGAATACATGAAAATGAGAACAGTCTCAGATCTCAAACTGTTTTATATTCAATTTCCAAATTCAGTATTTATGGTCATCGTGATTGATGTAAAGAACAGGTATTTACAGGTTCCAACATTGAGGAGTTTATGACGATTAATACTGCTTATTTCATAAACTTACTACAAGACGCAAAGAAATTATATCCATGCTTGGGATCGTCAGATATGCCAACAGCATTAAACCGTGACAAAGCCTGGTGTCCTGTAGCGTAGGGCTGTTGTTACCATACAGAGTTTACAACTGCGCTACGAATAGCTGAGGGCGCTTGTTCCCTTAGTGTCGCTGCCTGTGAGCTCGGTTTAGAATATTGTGTTACAGAACCAGAGGCAGGATGTTTTAAACTGTACGAGAGTGAAAACGAGACGCGTGTAAATTGTAATTAAACGAGAGCTTCAGTATGAAAACGTTTTCCTGCTGAAACATTACTTAAAACTGTACATTGCAGTTCTTAAACAGGTGTCCGCGACGTGTATAACACGTAAAAGAAATTATGTGCAAGCAGCGGAGAGGAATGCAACAATTCTGCGCAAACGGAGCTAAAGCTTTCGGTATTGTACTTTTGCAGTTTTGTAAAACTTTATGTATAGTGAAGTTTAAAATATGTGTTTTACTGTGTTATTAACTAGACATGGATTTTATATTACAGTATGCAAAAAGAAATGCTATATATATATATATATATATATATATATATATATATATATATATATATATATAGGGGTAAATGAAATGGGCCCAGATATATTGCACCCCTCTCTTGCAGCATTAAAAGTTACTTTAAACAAGCTGGAACGACTGCCCATATATCCAGCCGAACCTTGGAGCACATTGACGTAATCATCACTATTGATACAGCTGTTAGCAGAGGTTGCGACCCTATCTGACTACTAGGGTCGACTGTCCTGTCAGTTTGAGATTACTTTGTTTGTGGGGAGCTCTCAGGACGTATCTCAACAACCCACAATATCTCCGAGAACTGCAGCAGAATATTTCAGATGAGATGGCAGAGATTTCACCAGTCCAGTTTCCATTCGTCTTCATAAAGTTGCTCGCCACGCCCCAAAATTGTTAAGAGATGAATGGTGGTCACAGTCAACATCTCATACATTGAGATTAGTACTGGAGTTCATATTGTGGCCTGAGTTTCTTTGTATCTTGGAACTCTTTCCTCCAGACAGTTTTTATTTCCTGCAAACTACAGAAAGTTAATCACAGACGAATTACACTTACTGACTATAATGTGCCTAAATCGACGTTATGGATTAAGTGCACGTTTTTGAATGTGAACTGTGGCAGATATGACAATCACGAAGCACAGTGGATGTAAAAAATGAAATGCAAATGGAGATATAAAATATGTTGGCTGCTATTAAGTGTTTTTCAACAATTCTCACCTTTGAAGAAATGCTGTATGGTAGAAGCCTATCATACATACAAAACGTTAGTTTGTAGTACAATACAGAATGCTCAGTGATTCTACTGCTCAAGACAGAAGGCAAGATGTGGTTTGATATTTCTGTTTGAAGAAATATGGTCGTGTTTATCTATCACACAACCTTGCAACTCTCTCAAACTGAGGTAACAAAAATCATGGCATACCTGATAATGTCGTGGCTGGAGAAGTGAAGCAACTCAACGTGAAGTGGACTTAAGTCATCAGAACTGCCGTTCAGAGTAATTCACACTTGCTGCCTCTAGGGCTGTCCGTAACTGGGTATGTGCTTCCATGCATGATTTATGCCTATCAGGGTTTTGTGCTCGAACTACTTCTGAAATGTATCGCATATATCGATCGACCTTGGAGGCCACATCATTTGCAAGATTTGTCCAGAATTTCCTTTAAACCAATCGCGAACAACTGTGGGCCGATGGCACTGCAAATTGTCATCCATAGAAAATCTATCATGCGGAGCCCATGAACGGCATCAAATTTCCTCCAGGTAACTAAATATAAAGTTCTTGTCAGATATGTTTCTGTTGTAAGAGAGAATCCAGTAAAAACTTTTCAAGAGAAACCCACACCACTATGGTGCCGCCCCTACTTTTCACTGTGCCTTGATGGCAACTACGCAATATCACGGAGTCGGCGCCACAATAGAACCCTACCATCAGATCTTATCGTCGGAAATCAGTACTCATGAGACAACGCCAAGGTTTCGTAGCAGTCCAGGGGCCAACAGAGGAGATCAAGAGGTCAGAAGAAACGTTGTAGTTTCTGTCGTGCTTTTAGTAAAGGCAGTCGAGTCGGTGGTCTGTTGCCAAGGAACTAAAAAGCTTGCAATATCCCTCTGAAGTCTTCAAGATGTTTTTACGATTTTTGTGTGTCATCAATATTATTCTTCTATGAAAGTAGTGTATATGAATGTCAACAGCAAGTGACGAACATTAGTTTGTATCTATTATGAAAAAGATATATGATGTGCGCCGTTTCAATTATACTTCTTCAATATCGGTGGCCAAAGGACAATGAATAAAAAATCATTAAAAAGTCACACTCCATTTTGTATTCCTCTTGGATGCATTTGAAAGAGAAAAGACATACTGTAGGAGTTGTGTAATTTTTCTTACATTGTAAATAATCTACTGCGCCAAGAACTGATTTGCGGGAACTAAGTCCTGAAAATCTCGATTTACAAGTGTATAATATGTTTCATTGTTTTGTTTATATTTTGCATTGGTGTGTCCGTAATACGATGTATCACCTACACTGAAAAATCGTAACTCTCATTTTAATTACTGTGAACATTTCTTCAGAACCATTTGTTAAAATTCTTTACCAATCACAATTTTCGATGCCTTTTATTAGAGTATTAAATTAATTTTTCACGGTCATTGTTCTGTAATAATAGTAGCCGTTGCTACCCACTTTCCGCCAAATCGATTCGGAGTATAAATGCAGCTTTGGCTTAAGTAATTTCCAGTCACGTATCTAATAACATTCAATTTAATTTCAAGAGAAGAAAGAAAGTCTGTGTAATTTTCAAAATAGTTTGTCATTTGCAACATACGCTTTTACGTAATATCGAAAAAATTTAAATATTCCGTAAGTTCAAATATCGCAATCTTTAATGATATTAACTTACGCAAATCGTATAATGTCAGACAACATTTTTGGTACGAGAGTGCAAAGACTTTTGAGATTCATACTAACCTACTTGAAAATCCGGCGTTTCAGGTTATATATTTATTTATTCAAGGCTTGAGTTAGTACTTCTGTTATTCCTTCTCCTTGTTTAAAAAACATGTTTATTTACGTGAGTGTTTGTAAGAAATAAGGCTGTCATGCCTAAGGTACCAAACTGTAAGTTCAGTATCAAAACAAAGAAAGGCAGTAATAAAAATACAAATATGTAATATTCATACTTTCAGTTAATTCAAAACTTGACTATAAATAGTATTTATTGTTACTTTTCCAGGATCTAATATGTATAAATTCTTTGGCTAGCTCAACCTTGAACAAGTGACGTTAAACTGCTCGTGTGATAAACTTGGAGATGTTAAATTCACTCGGCAGTATTTTATACACTGCCCTGTGATTTTTAATCGTGACAGAAAATGCAAGTCTCCGTGGAAACTGCAATCTCTGAAAGCTGAAAGGTATAGCTGTCGGAAATTATGAGTATTCTTTCTACTCAACATGCACTGTACTAAGCATGCGCACACATTTTTGTTCTACACTAGCAGAATAGGTTAACTTCCGATGTCAGCAGACACCACTACTGTTACTTGATTCTGCACATGCGCCTTCTGCAGGACACTCTGAAACTCAGAACACCCCATTCGGCACAATCGAATGTGAGTAATTCTATGGGACCAAACTACGTTGGTCATTAGCCTCTGGTCTTACAAACTACTGGAAGTAAGTTAAACTAACCTAAGGACAACACACACACACACACACACACACACACACACACACACACCATGGCAGTGGGAGGATTCGAACCTCTGACGCGGGAAGTTACGCGATTCGTAACTCGGCGCTCCAGACCGCTCGGCTACTCCCGCACGGCACAATCTATAAATTATTGACGTCGTAGACGCATTCTGGATGTGATTGTCGGCACGCAAGAACGAAAGGCACTCGCACTTCATTTTGACCACAAATTCGATCGTGTGAAACGGGCTTAACACCGAGCAGGCCGCGATTGCTAGCTGACAAGCTGGCCGCTACGAGGCTGCGGGCTGTGCCCCAGCGCCCAGCCATTCAGCTGGCATGGTCGGTGCGACATGACACAGGCAGTAGTGAGGTCTTTTACGAGGCGCGTCCAGAAAGTAAGTTCCGTTTGGTAATAAAATGAAATTGTACACAGATACAGACTACTTTTTCACATAACAGCCGAAATTTTGCAGGCATTTTCCGTAGCGTGGCACCAGGTTTTGTATACCTTCTTCATAGAAATCTGCTGCCTGTGCCTTCAACCAGTTGGAAACAGTATCTTTCCTGGATCCATAGCGAGAGCACTAATTGTAAACCTACGGTTTTCTTGGATCTTGTCATCAATTGCGTGAACCAGTTCTTCTGTAACCAAAGATGGACGCCCACTTCGTTCTTCATCTTGCACATCACTACGCCCGCCATTGAACTGTCAGATACATCTTCTCACCATCGAATCACTCATCGCATTTGGTCTGTAAACATCGCAAATTTTCCGATAAATTTCACTTGGTTTCACTTTCCTCGCATTCAGAAACCGAAACACCTGATTTCACAGGCTGTGTGATTTTCAATCAACGCCAACATTTCAAACAAGCACAACAAAGCGTACGTAACTGACAGAGATCTCCAAATGGCGCACGTTCGTCTCCTTGATACACATCGTCTACATCATATGTGCGGAACTGAAATCGCAGCGCTGCAGCGGAGATAAATTGAAACGGAACTTACTTTCTGGATGCGCCCCGTATCTAGGCGGTGTCGGCCGCCACCGGCCGCTGACTGCTGAGCTTCTGCTGACGCGGCATCCCGTGCAGCGCGCTGCCACCTGCCGCCCGCGAGGCATCTGCTGACGCTGCTGACACTGCCGCACTACACGCCTTTCCTCTCCCGTTGCGGCTGCCATGCCAGGTGCCACAGAGCCACACGGCTCGGACCCTGCCTCATCAGCACCTGCTGACGTCACCGAGACGCTTACTGCCCGCCTCACAACTTATCAGTGTGCCGCTATGCCTCTGAGGATGTCTTCTGCATACGAGGGCGAAACGCCTGGGGAAAGTTTCATGTATGGACCACGGCATCTCAGCCCAGAAGCTTTAAGTAATGAGAATCCTCTGTGTTGTGTCGAAAAGTCAGCGCCACATGCCAGACGTAAGAGAACAATCGTGGAGAAGCCAATCGCAAGCAGGTGCCGCACATCCTGGAAGGAGGGGATGCCTGCTCTTCACAAGCGGCTATATCTAGTCCGACATATGTCTGGACGGCCCGTAAGTTACCTGTCAGTTACTAGTCAGAACTCAGGCAGTTACTAGGTCAGAACTCGGCTACAAACCATGCAGTCACTAGGTCTCAGCGCAGATAGTATCACACAGAAGACACTGTGAGAAGCAAGAAGAGAGAAGAAACAAACATATGTTCTAACTTTGAGTATCTTTGTCTCTTCAGTCAATAAAACTTATAATACTAATCTCTATAGAAATGTTTTAGCTGACTCTCGATTCCTGCACCAATACCTTTCGTGACAACTAGACTGGGACCAGTACTCAACTAATGGCAGCAAGAATGATACAACAAATGTTTACGAGATCGAACAGTTTGTCTCATGACGATTCTTAGTTCCAACGATTCATGATTCGAAGGCGATTGCCGAATAATGCCAAAAGATTACAAATGACAGAGAGCAGTCAAGTGAGGGACGAATCGTCGTTCAAAAGAATCGTCTGTCTCCTGACGATTCCAAGTCCCAACGAGTCATGATTTGAAGACGCCTGTCGAATCATGCCGAATCGTGCCGAAAGATTTCGAATGCCAGAAAGCAGTCAAGTGAGGGACGAATCGTCGTTCAAAAGAATCGTCTGTCTCATCCCAACGATTCATGACTGGAAGGCGCCTGTCGAATCATGCCGAATCGTGCCGAAAGATTTCGAATGCCAGAAAGCAGACAAGTGAGGAACTAATCGTCGTTCAAAAGAATCGTCTGTCTCCTGACGATTCCAAGTCCCAACGACTCATGATTTGAAGGCGCCTGCCAAATCGTGCCGAAAGATTTCGAATGCCAGAAAGCAGTCAAGTGAGGAACGAATCGTCGTTCAAAAGAATCGTCTGTCTCCTGACGATTACAAGTCCCAACGAGTCATGTTTTGAAGGCTCCTGCCGAATCATGCCGAATCGTGCCGAAAGATTTCGAATGCCAGAAAGCAGTCAAGTGAGGAACGAATCGTCGTTCAAAAGAATCGTCTGTCTCCTGACGATTCCAAGTCCCAACGAGTCATGATTTGAAGGCGCCTGTCGAATCATGCCGAATCGTGCCGAAAGATTTCGAATGCCAGAGAGCAGTCAAGTGAGGAACTAATCGTCGTTCAAAAGAATCGTCTGTCTCATGACGATTCCAAAGTCCCAACGATTCATGATTTGAAGGCGCCTGTCGAATCATGCCGAATCGTGCTCAAAGATTTCGAATGCCAGAGAACAGTCAAGTGAGGGACGAATCGTCGTTCAAAAGAATCGTCTGTCTCCTGACGATTCCAAGTCCCAATGAGTCATGATTTGCAAGCGTCTGCCGAATCATGCCGAATCGTGCCGAAAGATTTCGAATGCCAGAAACCAGTCAGGTGAGGAATGAATCGTACTTCAAAAGAATGGTCTGTCTCCTGACTATTCCAATTTCCAACGATTCATGATTCGAAAGCGACCGCCGAATCATGCCGAATGATTACAAATGAATGAGAACATTAAATTGAGGGTCGATTCGTCGTTCAAAAGAATCGTCTGTCTCGAGACGATTCCAAGTTCCAAAGATTCATGATTTGAATGCGCCTGCCGAATCATGCTGAATAGTGCGGAAAGATTTGTAATGCCAGAGAACAGTCAAGTGAGGAACGAATCATCGTTCAAAAGAATCGTTTATCTCGTGACGATTCCAAGATCCAACGATTTAGGATTATTAGGCAAGCCGTGCCGTGCCGAATGTTTACAAAAGCCAGAAAGCCTTCAAGGAGGCGTGTGAACAAAGAATTTTTGTATTTTTAATGTATGTGGTGCAAAGAATCATAACCGACATTATGTTTCATTTTCTTCAAGTATTACATGAAGCTGAAGAGATATGGTAAATATAAATATTAAATCATGTAATAGAAACTATTTTTAAAACATAGAAGTCGTCATATCTGAACACTTTATAAATTACGGTTATCATTATTTTCTCCCAACAGCTTCAATTAGTCATTAATTACATAGAATGGAAACGAATGCTACATACACGGAAATGAAGACGCTTCGTTGGTCCATGGGGCTGATCCGATGTGACCA
Source organism: Locusta migratoria (assembly GCA_026315105.1). NCBI lineage: Eukaryota > Metazoa > Arthropoda > Insecta > Orthoptera > Acrididae > Locusta > Locusta migratoria. The sequence goes on along the minus strand of CM048751.1, from coordinate 100,152,693 downwards.
TATAAAAAATACAGAAGTCCGGCAAAAGTTTGGTGTGGCGCCCATCACAGACAAACTGAGGGGAAACCCGTCTCCACTGGCAAGGCTACGTCATCACAAAGCAGGACAAATCGTTTGCGAAGACAGCCCTCCACATCAACTCAGGAGGAACAAGACCACCTGGGAGACCGGCAATGAGATGGACTGACAACATCAGGGTAGACATGGACGGTGTTGGTTTAAGCAAGAAGAAATGAAGCAGACCCTCCTAGTCGGGATTAATGCTTGGAATGAGAGAGAGAGAGAGAGAGAGAGAGAGAGAGAGAGAGAGAGAGAGAGAGGAAGGAAAGAAAGTATGATGAGTGACGTACGTCTTATACGTTATACAGGGTGTTACAAAAAGGTACGGCCAAACGTTCAGCAAACATTCCTCACACACAAAGAAAGAAAATGTGTTATTTGGGCATGTGTCCGCAAACCTTAATTTCCATGTTAGACCTCATTTTAGTATTTACGGATGAGGCTTCATTCCAACGTGATCAAATTGTAAATTTTCACAATCAACATATGCGGGCTGACGAGAATCCGCACGCAATTGTGCAAACACGTCATCAACACAGATTTTATGTGAACGTTTGGGCAGGAATTATTGGTGATGTCTTGATTGGGCCTCATGTTCTTCCACCTACGCTCACTGGAGCACGTTATCATGATTTCATACGGGATAATCTACCTCCGCTGCTATAACATGTGCCTTTACAAGTACGACACAACTTGTGGTTCATGCACGATGGAGCTCCCGCACATTTCAGTCGACGTTTTCGTACGCTTCTCAACAACAGATTTGATGACCGATGAATTGGTAGAAGCGGACCAATTCCATGGCCTCCACGCTCTCCTGACCTCAACCCTCTTCACTTTCATTTATGGGGGCATTTGAAAGTTCTTGTCTACGTAGCCCCGGTACCAAATGTAGAGACTCCTCGTACTCGTATTGTGGACGGCTGTGATAAAATACACCATTCTCCAGGGCTGCATCAGCGCATCAGGGATTCCATGCGACGGAGGGTGATGGCATGTATCCTCGCTAACGGAGGATAATTTGAACATTTCCTGTAACAAAGTGTTTGACCTCAGACTGATACGTTCTGTTGCTGTGTGTTTCCATTCCATGGTTAACGTGATTTGAAGAGAAGTAATAAAATGAGCTCTAACATGAAAATTAAGCGTTTCCGGACACAAGTCCACATAACATATTTTCTTTCTTTGTGTGTGAGGAATGTTTCCTGAAAGTTGGGCCGTACCTTTTTGTAACACCCTGTAGATGCTGTGCAACACATACATTCGCATGTAATATATATACACGAGCAATACCTGCGCTTTTATATTTCGCCTATCGTATCGCGCAAACGGTTCTAACGATTTGTAATGTAATTTTTATTTAGAGAGGTTTTTGTTTTTTAGTTCATCTATATAATTATATTTTCTGTTAAAACTGAATTTTACAGAAACAAAATAAATAAATAAATAAATGCGTGGTTTTAAATGTTTTAACATCTCGAAAATCATTTACATTATGGAAATGAAATGAAATAAGTGACAAAAACGCTAATTTCTTGCATCTCCACTAAAATTTATCATTTAGAGACTGAATTTGATTTTAAAAATTTATTTATATATACATGTTTCCTGAAACTAGGCGATTTTACAATAATAAGTATGTTTATAACGATTACATCAGTGTTAGTTACCATACATTTAATGAAATTTATATTTAAATGGCTGAAGTATTCGAATAGAACAATAAAAATGAATAATGTTACAGCAGGATACGAACTACGTGACCTACGTTTACCAGTTTCACAATTTACAACCCTACCAAATGATTTATGCTGACAGAGGAAACAATTGGCTGCCTAATATTTATTTATATGTGCTTGCAAAACTTCAACGACTATTTTCTCGAGAATTTTGAAAATTGAATCGAATGGGTTTAGGTGATTAATATTTTAAGACTGAACTTTACGTGCTCTAAATACATATATTTAAAAAAAATACAGAAAATATGATAACCATTTTGTCTCCTTTTTGGCATTCTGTAAGAATCGTGCCTTCGCAGACCAGAAAGAATCGTGAACGAATCGTAGTAATACATTCATAAGATTAGATTCAAACATCCATCACACAGACATGTATTGCCATCTTTGAGTAGGATGTAGAATGTTTCGGCATTCTGTAAGAATTGCAGACTATAAAGAATCCTGGGAATCGATTCACAATGCTGGATTGAATCGCAGGAATCGATTCCTGATAAAGAATTCTCTTGACCAGCTTTAGTGTGCGGGCGACATTGTGCCGAACTGGCGAGAGTTTGAAGTGGCAGAATATTGCGGCCTTCCTATTGGAAACCTTAGGTGCGACGTGGCATTTTGACTGCACTGCTGACATGGGTAACACAGGTCGGCATATATTTCTGTCATCCCGTTGTTGGCTGCTAGCGGTTTGAGGATGTTTGCCGCACTGCAAGGCATCTCCAACGGACTTTCCAGTGGCAAGCCAGAGGGCCATATACCACCTGAGGAACTGGCAACTGAATAACAGAAGAGAGCTTTCGTCGTGATTTCATGGAGTATTTTTACATGTAGTAGATTTATGGACATATACAGGTTGTTCAGCAATTAAATGGCACAACTAAAGGCGATGATACTAAAGACAAATACAGGCGGTGTCCCAGAGGAAGGTAAACAATATCTGAAAATATAAAACCTCAGAAGCTCTGGGGCGGCAAGAGGTATAAGCGAACTAGATGACCGCATGTGGGACGTGACGACGAGGTGGGGTGGTGATGGTGGCCAAATATCAAGTTAGGTTAGCACCTTCAAAGCGTGCAGAATGATGAATGAGATTTCACAAGATTAAAAATATTAGCCGGCCGTGGTGGCCGAGGGGACTGAGGCACTCCAGTCACGGTCTGCACGGCCACTGCGGTCGGGGGTTCGAATCCCCCCTCGGGCATGGATATTTGTTCCGTCTTTAGTATTAGCTAGTTCGTAAGGAGTTTGTAGGCTTAGGGACTGATGACCCCGTAGTTAAGTCCCTTAAGCTTAACAAACATTTGAAGATTTTTTAAAAATATTAATGCATTTGGTACCAACACTGCCGGAGTACTTAAAAAACTGCAAAATTTCACGTTTCAATGCTACGTAGTTACTTCGCATGAGGTCCTGCATAAAATCAAAGTTTGTGTTGCGGTCTTCCATCCGCAGACTGGTTTGATGCAGCTCTCCACACTACCCTGGCCTATGCAAGCCTCTTCATCTGAGAGAAAGAACAGCAACCTAAATACTTTTGTATCTGCTTACTGTTTTCATCCGTTGTCTCCCTCTACGATTTTTACCGCACACACTTCCTTTTAATGCTAAGTTGACGTTTCCACCCATTTTACTGTCATCACTTGTCTGTAGCACCACATTTCAAATGCGTCTGTCATCATTTTGTCTGAACTTATCGCTCACACACCAGGAAACGAAAAGGACTTCCTAACAAAAAATTAATTTTGGATATAAACAAATATCGCTTCTTTAGAAACACTTTTCTTCCCACAGCCACTCTGCGTTTTATATCACCTTTACGTCGGCCATTATAAGTTATTTTGCTACCGAAATACCAAAACCCGTCTACTGCTTCTGTGCCTCATTACCTAATCTAATTCCTTCAGCATAGCCTGATTTTCTGGCACTAAATTCCAATACCTTTCTTTTGCTCTTGTTAATGTTCATCTTATATCCTCCTTTGAAGACTCTGCCTATTCCTTTCAGTAGCTCTTCCAAGTCCTTTGCTGTCTCTGAAAGAATAACTATTTCACGGCAATCCTCAAAGTTCTTACTTCCTTATCCTGGACTTTAATTTCCTCTCCAAATCTTTCCTGCCATTCCTTCACAACTTGCTCAATAAACATATTGAACATAATTGGAGAAAGTCTAAAACCCTTTATTACTCCCTTCCCAACCACAGTGTCCCTTTCATGCCCTTCAACTCTAATATCTGCTGTCTGGTTCTTTACATCTTGAATATAACTCTTAGCTCTCTCCATACATAAAACAAATATGGTTACTAAAGTGTAGCAAAAAGTCACAACCTGCTAAATTCAACGGACCTTATTATATTTCTATAATCCTTTCTGGGAAAGATGAATCCGTCTATGGGTTAAATAGTGTTATTACAGATCCAAAAGGACTTGCGAAAAAATAGAGGTTGATGCTAACTTTGAAAAAGAAACCCTAGTTTCCAGTAATAAAAGAGGATTATCCAACGGAGCTATACGTTTCGGTAAAAATCCATTTAAATTCAAGTTCTTTTTTATCGTACTTAACACAGCAATAGCTTCATTAAAGGACATATTTGAGTTAATGGAACACCATAGTGAAAGGTTCAAATTTCTTTGTGACATTGCAAGCATAAATAAGAACGAGTAAGAGTTCAAGAAAGCCTCTAAGCACCTTCATTATGTTTTGAGTGATGGAGGAAACTATAGCGTGAACGGAGACGATCTGCTTGCAAAACTGCAAATATTTTCACCAATGTGCCCCATGGAAGTTACACAGGTGGAGCCTTGTCTATCTTAACCAAACTCGGCTAGGCAGAACTTTTTACAAATTTTTCTGTTCCAGAGAGGATTCTCCTAACGCTCACAGTATCAGTGGTCAGCAGTGAAATAAGGTCATCGAAGTTAAAACTTATGAAGACATACTTGGAATCTAGGCCAAGAGCAGTCGAATAATCGAATTACTTTGGCCATTTAACTGATTTGCTAAATCAAATGCTGACAGTTTTGCTGCTAAACGAGTTTTCTAAAGTGAAAGCCAGGAAAATCCCCGTTTTAAATTTAACAGGTTTTACGAGTGTGTAATAAATCAACAATAATTGTTATTCTGTGTAATAATAATGGACTTGTAAGTTGTTTTTTGTGTGTGTCCCTTTGCTTTTTTGCGTTCAGTAAAATTTGTGAATGTTCTTTGCTTACATTACGAAAAGACCTAGCGCCGGCTCTGCTGAAGCTGAATATCTGTTCATGTAATCGACATTTCCGTCAGTGCTATACATGTCATAACTGTAAGTGAAGAAAACTCTTCCAAATGTTGTAAAATCTATTTGCATAAAATTTGGAAGTGTTTTGTTTTCTTATTAAGAAAAAGAGGTACACCAACACACATTGTGAAGGTATTTTAGAAGATTTATGCTCATAACAAGAACCGAAATGACTGGGAATATTGGGAAAGAAGAAAAGCATAGGAGTTCCCAAGGTTGCAACGACTGATTGTTTAGTGAATAAATTGACGAAAGTAGTAATCAATGGAAAATAAAACTGAAGAATTATACATTTGGCTTTAACCAAGAATATTTTGTAACTACATTGTAATTCGCACATTATAAAGACTTAATTTCCACTACATAGATCTACTTATGAACTGTACAAAAGATTCTACGTAGACAGTGTTTCAGTATCATCACAAAAACTGACGAGATGGCCTTCTGTGGGAACAATCCAGCAGAAACAGAAAGATAGTTTCAAATTTCTAGCAACCTTGCTTTCCTACAGGGGAGACATAGATCTGTTGTGGTATTCAGTCCGGAGACTGGTTTGATGCAGCTCTCCAATACCCTATCCTGAGCAAGCCTCTTCATCTCCACATAAGAACGGCAACCTACATCTGTCTGAATCTGCTTACTGTATCCATCTCTTGGTCTTCCTCTGCGGTTTTTACCCCACACACTTCCCTCCAACGCTAAATTCACAATTCCTTGATGTCTAAGAATGTGTCCTACCAATCTATCCCTTTTTTAGTCAAGGCATGCCAGAAATTTCTTTTCTCCCCATTTCTGTTCAGTACCTCCTCATTAGTTACGCGATCCACCCACCTAATCTTCAGCATTCTTCTGTAGCACCACATTTCAAAAGCCTCAATCCTCTTCCTGTCCGCACTGTTTATCGTCCATGTTTCACTCGCATACAAGGCAACACTCCATACAAATGCCTTCAGAAAGGACTTCCTTAGGCTTAGATCAATATTCGATGTTAACAAATTTCTCTTTTTCAAGAACGCTTTTCTACCCATTGCCATTCTGCATTTTATATCCTCTTTACTGCGACCATCATTTGTTATTTTACTGCCCAAGTAACGAAACTCATCTACCTCCTTTATTGCTTCGTTACCTAATCTAATTCCTTCAGCATCACCTGATTTTCTTAAACTGCACTCCATTACCCTACTTTTGCTCTTGTTAATCTTCATCTTATATGCATCTTTCAGCACACTGTCCATTCCGTTCAATTGCTCGACCTAGATCAGAAACACACAATTAAGAGAGCTAATTATATAAGTGGCATTATAATTTAATCTCTGCCAAAGTAAAGTTAGAAATGAAATATTTTCCGTTCTAAAAGGAAATGTCGCTAACAACTTTGTCATATAGAAGTCAGTCAGTTCTGGGTAATGAGAAAAAACAAATAAAATAAGATTACACCAAATGAAGTAATCTTTCTCTGGAACATAAAGGGATACACACAGCTTTATCACGAAATAAATGTAGATTTTCGGAAGAAAGGAACAGTTTTTTATAGATCCAGTAAGTTTCAAGGACGTACATAAAAATGTGCATCTATCGTTTTACGAATGCAAGATCATTACCGCTGCATTTGAGGCGATATATTCCGCTACGGAAAAGATGAAAGAAGTGCAAAATGGTGGAAGGACCAGATGCAGCTGGAATGGGTTGTCAAAAAGCGTAATGCACGACAGAAAAGATAGACTATGAAATATACTTCCAAGTGTTGCGGTTACACTGAAGATATCTGCAGTCTCGAAAAAATTTGTATAGTAGAAATAATTTTCTACCTTCATTTTCCTACCTTCAGCCCCATAAGCCCGTTTAGAGAAGCATTATAATGTATTCTTAGATAATGTATCATGAGACCATTAATTCAGTAATATATTAATCATAGATATACAAGACTATTTAGTTCATCAAGTCTATTGGCTCTGATATAGTAGAATTTCCGAACTCAGTGAAAGAGCAGCTGTAGAGGAGACAGACCCTGACATATAGTGTCAACAAAGGGGTACGAATGTGGGTTTCAATAACTCTTTGAAGGAAGGCGAGTTTGTCGTTCAGTCCCTTACAAAATTAATCCATCCATCCATACAAGGAGGGCGAGCTATGACGGAAACCGTCTTCGTGGCAGGTGTGGCTCGCCTCTCTTTGTTGCCCAGTGCGGGTAAGAGGTTTACCAGTACGGAGGAGGACCAAACATTCAAAGGGACGAACAGACCGTGCCACCCTGCTACATTTGGTCCCTGGTGGATTCCGTTACACCGTTCACAATTCTGCCCTCGCTTGCTATTGTCGGAAATATTGCGACCGTCCGGCACACGAGAGAACAGGAAATCGATGCGTGGGTGTCCCAGGACGAGGACAGAGACAGCTTACAGCTGACGTCGCCGCTTGGCTGGTTTGGATCGCTCGCGCGGTGATTTGTTTCCTGTGTTCGGTGGAGGAAGGTCGGTATCTAGCGAGGAAGCAACTCGCTACTGGAGAACGAGAGAATGCTGTCTGTTCTCTCGACTAGGAACAATAGGGCTGAGCTGGTCCTGACTTGATCTTACAAGCGTTTTGTAATCGAAATCTAAGTAATGAAACATTTAGACCGTTACTGGGAGTTGAAATAAATTCAACGATAAAGTTGAAAATTAGTGCTTGACTGGGATTCGAAACCGGATTTCCAATTTTAGACTAGCGGTCGCCTTAAGCAATTAGGCTTTTCAGACCAGCGTCCTATCCAACCCAAGTTCTCATCTTCTGGCCCCCTGCCGGTTGTTTTCTATTGGTCGCAGCCTATACTGGATTCCAGCGAGGGATCGTGAGTTTTAATGCGCCCGCATTGAAATTGTCGTTGCCGTTTGTGGGCATATTTAAAATTATTGATAAGGAGTCTGTTCCCTTCGGACATAGTTACAATGCAGACGCATTAAAACGCTAGAAACCTTGCGGAAATTCAGTATAGGCTGCTAAATAAATGAATGGCCATGGAGCTAAAAGTTGAGAATTTAACTTGGCTGGGAAGCGTGTCTGGATAGCACTATTGGTTAAGCCGACCGGCCCAATGCGGAAAATCCGGGTTCGAAGCCCAGGCCAGCACAAATTTTCAGCTTTGTCGTTCAACTTATTTCAGCCCCCCGAAACAGTCGACATTTTTCAGTTTTTGATTTGGTAATTTTTTGGCCATTACTGTCAATTAATTGTGTCTGCTCTATCGGACAAGTCCGAAATTAACAGACACCATATCACTAATTGTTTTGTAATCGTCTTTCGCCTAAAAGAAAATCTGTCGAGGAATAGTTTTGCGGCATCCACTTTCGAGAAGGGCTTTCTGAAATCTACTATTTGGCTTCTGAGTTCACGAACTGCATCTGTATTAACCTGGAATTCTACAAAGGTATCAAAGTGACTGTTCATTACACGTTGATACGTGCTACTCGCTCTTTCGTTGTATCACCAGTCTTTCTGTACCAGCACATAATTCATCTTCAATTTGTTAATTAACAGCATAGCTTGGTGACCAGTGATTATAAATTTTATAAACAGTTGGAGAACGAAATGTCACATACCGGTACCATAGCCCCTAACAGATGGATTTACAAACACTGCTTTAAACTCAGAGATGACTTATGTAGCACTTGTCATACACACACAAAAGCATGAAACAAGAACTTAATTCCGTGTAAAGTTCGCAAATAGGGTGGGTCCCAAATCAAGAACAATTTCCTTCTGAGTACAGGCCTTGATACACTTTTCTGCGCACTATACCACACTTTCGCTGCCGTCCTGATCTGTGATATATATAAATATCGATCAAGTACTCAAAAGTTTGTAAAGCGTATGGGACTTAACTGCGGAGTCATCTGTCCCTAAACTTGCAAACTATTTATGAACCAACTTATACAAAAGACAACGCAAACATCCATGCCCAAGGGAGGATTCGAACCTCCGACTGGGGAGGCCGCGCGATCCGCAACGTGGCGCTCCAGACAGTTTGCCTACTCCCGCGCGGCAATATAAACATCGATAGTACATTTTTCTGAGTAATGAAATTAAATACTTCCCATTTTGAAAGCTTACTTTTTCTTAGCAATATGGATTATATGATGCATTATTCTTTTTTACATTGACCCTCGGCCGGGCGTAGCGCACCGACACTTTGCGCTTACCCACAACCTCTCGTTCATCGCACGCTTAGCCCGTGCTGTGATGTAGCTCACATTGGCTATCAATGTCTCACTCGTGCGTCCCTAGCGCCGCTCTCTGTTTGACGCTTGAAGCGATGATTTGTGTCCTTGCGTATTAAACCCGTCCTGCCAATAGATAATGTTATACGTTACTGCAGAAATGAGGTATAGACACAAGCTTATTCGATATCCTTATTTGACAGAACTCGTCACTTTTTAAAATCGATACTATTACAGATCCGTCAATTACGACAAAACATATCAAACTTTACCTGTTGTAATTTTACACGTTAACAAAATGCTAGTTCAGTAACAATTACACGCACTCATGATCGAAGGATGATTCGAAACTTTGGCGGCCAGCAAGTGCGCTCTCCACAGTAAGGCGCCTTAGAACGCTCGGCCACTCCACCGCGGCGTCCTTGGTCTGATTAAAATAACACCAAAATGTATCAGTATCCACTCAATATTCTTAGCAAACTAACATCAAGAAATTCACAGAAATATGATCCTTATTCGTCCATAGATAGTATAATATTTCCAATCCAATGTTATTGATCCAAATGGATCATGCGAACTCACTGACAGACTGACTTGCGCTTTATCTCTGATATCTTTATTTCTAATTTTATCTCGTACAGTCTTCTACACGGCTAAACACAGAACCATTATTTTGAATTCTCTGGTATGTCTTGCTAATTAATAATTACTCCAAGCCACATGTCATAATTGGGGGCAAAAACGCTTAAAAGCAATTTGTTTGACTCTCGCTGAAACCATAACGTTCCAAATAGAGTTCCACACTTCTTGTTATTGTTGTGGTCTTCAGTCGGCAGACTGGTTTGATGCAGCTCTCTACGCTACCAAAATGTTTGTATAGTCTATGGGACTTAACTACGGGGTCATCAGTCAAAAATGTTGAAATGTTTGTTAAGCTTATGGGACTTAACTACGGGGTCATCAGTCCCTAAACTTACAAACTACTTATGAACTACTTACGAACTAGGACGGCACAAATATCCATGCCCGAGGGGGGATTCGAACCCCCGACCGTAGTGGCCGTGCTGACCGTGACTGGAGCGCCTCAGTCACCTCGGCCACCGCGGCCGGTTGGGTCATCAGTCCCTAAACTTGCAAACTACTTATGAACTACTTACGAACTAGGTCGGCACAAATATCCATGCCCGAGGGGGGGATTCGAACCCCCGACCGTAGTGGCCGTGCAGACCGTGACTGGAGCGTCTTAGTGCCCTCGGCCACCGCGGCCGGCTCTACGATACACTGTCCTGTGTAAACCTCATCATCTGAGAATACGAACGGCAACATACATCCTTTTCGGTCTGCTTATTGAATTCGTCCCACGGTCTCCCTCTACGACTTTTACCCCACACATTTGCCTCTAATGCTAAGTAGACGATTCCTTGATGTATCAGAATGTGTCCCACGAAACTATTCTCTTAGGATACGCCAGAAACTCCTTTTCTCCTCAGTTCTGTTGAGCACCTCCTCATTAATTACATAAACTACCAATATTATCTCCACCATTCGTCTGTAGAACCTCATTTCAAAAACCTCTGTCACCTATTCGTCCGATCTCCTCATCGTCCACATTTTACTCCCATACAGTGCTGCACTACAAAAAATGCTTTCAGAAATGACATCCCAACATTTAACAGAAATGCTTTTCTTCCATTAACCATTCTGCATTTTATTTCCTCTTTATTTCGTGTATTCCAGTCAATATTGGCAAAAGCTTTCTCCATATCCACAAATGCTAAAAGCGTAGGTTTGCCTCTCCTTAACATATCTTCAAGGATAAGTCGTAATGTAATGCCTTGCGCGTTCCTGTTTTTCTTAAAACCAAACTGATCTTCCCCAAGGTCGAATTCCACCAGTTATTCCATTCGTCTGTGAATAATTCGTGTTAGCATTTTGCAAGCGTAACTTATTAAACTGATAGTTATGTAATTGTAATCACTACATTATTATTGAATTCTGTGATTATTTACCCTGTCTCGTACATCTTGCATACCAGATGGAACAATTTCTTCATGACTGGCTCTCCTAATGATAATAGCAGTACAAAAGGAACGTTATCTACTCCAGGGGTATTGTTTCTACTCACACCCATTAGTGTTATGTCCAGTTCTTCTCACAGTATAGTATCTTCTATTTCTATTTCGTTTTCTATTTATAGAATACTGATTTCTAGACCCTTCAGTTTTCACTTCGTTCCAAGTCCTGGATTTTAATCCAAGTTTTTGACATTCATACCGCTCTTTTAGTTGTCTTCAAATGTCTCTTTTATCTTCCTGTAGGCTGTATCTACCTTTCCCGTAGTTTTATACATACTTCTATGGTCTTGAATTTCTCCTCAAGTCAATCCTGAGTCAAACGCTTCCTGTTATGCTCAGTTTTCAGACGTCTGTTCTCCCTTTGGCCTACCTCACTTGATGCACTTTTATACTTTCGCCTTTCCTCAGTTAAGTTCAGTATCTCCTGCGTTAGCCAAGGATTTCTGTTAGGCCTTTCCCTTCTTCCTATATGACATAGATTTTTTTCCGCATATTTCATTAACGGGTTGTGGACTCCTTTGTGTTGCTGTTTCGTCTTGCTGCAGAAGCAAAATATAGGACACGATCACTTTTCATCTTCTTCAGGCATGGTTTTACGATAATTTCTACTGCAGTAGCAATTAAACATTATCCAAAATACGAGCTAGTGGAAAAAAAATTACCAGTTTCAATTGTCAGTTGGAAGATATAATAGGCAAATATAAATTCTGTACAATTTGCGACAAAGTATTCATATATAACTATTTCAAGAGAATACCTACTTCCAGCCTCAAGAGAAATAAAAAGGTATTAATTAAAATGCTTCTGCCATTTTCTCGTTCAGTTAGCGGAATGATTAACCATTTAGTGCAAGATACACAAATTAAATGAGCCATGAAATTAGTACAAAAGGTACATTTATAAACTGAATTTAAAACAAACTACTGGATTTAACAGAAAAATCAGCATTTGCAATCAAATATATACATTCTTCCTATTATATGCACCATAATCACTGGTGATGCCTCTGAGCTGTTACGGACGTTAACCGATTAACTGAACATATCTTAAAACTACGATATCTTTTTCATCAACTGCCGGTGCTGTCTTTATAGGAAATTTGTTAGGAAGATGCTATCTTATCATCGTTGTCTGCCTTTTCATTAAGTGCTATACCACGACCAAGACTGTATCATTATTAATCTCTACAAACCACTATGATCCTCTTTGTATGGCCAGTAAAAATGCCTAGAAAAATCGAAGATACATCCTTCATGTTTTATGCTTATGTGTTGTTTTTTTCTGTAATATTGATTCTATACATATTTACTTTGTGAACAGTCTGAAGCTTATCATCAGTTTACCACTGCTGCTCACAAGTACTTACAGAACTTTATATTGTTTATTTCAACACTAATTTTTCTTATAGTGTTCAATCATGAAGGATCGTATACCGGCCATGAGGAGGTCAGAGACGGATATATCATTTTTACTTGTGGTAATTAATGATGCTATGAATAAATTCAGATATTAATCTACGTATGATGTTACTCATTTCTTAAACAGTGGGAATACTGCAGACTTTTAATTTTCTGGGGCGTTTTCTCCATTTAAAATGAAATTTAACGTTTTATTGCTGTTGATGATATACACACTAAGGCATTAAATTTGTCAGTCATTGACCTGTTGCCCGCTAGGGGTAGCAGGAGTGACAGTTAAGTTTTATATTACCGTATAAATCCGCAATGCATGTCGAATTAATCACGCCAGACGTCAATTAATGAATAAATAACTGCTGCTGACTTGTCATACACTTTTTCCGACGGGACAAACAAATTTACAACTTTTTTTATCATTCTTTATTTTAGACGCCGGAATTAACGCCCGGTGCTTTAATTTGCAGACAACTTTGATTAATGGGAGGTTAAATACAATAAAAATGGGCTCCATTGTCGACAATCGAAAAAAGCCATTAGCACTTGTCATAGCCAAATTGATACATGTACGCGTTGCGAATCGACTCTTGCTGGACACACGTCACGTGGACGCAAATTATCAGTCCAACAATTAGCACTAATTATGCGCCACTTTCACCGGACCTCGCCGTTCAAAGTAGAGGGTGCGTGAGTGCTACGATCGTTGCTACCAGCGTGACTTGTCTTTCTGACAAGGTAAACTTGACAAACCTCTTAGATTTAGTGGTAAGGTGACGGAGTCGGTAGCGTGTCGAGAAACTGAGCAATCGAGAACGAAAACAGGAAGCAGCTGATTATAATCTTCTTGGGTTTGCAGCCGGGTACTAAAGTCAACTAGACACGGTATATCAGGGGCGTAAATGCCCGCCATCCTCAGGTGAGCGTGCTGGTACACATTCTCGCCAGAACTGAGTTCCCAGTGCAATCGGCGGCTCCTTTATCTCTTTCAGTCTTGGTGGTTGGTGTTACAAACCACCAGTTTTCGATCACGGTACTTCTATTCTACGCCATCTAGCGATAAGCGGTTGAATTAGTATGTCCGTTTGGACTGTGCTTCAAAACAAATGATAGATTCCGTGTACATTGCATGAATGTCAGTGCATACCAGTTGCATTGAATATAGCACTAACGTACCTTATCTCGAGTGTCTGATAAAAACATCAATACAACGAGTACGTAACATGTTTTCTGTAATGTATTTTATTGAACGTATTCTCATAGGCCTATTTTATGTGTGTTGGCATGCAGGTACTGTGACTTTTGTGTTTTCACTGAGTAGTTACAAAGGGAATGTGATGGTTTGCTTACAAACCACCATGACGGTGGCGGGTTAGCTTACGGATGTAACGTCATTTGTTTTTTCTGCACATTCTTTACAGTATGTCGCGCCGCACGCGCCGCTTAGGAGAGAACGAGATTGGACAATACTTGTCTGAAGACATCCCTTCAAGTAACGAGAGCGTTTGTAGCTCTGACGATGACGAAGAAGAGGCAGCAAATCAGCCAAATCCGATGGTGTTAGGTGATTTGAGTAGAGTTCAAAGTGCTCCTGACGACAGGTATGATTCTGATGATGACCTCCCTTTGTCTAGCCGGTTACAACGGACGCCTGATTCTACAGAGACTAATAATGTACGTGCAAACATGCCGGTTATGATTCCTCCAAAATGGACGAAGGATTATAGAATGGATATGCTTGGTGCGTTTTCTGAGAGTATATCGGGGCCTGCTGGCACCAGCATATGTCAGAGACAAACACAGGCCGGATTCAGTGAACAGCAGCTGTAATTCCGTGGTCTCATCTCCAGGACCTGCATTTATAAAACGCCACAAACCTACCGTCCCGCAGGAAATTCGTCTAGAATCCAGTCGCCATCAACCTGAAAGAAGCACATCAAGAAGATGATGCAATTGTAGCACTAAAATAGCTCCCATGCGTACTGTATGGCAGTGTAGTACATGTAAAGTGCTTCTTTGCTTACGCAGAGGTAAAACATGTTTTGCAGATTTTCATAAAAATTAATTTGTTTTTGTTAGTTTTGTACGTTTGTAATGATGATTCGTCTAATAAATAACGTTCACAATCATCCTAGTATTATTTATAGCAATAGTCATGGTGGTTATCGTTACTGACCACCTCACTCCTTGAAAGCCTGAATACCTATACTATGTTTCCTCTATTGTCTGTGATATTTCAGTTGTAACATTTGCTTCAATGAACAGACATTGATAATTATGTTCCTATTGTACAAGTCTGTACAGATATTGGTAATTATGTTCCTATTATAAAAGTGTGACTGAAAGAGTTAAACATCCCGAAAGACCCACAGCGTTTGCGCAGGAAGTAACCGAGGCTGTCCTGAGGTCCACAAGACGTACAGGCTTTAGAGCCACCAACTTGCTTTTGAAGGTACGTCGACGATATATTTGTGGTATGGCCTCATGGGGAGGATGCTCTTAACAGTCTTTTGGACTATTTTAATTGCATGCATTATAACATCAAGTTCACGATGGAAGTAGAGTAGGAGTGGAAGCTTCCATTTCTTGACGTTTTGGTTTACAGGAGAGATTATGGGAAACTAGGACATAGTGTTTATAGAAAACCTACGCTTACGGTCCACTATCTACATGCCTCGAGTTTTCACTGGCGTTCTTCGGACATTAACTAGAAGAGCTTACGCCATTTCTGATGCAGAATGTTTGACGCGAGAACTGGATCATCTCAAGGTTGTGCTTTTCAGCTGGGTTCTTCACCTGAACATGTCACAAATCAGTCGCTTTATAACTTTTTGCCGAGAGTATTTCATCCAAGATACCACGAATTTAAAAAAATTATGACATCAAGAGCGCCTTTCGACCCCGAGCGATGACGATAGCCCTTCTTGGATCTGTCAAGGCCTATTTTGGTCTGAGGAAGCCCGGGGTATACAAGATTCCTTGTCAATGTGGAAAAACTTGTATTGGTCATACAACCCGTACCATTCAGGACAGATGTGTTGAACATCAACGCCACATATGTTTGGCCGGCCACGGTGGCCGAGGGGATTGAGGCGCTTCAGTCATGGTCTGCACAGCCACTACGGTCGGGGGTTCGAATCCCCCCTCGGGCATGGATATTTGTGCCGTCCTTAGTTGTAGCTAGTTCATAAGTAGTTTGTAAGTTTAGGGACTGATGACCCCGAAGTTAAGTCCCATAGACTCTACAAACATTTGAACATTTTTGAACATATGTTTGCTTCATCCGGAAAAGTCGGCGGTTGCTGAGCACTGTCTCGCTGACGCACATAGAAATATAATGAAACTCACATGGTTGCTTCGGCATTCGCTACTGAGACTGTGTATTGAAAGAATCCATAGAGATCCGATTATCTGATAATATTATTAACAGAGACAAGGGCTACCTTCTAAGTAAAACAAAGATCCCTATGTTATCAGATGTTATAAAACAACGATCTGCTTCAGCCGTTTGAAGAATAAATTTTCATCATCGATAATCGATTTCGCCGTTTTCTACCATCGGAGCGCTGTATGTCTTATGTGCCACAGGGCAGCCACTGTCAGTTCCTGCGCACGCGCTGTGGGTCTTTCGCCAAACCCACAGGGAACTCAGTTCCGGCGAGATTGTGTACCAGCACGCTCACCTGAGGATGACGGGCAGTTTTGCCGCTGAAATATCGTGTCTAGTCGACTTTAGCACCCGGCTGTAAACCAAAGAAGATTATAATCACAGGAAGAAGCTGCATGGAAAAGAAAAAGTACAGAGAAATAGGATTACTTAATTGTCCAAATGCTAGGTTATCAAAATCGAGTATATCATTGGGAATGTGGCCCATTGGTTTTGTGGTGATGTTTATATACTGTGATGTTTATATACTCTGTGGTTCGGTGGTGTAGAGCAAGACTATGGTATGGGTTCAATCCTCGCCAGGTACCAGGAATTTTATTTTTCCATTTCATTCACCTCTGGTAATATTGCTGCTGTAAAAAATATCGAGTAGCACCGTATTCATTAATCCAAGTTAAACTGTAGGTCCCAATATAGCTGGCTGGGTATGTCAGTTCGAAGGTCGAAGGAAGGCAACACAATACCACCTGCACACAGGACAATGCCTTTGAAAGCACTCTGGTGTTCCAAGCAATCTTCCGATTGTTGACTGCTTTATTTTTGGTGATGGACTGCCTGGTGTGACTTCTGTGTTCAATTTTCCTTCAGTACATATATCCTTACGTTTATTTTTCATAGAATTACGAACCATCTCTCGGATCTTCTCTATTGTCATCCCGTAGCCTTGTAGTTGTAAAAATGCCTGTTATACAATATGAGTCATGCCGTAAGAAAATATTACCATGGAATTTAAATGTGTTGATATCAAGTGCCTCATGTTATCACAGAAATGGAAACAAATAAACACAAAAGCAGGACCACGTTGCTCCTGCTGTTGCCGCCTCTAATTGTATATCTTGCGCTTGGAGCTCTCACAATTCCTATTACGTTTCATTTTTCAGTTTCATACTTCTTTCGGTTTCATGCTCTGTGTTACGTGTTGACGGGCTACTGCAGTGTCGGAACCCTCCTATCGCCTTGCAACATGACAATATTACAACTCAACAGTTCTATCTCAAAGATGTTTTGATATTGGCTTCATTTCGCTTTTTCATAACAGATACGAATCTCAATTAAAAATTTGACCGATCAGATTCCTTTAAGGGGTGGTGGGATGACTTGATTTTTGAAAAAAATCGAGAAAGAATTCACAGATATCTGTTAAATTCAATTTCTGCTGGTTCCTGAACAAGTCTTAATTAAAGATCATCTGTTTTCCTAGAAGAACAATTACAACGCATCATATAATATCTCACAAATATTCATCAAAAATACCCATTAATGTCCATCAGAGGCTTAAAAATAAGCTAACTAGTCTTCAAATAAAATTGATCATGAATAAAGTCTCCAAGCACATTGGTGTTTGTCAGCAGTGTGTCACTTAACACTATCTGCCCTGAATATGTCAAAGTGTGGCAGAAAATATTTTGTGTAGCACTCATGTAAAATTGTATACTCGTACTCTAAGAGAAAACATTTTTGTACAGTACTTAATGATTTTCAAAGTTTTATAGTTTAAAATTGTTTAACTTAACAGAAAACAAATTTTTACAGCTCTAAGATATTTAAAACTGTATTTTAAAAAATCCACTAAGGGAGTGAGTGAGTATGGGTGAGTGTGAGACAGACAGGGAAGCTAAAAGGCAGTATCGCCATCTGGTGGATATTCGTGACTGTTAAGCAGACCATTCTACAGGGATGTTCTAGGGGGAATTTTAAACCTCTTTCATGTATGACATATGTCTATGACAGTAACAGTTTTGAAGAGAATCTTTTATTTTTATTTTTTAACTCATCTTTTAACAAATATGATGAGTGTAAAGATAGTGTTACTCATTTGATATGTTTTATCAAAATTTTTGATGAAATATTTACACCATTGTCCTTTTATAGCCTTTTATAACGACATGTCGAAACGCGTAAGGTCTTAATAAACTGCATTTGTGATAAAGACAGTTAAAGTTACTTTAAGTACATTTAGAAAAGTTGAAAAGTTGCTTGATCCCACTATAAGTAATTGTAGTCAAGTAGAGGTAACTCCTATCGATACCAATAAGAGTTCACAAAATTTTTAATAAAAGTAACTTTTAATTTTACACAACGTGACAACAGGAAGGTGAAACATGATATAAATGAAAATCGTTTGACCAATAAGCAATTTTCTAAATTAACAATACAAAAATTGTTACTCACCAATTCAGTTATAAATCTCTTAGTAAAGTGGTAGTGTTCAGTAGGGTTTTCTTCGTCGGTACGGCCTTCACTCAGATGTCAACAGTAGACAGGCGCATAATAGTTCGCGATCGGAAGCGGCTGAGCCGCGATCTAGTTCGCTCTTTTAGTTCGTCCGCTCCCAGTGACAGCTGAGCGGCGCGACGTGGACTGCACGTGCAGGTGGAGGGGGAAGTTCCCCAACCTAGCTGCTTCATGCGCTTGCTGCTTGAGCTGCTAACGATATCACGCAAACCAAAATAAACTGTTTGTGGATAATTTCTCGCGTTTAAGTTTAGAGTTATCTCTCTATCTTGGCATTATGGAATTTATTAGTCAGCTATTGCAGAGTGCAGAACACGCCAAAATAGAAATTTTGTAACACTGATGTAATGTAGCTGGCAGACGCTCACCTCGAAATGACTCATCAGCAGGGCAAGGCAAACACGTGATTTTTAATTCTGCTACGCGCCCTCTCGCTATTGCCCGTCGGTCTTCGGAAAAGAATCCAACAAACTATGAAGCGAGATATGTTTGGCATAATCGTCCGCTGCTTCTAGTTTGTCCGCTGCTCCTAGTTCGTTCGCTGCTCCTAGTTCATCCGCTGCTCCTAGTTCGTCCGCTGCTCCTAGTTCGTTGGCTGCTCCTAGTTCGTTGGCTGCTCCTAGTTCGTCCACTGCTCCTAGTTCGTCCACTCTTTTTGGCTTTTGCTAACGCTACTAAAAGAGCCTTTTTTATGACAGCCTTTCTGTATAATGAATCAGTGTTGCCAAAGCGTGTGCTATTACCTGTAATTTTGGGCAATTTGACACTAAATACTTAGGCAATTATTTACACGAAAGGGTGATACAATAGTATTCAACTACTTTGCATACAGAGTACTCGTAGTACTTTATTTTTAAAACAGATTTCTTGTGGCAGTGAACTATGAAACTACTGCTAAGCTGCATCTCAGCTCGAAATGAAGGTAACTGGCAGAAGGGAAACACGCGATTCTGCGCGCTCTCGCGTCCTCTCGCTGTTCCCCGTCAGTCTTCGGAAAAGGAGCGGACGAACTAAGAGGCGAGGGATCTGCCAACTAGTTCGGCTGTGGGAGCGCTCTTCCGAACTAGTTCGTTCGCGAACTACGCAAGATGAGTCAACAGCAGTAAAATTTTATGTCACTGCCGTTGGCAACGTCGGTGTGGAAGAAGCAATGCCTGTCATCGTGCCATGAAACAGTAGTAATAATGAAACTTCCTGGCGTTTTAAAATTGGGTGCCGAAACCGGGACTCGAACGTGGGATCTTTGCATTTCGCGGGCAAGCGCACTACCGACTGTGCTATCCCGACACGACTCACGATGCCGCCTCACAACTTTACTTCCGCCAGTACCTCGCCTCCTACTCGCCTAAAGTTGTGAGGCGGCACCGTGACTCGTGTCGGGATAGCACAGTCGGTAGTGCGCTTGCCCGCGAAAGGCAAAGGTCCCAGGTTCGAGTCCCGATTCCGGCACGCAATTTTAATCTGCCAGGAAGTTTCATATCAGCGGACACTCCGCTGCAGAGTGAAAGATTCATTCTGGAGTAGTAATAATAATAATAATAATATGATGATGATGATGGTGACAATAATAGTAATAAGAAAAATAAAGAAACAGGCTTCAAGCTTACATTATTTTTGCAACAGGATATTACACAATTAATTTATTAATGTTACTTTCATTATTATTTTTTTATTTTAATTGCTAAACTGAGCTGACCGTAGTCTGGTTTAAGTATTAAACAATCTTGTTACAACACACTGCCCTCTGAGCCAACTTACCACTAAGCATGAAACATGTGTGATCGGGTGTTTATCTTGTAAGCAGTGGTGCGGCGGAGTCCCAATAGGTTGTTGGTCGGAGAAGAAGGTCCACTGCTAGCTGTCAAGAAAGCAGGCGTATTACAGCAGGCATCAGGGCAGGCTGCGGCCGCTATGTTCCCGTAGCCACCCCTTTCTCCACTCTCCGCCTCCCGTGCTCCTCTGCATTCTTTATTCCGGCCGCTGATTCTTCTCCCTCCAAAAGAAACTGTCGCGATGCATTCATCCTCAATAAAAATTCGTTATCAAGTTACGCTTCGGAGCACAAGAAAAGAAGGCGCTTACAAGAGCCTTCCGGTCGAGGAGGACGGAGGAAATGGCGACGGGGGAGGAATGTGGGCGTGGAAATCCTCCCATCTGCCCTAAAGAGCCAGGGCTGCAGACAGCGGCGAATACACCCCCACACTGGCGGTATGGACGTTCTCCGCCTCAAAAGGGATGGAGGCTTTTCGCGGCGCCGACATACGTCCCGCCCTTTCAGGAATTTACTCTTGTAAGAGGAGAACGACGGGTCGTATTCAGAGCGGAAGTCCCCTATCTGAGAGCCCTTCTCTTGCTGCCTGAGGTATTCCCACAGCTGGTTTCCCCACGGCTATAAGCGTTTAGTGTCACGTATGTTGACGTGTGACATCCCGCATCAAAATGTTCAAATGTTTGTATAGTCTATGGGACTTAACTACGGGGTCATCAGTCCCTTAACTTACAAAATACGTATGAACTACTTACTAACTAGGACGGAACAAATATCCATGCCCGAGGGGGGATTCGAACCCCCGACCGTAGTGGCCGTGCAGACCGTGACTGGAGCGCCTTAGTCTCCTCGGCCTCCGCGGCCGGCCATCCCGCATCACGAAAATAAAACCGGAGTGTTATACTTAAGAATTATATACCCGAATTTAAACATTTAAATGTCTCAATTTTCGAAAATACCAACACATACAGGGTGCTTCACTAAGTGTGTTTACCTCTGCAACTTATAAAATAATAGGTGACTGGAAATGTTAATGCGGTAGGTCAACACAAGAAATGTTACACTTTTTGCGGAGCTATGGACATAGTTTATTGTGTCATTTTCCAAAGAGTTACAGCACAAAGATATAATTTTTTAAATGGAACAATAGTTTTTTTCTATCGTGCATTGGATTCGTTGAAACCAGCTGTGTCCAAATCAATTTAAAGTACATTCCTATCATTGTTAGTTTGGGAGCTACAACCATTCAAAGTTTAGGGGGTGGAGGCTGCGATAGCGTACCTGACTGGCCGAGTGGCTATCCCCTGGGGCACGGCCCACTGTCTCATGACCACCAGCCAGTTACTTGTAAAAAAGGAACCAGAGGTGTTCTGCAGTGATTTAGGTTATATGATTAGTGGAAATATCATAGAATAAAAATTCGTTCATGTGAGTAACTGAGGACGGAGCTAATCCTAGAAGTAAATAACGGTTAATGTTTGTCGTATTCCACTCTGAAGCCTGGTGAAACAAATGGTTTTAAATGTAGCTCATTAAGGCAGACATGGTGTCAAATAAAATAAGACAGTTATTGCAGAACTATTCTTATTTTATCTGGAGTTAATAAAAATTTCTACCATAACTTCTTTCATTAAGTAATAGTGTTAAGGCGCGGTAGAGCGGCCGAGCGCATTGAGGCGCTATGCTACGACGATGTGCGAGGGCGTTCCCCGTCGGGGGTTCGAAACTCCCCTCGGCCATAGATGTTTGTGCCGTCTTTAGAATAAGTTAGATCATAAGTAGTTTCTAAATTTAGGAACTGATGCCCCGTACTTGAGTCCCATAAGCTCTGCAAACATTTGAATTTTTTTTTTGAATAGTGTTGAAAATAAGCATAAATATTACCAATTTGACTATAAAGTATTGTGATAAATGCAATAAGACGTTATTGGCAGGGATTCAAGGTAGCATCAAATGGAAAAGTTATAAAAAGTTTGTTTTCTGTTTTTCCTCTTCTGTCTGTTGTTATTTGAATATCCTATTTGTATATAACGTAGTGTATCCATGTGTTTGAGTGTTTCTGTTGCTTACAAATCTACAGTTCTGTTCAGATCCACATGATTTTTTTGAAACTTTAACTTCAAACACTGAAGAAGCTCACTGGCTGTAAAGTGTAAACTTTCATTATAACTAAAATTTTCCGGGCTATTATGCCGTGGCCTTATGGATTTATTGCTGAAACCCAAAGTTTCGTCCCCATCTGAGGAGAACATTTTCATTGTCGATCATGGCACTTTTGTATTTCCGATGAACACCCTGGCTCGTTACTAACTGTGGACAAAATTCGCTTACGAAGGCTCGCGAACAGAGGTGTAAAGTCAAATGTTTTGGATAGGCGTGCGCAATTCATTGCCGCCGATTGTCGTTGTCCGTTGTTAATATCGTCCCATGGTTTAAGACTGTTACGTTTATTCTTCAACACCGGAATCCAGATTACATTGAGTTTCACGCCCTCCTCCACCCTATTGAAATTATTTGGGTGTGTTGCAATTTCTATAGCCTCTCTCTACAGTTTTTCCTCGATATACATTTGTAGTTGCGAAAACCTAAATCTTATCAAATTGAATAAGGTGGTCTCTTGGTTGAATAACATGTTCAAAATTGCTGATCTGTCAATCTCTCCCCTTCTTGTGCTCCTCTAGTAGTTTTTGACTGTTTGTGGGACTCCACAACTACACGGAATCCTATAAATTCCTGCTTTTTCCAGCGGTTTGCAAGCATTCTTTGCCAAATTTGGTATCTTCCGAGTAGGTTTGTAAATATAGTGGCAACATTCCGTTTCGTCAAAATTTTATCCATGCGGTCGGTGACGTCCTTAATAAAGGCAGGAACCATTTTCATCGTCTTCAATTCTACGTGTCGGTCTCAACGCTTTCCTTATCTCTGTGGAGGAATAGCTATTCTTATGTAATGCATTACTCAGGTGTTTTAACACTGCGTCAACTAATTCCGATTCGCAGATGTTCCTTGCTCTGCCCGCCAACGTCTTTATAATGCCCCGCTTTTGCTGTGGGTGGTGGTTTCAATCACGGTGCAGATAAAGGTCTGTACGGCCCAATCTGCCATTTCCCGTTTTGAAAACTGACATGTCAAGAAAATTTATTTTCTGTCTGCCTCCTTCTCCATAGTACATTGAATTCTAGAATTACTCCCGTTGAGGTGTAGACGGAAACGATCTAGTTTCTCTCTACCATAGCGGAACCAAACGGCAGGTTTTGTGTTTTGTGTTTTCAGTGCCTGTTCCTCGAATTTTTCCATATAGAGATTTGCTATAACCGAGCTTAAAGGTCTACCGGTAGCTACACTATCTGTTTGTTCACGGAAATTATCGTTACATTTGAAATAAATAGTCGTGAGGCAATATTTGAACAGATCTGCAATTCTGGGAGGAATTGTGAGATTCAAGTGATGTAGCATTTCATTTACTGGAACAATAGTAAACAGGGATACCACGTCAAAACTCATATATCCACTGGCTTGACTAATATGTCATTTAATATACTTAGAAAAGTCTCGAATTCTTGAGATACGCCCACATGTGGAATTGCCAAGAACTTTGCTATCAAACAGGTGGGCGAAGCAATAGCTCTAACAATAGGTCTCAGAGGAGGAATATTTTCCTTTTCTTTGTGGACCATGCTAGAATAACTTGCAGTGGCATGATTACTTGCAAAACAGTGTTTTCGTATATGAGGAATTTAAGAGCCTGGCCAATACTGACTGTGGCATTTACTTTTGCTTGAACAGTATAGAGGCTACAGACAGATAAAGGAAATTGTGGGTTACCTTATACTGTGATCTGTGAAGTTCGTGTGAAAGTGTAATCCGATTTATTTTCATTTTAGTAGTGTAAAAAATAATACTTACGTAGTAATGGAAAGTAAATCAGTAAAATACTTCCAAGACATTATCTACACGCACATTTGACAAACTATTAACTAATGACAGATTACAATTATACATGTGCTGTCTATTCTTGAGGACATGAAATAACAGGCACCAGATGTATAATCGTGTATTTTGTCCCGAACAGGCAATTGAAAATATCTGTGATGATGAACAAATACGTTTGATCGCTTCCCTTGCATGAATACAGATAAATCTGTGAGCAAGACGAAATAGTGGATAGGGTACACTACAGTCGTAGTGTGCAACTCTTTGAGGATTTGGCCAGGTCGGGAAGTGTGACTGCGTATCCAAACACGAATCCACACCCCCAAAAACCGATCTACCCGGACCCCTAGCCCAAATAAGGAAATCCGTGCGTGAGCGCAGTTGTGCCACAAATTTTCAGCTACGCATTGTCCAGAAATAGCCAAGTTGTTTAAAATTCTATTTCAGTAATGATTCTATTCACATCCGACCTCAAATTTTCTCAGCCGATGTCAAACTGTGTTATGTGTGAATACACTTGAGATTATTACAGATAACTATAAAGAAATTTATTAATGTGATTTAATGATTATTCATATACTGCTGTTGTTATTTTGATCTTCAGTCCGAAGATTGGTTTGATGCAGCTGTCCATCCTGCTTCTCATCTCCTCAAAAGAACGGTAACCCATATCTGTTTGAACTGATCACGGTATTTGTCTTCTGGTCTCCGTTTGAAACTCTTAAAACCCATACACTTCACTCCAAAACTAAATTGATGGTTTTTAACTCCCGTACATGGGAACATTCTACACAAAGACATCGGAAAAGACTTCCTAAAACTTACACTGATATTCCATGTTAACTACTTTCTCTTTTTCGGAAACGCTTTCCTTTCCATTGCCATTAACCACATTTTACCTTCTCTATTGGAAGTTTTGCAAGTTATTTTACTGCCGAAGTAACATATGTCATCTTCTACCTTTATTGTTTTGTTATCTAATCTAATGCATTGATCATCACCTAATTTTCTTAGACTACATTTCATTGTCCATGGTTTGCTCTGGTGTCCTTGCAAGTCACTGTCCATTCCGTTCAATTGCACTTCCAGGTCCTTTCTGCCTCTGACAAAGACACACGTCATCAGCAAATCATAATGTTTTTATTTCTTCGCGGCGAACTTTAATCCCTTCTCCAAATTTATCCTTGCTTTCCTGTACGGCTTGTTAAATGTAGAAATTGAATAACACTGGGGAAAGGCTACAAGCCCGTCTTACTCGATTCCCAACCAACTTTTATAATTGTTGTGTGGTTTCTGTGAAACTTGTAAATAATCTTCCGTTCCTTATATGTTACCCCTGCTGACTTCACATCTGAAAGTTTGTATTCCAGTCAACATTGTCAAAAGGCTTCCAGAAATCTAGAGAATCAAGAAATCTTTCTTTGTTTCTCAAAGTCACAACGTGAATACTGAAAATTTGTATTCCAGTCAACATTGTCAAAAGGCTTCCAGAAATCTAGAGAATCAAGAAATCTAAGTTTTTCTTTGTTTCTCTAAGTCGCAACGTGAATATTGAAAGTTTGTATTCCAGTCAACATTGTCAAAAGGCTTCCAGAAATCTAGAGAATCAAGAAATCTAAGTTTTTCTTTGTTTCTCTAAGTCGCAACGTGAATATTGAAAGTTTGTATTCCAGTCAACATTGTCAAAAGGCTTCCAGAAATCTAGAGAATCAAGAAATCTAAGTTTTTCTTTGTTTCTCCAAGTCGCAACGTGAATATTGTATCGTGTGATTTGTACTAAATACAGACTGATATTCCCCAAGGTATATCACAAATGTCGTAAATATATTGTAAGCATAATCCCGAAATAGATTACCTTGAAATGCATGCAGATTTCTCATACACTGACGCAAGAAAGGTGCGTTGCGGCGCAAGCAGGCACCAATAGCAGGAACTGCAGGATCTGACAGGATGAACATTACATCTGAGCGAGGCCTGCGGAAAGATCTTGGTGGTTGAAGCAGCTCTGATTTTCATTATAGGCAAGTAGCTGAATGGAGTAAGATAACACCCGGAGACATGGATGGTATCCTCAGCATGTACCATGGTGGCAGGCTAACATATTGACAGCAGTCTGACTTAACTGACATCTTGCTGAGAATTTGATCGGTGGCTCACAGTATTATCACTTACTATATCACTGTGATATCTTGAAAGTTCTTGTTCTACTCAGTCTTCTTCCCTTGGCAAGTCCGTCAAATGCAGCATTGTGCTACACCTAACTTTTGATAATATTTCGATATACTCACTGTGAGCTTAAGCGACTCCTGTCGAACAGTCAGCTGTGTAAATGTACTGGGTACCTAAATTTATTTTGGGAATGAATAGCCTTGACACTATAGTTAAGGATAGTCTACGTACTTACTGATCTTCAGCTCTGTACAGATAATGAATATAAAAATTCCTGAGAATTTGCGTGCTTATAGAATATCTCCCCAATTGTGCGATTGGATTCACGATTTCCTATCAGAAAGGACACAGTTCGTTGTAATTGACGGTAAGTCATCTAGTCAAACAGAAGTGATATGTGGCGTTCCACAGGGAAGCGTTATAGGTCACCTATTCTTCCTTATGTTTATAAACGATTTAGGAAACAATCTGAATAGCTTCCTTAGACTGTTCGCGGATGATGCTGTCGTTTATCGGTTAGTAAAGTCAACAGAGGGTCAAAAGCAACTGAAAAGTGATTTAGATAAAATTTCTACATGGTGCGAAAATTGGCAATTGCCACCAAATAAAAAAAATGACCACTAAAACAAATCCGCTGAACTTCAGTTTCGCGATAAATCATTCAAACCTTAAGGTCGTAAATTCTACTACCAAATACCAAGGAGTTACAATTACGAACAACGTAGACTGGAGATAACACATAGAAAATATTGTGGGGAAGGCGAACCAAAGATTACGTTTCATTAGCAGTACGCTTCGAAGATGCATCAGCTCCACAAAAGAGACTGCCTATATCACACTTGTGCGTCTACTCCTGCAATACTGTTGCCCATTGTGGGACCCTCTCCAGGTGAGACTGACGAAAGATATTGAGAAGGTTCAGAGAAGGGCAGTTCGTTTTGTTTCATCACGTTACCGAGGCGGAAAGCGTCACGGAAATGTTGCACGAATTGGGGTGAAAATCATTAAAAGAAAGACGTTATTCATTACAGCGTGATCTGTTTCCCAAGTTTCAATCACCGACTTTTACTTCTGAATGTGAGAATATTTTGCTAGCACCCACCTACTTAGGAAGACATGACCATCCCAATAAAATAAGAGAAATCAGATCTAAAACGGAACGATGTAAGTGTTCTTTCTCCCCGCGCGCTATTAGAGAATGGAACGGTAGAGAAAAGTTATGAATGTGGTTAATGAACCCTCTGCCAGGCACTTAAATGTGATTTGCAGAGTATCTATGTAGATGTAGAACCATCCACAAGGTAATGTAAGGCCCATGAATACTGTTGTTGAACAGAGCATTTCAACCACTTTTACTGTAAGTAATAAACGATATGAAAGGTTGCGAAGAAAACCGAACGGTACTTTGAATTTGCATCGGCAGGCACAGCGTTGACTGAGCTAACCCGTGAGACGGAGAAACGTTTAGTTCGTAGCAGTAAGTAGGCAAATATAGTGTACGGCTCGAACCAGCAGATGGTACTGCTAGCGGTGTCGCCTTAGGCTGTGGTCACATTGGCACCGATATCGATGGGTTTTACCGACGACAGACATCGGCGGAAAACGGCCGATCGTTTCAAACCAGTACTCCATAGGGGCACGGTCACAGTGTAGCCGATATCATCGCCCGAGCGCAGAGACTTCGGACGGCTGTCGGTGAAATTCAAATCAATCGACCGACGTTATCACTGGTATGCTTAGTGAAAGAAATAAAGAGTTTGTGGTACCCAGAAGACGATATTTATCACAATCTGGATGTAATTTTGAATCTCTGGTCTGATATTACAACAAGTTAGTTAAATCCTTTATCAGAAATTTTTGGCGTAAATTATAACTTCAAAAAATGTGTTCAATCCGGGATTGTGGCGTATCTTAATGTTATTTTAGTGGCTCTCTTACGTTGTTTTGCACTGTTATAATGGGGTATTAGTTGTCCACAAATTATTCTTACTGGTTCTGGCGTGATAAGTGTGTCCTATGAAGTGACCTGTACGATTCCGCTTTTAAGTGATTTCGGTGTTCAAAATTATTCATAATTTCACACTTGTCTTTCACAAATATACTGAATGACAGTCATTGAAGTTCAATTTACCGTAACTTCATTTCGTTCGTTTTGGTGACGTATAACTGCGTTCTTCGTGGATTTAAATACTGAAAAACTGCACCCATTATGTATTTTTCTGCTTAGCACAACGCATTTAGAAAATTTTTCTCGCTTTTAATGCATTTGTTTACATAAATACATCGTGACGTTTCCATGTGTGATTTCATGCAGCTCTTGCACAGATGTAGTATTTTGAGGTTACTGTAATGAGAAAATCGTAGCATATATAGTAAAATCTTGGCAACTACAGTCTAAATAGCACCTCTATCCTTGCAGATATTTTCTGCTCCATTAAACTGGATATCAAAACACAAAAATCGTAACTTACACTCGCTTTTGTACGCAGGTACGCTTAAGTCACGATTATTATGTTGCATATTCTGAGTAATGGAACAAGCACATTACCTTTAAGCAAACAGAAAAAAGTTATGATTTCTAACATTAGGATCCGACACACACCTCAATATTTATTCTGTCCGATTTTCGGAACTTCAGTAGCTAACCTAAACGGACAACTGCAATGCAAGTGTGTCAGCAAAACACACACATTCAAACATCGAAAAAGTACCGTTTTCTGTAAACAAATGCACTAGAAGATGCGAATAAATCCTCAAAATTCGTTGTGGTAAGCAATAAAGTTTCCTAATTGGTGTAGTTTTTTTATTATTTAAAGCATGGTGGTTAACTCGTGTGTGTCTGAACAACTTCAAATAAATCCAGCAAAACTGTAATATTGCTTGTCAATGACACCACGAAATATCACAATATGTAACAGAAATTTCTCCCTTTACCGGCACCTCACATATTCGTTAAGATTGTCTGGGAGTAGCAATAACAGAGGACAGTACACAATTCTCACCACTTTCTTCTTTCCAGACAGGTGTAGCTCATTCGCATGCATTCGAAGTCTTTAACAACAAAAGCCGCATTGTAGCATTAATTTCGAAGCATAAATATACCGATGGAATCCATTGTATCCCAGGAAATTGAAGTCTAATATACTTCAGACAAAGAATACATTCAAACCTAATCTAACTTTCTCCTTTATCCCGACCAAGTGACAAACCATATCGGATGCAGCGTGACAACGCCATCGGTCGATATTTTCAGTCGAACTCGGTCGACGGCGTCTGACGCCGGTCTGTCGGTGCCACTGTGAACACAGGCTTACAGACGCATGTAAATGCCCGGAGTATCTCTAAGTTGTTTGGTGCAGGTGCCTGTTCACAACCCACTGTCGTCACTCTCTCAGTCCACCTGTCAACTTTAATGCCAACACTTACGCCTCAGTGCCAGGCTCGCCCTGGCCCTGTCAATTTCCCGCCCACAGTGGCCACACCGCACTTTGACAACCGTTAGGCCGAGGTGGCTGTCCGCGACTGCTGAAGTGGCAGCCGGCCTTCCTTTTCCGAGCGGGACGTCCCCTTTCCTACAAGCACTCTCCCCTCCACCACTCAACCAAACCCTCTCCTTTCAAGTCGCGCTCCTTCCTCATGCCGACCAAAGCTTTCGTTG
This sequence comes from Locusta migratoria, assembly GCA_026315105.1. Lineage (NCBI taxonomy): Eukaryota > Metazoa > Arthropoda > Insecta > Orthoptera > Acrididae > Locusta > Locusta migratoria. The sequence continues at coordinate 100,122,513 of CM048751.1, read as the reverse complement.
CCGCTGGCTGGAGTGGGCCGATCGCAGAACTTCAAAGCTAGCCGCTTCACGAGGATTCCGTTTCGTCTGACAGCCCCTGCCACCCCTTTGGACTTCCTCGCGTTCCTTTGTTTCCTGCGGCCGTCCCGCTCCCGAACAGCCGCCCCTGGGGACTGTTATTTTCGTCGTCTCTCTACTTTCTTACGCCCCTGTTGTAAATGGTCTCCAAACAAAGTAACTAAGACTTCGCGTACCTGTCGCTTATTTCAAGTAGACACGTAAACTCAGTTGCAGAAGGCGTGATTTTCCTTTTGCTTCATCCCTTTCGAACTAGCTAGAATTTACCAATCTGTCACGTGGTCATTCTCAAAACGACAGTATCTTCATTATAGTCGACAAGGTCGATTGGAGAGTGTCTGCAACTGCACTATGTTATTTAAAATGTATTTATTTCCGTCAACAATTGCAATATAATTGTCTAATAACATGTTTCGATCACATGGATCATCTTCAGATCTTATAGTTGCGTCCGCAACTTGTCTGGCTGAGTACTAATTGGTACTCGATTGGTACACGATTTTTTTCCATGAATTTGGAAATTTCTGTGAATAGTTTATAAAAGAATGAAGCGTTATCGAACGAGATTGTAGACAATAAGAGCAGTCTTTTCTGGTATACCTTGAAAATGACGGGCTTTCACCTGCCAAAATACTGGCTGATTTCGATGACGTTGCCCAACTATATTCCCGTAAATTATTTGGAAACAGTGAAGGTATTGTCTACGCTTTAAATTCAGGGATTCAAATAAACTTGCTTTTATAATTTGTTGTTATAACCACCAATGTTTATCGTAACAAAACGTAGTGAACTAATTATATTTACCCTTGACCTTACAAAATATTATTTTTGACATCTTTCTCCACAAAGTAGTCTTGGCATCATACATAGTTTTTGTTCAAATGATCTGAACCCTTCTTTCTGAAACTTTTATCTAAGTCAGCACTTTGCTTACGAATAACCCACTGCCTGTGTTTATAAAGAAGTTACACAAAGAGGTAAAATCACAGCGTTAAACACACTATTTACAAAAAAGTAAACGATCTCATTAGACCTAGTAGTAGCCACCTGAAGCTATCATATTCTCTACACTTCGGGAACCTGAAGTAAGATTTCGAAGTTCATAGCTGTTTGTAGTTGGCTGTTACAGCCGTATGTAGCAAATATACTCCCGCTTCTAACCATTTCCTACTTATACTAAGTATGTCGACCATTTCGTTTGTCAAATCTAAGCGGAGGCCTGAGATTTGATGAAATATTGGATGACATTCCCATTATATTACGTACAATATTTCTTTGTACAATTCTTCGACCTATAATTTGATAATCAAATACCGGTCTTAGGCACATAATTTTGCCTTCTGATGAAAAGTCCTTGCTTATGTGGTGCACTACAATACAAAAATATGATTTAAATGGTTTACTTGAGCTTAAAAAGGACTAATTATAGTGACAAATTTTTGAAAACAAACTTTTACGTTAGAACTTTGGTGCTATTCACTTACTCGCTCTCCTCAAATACGTTGTACTGTTGTTTACAGCAGTTGTTGAAGCAATGAGCACTTTGTGTAACTATCACTTATTTCCCTTATATGGAGCAATTAAAAAATACACATGCAATTAAAAAATACACAAGCACAAACTAATTTTTTTTCCACATAGAATACAAAAATCGTGATATTTCCACCATTATACTACCAAGGATTATTTCAATAAGAGATATGTACATTGATTTGACATTGAATTATTTTATAAACTAGAGAAATTAATATATTTTAGATAGAATAAACATTATACATAAGCACTGTACATTCAGTGACATAAGCTACAAGTTCAGAGCAATATTTAGTTTTCTAAAACAATTTTACTTACTGACAAAGTACAGGCTGTGGTATATATAGGGTAAGATGAGGATTGATTATATTATACTAGATTAATACTTGTTCCATAGACCATAAATACTACATTTCGCAATGGTGTGGAACGTGTCAGTTTGATACATGGTGTCTATACATAACAGCTAGTATTTTTAAATATTTTTTAAAGTTTAATTTATTTTAATTCCTTATTTTGTTGTTGTTGTATTGTTTAAGCGACATTACTAAGTTTTATCTACAAACTCATCTAAAGTGTAGGAGTTGCCATTCAACAATTTCTTTTAATTTCTTATTAAATACTAGTTGGTTATCTGTCAGACTTTTGATGCTACTTGGTAAGTGACCGAAGACTTTTGTGGAAGCAAAATTCACCCCTTTCTGTGCTCAAGTCAGATTTAACCTTGAATGGTGAACTTCTCCTAGTGTGTGCTTACTGCTATTACTTTTTAATTGGGTCAGACTGTTAATAACAATTTTTCTAAGTGAATAGATATCTTGTAAAGCTAAAGTAAAGATCCCTAGATCCTTAAATAAATGTCATTAGGATGATCTTGCGTAGGCTCAAGCAATTACTCTGATTACACGCTTTTGTGCAATTATTTTTTACGCAATGGTGAATTACCCAAGAATATGATACCATATGAAAGCAGTGAATGAAAATAGGCTTAGTAATATAATTTACTGAGTTGTACATAACCAACTTATGCCATTATCCACACAGCATAAGTAGCTGCAGTCAAACGTTTCAGAATATCTTAAACGTGTTTCTTATAATTGCATTTCTCATCAATGCAAATACCTAATAATTTTGAATATTGTACCTTAGCTACAGATTTCTGTTGAAAGTCTGTATTTCTTTATGGTGTCATGCCATTTACAGTATGAAACTGTATATACTGTGCTTTATCAACGATTAATTAGAGTCAATTTGCAGAAAATTTCTGAATGGCATCACTTACAATATCATCAGTTAATTTCTGTTTGTCAGACGTGATAGTTATGCTTGTATCGTCAGCAAAAGGAACTAGATTAACATTTTCGTGAGTACACAATGGCAAGTCATTAATACGTAATGAGAACAACAAAGTACCCAAGACCGAAACTTGTGGGAACTACTAAGTGTGCATATTTGTATGTTACCATAGTGTGTATTATGTTGCTTAATTGAAGGTCAGATAACTCTAATGATTGCTCTATTATGGACGTGAGAGGGTTGTTGTCCTGTATTTTATGTCCATATTACATTACTGGATGAGGTAAAAGGAGCTGAGTGAAATTTTGTAGAAAGGCTGCGTCAGCCAATTCAGTACAACGTAATTGAGGAGACTTTCCGACGTGCTCAAAGAATAGCACCAAAGTTCTATTGTACACATCCGGCACGACAACATTGTACCGAACTTTTATTTCATTTCACCTGATTCTCAAACTGTGCTTTATCAAGAACGGGGTCCCACATGGTTTAGTCTCAGGTCCTTTGTTATTGTTGATTATATTAATAATTTGCCATTCCATATTCATGATACAAAACTAGTTCCTTTTGCTGAAGATACAGGTATTGCAGTCATTCACAACACAAAAGAGTTAGTTGATGAACTTGTAGTTAATGTCTTTTAGACCGTGCATTACCTCCTCCCTCCTCTATGTTAATTTGTGACTCAATGTTCAGTACACTTGTTAATCGAAGTAATACCAAAATGCCTGTTTCGGCACTGTGGATATCATCAGACTATGGGATCGTGGAGGTATCATTTGTTATAATAACTGCATAAAATTTGCAGAATAAATGCAAAGAGCATTTACGCTTCAAATATATGCATTTATTATAACACAGGCTGAAGATGGCCACAGTGCCGAAATAGGCCTATTGCTATATTAATAAACAGTATTTAATATCTAAAAAGTGAAGCAGCATTTTGGTATTACTTCGATTAACAAGTGTACTGAACATTGAGTCACAAATTAACATAGAGGAGGGAGGAGTTAATGCACGGTCTAAAAGACATTAATTACAATGTCATCAACTAACTCTTTTGTGTTGGGAATAATTGCAATACCAGTATCGTCATGAAAAGGAACTAGCTTAGGACCATCATGAATATTGAATGGCAAATTATTACTATAACCAACAATAACAAAGGGCCTAAGATTAAACCATGTGGGACCCCATTCTTGATAATCTCCAGTTTGAAAATCAGGCGATTTTTGCAGTTTATCTGGAGCACTTATTTCAATTTCCTGCTTCTTCCAGATAAGTAGTAAAGCATGTGTGTACTGCCCCACTAATACCACAATGCTTAAGCTTATATCGAAGAACTCCATGACTTAGACACTCAAAATCATTTGACGTGGTGTCACGTTATTCAGAGCATTCAATATTTGATCAGTGAAAGCGAATAACAAATAACGAACAAGAAAGTAGGACAGCGGGTAAGGTCCTTTAAAGAACATAGTGATTCCATAATGAAAGCAAAGAAACATTAATCGAATACCCACCACAGTAGTAAAGGTTTACAGGAAATGTAGGGCTGACAATGACGAAGAGATTGAACAAATGTATGAGGAGGAAATAGAAATTATCCAGAGAGTACAGTGAGGCGAAAACTTGATTCCGATGAGAGACAGGAATTGAGTTGTAGGAACAGCAAGAGAAGAATAAATTGTAGGTGAATATAGAATAGATAATATACATGAAATAACAAGCCGCTTGGTTTAATTTTATTCAGAATATAACTTAGGTTTAAGTGTCATAAAAATATTTTATACGTGGGAAAGACCAGGCAACGCCGGACTGTAGTAGTAGTAAGACATATTATGTATCGGAACCGTGTATTAAACTGTAAGATGTTTACAGGGGCATACATTAGCACTTGCAATACCTTATCAGTCATGAACTGTAAAACTGAGGTAGGAAAGATGATGGGACCTGGATAAACTGAGGGAACCTGGGAATTTAGGAGTTGTAGAAGGCGAATGGGTAGCTTTGACAGAAGAAATATTTAAAGCCACAGAGGACCTAGCAGGTAACAAGGCGAGACTTATAAAAATCTTTGGGTTTTAATGAAGATAATGAATTTAAGTGATGAAAGTGAAGATAAAAACTGCAATAAATGGAGCAAGTAAAACGGCGTAAACACGACTAAGTATTTGATCGACAGGAAATGCAACATGGCTAAGCAGGAGTAGCTACAAAACAAATGCAAGTCTGTAGAAGAATGTGTAAATAGGTGAAATATTAGTAGCTGGACGATTATCAAGACTTCATACGGGGAAACAGTACTAAATAAAGAAGGGAAAACTGAATATTGGAAAGTATATGTAGAGTAGCTAAACAAAAGAAATGAACACGAAAGCAGTATTTTAGAAAGAAAGAGTAAGGTGAGAAAGGTGATATTATACTGAAAGACGACATTACATCAGAGCAATTTGTGGGAGAGCCAGTCATGACAACACTATTACTTCTGTGACAGGCGAAATTCCACAACACTATTACTTCTGTGACAGGCGAAATTCCCTACAACTTCAACTCAAATGTTATATAAATTGCGTGTGAAAAGTTCGTGAATGGTCCCATGTTTTACAAACCGCCCTGGCGAGAACGAGGTGCCCGCGCATACCCATTGAGGGACATGTCTACAAGCGCCCCCTACCGTGAAAAGCACTGCATTGAAGCGTTGGTACACGCTGAGAACCAGGTAACAAGGTCAGTGTGAGAACTCCCGTCGTTGGCACATGGAGCGCAAAATGGAGCAATGGAGCAAAGCTTTAACATCGAGTTTTGTTTCACACGAGGCAGAACGGCGATGTAAATTCAGGGGGTGTTAGTGCAAACGTATGGTGTTGAAGCAATGAGTAAAAAGCGTGTGTTTGAGTGCTTGCGGAAATCCAACGACACGTGACGTCTGTGCATCGAGTAATTCCACAAGAAGCGTTTGTTGACAGTTTCCGTCAGCTGTACGGTCCATGTCAGAGAGTATTGAAGCCAATGGAGATTACTTTGCCGGCCGAGCGTTCTGCGGCGCGCCAGTCACGGTCTGTACAGCCACTGCGGTCGGAGGTTTGAATCTCTCCTCGGGCATGAATATTTGTACCGTCCTTAGTATTAGCTAGTTCATAAGTAGTTTGTAAGTTTAGGTACTGATGACCCCCGTAGTTAAGTCTCATAAGCTCTACAAACATTTGAACATTTGAGATTACTTTATAAGCCAATAAAGGTATTCCGTTTGTAACTATTGTTTCCTGTATTTTCTGAGACCATTCACCAAACTTTTAATTGCACCTTGAAATCCCAATTCCAGTTACATCAGACGCAAACAGTTATGCGAATTACAGAACTGTCAGTTAAATGAGTAATGGTTGCGAATACCTAGCACGAATTATTTATAGAAGAATTGTAAAACTGGTTGAAATTGACCTTCTGGAAGATCATTTTGGATTTAGGAGAAATGTAGGAATACGGTAGAGAATACTATGACGAACACACAACACCGTGATTCCAATACTTAACCACTGTTTATTTCCGAGAATAATAATACATCAAAGAATACATAACATAAATCATGGAACATCAATATATATAAAAAGATTTACAAATATATCAAAAGTTAACCCGCAACATCCTCCCCACCCTGGTCAATTTCAAGAGGAATGACCAGCTGAATGGGCCGTGAGATTATGGTTCCATCTGAAGTTCGTAACGTGACAGTTCGTATCTTCCCATCTCTTCCCTCATGAAGATCTTCTATCCGCGCCTTCTTCCACATGTGACGTGGACGAACATCTGCCTTTAGAAGTACAACATCACCCAAATGTAATCTCCCAGAACCTGTCCTAGGTTGATGAGTTTCATGGAAGTTTTTGAGCAGGATCAGGTATTCTTTCTTCCACCTGTTCCAGAAATGCTCTACCATGTGTTGCTGCCGTTGGAACTCCTTGGACAAATCCTTCCTGACAGTCGGTTCTGGACCTGTGGGCAACGTTGTCAGTCGCTCACCTACAAGAAAATGTGCAGGTGTCAGTGGCTCAGTTTCTTCTCCTCCTTGTGTAATTGGTCTTGAATTTAGTGCTGCTTCTATGCTGACCAGGATTGTGCTGAGACCTTCTTCATCTATCTGTGACTGTCCTAAAACCTTTCTCAGACAACGTTTGACTGAACCCACCATTCGTTCCCAAAATCCTCCCCACCAAGGCGCGTGTGGGGTAATGAATCTCCATGTTATAGATTGCTGAGCAAGGTACTTGTATGTTTTGCTGGCCATGAGAGCCTGCCAGAGCTCCTTTAGTTCTGTGTGAGTGGAATGGAAGGTAGTAGCATTATCAGTGTAAATTGTACTAGGCACGCCTCTTCTTCCCACAAATCTTTGTAGAGCTTGAAGAAATTTATCAGTTGACATATCTGAGCATAATTCCAAATGCAAGGCACGTGTTGTTGCACAAGTGAACAGAGCAATATATGCTTTCTTTGTTATATATCCTTGTTTGACGTATAATGGACCAGCAAAATCGTTGCCTGTGACTTTAAATGGTTTCAATGCTGAGACCCGTTCAGCGGGTAATGGAGCCTCTATTTCTTGAACAGAACGAGCTTTCACCATCTTGCAAAGTAGGCAACAGTGTAGAACACGTTTTATTGTCTGACGAGCTCTAAGAATCCAGAATTGTGTCCTCAGCTCAGATAACACTATGTTTACGCCAAGGTGGTGCAGACGAATGTGAGTTTGCCGGATTAGTAAATGAGTGAAATGATGCTGTCCATCAAGAAGTATTGGGTGAATTTGTTCTTTTGTTAATTTTGCAAACTGTAGACGTCCACCAATACGAATAAGGCCATCATCCAGGAATGGATTAAAACGAGCTATTTTAGAATTTTGTGGCAGAGGCAAGTTCTTACGCAGAGCATGCAGTTCAACTGCAAAATGTTGTTGTTGAACAATACGAATCCAATAAGTACGTGCTTCTTGCAATTCTGTTGCTGTTAATTCTCCTAATGTCTTATTTTGTTTCATTAACTGTCGTTTAAAACGAAGAATCCATCCTGTAACTCGTAACAGTTTGTAATAGTTACTATACCGTGTAGCTGTTAAAATCGGGGGTCTTGTTTTTACCATGAAGACTTGGTTTGTTTGTTTCTTTCTTTCTGGCAAGGAATAATATAAATTCTTCTGCCTAAGTCCTGGCCATTGCATTCTGTTCTTTGTTAACCAAGCAGGCCCGTGGAACCATGTAATGGAATTTTGAAGTTTGTCTGCTGTGGTACCTCTGGAGAGTAGATCAGCTGGGTTTTGATCACCGGGGCAATGTCTCCACTGTGAAGGATGTGTTAATTTTTGTATTTCTGTAACACGGTTTGAAACAAATGTCTTCCATCGATTAGGGTCATGTTGTATCCATCCTAAGGCTACAGGTGAGTCAGTCCACAGTGTTGCGTTATTTGCGTCATAGTGTGTGGCCTTACAGAAATAGTGAAGTAACCTCGACCCAAGAAGTGTTGCCAGAAGTTCCAGTCGCGGAAGAGTTATTTTCTTGATTGGGGCTAATCTGTTTTTACTGCAAACTATATTGACTGATGTCATGTTTGAAGTGCTGCATCGTAGATAAAGCACTGCTCCATAGGCCTTTTCTGATGCATCTGAAAAGACATGTATTTCTGTTTTTGTCTCTTCAGAAACACCAACCCATCGAGGGACTTTCATGTCCAAACATGATGGTAAGGTTGATACCCACATTTGCCAACGTTTACCAAGATCGGGAGGTAAGAGCTCATCCCATTCAATCCCTCTTGACAAAATTTCCTGGAAAATTATTTTTGTAGTGAGAGAGACAGGTGACAACAGACCCAGTGGGTCATAGAATCTTGCAGTGCTTCTAAGAACTTCTCGCTTAGTGGCAGGACGATCTCTAATATAGTTTATGACATTAATGTGAATAATACTGAACATATCAGTCGATGTATCCCAGTGAATTCCTAGAACCTCTGTATCTGTAACGTTTATGACACCTTCTGATTGCCAAATTTCAATCAGTTGTTTTCAGTTTGTGGCCCATTTTGCCATTGGTAGGCTAATGATACCCATAAGTGAGGTCACAGCATTGTCATCTTCAGCACCTGCTACAAAGTCATCCATATACATGTTATTTTCAACAAGAAAAGCAGCTTGAGGAAAATTCCTTTTGTACATTGTAGCAAGTGTGGCTGCAAGAAGAAAGGGGCTACAAGTTAGTCCAAAAGGTTGTCGGGTGAAGCGGTATGTAATCTTTTCGTTCGTTGTAATGTAGTTTCCTTGTTTATCCATGATTACTTTATACCAAAAAAACCTTGTTAAGTCTCGGTCTTTTCTATGTAGAACTAACTGTAGAAAAGCTTGTTTAATATCAGCAATTAAAGCAACTGGATATAAGCGGAATCTTAATAATATTGAAACAATATCTGGAAGTAAATTAGGGCCAATTTCCAAAGAGTCATTCATTGAATGTACAGCATTTTCGTGGGAAGAACCATCAAATACAATCCCCCATTTGATAACACCTAACCTTTCTTTCTTTACTGCATGATGTGGCAAATAAAATATGTCAGTTGATGTTTGTTCAGGAGGGGCAACCTCTACATGTCCCTTTCTTATGTGGTCTATCATTTGCATTTCATAAATGTGTTTTAAGTTAGTGTCCTTTGTAATCTTTTTCTCCAGTGAAATAAATCTATTCTCTGCTAGTGAGATTATCAGGCACAATAATGTTGGGTGTTCTAGGTAAAGAAACCACTCTCCTATTGTCTTCAATGCAGTAATATTTTGAGAAATCGTGCAATAAAGCTAGTTCTTTCGGATTTGGAGTCTTTGTTTGGTCTGCTGTGATTCCCATTGTTTCTAAATCCCAGAAACGTCTTAAAATATTGTCTGTTGATGTCATTGAATCCAAACTAACATAGTTTGTTATCACAGGGTTTGCCATGGTGTTTGACTTACACCCACTAAGAATCCAACTCATAGTTGAAGTTATCAGTACAATGGATGGTGTTAAGGGAATAGGAGTGGAATCTTTAATGATTTTCCAATAGTGATCTGCTCCAATAAGGATCTCAATAGGAAGATCTTCTGTGTCGTCCTTTGCGTCTGCTAACTGAAGTTTTCGATCACACACTTGTTTTGTTATTTCAGGTGGGACAGTTGGGTGAGCAGCAAATGAGTATGTGCTTTCAAATGCAGTCAGAGATATTGTGGAATTTTTAAATATACCTTTCAGAGTGAATTCTACAACTCTACGACACATTGAAGTTACACATGGTATTTCAAAGGCATTGACAGATATGTCACGATGTTCTAAAGTTTTTAAATCTAGTTCATCAATGAGAAACTTTGAAATGAAACTTGACTGACTGCCACTATCTAGAACACAGCGAGTGAGTCTGCTTAATCCTGTTGGTCCACTGACCCAAACTCGAGCTGTCTGAAGATATGTAAAATATGCTGAATTTACATCGATTTTCCCTACAGAAGTAGTGTTAACTTGCTGAGAAGGTGAATTAGAAGTAGTAGTATCAGTAAAAATCGCTTTATGGTGACGTTTCTTGCACTTAGAACACGAAACCTTCCCCCTCTTACTGCAGGTTTTAGCATTATGACCTCGTTTTAGGCATATAAAACAACGATTATCTTGCTTTAATTTGTCAATACGTTGTTGGATGTCTGTTACTAAATTGCAGTCTTGAGCCCAATGAGTGCGAGCGTCACAAAATATACAATATGGTTGTACATCTTGTTTAATTTTCCGAGAGGTTTTAGCTTGTTTTGAATTTATGTGAAATGTCGCAGCAGTGGGCGTGTAGTTAGAAGATAGTTGCTGTTCTCCACGAATTTTTTGTGCAGTAAGAGCACCCTGAACTTCTTCCTCCAAAAAACTAAGTAATTTCAGAACATCTCCTTCCGATATTTCGGTTCTTTTCGCATGAATAACCCATTTTTGACACATTTCGGCAGGAAATGCTCGTAAAATTTTCGGTGTGAGAACTTTGCCGTAAGCTACAACATCTTCCCCCAGGGCACGCAGCGCTTGAATACGGCGGTTACACTCTAGGAATGTACAGATCAGCGTTTCAGGTGTCTCTGACTGTACTGGCTTTAGCGCATCCAAATAATCGAGGTGAGCCTGTATAATACGGTTGTTATCTCCGTACCGATGCAGTAAAAGTTTCTTTGTTTCTTCGTATGTGTTAGCTGTAATAGGTATTCCATCTACTAACAACTTCGGTTCTCCTGACAGATACCCTCGAAGGAAAACATGTTTATTAACTGTGGAAAGCGATGGGTCTTTATCAATAGTTGATTCAAATTGCTCCCAGAAGCGGGACCACATTTCGATATCTCCACAAAATGGTTCAAGCTTAATGGCAGGTAGCTTGACTGAATGCATGCCTGCAGTGGAGTGTATGGGAACTTTAGGTGACGTGATATTCATTTGCGATGTTACGGCTGAAAGCTTGCAATTGATTGCTTTTGTAGCCTTATGTATTGCGTGTTTAATTTTGTCTATATATTCCTCACAGATAGATACGTCTGCGTCATATTCATCATCACTTAAGAGGTCGTGAATAATGTCATCTAAGGAAGTGAGCTTCTCTAAAGTATCTTGAAGACGTTCTATGTAGTGTTCAAAATCGTCCGTTGGACTTTCTGTCGTAAGTTCATCGACAGCCGTACAAAACCGCGTAGCATTCGTCCTCTCCCTACTTCTTTTTCTTTTAAAGTTTGTTAGCTGTTTCCCTGTATCTATCTCGTCTGGCATTATTACGGAACTGCTTTTGTGTTGGCGTAAGCGTAATTGAATCTTGTGCTATCAGTTAGTTATTCAAACCGAAAGATTTCACACTTTTGATATTAGCAAAGTTCGTGAATTATGCCGTTACTGCTAACATTCTTTTGAGGCAAGGAGTTCATAAAATCGTATTATATTGGAATAGACTTACCTTGTGATGTGGTCCGACGTCGTATCCCGCTTCCAGCAGCGTGAAGTAAACTTTTTATCGTCAAAATTACGTAAAAAATCGTAATTTTTTCACAAGTTTCGGCACCAAATATGACGAACACACAACACCGTGATTACAATACTTAACCACTGTTTATTTCCGAGAATAATAATACATCAAAGAATACATAACATAAATCATGGAATATCAATATATATAAAAAGATTTACAAATATATCAAAAGTTAACCCGCAACAAATACTGACTCTACGACAGTCATAGAAGATAGATTGAAGAAGGTACACCTGCACTTAGAGCTTTAATTATTTTGGAGAAAGATAATGGTAGTCTTTTCTAGAATAAACGTTTTCTAAATCTGAAGTGATCAGAGGTATGATGTTGTTGTTGTGGTCTTCAGTCCGCAGACTGGTTTGATGCAGCTCTCCACGCTACCCTGTCCTGTGCAAGTCTCTTCATCTGAGAATAAGTTCGGCAACCTACATCCTTTTGAATCTGTTTACTGTCTTCGTCCCTCGGTCTCCCTCCTGTATTTTCCCCACACGGTTCCTTATAATGCTAAGTTGACAATTCCTTGATGTCTCAGAATGTGTCCAACCAATCTATCCCTTCTCTTGTTCAGGATATGCCAGATACTCCTTTTCTCCCCAATTCGGTTAAGCAACTCCTCATTAGTTACGTGATCTAACCATCTAGTTTTCATCATTGGTCTGTAGCATCACATTTCAAAAGCTTCTATCATCTTTTTATCTGAACTCCTTATCATCCACGTTTCACTCCCATAAAATGCTAAACTCTAGATAAATGCTTTCAGAAATGACTTCTTAACATTTCAATTAATATTGGATGTCAGCAAATTTCGCTTCTTCAGAAACGTTTTTCTTCCAATAGCCATTCTGCTTTTTATATGATATGATATAGAGAAAGAAATGTTGTATCCCACTTCTACCGATACCAGTTGAACATAATAAGAGACGAAGGCATAACAAGACTGGAATGTTGCACAGGTGACTCCCATATTCAAGAAAGGCAATAGGAGTGTTCCATAAAATTACAGGCCTATATAATTGACGTCGGTTTGCAGCAGGATTTAAAACGTATACTTTCCTCACATATTATGAAATACCTCGAAGAGAACAACCTTTTCATCACAGTCGATTCGAATTCAGAGAGTATCATTCGTGTGAAACACTGCTAGCTCTTCACTCACATGATGTGATGAGTGGTATAGACAAGGAATGTCAATTAAATACCGTATTTCTAGATTTCTGGAAGGCTTTCGACACTGTAACTCACAAGCGTTTTCTAATCAAACCGCGTGCTTATGACATATTGCCACAATTGTGCGACTGGATTCGTCATTTCCTATCAGAAAGGACATAGTTCGTTGCAATTGACGGAAGGTCAATGAGTAGAAGTAAATCTAAATGCAGACAAGTGTAATGTGCTGCGAATACACAGAAAGAAAGATCCTTTATCATTTAGCTACACTATAGCAGGGCAGCAACTGGAAGCAGTTAATTCCATAAAGTATCTGGGAGTAGTCATTAGGAGGGATATAAATGGAACGACCGTATAAGATCAATCGTCGGTAAAGCAGATGCCAGACTTAGATTCATTGGAAGAATACTAAGGAAATGCAGATCGAAAACAAAGGAAGTAGACTACAGTACACTTGTTCGCCCACAGCTTGAATACTGCTCACCGGTGTGGGATCCGTACCAGGTGGGATTGATAGAGGAGGTTCGTTACAGGATCATTTGGTAATCGTGAAAGCGTTACGGAGATGATCGATAAACTCCAGTAGAAGACTCTGCAGGAGAGACACTGTCGCTCGGTACGGGCTTTTGTCGAAGTTTCGAGAACATACCTTTGCCGAGGAGTCTAGCAGTATATTGCTCCCTCCTACGTATATCTCGCGAAGAGACCGTGAGGATAAAATCAGAGAGATTAGAGCCCACACAGAGGCATACCGACAATCCTTCTTTCCGCGAACAATACGTGACTGGAATAGGAGGGAAAATCGATAGTGATACTCAAGGTACCCTCCGCCACACACCGTCAGGTGGCTTGCGGAGTATGATGTAGATGTATAAAATTACTTGTGGCGTTCCCCAGGGACGCGTTATAGGGCCCCTACTGTTCTTTATTTTTATTAACGATTTAGGAGACTATAGCTCTCTCAGGCTGTTCGCGGATGATGCTGTCACTTATCGATTAGTAAATTTACTAGAAGATCAAAAGCAACTGCAAAATAATTTAGATATCTGCATGGTGCAAAAATGGCAATTCACCCTTTATAATGTAAATTGTGTGATGTTACAAGCTTCAGAGGTTTTACTTGCGGACGGAGAAGTTAGTACTGCTTCCTCCCACAAGTCCCCTAAAACCTCCGCATCCTTGCGGATGCTGTTGCGTAGCAGTGTGCGTTTGTACCGCCCTACAGTACGCACGAGGTGCCGTAGTTGCTGCCCATGTCGTTATGGAAAGCATAGAGTTCTGACTAACCTGTTGTCTTCTATAGTTGTGTCCTCAGCGCAGAAGACAGCACACAGGTCGTTGGTTCTTCTACAGTGAGGCTAAAATAAGTTCTGTATGATGGAAGCATAATAAGTGACTCGCGAGATTTTTAATTGTCAGGGATGCCATTTATTAATTAAATAATAAAAAAAATGAGCAACTATTGTTAATATGATACGGCCTATGCTGCCCATAGTTCATGTTGAGACCTCGACTGTTACCACATTTACGCAAATCTTTACTCATGACCGGCGCGGTCCGGCGCGTATAGCGGTCAGCTCGAGACTGCAACTGCGGCGCGTTGCGAGAGGGCACCTGATGCTCTATTTCGCGCCAAAACAGGGCCATCGCGCGCCTTCTGCAAAACCGCTCTTCTCTTGTTACAATAAGAGAAGGCACCTTAAACTTTTTAAACTGTCAGAATCTAGCCTGTCTTTGAGAGATATTTATTAGAAATTCTCAGCTCTGAATAATTAATATTTAGTATATAATTTAAAAAAAAACTAATTTCAAAAGAAATCACGTGACGTGAAATGCAGCAGCCAATGCGAGGAGAGCACCAGTAACATAGGCGGGCTTTCCCACGGGAACCAGCACCTACTGTGCCATATGCTACTGCTCCCCACTCCACATTTCAATATATGCTGCACTGCTATCTTTCTTCCGCGTTTAAGACACGTACTATGTTAGCAAAGAAACGGCCAGCGGCCAGAAATATGAAGTGGCCATAGGCCAGGAATATCACAATGTCACAGATATAACCAATAATAGAAGCCTTTTAAACTTCATTTACACGATCAATCAGTCAAAACTATAGTCCGTAAATTTAACTAAATACCTAGCAGTAACAAATAAAAACTACGTAAATTGGAAAGAACAAGAAAATATTGTAGGGGAAGCGAACTAAAGACTATGTTTCATTGGCGGAACACTTAGAAGATGCAACAGTTCTAGTAAAGAAACTGCCTACACCACACTTGTGGGTCCTGAGTTTTGTTGCCCATTGTGGGATCCCTACCAAGTGGGAGTAACAGACGATTTAGAGAATGTCCAGAGAAATGCATCTCATTTTGTATAATCGCCATATAGGGGAGAGAGAGTCACGAAATGATGCACGAGTTGGGGTAGAAATCATTAAATGAAAAGCGTTATTCGTTACTGCGAGATGTATTTGCGAAATATATTTCACCAACTTTCTCTTCGGAATGCGAACAGATTTTGTTAGGACCCACATACTTAGGGAGGCATGATCACAATAATAAAATAAGAGAAATCAGATCGAAAACAAAAAACATTTATTTGTTCCTTTTTCGCGCGAGCTGTTGGAGAATGAAACTGTAGAGAAACATCATAAATGTGGTTCGATGAACCCTCTGCCATCCGTTTTAAAGTGACTTGCAGAGTATTTATGTAGATGTAGAAGAAGCGAAGCATTGGTTGTGAAGGAAGTAAGATACGGTTTTAGCCTTTCCCCGATGTTATTCAATCAGGAAACTGTGAAAGAAAGCAAGGAGAAATTTGGAATGGGAGGTAAAGCTGAAGGGAAAGTGATCTTTGCTGTTTGTCCGTGACATTGAAAGGAAACGAAGATGGAGGTTTAATTTCCCGATGACAGAGAGATTGGGGGGAAGAAAGCGAGTGACAGCGAGCTTTAAACCTGGCCACTGGTTTTACACATACTGTATAATATCACGGACACACTCGCAGGCTGCGGTAGCACTGGGGTAGTTTCTAGAATTTAGTTCAGCCGCTACAGCAAATTGGTGGTGAAGTTAGGGCCTGACTCAAACCACTGATAACTCCAGCCAGCCCTCGCATTTCTCGGTCTCTGCGGGCAGAGTTGTGCAAGTAGACTCCCCCTCCACCCCCACCCCCCTAGCTCCCCCTGTCGGTCGCTCCTTATTAAGTGAGCAGCGGGGCCAAGGTTGATTAATGAGCGACGGAGCGGGCCAGTTGCTAAGCAACGCGCAGCCCGCGATGCTCGCTCAAGACGGCGGCCGGCAGCTGCGTGGCAGCTGACAGCTGGCAGCTGCCAGCTGCGGCATTAGACCGCGCCAACACATTCAGCCCGGGATCCGTGTCGCAGCAGTTAACGCCCGCCAGTGTCCGCACACGCCACGTACTACTCGTGGCTACCGTAATAGGAAGGTCTGTCAGAGTACGATGATGTGGCAGCTTCACGTACTGACATGGCTCGTAATTAACCCTAGTAGGCATACCCTGGGTCTAATGGACCCTGTACAAGTTTTATTTTAATTGCTGTTTGAAGGATTTAAAATTCCCACCGGATCAGATATGAAGTCTGGCAATCTATATCTATAAATGTGAATGTCTGTTCGGTGTACGTTTATCACATCTGAACCACAAGATATAAAGAGGTAAAAATTTGTACAGTTACTAATGTCTACCCTGGGAAGGCTTTAGGCACGGTTTTATGGCGATCGGAATGTGAATGTTAATTGTAGCTTATCACGTCAGAACGACAAAACACGGAGACTTAAATATTTGTACAGTTACTAATTTAGAACTGAGGAAGGTTTTAGGCACGGTTTTATAGCGATATGATAGATATTTAGTAATTTCAAGAATATAACGTGAAATGCGGAACAGTAATTACTCTTTGAAAATGTATATATTGGTTGCATTGTTGCTTGAGGGTTGATAATGATAAAGGTGTGGAGTATATTGGGATGACGTTTGCGACTCTATAGCAAGGAGGTTACATACAGCGAAACGTGATGCCAGCCGGCCGCGGTGGCCGAGGGGATTGAGGCGCTCCAGTCACGGTCTGCACGGCCACTACGGTCGGGGGTTCGAATCCCCCCTCGGGCATAGATATCTGTGCCGTCCTAGTTCGTAAGTAGTTCATAAGTAGTTTGTAAGTTTAGGGACTGATGACCCCGTAGTTAAGTCCCATAAGCTTTACAAACATTTGAACATTTGACAGCATCACAAATAAATAAAGGAATACACACACACACACACACACACACACACAAACGCAAGCTTTCGCAACCCAGTTCCTTCTTAAGGCAGAAGGGAAGGAGAGGGAAAAGGAAATGATGAGGGTTTTAAGGAAGGGGGTAAGGAGCCATTCCAATCCCGGGAGAGGAAAGACTTACCTTGGGGGAAGAAAAGGAAGCTAAACAAATACCACACACCCATACATTTACACAGACGCAAACACACCTAGGCAGACATACTAAATATATGTATATATTAATGTGAATGTCTGTTAGGTGTCATTATATATATATTAATGTGAATGTCTGTTAGGTGTACGCTTATCACGTCAGAACGGCAAAACACATAGACTTAAGTGTTTGTACAGTTACCAATTTATACCTGAGGAACGTTTTAGGCACGGTTTTATAGTGATATTATAGATGTTTAGTAATTTCAAGAATATAAAGCGAAATGCGGAACAATAATTACTCTTTGAAAATTATATTTACCCTTTGAAAATGTATTTATTGGTTGCATTGTTGCTTCAGGGTTGATAATGATAAAAGTGTGGAGTATATTGGGATGGAAAATTATCGGTGTATATAAAATTCTAGAATAGCCGAACGGTCTAATGCGTCTCGCTGCGGAGCGCGCGGTTGCTCGCCGTGGAGGTTCGAGTCTTCCCTGGGGCATGGGTGTGTGTGTGTCGTCCTTAGGTTAGTTTACCTTAGATAAAGTAGTTTTTAAGCTACGGAATGATGATCTCGAAGTTTGCTCCGAAAGATTTACTAACATTTGAACATTTTGATAAAATGTATGTGTGTGTGTGTGTGTGTGTGTGTGTGTGTGTGTGTGTGTGTGTGTGATATTTCGTTCTGCAGCGAAATCTACAGAACGCAAACGAATGGTCTGTGTGTAATTGTTGTCCGAAGTCTCCCGTTGTACACCATAGTATCTCCAAGTCGATAGCTATAAGAGGGTGGAAGATATGGTGGTTGAAAGTCGTCAAATTATAAAAAATTCAGACAGAAGGCCAGCGATGACGTTTGCGACTCTATAGCAAGGAGGTTACATACAGCGAAACGTGATGCCACAGACCATATCTTTAGTCTATGCATGCTACAATGTCTTCAGCTCTTTCTTGTAAGGATATGCATACGAATAAGGAAATATTAGAATAAATAAGTAAAGCAGTAAAAGAGAAATTTTTCTTTTAATAGATTTCTTTAAACAAATCTGTTTGACGTTTCGCGCATTATCTATCATAACTAACCATCATGCGAGCGGAGCCGCGGGTTTAAGCTAGTATTTAATAACACTTCGCTGAGGCGTGGTCTACTTACGAAACTCCGATCACCAACATTCTCCTCCGATTGCGAAAATATATTGTTGACTCCCACTTGCATAGGTTGAAATAATAATCAGAATAAAATAAGAGAAATAACAGCTCGAACGGAGAGATTCACATGTTCTTTTTTCACGCGCGCTATTAGAGAGGAGAATGGGAGATGAATAGTATAAATGTGGTTCGATGAACCCTCTGTCAGGCACTTAAATGTGATTTGCGGAGTATCCCATGTAGATGTAGATGTTGATAATAAAGGGAAAATAATTAACCGAAATAAAAGAGTGAGAGGAATGCATATAAAAGACATGTCATAAAAATACCAATGACTATAGAAGTAAGAGAGCAGAGAACTTACGAATGTAGACGACGATAACCTCTAGGTTTTGAAACTGAACAAAACACGTGTATGACTACCACGAGAGGACGAATTCGTGGTAGCATTATTTCATTTTCGTATTATGAGTTACCTGCAATCTTCTATTACTGTATTATTCAGTATAGAATTGCTCACTTTTATTTAACCATCGATCGATATATCTAGACCACCACACAAAATAGTAAGCGAAAGAGACAAGGAAAGATAAAAAAATAGTGACGAGTAGCAGTAACAGAGACACCACTTGGGTAAATACTAAGAAACATGAAAGAAGTGATTTCAAGATTGGTTGAAAAAATATACAATTGAGTGCAGTGTTAAGAACAAAGATATACTCAAAACTTAAAGTACTAAAAAAACTCGTTGGATGAAAAGGATTAATTAACAGAACAAATCTGTTAAAGCAGTATGAAGGTATGTCACTTGAATGTTTCAATCAAATAGTCAGCTGGCATGAGCAAATTGCTGGAAGTGGTAAGAGGTCGTGAGGAGGTAAAGTTTATGTAAAAGGTATTCAGCGGACGATGAATATTCCGCCACTAGAGGTAAATGAATTATTTTGGGGTTGTTAAGAGGTAAAAGATATGTAAAAGTTATTCAGCAGACGATGAATATTCAGCCGCTAGACGTGACTGAAGTATTAAAAGATTAATCCGTAGAGGTTAAGTAAAATCTCACTTGAAAATGAAAAGGGTTTGGAGTACAGCAATTCCGTAACAGTTAATTAAAATTCTTACAAGGTAAGAAGAAAAGACTGTATGAATGACGAGGAAACGAAGAATATAACATGGAAAGAAATACAATTTAATGCATAAAATGAAGAGGGAAGGTTTATTACCTAGCAATTTTTCTTTTAAATTGCAAAAGGAGATTCAAGATCAACCCATACAAGTGCTTACAATATTGTTACGAGAAATGCTTTGTGTCCGAGACCACTTTTAAATTAATAATTTGTTCCGAACAGGTTCTGTTTGTTGTAAAGACTTCTTGGCAATCATCAGTTTCTGGTTTCAGCTGTTCTTGGTCTCGATCAAGTAAACATTGAGAGAGAATTTTGTATGTGCACTGGAGAAGACTTTCATTGGTAATTATTGAAATAGGTTGTATCTGTGTTTTTAAGCAATGGACGAATTAGGGTAACTTTCCAGTCCTCATTTGTATTCTCAGTTTATCAGTTACTGTATGCCCCATTTGTTGGGTTATCTCTTTTGTAGTGTTTACGGCGGGGCTTTTTTTTTTTTTTTTTTTTTTTTTTTTTTTTTTTTTTTTTTTTTTAAAAAAGAACACCTCTCCTCTTTCATGCCTTTCCTCGGCAATGTTACCATTGCACTTCGTGCCATTGCCATGGTTTGTAAACGGGGCAGCACTGCACGCGAGGTGCCGTGTCGACATGCAACTTCAGTGCATGTCACTCTTTTACTAACCTTGTGTCTTCTGTCGTAGTTGATGTCCCATTGCGCAGGTGAAGCACACAGTTCGGACATCCGTTGTACTTGAAGTGATGCTAAAAGAGGTGTTAAGATGTGGCTAGGAAGTACTGCACTACGAATTACTTTAGCTTTTGTAGGATGCCAGTGCTTGTTTTTATTGAAGAAATACCAGTGTATATCCAAGCACAAATATACAGACTGAATAATGTTAAGAATATAAACGTTGCATAACGTATAAACTGTCCCTGGCCCGCACTGAACTGACATGAATGTGCAAGGTATCGCGGTCGGCGTTCGACTGACTGCCGCCGCCTCTCGCTGCGCGCCACAAGTCACCGTTTTGGCGCCAAGCGAAACTTCTAGACTAACATTGTTCAACTTATTACAAAATATACAAATAATTAAATCTTTGACTTAACCTAAATATAGCTTAGCACAAAATCATTACAGAAAGTATACAGATAATTTTTAATAGACATAAGAAACTTAAATATTAATAAAAGAAGCTTAATGTTTTGGCGGACAACTAGTATAGGCGGGAGCCAATCAGCTCTCAACTTACAATAGAGGCGAAGCTTTCCCACGGGATACAAGCTCATCTACAGTCTCTCTCTCACACCCTTTCTACTATTGCGTTACACAGTTCTCCGACCAAGAAAAATTCTTTAACACCTAATATATTGATATGTGAAATAAACGACTCCATATCAGCCCCCTCACATGTTACATGAGCTGATTTGATTCTGCAAGAATATCGTCCTCTCCTGGTGGTTTATTGTCAATTTGATTAGTTATTTCGAATTCGTCAGGTTCTTTAGAGTTAGGGCTGGTGATATTACGAATTCTAAATATCGAAACATTTCGACTGTTTCGGGACTTTGAAATCAATTGAAAGGCGAAACTGAAATTTTGTACTGGATCGGGATTCGAAAACGGGTGTCCCGCTTCGGGACAGCGTTCGCCTTAACCAATAGGCCTATCGAGGCACGCTTCAGGTCCACCCAAAATTCTGGACTTAGAGCACACTACGATGGCAGTGCCCCCTGCCCATTAGTTCTCCAACTTGCAGCATATACTGGTTTCCCACAAGAGATCGGACGAATTAATACGGCTGCACTGAAATTGTCAATTGTCTGGTGATGCATATATAAATTACTGATTTTGTTTCTGTTCTTTTCGGACATAGCAATGATTCGGGATGATAGATTTCTAGGTTGGAATTTACTAACTATTTCTGGACAGCCGGCCGCGGTGGCCGAGCGGTCTGCGGCGCGACCCTCAAGGTCTGTACGGTCACTACGGTCGGGGGTTCGAATCCCCCCCTCGGGCATGGATATTTGTACCGTCCTTAGGATTAGCTATTTCATAAGTAGTTTGTAAGTTTAGGGGCTGATTTCCCCGTAGTTAAGTCCTATAAGCTCTACAAACATTTGAATTTTAATTTTTGGTTCTGTACAGTTCAATAGTTTTTTCCGAATAACAAGCAATACCCTTACAAGTTTCGTCGTTGTTAAGAACCAGACTGCCTTTGTCAGGTCTGAAAAAAAGACTGTGATTGGTAAGCGGTTAGTTTTCTTTTCAGTGTTATATATAAATATCTTATATTATTCTTATAGAAGTCTTTGACACTTTGTAACGTTAGGCATTTACGTAATGTATTTTAGTCTGTTGGATTAATTTAAACGTTTCTTTCTTTCAGTTATAAAAATGTTGTTAATATATTTTGTGAGGTGCTACGAGGATTTAATTGCGAAATCCAGGTCGACAGCTAATTTTAAGTGATCTTTGACTGATCTGCTGCAGAAGAACTGTTTTTGTAATTTAATGCGAAGTTGTGTAACCTAACACACGTGATGTACTATGTATCCGGGAAAACAACGATCAATTATTTCCAGCAGAAATAAAATCATGATTTCTTCGTTCACACCGAATAAACTCTATCTCCTTTAGCAAACTCAGAGGGAAAAATTTCACATACAGCGCTATCACTGGTTAGTCAACCTGAAAATATCCTCACACTGGCTGCAGGTACACGAACTGCGTCTTGTTACGAACCTATCAGCAGTCCTGCTTGGCACTTAGAGTTTATTAACGACGCAAGCAGACTTCAGTCCAGAAAAAGAATTATAGGATGAAAAATAAGAACGAAAACAAGTCAATGCTATTGTGAAATGTACGTAACAAGGTGTTAGACCTCAAAATAATTCCATTAAGTTAATAAAACAATTATCAAAGTAATTTTCATTTAGAAATTGAAATAAACACGTGAAACGTTCACCGCTTGAAGCTATGACATTGCCCCCGCGCTATGCAGCCATGTTCATATTCATTTCGAAGTCACAATAGACACCCAATAACAATCCTGAATTTCAGCCTTCGAAGAACTCGTTTTCTCATAAATAATAAGAAGTTCCTATAAATGTCAGTTGTAAACTGTGTTATAATTTTTTCATATGTGTAATCATTGGTGGCTCGTACAAAATTTGGCCAGTGTGCTACAATATTACAAAAATAAACAGAAAACAAAATATACTAAAAGAAAAGGTCAACCTTTTGTGATTGCCTTTAATTAAATATTGTATTGACAATAAGACCTTCAGGTGAATCTGTAACAGCGATGACAACCGCATGTATTCACTGCAGGTAGTAAATATAACGTTTAAAAATATTAATTTTATTTACAGAAATTAAAAATTTTGACTCAGAGGTATTTGAATACGTGCCTCACACAATATTCGTCATATACTGTTCTTCCGCAGCCGTTACAGGCAGCGAGAAGAGAAATATTGGTCTGGTGCTGCAGTCGGTCTCAGCACACATGAACCGCCAGGCCTGACGTCACGTCTGCGCATACGCACTAGCGAACAGGCGACTGCGCCGCCTCTCTGCGCACGTACCAGCGCGGCTGAATCCCACTTCAGCACACGGAGCTGGTTTCCAGCTATCGGGGCGAGAGCGCTCCAAATTGCGTTTTCATCCTTATTACTAGAATTCTAATACGCATTGGAAGGGAATTGGCATAATTTTATTGTGATATCTTGCTCGTATTCCAAGAGAAAGGATGTAATTTTACAGCGATTTCTCGCTTGGATTCGAAGAGAAATGACATAATTTTAGTAATATATTTACAGTGTGCTGCAGCACATTAGAACATTATTACCAGCCGCCAATATGTGTAATAAAATCAAACATTGTAGGAAAGTATTCAGTAGCGTGTGGTTAACATTAAGTGATGAAATGTGAAATAAAAAAGGACAGACCTACGAATCGGCAACAAAGCAAATCAAGAAAGAGAGCCAGATAAGAAAATTGAGTTGAATTGTAACAGTTTGCAACGGGACACTGTTCGGGCGTGACGTTGAGTGGAGCGTTCTGACAGGGAGAAATCAGCTCCAGCGTATGAACAGTCAAACAGCGACTGATTTTGAACAGACTGTAATTAAATCATTGTAACTGTTACCTTTACTTACAGTGACTTATCAGCAATATATTTATTTGCTCCATAATTTCCTGTTTAATCTAGCCTCTTAGCAAGCCTCCTGAAATGCGTGGGGTAGAGGCTACAGTGCCCTCCATAAATTCGAGCAAGTGGCCGGGTGCTACTTCTAGGTAACACTACAGCGAAAACGCCTACAACAACAATTTCAGTTTTTTTCTGCATTGTTACGTCTTCTTCACTTTAATAACCACAAATAGTAACTACTTAACTTACATACTACATCTACCGCTGTGCACTCCATTTTAACCAAAACTATTTTTTTCAAATGGCAATATTGGGAAAAGATAAAACGTCCAACCCCCAACCGTCACGTTATTGTGCCTCGTGTTAATTTTATATTATATATCAATATAATGATCATGAGATTCATTTATGGTACTTTTGAACCGTTCACATTCTAATGTCGATTCCTTATGCCCTTATATGGAAGTTTCTTCCCTCGGCCACCCGTCTAGCAGAAACACTTCTACGTCACGCCAAGTTGTGCGTCTCATTATTGCACAGCATCACAAACGTAGTACTCAAATTACACACATTTTACACTGTCAAATATTCACTATGTGTTCATAAACCATTCATTCGATTGCAATGAAATTTTAGTGAACTGTTCACCGTACGCCGACGAAAGTTCCTGACCCAAAAACAAAAGAGCACAACACATGACGTCATAAATAATGAGGGGCCACCGCTGAGAATATCCAGATTTGTGCTTCAATTATCGGAAAATTGGTGTAGTTATGGTCCTGCAACAGAGTTTGTGTGTACTTTCGGACGTTTATGAAGGGTTTTGTAGCGGAACCCCCTCCAAATGATGAAACGAAAAGAAGTCTACTACCCACAACAGTTTCGCTGTACATGCCGTAAAACTGTATCAAATAAAGTTAGCATTACAGATTTGAAAGTTACTATTTAATTTTGTCTGCAAGTCTCCCTTAATTCTCTTGCGTCCAAAATTAAGCGATCTGTTTTCTTAATCTCTATCTATATAAAGGCGAAAGGGCACTCACTCACCGACTAAACACGAAATCTCGAAAACTACTTCACCTATAAGCTGAAATTTGGCAGGAATGTAGTATGTAGGTAGATAACGTCAGCTAAGAAAGTATTTTGTGATAGGTGCATGGCGGAGCACATTTCTCCTACAGACTCATGAAATCTACAGTTATATTCCGATCTTCATGAAATTTCGCACGCTTGACCTTCAAAACAAGAGGAAGGTCACCGTCTATCTTAAGTTTCATACGGTGCATGCGGGAGGGTACTTTGCAACAAAAAATTGATCCCTAAATACCTTGGTCGCGCCATAAATTGAGAACGGCTCGACCGGTTTCACACAACCTTTTTTGTTGTTTTCGTTATTCTCAGAAAAAGGATAGTATGATATAAAACTGGAATATATGAGAACAACAAAGTGCGTTTTTCAATGTGACCCTGCGTTTCTATTGCATAGAAATCTATACTTTTGTTCCGATTTTCATGATATTTTGCACAACTTTAAAAACAAGAGGAATGTCACTCTCTGTATAAAAATTAGTTCCGTACATGGTGGAGGGTACCTCACTTACGAAATTTTACAAAATGCATAGTTTTGCTCCAAACTTTATGAACTTTTGCACATATGAGCTTTAAACCAAGATCAATGGGTGCATAAACGTTTCTGTGGTACATGAAAGAGAATGTCTTGCAGAAAACTTTGCCGAGCGAGGGTAAGATGGAAACGAACAAAGAGATGTAAGAGAAAGAGATGGATGCATAGAGATTGGGAGGACAAATAAACACCCGGGCAACGCCGGGTTTACAGCTAGTATTTTGTATAAATGACACAGGTTTGGAATTTCCTTGTCAGTCACATACTCATGTTGTTGTTATGGTCTTCAGTCCGGAGACTGGTTTGATGCAGCTCTCCACCCTACTCTATCCTGAGCAAGCCTTTTCATCTCCTCATAAGAACGGCAACACACATCTATTTGAATCTGCTTACTATACGCGTATCTTGGTCTCCCTCTGCGATTTTTACCCCACACACTTCCCTCCAATGCTAAATTTACGATTCCCCGATGTCTAATAATGTGTCCTACCAAGCGATCCCTTCTTTTAGTCAGGGTATGCCAAAAATTCCTTTTCTCACCAATTCTGTTCAGTACCTCTTCATTAGTTATGCGATCTACCCACCTAATCTTCAGCATTCTTCTGTAGCACCACATTTCAAAAGCCTCTATCCTCTTCCGGTCCGCACTGCTTATCGTCCATGTTTCACTCCCATACAAGGCAACACTCCACACAAATGCCTTCAGAAAAGACTTCCTTACACTTAAATTAATATTCGATGTTAGCAAATTTCTCTTTTTCAAAAATGCTTTTCTTCCCATTGCCATTCTGCATTTTGTATCCTCTGTACTACGACCATCGCATGTTATTTTACTACCCAAGTAACAAAACTCATCTCACCTAATCTAATTCCTTCAGCATCGCCTGATTTTCTAAGATCGCATTCCATTATTTTTGTTTTGCTCTTGTTAATGTTCATTTTATACGCTCTCTTCAACACACTGTCCATTCCATTCAACTGCCCTTCCAGGTCCTTTGCTGTCTCTGATAGAATTAAAATGTCATCAGCAAAACGCAATGTTTTTATTTCTTCCCCCTGGACTTTAATCCCTATTCAAAATTTTTCCTTGCTTTCCTTCACCGCTTGCTCGATGTATAAATTGAATAACATCGGAGAAAGGCTACAACCCTGTCTTACTCCCTTCCCAACTAATGCTTCCCTTTCATGCCCTTCTAGTCTAATAACTGCGGTCTGGCTTTTGTACAAGTTGTCCCTATATTTTACCGCTGCTGACTTCAGAATTTGAAAGAGTGTATTCCAGTCAACATTGTCAAATGCTTTCTCCAAATCTACAAAAGCTAAAAATGTAGGTTTGCCTTTCCTTAATCTATATTCTAAGATAAGACGTAAAGTGAGCATTACCTCCCTGGTTCCTACGTTCCTCCTGAATCCAAACTGATCTTCCCCGAGGTCAGCTTCTACCAGCTTTTCCATTCTCCTGTAGATAATTCGTGTTAAAATTTTGCAACCATGACTTATCAAACTGATGGTTCTGTAATTTTCACACCTGTCTGCGCCTGATTTCTTTGGAATGGGGATTATTACATTTTTCTTACTTAAAGTCTGAGGGTATTTCGCCTGTCTCATACATCCTACACACCAGTTCAAATAGTCTTGTCATGGCTGGCTTTCCCAGAGATTTTAATAGCTCTGCGGGTATGTCATCTACTCCTGGGGCCTTGTTCCGACCTAGGTCTTTCAAGGCTCTGTCAAATTCATCTCTCAGTATAGTATCTCCTACTTCATCTTTATCTACTTCCTCTTCCCTTCCTACAACATCGTCTCTAAGTTCATTTCCTTTGTAGAGCTGCTCTATGTACTCTTTCCACCTTTCAGCTTTCCCTTCTTTGCTGAGAACTGATTTCCCATCCGAGTTCTTGATATTCGTAGAGCTGCCCTTCCTGTCCCCAAACGTCTCCTTTATTTTCCTGTAGGCGGTATCTACTTTTCCCCTTTTATACATTCTTCTACGGATTTGCATTTGGCTTCTAGCCGCTCCTGCTTAGCCATTTTGCACTTCCTGTCAATCTCATTTTTTAGTCGTATGTACTCCATTTTGCCTATTTCATTTACTGCATTTTTATATTTTCTCCTTTCATCTATTAAATTTAGTATTTCCTGTGATATCCAAGGATTTTTTGTTGGTCTTGCCTTCCTACCTATTTTGTCCCCTGCTGCCTTCACTATTTCGTCTCTCAATGCTACCCATTCCTCTTCTACTGTTTTATTTCCCCCTGTTTCTGTCAATTGTTGCCTAAATCTCCATCTGAAATTATCCAAAACTTCACTTTCCTTCAATTTATCAAAGTACCATCTCCTTATTTTCCTACCTTTCTGCAGTTTTTTCAGTTTCAGCCTACAGTTCATGACTAACAAGTTATGGTCAGAGTCTATGTCTGCCCCTGGGTATGTCTTGCAGTTTAGGACCTGGTTCCGGAATCTATGTCTTACCATTATAAAATCTATCTGATACCTTCCTGTGTCTCCTGGTCTCTTCCACGTATACAACCTTCTTTTGTGATTCTTAAACCACGTGTTTGTTACGATTAAATCATGTTCCGTGCAAAATTCTACCAGGCGACTTCCTCTTTCATTCCTCCTGCCCAGTCCATATTCACCTATTATTTTTCCTCCTCTTCCTTTTCCTACTACCGAATTCCAGTCTCCCACCACAATTAAGTTTTCCTCTCCCTTAACTGTCTGAATAATTTCCTCTAGCTCCTCATATATTTCTTCGATCTCCTCATCATCGGCAGAGCTAGTTGGCATATAAACCTGTACTACTGTTGTCGGTGTTGGCTTCGTATCTATCTTGACAATGATAATGCGATCACTGTGCTACTCATAGTAGTTTACCCGCATTCCTATCTTCTTATTCATTATCAGTCCTACTCCTGTGATACCCCCAATTGATTTTGTATTTATAATCCTGTATTCACCTGACCAGAAATCCTGTTCATCCTGCCACCGAACTTCACTAATCCCCACTATATCTAACTTCAACCTATCCATTTCCCTTTTTAAATTTTCTAATTTTCCTACCCGATTAAGGGATCTAACATTCCACACTCCGATCCGTAGAATGCCAGTATTGTCTTTCCTGATGACAACATCCTCCTGAGTAGTCCCCGCCCGGAGATCCGAATGGGGGACTATTTTACCTCCGGAATATTTTACCCGAGAGGATGCCATCATCATATGTTCATACAGTAGAGCTGCATGTCCTCGGGAAAAGTAACGGCTGTAGTTTCCCCTTGCTTTCAGCCGTTCGCAGTAGCTGTGTGGCAAAGCAACATTAGCTGATGTTACAAGGCCAGCTCAGTCAATCATCCAGACTGTTGCCCCTGTAACTACTGAAAAGGCTGCTGCCCCTCTTAAGGAACCACACGTTTGTCTGGCCTCTCCACAGATACCCCTCCGCTGTGGTTGCACCTACGGTACGGCTATCTGCATCGTTGAGGCACGCAAGCCACCCCACCTCGGCAATGTCTGTGGTTCATGGGGGTGGAACACATACTCATATCTCAAATAATTTTGATAAAATTTATCATAAATTCAATTTTAGACCATTCACCAGCTGAACATGTTATTCACAATTTTATTGTTTTTCTGGAATGTCTCTTAGAGATATTTTTCTTACTTCCCGTTTTATTTGGTGCATTGTCGTCCGTCTCTCACTGAATAGTGCTGAGTCGAGCTCACTGGAGTAGTCGATGTTGAGGACACTGACGATTGAGACTGGTGCTCGTATGTGGTCTCGCTCACGGTGCATTATTTTCGTAATACACGTAACATACACAGTAGTGCATCGCAAATAAATGTCATTGGAACCTGGAATTAAAATACATCCTGATTAATCATTTAATTTTCTTACTATAACTAGCTGACCCCTGCGAGTAATTCGCACACTATTCTGATCACTCACAGATAGGTAAGATAGTAATGGAGAAGAGGTAGATGCAAGTACATAAGTATAAAATATAATAAAGTTTGAATAGTAGTAACGAATATAGTCTCATTATAAAGACATTTATATAATTAAATACAATATGATTAGTTGTGAAACATATAAAAAAATCAGATATTGACTTTTTCTTGAATTTTGATTATTTAATTTTTTGAAAACTTCTTTATTTCGCAAAATTCAGTTCATTCGCGCAATACAGAACGCTTGCTTGAACAAAGTGAGCAATTTCAACAGCGGTTGCCCATCGACGTGTGAAACAGAAATCCCGTGATAAACGAAACTAATGCAAGAGCTATCGTGCCTGAAAGTTAAATTTAATTATTTGTGTGTTTCTCGTCGTTAGATCGACGTGTATAAGCGAAATCACGCGATAAAAATCTTTTGCATCAACCTGTATACACGAAATCGAATGATAAACTATGCCTATATCAAAAAGACCTTTCGCTTGCTTAAAGAATGAAGAATCTAAATAACTGTAAGAGTGTCTTCGTTTGTGTGGCCATAATGTCCGTAGTTGCTTTCATAATTATGAATAGCAGTGTTTGTCCGTCTTTGCAACTACAATAAGAATGTGATTTTTCTCATCAGACGCATTTCGTTTTAATGATAGTAAAACATCTTCAGTGGTGGAAATTTCGTCTTGTTTTCGCTTCACATCATGGAATGCCGCTCTGTTTAATGCAGTACCGCCGGTTCTTCATGCTGTGTCGTTTTTTCCACTACTTCCACTGTCACTTTTGCACTGCCCCTAATTGTTTTCACAGATCGGCGGTACTGCATTAAACAGACCGGCATTCCATGATGTGAAGCGAAAACAAGACGAAATTTCTACTACTGAAGATGTTTTAATATCATTAAAACGAAACGCGTCTGGTGAGAAAAATCGCCTTTTTATTGTAGTTTTTAGACGGACAAACACTGCTATTTATAACTGTAAGAGCTGTCGTCCATGTTAGTGAAACAGATTGTCAATATATGGCACCTTCTACATTGCTTTTATATGAGCCGCGCAAACTAAGTTGATACTCGGCACCGTAGCTTATGGGAACAACCGTAAATACGTGTGTCCGTTACAATCGTTTGCCGGGTAACAACTTAGATTGTACGAACAGTACAATTTTTTGAAAATTATGTTTTTTTGATATAATAACTTTGAAGTAGCTGTTATTTTTCGTCATTAGTAGAGAACGAAGCATTTAAAATGATACGTCAATCATTAGTTTTGGATAAGTAACACGGGAGATATGGCGTACCCACAAAAACACCGATGAGAAATAATATTCAAATGTTCAAATGTTTGTTAAGCTTATGGGACTTAACTACGGGGTCATCAGTCCCTAAACTTACAAACTACTTATGAACTACTTACGAACTAGGACGGCACAAATATCCATGCCCGAGGGGGGATTCGAACCCCCGACCGTAGTGGCCGTGCTGACCGTGACTGGAGCGCCTCAGTCACCTCGGCCACCGCGGCCGGCGAGAAATAATATATACGACGATTTGCGACTGAGCAGTAAGAGACAAATATCTGTGATCTGTTTGATAATTTTGATATGTTATTTAGTTACATGTTTTCTGTATCCCGTGTAATTCACATGCATGTTTCCGTATTGGCACCCGATTTATCAAGTTTCCTCATTACGTTCACTGCCTCACCTTCCGTGTGAAAGAACGGGAAAGTATACGTGAATCTCCTTGGTTTCTAAGCCTTGTACTAGTGCAGTGATTTGTCTGCTGGTGGTGGAGGGTAACCACATTAATGTTCGTTTTAGCTGGGCCAAGAGCTGCGTCCCCACTGCGCGAGATCCGACTGTTGGTTAAGTAGCGTCGGACGGAACTCCCAGGCCATTTCCTGCCTTAGTGTGTGTTTGTCTGAGTGCCGGGCCAGGAAACGCTATCTGTTGCTGGCCTCTGCTGGCTAAGGATCCCACTCTTAAGCGCGCTCGTAATGCCGTTACGAGTGTATGTCTCCTGGACTAAAGGTTATCATTCGTTTCTTAGAGAATATACTGAGTTCCTGTTCCACTATTTTAACATAAGGTACTGTTACGATTTTTTGTTTTAGCCACGATTTTATTCTGTTCATTTCTTTTAAACATTAGAGGTGCGTAATATTCCATCGCAGGATTATGCTAATGTTGGGTGAATTTAAGCATTTCTTTGTGTTTTTTGAAATTGTTTACTCGTTGAACTGATTACCACGTATCTTTCACTCAATGAGCCATCAACTCTACATTTTGAGTTTCAACGTATGATCTTAGAATTAGTGGTTAATACGTAATTGGCCATTTGAACAATGGTTCTTTCAATATATATATATATATATATATATATATATATATATATATATATATATATATATATTATTGAGGACAGTTTACAACTCACCGCAAAGACGTGGCGACGAGCTGCGACAGTTTCAACGTATGATCTTAGAATTAGTGGTTAATACGTAATTGGCCATTTGAACAATGGTTCTTTCAATGTTTACAACTCACCGCAAAGACGTGGCGACGAGCTGCGACAGGCACATACAGACACAAGACACACACATACAACACATTCAGCTATAAATAGAACACTCACGCAATCATACAGGCACACAACACAGTCATAGAACCATCACCTCCGACCACCGACCACCTGGCAGTGTTGTCTGCCTGTGAGATTGCGTGAGAAGATTTCTTAAGAAGGCCATGGCCGATAGCTGAATGTGTTGTATTTGTGTGTCTTTTGTATGTGCCTGTCGCAGCTCGTCGCCACGTCTTTGCGGTGAGTTGTAAACTGTCCTCACTATATTATTAATTCCAACCTGGACTTTCCATTATAGGTAAAGCAGTCAACAATCCGAAGATTGGCGGGGATCGAACCCACGACCTCTGGATTTGTAGTCTGGCTTTTTTTTACGGACCACGTGTCACATTAACCGATAAATCCTTCATATTTTTAATAAATTTATTTTTCTTATTTTGTTCATTAAAACTTTCCCTACTGGTAATGCGTTACCGTATTTACTTGGTTTCATGATTTCACCTATTGTGTTCTACGCGTTACTCGATGAGTATGTGTTATCGAGGCGTAAAGATATCTTAGTAATATTACTTAGTCGGTATAAAACTCTTAGCTGGAGTTGCAGAGAAGTGATCACTATTAATCCTTCTGCAACTCTATCGAATCGTGTGTAAATGACTCAACTTGTGCGTCGCATCCACTTATTCCCTCATAACCCCCATACGATTAGTTCTGCTAGAATTTGATAATATACTTCTTTCGATGGGTTTTATTCATGCTCAGATAGTTGCCAGTTGTGTGATAAGATGTATTTTTTTCTTTAATTAAAACAAATGATAAATGTCAATGAAACTTAACTCTTGTACTCTTGTGTTCCGTGTTAATTTCACTTAACACACAGTCATTTCCCTACGAAATATTGTCTGTATCTTCACTTTTGTTTTCCCTTAAATGTTCTTTTCATCATGATTACACAATTCTTTTGAATTTGAATTTATTTAGTTAATGTAACTACATAATCTTTATGATGCAACCATATACGAATTCCCAGTGTTGGCTAAACTTTAGCATGGAACACTTTGCTTGTGCTGCTGGAAAACATTTATCCTTAATAAGATGGAAAAGAAGACACCGGTAAAAGGCGGGTATATTTCAAGGCAATGGATGTGTTTTTGGGTTATAGACGTCCCTGCTGCTTCCATCCATTTGGAAATATCCTATATGATATGAATGCCGCGCCAGTCGTACCGAAATCATCATCAGCAGTTCTTGGTAGGCGAGAGTTCAGGGGAACAGGATATCTCAGCAGCAAAGCAATCTGGCGAGGCTTAAGAAATCCAGAGATTGAACGGTGGAAGGTTAGTGTGCGCCATGGGCAATCCATGGCGACAAACGGAGGGAGTCGCCATGGGTAACCCACTCTCCGCTGTGGTCGCAAATTTGTACATGGGGAATTTCGAGGAGGAAGCACTGGCATCATCTGAATGGAAACCTACTTGTTTTTTCCGTTAGGTAGACGGCACTTTCGCCATATGTCCACATGGTATGGATAAACTCCTCGACTTCCTTACACATCTGAACTCCATACACCCCAACATCAAATTCACTATGGAGACTGAAACGGAGGGTAAATTGCCATTCCTTGACGTCTTGGTCAAGAGAAGAGCTGATGGCTCCCTGGGTCGTGGAGTGTATCGGAAGACAACGCACACTGGTCTGTATTTACACGCAGACAGCAGTCACCACCCTTCACAGAGGAATGGGGTACTTAAAAACTCTAGTACATAGGGCGCGCACTATCTCCGTCGCAGAGAGTCTACCCCAGGAGTTGGAACACTTGTGAACTGTATTCCGAAAAAATGGCTACTCAAAGTGGCAGATTCAGCGGGCTCTCCGCCCAACCACTACAGCACAACCTGTGGAAACGGATGAAAACACGATGATGTAGGCACTGCGTTCATTCCATACACCGGCGCACTCTCGGGGAAGGTCGCTCGCATTTTTAAGTGACACCAGGCTATCTTTTGTCCGCCGAATAAAATTCGTGCGCTGGTGGGGAGCGCCAAAGTTCATCTCTGTTTGAGGAAGACAGGCATGTACCAGATTCCGTGTCAGTGTGGCAAGTCATATATTGGACAGGCGATGCGTACCGTCGAGGATCGATGCGTTGAACACCAGAGGCACTCACGATTGATGTATCCGAGCAAGTCGGCGGTCGCTGAACATTGTTTGTCGGAGAATGAATGGAGTATGAATGCACTAGGATTCTGGTACAGACGTCGATATACTGGGACTTCGTCGTTAGAGAGTCCACTGAAATTCGCACAAGTGTCGACCTCCTAAACCGTGATTGTGGCTATAATCTTAGCAAAGCTTGGGAACCAGCGATTGGGTTAATTAAGAGTAAATCTAGCAAACGTAACGAAGTGACGACCACGGCGGACAGAGCCCTCACATAGACGTCATCTCAGACGCCGTCGCAATCGGTTCCACTGTGCGACCGCGACGCAGGGCGCGGACCACGGTTGGTCGCTCCGCGGGCCGAGGGTATTTAAATGGCCAGCTACCGGTCTAGAACCCAGTTTCCTTCGAGCCGCCGTAGCGTGCGGATCTCCGTGCCGGCGCGTTTCCAGGAGCTCAGTCCGTCAGTTCACCTGATGATGGCGACATGTATGATTGCCGAAATATTGTGCCCATTTGACACTATAGACCGTGGATATTTTGATTTTCAAAGAACTCATGAATCACAATTTTATTATTATTTACCAATCAATTAGGGAGGAATATTTCACTGTCCTGTCCTCACTCCTTCCCCCCCCCCCATCGGTGGACTGATGATATTAGCAGTTTGATCGCCCTGTCCCAACCAACAAATCCATCTTGCTGCCCCATGTACTGCATTGCCTGCGACGCCGCCTTGTGCTCGTCGTTGGAAAATGTTTTCAAGCTGCGCATAAGAGCGTATTAGCAGTAACGCCAGAAATTCTTGCTTTGTTTTCTGTGATGAATGCTTTCGCCTTTCCTTTGTAGTTCTCGCTGTCATTTGCAAATACTCCTGTCACTCTCACGTTTGAGTCATCAAGTGTTATAAGTTCCTTTGCAGCCTCAAGTGACAAGTTATTACTAAACGCTACATAATTTTGTCTCTTCGTGTGTCGTGGCGAGTGTCACATTCCATTTACGTCATTAGTTTTCAACGAAACATCTGAATGTAATATTGTTGTTTCAACTGCGTAACAGTAACAAGCATCCAAAACAATACAGTGTTTCATATCAAATTAAGAGAAGTCAAATAATGTTATATAA
Organism: Locusta migratoria; assembly: GCA_026315105.1. Classification (NCBI taxonomy): domain Eukaryota; kingdom Metazoa; phylum Arthropoda; class Insecta; order Orthoptera; family Acrididae; genus Locusta; species Locusta migratoria. Next base: position 100,087,112 of record CM048751.1, on the reverse strand, counting down.
TCGAATACAAAAGATAAATCTAAACTGTTTCACAAAAATGTTAACATAAGACACAATGGAAATTCTGTACACATGCAAGCCATAAGAAACCCTAAATGTAGAAATGATTTACCAATTAATATATGCACAAATCTATTTCTAGCAAACAAACTAAAGAAAACAGTAAATACCTCTCTCTGCTTATCTATTTCAGAGAATACAAATTAACACTGAAATTTCCAAATCACGAGTTGCATTATGCACAACTGGAACAACAGGCCCAGTTGACCATAAAAAAAACAAGCCAGTTGGTTCCAGATGTGGGACTTTTATATCCCTGTGAACTCAGGGACACAAATTCGTATTTGGGACACAGATGTCCCACCGGTTGCGGAAGGGTTAAAAACTCGATATTCCATTTCTACTCTTGGTATGGGACGATGCTGTATTACCGTACCTAAAAAGGAATAAATACGGAACAGAAACATAGCATACAATAAAACAAACCAACACTGAAAACATGGATGCACAAAGAAGAAGAAGTAAAAATAAATGCAAACTGCGTACGAGAGAGAGCAAGAAGAAATTAGTGGAAGGTTATTGCTATCACAGTTGTCGCAAATGGAAGTGGATGGGGCGTTGCTATATCGCAATTACGACGAATATTACGACTCGTACTGCTCTGAGTAAGTCTGGAGCCAGGTGGGTTTCTTGTTTTGGATGGGTATTGTACAAAACTTTCCTCTGAAAATAATCTTTAATGTTTGTGAAACTTGTGGGACTGACCTGTGGGGTCAGTCTCTAAGCTTCTAACGTGCGTATCTTTGCTGTGGTGTAATTTCGCACAAAGTTCCAACTGATTTTGTTGCGCTAGCTATCTGACAGTGTATCCGTGGCTCCCGAGTGGAAGAACCTAACAGTAAGTCGCTTAGAAGTCAGAGAGATGTCCTTCGCTGGATTAAGACATTACTTAACCAAACACAGGTACATCACCTGTAAGAGAAACATATATCTAAACATTGTTAGTAAGGACAAACGGGGAAAAAATTGGGCATCAGTAGGTACTGAAAGTAAACACGAATTCTGTGCACTTAATTTATTTAACCAAAAATTGCGTATTAAATCAATTTAAATTTCAAAAGAATCCGGATTTATCAGGATAGAAAGCAAGTTGTTAATTGGAAAAATAAAACTTTTAATTGAACTTTAAAATAAAGAAAACTGCACTCGGCGAAAATGGCTGAAACTCAGCGCCTAACTTGACTTTAAATTAACAAACAAAGCTGCAGATACGCTCGAGGCAGTCGCACAAGGTGCGTGGTCTAAGCAGAAGCAATGCACACAGTACCGTTTGCTGAACTGGCTGCAAGCTGGTGCGCCGTCGCTGGAAACAAAGCTAAGTTGTCTGACTGGATTAACTTGTGTGAATCGAAATACTTCCTACATTTCAATGATTTTGAGAACACCTAACAATTCCTAGTCTCGCTACTGGCGTGGTACGCTGATTGCACAAATCAACCCACCGAGAAGCCACTGCAATTCGCCCAGAGGCGTTAACTATCTCACTCTGTGTGCATTTGCATCAGACAAAAAGTGGCAGACTAACACAGCGAATATTGCACAATTTGATTTCTCTTAGTAAGAGGTAATTTCAGATTTGCTATCCACAGAGTTGCTCTTTTCAGTGAAGTACTGAAAAAGAGTCTTCTCTCTGTAACGTTGCCCTTGCTTCGGATGATGCCATAATTGTTAAAAGTAAATTCCGCGATTATATTTTTTGGACAAAGAATTGATGGTACCAAATGTTTGAACTTGAAATAAGTTAAAGTACAGCACAAAATGATCTTAAAGCAAATAAACCGCGGATTGCATATTAAAGTTGGGTACCATACAAGCAACAGCACGTTATAAAACTTACGGAAAGCATCTAGCTGGATCCTGCACTTCGTATTGTAGAAGCTGGAAATGATAACTTTTATGTCTTACTTAATAAGTGAATGTTCGAGATACTTTCCGTAGGAAATCAATGTTCACACTGTTCACTTCGCTTTTCATTGTTGTGTGACCGTGGGTGGAACATGAAGTTACTGGTAATGATAAAATAATTTTTAAAAAAATGATCGGTCTTCGTGAAATTACAAAAAGAAATGACTGCAGATTCTAAATTCAAACAAAGTATTGTATAAGGATGATTGATTGATTGAAATTTTGCAGACAATGCGAAGCGACTGTAATGGCGTCTGAACATTAAACTATTACGGAGGCGAAAGAGCTGAAAACAATAGAAAATAAGTATTTGACGTGGAGGGATTTATTTAAATAAAAGCCAAAGAGAGGGGATGATTTTAAATTTAAGTAATATATTTTTACAACTTGCATCACTTACATTGAATGGATACACGGATGGAAGACGTCCGTACAGAACGAACATAGACAAGAGAGTGAGTAAAAAACTACTATCACGGTTCCGTCTTCTCGCTTGTTCGGGAGCAAAAAATGACGAACGAAATTAAGTTAGTTACATTGCGAGTCAGAGGGAACCGGAGGCGATAAGTATCGCTGATCAAAGATAAAGAAACAATAAATAAAAATTGCAGTGTATCGTTACATCTCTATCTCTCACTTAGTCGACACTCGAAAATGCGCAAATCGCGCCCACAGAGTGCTCGCTCTCCTTCGACACAACCTGTCGCCGCCAGATCAAGGGTTGGAGTGTTTCGCTGCTGCTGCTGTTCACCGTAACATACATCCTCCCCACTCTCGCCACGTCAGCGAACTTTCGCCTACCGGAGACGCGCCTTTGTTTGACCTTAGGCGCGCCCACGAACCGGCCAATAATGCACACCCTAACATCGGGTTTCGGCTCGCCCACACTTCAAAGGTCACCTGCCGCCAACGCAGAGACGCGCGCTCGTGCATAACGAAGTATTGCACCATAATTTGTAAGCATCTGAAATTGTTGCCAGGTACTTTCTGCAATGGCATGTTAACTAATAAATTGAAACCAAAAATATTCCCTCAGTGTATATGTATGAACTGTTACTTGCTTCAGCCTCGAGAAAAACTAGTCATCGTACTCGCAATTTAATACCGTTCTTCGAATAATAATTTCTTTACAAGCCATAAATAAAGAGTTAACATATCATATATCACTTGTAAGCAACAAAAACTGTGTTAAGTGTCCTAATATTGAAACGTGTCCATAAAAAAATTTTGTGAGAAAATGTTTAATACTGTGCCTCCTGTTTTGTGTCGAGTAACTTGCTTGCAAGAAAATGTATAATATTGCTTCTACTGTGTGTATCGATATGTGTACTTAAGTCTGTGAAGTTTCATCTTTGGAAAAGATTATGTGCCGCATAGCATTGTAGCTCTCGCAGAGAGTGAGTGGGACTTGTGGTTCAGCTCGCTTAGAGAGCAGGTGAGTTGTGTGTATGGCTTCGATGTAGAGCAGAGGCTACTATGCCAGCAAGTTGATTTGAGTGTATTTGGAATATATATTGTATTTTTTATTACTATGAAAACGTTGTACCACCGCTGGAATGAAGGTAATTGCATTTGATGTCATTAGGAAAAAGTTGTATTATGTAGGTAATGTAATGGTGATTATTAATAATAAGTAACAAAGTTGACCTCTCTTTCCTGTTTTATTTACGTAGTTAGAAGATTAACCTACTTCCTTCATTTGATAATTATTTGTGGTTTTAAAGTGCAGTATCGATTTTGATAATCTTGTTGAACAGATTTCGTTATTTGTTCCACAGTAAATGATTGTTATGCAACACTGCAGTTAATTTATTATGATACTGAATTTTGTTAACCTTGTGCTGATCTGCATAAAATTCTCGCAGTCATACATTAAGAAAGTGGTTTGTGGTTTCTTAATATCTTTCTCGCAGTAAAATTTTTTGAGTATAATCAGTGTCTGTTTCATATGGTGACTTGTCATAGTTGTTTTGTTAAAATATCCGTTGCGCACATCATCAGTTGAATGCACTATTTCTTATTTAACAGTATATACATCAATATCAGGGCCATAATAGAACCAAATTGCTGTGTTAATAAATAATTTGTTGTCTAACGATAGGTTCAATATCATACAACACGAACACAGCTTTTAACATGTAAGACAATGCGTCTAAATGACTTGACTTCTTACATACTCACAAACTACATATGAAGTAACTTACACAAAAGGCAACACAAACATCCAGACCGCTACTTCCGCGCAGCGCAAATAAACATTCACATCTTTCTCAGTCGGCTATACATTTCACCGGAATAGAACCCGCGACGCAGTAGTAGGCCGTCACGAACAATTTGTGCACTACAACTGTAGAATGTTAGTTTGCGAACTAAATAGGAAAATTCAACGTTATTTTTGCACGGGCGATTTTCCGCACACCGGAGCACAACATAAAAAAATAAAATTGAAATGCTTCAAAAACTGAGCAAAAGCTCGGAAAAATAATTAAAAATTCTCTCCTTCCACTGACACAGACTTTGCGCCTATAATTAACCGAAATCCTACGATATTGCCCTCGCTAACATTAACATTGGTGGGGCGCATTCAATAAAGCGGCGCCGGCACAAAAGGGGAATTTAATTATTCATTGGCGGTCATTATGGGCGAATAATTAATGAATTTATTGCGACGGAACGAGCCGTCATTAGCCGCGCCGTTGTTTGGGCCCGGCCATTGTGTGGACCGGCGGACAGACGCAATAACCCGGCGTGGTGCGGTGCCGACCACAGCCCAGAACACGTGGGCCGAGGGTAGCGCCGTGGGGCACGCAGCGCCGCGAGGTCCCAGCTGGAGACTGCCGCTGGCCCATCGATCCGCTGCCACGACACCTTCAGTTCTCACGACAAACTACGCGCTGATTGTAATTACTCTTGACGCAGTGTTCTTGGGCGGTTAATAACCACAGTCTAACATATACAGTCACGACACTCTCTGCTGTGAAAGTTGCTGCGACACAAGCGCTCCTAGCGGTGGGCAAGCTGTCGAAGTAGTGATGTTTCTTTATAATCGCTTTTGTACATAATTAACGAAATACTTACTATAATTTTTGCGTTACAAGCATTATTAAAATATCGAGAGACAAACATAATACGGAAATGAATATAAAAACAGCCTGATTTAAATTATTCAATGGTATAAATAACAACCCTGTCATGAACAAAATCAAATGTTCAAATGTTTGTTAAGCTTATGGGACTTAACTACGGGGTCATCAGTCCCTAAACTTACAAACTACTTATGAACTACTTACAAACTAAGACGGCACAAATATCCATGCCCGAGGGGGGATTCGAACCCCCGACCGTAGTGGCCGTGCTGACCGTGACTGAAGCGCCTTAGTCACCTCGGCCACCGCGGCCGGCTGTCATGAACAAATACTCACGAATATGTGTATATTTGCAGTTTATTCCGCTGGAAGTAAGTTGCATATAAACATGACGATATAATACATTTCTATTATGGTCTGTTCTTACTATGACAGCCAGTTTTTGACGTGTATCAATTCGGTACGGAGTCTAAAGATTCTCACATTTTTATACGTCACTCGTCTTTCTTATACGTGCATATATTTTTTCAAGTGTAATTACTTTAGCTTTAAAAAAACCATGTTTTGATGATTCTTGGCGTTTGTGGTTCAGATGTAGCAACAACTGTTGAATTGGGTTCTTCTTTGTTGGAAAACAGTTTGGTTGCTTTTATCGTTATATTGCCACGTCTGTGACGTTTTTCCTTCAGCTACAGCTGTGATTGTTGTTTTGGTATGTTAAATACCGTATTTAATGCAGTCTATATACATTTCCTATGTTCAACCCCCACCGATTTTACTGGAATTGTAATGAAGAATACTTAACGTTCCTGCGTAAAAATTTACGTGTCTCTGTAATAGGGCATGTCTCCTAGTATTTCCTAGGCATTTCTATTTTTAATAGAAAATGAAATTACTCATTTAAAGGCTGTGTGTCACAGGATGATTGTAAATTAACTGTCCTGTAATGTACCGTTTCATACCTTATCAGGAATCTTATGAAACCTAAGCAAGATAAATGGGGAGATATTTTTAAATTATTACCTATTTATAAGGTACTACATACGATTCCTAATGTAAAAAGGATGCTGACGTCAGCAATCTAAACGATACTATTCGCAGTCGTCAACTATCGTATTCAGAAACGTAGCTTGGCGGCCGCTTGGAGCGCTACTATCGCAGCGTATAACAAAAATCTGTGGCAGTGTCGTGACTGTGTATGTTAGAGTGTGCTAATAATCGTACAGGTAGCAAAGTGTATGCAGCCAATGTGCACAGAGTGCGCTATTCGATTTGCGTAGTTAGTCGCCGCCATGGTTCGTTGCTAGATGCACGTACTGTTTTTTTTATATATATTTTCACTTTTTTATTTTTTTTTTTTTGGGGGGGGGGGTGTTGTTTCAAGACCATAACTGGGCAGGGTGGCAGCAACCTCGTACGCTGCTCTACATCCTAGAGCAGGCCTGCTCAGCGATCTGCTCGAGCGAGCTGGCTCGCGCTCGCGCCACAGCAGTGAGCTGTCGGCCGGCTAACGGTGGCTAACGGTAAAGGAAAAGAGTTGTGAGGGGCAGTGAGGGAGGCAAGAACCCCAATAAAGTAACTTCGCAATGGAGAATTGTCGGTCAGTCTAATTCTACGGCCACTGTTACGTTCTATCAAGATGTAACGCTTGTCGCTGGTTGAATAATCCATTCTGTGGCAAATTGATTGTATGAAACTGATGTATGAAAGAGGATATACACTTTATTGATTATAAATGAAACAGATTTCTGATGGATGAAATTAAAATTCTATATGTTTCTTATTTTTTTCGTTCTTTTTATTGTGTATCACAGTTGTAAACAGATATACACTCAATTGAATGTTAATATCTGCAACGCGAAAACAGAAAAAACGTTCATTGCCCGAACGTCATTAACTTTTGGCCCCATATACATTATTAAAAAATGTTTAGACAATCATTCGATGTATAAAATTCAAAACGCAATTTTCCATCATCAAATTTGACCTTTATTTTTCAAAAACTACTGTCTAGCAAAAAGCCGAAACACGTATTCTTTTATATGCAATATGGTACATCATCATCATTAGAGACTGATTATGCCTTTCAGCGTTTAGTTGGAGTATAGTACCTCTAATAAAATTCCTCCATGATCCCCTATTCAATGCTAACATTGATGCCTCGTCTGATGTTATGCCTTTCACTTCAAAATCATTCTGCACCGAATCTAAGTACTTTCTTCTTGGTCTACCTTGACTCCTCTTACCCTCCACTGACGCACTCATGAGTCTCTTAGGTAACCTTGCTTCTCCCATGCGTGTAACGTGACCCCACCATCTCAGTCTGTTCGCTCTAACTGCTTCATCTATGGTGGTCAAGCCCAGCTCTTCTTTGATTTCCTCATTATGGACACCCTACTGCCATTGTTCCCATCTATTGGTACCTGCAATCATTCTTGCTACTTTCATATCTGTAACCTCTATCTTATGAATAAGGTAACCTGTATCCACCCAACTTTCACTCCCATACAACCAAGTTGCTTCTTGCAGAAGAGAGCAGATCTTAGCCGAGCACTCACTGCATTAGCTTTGCTGCACCTCGATTCCAGTTCTTTCGCTATGTTGCCATCCTGTGAGAAAATACATCCCAGGTACTTGAAACTGTCTACCTGTTCTAATTTTGTTCCTCCTATTTGGCACTCAATCTCTTTTCCACGGACATTACTTTCGTTTTCCAGATGCTGATCTTCATATCATAAACCTTGCACCTCTGATTGAGCTCTGAAATATTATTTTGCAACCTTTCAATCGAACTGACGATTAAAACTAAGTCATCCTTATATGCGAGACTGCTTATTTTGTTTTCACCTACTTTAATCCCGCCCTGCCAGTCTACTGTTTTCAACATATGATCCATGACTAGTATGAACAACAGTGGTGAGAGGTTACAGCCTTGTATTACCCCTGAAACTACCCTGAACCATGAGCTTAATTTGCCATCTACTCTAACTGCTGCCTGACCGTCTACGCAAAGCCCTTTAATTGCCTGCAGAAATTTGCCTCCTATACCATAACCTTGAAGAACCGACAGTAGTTTCCTCCTAGGAACACGGTCATAAGCCTTTTACAGATCTATCAAATGGATGCTGGCAACAATCAGAGCAATATGGTACGCCTATCCAAAATGCGATTGAAATCGGTTATTCAAATGTCAAACCCTCTCCTTGTTAGTGGTGTGTTCTATAATCTTTGAACCTCCGCTTTTCGCTCTTCATCTTCCAAATGCCCATAGTCTTTCACATGGAGGGTATTGTAATACCGTTGTAAATTAAATTTTTTAGTTAAGGATTTTGAAGCATTCTGAGCTTCTTCCGACACTCGCATATAAGGATCACACGCTTCTTGCTCTAAGGTGTTGTACATTGATGTTGATGTGTCTGCTTTTCGCTTTGAAGATATCGCACTAAATTTGTTCGACGTGAAAAGAGGTGCTACGTGCATTATATACTGCGTGGTTGACACACGCGCTCGCATCTAAAGCTTAGTCGGAACGACGCTGTTCTCAGTCGTGTGCAGACAGGCGCTGTTTACGCCTCTACTCCCCTGCTCTGCTGCAGTACGTCGCGACGCCTGAGCGTTCAGCCCCATTCAGCCGCGAGCGCTCACGGACCAGGCAGCGAGCGAGCAAGAGCGCTCGTGCTCGTCTATCCGCCTCCTGGGCAGGCCAATATCGTACGATTTCGGTTAATTATAGGCGCAAAGTCTGTACCAGTGGAAGGAGAGAATTTTTAATCATGACTTGACACAGACCATACATTAAGAGGAGCCGGAATGCCGCATCTCGCCAGTGTTAAATTTGCTAGCTTTATGTACGTTTTTCTCTGAAATTGTTGCATATAGAACTTTGAAATTTTGGCAGTTGTTTTCAGTATATGTACTGCACTGCACTAGAACCAATATTTTCTTTTTGCTGAAATATTGGGAAAAAATTAATATAAATTCTAGTTCAGTAGCCTTCTGTAACTGTTATATAGCATTTCTGACAATTTTATTGTTATTGGTTTACTGGTTTGTGTGATAAAGGTACATGTAACACCAAAAACGTCAAATACCAGAAAATGCGATTAAAGTAATTTATACTGAAAATTCACAAATGCCTCTTATTCTATAAGTGTCCAGCAGAGTAAACACTGTCATCTTCTAGTTCTTCTTCACTAGAAGCTTTCAAATCTTCAAATGTTTGTTAAGCTTAAGGGACTCAACTGCGGGGTCATCAGTCCATAAACTTACAAACTACTTATAAACTACCTTATACTAACGACGAGGGGGGATTCGAACCCCCGACCGTAGCGGCCATGCAGACTGTCACTGGCACGACGCAGATCGCTCGGCCACTGTGGCCGGCTAGAAGCTTTCTTCTCCTTGATGTCCTTGCTTTTATTTTTGTATTAGATTCAGCTGCATACTAAGCCATTCTTAGTCGCATGTTGTCCAAAAGCCCAAGACCTCGGACGGTGTAGGTACGAAGACAATGTCAAGGCTTTCCATGACCTTTAGCCTACCCATACGACCATCACAAAATGAAATAAAAGAATCAAAGTCACCTCATTTCATAGTTTTTGTGCCATCAAATAGATTCTTAGGTACACGAGTCCATACGAGGTTGTTGAACAACTCAGTTTGATTGTGGGTACAACCATGAAAACCAAGGGAAAGATCAAAGAGTGTACAACTCAAGAGCGAAATCCACAGCCTTCTACACCTAATATTTTCGGAAATGTGAAGTGTTAAATGTGTAAACGTTGCAAGTAATCTTCATGGACGCACATATAATTTTGCAAAAGAAATAAAAATACATTCTATTAGATTATAAAATTCTCTTGGGCTTCCAGCCTCGTCAAGTTTGATATCCACCAGCTTTCGGCCGAAATCTCCTCGGCCATTGTCAAGTGGTGACTGTCTTACCATTGCTGCCGGCGTCCTTATATACCTGCGCGGCTTCCAGTGACGTCACTGGTGCTCAGCCGCAACGCCTTATATGGCAATGTTTTGCCTGCCGGGCCCGCTTCAACCGTCTAATGACCGGGTCGCACGCCGTGCCCAGCTGCAAGCCGTCGTCTTTATTAAGAGATTTTTCAGATATTTTGATTTCGATAGCCTCTTTTTTTACGCTATCCCAGAAAGTATTTGCTCTGGTAATGATGATGTATCCTCGAACGCAATGAGATGTTTGTTTTCTAGAGCGTGCTCCGCAATTGCAGATTTCTCGGGATAACGTAGGCCAGGGCTGGGCAAATGCCGTTTGGCGAGCGCGAGCGCTCTCAGCGGCTCACGCGGCCTGCTTGCGGCTCGCCCCACTCCGCCAGCCAGCAGTGGCCTCCAGCCCCACTCACACTCGACTAGCTGCGCACCTCACTACACCACGCGGAACCACTCGTTCTCGATAACTTCGAGATGTTGGTTCAAAATCATTTTAAATAAATACAGAATGATGTAAATTACTGCTTATTTCTTTTTTGTTTGTAGTACCTCTCCTCTGGAGTAACAATTCTTTTATGTGTATGTCACCTTGTTGTTTATCTTGACAGGAAACTGATAGACTTTGTGATCATAGAGTTTCTTCCCCTTTATGTTTTCTATATATCATAGGAGTTAAGTTTAGTTATCCCTTTTACTTCCTCCAGGGAGAAGGTTTTTGTTTTACACTTGATAAAATATACTTATCTTAATAGTTCCTAGGCTTTTGCTTCCTGCAGCAGGTATATTTTATTTTCCTTTAACTTACAAATTTTCCCATGTACTTATTTGGTTATTTTTGAGAAGTTCTTTATCGTACCACGACAACTTCGTTGTGGTACCACTGACATAGGCAGGAAACTTTTTCCATTGCTCTCAGGTCTTGAGTTTTGGAATTTTTTACCCCTTCAGAATGGTATCAGTTTTCATCCATTCCTAAGGATGTAATGAACCTTAATAATTGTTACCTTCTGACCGACCACCCAGTTTCTCGTCATTGTAATGAAGCAGGTTTTTAGTTGCAGAAAGTTCAGTTTTGTTACATTTTGTTAAAAAAAATCTACACAATTCTGTGAAAATATAACGTAAAATAATAAAAGAGTCTTTTCTTAATTCTTTACGTCTATGTCCTATTTGTGGCCATGAAAGTAAGTTTTACAGTGGTTCGAAACTGTGCTTCATCCTTACATGAGCAACCGTTGCATGGTACAGGATACACAATTTTCGGGTAAGCACTATTAACACTTACTTGCCACTCAAACATGCTGTGGCAGATATGATTGTACCGGTGCCCTTTTCACGGAAGCCGCATCAGCTTGAAACGACCTCACGTGTTTTCTACGTGCAGTAAGTATTTCAGCTTGTCCTTACTCAGCTTTGCGCCCTGACAGCTGCACAGTTGCCCCCGTGCAAGCGGCCAGCCACAGCGCACAGCCCTGCTACCGCACTGCGGGCTCTCAAGGCCGCTCAGCGCTGCCCTCGCGGCTCTCGATGCTCGCGGGCAGCCGCGCGAGCAGCTCTCGTGCCCACCCCTGACGTAGGCGGAAACATCTTTAATCTTCAATACAGCGCTGTCCTTGCGCACTGTCTGTCCGATGTAGAACTGTCCACACCCACACGGTATCTTGTACATGCCTGGCGTTCTAAGGCCTAGAGCATCTTTCACAGGTCTCATCATCTGTCGCAATTTTGTAAGAGGCCTGAAGACCGTGCCGATCTCGTGTCTAGAAGCCGGCTAATCTCTACCGTCACCGAGCCACAAAACGGCAAAAATGCAAGCTTCTTTGTCTCCTGCTCGACGGTGCCCTGCTTGCGTGTTGTCGGATGGAGGGCTTGTGTTATCTGCCGATTACGTAAGTGGCTCAGTTCCTTCTGCCGATGTTCATTGTCCGAGACTACTCTGCACCAGCACCAGCGTCCTTAGAGCAGATCGTTTTTGCGATGGGTGGTGGTGGCTAGTAGCGTGTAGATACAGGTTCGTGTCGGTGGGTTTCCGGTAGACACTAGGTCTAAGGCATCCATTTGTTTTGCGCCTGACAAGTACGTCAAGGAACTGCAGGGCAAATGATAGCAAGTTGAATACCAATGTATCAAGGTAACATCATAATATTTTATCATTTCGTAAGAGAGAGTTATGACATCAAAATCAATGGAAAATGTGAAAAACGTATATTTGCTGGAACCGAACTACAAATTACCCACAGTATTCTCATCTAGTGTTCGAGGTGAAGAACAGGTGGTGTAGCGTCTACCTACATAACTTTAAACAATTTGCAAACGTTATTTTCCTTGCATCAGAAAAATCAGATATTGAATACTTAAATTCATGGTCCGGGTTCTTGTAGTTATGTCCAAGTTCGTGATCCATGGGCACCAGTAAGAATGGCCAAGTAACTGGTCATGATAGTTGGAATGCCAGTTACGGTTGGACATCTCTTACATATTCTGTGTCCTTGGCCACTGTTATGTTCAGACGGCATAGTCTACCAAAGCCATCGTTCAGTCATTCAACCTTTAGGGGTAAAACCCAGTGAGACCCCGGACAAGAATTGCTAGTAACAGCTCTCCCATGTACTTCGATCTGATGCTGGCAACAATCAGAACAAAATATATTTGAATTTTCGACGTGATGGAGCACCAATTGACAGACCAGGGGCACGTCAATTACAACTCGGCAAACGATCTGAAACGTGATGGGGACGGATTCACATCAATGGAAGGCTACACTGGGAAGAAGGCAGAACTGGCAAAATATTCAAGTAAGATGGTGTGAGATGTTTTAGCTGTTTGCGACATTCGGGTGAAGGGAGAGAAAGAAGACGTTGTGCGAGAATCTCTATAACAGGATTCAAAGCAGGCCTAAACCAGAAAAACAATTGAACCCAGCGTAATGGTAGTGACGTATGCAAAATAAAGACTGATGTGGGTAGATATGAAAACTTTCAGCGAGAAATTTTTATTTCGTGGGTTTCTTTCGCTTTGCAAAGAAACAGACCAAAAAGATAATGACTGATTCAATGACTCACTCAGTAATGTAGTACTTAAAGGACAAGGGCAGTGTTTGCTCATGCGTAATTTAAATGCATATAAACATAAAAGGTCGTAACTACAGATGTAGTTACATTTGTGGCACCTTTGTGGGTAGCCACGGTGGAGTAGCCGAGCGCTCTAAGGCGCCTCACTACGGAGCACGCGGTTGTTCGCCGTCGGAGGTTTGAGTCCTTCCTAGGTTATGGGTGTGTGTGTGGTTTGTCCTTAGGTTAGTTTACGTAATTTAAGTAGTTAAGCTACGGAATGATGACCACGCAGTTTGATACGATAGATTTACAAACATTTGAAAATTTTTTCTTTGTGGGTAAACACTTCTCACTCATTGCTGAAAAGAGAGAGCGAATATTGGCTTGAAGATATCTTGGATCAAAATCAAAGACGGTTTCGGCCTCTAGGAGGCTGTCAAGACGAGATCCTTGGAAGATAATAAAGAAGTGCCGTGAGTGGAACAGGGAATTATATCTATGTTTTATAGGCCTGTAAAAGGCTTATAACCGTACTCGCATGAGCGAGCTATTGTCAGTTCTACAAGATTGTGGAATAGGAGATAAACTTCTGCAGGCAATTAAGGGTCTTTTTGTAGATTGTCAGGAACCAGCTGTAGTATACAGTAATTTGTGTTCATGGTTCAGTGTAGTTTCAGGAGTAAAGGCTACAACCTGCTGTTTGTGTTATTTATAGATCATATGTTGAAAACAATACACTGCCAGAATGACATTAAAATAGTTGAAAACAAAATAGCAGTTTTGCATATGTGGCCGACTTATAGGTGACGGCAGATTCGACTGAGAGGTTGCAGTCTAATGTTTCAGAGCTAGATGAGTGATTTAAGAGTAATGGTATGAAGATCAGACTCTCCATAACGAAAGGAAAATATGTGATAAAAAGTGATTAAACAATATGCGTCAAATAACAGAATCAAAGTTAGAACAAGTGAACAGTTTCATGTAGTTCGGATATATTTCCTTACAGGCTAGCAACATAGTGAACATACTACAATCAAGGTGTACAAAGATAAAGCAGTGAGTGCTCAGCTATGTTCTACTCTATTTTGCAAGAAAGAAGTCACTAACAAGACTAAGATATATTTTGACCAAATTTGCTGTATGGGAGAGAAAGACGGGCAGATGGAGACTAGGTTGAGCGTTCTACATCTACATCTACATCTACATAGATACTCTGCAAATCACATTTAAGTGTCTGGCAGAGGGTTCACTACCGTTTCATTTTCTAATAGCGCGCGGGAGGAAAGAACACCTAAATCGATCCGTTTTAGATCTGATTTCTCTTACTGTATTGGTCATGTCTCCCCGCGTAGGTGGGTGCTAGCAAAGTATTTTCACATTCAGAAGTAAAAGTCGCTGATTGAAACTTCGCAATGGATAATGTCGTTGTTTTTAAAGATTTCCATCTCAAATCGTGCAACGTTTCCGTGACGCTTCCCTCCCCCCCCCCCCCTCTTATCGTGATAAAACAAAACGAGCTGCCCTTCTCTGTACCTTCTCAATATCTTCCGTCAGTCCCACCTGGTGAGGGTCCCACAATGGGCAACAGTAGGCCGCGGTAGCCGAGGGGACTGAAGCGCTCCAGTCACGGTCTGCACGGCTGCTACGGTCGGGGTTTCGAATCCCTCCTCGGGAATGGATATTTGTGCTGTCCTTAGTAGTAGCTAGTTCATAAGTAGTTTGTAAGTTTAGGGACTGATGACCCCATAGTTAAGTCCCATAAGCTCTACAAACATTTGAAACATTTTTTGGCAACAGTACTCCAGGAGAGGACCCACAAGTGTGATGTAGGCAGTCTCTTTGATGGGGCTGGTGCATTTTTCAGCGTTCTGCCAATGAAACGTAATCTTTGTTTCGCCTTCCTCACAATATTTTCTATGTGTTGTCTCCAGTCTAAGTTGTTTGTAATTGTAACGCGTAGGTATTTAGTAGAATTTACGACATTAAGGTTTGAATGATTTATCGCGTAATTGAAGTTCAGCGGATTTCTTTTAGTGGTCATGTGTATTACTTCACACTTTTCTTTATTTAGTGCCAATTGCCAATTTTCGCACCATGTAAATCGCTCAGCAGTTGCTTTTGATCCTCTGTTGACTTCACTAACCGATAAACGACAGCATCATCCGTGAACTGTCTAAGGAAGCTATTCCGATTGTCTCCTAAATCGTTTATAAACACAAGGAAGAGTGGGAGACCTATAACACCAGATATCACTTCTGGTTTACTCGATGACTTTCAGTCAATTGCAACGAACTGTGTCCTTTCTGATAGGAAATCGTGAATCCAGTCGCACAATTGGGGCGGCATGAAAGTAGCAGGACGTTCGATGGCACCACCATCCCAAAAATATTTCACCACATGGGGTAGAATCAAGAAGTAAATAACAAGAAATTTATATGGATTTGAACAGCCATCTATGAAGAACCTTTAGGTTCTACACCGGTAACGGCACTATTGTTAAATTATATCATATTATCAGTAGGTGCTGGTTTGGATATTTTACTTTATAAGATGAATCTGTATATTACATAATCACAAAAGTTTACTGGAACAAAAAAACGAATTAAGGCTAAATGATATTGAAACGTATCTTTGGAAAGATGGCTAATATATGAAAGAAGGAGGAGAAAATACGAGAGCAATAGATAGGATTTTCTTTCACATTGCTTTTACCGTGTCCCTAGTATCTGATAATGGGCTCAACCCGTAATACGTTAAATGAAGTCATTGTTTTATTAGATACTGAGAGTTATAGAGAAATTGTAAAGCAATCCTGTTAAAATTAATGGCTTTGAGCTTATTTTCCATTGGATTGTCCGACACTCAAACGCCATTTTAACCTCTAGGCAACGCGCCTTGTGTTGTCAGAGAAGCTGGTTTGAGTTGCAAAATTTGCAAGGTGCACCTTTAACTTGAGCAATCGGAGCAATAATTTTAGTTTCAGGGTAAAAAATGATTTCACTCATTTAACATTAACTTTCTCATTATTGCTATAAGTATCGTTATATGAATAGTTCAATGATGACGAGATGTAATTTGAGAAGGAACCTTGTAAAAGCAAGTCTGTTGAACGAACTAATTAAGGAAAAAGGAAAAAGTTCGTATCCACTGCATAACGAAAACTAGCTCTACCTCTTCTTTTGATATTATTTTAAGCCTTAATTCTGACATAATCATCATACATTTACATTCATACTCCGAAAACTACCTAGCGTTGTGTGTGGCGGAGTGTACACTGCGTACCACTGTCACGTCCCATAATTACAGTTGCAGATGGTTCGCGGGAAATTGATTGCTTGTATGCTTCCGTGTGGGCTCCAATCTCTCTGATTTTATCAGTGTGGTCGCAACGCGAGATGTACGTAGCGGGAAGCAGTACATTGTTTCAGAATGATAATCTTCACTCTGCAGCGGAGTGTGAGCTGATATGAAATTTCCTGGCTGATTAAATCTGTGTGCCTGAACCGGGACTCGAACCTGGGGCCTTTGCCTTTCACGGGAAAGCGCTCTACCACTGAGCTACCCCAACACGACTCACGGTGCCGCCCCACAACTTCAATTCTGCCAGTACCTCGCCTCCTACTTTCCAAACTTCACAGAAGTTATCCTGCGAAACTTGAAAGACTAGCACTCCCGGAAGAAAGAATTTAATGGAGACATGGCTTAGCCACAGCCTAAAGCCCTTTTTAAACGACGAAAGAAAGTGAACAAGATAGATAATAGTCGACTGCAGCACTCCTAGCGTACTAGTCCTGAACTACAATCTGATGCAAGATGTTGTGGCAGCATGTTTAGACGATAAACGTAATTGAACAGTAAAACCCGATGTTGAAAGTGAGGTTATGACAGGCTATCTGTTATGTAGGAAGGCACAGTTTAATACTGGAATTGAGGAAATAATGCTAAATGTTATTGACGGCCAAAGAAAACCTTGCAATCTATGTTTCTGGTCAGCTTAGTGTGGTAATGTTCTGGGAAGTGAAACAGCATTTCAAAACGTTCACATCTATTTTCAAGCGAAAAAAAAAAAATAAACTTATGAACACATCAACCAATATATATATGAGCATGAATAGACTTTCTTTACTTTATCTACTACGATTTTCCCACTGACATTAATTACGTCATGCACAACTGAATTTCTGTCCTTCATTTGGACTGACTTTTCCATTTAAAATGATATTTAATGATAATTACATCATCAAATTACAATCTTATTCAAATAAACAATTGGCTTCAGTCTTTTCTGTTACAATATTGCAAAACATAGACCATTTTTTGGTTTCAGATGTACGACCTCGCTTTTCGGTGGACAATAATTGAGCTACATATTGAAGTCGTCTTCAAACATTTGCAATTTACCGCTAAGATGAAGTATAATAATATTAATAACATAAATTTGCGTGCAAACCGTGTAATTGTCGACTACAATATGAATATCGCGTGACGAAAATAGGTTAACGTCCGATGTCAGCAGACGACCGTTCAATCAAAACCATCTTCTCGAGAAAGCTTAACGTGACGTTGACATTAGGTGACGGTCTGGTGACGGACACTGTAAATGCCGTCATTAGATCATAAACTTCGACATTACGCAAAATAAACGTAAATACGAAGGAAAATAGCAGACTAACTAGAGCGGTGACTGCAGCAGACAACTGCTAGCTCGCGCATGCGCAGTGAACCCACTAGTACCAAATTTAGAACTGGCCCTATTTCGTTATCGCTATGATTATCCCGAGTCGATATTAGCGCGATGATACTATTCGAGCCGTTCAAACGACAGACGGCCGCCAGTAACGCAACTTGTTATCAATCTATTACAAGCTCGTTGATCGTCTAAAACGGGCTTAAGGGAAGTTTTCAGAACGAAACTTTCTCTCCGCAGCGGAGTGAGCGCTGATATGAAACTTCTGAAAGGTTAAAATTGTGTACCGGAACCGGGACTCAAACCTGGACTCATATCAGTAGGAGGCGAGAAACTGGCAGAATGGAAGTTGTGGGGCGGCATCGTGAGTCGTGTCGGGGTAGCTCAGTGGTAGAGCGCTTGCCCGCGAAAGGCAAAGGTCCCAAGTTCGACTCCCGGTTCCGGCACACAATTTTAATCTGCCAGGAAGTTTCATATCAGCGCACACTCCGCTGCAGAGACAAAGTTTCATTCTCCTTAAATACTGATTGTCATGTTTAGACACCATTTACTAAATTATTATAGAAAGATATAAAAAAGCCTAGATCGCTGATCATCAATTTTTATTTAAGACGACCGGTTTCGCTGAACTACGTCAGCATCAACTGGTCCAAGAAAATCATTGTACAAGGCCATAATCTTGTAATGTCAATCAGTTGCTATATAACATAATTTACAGGGCATAAGTGCACTATGTTATTATAATGAAACATAATTATAATTTTGTGATAATTTTTTTATGGAATTTAACTATGGGGTCATCAGTCCATAAGCTTACAAACTACTTATGAACTAGCTAAGACTAAGGACGGCACAAATATCCATGCCCGAGGGGGCATTCGAATCCCCGACCGTAGCGGCCGTGCAGGACATGACTCTAGCGCCTCAGTCCCCTAGGCCACCGCGGCCGGCCTGACATAGTGCACCTATGCACTGTAAATTATGTTATATATAGCAACTGATTGACATTACAAGATTATGGCCTTGTAAAATTATTTTATTGGACCAGATGGTGCTGACATAGTTTATGATCAGCGATCTTGGCTTTTTTTTTCTTTCTACAATATCATAATTGGATCGCCTCCTAGAACATAAACAAACTCATTTACTAAATTAATACATCATTAGGATATGTCGTATATCTGATCTATGGAACAAGTATTAATCTAATATAAACTAACAAAAGGGTTAAATTTTGTTAGAGGCAGTTGACATGTTGTCAACTGGTCTGACAAGCACGGGGAGGAGTAATGTTTGGGGAGACCTCGGCAGTCGTCGCGCTTCGCAAGAGGTAAAATGTTGGGTGCTAGGCGGGGACTTAATTCCACCTGCGAAACCGCAGACCACGCGAAAGGGGTGGGGGAGGGGGGTTGCAGGTCTGGCCGGGGTTGCGTGAGAGTAAGGGGCGGAAGGGGTAGCGGGAGGGGGCGGGGCGTCTGTTTAGTCCCCAGTTGTTTGCGGTCTCTGTCCCCGTTAATGAGGGGCCTAGGACTTGGTCTTCTTGAGAGTTACTGTGAGTGCTTCCCGTCTGGCTGGCGGATGCAATTAAACGACGTTGTCCTCAAGCAGTCCCCGGCCGCCAAGAGAGCACAAATTCCCGGAAAGTAAAAGGTCTATTTACCGTCTCCACAACAGTGGTTTTGAAACTTAATGCCGACAGGAAGCGGCTGAGAGAGAGACATCCGTAGAGAGGGAAATTTTGGGGTGGTGTCCGAGGGTGATGCGGATATTCGCCCGCTTTTCTCACTTCTGAAGAAGCACTCCAACATCGACTCATTGTTAATTGTGGCACTCCAGGAAACGATAGTCATCATTAAGTGCTCTGGTAGGGAAAGAGAACAAGCCAGACGAGGGCACTCAGATTAAGGTGATTTGAAAGAAAACTTGCAAGCGATATATATCGAAGGAGGCAGAGATATCGATTTTGTATTCAATGAGAATACCGATAATGACAAAAGACAAAGGAGATGTATGTTGACGATGCAACCAATAACAACGGTAACCGCGTGTTTAAAATAAAAACAGAGTAAATAAGTTTTTTGTGTATGTACGTACTTTATTCGTCGTTGATGTTTCCGTCTTAGACGACACCGCGAGATGTCTATGCGTCTTACAGCATTTTTTCCCGTAACCTGGGCACACTCGTGATACGTCTCGCAGGAAAATCGGCAAAGACTCACTCGGTAGTCTGACTCCGCGCAGACAAACATTATGGAAATATATGTATTAAAATACATACAGTTTGTCCCGTTCTCCATGTCGACTTTCTCTTTTTATGGACTAATTCAATGATTTCCATAAATGCTCCACATTTGGCGCGTGTATATCCGAGTTATTGCATGACACGAATTCCACAGAGTGGTTAACAAACTCGTGGAGCAAACAAAGCCTCCTTCTGTAGGTCTTGGTACGATTTCCAACAATCCGTAAGAAGTCTTGTCCCGGGAAATTTAATTAGAGGAATAAGCGTCTATTTATAGTCTTCAAAATGAAATCCCAAGATTGCACATTAATAATTTATTCACTGACGACCGGTTTTGGTGAATTGTGTCACCATTATCTGCTCACGTGCATATTATAAGTTGGTCATCTTGTTAAAAAATTGGGTATAAAATATCAAGTGCACCATTGCACTTAGTCACTATATAAAAAATACACAAGATAAAAACATGACTGCTTACAAAATACCAAATTTTATAACAAGATGATATGTATGTGTCCAAATTATGGTGACACAGTTCACGAAACCAGTCGTCAGTGAATAAATTACTAATGTGCGATCTTGGCATTTCATTTTTAAAAGTATAAAACAATCAGATCGCCTCGAAACCCGACTATGTCAGGTAATCTTAAGCGTCTGTTTATTGCGAGAGTACACTTTGACCATAAAAAACCTTCTTGACTCTCCATTCCACCATCCCAATCTGATCTGCTTCGTGTTTTAGAAGCCTTATTTTCCATATTTTCTGGTTGTGATATGTGTTTCAGAAATTGCAACAGTTTTCCCAAACTTCCTATTGGTGTAGAATCATTTGTCACAATCATATACCAAATTTCTGGGCAAAATCCGTAGTAATCACACACAGTTCTTACTGGAAGTCCAGTTTCTGATGCTGAGTGTTCCAAAATATGATCTTTCACCCAGAAAGACACCAAGATGACACTCTGTTCAATTACTGTATGGTGACGAATTACAATGATGATAATATTATCAATATTTTCTCGCAATAGCGAACTTCTTTTAGCGTCTCTGTATAAGGTATAAATGTTCTACCAAATGGTGACTTATGAAAATTTGTGCCGGACTGGGACTCGAACCCGGGTTTCCCGATTTTCGTGAGCGGTCGCCTTATTTTGTACCTTTGTATTTGAACACCCTCGTACCTTATATTCTGATAAACTGTCGTAATATTTCTGTCTGTGGAGAAATAGAATAGTGATTTGTAGTAATAATTCGTCTGTTTGTAGCTCAAATGTTCAAATGTTTGTTAAGCTTAAGGGACTTAACTACGGGGTCATCAGTCCCTAAACTTACAAACTACTTATGAACTACCTACAACTAAGGACGGCACAAATATCCATGCCCGAGGGGGGATTCGAACCCCCGACCGTAGTGGCCGTGCAGACTGTGACGGAAGCGCCTCAGTCCCCTCGGCCACTGCGGCCGGCTGTTTGTAGCTTCTTGTGCAATATGATAGTGTGGTTTCCCATGGAAGTTGTCTTATTGAGCTATTATTCGCTAATCCACAACCGGCGTATTTAAACATTATGTCGCTCTGAGGGCTCGGTAAATATTTATATAGATAATAATAAGGAATTGGTGTTGCTAAATAGCCTAGTAATATGCGTATATTGGACATATGTCGATGGGTAGGACTTTCTTAACATGTCTCCCATTTATCCAACCGGGGAATGGTGTCCTACGGCTTCATGCAATTCGAATCATATGTTACGTCTGCCAGTTTCAAAATGGGGACTGAAATACATATGGAACAACCACTCCAAACCCACGACCGCTCGATTTACAAGTGTGAGCTCTACCGTTAGACCACCAGTTACTTTTCAAATCTTTTGTTTCAGATAACATATTCTCACCGTGTATAGGTGATTATTTTACACTGTTTTGCATTACAGGAAGTACGCATCCCTTGGACCTGATCTACCGCGTCGGCTTCTACAGGTTTTGGTTATTGAGTTTCCAGTTTCACAATATGTGACGTAAATGACTTTATTTTTGACTTCATCAACTAAGTTCTTAACTTTTTATCACCGAATGTGCGTCGTAGGCCTTAACATTTCCCATCAAATTGCAGTGACCTCTACTTACACCTGGGAAAAAATTGTGTTGGCACTTAGGCACACAGATTGATGGACGGATGAACAGACATCATACAGACCTTTTACCGATTTAAATTTTACAAACTGAGGTAAAATTACATTAAATGTAATTCTTTGTCCGTGAAAGAGAATGGAAGAGATTAAAATGTTCGTGGCGACTAAAAGGCTAAAATTGAATTTTTCATCTGATGACGCTGAGATTACCTCATGGCAATTAGCAGTTAGACGGTATCTCTATTGAAATGAAAATCTCTGCTTACAGCGCGAAAGGTTCCCACTGCTAACGAAATCGATGGTCAATTTGATGTGGAAAATTTATTGGGTCTCTGTGACGCTCTGTATTGTCTGTATATGACGATATTTACCGGACCCTTTTAAATCAAAGGTAACGGATTTCAAGAACTGGAATGCTATCCATGGAATACTCGCCTCTCTTAATATTTCGAGAGTATTATAAGCACGAGTAAAGTGCCATATTCTTTTTCGAATTCACAAAAGCGTTGCCCACTATCGAATACTGCAGAATTATAATCATTAGATGGTCATACGAAATACATTTCCAGAAACATAACTTGAAGCATAATTGCAATGAAACGCGTTGCTTAATTGATAAACATCGTGTGAGTTCCAGAGAATTCTATAGTTCCAGTGAAAAGAGAATATTTATGTCATGGGATCAGCTCCACTGACGAATTGTTCACCGAGGAGACGCCGCCGCGGTGCGGCCGAGAGCATTGAGGCGCTATGCCGTGATGCGCGAGGCTGTTCCCCGTCGGGGCTTCGAATCCTCCTAGGGCATTGATGTTTGCACTGTCTTTAGTATAAGTTAGATCATAAGTAGTTTGTAAGTTTAGGGACTGATAACCCCGATGTTAAGTCCCATAAGCTATACAAACATTTGAACATTTTGATTTTGAGAAGGAGACCTTCAGGTCTCGGAGAATCAGTTTAGGATGAGGCTTCGCATCTTAGTGGTATACGTCAAGGGTGTCCACCCATAGTAATTTTAAAGCTCACTATTCAGAAAATTCCAAGAAAAGGGCTAGTCAAACAGATGCGTGACGAAATTTCGAAATAGCTCAAGTGGTAGCTTGCGTGACAGTCATGCGCATGATTGGGGTTTGATCCTACCTGGGAAAACATTTTATTCTTACTATTTGTTTTGAAAATTATAACATTTTTTTAAATAAAACTAAATATAAAAGTAAACTTGTTCGCCGGCCGCAGTGGCCGAGCGGTCTGCCGCGCGCCAGTCAGTCTGCACGGCCACTACGGTCGGGGGTTCGAATCCCCCTCGGGCATGGATGCTTGTGTCGCCTTTATTATAGGGTAGTTCATTAGTTGTTTGTAAGTTTAGGGAGCGATGGCCCCGCATTTTAGTCCCTTAATCTTAATAAACATTTGAACATTTTAAACATACAGAGAATTGTGCTCTTAATTCAATATTATGGTGTTCTACCGATAATTGACGGGTCAGTAAAATTGTACTAATGTGCCTTCGTTTTGTATGGGTTACACATTAACAGCTGTATCCATGTACTCAAAAATTGATCACATTTAACTGCATTTGATCTATACGTCCACCTCCTAAAATATTGATTGTTTCTCATCAAACAGCACATTCAGTCTCATAAGTTGAGCAACTCCAGGTCAAGATACAGGCTTATTCACAAACATTTGGTAATTTTCATTTCGGATTTGGTGTTGTTCTACAACACATTAAGCATTAATTTTTATAATCGTCCTGTGTCCCTGGTCATTAAATGTGGCACTTTTTGGTCAACTTACATCATTACAATAACGTGAAAGGATTTGCACCCACTGCGATCGAGTTCTAAAATGTCATGACGTATTCCTACTGAATAGTTTGGCACATAACAAATTTCCTTTGAACGTTGAATGTACTCGGGTAATAAGACCGCGCCGCGGCGAGGGGGCCGAGGGCATTGAGGCGCTATTCTCCGATGAGCGAGGTCGTTTCCCGTCTGGGGCATGGATGTTGGTGTTGTCTTTAGTGTAAAGTAGTATATAAGTAGTTTGTAAGTTTAGGGACGTCATCGCTGGCCTTGAGTCCGAATATTGTATATTTTAAAAACTTTCAACCACCATATCTTCCACCCTCTTATAGCTGTCGACTTGAAACTGCTATGGTATACAACGGGAGACTTCGTTCTACAACTATACACAGACAATCCGTTTGCGTTGTGTACTTCTTGAGCTGAGGAAAATATTGACACACACGTAGAATCCTATATACGTCTATGAATTTCGACCCCCATATCTTCCACCACTTTGTCGTTACCTACTCTCAACCAGCATAGAGCACAGGGGAGACTGATACATACTGGCACATACAGGAACTATTCTTTTGCGATTTGTAATTTTGGCTAGATTTTACTCATATTTCGCAGAACAAAGCAACCAATAAAACCAATTTCAGAAATATGGTACTGTCGGTAAGTCAAAGAGTAAATATAATTTTCAAGGCGTAATTATTCTTCCGTATTTAGCGTTATAGTCTTCAAATCACTAAATATATATCCGATCGCCATAAAACCGTGCTTAAAACCTTCCTCTCGTATAAATTTGTAACTACAATTTTTCGTCTCAGCGTTTTGAAGTTCGGACGTGATAAGCCTACACCGAACAGACGCTGAAAATTATATTGCAATAAATATGACCAGTATTGAAGGAAAAAGAGAAAAATGACGACATAAGCTAGAACATGGGCGTTAAAATAAAGGGAGATAGCGTTATCTATGCTAAGCACATACTTTAGTTGAAGCCTGTCCGCCATCTTGGTGAGTTGTGGAATGCTATTTCTCCCTTAAACTTATGCGATGAGTCAGTATTAATTCATTGAATTGACAGTCAGCGCAAAGTATGCACTTTGAATCAATATATTTCCTTGAATAAATACTAATAAGTACTCATCATAAGATATTTGAAAAATTAATCTTAAGGGTAATTTTCACGTGGCAAAATCTCAGGACGTATTAATTCTCTTTTAAGTGACATAAAATATCAGCTTTACAATAGGGACACTTCTCGATGTCTTGGCGACGTGGCGGGACAGGCTTCACTTTCCACCGAAAGGGCGTCTCCCTCTATTCCAGTCTCCTCGAGCTAGAATTGAACTGGCTATTCTCCAAATAATAAAGGACTACGCTAACCTCTGGACCACCAATTTCTCTTGCATGTAGCTTGCTGAAAGCTTCAACACGCGGTTATATGTTCGACGTGTGAAACTACCACTGCAATTTTCTCAAACTCGTTTAAGTATTGCACATTCTGTTGTCCTAAAGGTCTGCTGAAAGGGTAGGAATTCTGAAGAAAATCCATAATGCGAACGTGGTGGCCTCCCCTTGAAACTTTGTAGAAAATAACACATATGTATTTTCTTTCTCCTTCCCCCTGTGGCGCATTTGTTTTTTACTGGACATAAATTAACGCCACATTTATATAACCATCATCTGTTGTAGATGTTCAGTGGTGTCGAAGATCTTGTAGCTCGCCTGCCGTTAACACGTTACAAAATTATGTTGTGACGTCGGGTTCTTGGCTTTTCAGGAAAATACATTTGTGACTATTTCATTTGATTTTTAAGTATGTTTATTCATGCATTTCTGACAAAGCAATTTCACAACACACTTCCATACCAAATAAAATGTTACTTCACAAAGACTGCCATAATACTCTCGCCTCCTTCAGACTCACTACAGAGACTCCTCATACTGAGACTCACTGACTTAGATTGACTCAGTTCGCACCAATTTAAATATTTAACAATTTGTTCATGAAAAATACGCATATTTTGGTTTACATAAAGATACACAAAAGTATGACAGATGTAAATGAAATAATACAAAAGATCGTAAGTAAACAATAATTAGCGCAGTATTAATGTTTCCATTATTGTTCGACATTAAGCTTCAATAATTTAATTAAGTTTGTTAGAAGACCCTAGGTATGCAGATGATGATTAAAATAATTTGACAGAAGCGCTATAAAATGCTTATGTAATATAAACATGCAATATTAGCTTACAATGCTACGACCAATTGTGGTATGGAATACTTCAGTTATTTAAACAAACGGGACCCTCCTAGATAAATATATTACACCCCTATAGGCAAAAGTGATATTGTAAGGGTGAAAATGCCTTGGGAGGTTTAAATTACATACTTGCTTTCGGACGATTATCTCCGTATTCAAGAGAAAAACACAGAAATATTCAATATAAGACATTGGTCGAAATCCTTGCTTTATTAATACCAAATCGATTTTAATCTATTAATCAAAGAAAAATGTATTTTTGTTACTCATGACGGCATGTGCTTTCCGTTTCCATTTATTGAAATCTGTTGACATTAAATTCGTCAAATTTTCAGTAGAATAAAAAGAACGTTAAAGAGACCAAGACACAGAGTTCAGCTAATTGATATCTGTGAACAGACACGGTTAGAACAGTAACGTGTACATCAAATACATAGGCGTAATAATATATATACGTGCTACATTAATTTCATTTGTAACGAATTTCATTTGAACGGCATGTATGAGCCTTAATATAAAAATATAATAATGGAAAGTCCAGGTTGGAATTAATAATATAGTAAGGACAGTTTACAACTCACCGCAAAGACGTGGTGACGAGCTGCGACAGGCACATACAAAAGACACACACATACAATACTTTCAGCTATCGGCCATGGCCTTCTTCAGAAAATAGAACAATCACACAGGCACACAACAGTATGATGGTTGTATGACTGTTGTGTTCTGAAGAAGGCCATGGCCGATAACTGAAAGTGTTGTGTTCTGAAGAAGGCCATGGCCGATAGCTGAAAGTGTTGTATGTGTGTGTCTTTTGGATGTGCCTGTCACAGCTCGTCGCCACGTCTTTGCGGTGAGTTGTAAACAGTCCTCACTATATCCTTAATATAAACATGTATTTATGATTGAAATTTTCCTGGTGGGTTAAAACTGTGTACCGGAAACGAGATTCGAACCTGGGACCTTTGCCTTTTGCTGGCAAGCGCTCTACCGACTGAGCTATCGCGGCACCATTCACGGTCCGTCCTCACAACTTTACTTCCGCCAGTACCTCGCCTCCTACTCTCCAAACTCCACAGATTTCTGTGAGACATGCGTGACTAGCACAACTGGAAGACAGGATATTTATCAACAGCCTAAGGGATGTCTCCATAATGAAATTCTATCTCTATCTATGTTTTCTCTATTTCTTTCTACATAGGTGTGAATTTGTTACTTTATCTTGTATTAGCTTGAGGATCTGCACTGATGATTGTCACTTTGTGACGTACTTCGATTTGCTGTTAACAAAGCAAGGATTACGACTAATGCTGCTTATCCATGTGTTATATATTAACCATGGTGTTTTAGTGCTGCACACAGAGCCCTGAAGTAAATCTGATCTCAATCTGATCAAATCACCTTTTTAAAGTTTAAAAGTGGTAAAGGTAGTATGTGTGTGGGGCAAGCGTGTCACTGTTTGTGTTAAGAGACCGTCCCCGCTAAAATAAACAAATAAATGTTCTGTTTTAGTTTTGGTTACAAAATAATTTGACTAAGGAATGAGACTTAGTACCTTCCATTGCCCTGTTAGAATAAATTGCAACTGACATGGATTCCAATGATCTTACGTAAATGTGGTTTTGTTTGATGCGCAACTGATAACACTTTAAATTGTACAGTAGTTAATAAGTTAACAGTAATTAAATTCGTAATTTGTGTACACATTAATCTCGTGTGTGTGAAACAATGTGAACAAATGAAAAGTTCAGATCTGTTAGCGTACACCATATACCAGTAGCCAGACCTTACAAGCACAATTCGACCTCGAAAGCGAAGAAAAGTAGCGTGCTACTACTACGATAATTTTGTGACTTCAATAAACTGGATGTCAAACAAGGATATTTGAGATTAATTGGATACCAAAATCACTGCACTTGATAATGTGCCTATCTGAACAACAATTACCATACTGATTCAGCATAATAAAAATGTCCTACAAATCTGGTAAAGATTTCAAGCATCACTCACTGCAAATATTTCTTATCTCTTTACGTGATCTACTTCTCTTCTGATCAGACAAATCACTTTAACGGTTGCTGACATTAATTGGCGTAATAATTTTTAACCTTAATAAAGACTGAGAAAATCTCTAACTTCGAACTTTACTGGATTTATTAATAAACTACTTCCTGCTCTCATTAATAGACCAACTGATCATGACAAAATCCCTACACTGAACCGTTCTAATTAGCACATAAATTTACAAACACAGTAATTATGCAATACTATCATAAGAAACAATGATCAGAACGGTTAGCAATTCAAATTGGTGAAAGGAACGAGGAACTGGTAAAATAACTCAGGGTTAAATGATACATGCAAGCTGCACTAAATATTATTTATTAGCAAAAAGACAAACACCAACTACAATAGTTCAAATACAGGCTACAATACAATAGAAAAGAACAAGTTTACCTTATTTGAGACAGATTAATTTGCATGCAAAATTTACACTCTGCAGACTTGGTTGCGACTCTTCAAAACTGTCTGAATTTTTACTCTTCGAGTCTAACACACAGACTAACCCGACAGTTCCAAGACCACTACTCAATGACTAAACTCTACCATCATCAGACATCGACTCTCCTACACGAAGGTCACATACCGACTCATACGCAACAACTGTGAATGAAAGACACACTCCAAAGATAAAACAAAGTGTTTGGTTTACAGGAAAGATATGAAAATAAGTACAGTACGTTATTTCGATTAGTGACACGGTACAAAACATTACATAAATTGGTTTTCTACGGAATTAAAGCGTAGGTTTTTGGAACAAAACATTCTCAAGGTTGTATGACAGGCAAAAATTACGTGAAAATTATTTTGCGTACTCCTTTCAAGTTTAATGGTAGTTAGTTATCTTAATGTAATGTAATAATCCCCATTCCAAAGGAAACAGGCGCAGACAGGTTTGAAAATTACAGAACCATCAGTTTGATAAGTGATAGTTGCAAAATTTTAACTCGAATTATCTACAGGAGAATGGAAAAGCTGGTAGAAACTGACCTCGGGGAAGATCAGTTTGGATTCAGGAGGCTATACTCACTTTACGTCTTATCTTATAAGACAGATTAAGGAAAGGCAAACCTACATTTTTAGCTTTTGTAGTTTTGGAGAAAGCTTTTGACAACGTTGACTGGAATACACTCTTTCAAATTCTGAAATTAGCAGGGGTAAAATACAGGGAAAGGGGAGTTATTTAAAACTTGTACAAAAGCCAGACCGCAGTTATTAAACTCGAAGGGCATGAAAGGGAAGCATCAGTTGGGAAGGGAGTAAGACAGGGTTGTAGCCTTTCGCCGATGCTATTCAATTTGTACATCGAGCAGGCGGTGAAGGAAAGCAAGGAAAAATTTGGAATAGAGATTAAAGTTCAGGGAGAAGAGATAAAAACATTGCGTTTTGCCGATGACATTGTAATTCTGTCAGGGACAGCAAAGGACCTGGAAGAGCAGTTGAATGGAATGTACAGTGTGTTGAAGAGAGCGTATAAAATGAACATTAACAAGAGCAAAACAAAAATAATGGAATGCGGTCTTAGAAAATCAGGTGATGCTGAAGGATCTAGATTAGATAACGAAACAATGCAGGTGGTAGATGAGTTTTGTTACTTGGGTAGTAAAATAACATGTGATGGTCGCAGTACAGAGGATATAAAATGCAGAATGGCAATGGGAAGTGTGGTGTCGCACAAGTACAAAGTGCGCGCCACCTACTTTCGCCGCGCGCCGCCATGCACGCACGGCGCGGCGTTCTCACGACGACAGCCACGAGCGCCCTCTGCTGCAACCCCGCTCGTGGCCACCACGGAAAGACACCGGTCACTTCGAACTGAGATAGCAACCAGTTAAGACCTTCGTAATCAGATAGGCACCAGTGAAGACTTTGCTATCGTACAGGCACTAGGCAGGCCTCTAACAACTATGTATCAACATTCTGCAGTACTATGTAAAAGTTAAGTATTGTTACATTCTGTGCAATATATATCTCTTTCTAATTTACTCTAGTGTTTATAGTTTCTGGCTGCTCCCCTCCGTACCTGCACCAGCGGGCTATCCTTATTCCTGTGTCGGTGTTATTCCACTCGGCCACCGACACCTACGACGAGGCTGGGACACAAAAGCGACGTCGAAGTTGGGACACAAAAGGAAGAAAGGCATTTTTGAAAAAGAGAAATTTCCTAACATGGAATATTAATTTAAGTGTAAGGAAGTCGTTTCTGAAGGCATTTGTGTGGAGTGTTGCCTCGTACGAGAGTGAAACATGGACGATAAACAGTGCGGACGGAAGAGGATAGAGGCTTTTGAAATGTGGTGCTACAGAAGAATGCTGAAGATTAGGTGGGTAGATAGCATAACTAATGAAGAGATACTGAACAGACTTGGTGAGAAAAGGAATTTTTGGCGTTTCCTGACTAAAAGAAGGGATCGCTTGGTAGACATCGGGAATCGTAAATTTAGCATTGGAGGGAAGTGTGTGGGGTCAAAATCGCAGAGGGAGACCAAGAGATGCATATAGTAAGCAGATTCAAGTGGATGTGGCTTGTCGCTCTTATGAGGAGAGCAAGAGGGTTGCTCAGGATAGAGTAGGGTGGAGAGCTGCATCAAACCAGTCTCCGGACTGAAGACTATAACAACAACAACAGACAATATCTTTACTGCAATATCTTTAAACAAAAAATAAACATTGTCACAAAAAATTAAGTTTTACAGTTCCTAGGAGAACACTTACTTCTACTAAATCAAGGATTATAAATACAGACATCAGTGTTTACAATACAATTGACAATCGATATATATATCAAATCATTAAAATAAATAATTTAGTAAGAATTGCATAAAACAATAATAAACAATGGATTATTAGAGAAAGAAGTATGATATAGTGTTACACTAACTCATGAAGCCGACAGTGAGTATAACTGCAGCGTCTGTGTATTTGCAGTCACTTTAGGAAGAAAAGAATTAAATTAAATTAAAATATATATATATATATATATATATATATATATATATATATATATATATATATATATATATATTCTATTCTTTCTCCACCCCGAGGAGTGGAGCGGGCTGTTTGAGAATATCTGATTTTTATTTTTTTGCTATCAAGATAACTGTAAAATAATAATGCTCATCTCACTCTCCTGCAAACAGATAATTCTTTTATATATATACATATACGGGATTGCTAGGTTCCTGTTGAACACCATCGTTATGCTAAGGAAACACACACACACTAATGCCCGAGGGAGGACTCGAACTTCCGACGGCGAGCAAACCGCACGCCCCGCAGCAAGTAGCCTTAGAGCGCTCGCCCATTCCACAGCGGCAGAGTGTTGGAAGGTCTGGTATGTATTCCACGGCCCAAAAAATGAAAACAATGTACTTTTTTTTAATCTGCGTCGTAAAGGGGTACAATTACGTGGTTTATAAAAGTGAGTCTTTAATTATTATGTTCTACTGTGTAACGCTAAAAAGAAACTTATCGAGACAATTATTATTAGCCGCGGCGGAGTGGCCGGGAGCATTGAGCCACTAAGCTGCAGGTAGGACGAGAAGCTTACACGCAGTATCAGTTCTCCTTGGTGCCCTCCACTGAGGTAAGGACGGGCGGTGCTCCTCGCCTTGCAGTAGGGGCGCGCGGTGCCTTGCAGGCGGCCGGCGGCTAGACGGGGGCGGCAGCGCTTGTCGGCCCCTCGGAGACATTAATCTGGAGCCATTGTGCGCCACCCCCGGCGCCGCTGCCACCCCTAATGAGCCGCCTCATCGGCCGGAAGAAGGCGCCGCCGAGAGCTGATAGCGCTGCGGGGGTAGCGAGGCGCCGCTACTAACAAAGTAACAGCTCCACTGGGCTGGGGGCAGGTAGGCGGGACTCACTCACCACTAGGTGTGCTCTCGGAATACACTTTTAATGCTTGAATAAGTACATTGCCAAAAACAGTTAAAGTAACAGGTGAGATGCCCTACACAGTATACATATTGTTGTTGTGGTCTTCAGTCCGCAGACTGGTTTGATGCAGCTCTTCACGCTACCATGTCCTGTGCAAGTCTCTCCATCTGAGAATACTTTCAGCAACTGACATCCTTTTGAAACTGCTTACTAGATTCGTCCCTCTACGATTTTTACACCACACGCTTCCTTATAATGCTAAGTTGCCAATTCCTCGATGTCTCAGAATGTGTCCAGTCAATCTATCCCTTCTCTTGCTCAGGATATGCCAGAAACTCATTTTCTCTCCGATTCGGTTAAGCACCCCCTCATTAGTTACGGGATCTACCAATCTAATTTTCATCATTCGTCTGCAGCACCACATTTCAAAAGCTTCTATCAACTCCTTATCGTCCACGTTTCACTCCCATACAATGCTACACTCCAGAAACACTTTCAGAAACGGCTTCCTAACATTTAAATTAATATTGGATGTTAATGAGTTTCGCTTCTTTAGAAACGCTTTTCTTCCCAAAGCCATTCTGCATTTCATATCTTCTTTACTTCGGCCATCAGAAGTTATCTTGCTACCCAAATAACAAAATTCATCTACTACTTTTATTGTCTCATTGCCTAATCCAACTCATTCAGCATCGCCTGATTTTCTGACATTGCATACCATTACCTTCGTTTTACTCTTGTTTATGTTCATCTTATATCTTCGTTTCAAGGCAATGTCCATTCCATTCAATTGCTCTTCCAGATCTTGCTGACAGAATTACTATGTCATCGGCAAACCGCAATGTTTTTATTTCTTCTCCCTGCACTTTAATGCCCTCTCCATACATACCGTAATGTATTTTATTCATCTATTGGTTACAATTGTAATTTATGTGTGATATAGTACGATAATTTGCTGTCTCAAATCCTTACATGCTATGTACATGGCGTTTATATGAAGGGATACCATGAGAAGTCATTCTCGTTGCTTTCTAATGTTGTTGTTGTGGTCTTCAGTCCGGAGACTGGTTTGATGCAGCTCTACACCCTGAGCAAGCTCCCTATCCTGATCCTCTTCAATTCCTCTAATGAATGGCAACTCACATCCATCGTAATCACCTTACTATATTCTTCCCTTGGTCTCCCTCTACGATTTTCCTCCCACAAACTTCCCTTCAATGCTAAATTTACGATTCCTTTATGTCTGACTGTGTCCTACCAATCGATCCATCCTTATTGTCAAGGTATCCCAAAATTCCTTTTCTCCACAATTCTGTTCAGTACCTTATCATTAGTTTACGCGACCTACCCACCTAATGTTCAGCACTCTTCTGTAGTACCACACTTCCTGTCTAAACTATTTATCGTACAATTATCACTCTCTTACAAGGCAACACTCCACACAGATGCCTTCAAAAAAGACTTCCTTACACTTAAATTAATATTAGATGACAGCAAATTTATCTCCTTCAAAACTGCTCTTCTTCCCATTGCCATTCTTCATTTTATATCCTCACTACTGCGATGATCATATGTTATTTTACTGCCAAGTAACAAAGACAATTTATCACTAACCTAATTCCTTTAGCATCACCTGATTTTATAATAGAGTATTCCATTACTCTTATTTTGCTGTTGATGTTCATCTTTTACGCACATTTCAATACACTGTCCATTCTGTTCAATTAATCTTCCAGGTCCTTTTCTGTCCCTGATAGAATTACAATGTCATCAGCAAAACGCAATGTTTTCATTTCTTCAAAATGTTAAAATGTTCGTTAAGATTAAGGGATTTACCTGCGAGGTCATCAGTCCCTACTCTTACAAACTACTTATAAACTAGCTTATACTGAAGACGATCAAACATCCATGCCCGAGAGGCGATTCGAACCCCCGACGGTAGCCTCACGCATCATAGCATAGCACCTCAATGCGCTCGGTCGCTCCACCGCGGCTTCATTTCTGCTCTAATACTTTCTCCAAACTTTGCTCTCATTCACACCATGCTCAATGTACAAACTGAATAACATCGGAGAAAGGCTACAACCCTGTCGTACTCCCTTCCAAACAACTGCGTCCCTTTCACGCCCTTTACCTCTAATAACAGATATTTGGTTAATGTGTTAGCAACCTTCTTTTCCCTATATTTTGCTCCTGCTGACTTCAGAATTTGTCAGAGTGTATTCCAATCAACATTGTCAAAAGCTTTCTCCAATTCTACAGAAGTAGAAATGTAGGTTTACCTTTCCTTAATCTATCTTCTAAGACAAATCGTGAGTATTTTAAATCAAAGGCATCGGATTCCAAGAACTGGAATGCTATCCATGCAATACTCGCCTCTCTTAATAGCACGAATAAAGTTCCACACTCTTCTTAGAATTTACAAAAGCGTTGCCCACTACTGAAGATTGCAGAATTACAAACATTAGATGATTATTCGAAATACATTTCAAGCATAATTGGCTAACGAACATTGCAATGAAACGTGTTGCTTAATTGACAAACATCGTGTGAGTTCCAGAGAATCATATAGTTCCAGTAAAAAGAGAATATTTATGCCATGGGATCAGCTACAATGACGAATTGTTCACCGACAAGAAGACGCCGCCTCGGAGCGGCCGAGAGCATTGAGGCGCTATGCTGCGATGCGCGAGGCCGTTCCCCATCGGGGGTTCGAATCCCCCCCCCTGTCTTTAGTATAAGTTAGATCATCTTTGTAAGTTTAGGGACTGATGCCCCGAAGTTAAGTCCCATAAGCTTTACAAACATTTGAACATTTTGCTACTTCATCTTCCTCCTCTTCGCTTCCTGCAATATTTTCACGAAGTTTATTTCCTTTGTAGGGTCCCTCTATTATACTCTTTCCACCTTTCAGCTATCCCTTCTTTACACAGAACTGGTTTTCCTTTCGAGTTCTTGACATTCATACAGCAGTTTTTCTTGTCTCAGAATGTGTCTTTTATTTTCCTATAGGTGTTATCTATTTTTTCCTTACATAAACATTCTTCTACAAATTTGCATTTGGCTTCTAGCCATGCCTGCTTATCCATTTTGCACTGCTTGTCTATATCATTTCTTAGTCGTCTGTAATTCATTTCATCAATGAAATTTAGTATTTCCTGTTATATCCCAGGATATTTTTTAGGTATTGCCTTTCCAGCTATTCGGTCCTCTGCTGTTCTCTTCTCTTGTTTTATTTATTTTGTCAATTGTTGCCTATTGTTGCCTAAATGTCAGGTTTCTTCAATTTATCCAGGACAGATCTCCTTACTTTCCTATATTTCTGTAGTTCTTTCAGTTTGAGCCTACATTTCATGACCAATAAGTTATGTTCGGAGTCTATATCTGCCCATTGGATACATCTAACAGTTTAGATACCTTCTGTTGTGTCCTGGTCTCTTCCAAGTTTACAACCTTCTTTGATAGTTCTCGAACGAAGTGTTTGTTCTGATTAAATTATGTTTCGTACAAAATTCTACAAGACCGCTTCCCCTTTTCATTCCTCTTTCCCAGTTCATATTCGGCCACTATTTTTCATTCCTTTCCTTTTCCAAATAAAGAATTCCAGTCCCACATCACAATTAAATTTTCCTCTCCCTTAACTGTCTGAATAATTTCATTTACCTCCTCATACATTTTTTGGATCTCCTCATCATTGGCAGAGCCAGTGGGCATATAAACTTGTACTACTGTGGTCGGTGTTGGCTTCGTAACTATCTTGTCTACGATAATGCGATCACTTCGGTGCTCGTAGTAGTTTACCCTCATTCCTATTTTCTGATTCATTATTAGTCCTACTCCTGTTATACCCCCAACTGATTTTGTATTTTTAATTCTGTACTCACCTGACTAGAAATCCTGTTCCTCTTTCCAGCGAAATTCACTAATTTCTGCTATATCTAATTTCAACCTCTTCATTTCCGTTTTTATATTTCTAACCTCCTTACCCGATAAAGGGATTTAACATTCCACGCTCTGTTCCGTAAAATGTCAGTGTTGTCTTTCCTGATGACGACATCCTTCTAAGTGGTGACCGCCCGGAGCTACGAATGGGAGCTAATTTACCTCCGGAATATTTTACCCGAGAGGATGACATCATCACATATTCATACAGTAGATCTACATTTCCTGGGGAAAAGTGACGGCTGTAGTTTCCAACTGCTTTCAGCCGTTCGCAGTAACTGTTCGGCAAAGCCACATTAGCTGACGTTACAACGCCAGATCAGTCAATCATTCAGGCTGTTGCTCCTGCAACTACTGAAAAGGCTGCTGCCCCTCTTCAGGAACCACTCATTTGTCTGATCTCTCCACAGATACTCCTCCGCTATAGTTTCACAGCGGCTCTCTGTATCGTTGAGGCAGGCAGGCCACCCCACCTCGGGCAGTGTCTGTGGATCATTGGGTTGTATATCATCACTTCGGATGACCTGTACTGTTGCACACCTGTATGTCGTGGACAGAATGAGTTTATCAATCATCTCCTCAGGGCTATTCAGCCATTCTTTCGCGAGTGCAATATACAGCTCTGCAACCGAGGTGCTGATCTGACTGCAATACATGTGCAAAGTGCATCCCAGACATGCTCAATCGAGTTCGGTTAACTAGATGGCCACTTCATTCGTTCAATTCCAACAGAGTAAGCGTATTGTTCACCAGTGCTGTTCTGTGCGGAAGAGCGTTATCGACTTCCACAAGGAACCCATCTGTTATAGGACTATGGTAGACCACAGCAGAAGAGCGACGGATCTATACCTCTGAGCAGTAATTGTGCCATTCAGAACGTCATGGAGGTCAGTACGTTCGCACCATTCGTCCAACACCATGATATGGTGATACCTCATACACTTGAGAGAACGACGATTGTCCAGCTGAACACAAAATTTTCACTTAACTGTGAACAGATCCGGACGCCATTCGTTACAATTCTGATATTCCACTGCCCAGTTTCTGCTGGCTAAACGGTTTCGTGTTTGTAATGGAACATACAAAATTGACCTCCGACCGTAGAGGCCACATTTCCGAAGGCGATTCCGGACTATTTGTGTTGATTATATATTTTTTTGACGACGTTACAGTGTCCATTTTAATGAAATAAATCGTAATTTCCGATCACTTACAGCATCACTGTACTAGGTTTAGATGGAATACCAAATTGCGGCGAATGAAAATTTGTGCCCGGCTGGGATTCGAACCCGGGATGTCCCGGCCGGGCACAAATTTTCAGTCGCCGAACTTTGGTATTCCATCTTAACCTAGTACAGTGATGCCATAACTGATCGCAAATTGCGATTTATTTCATTAAAATGAACGCAGTAACGTCGTCAAAAATATATATATAATTGTATACAAGCCGAGGCTGGGCTCCTGACGACAATTAATTGTGTCTCGAAACCTCGCGGTCTGTTCTCACTGTTGCGGGAATACAGTATTGTGGCTGCGAGCATTACAGAACAAATAGACTGTGGTAACAGGAAAGAGACAGCGTGGCGAATGGAGATTTGTGTGTGGCGGGAGACGTGCAGGGAAGAGTCTTCTGCATTCGGGTTGGTCACTGTATCCTCGGTGGTGGAGTAGTCAACGCGTCTGCCTAGTAAGCAGGAGACAGACAGTTAACCAGGGATAACCAGAGATAACCCAGTTGTTTGGCGTGGACGACCTTGACCTTGCGTCCTTCAACGTTTCCTGATTTCTGAAATAGCATCCAGGTCGTGGAAACTACACTTTGGGGCACTATAACAGCTGCATCCTCCTGCCTATATGTCTGTCCGCTTCCAATATGCAGCAGCTTCGGCTAAGTCAGGTTGTCCTCGCAATGGAATACATGCTCACTAACGCATCGCATGCGCTTGTGTAATTCGCTTGGTAAAATAAACACAACTCAGCATCAAGCCCTCTGCAGCAATAGCCTGTTATTACCATTATTTCGGTTCCCGTAATGTTGTTGTCTCCACTCCGTAGAACCGACAGAAATACATCGAACCGTTTTAGTTCATTCTGCCGATGACACTTTCTGTGCAACCTAACCATTATTTTGAACGGTAATGCGCGGGCGCATACAGCGCAAACTATGGCTGCTCTGTTCTGTCGATGGGAGTGGGAAATACTGTACCGTCCACCATTATCCACGTACTTAAGCCCTTGCGACTTTGATTTGATTCCGATGATGAAGAAACCACTTCGTGGTATTTGTTTCATAACTGTTCCAGAGATTCGACAGGCAGTAGACAACCCCATTCGCACCATCAACAGAACAGGCTTTGCTAACGGTGTACTACGCCTTCCACATCGCTAGCAACGGGTTCTACACAACGCTGGTGACTGCTTTGAAGAAAAGTAGTAGGTGTACACATGTAACGCTTTTGTATTGATTGTGAATAAATAGTACAACTATTTAAGTTCCAACCTTTGTATTATAGCGACGGTAAACCACATTACACAACTGAAACAAATATGAACACACGCCTTAGCCACTAAATGCATATGTACAAATTCTAAGAACTGCTGAACTGGGGTTTCTATAGAACCTCAATAATGAGCAATGTTTGGTATTGTTCACCGTATCCACAATAAAAAAGCACTACCGATCTCATAACGCACGTAATTATTCTGAGAAATGCGAAGAAAAAGCACTGCCGATCTCATACTGCCATAATTATTCTGAGAAATGCTAACAAAGCCTTTCTATGGAACCTCAACAACGGCCAGCCATTTGGATTTACAGTTGGTGTTGATACGTTTCTATAAACGTAGTTTTGTTGATAGATGTAAAAAAGGCGTGTGATATTCGTGTAACAGACGCTTCTAACTTATCGCAAAAGCCGAAGGATGACCACCTGACATTAAAATAATCGTATTTAGCAGTCTACATACATACTCCGCAATTCACCGTAAGGTGCGTGGCGGAGGGTACACTGTACCACTACTAGGCATTTCCTTTCCTATTCCACTCCCAAATTGAACGTGGAAAAAAAGAATGCCTATATGCCTCCATACGAGCCCTAATTTCTCTTATCTCGTCTTTGTGATCTTTACGCGAAATGTAAGTAGGCGGCAGCAAGATCGTACTACACTCAGCTTCAAATTCCGGCCCTCTAAATTTACTCAACAGAAATTCACGAAAAGAACGTCGTCTTTCTTCCAGCGATCCCCAATTGAGTTCTCGTAGCATTTCCATGACACTCGCGCATTTGTCGAACCTACCGGTAACAAATCTAGCTGCTCGTCTCTGAACCGCCTCTATGTCCTCATTTAAATTGATCTGCTGCGGGTCCCAAACACTTGAGCAATACAAGCGTACAAGCGTACAAGCGTTTTATACACGGTCTCATTTACAGGTGAAGTACATCTTCCCAAAATTCTCCCAATAAACCGAAGTAGGCTGTCCGCCTTACTCACAACCGTCCTTACATGCTGGTTCCATTTCATATCGCTCTTCAATGTTACGCCTAGATATTTGAACGACGCGACAGCATCAAGAAGCTCACTATTAATGCTGTATTCGAACATTATGGGATTGTTTTTTCTACTCATGCGCAGTCCCTGGATTTGAGTGGATTTGTCAGCTGTTCAGATCTCAACATAATGTTCATGGTCTGCAAATTTGTTCTTGCTTTATATCCACTAAAGTGGACAACTTCTCTACATACATCTGGTGAAAAACAGATACGTTGCTCCGGATTAACTTAAGACGTTCGTCGAATGTATAGTTATTATCCCAATAATCAATACCTCAGAGCGAATGGAGCCAATGGAAGTCATTCGAAATCCAGTATGACCATCAGAATTTACAACAGATCTTTATGACTTTGGGGATCAAATTATTAAAAAAGCATAGGTGACGTTCTTTCTGGATTGAAAAATTATTAAGGTAAGCGGCAACCAAACAACTATACTATTTAGTGTGTAGAATACACGAAACTGAACACTTACCACCAGAGTTGCGGGGAAAACATCATCCAGACAATACCAACGACAGCAAGAGCAGGCAAGTGCAAGGCATATAGCAAAATCAATTTAACAGTGCTTGGCGCCAAGTTACCGAGTAGAATAATATAAAGAACACTCGATAATCGAAGTAAAGCTGAAGAAAACTAAAGGACTGCATTGGGATATGTCGACCTAGGAAGAGCTTTCAGCGTTGTAAAGTGATGTACGGTGTTTGGAATTCTGAGTCATATACAAATAAGCCACAGAGAAAACCGGGTACCATGCAATATTTACAAGCATCTGGAAAGGAAAATAACAATGGATCAAGAAAACGATTAAACCTGATTAAGACCGGGATTAAGTCTTTCACACCTACTGTGTAATGTATACACAGATTGACCAATTCATGTAGATAAAAGAAATATTCAATGGTAAACAGATCAGAAACAAAATCGATGAAGACTTTGCATTCCTCAGTGAAAGTGAAGAAGAATTACGAGATCTGTTGATATGTCGGTGTAATTTCAGTAAACGTGGATTGATAGTTT
Organism: Locusta migratoria; assembly: GCA_026315105.1. Classification (NCBI taxonomy): domain Eukaryota; kingdom Metazoa; phylum Arthropoda; class Insecta; order Orthoptera; family Acrididae; genus Locusta; species Locusta migratoria. The sequence continues at coordinate 100,046,476 of CM048751.1, read as the reverse complement.
TTCAAGTTGGAACTCATTTTTTTTTTCATCTATCATAAATCGAAAAAACTTTTCCATACAAATGTTACATACTCTTTCAGGAAATGTCCAAATCAGTATTAAGAATTTTCAACTTCCTTCGCTCCCTCCACGGTTGTCGAGCTTATTGTTAATGGATGTCCCTCTTAAAGGTGAATAACAGTTATTGTAACTTTTTAAATCCTATTTGTAATTTTCCAAATTACTATACTGGCACTCATTGATATATCTGAAATCTCGACGCCGTATCTCTATCCAGGCGTGTGTTTAACTACAGAAAACAGTTGTAAAACGCGGATGAACTGATGTAACTTTACTTATACTGTTCTTTCAATAGAAAGCTTGTTATAAAATTGCTGTTTATTCATTTGACTGTTTGCACCCAATCTATAGATTCTGTCACATACCGTAAGAGTCGCATTTTTATTGTCCTGTTATCAGTTCAAATCAATTTAATTCTTCTTTCAATAGTATGACCGTTATAACTGTGCTTTTTGTCGTGGAAAAAACGTATCTTTGTTCTTCTGAATGTTTACCGATAACTGCAGTCTGCTTTAACTGTATGAAAAAAATGAAAATGTCTGTAAATCTATCGGACCAAACTGCGTGGTCATCAGTCCGTAGCTTACAAACTACTTAAACCTAGGTAAACTAACCTACGGACAAACACACACACACACACACACACATGCCCCAGGGAGGACTCGAACCTCCACGGCGAGCAACCGCGCGCTTCGCAGCGTGACGCTTTAGACCGCTCGGCTACTCCACCGCGGCGCTTTACATGTTCTACTCATAACATGGTTCAACAATGCATGTATTAAATACAACTACTATGGAAACATTAGCTCAAATGCAAAGCAGACGATCATAGTATTTCCAATCACAGAGACCGGTTTTCGAGTCTAGTAAGACAGTATGTGCCTGTGCCTGTCCCAATGTGAAAGAAACACTGCGAAGGATCATATACAACACCATACATTGCACTGTCCATGCCATAGCGCGGTCAATACGGAACAACAACGGGAATAACCATACAGGTGGTGGACAATTTCTTCCGGTCTTTTGCGTAAAGATAAAAGAAACGAGACTGATTATATGACAAAACAACCTCTGACATTGGAGTAATTTCAGTCAATAACAATAGCCCTCTATACTTCTGATGCAGCAGTTTTTCCCTTCTTCATAAATGTCGTTTTATTAATTAGGTGCAGTTGCTCTTGACGGGGCGAACACTGTCACTCCTGGATACTCTCTTTGCCCGAAGACACTCTTGTCGCAGGTTTTCATCACTTTGTATATCGAGTATAAACTACTCCATATGAAAATCGGTACTGATGAAACACAAGAAAGGACAGCAAAGGACAGGAAAGTGGAAATCAGAGGCGTTAGTCCTCATTCCACCTTCCGCCTTTTCTGTGCTGAAGGGAATAGGTAAGAATGGTGGTAGAAGACGAAAAAGTAGTCATGCTGAGAGACAGAAAATCGCAACTGAATAGATAAAACCAATCGCACTTACAAAATATACACATGAAGAAACATCACAAGTTGTAGTTTCTTTTTCACCTTCAAAAAACGGATTTGTCTCATTATCAATCTACGGAAGGGATTCCATTGCCGGCCGCGGTGGCCGAGGGGACTGAGGCGCTCCAGTCACGGTCTGCACGGACACTACGGTCGAGGGTTCGAATTCCCCCCCCCCCTCGGGCATGGATATTTGTTTCGTCCTTAGTCTTAGCTAGTTCATAAGTAGTTTGTAAGCTTAGGGACTGATAACCACGTAGTTAAGTCACATACGTTCCACAAACATTTGAACATTTGGATTCCATTGACGACCAAAGCTGAAATCGACGACCTCATAAAGGACCTGTCTCTGGCAAAAGCTCCCGTTTAACTGCTGGGTTCACGCCTTAACGAATTTAATTTCCTTGGACCAGCTATGACAACTGTATATTTCAGGCGCAGATACAAAGAACTTGTAAAATTCTTTGCAGTGACTGTCAATGTCTTACCACTGAACGGACGTTCAATGTCGATTGTGAAGTCTCGTTGTGGAACACAACCTGAAGCATGTCGATTCTTTATCGACTAAATATTTTTCTAATTCTATTAACCTTTGTCAGACTAAACCAATATTTTGGTAAAAATGTTGGCCAAATAGATCTAATCATTAAAATTGGCGCGGATACTGACAAATAGTACTTACCTTTCTATTGTACATATTTACTACTAAAGATTCGGTACGCATATATCTACTACACTCCTGGAAAATGAAAAATGGACGCCATGAACTAGTGGATCCGGCACAAGGTAATTTCAATGACACACGATCATACCGACAGAGCAACACGCACGTGAGTACAGTCACCAGATGGAGCACAACGTCGATGGTAGTACCGTGTATCATTTTGCTCTTTTTGCAGCAATGAAAACTGCAATACTCCCATCGAGACGATCGTAGTGGTGCTGAATGTAGTCTGGTCGAATATTTGCCATACCGTTTCCACATGGTGCCTCAGTTGTGCCAGATTTCGTTTTGGTGGTACCGGTCGTGCAGCCCGCTCAAGAAGAAGTTTCATGCGGTCACTGACATCTCCAATGGGAGACAGATCTGGGGATCATGCTGGCCTGGGTATCTCACGTACACCTTGAAGAGCACGTTGGGTGGTACGGGATACATTTGGAGATGCGTTGCCCTGTTGGAAAACCTTGTTGGTGCACGAACGATCGAAAGACGGGTTGAATGATGATTTTAATGTACCATGTACTGTTCAATGTTCCCTCGACGATCACCAGAACGGCCAGTGTGGGATTTGCCGGCTGTCGGTCCTGTGTTCCTCCGTCGTATAAACTCCAGGTATTCGCGATATCCTGTACGGCGGCACACATGCGTACGATCATCGTTGGCATCGAGGCAGAAGTGACTCTCATCACTGAAGACGAAACGTCTCCATTCGTCCTTCCATGAGCACCTATCGCGACTGAAAGATTTTGAAACATTCATGATCGTGCATCATGGTGTTGTTGTTGTTATGGTCTTCAGTCCGGAGACTGGTTTGATGCATCTCTCCACCCTACTCTATCCTGAGCAAGCCTTTTCATCTCCTCATAAGAACGGCAACCCACATCCTCTTGAATCTGCTTACTATACGCGTCTCTTGGTCTCCCTCTGCGATTTTTACCCCACACGCGTCCCTCCAATGCTAAATTTACTATTCCTCGATGTCTAAGAATGTGTCCTACCAAGCGATCCCTTCTTTTGGTCAGGGTATTCCAAAAATTCCTTTTCTCACCAATTCTGTTCAGTACCTCTTCATTAGTTATGCGATCTACCCACCTAATCTTCAGCATTCTTCTGTAGCACCACATTTCAAAAGCCTCTATTCTCTTCCTGTCCTCACTGCTTATCGTCCATGTTTCACTCCCGTACAAGGCAACGCTCCACACAAATGCCCTCAGAAAAAACTTCCTTACACTTATGTTAATATTCGTTGTTAGCAAATTTCCCTTTTTCAAAAATGCTTTTCTTCCCATTGCCATTCTGCATTTTATATCCTCTGTACTGCGACAATCGCATGTTATTTTACTACCTAAGTAACATAACTCACCTACCACCTTCATTGTTTCGTTACCTAATCTAATTCCTTCAGGATCACCTGATTTTCTACGACCGCATTCCATTATTTTTGTTTTGCTCTTATTAATGTTCATTTTATACGCTCTCTTGAACACACTGTCCATTCCATTCAACTGCTCTTCCAGGCCCTTTGCTGTCTCTGACAGAATTACAATGTCATCAGCAAAACGCAATTTTTTTATTTCTTCCCCTTGAACTTTAATCCCTATTCCAAATTTTTCCTTGCTTTCCTTCACCGCCTGCTCGATGTACAAATTGAATAACATCGGAGAGAGGCTACAACCCTGTCTTACTCCCTTCCCAACTGATGCTTCCCTTTCATGCCCTTCAAGTCTAATAACTGCGGTCTGGCTTTTGTACAAGTTGTAAATAACTCTCCTTTCCCTGTATTTTACCCCTGCTGACTTCAGAATTCATCATGGAATGGGGAGGATATCCTAACCAGCCCTTTCTTCTCTGGTGAGCGACGAGAGATCATTGAACGGTGCACGGTTCATTTAAACCCTTCTTGCTAATGTTCACGCACCAACAAGGCAATATGCTTTTCCAACAGGACAGTGGACGTCCACCTGTATCACGTAGCACGCAACTTGCTCTTCAAGGTGTTCGTCAACTGTTCTGGGCAGCACGAACCCCCCGTGTATTCCCCATTGAGCATTTTTGGGACAGAATGAAACCTCATCTTGCGCGCTCTGCACGACTGGCACGAAATCTGGCACATCAGAGGCACCAGGTGAAAATCCCATTGCAGGTCATTCCGCAAGACTGCATACAGCACTACTGCGATCGTCTCCATGGAAGAATTTCAGTCTGCATTGCTGCAAAAGCAGGGTATATACCGTACTAGCGCGGAAAATGTACATGATCTGGACTACCAGTTTATGTCTGTGTGAACATGTGTTGTATACGTCATCAAGAATGTGTCAATAGAATTTCCCTCTGCTGGGTGTAAATGGTGTATCTGTGGAGATTTAAAAGTTATCCTATTCTCTTGGATGTAAATACACGGACATCAAGCACTGCTCTTTTACTGCTACTGGGGCAGTAGAAAGAACCATTACATACATAAATTGGCCAGACAGAGAGAGATTGGAGCAAGAAATAAAATGACCTGCGTAAAAAGTTTCTGGAGTTCAGTTACGCCAAAGAGAAAGGTGTGTTTATGTGGCCACAGAAAAGAAAGTTATTATTTCCAGACACCTCTTCCAAGACGTCCTTAATGATACTGAAAGACGGGCATCAATTGTAGCCAACTTCCTTGGAAATAATTAATCTGCTATGTGAATCTGGTGAAGAAGTGTATGAGTACAAAGAGTCGGGTTGCAATATGTACCTTAAAATTCATATCGACACAAATTTAGACTTCTTCCCCAAAGAGCCTACGTACAGTCAATGACTTCTCCTGTACAGGTCTGAAAAAGAATCGCGTTATCAGAGCGATGTGTTACGGCTATGTTCTCTGACTTCGACTGGATACTTTACTATGTCATACTAAACATACAGCAGCTGACGATATGTTCATATATACGGCATGTTATAAATTGTGCTTTGGAATATAAATCGTTAAGAGTGTGTGTCTACTAAGTAATGTGTGACAGAAACAACTAGTTTGCATAACTGGACTCAGCATGTTTCAATTGTCCTAGAACTAGTATAGCTTACCAAGATTTCAGCCAATTTGTTAATTTCTCTCTCAATGATATCTTTTTGTTTTAAAGGCCAGACTATTTAACAGATAGTATGTAAAAACTGACATCCTGTTAAGGTAAATGAGTAGACAGCATCTGAACTGTCTTTACCATTTAATCTACCTAAATTCTCAAATAAAACTAGAGTACTCAGAAACTAAATCCAATTTACAATTATGTACGCCGTTGTTCCAAGATAATGATAGCCTTACTGTTAACCACCTCGTATTTCGGCACCCAATTATGCCCTGAAGCAAACACTTGCCTAGTACGAAAAACTTTAAAACGATAACCTTAATTGAATTTTTTACCTTCAACGAACGCGAACGTTTTTCATTGATATCAACTGATGCCGCGATGGAAAATTTAATGAAACAGTGGACGAAAGCTGTATGTTTGTGTGTAGGGGCCTGAAGCGTTTCACTCCGCTACGACACGTCTACATTAATCTTGTTTTAATTAAGTGTACGCACGAGGCGAATAAAAATAAAGAAGCAATTTAAATTCCGCTTTCGCGTATTCGGTAAAAGGTAAGCACGTAACAAATATAAAGCGAGCTACACGTGTTTTGCATTTGACAGGGGAATTTCTACTCCCATGCCGAGACAAATTTTCCATGTCGCTTTACGTTTGATAGTATTGAATAAAAAGCACTTATCACGCCATGTATAAATAACGTACTAGAACTTACACTTATTGATACTACACGGCACTGAATGTCAGTACTTATGGTGAACAACTGTATAGTAACAAATTGAAAACAATACCGTCACAGTCTAACATATACAAGCACGATACTGCGGCAAATCCGTGTTATATACTGCCACAGAAGCGCTCCAAGCTGCCGGGAAGCTACATTTCCGAATACTATATTGGATTAGTGCGTATAGTATATTTTATATTTATATTAACGTACTTTTTACATTAGGGAACGTATTTGGTGTCATAAAAGAGGCTATAACTTAAAAGTAGCTTCGTCTTTGTTTTCCTTAGGTTTTCTAAGATTCCTGGCAAGGCACGAAATGTTAAACTGCAGCACAGTTTATTTACAATTTATGTTGTAACATTCAGGCTTTTACAGAATATTTACATTTACTAATAAAAATAGAAAAATTGGTAGGAAACGCCGGAAGACCTGCCTTTGGCAGAAGGACGTCACTTTTCTACTCAAAAACGTTAAAGTTTCTTCTGTGCAAATACAGTAATATCGCTGGGGTGGAACGTAGGAAACGAACATAGAATGCAATAAGTACAGTATATAACATTTTTTTTCTTTTTTTTTTCTTTGATGTATTTTAATGCCCCGCGAGGAAGGCTGGCAGCAGCCTCGTACGCTGCTCTTCAGCCCAGAGTACATATGCGTTTGACAGTCGGTAAAAGTAGTTGAAAACAGGAGAGATAAATGTTGAAATTAACAATAAAAAATGATAAAATAGGCGGATTAAAAACGTTGAAATTAAGGCTTTAAAACTCTCATCAGTATTGAAAACTGCCACGGTGGCTAAAAAACACAGATTTTGCATTGTTAATGGTGACGACAACAGAAAGACAATAAGAAAACATGGCAAAACATTTATTAATTAAAACTTCCGGGCTAAGTTGCCGTGGTCCATCCATAAAACTTCTTACTCCCGACACTTCGTTGCCTACTGCGGGCAACATCTTCAAGGGTGAGTCGACGACTGCCTACTAGGCGCTGGAGATTCTGCTTACATATATGGCATAGGTGGCGCCACCACTGGTCACGTGCTGCCGACTATGAAGTTATCTTTGGCCAACATCATGTCTCTCGATTACAGGTAATCGATTGTCATATCTTTGCTTCAAAGTTGACCGCCAAATCTTATCTAATTTCAAACCTTCGTCTTTCCTGTTAAAATTATTGTGGTGTTTTTGAAACCACAATAATTTTAACAGGAAAGAAGAAGATTTGAAATTAGATAAGATTTAGCGGTCAACTTTGAACCAACGATATGACAATCGATTACCTGTAATCGAGAGACATGATGTTGGCCAAAGATAACTTCATAGTCGGCAGCACGTGACCAGTGGTGGCGCCACCTATGCCATCTATGTAAGCAGGATCTCCAGCGCCTAGTAGGCAGTCGTCGACTCACCCTTGAAGATGTTGCCCGCAGTAGGCAACGAAGTGTCGGGAGTAAGAAGTTTTATTGATGGACCACGGCAACTTAGCCCGGAAGCTTTAATTAATGAAGACGCCGGCCGTGAAAGCCTGCATTCTATGGCAAGACATTGTTCTGTATATGTGGAGGATGCTGAAGTTTTAAAATCAGGCCCACCACTTGACACTAACAAAACTCTAGTACGGTCCACTGTTAAAAACACTATTAAAAAGTAAAGCACTGAGACCCCGCAGGAGGAGAGGGGAAGTAAGGGAGGCGCGGAGGGGCGGGAAAGGGAGGGATGGGGGAGTGGGGAAGAAAAACGTAAGAACTCCGCGGGGAGGGGAAGGGAGATCCAAGCGGGCGAGGAAATAGAGGGGAATGGTAGTGGAGGGGGGTGACGCAGTATATCGCGAGGGGAGGGATTAGGGCTGATAGGATGGGTAAATATCAGGACAGAGTGTTACCCGGGAGAGGGAGGCGGCGAGAGTTACCCTGGGAGAGGATGTGGAGACTGTGAAGGGAGGGAGGGATGTGCTGGTACCGGCAGGGCAGAGGCCCTGGGTTAACATTCCAAATCAGCCACCACAATTGTAGCTGAAGGATAAACGTCACAGACGTGGGAATAAAACGGAAAAAGCAATCAAACTGCTTTCAACAAAGAAGAACCCATTTCACAATTGTTGCTACAGATGAACCACAACGGCAAGAATCTTCAAGACATTGTCATCTTAACGTGACGAGTACAGAACACGCCTCGCGGGCACACCGGATGAACTGAAATTGTTCCCGTCTTGCCGACAGTGCTTCACTGTAGTTGACATTGATAACGGCGCAAGAGTCGGACTGCAGTCACATATAGCTCTGTTACAAAATTTCGAACGCCTTGGAGATGTGGAATGTATTTTTCACATAAATTTCAACACGCTTCCCAGACGTGGAGTGTGAGTGAAGTTGTGAGTTTGTGTACGGTTCCTAAGCGCAGAAGTGTTACTTAAGCTACGAGTCACTGTACGCCTCATAAACGTATAATATGCTTCTGTAGGTCATTTCGTAAATGTCTCAGAATCTTGTTTCTATTATTTTCCATTTTCATTTCTTTTTTTATGAATACAAATTGCTTTTTAAAAGAGCGACAGGTTAACCAGCGATGTAACCAAGTGATGTTTAAGTTCTACACCGGTGCTTTCACCGCCAAAGTAGGTAAATCGCTAAACTCAATCGCAATTTGTGACTTTTAACAATACACCGAAGATACAACTGATCAGGAAAAGGTAAAAAGCAGCCTTCATATAGAAAAAGACTGCATCGTGAAACTGTACAACGGAAATGCTAGACTCTATGACTCCACAAACTGGACACTCAAAGAACAATGCACGAAAAATCCATATTTGGCGGACTTGATGAATACCATATTTTCATATTGTAAACAAAATACTTCATTAACTTGGTACAATAGATGTTTTATAGGTTATGATAATGAATTTTGTAGTGAGTGTTTATGTACAACGTTTGGTTAAATTAATAAAATATTACATCAATTACATCGAAGTAACAGGTGTTTTGTAATTAGTGCCTCAAGACTGACCTAGTAAATAATACGGCGTTATCTTCTTTCACAAAATATTGATTTTTAGTATATGCATTGCCGTATTTCAAATTTTGAATTTTTAGTTTCTTTCATGTGATATCAGTATTGACAGTTGTAAAATATACCGCAAGCATCATAAGCAGTTACTGTTCATGATTTCATGAACCTATAAAACTTTTCCTCTGTGAAATAATGTTTTTATAATCGGTTTGATTAATGGTGCAATGGTAGTCATTATTATGAAGATTTGTTTATTGACAGAATTTTACGTATATAACGAATTTCAAATATTGTACAGAGTAGTTCTGATTGTTATTTTGTCCTTATGTATCGATACAAGCCTGCAGCTTTAATTTACTAATTACCACTTTACTGCATTGGCCTCTTACTGGGCTTGAATGTATCGAAAATCTTTCGTCTATCGACAAGTACCAAGTGACTGGAATCAAAGGCATTGACTCCTTTTTATAAGAGAGGTAAAACAATGAACCGATTTAATTACCGACCATCATTATTAAAATGTTGGCTGTAACATACTTGAACATATTCTCAGTTCGAATTTCCTTCAGGCTAAAAAACTTCTGGCCGTACAGTAGAACATCTGTAGAAAGCATCGCTCGTATCAGACCAAATTGTCCTTTTCTCACACCTCTTGGGAACCATGGATGGAGGATACCAGGCAGACTAGATTTAGGAGAGACGTTTAAAGTAGTGCCGCACTGTAGACTGCTAAAGAAGGTACAAGTATATGGATTACGTCAGTGCCTCGAAGACTTCTTAAGTAATAGAATGCAAAACATTGTCCTCGACGACTAGTGATTGTCCGTGACAAGGGTGTCGTCGGGAGTGCCCAGGGATGTGCGATAGGCCCGCTGTAATTTTCTATATTCATAAATGATCAGACGTACACAGTGCGTCACAATCTGCGGTTGTGGTGTACGGGAAAGTGACGTCATTGAACGCATAGAAGACAATTTACATGTCGCGCGGTTAAGGCTTCATGCTACGGACTGGAGGCACGCTCTGGCCAGAGGTTCAAGTCCTCCCTCGGGAATGGGTGTTTTGTTGTCGTTAGTGTAAGTTATTGTAGGCCTATATAAAATTATTTTGGTCATTGGTCCGCATCGCCAATATATTAAATTCCACCGAAGTTACGGCTGCTGTTGCAAGCGGCCTTCTTCTGTCTGTCGGTGGAATTTAATATATTAACGATGCGTAACAATGCCCAGAAGTTTTTTTTATAACCAATGACAACAGCCGCGGAAACCTTTGTTTACATTTAGTTTCAGTATTTTGTAAGTTTCGGTCTGATGACCATAGCAGTTTGGTGCAACAAGTTTACAAGCAGTTGAAAATTTTAACTTATATGATATTTCTCCTTGGTCTGACGCACCACATGTAGCTACAAAAGTAGAAAAATGTAAGGTAATGAGGGTGAGCGTGAGAAATAACCTCGTCATACTGTAATAGAGCATTAGTAGCGTGCTGCATGACACTCTAAATAATATGAAATGGAATGAGCATGTCCGAAGAGCCGTGGGGGAGACTTCGGTTTATTAGGAGAATTTTGCAGTCATGTGGTAGGGTAAGGTTGGGACAAAGGGACGCGCTAAGCGGATTGTTTAAAATAACTATTACAAAAAATCTAAATCCAGATGTTTATTTTATATCACTAAGAAGCTTATACCTTTTGTCAAAGTAATGCACATTTAATTAATTTTTAAAATTTTATTTTCAGCCCAGGATAATTGATATAAATAGATGGTGCGCCAATGTCCGTTTGCCCCCAACTATAGGGGCAAACGGACATCCATATGGGGCAAACGGACACTTTACTTTTTAATCACTGTCATCATTGTTACAATTATGGCAAACAAAGTAAGCATCATTTCCATTTGGAACACGCGCAACATGAAACCAGCAAGAACAGACTAGTCACTGCACCCAGTTTTCACATAGTTTTTTACACACATTGTACGTATCATTCTTACGGTTATAACTTTTGGTGTTGTTCACTGCCTTCTTATTTGCCGCCCTGGCCTTTATCTCTTTTAGATCAGAAATAAAACTAGGTTCTGGCACAATGGATGATGTTCCCATCTTTGTTTTTGGCACATCCTGAAGCCGATGGTACACTACTGAGGTCCTGGAAACTTCTCTCATTCGCAGCATGTTTGGTGAATCTTGTTGTTGGCTGTGGTTGCACTTCCGCCACTCGATTAGGCCTGCACGTCTGCTGTTTGATTCTCAGGATTTAGTACTGGTCTATTACTGGGGTCTCAGGCAAGCGGTTGGGGTTGAAGGGATGAATCCCACAAGCACTGAAGCCATTTACAGCGTTCCCGACTGTAGCTGCGCGGTTCCACGCTTCAGAAAGAAAACCAGCTCCAAATGCCACTTTATAAATTCCTTTACCTCTATTTCTTCTGAAGTACAACCTGCAGGCTTCATTTTAAAATGTCTTTAGTTGAGGAAAGAAAGGGATATCAATGGGCTGTAGCCCGTGAGTACTGTGTGGGGGCAAACACAATAGATGCACACTGTTGGCTACGGCCTTCTATCTGTGTTCCTTTTACGATTACGGCCTATTCTGTAAATAAGAATAGTATTCAGTGACAACTACTGAGATTTACTAAAAATTAAATTATTTGTCAGTTAGAGATATTTGCTCACCTCCACAACTAATTTATTAAGAAGTAACTAATGTGTCCGTTTGCCCCCACGAACAAGTGTCCGCCTGCCCCACCTAAGCAATAATTGAGTTAGTGTCGTAAAAATACAACGGCTGACACCACCAATGCATATCGTCATAGTGGCGCACGGAGGGAAGCAGGAGCCCGCCACCGGACCAGGATAGAACCTCCGTGAATTCATGGAAATACCAACAAACCTTATTTCCCGGAGAATACTCTGAACAAAGCCATTACCTGCACAGCGTATGTTGCTTAACTGCGTTAGTTTACAAACCAGAATGACGTTATGAATAGGTTATTTCCAACAACACTTATAACAATCACTCGTATAAACTACATTGCAACAATCTGAGTCACAAGAACGGTGTTGCCAACGAGGTAAATACACCACATTTGGTTACGTTCTGTCCGTTTGCCCCCATGTCCGTTTGCCCCCATGTCCGTTTGCCCCAACCTTACCCTATATCTTTAAGGAGACGCGATCTATTGTTGAGTGATAAAGTGTTTGAGATCCGCATTCGATAAATTAGAAAGAAGACCTTAAAAGAAATTCTACTGTTGGGTTTGTTAAATGTAGGTTCCAGATATGTGCGCGACTCACAGAAATGTTTCGGAACTGAATTGGGAATCTCTGGAGAGAAGGCGACGTTATTTTGGAGAAACCGTATTCCGAAACTTAGAGGGCCTGACGTTGACTCTAGAACTATTCTACGGTGGCAACATACATTTCGCGTAAACACAAACCAAAACGACAATGGTGTAGACCAATAGCTATCTTGTGAATTGGCTATGGAGTGAAGCATGCTAGGTTAGTCCATGGTGCTGGGAAGATCTCTGTTCCAAACGGCGTAGTAGTCAAGCGAGTGGCTACTAAGAAGGTGACCTTCGATTGAATCCAGATCTGGTTCAAATTTTATATTTTTCTCATTGATTCTATCCAATTCCAGATTGCTGCAAATGTTAATTTCTTTGTGTCTTGAGACGAGTAGAGCGTCGACCAACGTTGGCTTCATCTATCGTTCGTACTGCTACAAGTGAACAGCATTCCAACAGAACATTAGGAGTAGTATTCGTAAAGGACGAGACACTCTGCTCTGTTACGGCGAACCGGCATTCCAATTTTCTTATTTAGTCAGCTCTCTTGGTCTCTTTGGGCTACAATAAAATTGGTTTTACAGAGTCGCTGAATAATTGTGCAACATACGACTCAAGCTCATTTACAAGACTTTGTGCAGCAACAACTGTGACGTATAACTTCTCTTTCAGTGATGCCATTTGACTGCTTTAGTACTCTGTCCACTCAGAATGTCGCAATAGTTTCCAGCATACTGATACCCCACAAGCGATATCCTTCTACTACTAGTATTCTGCTTGATTATTTAAAGATTCTGCTGAGCCTCCTGCGATTTTTGGCAGGAACCTCTCTTTGAGGTTGTAGCAGGTGTTTTGGTGAATATTAAAAGAGCTGATGTTGTTGCGGTCTTCAGTTCAAAAACTGGTTTGCTGTAGCTCTGCAAACTACCTCATCCTGTCAAAGCCTTTTTCATTTATGAATATGAACGGAAATCAACTCCTATTGACCTATTTACAATATTCATATCTCTGCCCCCTTTCCCTCTGCAATTTTTGCTCCACTCACTTCCTTCGAAAGCCACATAGACGATTCCTTGATATCCCAGATTGCGTCCCACCTATCCATCCCTTCTCAAAGTCAATATGTGTCACAAATATCTTTTCGTGCCAATTCTGTTGAGAAGATCCTTATGAGATACGCGTTCTACCCATCTGATCTCCAGCATTCGTATGTAGCACCATACATAAGAGGTTTCTATCATTTTTCATTAGCCCATGACCAATTAAGTATGACACATTCATACTGCACAGATATTTGCTTCAGAATCAACGAGGTAGTGACGTAATGATACTTCGTGAAATAACTCACCTTCAGTTGCATCATTAAAATTCTTTTGATCATATTTATGGTTAACAACAGGTCATAAACAGAACTTCGATACTGCGAAAAATGAATATGTCTAATAATGTTTCGAGATTTTATGTTTACTCTAACCCGTCTTCTACATTTTTCATGGGTCTAGATTTAGTTAAAGAGACTGGTATCTCAACAATCGAAGGAGAAAAATTTCCGCTTTTCATTTTATTATTTTCGAGTTCACAATAAAATATGTTAATGGACAGGCAAAACTCTGTATAATAAAATAATGAACAATGTTATCAGAGGAAGTATTGGAGTTCTAAGGTCAACTGCGAATTTCAGTATTTCGCTTCTAATTAAATTTGTATCTCTGCTTTTTTTTAACAAGAGATCGTATTATTTGGAGCTTTTCCACTACTGAAACGAAATGGCGTGCGTATTGCCTGTGTACTTCGAACGAAGGAAAAAAAGAAGTCCGGAAAAAATACTCTGCCCCAGAGAGAAAATGGAGAGTTTTTTCGCCGGTGCGATAATTACTTTTTTACCGCCTTTAATGAATTCTTTTTAACGAACCGCTTCGCACGTTAAGCTGCCAGTGCACCGCCCCTGTAATTATGAGAAGCCGTTCCCACAGGAATTTCTCACGCAGGTGCGTAGGCATAACGTGACAATTTGCGACGTATTTCTAACACTGTTCCTCTCTCTGCTGCACCCATATGGCTCTGATACCAGGGCATTACTTTTCATTAGTTTTCGGCAATGTCTTCCTAATAACGAAGAACCCTGCATATCGAGTCATTTACAGATTTCCCTCAAATGGGAAAATTTTATTAATAGTTAACCTTTAGCAATTCACATAAAGGACGCAGTCCACCAATTAAATGTAAGGTCATGGGGCGATTCGTTAAATGAAATTCCAACCGATAGAAGGCCATTCTGATCTTTCAGTACGATTTAGTGACGTTCAGGAAGAGCCCGCAGTCTAACGAAAATTTAAACAGCTTCCATCATCTTGAATTTTGTTGTAACTGTAAAAGGTATCGTAATGTACGAGGCGCGTCCAGGAAGTAAGTTCCGTTTGGTTATATAAAACGAACGATTACAGATACAGAAAAAATGTTGATTGTACAAACATCTACAACTGTTAAACTACTTTTCTACATAGCTTCCGAAATTTTGTAGCCAATTGTCATAGCATGGCACAAGGTTATGTGTGCCTTTTTCATATAATGTTGCCGCCTGTGTATTCAACCATATGGTAAAATATTCTTTCAGCTCGTCATCATCGTTGAAGTGTTGTCCACCAAGGACAGATTTTAGGTGTAAGAAGAGAATTACTGTCAAAAGATTTTTTTTTCTTTTTTCACGATAATGCCTGACCTCACACACCGAATGTGACGAAACAATTCTTACGGAAATTTTAATGGGACCTGTTTGATCATCCTCCATACAGCTGGGACCTCTCTCCTAGCGACTTTCAGCTCTTCTTACACCTAAAATCTGTCCTTGGTGGTCAACACTTCAAAACACTTCAAAGATAATAAAGAGCTGTTACCACATGGTTGAATACACAGGCGGCAACCTTCTGTGAAGGATACATGTAAAAACTTGTGGCACGCTATGACAAGTGCCTACAAAATTTCGGCAGTTATGTGGAAAAGTAGTTTAAGAGTTGTAGAACTTTGTGCAATAAAAATTTCTTCTGTATCTGTATACAATTTCATTTTATTACCAAACAGAATTTACTTTCTGGACGCGCCTCGTAATTAAGAAATCCAGCTCTTTGACATTCGAGCACTGTGAATCACTACTGAAATAAGCACTAAACATATTGATGTAAAAGAAGACATTTTTACTGCAATATGCAAACTGCTTGTTTCCGTTTGTGATAGAAAAATATGAAAGAAAAAATGACATTTTTGCTCCTGGTGGCGTGACAGTATAACAATATGAAAACACCTCAAGAAAATACATCACGATTAAAAAAGACTTGCTGCTAACGGTATCACGAAAACATGTCCAGGTAAGCATTATCAGAGTAATGTTGCTTTTCTTAGCCGTTCTGAGTAATAAATTTCACCAATTCCTAATAATAAATGGTCTTCTGGTTTCAAATTTGTGGTATAATGAATAGGTGGTTTACTGAGGTGAGAGTCATATAACGAACTGATTTGTAAGCCATGAAACAACTGACGCTGTTGCATGTTAGGAGCATCTGGCGAAACAGTGAGGTATTGCAACGAGTGAAATGCTTAGTATCAACGACCACTGTGTACACAAACCAACAACTGGTGAGAACACCATGTTACCTGATAGCCATACACTCATATACACGTGTATTAATCATCGTTGTTCATTGACAGTGAATATGTGGTTGCAACTTACATTTAAGTATGTACTACCGCTTTTATGAAGGGTTTCAAAATGTTCAAATGTTTGTTGGTCATCAGTCCCTAGTCTTACATACTACAGTAGAAGTCCTCATATCCGACCTCGGGATATCCGACTCCTCGGGATATCCGACCATGTGCCCGACTGCCTTCTGCCGTCGACGAGTCAAACTGACTCAACAGTGCTGTGCATTGTTTCTCTGTTAAACTGCCAGTTGTGTTCTGATTGTCGACGTGAACGTTGCTCTACTTTATTGTTTTTTGTTTTCGTGATTACTGTATCTTTGGTGATAAACTGTGTTGTGCGATTATCGGAAGTTCCCTATGGCTTCTCAAAAACGTAAGCGTGTGTGCGTTTCCCTTCAACACAAACAGCGACACTGAAGAAGAAGAAGAAGTTGATGGTGATATTGGTGTGACGTATTCAGAGGCTAAATATGTATTTGACATTGTGTTAAAATATTTGGAGCAGAACCAGAGAGCCACCCCTATGGATGTGTTGTGGGCGAAGAAATGGCGTGATTTTTCAGCGAAATCAAGATTGGATAAATTGAAGCAAAAGAGTATTAAGGACTTCTTTAAATGAAGTACTGTACACACTGTAGGTAATTGTTTGCCTTTTTGATTAAACAGTACAGTACTGTATTTTTAATGTTTTAGTTAATTAATATAAAAGTTAAACTTTTCCATTTTATAAAAAAAACTGTTACTTTTTATTAGAATATGTACTTTAAAATATTTTTTTATTGAATACAGTAATTACGATTAAGCAGCACTGTGTTTATTGAGTGTGTATTTTGTGCAATACGTGTAATGTAGTGCAATACACGGCTGTTTTGACCCGAAAAAAAACGTGTTTTATTGCTCCTCGGTATATCTGATCTTTTTGTCGTTCCGGCCACGGCCCGGTCCCGTGAAGGTCGGATATCGGGGGTTCCACTGTACTTGAACTAAGTTAAACTAACCTAAGGACAACGCACACACATCCATGCCCGAGGGAGGATTCGAACTCTCGACGCGGGAGACCGCGCGATCCGTAACGTGGCACTCCAGACTGCTCGACGGCAAGTGTTCATCAAAGACGATGTGTCGTAAGGGGAGTGTGATAGGATCGCTATTATTTTCTATCTATACAAATTTTCTGATGGACAAAGTAACTTGCAATTTGCGGCTGTTTGCTGATGATACTTTGGTGTATAGGAGGGTGTCGTCTTTAATTGACTGTACTAGCATACAGGATGACTTAGACAAAATTTCTAGTTGGAGTATGGAAGCTAGCTCTATATGTAGAAATGACGTGCATGAGTAGGATAAAATCCCATAATGTTCAAATACAGCATTAGCAGTGAGCTCCTTGATACAGTCGCGTCGTTCAAATAACTAGGCGTAACATTTCAGAGCGATATGAAATGGAACGAACATGTGAGGACAGTTGTGAGTAAGGCGGATTGGGAGAATTTTTGGAAGATGTAATTCATCTGTAAAGGAGACCACGTATAAAATGCTTGCACGATCACGTCTTGAGTGTTTGGGACCCGCAGCAGATCAGTTTAAAGGATGGCACAGAAGCAGTTCAGAGCCGAGCAGCTAGGTTTGTTACTGGTAGGTTCGACCAACGCGCGAGTGTCACGGAAATGCTCCGGGAACTCAGATGTGGATCGCTGGAGGAAAAATTCTGTTGAGGAAATTTAAAAGGCCGCAATTTGAAGCTGAGTGTAGAGCGATCTTCCTAACACCTACTTACATTTCTCGTAATGATCACAAAGACAATCGAAGAGAAATTTGGGCTCGTACGGATTCCTTGTTGTATGTGGGAGTGGAATAGGAAAGGAAATGCCTAGTAGTGGTACAGTGTACCCTCTGCTATGCACCTTACGGTGGACTGCGGAATATATATATATATATATATATATGAGAGAAGTGGGGAAACTACAGTTTGGGGTAAAGGGAGGAAACTTATAAGGAAGAGATGCACAGAGATATAAGGAAGGAGTGAGGTATGGATAAAGTGATAGAGAGAGAGAGAGAGAGAGAGAGAGAGAGAGAGAGAGAGGAGCATACGGAGAGAGTGAAGGGAAAGAATAGAGAATGGTGGGGTTTGTTATGTATGACCAGTATACATGGATTACCAATTGCGGACATTGCGTCTTCGCTAGTATACTAAAAAGCAAGCTTCAAGCACTACAGATTTTAATGATCCATAGATAAGAAAATGAAGAACTACCCAACACATACAGACTACTTTTACGTATTTTAACCGGAAAATATTGTCCACGTTTGTTAAAGAATTATATAGTTGTTATTTCTCTAAACAAAGGAGTGAAATCACAAATATTTATTTAAATCCATAGAAATTGCCCTCGACCTAGCAACATTCTTAACAATGACAATACCAAAATACTTTATTGCTTAGTGCTAAACGAATAGAAATCTTTCGAGCACGTTCGAAAGACCTATGCCATTCACTGGTATTAACAGTCGCACATTTACGAACTAGAAATATACAACGATCTCGACTGTTGCGCGGCATTGAAATAAATTGTATGGTGATGTAGAATATTTTTAATGTATGTGTTAATTGGGGAGATCTGAAATTAATTTATAATGGTTTCCATCTAAGAACGCTTTTTTATTTAATTTGTATCTCACGTAATACAGCATTACACTTCTCTGATCATAATAACAAATCTATCCACATAGACGTATAGTATAAAAAATGCAATGGTAGCATTCTTCATAGACGTGCTAAATAACCATTCCATTTTTCTCATACATAGTTCATCACCCGCTGTTTAATCTATAGTAAGTGTACAATAAAAAAGTTACATGTAATATGTTTGCAGATGGCGACGCTACCAGCATGTCATAATGTAAAAGTTGTTCTTTACAACTGTGTAATATAAAAGGAGGTAACATGCAATGTCTTTAGGCCTAGTTTCAGATGTGGTGTTATTGAAAATAAGTTGAGAAGCGAAACGAAAATTTGAACCAACTACTATCAGAATTTAAAGATACATAATAGGGACTATCATAATTGGTGTAGAACCTTGCAACCCAACTTATACAGACAGATCACAGTATTGAAATGGAAAGTGTACAGATGTTAACAAAACATGTAGATCGCATTGTAACCGAGATACTAATAACCATATAAAAGAAGTTTGTGGAAGAAACGGAGCAGATTAATTCTAATTTGAATCACTGGATAGACAAAAAACAGAAAGAAACGGCGGAACATGTAGATACACAAGTCAGGGAGGCAATGTCACAGGTACATCTTGGGCTTAAGGAAATGCAACCACTATTGACGACGTCAACATCCTTGCCGCCAGCCACCAATAATAAAAGTATACTACTCCAGCGTCGCATGCCACTGGCTTATAAGGCGACCCGCGAAGACAACTTTGAATTATTATTCTAATAACAGCAGATATCCATACCCTGACAATGACTGAAATATGCAATTAGTGGAAGCTCCTACTCCGGAATCTAATACCTTAATTGAAGGAAATTTAATAAAAATAGGCCAATACAAATTGTAATACTGCGGTTTTTTAATCTCAACAGGTGTTGGAGTAGTTGTTAATATTCGGGGCCGCTTTTAAAGTTTCAGTAGCGTTGTAATATTACGGGGAAGTAACTTGGTGGATCTGACACATTTAAGTAACTTTATAAATAGCAGACTCCCTGACTTTAAAGTTTAGCGGCGGTAGTAATTTGGAATAAAAGCAACACCTGAGCACAATATTACACAAAGAAACTAGAAGATTCCGCAATGATCTTTCTTACCAACATGTTTGCTTCAAGTTGTTCGGATCGTAGCAGATGAGGCTGTAAAATTCTTGTTGCATTATGTAATCTGATGGTTGATTTACTTAAAGCGAATAATGCTAACTGAATGATCGTGAAAAAATATTAATTAACTTTCGTGGCAAAAGCCCTTTAAATCGATCTGATTTCGTTAATTCCGAAGATTTCCTCGCAAGCATTACTATAAAGTCACAATCATGAAGGTTATATATAATGATTTCTATAAGTTTCTAGTAAATTGCAGCTACAAGTCCAACAATGGCTCCAAGCATCATGTTACATAATAGAGATTACTGCTGGAAAAAATAAATTCGTTTCATGAATTATTAAAAGGTGAGTCATTCTAAATAAGTACGCGATTTTAGTTGAATTAAGTACATTTACGTCATATTTAAAGAGAAAAGCGAACTCACATACTTACATTTGGTAGTAATGAAGTCCCTGATGTACGTCTGATCTTAGCGAAGGGTAAAACATGAAAGACGAAGTGCTAAACTACGTTCTGTGCAGCTCGTAAAAGATACATGAACATCAAAAACATATGAAGAACGTATTTAACTGCCAGAGAAAGCCGTGGTCAGCGACAAGCGTCGCAGATATATTTTTTACCAAATAAAATTTGCAATGTATCATTTCAAAATCCTTACAATTGAAAAGAATCTGTACCTCCCATACTTTTAGAAAGAGTGTCCGAAATTTATTGCCAACTGCTTGACTGAGAAGCAGAGAATTCAATTCATTGTATTTCACATACAAAGAGTGTCAGAACTATGCGTCACACAAAATTCGGAGATGGATTTAACTCGCGAACAGTTTGACATATATTTCTACCCACGTATTGATGAAATAGTATACAAGTAAGATTCAGGATACAAGTGTATAAGCCAGAGCCATACAATTCTAAACAAGGAACTCTCTCATCATGTTTCAAAAAATACGTATATGAAACTAGATATTGGGATGGAACAATGTCAGAGAAAATTAAAAAAAAATAAATAAATAAAAAAAATATTGAGACCGAGATCGTTCAAGGCAAATTAGTACATACACCGGAAGAAGATTTACATTATGTTTTGTCTGTATTGGTCAACATTGATGTGTTCCGTGTAGGCAGACGACAGAATTTTGATGACCATAGGAACAATAACTATACCTCATATAAAAGGAATGGTTTTGGCAATTCACCTAAAGATTATTCCAACGCTAATGGTAGTTATGGTAATCAGCAGAAGGTAACAACCAACCTAATAGGAAACGACTATATGAAGAAATGTTTAATACTAGTTATCAAGGCAAACATAAATGGAGGAACACTTATATTACTAATAATAAAGAATAACGAGGTACTCACATACAGGACACTAGAATCCCATTAAAAAATGATAAGAAGAGTAACGCATGGGACAGAGATGGAACTGATTCTTACGTGAATCAGGTTGCAGAATCATTTTCAAGCACAAATAATCACGTGGGAAATGTTGAAATTACCTAGACCATCGACATCGCAACAATCAGACAGTGCACGGCTCCATTGTCGGTCTCGGATCAAAGTGAGGGCAATTACAATCAAACAGACGGACATGCTATGATTTAAAGACTGGAATTCGTTAGCTCAGAACCAATTAAAATATCAGTATCCCAGTGTGAAAAAAATGCCGAAGAGATGCAACAGTTAACGAAAGTAGATATTCATCGAAGTTCAGTACATTTAATCATAGACTCAGATGCTACAGCAAGCGTCATGAATGGAAGCTTTTATAAGGATATTTGTGAAGTTCATAGAATTCAGACTCTTTCAGTTTCTGATCGTAAGGCGACAGGAGCAATACGTGTCCATTCGCAGTCTATTAAAACCCACGTACAGGCGTCATTTGGTTTGGGAAGGAAAAGCAACATTGCACATTCTCATTTGTAAAGAACTGAAATGTGCTTTTTAATCTTGGCTGCAATATTCCGTGAGAGAAGAAAGCACTGATAGATCTCTCAGACGGGAAGTTTGACATATAATTCTGTATACAAGCCTAGTCAAAACAATGGATACACACAACAAACTCTGTCAAACTGCAATGATTAAATGCCTACCGAACAAAATTATATTAGTAGCCGTGTGTTATAGAATGATTTCTGCTACTACAGTCTTCAGGAAAATGAATCATCTAAACGGATGAAACTGATTAACGACAAATGAGATTGATTATCTTCAGCTACCTCAAAAGAAACGCGTGTGCTTTGTCAATATGGAACTATTTTAATCTGTAAACCTCTAATTACCAAAGGATAAACCTATAATTCTAATAATATTCATCATACTACGTTTTGTTACACAAGTTATTCTACTCCATGGGCCAAGAAAAAAAGAAGTTTTTAATGATATAAAAAAAAGATTCTCGACAGTGGCTAATCGAACCTTCATTGTCTGTAGTAGCCCGTTCCTGGCAATTTGTAAATGAGGGGGAACATTCGACTGGTGTTGGATGCTAGGGAGTGCCGTACCTGCCATCACTCTATCTTCGATCGTGGTATTGGTAAGTATTATTGCGCGAGGAACCAGAGAAATATTCTGTTTGCAGGAAACAGTTATCATTTACGAGCACTGCCTTTTGTTCTTAATGTTATGTGTCTTTATAACAGGATTGGACACAGACATCGACCAGGATCTTCTAAGTAGGATTACCCTTTATGTCGGCAATTTCATTATTGCCGCTTTAGAAAGAACATATCGAAATACTGCTTAGAGTTTGTGTTTAGCGTTAGTAGTGACAAAATTCTGGAGAGCTACCCTTGAGAATAGAAACTTCGGTGGAGAACAAATGAAATGTCCTTACCACATTGTTTCACCTGTTGGAATATAAGCACATGCGAAGAAACGTGAAGCAAAAGAAAATTTTCAAAGATCATGAACAAAGAGACAATTTAAAACATTGTTAGAAACAATTTCAGTTTAAAACATTTCTGACACACATTATTTTGAATAATAAACAACTTTGCTGTCTCCTGAAGACAAACGTGCATCGGAACTTGACAACAGACCGTGACAAGAATGTTATGAAGATGGAGCAATCTCTTTTAAGTAGAAGTGTATCATTTCATCCAGATATGGATAAGAACTTTTGCATCGTTACAGACACCTCTGCAAGTGGAATCGGTGCTTGTCTCTTTTTAAGATTCAAGAAGCAAACAACAACCAAGAGTTACGAGTTATTGGCTTCGCCAGAGGAATGTTATCGAATTGCAAAATACGTTTTTCAGTGACAGAAAAGCAAGCGTTAGCTGTCGTATAGGCAGTAAAAAAATTCCTTTACTTTATCTTTGGTAGACAGGCGAAATTATAATGTGATCATCAAGCTGTTACAATTTCGCGGTGCTGAAAATTTATTTTTGACCGGCTAGTGAGATATGCACTGATAATTGTAACACCACAGGCTGCAAATAATATCTTAGCTGACAGTTGTCACGCTTGTGATAATGTCTGGTACAGTTTTTATATGCTATTGAACAACCATCCGCAATTAAAGTTACACTGTTCAAGGACACATGAAATAGAAGATACGTTTTGTAAATACCGAAAGCTATAAGCTTTAAGGAGATACAAAATGAACCATATAATGCGGAAAATATGTTCAGATTAATGTAAAATATGGGAAAAATCAAAGAATACATTATCAGATAATGACTCCTATTTCACGTATAACATTTGGAAATATTTTATATCTGAGGATATCATTACACATATTCAGATTCAATCTTGAAGCAAATATTGTTTTAAGGACAATTAAATATACGAGATCATAATGCCCTCATAAGATCTCGAAATGGGGTTCTCTACCGTTTTCTAGAAACTAGAAAACTCTTCGTTCGTCAACAGTATTCCGTACAAAACAAATTCTGTTTGGTCCGGATAACGAACAATGGATAATACTTTTGCGTACATACTAGCAACTGGGCAAATAAAAAGATGAAGTACAATGCGATCATATCTGCAATTCAGAAAATAAATTTTAAAGCCTATTTAGAACTTCATCGATTTGTTATGTTTAAATGTCACCAAAAATCATCATGGCTATGCCTACGTACTTTAGCTATGTTGACAGCAATAACGTGAAGGGGTTGTACCCTCCCAGCGACATTAAACATTATTACAGTGTCTAGTGAAGTGTTTCGTGTTTAGGATGCATTATGAAGAAGTGACACATAAGCTGGACCGGTACAGTCAGTTTCATGTGTCATGTATGTAGCAGTAATTTTGTGAGTAGAGAAATGAAAGTGCTGCGACAGAGTTTCGGTGTTGATTGTTGTACATAGTCACACATATTACAATTTTTTATCCCCTGGTCTTCACGTGCTAATACTTGTTTGGCAGTATTACTATAATGTTATGTGCATAAGTCAGTATGTATAATTTTATTTTCAGATTCATGTAAAAGAGTTATACTATTTATAGTAATCTTTTCCAATTTCTGTTTGTAAATGATCTGCAACGTACCATGAGTGTACTGAGCTTCATGTTAGATGCCATTATTTTAAGCTGCGTACTATCAGATGTAATGTGCAACATTTCTTGAAGTCGTTTAGTTTCATCATATTTATCTACTTTCACTACTTCAAGTAAAAATTAATTATTACTAGTAATTATTTGTACAACAGACCTCTCCAAAACATACTTGACATGGTATACTAAGTGTAAAAATAAGTGGACATTCAAGTGAATTATTGGAAAAAATTGACATGGAATGACATTCACCATCTAGTGATCGAAATCTTTAATTATTCTTTCTTGTACTTACTACAGCGGTAACACATACTTGTGACTTGTGTTAGTGACTGAGTCTAGTGAAAAATTCAGGGTAACAGTGCCTGTAAAATTGTAATCTTAATATGATGCAATTATAGTTAAAGTATTATGGTTTAACCAGATACAAAGACTATAATATATTAATTTGTGACTTCACTGCTTGGTGACTTTGGTACGTGTTGCAAAAAGATCTGTAATAACTATACCAAAAACGTTCTGACAATCATTGAAAGTCAGTACATATTTTTCAAAAGGAACCAGCTGAGTTCATTATGTCGTAACAGCATCTGAATTCGGAAGATGGATGGCGCGGCGGATAACTTACTGAACGCTCTATGATAGCTGGAGCTCGTGAGCGACGTACAATCATTGTTGCCTGGGTTGGAATTTTAAACAGTTTTCCATGAATTTAAAATAGAAGGATAAATGGAAGGCTCATGTTAGTCATTTGTGAGGTAGAATTACTTATAATTAATCAAGTTTCCAGGATTTTAGCAGACAGCGCCGCCAGCGCCGCGAAACTTCAGACACTGACCGGCCTTATTCTTGTTAAAGTAGGGAAGTTAGAAATATGGCACGAATATTAATCATTTCTCCTTCATCCCGGTGAGATGGTTACAAATGTATTTTATCATATTTCACTGAACTAACATAAGATGGGACTCACTTAAAAATTCTAAAGGGAGCTCTCACATTTAATTAGTGTGTGTAATTGTTTTCATTTAAAGTTATGATTTACAAACAACGGAACTCAGCCACTCTCATGTTCAAGTAAAATCTCTGTTGGATATTAGCTTACTACTAGCAAAGAAATGTAGTGAACAACCTTCAATGATATCCAAAGAATTAAAACTAACAAAGGTTAGTTGCTCCACGGGAAACGTATTTAATGTGATAACGCGTATACTTCCCAGCATTTTAAACAGTTTTGAATATTAGTGCTGTCGCAATATTTACATTACGTTACTTCTGTTTAATTATTTGAAAAGTTAAGAAATTCCAGTTTGACTACAATGTAAGTACATGAAGTTAACGCGTGGGAAAATGTAACACCAAAATGTCTCAGTTTTCGAACAGATTTATTTGATCATCAGGTCTCCCTATGTACGTAGGTCCCAGCAATTTACATTTGGAGCAAAAATTTGGTGGATCGCACTTTGCAAATAGACCTCGCCATAACGAATAACGCTTGTCTTAAAATTTTTCCACCCAATCTCCGGCAACATTTCCGTCACTATACCTCCTCTACAGGTATATCGCGACAATATAATGTGCATGTACTGCCGAACTACCTGTATTCTTAAATACGTGTCAACAGGATGATCTTGAGTAGGCTACAATAATTACTACACGCTTTTGTGCAGTGACTACTTTTTAACTCAATATTCGTTTTTATCCAAAACACGATGTCATACGGAAGATCGTGACAATATAATGCGCATGTACTGCCCAGCTACCTGTATTCTTAAATACGTGTCAACAGGATGATCTTGAGTAGGCTACAATAATTATTATACGCTTTTCTGCAATGACTACGTTTTAACTCAATAACTCGTTTTTACTCAAAACACTATGTCATACGCAAGCAGTGCACGAAAACAGGCATAGTAAGTCCGTTTACCGAGCTGAATATCTACAAACTTTGCAATAACCCAAACAGGATTAGCAACTGAACGCAATCATTTCACTAGAGCTTCTACTAGCTTATTCCAATTGAATGTATCATCACATGGACACGTAAAAGTTATGAATATTCTGCCTTAGCTAAAGACATCTGTTTAAAGTATATATTTATTAATGGAACCATGCCATTAACTGTACAGAACTATGTGTACTGTTTTAAGAAATGCATAGTAAACCATCAGCTGTTTCTTGTATTTCGACCTTTACCAGTTTCGGATATTATTCATCATCAAAAGTGTAAAATTAAACAAACTGATTGAGAACTACATAGTTGATCTGATAAAAATAGCAGTGATCTAAGTATTCGTGGCGTGTTTTATCAAAGTTAAATTATAATCCCTTTTAAGGAAACCACTTAATAATTCTCTAAAATACAATACTTACAAATTAATCACTTAGTAACTGTTTGTAATTTGTGATTGCTACACTTGTATCGCCAGCATAAGGAACCAGTTTCTCATCTTCGTGAATATAAAATAACTCATTAGCATATATATTAAGAGCATCAAAGCACTAAGAGCGAACGTAACGGGAGGCCATTCTGGCAATTTCCCCAGTCTCATGAATCAGCTGTTACTTTTTGGCATTCTGTGAAGCATTTATTTAAACTTTCTGCAGCTATGTATGAATTAAACCATTTATAAAGTGTCCAACACATACCACTATCTAGATGAATTCTATGATTTATACAATGAAAGATCAAAATATATCCCAACGGCTGATGACTGTCTGTTCAAAGCATTTAATATTTTATCAGTAATAGCGAGTATAACTATTCCGTTGAAAATCGCTTCTGTAAAGTAAATTGACATTTTCTTAGTACTTCATTTTTTTATTTATGTAAAACCACTCTCGAACATATACAATTTTCAAGAAACATGGATTAAGCTGTTAGAAGTGACCGAAGACGGTAGCTGTTGACATCAATCGTACCTCAGATAATACTTGTACGTGAATTTGGATATATCTTCCGTTCGCAAACGGCTATGTCTAATCATTGAAATTGTTTCAGAAATAGACAACGTCGTTTGAGACGGTAGATGTTAGAGCCACGAAAATGAGGTCACGAACAGTCTGCTGGTAACTATAATCGAATATCACGTCCTTTTACCTTCCCGACTCTCAACGCCAGCACCTTGGCGGCGCGGAAAACACGGAAAATCCTTGATATTGATTCTTCTTAACGCCAATGGATGTCAATATCAGGGGTGATTCCTATAATATCTCTAGTCTAGGAGTTTGTTGAACAGGTAAATCGATGTTGTCTAATACTCTCATAAACAGATGTGAAATGAGAATTAAATATGGCTCTTTCCCACCTATTTTCTTCAGGATGATCTTCGAGGTAATAGTGTAAAAATTGTAAGAATGAATTGACACGTATATAATCTGCGAGTCCTTGGTGTATATTCAGGAAATGAAAGCTGTTTTATGCTGCATGCATAACACGTCTAAAAGCACATTATTTATTGAATTGTCTCTGTTGAAATCTCTTTCAGAGACGGAGTGTAGTTGTTTCTGCTGCCACAATTACCCTGAGAGATGGCATTTCATCCAATGCCACTACAATTATTGCAATTATGGTGCTAATCTGCGTACTAGATCGTAAATCTACCGATATATGAATCTACACTCCTGGCCATTAAAATTGCTACACCAAGAAGATGAAGTGCTACAGACGCGAAATTTAACCGACAGGAAGAAAATGCTATGATATGCAAATGATAATTTTTCAGAGGTTGGCGCCGGTGGCGACACGTTCAACGTGTTGACATGAGAATAGTTTCCAACCGATTTCTCTTACACAAACAGCAGTTGACCGGCGTTGCCTGGTGAAACGTTGTTGTGATGCCTCGTGTAAGGAGGAGAGATGCGTACCATCACGTTTCCGACTTTGATAAAGTTCGGATTGTAGCCTATCGCGATTGCGGTCTATCGTATTGCGACATTGCTGCTCGCGTTGGTCGAGATCCAATGACTGTTAGCAGAATATGGAATCGGTGGGTTCAGGAGGGCAATACGGAACGCCGTTCTGGATCCCAACAGCCTTGTATCACTAGCAGTCGAGATGACAGGCATCTTATCCGCATGGCTATAACAGATCGTGCAGCCACGTCTCGATTCCTGAGTCAACAGATGGTCGTTTGCTAGACAACAACCATCGGCACGAACAGTTTGCAGCAGGATGGAGTGTAAGCTCGGAGACCATGGCTGCGTTTACCCTTGATGCTGCATCACAGTCAGGAGCGTCTGCGATGGTGTACGCAACGACGAACCTGGGTGCACGAATGGCAAAACGACGTTTTTTATTTCGGATGAATCCAAGTTCTGTTTACAGCATCATGATGGTCGCATCCGTGTTTGGCGACATCGCGGTGAACGCACATAGGAACCGTTTATTCGTCATCGCCATACTGGCGTATCATCCGGCGCGATGGTATGGAGTGCCATTGGTTACCTCGGTAACCTCGGTAACTTCGCATCGACGGCACTTTGAACAGAGGGCGTTACATTTCATATGTGTTACTACATGTGGCTCTATCCTTCATTCGACCCCTGCGAAACCCTACATTTCAGCAGAATAATGCACGACCGGATGTTGTAAGTCTTATACGGGCTTTTCCGGATACGGAAAATGTTTGACTGCTGCCCTGGCCAGCACATTCTTCAGATCGCTCACGAATTGAAACCGTCAGGTCAGGTGGCCGAGCAACTGGTTCGTCACTATACGCGACTCCCTACTCTTGATGAACTGTGGTATCGTGTTGAAGCTGCATGGGCATCTGAACTGTACACGCCATCCAAGCTGTGCTTAACTTCGGGCGTATCAAGGCTGTTATTACAGCCAGATGTGGTTGTTGTGGGTAGTGATTTCTCAGGATCTATGCACCCAAACTGCATGAATATGTAATCAAATGACAGTTGTGGTATAATATATTTGTCCAAAGAATACCCGTTTATCATCAGCATTTCTTCTTGGTGTAGCAATTTTAATGGCCAGTAGTGTATGTTTTAGAGAGTAAAATCTTACACTGACCGTTCTTCTCTGGTTATCGTTGAGGGAACGTTGAGTAAGGCACAGTAAACTGAAACCCGTCTGGCTACCGCTCATGCACGAACAAGGTGACATGTTTTTTCAACAAGACAGTGCACGTCCACAGGTAACCCATACTACCCGCTTGCTGATCAACTACCTTGGGCAGAACAATCCCGAAATCTGTAATCCGGTTAGCATGTTTGGGACCTGCTCTGTCTGCACGACCGGCACGAAATTTGACCCAGATTGAAACCGCAAGGCAGGCCATTCCATAAGATTACATTCGCCTCCATGGCAGAATAGCTGGTAAAGGAGGTTATACACGGTACTAGCTTCGACAATGGGCACGTTATAATGTGTGTATGGCTGTGTCTGTCAGATCGTGTATTATATACATCATCAATAATCTATATACAGGATGTCCCAGCAATCTTGTCCACCCAAAATATCTATGGAACAAAGCTATTGGAAATCACATAAACAATGGCGTTGATTGCATCGCAATATTCCAATTACATCCCGAGATATTGCGACGCGACGTTGACGATTGAAATACGCGAAACGCGCGGCTAGCGCTCGTCCTGAGCAGCATGGGGTTCTCGCCTGAGCCTCAGGACGTGCGCTAGCTGCTCGTTTCGCATATTTCAAGTGTCAACTTCTCGTCGCAATATCTCGGGATATAATTGGAATATTGCGATGCAATCAATGCCATTGTTTGTGTGATTTGGCATGCTATGGGTTGCTGAAGAATAAATATAGGGTGTCCATTTAAAAAAAAAACATAAGTTTGTGTTAAAAACACATTTGCTTTCGTTTTAGAATGTTTCCAAATATGTACAGTCATGGGCCCCAGCCGTACATTGATACCGGTGAAAGTCGTTTTCCAATAGCTATTATTGTTCCAGAGATATTCTGGGTGGACAAAATAGCTGGGACACCCTGTATATAGAAATTATGTATGGATGACCTCTATGTATTCAAGAACCATTCATTCGATTGCAGTGAAACGTTGGTGAACTGTTCACCGTACGCCCACGATGATTCCTGGCCAAGAAACAAAAGAGAAACGATACATACAGAAACGATACATAGCTCAGGAGATATGATGTTATTAATAATGAGAGGCCATCGTTTGAGAATACCCAGATTAATGTGTCAATTATTGGAAAATGGGAGTAGTTAGGGACCTGCAACAAAGTTTGCATGTTATTTTGGACGTTTCTGAAGCTTTTTGTAACCGACCTTCCCCCCCTCTCCCCCCCCTCCCCCTCGCCCCACGCACACTCAAAATGATGAAACGAAAAAAAAAGTCTACGGATCACAACAGTTTCGCTGAAGATGCCGTAAAACAGTCGCTTCAGACATGACCTTGTGCCAATTAATGTTAGCATTACAGATTTGCGTGTTACTGTTCATTTTTGTCTTCAAGTCTTCTTAATTCTCTTGCATCCAAAATTAAGCAATCTGTTTTCTTAATCTGTATCTATATAAAAGCAAAAGGACACTCCATCACTCACCCACTGACTAAACACGAAATCTGGAAAACTACTTCAACTATGAAGCTTAATTTTGAGAGGAATGCAGTTTATAGGTAGAAACTATTTTGTGATAGGTGCAGGGCGGAGCTTACGTCTCCTACACTCACGAAATTTACAGTTTGATTCCGATCTTCACGAAATCTCTCACCCTTGACCTTCAGAACAAGGTCACTGTCTACCTAAAGTTTCATACGGTGCATGGGGGAGGGTACTTTGTAACATAAAAATTGATTCCTAAATACCTTGGACGCGCCATAACTTGAGAATGGCTCGACTGATTTCACAGACCTTTTTTTTTTTTATTATTATTTATTTATTTAACTTTTTTTGACCCTATGTTTCTATTGCATTGAAATCTATATTTTTGTTCCGATATTGATGACGTTTTGCACGTTCCACCATAAAAACAAGAGGAATGTCACTGTCTGTATAAAATTTCGTTCGGTGCATGGTGGAAGGTACTTAACGTACAGAATTTTAGAAGATGAATATTTTTGCTCAAATCTTCAAGAATGTTTGCACACATGATCTTTAAACCAAGAGGAAGGTCACAGGGTACATAAATGTTTGTATGGTATATTCCAGAGGGTACTTTCAAGAAAACTTTGCCGAGAGAGGAAAAGGTGGAAACGAACAGAGACATAGGAGAGGAAGAGGTGGACGTAAAGAGAGTGGGGGAAAGGGATGTGGACTACGAGAGTGTAGGATAAATAAACACGCAATCAACGCCAGGTTTACTGCTAGTGTGTCAATAAAATTTGCCTTTGATTATTCGACGAATTCATGGTGTTCTTTTCTCTGTTTCCAGCAGTGTATATTCCTCACAAAGACCACAAACATGAAAGAAAAAAAAAGTTCAAATGTTTGTAGAGCTTCATCTGTTCCTTCACAATACTAATTTTCTTGCTGGAGATGGCCAAATCTATCCACATCACTCGTCCATTTACATAACTAATTCCAAGTATGATGGGTTCGATTGCTTTCCTGGTGTAAGGCCCTACAACCTGAGAGGTAGACCTTCGTCCTCTTTTTCTCCCCTTACCGTAACGTCACTAACAGCTAAAACATGTTACTCCATTTTACTTGAAGCCTCTGCCAGCTATACCTTCTTCCCAGTGTAATCCCCATTGATATTAATAGCTGTCCATCTCATTCCAGATCGTTTGCTAAGTCGTATCTGAGGAGTCCCTGGTCTGTCAATTAGATGTGGGACTCCGTCACCTCCAAAGGTTCGAGGAATCATATTGAAGTAACTGGGAATCAGGTTGCTAGCGTTACTTGCTCAGGGCCCCACTGGGTTTTACCCCTAACGGTTGAACAACTAACAGGTGATTTTGGTAGTCTTTGCCGTAGTCTTACCGTAGAGGCCGTGCAGACCGTGACTGAAGCGCCTTAGTCTCCTCGGCCACCGCGGCCGGCAAACATGAAAGAAATTAGGGCTCGTACAGATGCAACAAGCATTAGTTTTTCCCTCGTGATGTATGGAACAGGAAAGCCAGTAACTAGTAGTGGTACAAGGTTCCCTCTACTATTGGGTGGACTGCGGAATATGTGTGTAAATGTTGCTCTCAGCTAGGAAACATGGTAGTATTCCTGTGCGTTAACGGTGACTATCCCCCTGTCATAGACTCACGCACACACACAAGGGTCGGTCGCTCGTCAGTTTACAGCGGGCGACAGCAGTCCTCCAGTGGGCGGCAAATTCGGTTGCGCCACGGCATCGAAGGCAGAGCGCCTGGGCGCTGCCTCTCGAGCAATCAGCGCCGCCATTGTGGCCGCGTGGCGTGGCCGGCGCCGACAAAAGCCGGCAGCGCGGCGACCGCTACACCACCAGGGCTGCGGCCCGGACAGCAGGTGCGTCAGCGGTGGCTGCTGTGGCCGGCCATTCTGTGCCCCTGAATGACGCCGCTGACGAGGGCAACCGCCACTGGTGGCGCTGGGCGCTGCTCTCTCCAGTGAGAGCCGCACACATCGATCTCAGCAGCGGTTTGATACGTTTCTTAATTTTACTAAGCTGTGTATTATCTAAAGGTAAAGCAGTCAACAATCCGAAGATTGGTTTGAACACCACAGTCCTTTACTAGGCATGGTCCTGTTTAGAGGTGGTATACCGGTGCCTTCCTCCGACCTTCGAACTGACTTACCCATCCAGTTATAGGGGGACCTACAGTTTAACGTGGGTTCCGAACCACGGTACTACTCGGTATTTTTCACTTGAGCAATACTGCCAAAGCCGGCCGCGGTGGCCGCGGGGACTTACGCGCTCCAGTCACGGTCTGCACGGCCACTACGGTCGGGGGTTCGAATCCCCCCTCGGGCATCGATATTTGTGCCGTCTTTAGTATAAGGTAGTAGATAATTAGTTTGTAAGTTTAGGGACTGATAAACCCGTAGTTAAGTCCCATAAGCTTAACAAACATTTGAACAACAATACTGCCAGAAATGAAAGAAGTGGAAAGTGACAGATAAAAATCGTAGGCCCTGGCGGGGATCGAACCCGTGACCTTAGGATTTGTAGTGTGGCACTCTACCACTGTGCAACCGAGTAGCACGATTATTGTCTACATACGTACGTATGTTCATTATCTACATACGTATTAAATGTTCGGATCAAAAACGACCCACAAGTTTTTTCGCCTCCTGTAGGTACACTTTTACACACGTGCGAATTGAAATCTTTATACCAGGGCGGGACCCAAAAGAAACTGGACTCCGAGGGCGCTGCCATTCGTAGACGTAGTAAAGGGTTCTCACGCTATATGGACTTATGTATTTCACTGTAATGAAGGATTTTATTTTTACAAGTCATCCATACGCGTTTCGCCTTTGTCACAAGGCATCATCAGTGGGTATCCTGAAATATTTACATGTTTCTGTTTACATATAAAGGTTAGTTTCTTACATATGTACAAAACATTTCGTGTCTGATTTAAAACAGTTCGTTGTTTGCTATACAATGGTGTACTTACAGCACTTGCCACGTCAGTCTCTTTCCGGCAACCAGGTCGGAAGGTTACTCTGTTTTCTGAAACACAATGCAGTTTTCTGGTGTCACCTGCTGCCATACCGTGTCCACTGTTGTTTGTTCTGTAGTGTTGCCAACCTTAGCTTATTTGAAATTCAACTGTTTCACTGAAAGTGTGTTGAAGGTATCTTTGTGTGCGTGTTTGTAATTCTTTTATCTCTGTTTGTGTATGTGTGTGTGTGAGGACCTCGCCTTCTACTTTCCAAACTTCATAGACATTGAAAGGATGTTGTGGATACATGGCTTAGCCATAGCATAAGGGATGATTACAGAATGAAACTCTCGCTCTGCAGCAGAGTGTGCGCTGATATGAAACTTCCCAGCAGATTCAAATTGTACACCGGGACTCGAACCAGGGACCTGTGGCCTTTTTTGGGCAAACGCTTACCGACTAGCTATCCCGGCACTCACAACTCTACTTCTGCCACGACCTCGCCTCCTACTTTTTGTTCCGGTTCCGGTACACAATTTTAATCTGAAATGAAGTTTCATATCAGCGCACACTCCGCTTCAGAGTGAAAGTTTTATTCTGAAAACATCCCTTAGGCTGTGGCTCAGTTATGTCTCCACCATGACCATGAATATCCGGTTACTCCCGCACGGCAATCGTCTTTATTAACAGAATCAGAACGCAGTTCACTTGCGTATGATGCAGTTGTTTACCTCAACTCATTGCGACAGTGTTAGTCGTATTTCGCGGCACTGCAAAGTTCTTACGTGAACAAGAACACAGTCTAGGGTATTGAAAATACCAATGCACTTCGCACATTGAAAATATGCTGATACTGTTCATGCCAATGTTGTAGAATTGACGAATGTTAAGACAAGGAAATTACTGTGAGTAGACATATGAAAATATTCCAAGAGTAAAGTTTAATACAATAAAAATACACAGATTTTGTAGTCAATATTACAATTTATAGTAATGCAGTACAGATTATGGTTTGTGTGCTGACAGCTTACCCTTAACAAGCTGGCAGCACGCCAAAAATCCGACATCGGCATGTCTCGAGCCTAATTCGGGCCTTACCAGCGAAGTATTCCTACGCCGGCTCGAGACTGGCCAGCGATCGACTTTTAGGGACCAGCCAGGCGACTCGCAAGTCAGTCTCGCATCCACCAAGAAACGATAGCTTCGTGGAAGACTCCGAAGAAGAAGAAGAAGCACGCTACGGAAGAACTCATCCGAAGAATGTTCGACAGCCGTATCGAGGAACCATTTCGGCTGCTTTAATGGACTTCTGTAACCGCATTCGAAGTAGAAGAATTTTAGTTGTAATAAATTAGTTCTTCGAGAAGAAGATTGTGTTCACAATAGTTTGTTCAACATGAGTCAATTTACAAAAAAGTCGAACACCTGCAATATTAATGACTAGCTTAAAACTGCGGCTCCGCCCGCGTGTTGGTTATGATAGATAATCTATCTTTCAGTAGTGTTCTAAGAGACTGGTTTTCAAGGATGAAATAAAATACAATACTTTTTTTAGAAACAAGCTCAAAACTATTCCTATCAGATTGCAGAAGTCTGTGCACTTACCGTTTATCAGGAACGTAAGTAGTGTAAAAATGCACTCGTTTCGAAGAATCTAATCACGAAATTCAACAATATTCATTGCAATAATATCGCAGATCGATCACTTCATGTATTGCGGAAACGTCAAATCGATTTTTTTTAAAGAGATGTATTAAAATAAATTTCTTTTTTGCTACTTTACTTATTTATTCTTATATTTCCTTATTCTTATGATTACGTTTAGCTGTATGTAACCTCGTTGCTATAGAGTCGCAAACATCATCGGTGGCCATTAGTCGGAATTTTTTTTTTCAATTTGACGACTTTCAACCACCATATTTTCCACCCCCTTATAGTTATCGGCATGGAACTGCTATGGTGTACAACGGGAGATTTCGGACAAGAATTACACACAGACCATTCGTCTACGTTCTCTAGTTTTCGTTGCAGAGCAAAATATTAACACACACGCACACGTAGAATCTTATTTACACCGCTAACTTTCCATCCCAATATACTCCACCCTTTTATCGTTATCAACCCTCAAGCAATAATAAAACCATTTTCAAAGAGTGAATATAATTTTCAAAGAGTAATTATTGTTCCGCATTTCAACAATGCAACAATAAAACCATTTTCAAAGAGTGAATATAATTTTCAAAGAGTAATTATTGTTCCGCATTTCGCATTATATTCTTCAGATTACTAAATATATATCAGAGCGCTATAAAACCATGCCTAAAATCTTCCTCGCGTATAAATTAGTAACTGTACAAATATTTAAGTCTCTGCGTCTTGTCGTTTGGATCTGATAATATATATAGATAAATAGCTATCCGATTGCCATAAAAGCGTGCCTAAAGCCTTCCCCGTGTAGACATTAGTAGCTGTACAAATTTTTAGCTCTTTATGTCTTGTGGTTCAGACATGATAAACGTACACCGATCAGACATTCACATTTATAGATATATATTATTAAAATGTCGTTCAGTAGAGAAGAGAAAGGGTATTAATGATGCTTTTTGAGGATATTGAGCCTCTGTTTCTTGTGAATGAAAGGTAGATTTATTGATTCAGTCGTATGACACGATTGCATTTCATTTCGAGGATATGAGTTCCTATACTTAGAGTGATTAACTTTGGTCTCCATATTAAAGACAACTGCGAGAAAGCTGACTAAGATTAACAGACATGATGTGCGTAAGCGAGGGTATATATTAATGTTATATTTTTAAAAAGTTATATCAATCATTAAATTCTGTAATAAAACATTTTCTCAATAGGAAATCAGATGAGGCACTGACACATGACATTCGTAGTTATGAACAGGTAAACTAGAACTAGAACTACTTTTTGCTGGTAAACACTCAGCCTTACTCAACAACAGAAGCAATGTTGATAAAACTCTTCTGGGTTTTGGACCGCATCGTCAATATATCAAATATTTCACCGACGTTTCGGCCACTATTTCAAACGGCCATCTTCTGGGAGTTACGTTTACTGCTGGATGAGGGAAAGCTGGTGTCTTATATATTAAATGTTGCCAGTTGTGATTGGTGGTTTGAGAGCTCTTATCATTGGTGTTTGCTTTATTTCTTCCTATTCGTGGAGAAGGAAGTCCAGGATTGGTGTTTACATTAATGTTTTCCATTGGTTGAAACTGGCGAATGAGGAGCGGTGGTAGCAATGACGTAGCACTGATGCCTAGCGCCGGCTAGAGCGTGCTGTTTGCTTTATTTCTTCCTATTCGTGGAAAAGGAAGCCCAGGATTGGTGTTTACATTAATGTTTTCCATTGGTTGAAACTGGGGAATGAGGAGCGGTGGTAGCAATGACGTAGCACTGATGCCTAGCGCCGGCTAGAGCGTGCTGTTTGCTCTGTGTACGCGCGGCCTCTGTTGTCTCCGGGCTATGTGGGCCACTATGGACTGCACTGCGCGCGGTGTCGTCGCGAAGCGCTGCTACTGCTGGCAGCCAAGACGCGGTAAGTCTGTTCCCGTCTTCTCTGTTCATATTTCCGGGTCGCTTAGCTATTTCTATTGCTTCCCTTATTTTCCTCTTCAAAGTGTACACTGACTTCCTGAAAACCTATATGTTTGTCGCACTCTTTCTGGTGTTCAGCTACTGCCGACTTCGTACGCTGTCCCAGCCGAATGTACCTCGCGTGCTCAGCTATCCTTGTGTTAATCGGCCGTCCACTTTCTCCAATGTACACCTGGCCGCACTCACAGCCGATTTCGTAGACTCCAGCTGTGTGCAACTTATCAGTTTTGTCCTTCATTGAGCCTAGGACATCTCTTATTTTATTGTTGCTGCGAAATATAGTTTGACGCCGTCTCGACGAAGAATTTTGCCCACTCGATCGGTGACTCCTTTTACATATGGCAATAGGCTTGTCCTTCCTTTGGCTCTTCCCTTTTATTTCTATCTTTAAATGTCATAGTTTGCTCAATCATCCTTTTCCCATAACCGTTTGCTTCCAAGGAGGACCTGATGTTCTGTAATTCTGCTTTCAGTTGTTGTTCATCGCTAATCGTATGGGCCGCCTTAGTTGGAGTGTGAAGCACGGTCTTCTTTTGCGTAGGATGATGGGGGTGGGGGGGGGGGGGAAGTTGCGTGAAGGTACCTGCCTGTGCTGGTAGCTTTTCTATATACCCGATGGCCCAGTTTGCCCTCTGGCTTCCGATAAACCTCTACATCGAGGAAAGGGAACACCCCATTCTTCTCAGTCTCCATGGTGAATTGGACCTTGTTGTGCTGCTGATTGAGGTGTTGATAGAAATTCAGCAGCTCCTCTTCTTCATGAGGCCAGATAACAAACGTGTCGTCTACATATCGCAGCCAGGAGTCTGGACGTTGTGGTGCGGACTGGAGAGCTGTTTCCTGGAATGCCTCCATGAAAATATCGGCTGCAACGGGCGAGAGAGGTGAATCCATTGCAACTTCGTCCGGCTGTTCATAAAATTTCCTTTCCACCTGAAATAGGTGGTCGTTGAACAATGTTGCACCAGATCGCAAACGTCGGATGGAACACGTTCCTCTAGGATGTTCATAGAATCCGACACTGGTACTTCCTTTTCCAGCAATAGGGAGAAATAAAGCAAACACCAATGATAAGAGCTCTGAAAACACCAATCACAACTGGCAACATTTATTATTTAAGACACCAGCTTTCCCTCATCCAGCAGTAAACGTAACACCCAGAAGATGACCGCTTGCAATAGTGGCCGAAACGTCGGTGAAATATTTGATATATTGACGATGCCAGAAGAGTTTTATCAACAATGACAACGGCCGCGGAAGCCTTCGTTTACTTTTAACAGAAGCAATGTTTGTAATCCTAGCTGAGTGTAAATTCCCTAAGCACTACGTGTTCACGAAATGCCAGTACCGACGTTCAAGCCTTCTTTGTGACGTATACTGGAAACTACAGATGTTAGATCTGTTTTCGTTTAAATCAAATCTCTTTATAAAAAAATTAGTTCGTCTGGAATTTCTGTGGGAGACAAGACGATTTCTTTGAACGTCAAGGAAGCTTTCCGCCGGAATTCTTTTGAATGCCGCAGCAGCCGTCTGCGCAACATTCGCGCCGCCACTGTCTGTCCTGCGAATGACGTCACCCTCCCTCGTCGCACCCCCCTCCCCCACCCTCTGCCATTGTCCCCGACACGTCATCACGCAGTTCCGCAAGTTTTTATTTCTTCACTCAAGTTACTGCCTACAGCGACGCTGTCTGTTTCTCGTTTGCGTATTTTTTCACGCTTTTCTTGTTTCACTGGCGTTACGACAGTTGTTTGTATCTCTTTCATCTAGTTCGCCGTCTCCCTTTGGGGATAAATTCTTTCAACTAAGATAAAATACGAACAACGTCAATGGAATAAGTTTCATTGACAATATAGCATTAGCATAGATAAAAGGGAGACGATAGGGTCCAACACCCCAGCCATACTTCCTCTTCTTCCTTTTATTTCTCACCCTGCAAAATTAGTACCCATTCTAAACATTGTGAGGGTTTGACATTTCATCTGGAGTTATTTTGCGCACTGATCTGAATGTACGTCTTGTACTTTAGCACCGATCAGCCTCTCCCCCTTACAAAGGTAACCGAATTCACCCTCTCCTTCCCCCCATGAAGGGAAACATATCTACGGCAGTAGCGCAATGACGGGGGTACGAGGCCAGGAAGTGTGTGGACACCAGAGTGCTGAGTCATCAAAGAAATCAGTTGCCAGGGGTAATTGTACAGACTGATTTCGTATCCCATATTTCACAAGTGTGGAGCGGAGGCAAGCGATCAGAGCAAGCGTCATAAAAAAAATCAATTGATGGGTGTACGAATTCAAACTGAATATGTAACATAGATTACACAAGAGTGGAAGGTAAGGCAAGCAATCAAAGAATTAGTCATTAAAAAAGGCAATTGATGTTGGCACTGCATCAAACTGAATACATAACACATATTACACACCAGACTGTTGAGTCATAAAAAAAAAGGTAGGTGTTCAGATTCAAACTGCTAAATTAATAGGTCAATAAAATGTTAATATTTCGCAGCTCACGTAAATGTTTACAATAAAATATTAATTCTCTTCCTGCTCACATAAATTATTGTAAATGTTCAAATGTATGTTAAGCTTATGGGACTTAACTTCGGGGTCTTCAGTCACTAAACTTACAAACTACTTATGAACTAGCTACAACTACGGACGGCACAAATATCCATGCCCGAGGGAGGATTCGAACCCCCGACCGTAGTGGCCGTGCAGACCGTGACTGAAGCGTCTCAGTCTCCTCGGCCACCGCGGCCGGCTATTGTAAATGTTCATAACAAAATGCTAATATTTACCAGCGCAGGGAATTTATTGTTTATTGTAAACTGCTAAAAACTTCCCCAGATTGCATAATGTTTATACCAGTTCCCCTAAGATTCTTGTAAGTTTTGAGATTATGTGATACCTGCAATGTGTGAAATCTGACGGCCCACTTCCATGGAATTTTTTTTTCCGTAGACAAGGCACCGCCTCGCGCTGCACAAGTGTGTGCAATTTAACACCACATTATGCCCGCGACGCGTCAACCGCACATATGTGCAAAGTCCTCTGCATACACTTGACACGCCCATATGAGGGTTATTTGCCCATCTACCTGGAAATACCACTCAAAGGAATCATTTGGGGATTTATCTTGGAGTCTTGCTGGCACGAAATCCGATGGTTATGGCGTGAATTTCGTGATAAGTGGCTAAAAACTCTGTCAGAAGAGTCGAACAATAACGTTCTGGTTTTGATTTATGATCATGCGAAAAGCATATTTCGAGTAATATCTTACTAGGTGTGGTTCGTTTAGTACTAAAAGGGTTAGATGTGGGTGTGACGTGTTGTAATCCTATGGTTTTGATGAGACAATCATCGATCTTTGCGCCGGTTTGCTCTAAAAAGGGCTAGTGTTGGATCTAATGTGTTGTAAACCGTCGTAGAAAAGTTTAGTTTTCGTGATGTGTGAATCGAGTTAGACGGATTCTAAGTTTCTTTCCTCTGCGCCGTTGGTAATAGGAGATACTTGAACATCTACCGTACTCAAACGACATGAGTCCTTGTGATAACGATCTCTTTGTCATTGTCAAATATCCGGTACAACACCACGGAAGACATTGTCCGGTGAATACGGGACATCAACAGAATTAGACGCGAAGATGGTATATAACGCTTTTCTGACAGCGAAATGCCACATAATGGCATCTGTCCAACCTCCAAGGATGATGGTGTAGTATACTTGGCTCAGAGTGTGCGACGTCTGTTATGGCTGAAAAGTCGAACTCGATCGTGGCAGTCCCTGCCACAGTTTGGACACTTGAAATCTGAAGGTTTCGAGCAAAGCCGATCTCACTTTCCGTCTTGTCCTCTTCCTGGTTTTGTCTTGTGTTGGTTCGTCCTCTGCAAGCATGACCTGATTGCACACAGCTAGTCGCCACTTGCCACGGTCATCAGCAGTACGTTTCCATTAAGTTGGATTGATGCTGGCTTTGGTCGGCTCTCTCTCGCAGACATCCTTGTAGCGAAGGTGCGGGCTTTCCAACGTCACACCCTCCTGCAGTTCTCCGTACAGCAGCGTTTTCGGTATTCGTTCAGGATCCATGCGCCTGACATGTTCCAGCAATCTGAGACTCGGTGGCTTAGGACTGCATGAATGCTGGTTTTCCTCGCAAGCTTCGGGTTTCGGTATTCTATCTCTCCAAGAGATCTGAAGGATCGTCTGGAGACAGCAAAGATGAAGTATTTTCAGAGGAGATTCGTGTTAAGCGAGGGTTGTCCATGCCTCACATCTGTAGAGAAGGGTGCTGATAACGCAAGCGGCGTATTGATTTGATTTTAATAGTGGAAGCCGAAACAGTAGTGGTCTGTATTGTGACCGAAGACCTGACTGGTCGGGAGCGACTAGCGACGACCGACCGATCAAGCGTCGCCGCTAACGAGAAACACTCCACGAAACCACAGAGACCACAATAACAACAACTAATCGAAAAAAACAAAGATCCAAACGAAAGCCAAATCGGAACCGTGCCAGAGCAGAGTAGGAAGCCAGATAACCAATGAATAGCGAAAGTAAACGGAGCGCAGTCAACACCAGACTGAGGAGCGAGCTGTGGCTCCGGCCCTATATAGTACGGCGCGGTAGGCGCGCCACGGCGTGCAGCGCTCTAGTGGCGATGGCAGCGCTAGTAGGTTGTGCGCGCCGCCTAACGGCTGCTGTCATAGTCCATGTAGGCATGGGGGGCTCTCAAACATGTCGTTCCGGGATACCAGAGTCTTCCCGCGCCGAAACCAGGTTTCTTGTGTTTCTTCTGTTTGTCCAGAATATTATGTGTCTCTTGCTCTCCAATGCAGTGCATTCGAAGATTAGGTGTGA
This sequence comes from Locusta migratoria, assembly GCA_026315105.1. Classification (NCBI taxonomy): domain Eukaryota; kingdom Metazoa; phylum Arthropoda; class Insecta; order Orthoptera; family Acrididae; genus Locusta; species Locusta migratoria. Next base: position 100,004,100 of record CM048751.1, on the reverse strand, counting down.
TGGAGTTTCCTCACCCTCATCAGAGCTCCTACATTTAAGGTCATCTTCTGTTATGCCCATCTTAAGCAGTTTTTTTCTTATTTTTTTTATTTCATGTTATTTATTTATTTTACTATGGCCGGTCATCCGTTCAACCATCAGTTTAATATCTTTCCTGTTGATGCCTAGGATTACAGAGCTTCTTTTAAAACACAGCTTTCGCGTCATTACCTTGTTATGTTTTTGTTTATATACCTTCGTCGAGTATTCTACGTACTTCTGAACCAGTTAGGTAGCTCTGTTTGATCATTGCCTTGGTGACTGTCAAGACCTGGTCCAGTGAATGGAGTCTTTTCCCCAACCCTGACCAATCTTTCGGGTTGTTCATTGCCACCGATCCCTGAGTGGCCAGGGACAAACATTAGTTTTACCCTATTGCTTTCTCCTATCTCCACATTCTGAAATTCTGACATTCTGCAACAATATTAGGTCTTGTTTCTGGAGCTGCCAGTGATTTCAGGGCTGCCTGGCTGTCTAAGTAAACGCAGATGCTACAGTCATTGTAGCACCTACGCAAATGTTCCTCCACACCTGCTCTGATGGCATTGATTTCGGCCTGGAATACTAAGGTCAGTTTCCTTGACATATGACTCCCTACAGTCGGCTGCACCCCGTATATCCCGAGCCCATTGCCTTGGTGTGATTGCGAACCATACAGTGTCCCTAGTATTGTGCCGAACTGTTTTCTCCCACTTCTCCCTGCTTCAAATTGTTATATTATAAGCCTTTTTGAAGCAGTTTTGTAAGTCGGTCAGCATTTCCTCAAACGTTTACCTCACTCACTGTTTTAGTGCGTGATTCTGCATATCCCAATAAAATCCTGTTTTTGCCAGATTTGAGCCTATAAACAAAGGACGCTGCCTCAGTGTTGACCCAGAGGTGTGATGGGAACATATCCAGCATGGTTACCGGATCCTCCTGTTATGGCTAACCAGGCAAGCGGTGAATACCTGTAGCTTAGTTTTTATTGTCAGCATTTCATTGCTCCATTCATTGTTTTTCAGTCTTCCCATTATTGCCGGAGATTTAGCAAATCTCTTTGTAATTTGAGGGTCCAGAGAGAAATTGTTACAGATTGTAGATCCTAAGTAAGTTAATTCCGTCTGCTTACAGTCTTGGGAGGCAAACCTCAAACCTTAGAAGAAGATCCCAAAGTAGGACCCCACGCACACCCCTGCTTTGGAAATGCTTGTGGTGTTTTGCCGTTGGAGCAGACTGTTTCTTGCATTTTCTCATGGAAGGAGGGAATTATTTTTAATAATTTAGGTGGGCATACAATATTTAAAGAATTTTGAAGAACCCGTTTCTGTTCACTAAATCAAAAGCTTTAACTAGGTATATAACAGCCAAACACAGTGGTCTCTTTTGCTCTCGGCACTTCTCTTGGAGCTGTCGTATGGAAAAATGACACGGGGTATATAATACTTAAAGTGAGTAACTACCTCTGTCAATACAGACACATAGAGGAAAAATCCTGTTCATTTTTTCCGTCCATTGTAGCTGCTGAGAGGCGACACAGTAAACAATCTGTCAATACTGCGGCAAATGGCGAGTGACGACGGCCCACGTTACGCTTGATCATGATCTTTTCACGACTTGCAGGCTGTTGCCTACGCAGTTAATGGATACTGCGCTTGCTCATGACACGTCGTCCACACACCGGGCACGCGGTGACGCAGAGACTGATCGGCACCACACTCTGCGCGATCGAATATGTAAACAGGGATCTCCTCAATCACTGGAAATAGAATCTCTGTCTCATTAATCACTAACGCCCGGTAATACTAGCCGTTTGGAGGTCAGATGCGTTGCAGCTGTGGCCATGACGAAAATCTCTTAAGCATCTGCTCATTCCTTAATTTCTCTCGGCGTATGGCGTATTAAAAACAACTTACTGGTATGCAGCCAGGTATTTAAGTCGGCGTCGGCCGATATTACGGTAGGATTACATCCGCCATTCTTGAGGGCATACTGCAGCGAGGGAGTAATGTGCTTTGACGTATAAAAGTGCAGTTCTCAATGACAGCAGAAAGACAACACACACAGAGCTAGCAAGCGCACAGCGTCAACACACGGCCAAAGATGAATACCAACAGGAATATCTATCATTAACATCACATTTCAGTGGGTGAGCTGACATTAATTTTATCGCTCTGAGAGCAAGACTCCATGCCAAATTCAGTCAAGAATGACTGCTCCATAATCACATGACTGATTTAGTGTCATTCCCCATTTTTATTTCCAATAATAGCATCTAATCACTCCTGTGCGAAAACGCTTCAGCAGAGTCCACTCCCCGCGAGGCGAGGTTCATGTCACCGACACCAATGGAAGAGCACTGGATGAGGGGTTTATTTCGCCCTTCAAAATCCCATGAGGTTTCCCAGGTGGAATTTGGGGAGAAATCCTCTGCTGTCAACTGGGAAGATAAGTGTAGAGGTTGCTTTCTGGATTTAATTTGGCTGAAGTTTTAGGTAGATATTGGGAATTTGTGGGAAGGGTAATATTTTCTTATACTCTCTGGTGACTGCTTCTTGGCGACGAATCTCTAGGGGAGGTATGTTGCACAGAACTGGGTGCTATGGAAGAGGTGTAGCCAAGAGGGTACCACCCTCATGGCTCTATTAAGCTGGACGTGGGCACTGTTAAGCCACACAGGAGCACAGTACTCAGTCAATGAATAAATCAGCGAAATTGCAGTTCTACATAGGACTTGTGCGTTTGCTCCCCAAGATGATCCAGCAATTTGTTGCCTGATGTTAGTTCTGGTATCAACGTTGGCAGCTGTTTTTTGTAGGTGGCTTTTAAAAGTGAGAGAGCCAGCCCCGATATTTTGGGTGTTAATTATGTTTAAGCTTCACACGATTGAGATAGATGTTAAGTTTCCGGATGGCTAGTTCATTATTCAAATGGAACCAGGATACCTCTGTTTTGTTTGGACTAAGCTTTAACTTCCAAGATCTGAAATATTCTTGGAGAATGGCAAGTACATTCGTGAGTGTTGCTTCTGTGGTGGATAGGTCAGTATGCTGGGTTGCAAAAGCAATGTCATAGGCGTGAAAGAACTTTTTAGACTGTGTTGCAACGATGTGGCAATGTATACACTGATCAAGAGGGGAGCAAGAACGGACCCATTCCGAAGGCCATCATTAAGCTGTCCAAAAGCACTTTCCTTATGACCCAGGTGAACTTTAATTAGCCTGTTAATGAGGAAGGAATTCTAAAAGCGCAAGAGAAGGGGGTACAGGATGATTATGTAAAATTTCAGTAACAGTCCCTTTCTTCAGACCGTGTCGTAAGCTCCGGAAAGGTCAATAAAGGCAGCCCATGTTTTCTTATTCATTTCATAACCTTTCTCGATGAAAGACGTCAGAGAAAGGACCTGGTCACAGCAATTTCCACCTGGCCTGAATCCAGCTTTTTCGACGGGTATGCTGGCATCAAGAATTTCTTATATCTGCAAAGAACTTTGTATGACGGCCAACCACAGCTAAAATATTTATATATAATTAAGAAACATTCACGCAGTTAAAAATGAGGTGTTAAAACGTAATAGTCTGAATGAAAGTCCTTGGTCCACTTGAGCTGTTTTTCTACTGGAGTCGTGAAGACCCGACAACCGGTTTCGCAACCTACAGTTGCATCTTCAGGAGCTTTTTTACTGTACAGGATGATAATTGGGTTAATAAAATAAATATTTAGATGCAAAATTACATATTAAAAACAAAAAATCCAAACTAGTTGTGTATGAGGATGTTACATGCAAAAAATTTTTGTCTATAGAAGCTAGTAGGCTAGTAATTGCAATAAATATTTTTTTATGTTACTTACAAAGTTTTCCATATAAGCCATTTGTCATGGATAACTGGGTTAATGGTGAGGTCGACCGCAAGCACCTTCTTTTTATGTTTTTGACGAAAAGAGCGAAGGTACGACGTCACCATTAACCCCGTTATCCATCAAAAATAACTTATATGGAAAACTTTGTAAGTAACATGAAAAACATTTATTGCAATTACTAGCCTACTGGCTTCTATAAAAAGATATTTTTTTGCATGTAACTTCCTCATACATAACTAGTTCGGATTTTCTGTTTTAATATGTAATTTTCAATCTAAATGTTCATTTTTATTGAAACTATCATCTTGTACAGTAAAAAAGTGGTTGTGCGGGTCTTCACGACTCTAATAAAATAACAGCTCAAGAGGACCAAGGACTTTCATTCAGACTATTACATTTTTAACACCTAATTTTTAACTGCGTCAAAGTTTCATAATTATGTATACTCTGATATCTGGTTGTAATTAACGTCTCCAGCAGCTGATAGCAGACAATTAGTGAGGCTATGGATTGACAGCTCTCAGTTTGTTCTGGGATTTTTCCTGACTTTATAATGGCTACTATTTTTTATCTTTTAAATACCTTTGACCGATTTCCATTGGCTAGTAGGGCGTTATAGACTATTAAGAGCCAGAATTTGGTTTTATGACCAATGTGTTTAAGGAACACGGGAAATATTTTATCCAATCCTGCGGCTTTAAAAGTTTTCAGGGTGGTGATTGCAGCCTCTATGTCCTCTTCAGTGAAGGGTCTTGAAACTTCCAAGGGTTGGCTCGCCAATATTTTGTTCATTTTGTATTCCAGACGTTTGTCAGAGGATAGACGGGATTACCTTGATGAGCTGACAATCCTCTTAGCTACGTCACAGGGCTGTGGCTATTTCACTGTGCAATTATCAGCTGGCTTCAAATGTTCAAATGTTTGTATAGCTTATGGGACGTAACTACGGGGTCATCAGTCCCTAAACTTACAAACTACTTATGAACTACTTACGAACTAGGACGGCACAAATATCCATGCCCGAGGGGGGATTCGAACCCCCAACCGTAGTGGCCGTGCAGACCGTGACTGAAGCGCCTCAGTCCCCTCGGCCACCGCGGCCGGCTCAGCTGGCTTGACGGAGGAAAGTTTCTTTAATAAAGACCAGGCTCTCTGTCTGCTGTACGTGACGTTTTAATTTTCCACAGTTTATATGCACATATCTTTCCTTGCAGTGTCACGTTACCGCAGCAGATGGGCGGCTGTGTCATGGTTTTCGGTGTCTTGAAACTCCTTGTAAAGACCGTCGCATTCTCGACTGTGGTGTCGCACATGTCTAAAGTGCGCGCCACCTACTTTCGCCGCGCGTCGCCATGCACGCACGGCCCGGCGTTCTTACGACGTCAGCCACGAGCGCCCTCTGCTACAACTCCGCTCATGGCCACCACTGAACGACATCGTTCACTTGGGACTGAGATAGGAACCAGCTAACACTTCGGAATCAGATAGGCACCAGTGAAGACTTGGCTATCGGATAGGCACTAGGAATCTTCAGTAGGCAGGCCTCTATTTAAACTATGTATCAGCATTCTGCAGTCAAGAACTATGTAAAAGTTAAGTATTGTATAAATTCTGTGCAATATATATCTCGTTCTAATTTACTCTAGTGTTTCTAGTTTCTGCTGTCTCACTGGCTGCTCACCTCAGTACCTGCACAAGCGTGCATCCTTTATTCCTGTGTCGGTCTCTTCCTACTCGGCCACCGACACCTACAACGGAAACGAGACACAAAAGCGGCGACGAGGCTGGGACACAAAATCGACATCATCCTGGAGCGTATTCATTTCTGAAGCCAGTGGGGATACATTCGCGAAACGGTAATAATTAATTATTATTGAAGGTATAAACGTGATTCTCTGCTCTACCTTTGAAGTATAGGTATCTCAGTCGGCTTTGCTAAAATTCCATCTAGGTCTAATCCAATTATTGGGATTTTCGTTCCCACAAAAATTATAACTGGCCTATGCTGGGAGTGAAGAAAGTGCCAATGACCCTAGCTGTCATGGGTATGAGGACCGTTTACATGAGCAGAAGCATAAGTCTGCAGAATAACCACGGTGCCATCTTGCTGACTAAAGTGTGCTGTTGTCCTTAGCATCAAAGACGAGGGAAACTTGCTGTATTGAACCCAACTGGTTAGTCTCTTGCCGTTCGCATCATCCGCAGGATACCCCATTGGCTGTGGTGGCTATTGAAGTCACCTGCATAGAGGGCACGTTGTTCAAAACCTGGAAGAACTGTGCCTGTCCACTGAATATTAGGAGGTTTGCAGACATTTACTATGGTGATTTCAGACACCATGAAGGCCAGAATGACAGTATCGTCATTAGAGCTCTTGTGTTTTATGTAATCCAGGCCTTGTTTGCCGTACGTTGACCTGGATTTCCCGCTTCGGGCCAAAGGTCTCCTTAACTTAACTTGACTTTATTATAAATTCTGCTGTAATAAATTAAAATTCTATATTTCATCTATTAATACGATACATTAAACATTAAAATCCTTCTTCAAATGTTTTTGACCGAACAGTTGCTATTTTTACGTCACCTTTTTCGTTCACAACACACATATTATTTCTGACGTTTCTTTCAGATCAGTAATCAGCACCAAAGACAAGTCATTTCGCTACTGAAATAAAAATAGACAGGTTACAGTTACGATCACTCACATACAGAGGGTATAGACAGCAACGTAACACGACCTCCATGTAGGAGTGATTAAAGTCTGTGAATTTGGTACACGTTCCACCACGCGGCAAAATGTCGTTCTAGAATAATGTAGTTCTTCAATAGTAATGCTACCTTTAGGACATTTAATACTGAGTACGGCAGTCTTTAATTCGGTGTAGTCTAGAAACAATACTGGGAATGAAAGGTTTAATCATTTAGGCTATCCAGACACGCGTACCTGTCAACCCAAATTCTCAACTTGCATACTATTGTAGTGCCCCTGGCCCGTTACTTCCTCTTTCTCGCAACCTGTACAAGGGGTCTAACGTATTGATGCGACCGCATTGAAATTGTTAGTTGCTTCATGGTGGCAAATTTACAATTATAGATACAGTCTGTTCTTTCGGGTATGTCCGAAAAGAACACACACCACATCAATAATTGAGGGGTTTGGCGCAAGAAGGAGGAAGCTCCACGTTTTGGCTCTATTGAGTTGAACATTCTATCACATACAAAAAAAAAAAAAAATAGTTTAAGAGAAATCAGTCAGATCGTTCATTGATTCACATATTTATGCCATGCGACAGCCTAAAATTTCATGTCACTGAAGTGGACCACAAATTTATTTTCAAATTGGTTGATACGCTGAAGGAATTTTTTGTAAAGAACCCTTACGTGTCATTATCGAAGAAGAAAAGAGGAAAATACTTAATCACTAAGCACAAAATATTCCTCTATGTACAGACGTACATGGGTAAAGGGATAACTGTCTTTGATAATGGGCAAATTTGCAACTAATTACCTGCGAGTCTCACAACAGTGAACCACTTTCATCGAGCTTATGAATCTGTTCTCCCGCGTAAAGGCGAAAAGCTTAAAGATGTCAAAGAGCTGGTCAGAAAGTATGTCGGGCAAAACGAAATGTGGTTTTACGACCAGTTGACGGCAGTTGCATCAAACGATCGTGAGGAGACTGAAGGGGAGCTAGAAGACTTAAGAAGAACTGTAGAATTAATGTATTACGCCAATACTGTTGATCTTTATTTATTAGAAATGATTTTAAACGGAAATGTGATTAATTATGTAGAAAACGGTCCTACAAATAGTTTCTCATTCACTCTGGAGCAAAACGGAGGCAGATGCAAACTTCACAACTCTTTTCACGTAACTGAGTGCATGCATTTGTGTATATTCGTCAGTAGTTTTAGATACCCCATAGCCTAAAACAAGGCAGCAAATTTTTTTTTTTTTTTTTTTTTTTTGGTGAAATCTGAATTTTTAAAACTTTTTTTTTTTTTTTTCAATTTGGGAGAACTGGCAAAAATGGAACTACCTCCCTCTTGCAACAAACCCTTCAATTGTAAAATTTTTATTTACTTAAATGGGCGTTGGTTACGCCAGAGCATTTGTACAGAGAAGGGCGTCGCTTTGAAGAATGGTTGAGAAACACTAGTTTGGTAATTTTTTTTAAAAATACGAGGCATGTCCACAAAGTAAGTTCCGTTCGCTTACATAAAACAAACGTGTACAGATACAGAAAAAATATTTATTTTACAACAATCTACAACTGTTAAACAACTTTTCTACATAGCTTCCGAAATTTTGCGAATAGCGTGGCACAAGATTTTGTATGCCTCCTTCATAGGAGGTTGCCCCCTATGTATTCAACCATGTGGTTCAAAACTGTTCAAATGTTCAAATGTTTGTAAATCTATCGGACTAAACTGCGTGGTCATTAGTCCGTAGCTTACAAACTACTTAAACCTAGGTAAACTAACCTAAGGACAATACACACACCTATGCCCCAGGGAGGACTCGAACCTCCACGGCGAGCAACCATGCGTCCGCAGCGAGACGCTTTATACCGCTCGGCTACTCCACCGCGTCCAACCATGTGGTATCATGTTCTTTCAGCCCGTCATCATCATTGAAGTTTTGTTCACCGAGGACAGATTTTAGGTGTAAGAAGAGGATTACAGTCAAAGATGTTCTTTTTTTTTCACGATAATGCCCGACCTCACACGTCGAATGCGACCAAACAATTCTTACGGAAATTTCAGTGGGAAAAGTTTGATTATCCTCCATACAGCTGGGAACTCGCTCCTAGCAACTTTCATCTCTTTTTACACCTAAAATCTGTCCTTGGTGGTCGACACTTCAACGATGATAACGAGCTGAATGTTACCACATGGTTGAATACACAGGCGGCAACCTCGTATGAAGGATTCGGCGGTGCTTCTTTTTTAAAAGACAGGGAGGGAAGGTCAGTGCATAGTTGACAAAGTCCCTAAAACACCTCCCCTCTTTCATGCCTTCCCTCGGCGATGTTACCAACGCACTTCGTGCCAGTGCCCTGGTTTGTAAACAGGGCAGCACTGCACGCGAGGTGCCGTGTCGACATGCAACTTTAGTGCATGTCTGAAATCACTCTTTTACTAACCTTGTGTCTTCTGTCGTAGTTGATGTCCCATTGCGCATGTGAAGCACACAGGTCGCACGTCCGTTGTACTTGAAGTGATGCTAAAAGAGGTGTTCAGATGTGGCTAGGAAGTACTGTACTACGAATAATTTTAGCGTTTGTAGGATGACAGTGCATGTTTTTATTGAAGAAATGCGAGTGTATATCCAAGCACAAATATACAGCCTGAGTAGTATTAAAAATATAAACGTTGCATAACGTATAAACTGTCCCTGGCCCTCACTGAACTAACACGAATGTGCAAGGTATCGCGGTCGGCGCTCGACTGACTGCCGCCGCCTCTCGCTGCGCGCCACCAGCCACCGTTTTGGCGCCAAGCGAAACTTCTAGACTAACATTGTTCAGCTTATTACAAAATATACAAATAATTAAATCTTTGAATTAACCGAAATATAGGTTAGCACAAAAACATTACAGAAAGTATACAGATAATTTTTAATAGACATATGAAACTTAAATATTAATAAAAGAAGCTTAAAGTTTTGGCGGATAACTAGTATAGGCGGGAGCCAATCAGATCTCAACTTACAATAGGGGCGGAGCTTTCCCACGGGATACAAGCTCATCTACAGTCTCTCTCTCACACCCTTTCTACTATTGCGTTACACAGTTCTCCAACCAAGAAAACGTCTTTAACACGTAATATATTGATATGCAAAATAAACGGCTCCGTGTCAGCCCCCTCACAAGGAGGTATACAAAATCTTGTGCCACGCTATGAGAAGTGCCTAGAAAATTTCGGAAGCTATGTAGAACAGTAGTTTAAGTATTTTTTTCTGTAACTGTACACGTTTGTTTTATATAAGCAAACGGAACTTAGTTTGTGGACATGCCTCGTATTTTTATGTTTTCACTGTTGATGGGGATATTCGTTTAGTGTTTTCTACATTTTGTAGTATCTGTTGTTGTTGTTGTTGTCTTCAGTCCGGAGACTGGTTTGATGCAGCTCTCCACAATACCCTACCCTGAGCAAGCCTGTTCATCTCCACATAAGAACGGCAACCTACATCTGTCTGAATCTGCTTACTGTATCCATATCTTGGTCTTCCTCTGCGATTTTTCCCCACACACTTCCCTCCAACGCTAAATTCACAATTCCTTGATGTCTGAGAATGTGTCCTACCAATCTAGCCCTTCTTTTAGTCAAGGTATGCCAGAAATTTCTTTACTCCCCAATTCTGTTCAGTACCTCCTTATTAGTTACGCGATCCACCCGCCTAATCTTCAGCATTCTTCTGTAGCACCATATTTCATAAGCCTCTATCCTCTTCCTGTCCGCACTCTTTATCGTCCATGTTTCACTCCCATACAAGGCAACACACCATACAAATGCCTTCAGAAAGGACTTCCTTAGGCTTAAATCAATATTCGATGTTAACAAATTTCTCTTTTTCAAGAAAGCTTTTCTACCCATTGCCATTCTGTACTTTATATCCTCTTTACGGCGACCATCATTTGTTATTTTACTGCCCAAGTAACAAAACTCATCTACCTCCTTTATTGCTTCGTTTCCCAATCTAATTCCTTCAGCATCATCTGATTCTCCTACACTGCACTCCATTACCCTAGTTTTGCTCTTGTTAATGTTCATCTTATATGCGCCGGCCGCGGTGGCCGAGGTGACTGAGGCGCTCCAGTCACGGTCAGCACAGCCACTACGGTCGGGGGTTCGAATCCCCCCTCGGGCATGGATATTTGTGCCGTCCTAGTTCGTAAGTAGTTCATAAGTAGTTTGTAAGTTTAGGGACTGATGACCCCGTAGTTAAGTCCCATAAGCTTAACAAACATTTGAACATCTTATATGCGCCTTTCAGCACGCTGTCCATTCCGTTCAATTGCTCTTCCAGGTCCTTTGCTGTATCTGACAGAATTACTATGTCGTCGGCAAAACGCAATGTTTTTAATCTGATCTGATTTCCGTAGTCGTTTCGTCCTAACGCTGATATACAGGTTGAAACTGGTGCCGTGCAGGCTACGCTACGCAGCCCGTGTCGCGGTCTGCTAGCGAGCCGTCCATCGCGTTGGGGATTACCGCGCCTGCGAGCGGTCGGGTAGGCAGCACCGCAGCACACGCGCTGCACTCTGCGGTGAAACCGCTGACCGCAACCAGTTCGCCGAAGAACCTGAATCACGGTACAGTTTTCAGTGTTTCCTGCTAGTTTCCAATTCCCATTTTAGAGCTCCATCAGTGGAACACTTGCCTCTGTAATTACGAATTATTCTGCTGTAAAACGACCGCAGTCAGATCACCAGAGGACGGTATCAAGCCTCTACAGTAGCTAAACCGAAATTACGCTAGCCAATTACGAAGTGGACAGTTCTGCATTTAAGGTCGAAACACCGCTGCCATATAATTGCGTATGACGCTGAAGCAGGTATAAGGCAAAAGCCGATCATATTATGACAGAGTACTTTTCACATTCAGGTACGGACATTACCTTCTTATTAGTCTGAATTACAAAGAGAAAAGTTGGTCTACGTTCCAGGAGGCGATCCAATTATGATAATGTAGAAAGATATAAAAGAGCCAAGATCGCTGATCATCAATTTTTATTTACGACGACCGGTTTCGCTGAACTATGTCAGCATCATCTGGTCAAATAAAATATTTTATAAGGCCATAATCTTGTAATGTCAGTCAGTTGTTATATAACAATTTACAGTGCATAGGTGCACTATGTCATTATAATAAAACATAATTATCACAGTGAGTGACATAGTTCAGCGAAACCGGTCGTCGTAAATAAAAATTGATGATCAGCGATCTTGGCTTTTTTATATCTTTCTACATTAAGGATGAGAAAAGTTAGGTTTGTTTATAAATCTTACTTCCGTACATTTTAATGGTTTCTATTAACAAATTACACCAGCCCCCCTACTCAGTTTCAGACTGTGGGATTAGTTATACTGTTCTTGTTATCTATTACGAAATATTTCCAGTGGTAATGTTAGGTGACTCACCTTTATATAGGCTGTTACCCCTTTCAAAACGCTGTAAAAGTGAAACCACTCGTCAGAATGACATCAAATTGCAGCGGAATATTATCGAGGAAAGGGGAAAATATATGGCAGAAGATAAATAAATAGGGTGAAACTGATCAATCTATGTCGCTGTATGTACCATTAGAACAATATCTGAGATAAGTGATTTTTCAACACGAAAAGTAGTCTATTTCGCTTACTTTCACTCACTTATGACGTACGGCATTGTTTTTTGGGGTAACTCGCCTGATGCAAAAAGGATATTTCTGGCTCAAAAACGGGCGGTTCGAGCAATATCTGGTGTAAGTTCGCGAACGTCATGTCGACCCCTTTTCAGTAGTCTGGGAATTTTGACTCTGGCGTCACAATACGTTTTTTCTTTAATGTCGTTTGTTGTTAATAATATCAGCTTATTCCCACGAGTTAGTAGCTTTCACTCGGTGAATACTAGACAGATGTCTAATCTTCATTTGCACCACACCACCTTAACACTTGTGCAGAAAGGGGTGCAGTATTCTGCCGCATCCATTTTCAATAAGCTGCCACAAGAACTTAAGAATCTTAGCACTAATCCACATGCTTTCAAATCTAAATTGAAGAGTTACCTCGTGGCTCACTCCTTTTATTCTGTCGAGGAACTCCTAGAAAAGTTAAACAATTAAGCTAATTTATTGTTTCTTTATTGATTCTTTTCACTTTGTCTTAAGATTGTCGTGTGCAAAGGACTACTTAAAATTTTTCTATTACCATTATTGTGTAACAATTAATGTATTGACTTGTTCCATGACCTTGGAGTCTTCCTCCTGAAGTGGGTCCTATGGAACAGAAAAAAACAAATAAAAAATAAAAAAAATAACAGGTAACTGAAAACACCTGCCATGAGCACGACCCACTGAAGTTGGTGTAAACACGACGTGTACACGTCTCTTTCTCATCTCGCGTGTGAGACGTTCACCATGACACAGTGCAGGATGGCTCTTTCCTTGTAAAGTTGTTTTACAACAATGTTAATTATGTACAAGCAGCTCTGCAGATCTTCTGGTCTGTGAAGGGTTTGAAGAAGGGCTTTGGTCCGATGACTGCCTTGGATCTGGAGAAAATGGTTCGTAAATTCGAAAGGTCGGGTTCATTTGGTGTGCAGTCTGGTAGAAGGAAAGCGAATTGATTCGACGTCTGTGGAAGAAGTGGCCACAGCAATGCAGAAGGCGTCTAGTGGTGGTGTGCAAACGTGAAGTGCACGGAGAATTGTCCGAACATTGGACAAAACTAGGAGGACGGTACGTAGAATTCTACGACACATCCTTCACTATATCCATTGAAAATCATATATGTGCACGAGTTGCTTTCTGTTTACCTGCCACAAGAGACACTTCTTCCTAAGAACTTTTGCTAGCTTGTAATTGGACGATGAATTGCCGTGGAAGATTTTAAAGACAGATGAAGCCAACTTCCTTCCATCTTACAGTATATGTCAATACACAGAAAAATCAAACAGTACCGTTTCATCGCATAAAATACCACTGTGTGGTACGAGTTTACGGCGTCATTTTTAAGAGGGTCCAATTTTTTCGAAGAGATACTTCCGTCCTGTCGTGTCAACTGTACCGCCACGGTAAGCGCTGTGAGGGTAATTTGCGCTACCACGTCATTCCAGGCCTCCAACAGTGTGGATGTGTGGCTGGGATCATTTCTATGCAAGATGGCGCACCTTCGCACTTTTCGAATGCATGGCAGCAACACCAATGCCAAATTGTGACTGACGTTTCATCTGTTTCATGCCTTTTGTAAAAACGATAAGTTTGCTAATGACCTCAAGTTGAATCTACGTGCAAAAACAAGCAACTTGAAAACAGTACTCGAGAATTAGAATACTGTTCGATGCGCACTATCAGAATGGGGACCGAAAAGAGGATTAAAGGTTAATTCAAGTAAAATACAAGCGATTATGGTAGGTCATTCTAGGCTTATTATCCAGAAGCATCGCGAATATTTACCATAATTAATATTAAATGGCACAAATATCTGTTTTTCGCCCTCGGCATAAAGTCTGGGGGTGATAATAGACGAAAAACTACATTGGGCTGAACAAACAGCCACAGTGGGTAAGAAGGAATCAGCATCTCTTCATGCCCTACAGAAGTATAAGAAGTTTTTTTTCCTCTCGACCTTAAAAAGATACTCGCAGAAATGCTTGTAGTCCTAGTAATTGATTACAATGATGTTATCTTGCAGAGTCTATCTTTGGGAAGCTCATGACATCTAGAACCAGTCATGAACACCTGAGTTCGATATAAATGTAACTTCCGTCTCTTATCAACGTACACTGTCTCTTTTTATCTTTTCTCGACCGTAACACTCTTGTTTGTTCAGCATAACAGAAATAAAAGTTGCTCTCAGAACAAAACCCTTTTTGTCCCTATCGATCATTCAGCCGCTTTCTCAAAGTCCTTCTCAGTAGCAGGTAGAAGACTCTGGACCAATCTCCCTCACTGTGTCAGACAACTGAATAACACTGCTAGCTTCAAATGACAGATAATGGACTATCTACAAAAAAATAATTACGGCATTTTATGTTTCCCTAAGCTCCCGCTACAACGTCACATCCATTCCTTCTCCCATTGTTCTCGTCAGGTACAGGTTTCCTAACTTCCTTCTAACAGAATACGCCTTTCCTTACCAGTTTCTACATACTCAAAAGTACATTTCGTATATGCTAATATAGATGTTCATATTTTTCCATTATTACATCAGCAGCAGCAGAAGCTGCCTCAGTAGTATGCTAGTATTAATCTTATTAGAGTTAACTCAATACTAGTTATTTACATGTTTTACATGTATTCAATATGTCTAAAATATGTTATTAACACCTTCTTAATCGTTTATCTATTAAAATAAGTGTTATTGTATAAATAACTCAACTGTAAAAAATTATTCTGTGTGAAAACCCGGGTTTGATGTAAGAGAGGGCCCGATGGCGCTAATCTGATCCAGCTAAACAAAGAAATTGAAACACACTCCTAGGATTTGTCGAAATAGGGAAACTTTTAACAATGCTTTTTTCGAAGTTCAGAGGAAAGTAGTAATGACTCTCATCTATTAATGAAGATATAGCTCGAAGTATGTAGAGATGTAGTAATGCCAAAAGTAAAATAACATCTTGACTCTTTGTAAAAAATTCAGTATGAAAGGAGATCACAAACAACAAAAAATCAAATGTTTGTGTAGCTTAAGGGACTTAACTACGGGGTCATCAGTCCCAAAACTTACAAACTACGTATGAACTAGCTAATGCTAAGGACGGCACAAATATCCATGCCCGAGGGGGGATTTGAACCCCCGACCGTAGTGGCCTTGCAGACCGTGACTGGAGCGTCTCAGTCCCCCTCCCTTTTTTTTCATGATTTAAAAGCAACTTTTTTCGAAAGAAACAACGATGAATATACAACAAAATCCGATGCAAAATAGAAAACAAAAGGTTCTTCTTTTAAAAGAAACTTACGCTTGACAGCGTTTGAAGCAGCACTGACAACAGTATCCCAGTTTAGCGGAAACAAAACTTGTACGGGGAGAGTCTGCGCGAGTGCCGCGGCTGCTGGAGGCCGGCGGCCGGCGGCCGGCATCAGGACGCCACACAACCCACCGTTACTATCTACACTACACTGTCTGGTTTTTTCCATGATTTAAAAGCAACTATTTTCTAAAGTTTTCTATAGAAACAACTATGAATAAACGGCAAAATCCATTGCAACATACAAGTTCGGAGTGCAACTTCCCGCAGTAGTACAACATCAGCCTCGGAATCGTAATTCATCTGATTAAACAATGCTATTTTCAGATCATATTTTATTTTGTGAATGTTGATGCTAATGAACTGGTACGCTTGTAGCATTTAACTGGTTTATTTATTTCAGACTCATCGGCTCGTCCCCGTCCTCGAACCAATCAATTACTGAAGCTGTTTTAGAGGAGGCTACTTCACTACTGATTTTATCAATTCGTTCTTTACTGTGTGACTTGTTCCGAGCCACACTTCGATTTCGTTGGATTCTGGTCTTACTCCTACTACTTCTACTGCCTTTTTCTGCAGGCTGTCCTGACAGGGTCCCTAAATTGGCCACTTTTTATTAAGTACCGACAGTGGATTTCTTCACCGTTGCCTCTTCGGAGGAGGTATCCTCCGAGGCGCTGTTTCCGTGTTGGTTCGCTTTGTCGGGTTGCTGGTAAACACTGACGCTTCCGGCTTGCTTATCGGCACTTGGCGGCTCGTGTTGTGCGTTTACGTCGCCGAGCTCTTGTTTGTTTTCGGAGGCCGGTTGCGTGATGACGAGCTGTTGACAAGCCGGCACCTCGCTTACGTCAGTTGGTACATTTTGCTCCGATACCGTAAAAAAGTTGTTCAGATATTTCGCTACGAGGCGCGGCAAGTAATGGAATCTCTACTTGCGTCTGCGTGCTGCTATTTTCTGCTAGCGAAGAAAGTTCGACTACCATCGGTTCCTGTATTTGATTATTGAGTGATTTGTTAAAATTTACCGGTTGTTGTACATGGTCCATAGCTTCTGAAACAGAAGCACTTTCGCCAGAGCTTCCATTGTCCGTCCGGCGTCGCTTAAAAGAGAGTTCAGTGTTGTTACGGTTGAGTGGGTTCTGATCTTGGACCTTTGCGCGAGGGAATGGTGGGAATTCCTCCTCGAAAGGTTTACTTGTATTATTTCGATTGTCACTAGTTCCGGGTTGTACACTGTCATCTAATGGAGTTCCTGCCACTAAGTCCGCTAAGGTTAGTTTTTGGCGTTTCTGTAGTGTGGGTTTGAGTACTGTTACTCGCGTGGGGCAATTTTGCCGTACATGGCCACTCTGGTTACATACGAAACAAGTGGACTCTTGATCTGTATACCGAACCTGTGCCTTGTAACCGCACACTACAATGTGCGATGGAATGTTAATTTTTACGTGCATCTCAACCGATCTGATACCGCTAAAGACCTGCAATCGATGTTGTTTGGACCGCATTTTGCTTCTAATGCTCTTTACGTCACCGTATTGAGCTCTTCTCGCAAGTAACAGTTTTCCACCTCAGGCGGGAGATTGAAAATCCGGACATTTTTGTACTCTTCATCAGCGTTATAGATTTTAACAGTACTTACAGAGCCGTCGGGATGTTGGAACGGCACGTCGGCGCGGTGTTGTTGCAGTATTTGCTCCACTACTACAGAATTCAGCAGTTTCACAAAAAAGCAGTTCAAGTCCAGGTCATAATAAGCCGTATGAACTTGATCAGTGGTGATGCCGACAGTATCCACATTCCAGTCGTGTATTTACTGGGAGCTTGGTTGAACTGATAGTTTTCCTTGCTAAACTCAAATTGCAGCGTGTTTTTCCTTGGAAGCATGCGGTCCAATGTGCAAAGTAACGCACCTGGGCTAATTGCATGTACACCGCGAAAAACTAGTTACACGAACACGAAGTACCGCCACACAGATAGCCACAAACGTTATGTAAACAACAGCACTTGACTCGAAGTGCTCAGCACGTGTTCCCTCTCCGGAGTATCAAGGGCAACTCCGTCTCCTCGGCCACCGTGGCCGGCCACAAACATTCATCCAAACAGCCATCCTGAAAGAAAATGACTAACTACAGGATCTTTTGAGTGGAATGGTCCAAAGTACAGAAGATGAACTGAGTGTAAACTAAAGAAAGTCAAAAGTAATACGAAGAAGCAGATAGGAAGACATGCTCGTTAAAATAAAATAAGGGAAATCAAATCGAAAACAGAAAGACTTAAGTGTTCCTTTTCCCCCAACCTATTAGAGAATGTTCGGTTCGATGAACCCTCTGCCATGAACTTCAATCTACATCTACATCTACATAGATACTCTGCAAATCACATTTAAGTGCCTGGCAGAGGGTTCATTAACCACTTTCATAACTTTTCTCTACCGTTCCATTTTCTAATAGCGCGCAGGAAGAAAGAACACCTAAATCGTTCCGTTTTCGATCTGATTTATCTTATTTTATTGGAAAGGTCATGTCTCCCTAAGTAGGTGGGTACTAGCAAAATATTTTCACATTCAGAAGTAAAAGTCGGTGATTGAAACTTCACAAACAGATCACGCCGTAATGAATAACGTCTTTCTTTTAATGATTTCCACCCCAATTCGTGCAACATTTCCGTGACGCTTCCCCCCCCCGCCCTCGTAATGTGATAAAACAAAACGAGCTGACCTTCTCTGAAACTTCTCAATATCTCCCGTCAGTCCCACCTGGTGAGGGTCCCACAAGGGGCAACAGTACTCCAGGAGAGCACGCACAAGTGTGATGTAGGCCGTTTCTTTGGTGGAGCTGGTGCATCTTCGGAGCGTTCTGCCAATGAACCTTTGATTCGCCTTCCCCACAATATTTTCTATGTGTTCTCTCCAGTCAAAGTTATTCGTAATTTTAACTCCTAGGTATTTGGTAGAATTTACGACCTTATGGTTTGACCGATTTATCGCGTAATTGAAGTTCAGCGGATTTCTTTTAGTGGTCATGTGTATTACTTCACACTTTTCTTTATTTAGTGTCAATTGCCAATTTTCGCACCAAGTAGAAATTTTGTCTAAATCGCTTTGCAGTTGCTTTTGATCCTCTGTTGACTTCACTAACCGATAAACGACAGCATCATCCGCGAACAGTCTAAGGGAGCTATTCAGATTGTCTCCTAAATCGTTTATAAACACGAGGAAGATTAGGGGACCTATAACGCTTCCCTGTGGAACGCCAGATATCACTTCTTGTTTTACTCGATGTCTTACCGTCAATTACAACGAACTGTGTCCTTTCTGATAGGAAATCGTGAATCCAATCGCACAATTGGGGAGATATTCCATAAGAACGCAATTTCATTAGCAGCCACTTGTGGGGTACAGTGTCAAAAGCCTTCCGGCAATCCAGTTATATGGAATCGATTTGAGATCCCTTGTCAATGGCACTTATCACTTCATGTGATTAAAGGGCAAGCTGTGTTTTGCGAGAGCGATACTTCATGAATCCGTGTTGACTATTGGTTAATAGGTCGTTCTCTTCGAGGTAGTTCATAATGTTCGAACAAAGTACATGTACCAAAATAGTACTGCAAATCGACGTCAATGAGATTGGCCTGTAATTTTGGAGATGACTCCTATTGCCTTTCTTGAATATTGGAAGATGTAGATGCAGATACGCGAAAGAGCTCTTGCTATTTATTATCCATTCCAGAGACGTAAGTCCTTTAGCCTCGGCGGATTGTTTGTGTGCGGTCCTTGATGCTGCGGCCACTCAGCCCGGAGCGCCTCCTGAGGCGGCAGGTGGCCCCGCCCCCGGGGAGCACAAAGACGGCGGCGGACAATGAGCTAGTGCGCCGTGTTGACCCCCGGGCACTGGGCGCTGGGCGCTGGCCGGGCGGTGTGCACAGCGGCTGATATACGCCGGCCGGCAAACAGCGCCCCTAGATAGCCCTGCCGCCACACCACCCCTCATCAATTATGCGCGGGCCAGCGGCGCCACCCCCCACCACCACCAACGGCACCTCAATCCTCCATCAACCCGCGCCGTAAACAATTTATCAGCTCGGCAGTGAGTTTTAATTTAATAAGCCAGCGGGCACCGTGCTGCTCTTCAGTCGGGCGAGAACTTCCCAGGTGACGTCACGCTGGCCAGAGAGTGTAGAAGTCCCTGTTCTTGATCTGCGAGAGTGGTAAACGTTTGGAACAGCATTCTTGCAGCGTCACCCCGAGCTGTTAAAAACCCCAGCGACTGTGTGTCGCTTGAATATGTTCAGCTTCCTTTGTGAAAAGGAAATAATATCTACATCTATAAATCTGAATGTCTGTTGATGTACGTTCATCACGTCTGAACCACAAGACATACAGAGGTAAAATTTTGTACAGTTACTAATGTCTACCCGGGGAAGACTTTAGGCACGGTTTTATGGTGATTATATATATATATATATATATATATATATATATATATATATATATATATATATATATATATATAAATGAGTGTCGCAATTGTTTCCAGCATACTTCCTTCTCCTCGGATTGTGCCTGATTCTTTAAAGATTCTGCTAAGCCTCCTGCGATTTTTGGCAAGAACCTCTCTTCAGGTTGTACCAGGTGTTTTGGTGAATATTAAAAGAGCTGATGTAGTTGCGGTCTTCAGTTAAAAACTGGTTTGCTGTAGCTCTGCAAACAACTTCATCCTGTCAGAGCCTTTTTCATCTATGAATATGCACCTGTTTACTGTATTCATCTCTCTGCTCCCTATCTGCAATTTTCGCTTCACTCACTTCCTTCCAAAGCCACAAAGACGACTCCTTGATGTCCCAGATTGCGTCCCACCAAACCATCCCTTCTCATCTATATCTATAAATGTGAATGTCTGTACGGTGTACGTTTATCACGTCTGAACCATAAGACATAAAGAGCTAATAATTTGTACAGTTACTAATGTCTACCCGGGGAAGCCTTTAGGCACGGTTTTATGGCGATCGGATAGCTATTTATCTATATATATTAACGTGAATGTCTGTTCGGTGTACGCTTATCACGTCCGAACGACAAGACGCAGAGACTTAAATATTTGTACAGTTACTAATTTATACCTGACGATGGTTTTAGGCACGGTTTTATAGCGATATGATTGATATTCAGTAATTTGAAGAAGATAACGCGAAATGCGGAACAATAATTACTCTTTGAAAATGGTTTTATTGGTTGCATTGTTGCTTGAGGGTTGATAATTATAAAAGAGTGGAGTATATTGGGATGGAAAGTTATCGGTGTATATAAAATTCTACGTGTGTGTGTGTGGGGGGGGGGGGGGGGGGTTGGGGGTTCGAATTCCCCCTCGGGCATGGATATTTGTGCCGCCCTAGTTCGTAAGTAGTTCATAAGTAGTTTGTAAGTTAAGGGACTAATGACACCGTAGTTACGTCCCATAGGCTATACAAACATTTCAACTTTTTTGTGTGTGTGTGTGTTAATATTTCGCTCTGCAGCGAAAACTACAGAACGCAAACGAATGGTGTGTGTGTAATAGTTGTCTGAAGTCTCCCGTTGCACACCATAGCAGTGCCATACCGATAGCTATAAGGGGATGGAAGATATGATGGTTGAAAGTCGTCAAATTATAAAAAAAAAAAAATTCGGACTGAAGGCCAGCGTTGACGTTTGTGACTCTATAGCGAGGAGGTTACATAAAGCGAAATGCCACAGACCATATCTTTGGTCTATGCGTGCTCCAATGTCTTCACCTCTTTCTCTGTAAGGATAAGCATACGAATAAGGAAATATAAGAATAAATAAACAAAGCAGTAAAAAAGAAATTTCTTTTAATACATCTCTTTAAAAAATAGATTTGACGTTTCAGGTGATCTGTCTGTGATATTATTACAATCCTTATTGTTGAATTTCGGGATTGGATTCTTGGAAACGAGTGCATTTTTACGTGTGATTTCTTATTTCTAATATATTGTCTGTTAAATTTAACATGTTTTTAGAAAAAAGGAGATGGACAGAGAGAGAGAGAGAGAGAGAGAGAGAGAGAGAGAGAGAGAGTGGATAGTAAAAGTACTAACTCAAGGCTGGAATAAATATATAAACAAACACCCGGCCAACACCGGGTTTTTTCAGCTAGTATAATATAGTAAGTTTACAACTCACCGCAAAGACATGGCGACGAGCTGCGACAAGCACATACAAAAGACACACACATACAACACTTTCGGCTATCGGTCATGGCCTTCTTCAGAAAATAGAACACTCACGCAATCACACAGGCACACAACACAGTCATACAACCATCACCTCCGGCTGCCGCACTTTGAATAACGCTCTTCGACTCGTAAATCGGTGACGGGTGGGGAGGGGACGGGAGAGGGGAGAGGAAGGTTACGTTATTATCTCGTTATTTCCATCTAACCCATCCCCACCACCATGCCGTAACCTTCCTATCCCCTATCCCCTTCCTTTTCTTCCAGACATTTACATCCCTTGCCCTACTTATATTCCCTTTCCACTGGCGTTTCTCACATTTAGTAATTTATCAAAGTACTATTACCATCTTTTCCTTATGTACTCTGGTTGCGTTAATAGCACTCAATTTCCCCTTTCACCAGATTAGTGTGCGTTTTTTTCCTTCCTCATACTTTTTGTAATTCCATATAGCATCCTTTTACCACTATGAACTTCTTTCACCCAGCATTTCCTCTTCCCTTCTGCTACCACATTTTTACACTTCTTTTTACTATCCTGCTATTTACTTTCGGGTGTTCTGAATCTGTTCCATTCGTGTCAGGCTTTCTTCTTATCTTTTGCTGCCACCTTCACTTGTTGATTAAACCATAGTGTTACCTATGGTAAAAAAAAGGGATCCTAACGACGGGTCGCCGTTTATTCAGAAGAGGGAGCAATGACGCAAGACCACGAGTTATCCGACTGCTGGCGTGGCGCAATGATAGAGTCACCGACTGCGGTGCTGAAGGTTGCCGATTCAATCCCGTCTACCGGCAAAAATTTATTTCTGTGTATTCATCATTTTCAGTATGTTCTACATGATGTTCAGTTGTAATTTCTACATGTTTCTTATGTTAACTATTCTACTAAGCCGACCGCGGTGGCCGAGGGGACTGAGGCGCTCCAGTCACGGTCTGCACGGCAACTACGGTCGGGGGTTCGAATCCCCCTTCGGGCATGGATATTTGTGTCGTAGTTTGTAAGTTTAGGGACTGATAATCCCGTAGTTAAGTCCCATAAGCTATCCTAACATTTGAATATTCTTCTAATTTCTGGTACAATCTGTCTTTGTGCTCCATGTATGTTTCAGTTAGCACTAAATCTGCTTCCAGTTTAAGTGCTGTGTTCACTTGACAACCCTGCCTTCGCAGTCAAGCCTGCTTCCATTTCAACGCGCCAATATTAGAGAACTATGAGAATGACTTTTTCACTATTATGGTAAACCCTATCTATGGTGCCTCGCTCTAATTAACGCCATGTAAACCTCAAGTAAACAGTTAATACAATATGGTACTCTATCAGATACATATTACAGTTGTAACCAATATCTTAATAAAATACGTTACACACGTATAATGTGTAACATATCTCACCTCATCCCATTTTATTTATTTATATATTTATTTTGAGTAGTGTAGAACTTTTGCCACAGATAGATGATGCGTTGTTTCAACACGATAATGATCGCCAACACACCGAGCGTAAATCTCAACGTCATCTGCAAGAAGTGCTGGAACTTCCCTGGCCAGCAGTCCGCCTCCGTAGCTCAGCGGTAGCGTCGCTACCATGCAGGAGGCCCGGATTCGATTCCCGGCAGGGGACTGGATGTTGTGTTTTGTCCTAATCATCATCATCTCATCATCATTGGCACGTAAGTCGCCCACGCGGCGTCAAATAAAAAGACTTACACTAAGGCGGCCGAACACACCCGCAAGGGTTCTCCCGGCCAAGAAACCCATATGCTCCTTTCCATTTCCTTGCCAGCACAATCTCCAGATTTGTCATCATCCAGCATGTGTGGGGTATGATAGGACGACAACTGACACGTTCGACTTGTCAACTAACATCGCATAGTTACGTGAACAGCCCCTGAAGGCGTGTAGTAATGTATCCCAAACACTCGCCACCTGTATAATCGACTTGATGCCAGAATCAGAACCTGCACTAAAACCAGTGGGAGCTATATGTCTGACAAATATGGTTGGTTCAGTATGGATCGACAACTGATACCTCAGGACTGCTGGCGTAATTGATCTGTAAATGCAATCGCACTATTTTAACAACAACTCTTGAATTAAATAGAAAAATGTAAGGAGGTGTAGTAAATATTATCTGCGGTCGTGTAGTTTAACAACTGCAGAAGGCGCCACCAATACATGGTGAGCCACAAAGCACTTGCTTTACGGCTCGCGTTTGCATGTGACAGTACCAACCAACGGGAAGCACTCAGTCATAATCTTTGGAGAAATTTATCATGATAGATAAAATGCACCGCAAACACTGACCTAGCCAATACACAAAATTTTTACACTCTTTTCTTTTATTAATTCTGATAGCATTATATTTATGTAGACAGTTTTTATTGATGGGAATGCATTATCTGTATAAATCTGTAATTTTGAAAAATCATGTTGGGCAGCTGTGAAGCTAGGGCTGATAGTGTGCTGGCCAGCGGAGATCTGGTGGGGGTGAGCCTAGCGCTCGCTTGGAAAGGCCGTGACGTCAGAGGGAATCCACTGCGCAGCTTGCGAGGCGACAGTGTATTGTATATGATAAAATTACATTTAAAAATTAAACATAATTAAGACAGAGAAGTGCGACACAGTTTCTGAAAGGGTTCATATGACACGTCTAGTTACGCACAGACATCCCTCCTATCAAGTACATATGAAAAAGTTTTAATAGAATGAAAATACGGCAATTTAGTGTTTAGTCATAAATTCATAACTTGTAAACCATTTAAGATACAGAGGTGATCGAGAGCTCTCATAACAGGTCTCAACAAGGTGCATCACCTGATACGCCTACAGTCCATGTAAAATAATATTGATCACAGGAAAAAAAATTCACTAATACGATTGCATAAATTTGTTAATAACGTAAAGTACAAGACAGATACACGACCAGCATGGCAGTGTTTGTTCACAGGTGCCCTATTAGAGAAGATGACTATACCATAAAATCACATTGTTTTGTCTGTCTGTAAATCTATCGAACCAAACTGCGTGATCATTAGTCCGTAGCTTACGAACTACTTAAACCTAGGTAAACTAACCTAAGGACAACACACACACCCATGCCCCATGAAGGACTCGAACCTCCACGGCGAGCAACTGCACGCTCCGCAGCGAGGTGCTTTAGACCGCTCGGCTACTCCACCGTGGCAAAATCACATTGTTCAAATTTACTTACGCATGTTTCATTTCTTTAAATAATTTTTTTGTATTTAATCGTTCCATAGGAGAAATGAAATGTAATGAAATCAAATGTTTATTATGAAGATCCATTCCATGTTTATTAGTGTTTAATGTGAGTATTTAAAGATTTATTAATATGAAATGTACGGTATGCTTGGCAAAAGCGTTGTACGTTGGAGAGGAGTGGCAATGGGGAAGTTAGTGACGTATGGGTTTCTCCGGTGGTGAGGTATAAAGGCTGGGCGGTAGGCCCAGGTAGGGCATGTGTATTTGGCTAGCATCGCAACGGCGAAGCTATGCCGGTCTGTGCCGCGACCTTCGGAAGAGTGAGACTTTAAAACTTTCAGAGTGTAAAAGTGCGGTCAAACTTAGAACGATTTATGGAGTGTGACGTGTTACTGTTAAACTTGAAAGATTTCTTTTTGAGTTGCCGAGTGCTACGGAAAATTTGAAGATTGCAGCTTGTAAAGTTTAGGCAGTGTGCCTTCAATACATTTCCGTTGAAAACTGATGTAAAAGTGCATCTTATCAGGAATTGTCAGCCGAGTTCTCATAAACATTGAGTTATTCGATATATGTTGTTCAACATTGTTTTTGTCAAATTAACTGTGGATATAAAGACAAAGTATTCGCGGTCAGGCTCAGACTAATGGAACATTTTTTATGCAATGAACAGCAGCGTGGTAAGCTAATTCAAAATGTTTTCGGAGAAGTAGATTTTGTCTGGGGGCTCACGAGCTATATTAGATACGCCAACGTACAGTGCTTTTACCGATGATAGTGTTTGATCCGATAAATAAACAGACTACTTAACAATTTTTACACAAAGTGCTGTGACAGTTAATTGTATGTAATGCACCCTTCTCAATTTTCGTTGTCTTTTAATTAAATCATATGCAGGTGGGGGATGTGGACGAATTTTTATCATTCCCTAGGCAGAGCTTAACTTAGTGCAGTGAATTTGTTACTGTTATTAATTAAAGATTCTCCACAGAGCCCTCATAAAAAAGACCGTATGGAAATGCACGTAAAACGATAATCGTGGGCGAGCACCGAGGAGGAGAGCACACATATTTCCGAGAATAAATAAATAATACATACTACGCAGGCATGGTGCACGGTATTCCTCTTTCCGCCAATTTTCTCTACCAGGAACGGCCTTTTTATTGCATCGTCCTCGGGAAACTGTGTTCGTTCCAGTGGTGCAAGGCGGCAGGAGGGAGCTTTTACGACTTATCACTCAGACGTGGCATAAAATTGCATCGTCATCATCACCACCATCACTAGCGACTGATTATGCCTTTCAGCGCTCAGTCTGGAGTATAGTGCCTCTTATGAAATTCCTTCATGATCCTCTATCCAATGCTAACATAGATGTCTCATCTGATCTTAAGCCCTGCTTCACAATAATTCTTAATCGAATCTACGTACTTTCTTCATGGTACATCTAAACTCCTCTTACTCTCCGCTGCCGAGCCCATGGGTCTCTTACGTAATGTTGCGTCTCCCATGCGTGTAGCATGACCCCACCATCTCAGCCTGTTCACTCTAACTGCTTTTACTGTGGTGTTCATTCCCAGTCTGATTTCATCATTATGGACACCCTCCTGCCATTGTTCCCACATATTAGTACCTGCAATCATTCTTGCTACGTTCATATATGTGACCTCTACCTTATGAATAAGGTAACCTGCATCCACCCAACTTTCACTCCCATACAACAAAGTTGGTCGAAAGGTAGAGCGGTGCACCGATAACTTAGTCTTGGTACTTACTTCCTTCTTGCAGAAGAGAGTAGATCTTAGCTGAGCACTCATTGCATTAGTTATGCTGCACCTCGATTCCAGTTCTTTCGCTATGTTTCAATCCTGTGAGAAAATACATTCTAGGTACTTGAAACTGTCTACCTGTTCTATCTTTGTTCTACCTCTTTGGCACTGAATCTGTTTAAATCTCTTTCCCACAGACATTTCTTTTGTTTTGGAGATGCTGATATTCGTATCATAACCCTTACGCCTTGGATCGAGCTCCGAAATATTAGTCTGTAACCTTTCAGTTGAATCTACCATGACAACTAAGACATCCGCTTATATGAGACTGCTTATTTTTCACCTATTTTAATCCCGCCCTACCAGTCTACTGTTTTCAACATAAGATCCATGAATTGTATGAACAACAGTGGTGGCAGGTTACAGCCTTATCTTACCCCCTGAAATTACCCTGAACCATGAGCTTAATTTGCTATCTACTCCAAAGGTCGGATTTTACTAGGCACGGTCTGCACCTCAATATGTATGGGAAGGGGGGGTTGGCAAAGCTCATAGGTGACAGTGTAGTAGGGGGTGGGGGTTTCACTCATGGAAAATTTCCTGTAGTAGTTGGTGTTAGGGCTGCACCTTTTTTAGACTGAAGACAGCTGATAGATATTCCTGCTTAAAGGAAGTCCCTCTAAGAAATGAACCACCTTTGACAAAGTCTAAGAATACAAGTAATAAGGGAATTACTGTTTTTCATCAAAATATACAGTGTATCAGAGATAAAGTTAATGAAATGCTTATTGATACTGATTCTGACATTATTGGAATTTCAGAGCACTTTTTAAGTGGTGTGACAATTAAGAGACTTCCTTTGCCAGGATACAGGTTAGCTGCCTTCTACTCTAGGAGTTCCTTGCAGTGTGGGGGAGTGGCCATGTATGTAAAAAACGATTTTTCATCGGAGTCAATCGATTTTTCTAAACACTGCACAGAACAGATATTTGAATGTTGTGCAGGAGTTGTTAATGTTAATGGAACTAAACTAGTAATAGTTGTTATTTATAGATCCCCTGACTCAGATTTTAAAATGTTTCTGCCCAAGCTGGAATTGGTTCTGGGTTCACTGTATAGGAAGTATAAAAATTTAATTGTGTGTGGAGATTTCAACATTAATTGTGTAGGTGATAGTTCAAGGAAAAGTCAGCTGTTAGATCTATTTAATTCCTATAACATGATGCAAACAGTATTTTTTCCAACGAGAGTGTAAGGAAATAGCAGTTCTACCATTGACAATATTTTTGTTCATTCTTCATTATTAGAGGGGCACTCTGTCAGCAGAATAGTAAATGGCCTATCAGACCACGATGCCCAAATTTTAATTCTAAAAAGTATTTGTTCTCAAACAAATGTTAAACATAAATATCAACTACTCAGAAAAGTTAATCCACTTGCAATTGAGACCTTTTTAAGCCTAATTAAGGAACAAGAATGGCAGGATGTTTATAGTGCTGATAATGCAGATGATAAATATAATGCTTTTCTGAACACATTTATTATGCTGTTTGAAAGTTGCTTTCCGCTAGAACGCTCAAAACAGGGTACTTTCAGTAACAGACAGCCAGGGTGGCTGACAAAGGGGATAAGAGTATCATGTAGAACTAAGCGGGAGTTGTATCAAAATGTTAGAAGCAGTCAGAATGAAGATGCAGTAGCTCATTACAAACAGTACTGTAAGGTTCTGAAAAAAGTCATTAAGAATGCAATAAGTATGTGGTATGCAAAAAGAATAGCAAACTCTCGGGATAAAATTAAAACTATCTGGTCAGTCGTGAAGGAAGTGTCTGGTCAGGAGCAGCAGGTAGAAGATATAACGTCAGTGCGTAGTAGGAATGTTTCTGTTACTGACAAGTTAGATATATGTGCAATATTCAATAATCACTTTCTGAATATAGTAGAGGAACTAAACAAAACTCTAGTTTCTACAGGTAATCATATAACGTTTTTAGAAAATGCGTTTCCGAGGCTGTTACCTGAAATGATCCTTCATGATACTTCCATAGGTGAGATTGAGTCAATAATTAAATCACTAAAGACTAAGGACTCTTGTGGATATGATGGGGTATCTAGCAGAATTCTAAAGTACTGTTCTCCATATGTTAGCCCAGTACTAAGCCATATTTGTAATTTTTCCTTTCAGAATGGTCAGTTTCCTAACAGATTAAAGTACTCAGTAGTGAAACCGCTTTATAAAAAAGGAGAAAGGGATAATGTAGACAACTATAGACCTATTTCTATGCCATCGGTTTTTTCCAAAGTTATTGAAAAGGCTGTATATTCAAGATTAATTGATCATTTCAGTTCACATAATTTCCTGTCAAACGTACAGTTTGGTTTTAGAAGTGGTTTAACGACTGAAAACGCTGTATTTTCGTTTCTCTGTGAGGCACTTGATGGGTTAAATAAGAGGCTACGGACATTAGGCGTCTTCTTTGACTTAACAAAAGCGTTTGATTGTGTTGATCACAAAATATTGTTGCAGAAGTTGGAACATTATGGAATACGGGGAGTAGCCCACAACTGGTTCACCTCTTACTTTAATAATAGACAACAGAAGGTAATTCTCCGCAGTGTAGAAAATGGCTATGACGTGCAATCCCAATGGGGCACAATTAAGTATGGGGTGCCCCAGGGGTCTGTTTTGGGACCATTGCTGTTTCTTATTTATATAAATGATATGCCTTCGAGTATAACAGGTGATTGTAAAATATTTTTGTTTGCTGATGATACCAGCTTGGTAGTGAAGGATGTTGCTCGTAATATTGACACAGTATCAAATAATGCAGTTCAA
The DNA here is from genome assembly GCA_026315105.1 of Locusta migratoria. NCBI lineage: Eukaryota > Metazoa > Arthropoda > Insecta > Orthoptera > Acrididae > Locusta > Locusta migratoria. Next base: position 99,974,495 of record CM048751.1, on the reverse strand, counting down.
GAGATAAGTTCATGGCTAATAGAAAACAAGTTGATGTTAAGTCACAGTAAAACTCAGTTTTTACAATTTCTAACACATAATTTGACGAAATCTGACATTATGATTACACATAATGGGCATGTGATAAGTGAGACTGAACAGTTCAAATTTCTAGGTGTTCATATAGACAGTAAGCTGTCATGGAAAGCCCATGTTCAGGATCTTGTTCCAAAACTAAATTCTGCTATATTTACCATTAGAACAATATCTGAGATAAGTGATTTTTCAACACGAAAAGTAGTCTATTTCGCTTACTTTCACTCACTTATGACGTACGGCATTGTTTTTTGGGGTAACTCGCCTGATGCAAAAAGGATATTTCTGGCTCAAAAACGGGCGGTTCGAGCAATATCTGGTGTAAGTTCGCGAACGTCATGTCGACCCCTTTTCAGTAGTCTGGGAATTTTGACTCTGGCGTCACAATACGTTTTTTCTTTAATGTCTTTTGTTGTTAATAATATCAGCTTATTCCCACGAGTTAGTAGCTTTCACTCGGTGAATACTAGACAGATGTCTAATCTACATTTGCACCACACCACCTTAACACTTGTGCAGAAAGGGGTGCAGTATTCTGCGGCATCCATTTTCAATAAGCTGCCACAAGAACTAAAGAATCTTAGCACTAATCCACATGCTTTCAAATCTAAATTGAAGAGTTACCTCGTGGCTCACTCCTTTTATTCTGTCGAGGAGCTGCTAGAAAAGTTAAACAATTAAGCTAATTCATTTTTTCTTTATTGATTCTTTTCACTTTGTCTTAAGATTGTCGTGCGCAAAGGACTACTTAAAATTTTTCTATTACCATTCTTGTGTAACAATGTATTGACTTGTTCCATGACCATGGAGTCTTACTCCTCAAGTGGGTCCTATGGAACAGAAAAAACAAATAAAAATAAATAAAAACTCTTACTACTGCCTGACAGTCTACGTAAAGTCCTTCAATTGCTTGCAGGTGTTTGGCTCCTATTCCATAATCTTGTAGAACTGACAATAGCTTCCTCCTTGCAACATGGTCATAAGCCTTTTCTAGATCAATAAGTCAGAGATACAGTTCCCTGTTCCACTCATAGCACTTCTCCATTATCTGCCGTAAGCTAAATATCTGCTCCTGACAGCATCTAAGAGGCCTAAACCCACACTTTCACCTAACGTGTCCTCAACTAATAATCGCACTCTCCTTTCAAGAATCCCTGAGAATATTTTGCCTGCAACGTTAATGAAAGAGACACCTCTATAGTTGTTACAATATTTTCTGTTTCCATGTTTGAAATTTGACGTGATTACCGCTTTTGTCCAGTCAGACGGAAACTGTCCCGATTCCCACGCCTTCTCAATTATCTTGTGTTACCATCTGAGACCTTACATTCCACTGTATTTGACGAGTTCCGGCTTAATTTCATCCACCCCAACCGCATTATAGCACTGCAATCTATTGACCATTTTCTCCACTTTCTTAAACGTCATCCTGTTTCCATCATCATTCCCATCACATTCTACCTCAAAATCTGACACATCATTGAACGTTTCACCTACATTAAGCAATTCTTCAAAATATTCCCTCCATATGTTCGAGGCATCTACTGGATTGACTGGCAGCTTTCCTGCCCTGTCCAAAACGCTTGTTAATTCCTTCTTCCCTACCTTCCTAAGAATGCTAATTACGCTTCAGAATGGTCTTCCGCGGCTTGTCCCAGAGTTTCTAGGTTATTTCCTGTCATCCTATGATTTCTGCTTGAAGTCTACATTTATCCGTTTGGCTTTGTTTCTTTCTTCAACATAACTTTCTCCGTCTGCCCGATTTCTAGTATGGAGCCACTTTACAAATGCCTTCTTTCTCTTTTTACAGGCTGCCCTGACTGTGTCATTCCAGCAAACTGTCTGCATCTTCCTGCCTTTACACACTTTACTTTTCCAATACATTCTCTAGTTGCTTCTAGTAGTGTGCACCTTTACCTTGTTCCAGTGGTCGTAAACTACTATATTCAACTAACTGGTACCTTTCCAAGGTCATTGTTATGTATCTGGGTTTAATTTCCTTGTCTTGAAGCTTCTCTAATCTTATCCTTCTACATATGGTCTTTATGCATTTTTGGCATCACAAACCCAATTTCACTGTCGATTAAATAATGATCTGTGTCATCAAAGAACCCCTGAAAACACGTTGTTGTAAAAATAGCCTCGGGCCTCCTGTGGAGAAAAGGGGAGTATTAAGGTCAGGTACATTAAATGTTGTGCGTTGGTAAGTTGATTATTTGCACATTGGTGTAGTGTCATACAGACGTAGCGACCGGCAACACTGCCCAGCAAACAGCAGGCATGCATTCAAAACATGGTTCGCCACAAATATTCAACTGACTCAGTGACCACTTGCAGTTAATGTAATTTTACACAATGATAGCCCATCGCGACAACTCACCTCACACTATCGCCTCTGTAGCGAGTTATCGGAAACCTGCTTTCGCGGTATCGGATATAAATCTTAATTATGTCAGAATACCGATCATTTTATGCAACTTGATTACGAAAGAAACCGTGATAGTAGAAATACAAGTAGCTCCGTGGTTTAATCCGTTTAGCTCAAACATCATGCACTCACAGCAACACGTCACTTCGAAATAAACCGAGGTTGATTCCATGTCGAAATAGTTGTGATTAGCGATTCTTTCAAATATGTAGAAGATTAACAGCAATCAATCGCAAAAATTTCTTCCATGTGGAAGATCAAGATTTCAGTCAGGGTGTGACCACTGTAAAAACTTTTAAGTGGAGACCTACATTAAGTTCGCAATCACTTCAACAAGAAGATTCGAAGCTTCTGTGTGTTTTATTCTAAATATTAAGCATTGTAGTGATGATGATGAGCGTATGGCATTCTTGGCCGGAAGATCCCTTACGGGTTCGTTCGGCCGCCTAATTGTAAGTCTTTCTATTTGACCCACGTGGGCGACTTACGTGCCAATGATGATGAGATGATGATGATGAGGACAACACACAACACCCAGTCCCCTGCCGGGAATCGAACCCGGGCCTCCTGCGTGGTAGTCAGCGACCCTTACACTCAGCTACGGAGGCGGACAGCTTTGTAGTGATACACTGTCACCGAAATCTACATCTTCCACAATCTTTATTTATAAAGCAGACTCTCCGTATTTCCATAAAATCTCGGGCAAATTGCCGGATGTCAGTAACTTCCTGCCACGATATATCGGCACAGAGTCTTCTGGCCATCTTCAGGTGAGTACCGCCGAAGTACTGGCGAAGACGCACTAAGCTGTGCTATTTATGCCCAATTCAGCCGACATTGCGCATGCGCGTACTTAGCGTGCGCGTTCACTACAACTACGTACGCTGCATAGAGCGCCCTCCGTGGTGGAGGTTTGCCGCTTCGATATCAGATCGATTCTCATCGTCATTCAGTTGCAGGAAACTACGCCTACGAAGTTTTTCAATGACAGGATTCCATGCAGCAATATCGTGGCAAGAAGTTACGGACATCCGGCAGTTCGCCCGAGATTTTATGGAAATATCTGTACGCCGGGAAAGCTTTTAACATCACAGACTCTCCGTATGTTTGTATGTTCGTGTTTACATATTGCATGCAAATCTACAGTTATGATCCATTTTTTTTTTTTTTTTTTTTTTTTTTTTTTTTTTTTTTTTTTTTTTTTCAAATTTTGTACATATAAGCTTCAATCCATGAGGACGGTTGCCGTAAGTGTTAGTGTAACAGCTGCATTTAGCGACAATAATGCTCATTTTCTCCTAAACCACCTGACCGATTTCAACCAACTTTGGTACACACATTCCTTATCGTTAGGTAACAATTTCTGCCTGGTTAAGAATCACATACGACAGATGGTTCAGAAGATATTATGTCATAAAAAATCGCAAAAACTGCCTCATAATGTAGCGAGACTTTATAAATACGCTGTATGAGAATGAGAGTACGTATCGATTTGCAACAAAAACATAATTTCAAACCTTTGTTAAACTTTCTCTCCCTGACAACCATAGCAAAATGATGAAAGAAAAATAGTTTCACGCTTACTACATTTCCTTTGTTTATCGGGTATAACTAAAGCATTCGGTATGACGTTACAATGTATAATTTGTACACTATAAATTGTCTCTGCAGAAAATTTTACAGACAACATAGAGGAATACAGTTGAGTGTACCTTCTAAATTTTATCAGAGTACCACAAGTAGTTCATGAGATATGAGCATATAAAGAGTAACGGTCATGGAAAACCGCCTCATAACGCACCACGTTTCAATCTATTACTTCTTTACTACTAACTGTATTCCCAAGAGATTTTACAAACATACAGCTTTTATACAAATGAATATATAACTGAAAAATGGCAAAAATACATAAATAAATACCCGGGAAACGCATGGTTTTCAGTAAGTAAGATATATTTGCGACTGATTATTGTTCATGTTTTACATACACGTAAATAAACGAGTATAATACAGATCACTGTTATGTTTTTCGTTTATAAATTGTAAATGAAGGAACGATGAGAGAATCCAACTGTTTTTAATAAAAGTGCATTGTCCAAAGAGTTGTGCAATTTTCAGCTTTAATGTCTACTGAAAAACTTCACAAAGTTGGAAGTATTTTTAATAAACCACTTTGGATTACTGTAACTGAAAACACGGCTTTATCGTAAAATGAGAGGAGAAAGTGTTAGGATTGTCTAATACACTCCTGAACATTAAAATAGCTACGCCAGGAAGATGACATGCTACATATACGAAATTTAACCGACAGGAAGAGGATGAGGTGATATGCAAATGATTAGCTTTTTAGAGCCTTCACACAAGGTTGGCGCCGGTGGCGACACCTACTACATGCTGACATGAGAAAAGTTTCCAACCGATTTCTCATACACAAGCAGCAGTTGACCGATGTTGTCTGGTGAAACGTTATTGTGATGCCTCGTCTAAGGCTGAGAAATGCGTACCGTCACATTTCCCACTTTGATAAGGTCGATTTGTAGCCTATCGCGATGGCGGTTTATAGTATCGCGATATTGCTGCTCGCGTTGGTCGCGGTCAAATAACCGTTAGCAGAATATGGAATCGGTGGGTACAGCAGGGCGATACGGAACGCCGTTATGGTTCCCAACGGCCTCGTATCACTAGCAGTCGAGGTGACAGGCATCTTATCCGTTACGGATCCTGCAGCCATGTCTCGATCCCTGAATCAACAGATTGGAACGTTTGCAGACAACCATCTGCACAAACAGTTCGACGACGTTTGCAGCAGCATGGACTATCAGCTCGTAGACCATGGATGCCCCTTGGCGCTGCATAGCAGACAGGAGCGCCTACGATGGTGTACGCAAAGACGAAACTGGGTCCACGCATGTCAAAACGTCATTTTTTCGGATGAATCCATGTTCCGTTTACAGCATCACGATGGTCGCATCCATGTTTGGCGACATCGCGGTGAACGCACATTGGCAGCGTGTATTCGACATCGCTACACTGGCGTATCACATGGCGTGATGGTATGGGGTGCCATTGGTTAAATGTGTCGGTCACCTCTTGTTCGCATCGACGGCACTTTGAACAGTGGCTGTTATATTTTAGATGTGTTACGACCCGTGGCTCTACCCTTCATTCGATCCCTGCGAAACCCTACATTTCAGCAGGATAATGAACGACCACATATTGCAGGTCCTGTACGGGCCTTTCTGGATACGGAAAATGTTCGACTGCTGCCCTGGCCAGCACATTCTCCAGATCTCTCACCAATTGAAAACTGCCGGCCGCGGTGGCCGAGAAGACTAAGGCGCTCCAGTCACGATCTCCACGGCCACTACGGTTGGGGGTTCGAATCCCCCCTCGGGCATGGATATTTGTGCCGTCCTAGTTCGTAAGTAGTTCATAAGTAGTTTGTAAGTTTAGGGACTAATAACCCCGTAGTTAAGTCCCATAGACTATAAAAACTTTTGAATTTGAATTGAAAACTTCTGGTCACTGGCGGCCGAGCAACTGGCTCGTCACAATACGCCAGTCACTACTCTTGATGAACTGTGGTATCGTGTTCAAGCTGCATGGGCATCTGTACCTGTACACGCCATCCAAGCTCTGTTTGACTCAATGCCCAGACATATCAAGGCCGTTATTACAACCAGAGGTGTTTGTTCTGGGTAGTGATTTCTCGGGATCTATGCATCCAAATTGCATGAAAATGTAATCACATGTCAGTTCTTGTCAGTACTTGTCCAATGAATACCCTTTTATTATATGCATTTCTTCTTGGTGTAGCAATTTTAATAGCCAGTAGTGTAGTAATGTTTAAAAAAATATTGCCTAAGGCAAGCGAGTTTCAACGAGCACGACGCTGTGAGTGATGCAGCCATGCATGAAAGTAAAGTACATTTATGCTTTTGGACAGAAAAACGTCAAAGGCCATACAGGATACAAAAATTTATGTGCTGCGACGCCTCACCTTACTGGAATTTCCAGGCGGATGTTTTATTCACTGGCACGAAAACATCTTGTAAACCAATATTCCGGTGTTTTTATGTTCCTCTCAAGAGACGGATATAAATCTCACTGGCTATGAGGAAGCTTTCGGTGCCAAGCAGCGGCGAATAAACCTGCCATCAGTTAAAGGAAGAAATGCACTACTCGCATTGATCCGAAGCATTAGCTGCAATCACCCATGCACAATACAGTCAGGTATTATGCATTGAGAACCAGATGTTTTCTCCCATTCCTCAACCTGGAATAAAGAACACTTTTTGCAAAGACGAAAATGTATAGAAACTGAATCTTTAATAATTCACGTGAGTTGGAGAGATACACAGCTAAAACGCAATTTTGAACATATATGCAGCTTTTGTCAAGCCTACAGCTTGCACTGTTTTCAATCCCTACAAAGTGTCACTTGCGGTCAGAACGGTGTTCTGTGTCAGTAACTTATTATATACTTGTCACGCGGTCGTAGATCGACAAAATTATGGGAGTAAAATCCAGAGAACTGTAATATCTCACATTTATTCTTTGTACTTGATGTTATGTACCGGCAAAAGAGCTTAGTAGTAGCCGGCCGCTATGGCCGAGGGGACTGAGGCGCTCCAGTCATGGTCTGCACGGCCACTACGGTCGGGGGTTCGAATCCCCCCTCGGTCATGGATATTTGTGCCGTCCTTAGTCTTAGTTAGTTCATAAGTAGTTTGTAAGTTTAGGGACTGATGACCCCGTATTTAAGACCCATAGACTATACAAACATTTGAACATTTTTTGAGCTTAGTAGTAGAGACTATTCTGCAAATACGATTGAAATATAGTTTACAGAAAAATACGTGTTATTGTACATATGATATTGTGAGATTACCGCCCAATAGAAATATTGGTAATTAATAGCATTGATAATTAAATAGTATGAAGTTCACTGCAAACATTGACCATGCCAATCCACTAAATGTTACACAATTTTAATCTTATTAATTAGGGTAGCAATGTATGTACGCAGTTGGGTGACAAGATTTATAGTTAGGCCATACGTAGAAATTCTCCACGTTGAGATTTGTTGTGTGCTTGTAGCTGACGGGAGGCCAGTGAGCAGGCCGACGTTGGTGGCTTGTTCCAGCTTAGGAATTTCCAGGTTCGTTTCCGGTGAGGGGTGAGAGGGACAATGGCGAGTGCCAGGCACAGTGCAGTGCACAGCGTGAAATAAAATATTATAATACTACTGGCATTTGAAGTAATACGATGCAGTTAGGAACCTTTAAGGCCCTCATTACAAAATAGCCTGTTGATAAATAAACAATACATTAGCTGATATAGTCACATCTGGCGTAATATGTTTAATTGACAATAAAAAGTAATAAATTACCAATGAATACAAGACAGTTACACAACTAGCATGGCAATGTTTGTTTATGAAAATAATATATTAACTACTTCTCATTTTATTTTCAATTAATCTTGTGTATTTTATCTTTAAGTATTCATTTAAATCACTTATCTGTGATATAAGAAATTGCACGATTATAATAAATAGTACAAAGGATGTTTATACCAATATAAAAAACTAAGAAGAAATTTGTTTAATGTGTAGTGTAATTATTTTGATTTTAAGTAAAGTTTTAGAAATGTATTGGCTGAGCGCTGTACGTTGGCAAGTCGGTTAGAACAGCTCACATGGGGAAGTTGATGACGTAGGGAAAAAACCCGGCAGTTGGGCTTTTGGCTCGCGCGCGTGCGTGGGCAGGTAGCGACGAGTCGGGAGCGAGTGGGGTAGCTGGCCGGGCGGCGTCGCTCTGCATCAGTCGGCATGTGGATCTCCAGGTGGAGCCTATAGATTTTTGTGTGGATATTGCCAGGTGTGGTTGCTCGTCGTAGACTGCACCAAGTGGAATCGAGTGCTGCTGTGTGTTGTGAATATTTAGCCGGTGGAACAAGGTGTGCATCGCATTGAATTAAAGTGACTGTGATTTGTTAATGTAACACGTGTCGTCGCATAGGCATGAAGATAAACGGTGTTTGAGACAGGCACATGGTGTGAAAACAATTTGCTACCAATATTCATTTTGTCTGGGGGCTCACGAGCTATAACTTTATTTGATAAATGTGTCGACGTACCGACGTATCAGCCACATGGTTTTAATATGGTGTAGTAAACAACATAAAGTGAACTTTCACGTGTTTTCAAAAATAGTACACCCTGTTTATTCATGAACTTACTTTATTGAGAATTTTTTTTGTTAATCATATGCAGGGAAGGAAAGCTGCAAACGTGTGATATCATACCCTAGAAAACGAGTCAAACAGTAGCGATCACAGTTCCAGTGTTTTGGCATGTTTAGGAATTTGGTTCGCAGTTGGTGGTTGTGAGTTTTAAAAATTAAACTCTCACCCCGATCTTCACCCTCGCAATATGCTGATGGTCTATTCTTTTAGTTAGTACTGTGTCTTATCAATCTTTGCGATATTCTAGTGCGTCGTAGACCCGTTTTACACCCATTTTATGTGAGATACTGATCTATGTATACGTAATTTACTACTTATTACCGATTCAGCGCCACCGAACTATAATATTTCTATAAATTTATATTTATATTCGTAATATAAGCTGTAAGTAGTATATAAATTATACCACATCCTTTATACGATATAATACGTTCTCCTTGAGAAGCGGATAATAAGCATACAATATCTCTAAGGTGCAGAACTGTCAAGACATCATTAGTTACAAATGTGATATTTGGTATCAAGTACATGGAAACTGATTTACAAGATACTAGAACATCACAAGAACTAATGAGGCAGTATTATCCAAAATAACTGCCCATCAGAATATTGTCGATATAGTTTAGGTTAATAATATATATATAAATTCCATAATGTTATATTGCTAAGCAGAAAGGAGTCTTCTTTGCAGAGTATTACAACAGAAGATGGTTCTTTTTCCAAAACATCTATTTTTTGTGCTGCGGTCACACGGTATTGTGTGACGTAACTCCATCGGTGTGTGAGAAGCAGCTAGGAGTAATCGAGCTTCTGCCGTAGAAAACTTGCCTCCAATTGAGATCAATAGAGTAATGAAAGCTTGTGACGACGATGTGTGTATAGATGTCAACAATGCGAGAACGTGGCCGGCGAGAAAGACAGGCCCCAGCGCGGACGGCATGCCACGTAAGCAAGGTAGTTCCGAGCCGGCGCGATCGCTAGCCGATTGGCCGGCCGCTGGGGCACACCCCACTGCGTCATAGCGGGCAGCCACTGAGCTAGCGATCGCTCCGGCTCGGAACTTCAAATGTTCAAATGTTTGTAGAACTTATGGGTCTTAACTGTGGGGTCATCAGTCCCTAAACTTACAAACTACTTATGAACTAGCTACTACTAAGGACGGCACAAATATCCATACCCGAGGTGCGATTCGAACCCCCGACCGTAGTGGCCGTGCAGACCGTGACTGCCGCACCGCAGTCCCCTCGGCCACCGCGGCCGACGACTCGGAACTACCTTGCTTACGTGGCATGCCGTCCTTGCTGTGGTCTGACTTTCCTGTTGGCTGCGTGCGAGAAGTTGGGCGTTTGATGTTTTTAATGAAGGAAACGCCGGTGCTGACGTCACCAGGTGTCATCGGGGTGGAAGTGGACGATTGCGTTTAGCAGCCGACGACGCTCATCGCATTCGATTTGAACTCACCAGAGAAAGCCGCAGAACGACAGAGTCACAAACCTTAGGTTAGTGTTGAATACCAGGAGAGTTTTTATAGGCCATGAAGGCAGAACTGCGATACAGATAACTGCCTATGTGATGGGTGCCTCGGATGTTTATTTCCGACATGTAACAGATGTCGACAACTTTGCAGTATTTTGAGCGTCAAGGCAAAAACACTGTGATATTTCTGAGTTTTTTTTTTTTTTTTTTTTTTTTTTTTTTTTTTTTTTTTTTTTTTTTTTTTTTAGGTTGGACTTCATCCGTCTCTTCTAATCGCTCCCTATCGCGTGTAGTTGCTTTTCATTCGCAGCACCCAGTTCCATTTGTAATGGCTTTCCTGACACCGCTCTTGCGATGTATATTCGTGCCTCTCTATGTTCTGTTTGAACAACGAGTCTCAATATGGACTTAGTACTAAAGCATTCTCACAAGTGATGAGACTGCATTCATCATTCTGACTCTAAAAACAATAGGCCTTCAAGAGAGTTCCGCCCCAAAGCATCACTGGCGCCAATCTTCTTTAAACTGGAGGCGACACATGTTCTCTGATCATAGAAGTTCGATTAAAGGACTCTTTCTTCATGCAGATATATACAGGATGTACGGTACATAAAGTCCAGGAACACTTTCACTTATTAATTGCACAACACATAAACATTGTACCGACATATATATGTCATTTTAAGAGAAACCATGAAGTTTTTTTTTATGTTTACGGCCATATCGTAGTTTAGTAATTTGCCGATGGTCAACACTAGTGGCATACAAGGCGAGTTCAGATGGTATAACGACGATTGAGGGACACCATTGACAAAACTCATGGCGCAGTGGCGTCCCGCGAAACACACTCAAGAGGCTGCAACATGACCAATAAGGAATATTTTTCAAAATAAAAAGCCAAGATCGCACATTAATAATTCATTAAATGACGTCCGGTTTCGGTGCACTGAGTCACCATCATCTGGTCTCATGTATGTTATAAGCTGGTCATCTTGTTAAAAAAATTGTGTATAACAAGTGCAACATTGCACTTAGTCACTATATAAAAATACACAAGTTAAAAACATGACAGCTTTATTTTGAAAACTATAAAACGATCAGATCGTCTCCAAACCCGATTGTGTCAAGTAATCTTTAATTGGGAATATCTAGTGACAGTATTCTCGGCAAAGATGAATGGCTCGGACAGTTATCGATGTGACAAGGCACAAAAAGCATTTACCTTTGTGGAATCTCGCTCATATTCAATGCATTCGTGTGGATCATTTGTACCCCAAATTCGACAATTATGCCTCTTAAAATACTCATTTGTGTGAAAAGTGGCTTCGTCCCTAAAAATTAAGCAATCATCCCCATCTTAATTCAACTGTTTAAACTGCTAACAGAACAAAAACGCTTGTCTTTTCAAAGGAATTCACCGCCATTTGACTGAAATATTGTTTATTTCCACTACCCGGTTTCGCCCTTAAGCCATTATCAAATGTTGTTCATAACATTATTAAAATTATTAAAAGGCAATATAAATTACAGGTTTAGGGAACATTACAAGTAGAATGAGTTGGTGGTTACTTATGGATGTTAGTGCCAGACATGCCACTTCAAACACGAATAAGGTGGGATATCTTCGTAATAACCTTTGGCATACCCTCTCTATACATGAAGCAGTTGCTTTTGTAACTTTATAGCGAACACATAACTGTGTGATTATTTGAAACGAACATAAGGATACAAGTGTGGTATCAATTTTAGGTAATGGCAGTGACTTTTCAACTTGTACTATCGATTTTATTGCCATGACAATGACTTAAAAAAAACTGAAGAGTTTCATCTAAGTAACCACCAACTTATGCTACTTTTATTGTACCCTACATCTGTAATTTATATTGCCTTTTAATAATTTTAATAGTGTTATTCGCAGCAATTGATAATTGCGTAAGGTCGAAACCTGGTTGTGTAAATAAACAATATTTCAGTCAAATGGCGGTGAATCTCTTTAAAAAGTTTTGCATGACTGATGCCCAAGATGCATATAAAGTCATAAGCTTGTAGGTTTTCTTCTCGTCCTCATTGAACTTGTGCACTAGCTCCAATAAACAGCTTCCGCCGCAGGACTTTCCACACTGTTGCTGGAGTCATGTCGAGTTCACTGGATGCACGACGCACCGATTTCTTTGGACTCCTTATGAATGTCTCTCCACATTCACTTCACTCACACTGGAACGTCCGCTTCTCCTTGCGGGGCACAAGCAACCCGTCGAATCGAACTTGTTTTGCCAGTGGTAAATGACATTCCTTGTTGGTGGCTTCTTACAGTATATGGTTCTAAACCTCCGCTGAACAACTGTGGCGGAGAGTAAACGTACAGATCCCTTGTACGTAACACAGTGTACATATCGTACCGTAATATTTCACATTAAAATTCACTAACATGTTCTCTCGTTTAATTAGCTGCAACTATTCACTGGTGTTTAAATTAGTCCACGAACAAACAAAATCAACAAACAAAGTTAGATTACTCGGGTGAAGTTCATTTAACAGAAAACAATATAACCAGGTGATTATATATGAAGTTGTGAACAAAAGCAAATGCGACGTGCGTAATAGTAAGGATGTGAGCACCTCTGAAAAAATCAGGTCTGACAACAATCCCAAATAACAACTTTGCTCTATAAGGTCGAGCAGTATATTTCATGAAAACGATGACTGGACTCACAAAATCTTGCAGCAACTACTCATGAGGTACCTAGATTTCGACACGTACGTGAAAACGGATACACCTCGACAGTTCACTGTTTAACAACTTCAAGATGAGGTGTTCAATTGCCAATATATTCCCTGCTCACGCCGTTACTAATCCCCCCTCGATATCTGTTTTATTCAATAACGTTTGGGTTCTGAAATCGTGTCCCTCGTCCCTTCCACTTGCGAATCCGTCGAGAATCACTCTCCAGACCAAATAGGAACTTATCTGTGAAAGAGAACAACGGTTCTATGTTGTACCGTCCAGATGACATGGTAACACAATATATTTTTATTTCTAATTCTATTTGAGGTTCGCTCTGCGTGCAGGAGATATAATTTTACAGACGTGTCAAAGACTACCGTCTGCTAATGTCGGCGCGCAGTGAAGCATTAACACAAAGGGGAAGCGGATTTTCTATTTACTACTGCTTGATTACTAAAGCAATTTGCAACACATTTTGTATACAGACATTTTTATATCAATTATTGCCCTTACAAGATTATGTCACTGTACCGATTGAGCAAATAATTCAAGAGGAACGAGAAAGGAAAGAAGATTATCTTGTAGCACTTTGTGCTTATCGAATAGAAATCATATTGCTTAACAATAAAGTATTTGTTTTCTGGAAATGTTCAGAACCTCTATTGTTCCTCACACATTGAGGTACATCATCATCATTATCATAATCGTCATCATTATTATATGCTGATTATGCCTTCCAGCTTTCAGTCCGGAGCATAGTACCTCTAATAAAATACCTCCATGATGCTAACATTTATGCCTCGTCTGATGTTATGCTCAAAAAATGTTCAAATGTTTGTAAAGCTTATGGGACTTAACTACGGGTTCATCAGTCCATAAACTTACAAACTACTTATGAACTAGCTACAACTAAGGACGGCACAAATATCCATGCCCGAGGGGGGATTCGAACCCCCGACCGTAGTAGCCGTGCAGACCGTGACTGGAGCGCCTCAGTCCCCTTGGCCACAGCGGCCGGCTGACATTATGCCTTTTACTTCAAAAATCATTCTGCATCGAATCAAAGTACTTTCTTCTTGGTCTACCTCGACTCCTCTTACCCTGCGCTGCCGAGCTCATGAGTCTCTTAGGTAACTTCGCTTCCCCACCATCTCAGTCTGTTCGCTCTAACTGCTTCATCTATGGTGTTCATTCCCAGTTTCTCTTTGATTTCCTCATTATGGCACCCTCCTGCCATTGTTCCCATCTATTAGTACCTGCAATCATTCTTGCCACTTTCATATCTGTAACCTCTACCTTACGAATAAGGTAACTTGTATCCACCCAACTTTCGCTCCCATACAACAAAGGTGGTCGAAAGATAGAGCGGTGAACTGCTAACTTAGCCTTGGTACTTACTTCCTACAGAAGAGAGTACATCTTTGCCGTGCACTCACTGCGTTAAATTTGCTACACCTCGTTTACAATTCTTTCACTATGTTGCCATCCTGTGAAAAAAAAACAGGGTGTCCAGAAAACGACTCCCTGATTTCAGATTTAAATATCTCGAAAACAAAGATCGATAGAGGAATGCAGTAAACGGTATATTGTGAAAGCTGTAATAAGTTTATACAGCAGTTTGAAATAATAGTTACAAAAGCTGCTAACAGATGGCGCTGTAATCTCCATACGTAATGCCTAGTATAAATAGTGACCCCAAGCCCAGGGCAATCAGTTCCACTATTGAAATGTGGAAGGAGTTTAGCGTGCCGAAGGAAGAGATTAAAACCATTGAACAACGCGTTTTTTCTGGTGCTAGAGTACCACAGGTTAGAAGAGAGTCCTACGGCAACAAGGCGAAGTTTTCAAGCACGATTTACTGTTCCAAACGGACCCTATGCGAAAACCATTCGTACGCTCTTCGCAAAATGTCAACGAACAGGCAGATTAACTGATAATCTAGTGGGGCATGTTGGCCGAAATTAAACCGCAGTTACGCCTGAAAATCTCACCACAATTTCTGAAATTATTCAGCGAAATCCAATGTCATCCGCTCGTAGAATTGTATCTGGACTGGTTTGAAGTGTTCCGGCACGCAGAAAATACTGAGAAAGAGCCTACACATGCTTCCATTCAAAATTCAAACGCACCAATCCATACCCGTACGAGCTGTGCAACAAAGTGTTGCCTTTGCTAATCAGATGCACACAATGATTGATAGTGAAACATTTGATGTTGGCTGCATCTGGTATACAGATGAAGCACACTTCAACCTCAATGGATACGTGAATAAGCAGAACTGGCGATTTTGGGGATCCGAAAAGCCACATTGGTGTGAATCGAAACCCATGTAATCTCCTAAAGTTACTGTGTGGGCTGCAGTATGCAGCAGAGGCATTATTGGCCCTTTTTTCATTCGAGAAACGGTCAATGGTGCACGTTACGTTGCAATTTTTGAACAATTTGTCGCCACACAGCAAACGTTAGAGGATCGACCGGTACTGAATTGTTGATGCAAGCTGGAGCCCGACCAAATTCAAAATGCTCAAATGTTTTTATAGTCTATGGGACTTAACTACTTATGAACTACTTACGAACTAGGACGGCACAAATTATCCATGCCCGAGGGGGATTCGAACCCCCGACCGTAGTGGCCGTGCAGACCGTGACTGGAGCGCCTCAGTCCCCTCGGCCACCGCGGCCGGCGGAGCCCGACCACATCGGACCGAACAAGTGTTTCGCTTTCTTGAGGAATACTTCGGGAATCGAGACATTGCTTTGGAATATCCCAAATTTACTGGTGCAGGCACGGATTGGCCTCCATATTCACCGGATTTGACTCCCTGTGACTTCTTTTTGTGTGGAAAACTGAAAGACATGGTCTACCCGAAGCATCCCGCCACGCTCGGCGAGCTTGAATGGGCGATCTCTGTGGCATGTGAACCCATTTCGGTTGAGACACTACGAAATGTGATGGCAAATTTCACTATTTGTTTGCGACACCTCTGTAGTGCCAATGGTGAACAGTTTGAAAACATTGTGATGTGATGTGTTTGTAAAGAGTGTTTTGATACGATTATTTCACTTATGTATGCTGATATGAGCTGTACAGCGTACAGCGCCATCTGTTAGCAGCTTTTGTAACTATTATTTCAAACTGCTGTATAAACTTCTAACAACTTTCACAATAAACATACCGTTTACTGTGTTCCTATATCGATCTTTGTTTTCGAGATATTTAATTTTGAAATCAGGGAGCCCTTTTCTGGACACTGTACATCCTAGGCACTTGAAAATATCTACCTGTTCTAACTTTGTTCCTCCTATTTGGTACTCAATCTGTTTAAATCACTTTCCCACAGACATTAATTTTGTTTTCGAGATGCTGATCTTCTTATCATAATCTTTACACCTCTGATAAAGCTCTGAAATATTAGTTTGCAACCTTTCAATCGAATCTGCCATTACAGCTAAGTTATCCGCTTATGTGAGAATACGACCAGAATCGAAGTATTGAGATTGGTAATAAAAGACAAATCATGCCCATAGAAAGTAAACAAGTTTAATCAGCATAAGTTAGGGGGTGTTTGTAGGTTGTCAGTTTCAATGGGTATCGTGCAGTATTTCAGTATATGATACAGATAGCAACGGTTTGTGACTCAAGAATGACTTTGAGCGCTTCTAGTGAATGCAAGTACTTTGAATAAAATTAAAAATGATTACGTACTTCGTCAATGATTCCATTCTATTTGACCGTATCACACTCTTCCCCGACAATAGGTGAGGGTATTGTTTCTGCTTGTCCCTTCAATAATTCAGATGTTTGTAAGCCTATTCAACCAAACTGGTAAGGTCACCAGTCCCCATACTGACAAACTAGTTACACGTAGGACAAAACAAACACCCAACCCCGATGGATGAGTCGAACGTCCGTCGGGAACAGCCTCCCAGAACATAGCATGATGCCTTAGACCACACGTCCATTCCGCGCGGCTTTCGCCTCGTCCCTGGGACAGTGATGAGTTATGTGATTACACGTTTACTTCACGCACAGTCTCTCAGTCGTCTGATCATAAACCGAAGGACAGAACTAGACCGGCAATAAGGTAACAGTTTACGATTTATTTCAGACTGAGTTTATCTGGAGAAAGTGTCTTGTTTCATCCGTCGGAGCAGTCTTTGAAAGAATTTATGTGGGACAGGTATAAAATGCCCGTTTACTTTCGCTTCCTCACTCAGGTTCTGGTGCTGTACTATGTTGCAAATCTCGGGCGTTTCTAATCTTCTTTAAAAACGTGCATGAGATAGCAGTGCTTCTACTGTAGCATTTACAATTCAAGTTTAATGGACCCGTTATTTACCTTCGCTTTTGGAAACTGAATCAAACTTTTCTGAGTCAATAGGGTACTGCATTACTTAAAAAATGTGTTCCCTTTATTCTAAGTAATCGGCTCCTCCGTTTGCAGTTTTTGTACCTTCTTTCAATTGAGGTCTACAGTGTAGTCCATACTTCATATAACGTCATTCCCAACAAATAAAAGGAACACCGAGGTTATCAACAGTCAACTCAATCATCCTTAGACTTACCACATCCCCCGATAGTGAAATGTCTCCTGATGTTAGTTGATAACAGGAACTTCGCGTGTGTTGTGACAAAAGTAATATAATTGTGATAAAGTTAA
Source organism: Locusta migratoria (assembly GCA_026315105.1). NCBI lineage: Eukaryota > Metazoa > Arthropoda > Insecta > Orthoptera > Acrididae > Locusta > Locusta migratoria. The sequence continues at coordinate 99,956,881 of CM048751.1, read as the reverse complement.
AAACACGGATTGAGGGGAAAGGTTTTAAGGCATTTAAAAGAATGGGAAATGAGACTGTGACAAGCTGTAGAATGTATAGTGCACGTAAACAAATTGCAGTACACAACTGAAAGTAGGAGGGACATATTAATAACAGAATAATAAAAACAATCAAAACCACAAATGATATTGAGGTATCCTCTGCAGTAACGTTCTATATACAGTGTCTTGCATAACGTGGAGTATCTCTTCAATTTTTAATTGCAACTACAGAATGTACAAGTTATTTGATGGATGATTTCACAAAACATGTAGCCACAGAATGGTTTAATGCTACTTTGCTATAGGATGCAATTTGCTTTAAAATACGCTATCAGCTTTTAATTGCATTTATATCCAAACGCATGTTAAATTATTACGTGCATTTCTCATATGATTTAATTAACAGGGCGCGATTTCTGTGCTTCAGCGCAATGGCTGGTAAGTTGGTTCGGGAAGTACAATTATTAATTAATGGGACTGCAAATATCGGCTGTAGAAAAGTACAGTAGCGGAGAAGCCTTTACCGTGCTGAACGTATTGGTAAGTTGATGAAATTACGAATAGTACTTGTTGGTACTTGCAACAAACTTAAATAGATTCTGCCAATTATTGTCCGTTTTTCGTGGGCTCAAGCTTCCTTTCCTCATTATGGTCCGTGTTATTAAGGAATAAATATATGTATAAAAGTAACATGCTTAAACTATATTACTTCAGCAATCAATTAAGATTTTTCATTATATAAGGTTTCTGCGTCAGAAAGAGTAGATAAGCTATGGAACGCGAGTAAACTATACTTAGCAGATTATTATGCCTTAGACTAGTTTATTCTGTGGGAGCACATTTTTATTTCCGTAAATTGAGTAAAGGAGGGGGGGGGGAGTTTATTTTTCCCAATTGGGAACATTCCGTGGGCATGGGGACAGCTCCGGAATTCACCTTACAGCCAACAGTGCGATCCCAGGCCAAATGTAATAAAAGACTACTGACAACTACAGCAAAATAGTGAATAAATGAACATCTACGTCGTCCAACATGTAGTATTCACGCACAATTTTCCCACTCGCTCTACCTATACCTAAACGTGAAAGAGTATAACACCATATAATCCCAAAAACAGAAGAAACAACTCTACGTAAATAATAAAACTAATGAAATTGTTATCATTTGTCTTATCCATGACGTGATGAGTGCGTTGTGCAGTAACGGTTATGAAATTTAACTATAACTGGCTTTCCGTCTTATGCTGAGTACAAGTAGAAATTTTTTTTATAGCAGACGCGTTTCGCTTTCTATTTATAAAGCAGTTTCTGTGATTGTATAAATGTGGATAAACAAAATTTCACAGTTTGTTTTACATATTTACGTGCTTTTCCTGCACGTTGTGTGGTTTTGGGTTGGTGTACAATTTAGTTACTGTGTCATTGCTTCTTATCTACAACCTTCTGCTGTTTTCTCAGTCTTGTTGGCTGGCCGGTTTGTGAAGTACGTTTGTCTGTACACGCGGCAAATCTTGCTTACTTTGGTCGCGATTCTTTTATTTCACTTATGCCCTCCTAAAAACACCTATATTGCTACTCACAGCACACCCGTAACTCGACCACAAGTCTACCAAAGCCTCATGTACATAACCGACAAACATTTGCGATCATTTATGGCTTCAATGTACTAGGTTTAGATGGAATACCAAAGTATGGCGGATGAAAATTTGTGTCCGGTCGGGATTCGAAGCCGGGATCTCGTACTTACTAGGCAGAGGCGTTGACCACTCCGCCACCGAGGACACAGTGACCAGCCCGACTGCAGATGACTCGTCACAATACGCTAGTCACTACTCTTCATGAAATGTGGTATTTTGTTGAAGCTGCGAATATTCAAATGTTTGTATAGCTTATGGGACTTAACTAACTAGCTAACACTAAGGACGGCACAAATATCCATGCCCGAGGGGGGATTCGAACCCCTGACCATAGTGGCCGTGCAGACCGTTACTGGAGCGCTTCAGTCCCCTCGGCCACTGCGGCTGGCTGTTGAAGCTGCATGGGCATCTGTACATGTACACGCCATCCAAGCTCTGTTTGACTCAATGCCCAGGGGTATCAAGGCCGTTATTTCGGCCAGAGGTGTTTCTTCTCACGAACTATGCAACCAAGTTACCTGACAATGTAATGAGATTTCAGTTCTAGTATAATATATTTGTCCATCCATCCAAGCTCAGTTTGACTCAAAGCCCAGGGGTATCAAGTCCGTTATTCTACATCTACATCTACATGGGATACTCTGCAAATCACATTTAAGTGCCTGGAAGAGGGTTCATCGAACCACAATTATACTATTTATCTCCCATTCCGTTCTCGAATAGCGCGCGGGAAGAAAGAACACCTGAATCTCTCTGTTCGAGCTCTGATTTCTCGTATTTTATTCTGATGATCATTTCTACCTATGTAAGTGGGAGTCAACAATATATTTTCGCATTCGGAGGAGAATGTTGGCGATTGGAGTTTCGCAAGTAGCCCACGCCGCAGCGATAAGTGCCGTTGTTGTAATGTTTCCCATCCCAGATCCTGTATCATTTCCGTAACGCTGTCTCCTCTGTATCGTGACCATACGAAACGTGCTGCCCTTCTTTGGACTCTTTCGATGTCCTCCGTCAAACCCACCTGATAAGGATCCCACACTGGGCTGCAATACTCCAAAAATGGGCGGACAAGCGCATTGTATGCAGTTTCTTTTGTAGTTCTGTTGCATATTTTAAGGGTTCTGCCAATAAAACGCAGTCTCTGGTTCGCCTTTCCCACAATATTATCTACGTGTTCTTTCCAATATAAGTCTGAAGTAATAGTAATTCCTAGGTATTTTCTGCAGTTTAAGGGCTTCACATTTGATTGATTTATCTTGTAAACAAAGTTTAATGGATTTCTTTTCGTACTCATGTGGACGACTTCACACTTTTCATTGTTTAGAGTCAATTGCCAATTTTTACACTATACTGATATCTTATTCAGATCGTTCTGCAGTTGGTTTTGACCTTCAGATGATTTTAGTAGACGGTAAATGATGGCGTCATCTGCAAACAACCTAAGAGAGCTACTTAGATTTTCCCCTAAATCGTTTATGTAAATAAGGAACAGCAGAGGACCAATAACACTACCCTGTGGAACGCCCGATATCACCTCTGTTTCAGTCGATTCGTTACCATCGATTACTACGAACTGTGTCCTCTCTGACAGAGAGGTGTTTCTTCTCAGGAACTATGCATGCAAATTGTGTGACAATGTAATCAGATGTCAGTTCTAGTATAATATATTTGTCCAATGAATACCCGTTTATCATCTGCATTTGTTCATGGTGTAGCAATTTTAATGGCCAGTACTGTATAACCGCGGCGATGACCGCATAAACAGCGGCTGCCACTTTTAGTTCGTCGTCGGCCATTTTCTAAAATAATGTTGCGCCATCTGCAGTCATTGTGTGTTCCAACAGAGCTGCCCGATTGCACGCCATCTCTTGGAGCAAGACGTTGTACCATTTGTGGTGTAAGAAGTGTCGCGGCTCCGACTGCAGCACCTGCTGTTCCGCGTCGCACGCTGTGCTGAGGCGGAGGACGCCAGAGTAGGTGTCTGGGCGGCCATAAGGTCTTAAGCCCGCCGGTACAGTGCGGCCGGCGTAAACGTCAGGCTGCGGCGCCATAAGGAGCCCCGCTAACGGTCCGCCGGCAAGTGATGGCTGCCCGACAAGGGACCAGGTGGCGCCACCGGCACGTGCCGGACACACGGCACTACCGCCAGTTACCGGGCCCCCATCCTGTCCCGTCCTGTTCTCCACTGTCTTGTCCTCCACACCTCCACCACAACCGGCCTTTCCCAAGCACGAGACGCAGCAGCGCGTAAAGGCCACACACCTCCATAACAAAGACCTTGTAAAAATAACTTGACTCCCTAACAGCGCTGCTGTCGCGGGGTAATATGAACCTTCGCCCGGCCGCCATGGTAGTGGCAAGTGTCACATAAATACCAGTGTTGTTAGCAGGTAAGTAGAGTATTATATAGCTACTGCGGGACAGTTTATAGTCACGTCTGTATTGTTTGACTATTGCAGTGTACAAAAATGTTCAAATGTTTGTTAAGCTTATGGGACTTAACTACGGGGTCATCAGTCCCTAAACTTACAAACTAGTTATGAACTACCTTATACTAAGGACGGCACAAATATCCATACCCGAGGGGGGATTCGAACTCCCGACCGTAGTGGCCGTGCAGACCGTGACTGGAGCGCCTCAGTCCCCTCGGCCACCGCGGCCGGCTTGCAGTGTACATTATAATATATTTAGCCAGGAGGGTTCCGTTTGTTTAACTCTTTCGGTCTTGGTGATCAGTATTACTTACTACCTCTTTTCGATCACGGTACTTCTATTCCACGCCATCTAGCGATAAACGGTTGATTCCGGGTACATTGCATGAATGTCAGTGCATATCAGTTGCATTGAATATAGCGCTAACGTACCTTGTCTCGAGTGTCTGATAAAAACATCAATACAACGGGTACGTAACATGTTTTCTGTAATGTATTTTATTGAACTCTCATAGACCTATTTTACGTGTGTTGACATGCAGGTACTGTTAATTTTGTGTTTTCACTGAGTAGTTACAAAGGGAATGTGGTGGTTTGCATACATACCACCATGATGGTGGTCGCACCGCACTCGTCGCTTAGGAGAGAACGAGATTCGACAATACTTGTTTGAAGACATCCCTTCAGGTAACGAGAGCATTTGTAGCTCTGACGATGACGAAGAAGAGGCAGCAAATCAGCCAAATCCGATGGTGTTAGGTGCTTTGAGTGGAGTTCAAAGTGCTCCTGACGACAGTTATGATTCTGATTATGACCTCACTTTGTCTAGCCGGCTATAACGGACGCCACAAACCTACAGTCCCGCAGGAAATTCGTCTAGAATCCAGTCGCCATCAACCTGAAAGAAGCACATCAAAAAGATGCTGCAATTAAATATCTCCCGTGCGTACTGTATGGCAGTGTAGTACATGTAAAGTGCCTGTTTCATTACGAAAAGGTAAAACATGTTTTGCAGTGTTCAGAGATAGTTACTCTTGCTTAACAGACTGTTAGTCAACACAATATGGGATTGAATGAAATAAATAATAGGCTTTTACAATACTTGTAGCTCTTAAAAAGGAGCTACGTTTTGGCAGTACTAGTGGACAGGAAGTTCAAAAAGTTTCATTTTATGTTTGTGTAAAATAACTATTGGGGTCACGAAATTAGTTATCTAACTGCAGAACGAACTTTTGTTTATGACATTAATAGTACTAACGTATAATGCATAATTTAATGGTAATCTATTTTACATATAGGTATAACAACTGAAAGGGCTTTGAAGAACTGTGTATAGTTCCATATGACACTTAGCCAAGCTGCGTGCATTTTGTGAAGCTGAACCCTATGACAATAGTTGTTGACTTTTGAGCAGTTCATGCTACTGTAAGATATTTGGCTTACAGCATTAAAAATGCTAATATTCTTGCTAGATACCCTAATGTTAGTGTTAGATGCATTATTTAGAAAAAGTTATACTTCGCGTTGTTAAAAGAATTTGGAATTGACATGTTGCTGTATTCACAAGGTAAGAAGCTTTTTTCAGTTATGTATCTGATGGAATATTTCACTTTCACAATCGATATTTAGCTGTTTCAGGCAGCCCTGTCTGATTTTTTGATTCTACGGAATATCTAAATATTGGAGAATACAACACTAAAGCAATGACAAAGTGTGAAACTCATCCGAAATTAATGTTTATACAAAAGTTTCACAATCGTAGAATATACTGAGAAAGTGCCAAAAAATCGTGTTTGACGATAAATTCCGTTCATATGCTGCACTTAGAACGCTAAAAAACTAAATGTTTTAGTTCGGTTTCATTAGGAACAAGAAACGCTGTTGGCAAATTTCTACACCCTATGTGTAATAAATTTACACACAACCGATAGTTGCTGTATATTCAAGGAATCTGAAGCCGTTTTGTTGTTATATATTTCAATTAGAGGTAGTTTTAGCGACTTAAATAAATACTCTCTCTAATCAAAAGAATCCTACGCTTATTTTAAGTTCGCGTGGAAGTTTGCCACCACAATGGCCGCCGAGGCACTCTTCAAATTGCCCGCTATTCGCAGTCGGCCGCTTACATTGCTAAGCCAGTATGAGGCGTGATAAGTGGCACCCTATAAAGTATAGTTACATATGCTCTTGTTATTTTGAAGATAAGATCATGTAAGCTACCACCGATCGAAAGCGGATACTGGCAAATGCCATTCGAACAATATTTTCGTTTCCTGAGCAACTATAGAAACCAAAATCTGTAAGGAAAGTATCAAGGAAACGTCAAATTTTGGTGATCTTGATAAATACGTAATGTACTTCAAAGCATTAAACATCAATTGAACCACAGGCAGAATAAAGAAATTCGCCCATATTTATAAGGAAGAAATTTCGCCAAATACAAACGATTATTGACATTATAGTAACATCAGCAAATAATGCATCAGTTCGACGATTGTAAACATTACACTTACGATGAAAAAGTGAACTATAAATGCTATTCTTGGTGGGAATTACTTTCTGAAATGCGTCGCCCAGAAATAAAGGAAAAATCGAGACTGGCAATGATTAATGTAATTCAGTGTTAGTAGATACTCAGTATCTCCTGGCGTGACACTGACGTTCTTAAAGATGGTGGCAGCCTTTCCAATTGGCTACAACTATGGCCTCGCTATGGGCAGTCTTTGTTGTGACCTACATCTACATCTATATAAATACTCTGCAAGTCAAATTTAAGTACATGACACATGGTTCATCAAAACGCTTTTAAATATTTCTCCTCAATTCCATTCTCTAACAGCTCGCGAGAAAAAAAGACACCTAAATCTTTCTGTTTGCGATCTGATTGTATTATGATAGTCATGACGCCCTATCTAGGTGGGTTTTAACAATATATGTTCGCAATCCGAAGAGACAGTTGGAAAAAGAAATTTCACAAATTGATCTCGCCACAACAAATAAAGTCATTCTTTTATTGATTTCCACCCCTACTGGTGCATCATTTGCGTTACACTCTCTCCACTATATCGTGATAATACAAAAGAGCAGCCCTTCCCTGAATTTCCTCTAAATCGTTCGTCAGTCCCACCCGGTTTGTATTCCACAATGCGCAACAATATTCCAAAACAGGACGCACAAGTTTAGTGTTGGTAGTTTCTTTAGTAGAAATGTTGAATCTTCTAATTGTTCTGCAAAGGAAACGTACTCTTCCTATAATAATTTCTACGCGTTCTTTCCAATTTAGGTTTTTTGTAATTGTTACTCCTAGGTATTTAGTAGATTTAACTCTAGGTTTGACTGCTTTATCGTGTAAATGAAGTTTAACGGATTTCCATTAGTCGTCATATGGATGACATCACACTTATCATTATTAACGGTCAATTGGTCAATTGCACCATACAGATATCTAAATCATTTTGCAGTTGCTTTCGATCCTCTGATGACAATACTAACCGATAAATTACAGCGTCATCCGCGGTCTAAGAGAACTACTCAGATCGTCTCCTAAATCGTTTAAAACAATAGTAGGAGCCCTACAACACTTGCCTGGGAAACACCAAATACCACGTTCTACTCGATGACTTTCCGACAATTACAACGAACTGTGTTCTTTCTGACAGGAAATCACGAATCCAATCGGACAATTGTGGCAACATTCCATAAGCACGCAGTTTGATTAGAAGACGTTTGTAGGTACAGTGTCAAAAGCCTTCCGTAAAACTAGAAATATGAAATCTATTTCTCATCCCTTACCAATAGCACTCACCAGACCATGTGAGTAAACAGCTAGCTGTGTTTCACAAGAATGATACTTTCTGAATCCGTGATGACTATGGGACAATATGTCCTTTTCCTCGAGGTAGTTCATAATATTTGAGGAAAGTAAATGTCCTAAAAGACTGCTCCAGTCGGCCGCGGTGGCCGAGGGGACTGAGGCGCTCCAGTCACGGTCTACACGGCCACTACGGGTGGGTATATGAATCCCCCCTCGGGCATGGATATTTGTGCCGTCCTTAGTATAAAGAAGTTGATAAGCAGTTTGTAAGTTTAGGGACTGATGACCCCGTAGTTAAGTCCCATAAGCTTAACAAACATTTGAACATTTGAGACTGCTGCAAAGCCGTCCGCGGTGGCCGAGGAGACTGAGGCGCTTCAGTCACGGTCTGCACGGCCACTACGGTCGGGGGTTCGAATCCCCCCTCGGGCATGGATATTTGTGCCGTCCTAGTTCGTAAGTAGTCCATAAGTAGTTTGTAAGATTTCTCATACACAAACAGCAGTAGACCGGCGTTTCCTGGAGAAACGTTGTTTTGATGCCTCGTTTAAGGAGGACAAATGCGTACCATCACGTTTCCGACTTTGATAAAGGTCGGATTATATCCTATCGCGGTTGTGATTTATCGTATCGCGACACTACTGCTCGCGTTGGTCGCGATCCAATGACAGCAGAATATGGAATCGGTATGTTCATGAGGGCAATACGGAACGCCGTGGTGGATCCCAACGACCTCAAATTACTAGCTGTCGAGACGACAGGTTCTTATCTGCATGTCTGTAACGCAACGTGCAGCGTGCAGATTCAACAGATGGGGACGTTTGCAAGACAACAACCATCTGCACAAACAGTTCGACAACGTTTTCAGCAGCAAGAACTATCAGCTCGGAGACCATGGCTGCGGATACCCTTGGCGCATCACATACAGGAGCACCTGCGATGGTGTACGCAACGACGAACCTGCGTGCACGAATGGAAAAACGTCATTTTTTCGGATTAATCCAGGTTCTGTTTACAGCATCATGATTGTCGAATTCGTGTTTGGCGATATCGCGGTGAACGCACATTCGAAGCCTGTATTCGTCATTGCCATACCCGGCGTGATGGTACGGCATTTTGGTCGTTACATTTCATATTTGTTATAACCCATGTATCCATCCTTCATTCGATCCATGCGAAACCCTACATTTCAGCAGGATAATGTACGACCGCATGTTGCAGGTGCTGTACGGGCCTTTCTGTATACGGAAAATGTTCGACTGCTGCGCTGGCCAGCACATTCTCCAGATCTCTTACCAACTGAAAACGTTTGGTCAATGGTGGCCGAGCAACTGGCTCGTCACAATACGCCAGTCACTATTCTTGATGAACTGTGGTATCGTCATGAAGCTGCATGGGCATCTGTGCCTTTACACGCCATCCAAGCTGTGTTTGACTCAATGCCCATGCGTATCAATGCCGTTATTAAGGCCAGAGGTGGTTGTTCTGGGTACTGATTTCTCAGGATCTATGCACCCAAATTGCGTGAAATGTAATCACATGTCAGTTCTAGTATACAATATTTGTTCACTGAATACCCGTTACATTTTAAAATCTACTGGTCGCTTAAAAATGACTAATGAGAAATAGTAATTATGCATTAAAGGACTAATTACTCGCGGTCAAATGATGTATATTTCTATGTCAAGAATAACAGTTTATTGTTTCCCCTTTCTTCTTTTTTTGCTGATCGTATTACAATTTCTGTCTTCCCCTTCAGTTTTTTCTATACATTTCGCTTTAATACTGAAAGGCCGTAAGATTTTTTGTAAATTTTACTTCTTTTTTATTTGTACTATTGTATCACAGGTAAAAGACATGCCGATTTAGTTTCTCTCACTCAGCCATTTGCATAATGTTAAATTAGTGTCACATTTATGCCTTTGATACCATTAATTTACCAGTTTAAATGACCTTCTGAAACTCAGTAATTTGCATGCCTTGGCTTTGTCTGCCAGAATTCTCTGGTTATGTTTGAATCACTTTGTACTATTCATTAATCGAAATTACTCGTGGTCCACTTTCTACATTCAAATACTCAGACTTTTTTTTTTTTTCAATTGACCAGTGTAATGTGTTCTCTTAGCCCATAGAAACTTCTATTGTACGCTGAATTTCTATTAGGTTTCTTTTTTCTATTGCCTGATGTTAGGATGAACGTACTGAGAGTATGTGTTTCCTTCTATTACGATATTCTCGTGTACCTTTTAAATTTCAATAATTAATTAACCTTGCAGGCACGATTATACGTTGTGTTTTACAATAAGACACATTTACATGTTCATGATGTGATAACCGTGAATTTAATCTATGAAAAGAAATTTCAAAATGTCATAATCTGAGCCGTCACAGCACAATTTTAGTAGAGAGTGTAAATGCTACTGTGTATCCATTAACCAACGTTTACTGATCCGTTCATTTAAGTATGGCATTTCATTTTTCATTCTGGTATAAGATTCATATCACCACATGTAATAATTCCATGTAATTTTTAAAAGTTTATTTCAAGTTTTACAGATGGACGACAGCCCGGAAGTTTTAATTAATGACGTTTCATTTCACTGTACCTGTCCATGTTTCCCGTATGTTCCTTCGATCTCTCTTACTGTAAAGAAGCTTCTCGTTATTGTCAACCCACCATAGTTTCAAAATTATTCTCTAGCACCACATCTGAAATTACTTAATCATTTTATGGTCAGACATTCAAACTGCCAATAACTCATAACCACAATCATTAATTAGGGAATCGGTTACGATATCTAGGTTATGAAGTGTATTGTCATCTGCAGAATAAAACAAAGTGGTTAGACGTCTTTCTTTTGTACACAGTGCAGACAACAACATTACGGCAATAACAGAAAGTTGCTGCAGAAAGGTTTGGTGTTGACTTGTGTTTAGCAAACGAATTACACAAGCAGTTGGGTTCAGATAGTGTACTGAGCAGGTAGTGCAATGCAACAACAACGTGACTTACCCGAAGCTGTGGGATGGAGAGCCATAGAAAGGTTGGAAGCGGGACAGAGGCAGAGGGAGGTGGCTGCCGCTATTGGAGTGCCCCAACGTGTAATTTGGAGGATCTGGAAGCGATTTAAGATAACAGGAACCGTGGAAAGAACACAAGGCCACTGCCGTCGACAGGTAACATTGAAGCAGTATTATAGTTACGCTTCGTGCACTTTATCCAGCTCTCACATACTACAAACAGCAATGAAAAGGTACTCTTGCAAGGTTGCAAGGTATCCCGTATACTTCAAACGTGTAAAGTTTAATGGAAATTGACCAATACTGCGTACTACGTACTTGAAAAAATGAACTTTTAAAAACCGAACAATGTGGCGACTTCGACCACTGAGGTAAGTCAACATAAATTAATATGCGCACCCGACACGCCCGGGAAATAGGGGAAAAACAACACTAAAATTATGGCCTTGTCGATAGTACTCCCGAAGGGACAACGCTTGAATAATTAAAGGAGGAGACAATCTGCGACATAGATACGAAAAAGAAAATTTGACTTACTTCGTACATTCTTATTACAAAACTGGAAACAGCAAGCAGCTCGCAGAATGCAGGATCATAACTGTATCGATTACAGTATTGAAATATGCAAAAATTATTTATAGGTAATGATGAAGTTAAGCAATAATCACAAATGAAGGAAATAAATGGGAGGGGAAATTAAGTACAAAAATGAGAACGCAGAAAGCAAATTTAAGATTAAAAAATTGTGTGTTGTGAAAGAAATATAAAATAGACAAAAGTTACAGAACGTTAAATTAACATCATGCATTATAATAATGGCGTGCCGCAACACATACTTGACGACTGCCGTCACCAACAGCTTTTCCTTGCCGGTACTGACTCTCTTGCGCTACCCCTCGCAACTGGCAACTAACTGCCCTCTGCAGTCAGAGCGCTTACTCTACAATCGGCGCCATTTGCGATCTATATCTGTGCCCAGGTACACAAATTCCATCACATTGCCTATACGTACTGTACAATATGTAAAAAATACGTACAATGAAAAATGACGAACAGTATTAACCCTGCGGCAGGTGCGCTTAAGATTGTTACGTCAGCGGGCGCGTGTGGCACTCAGTGCCGCCTCCATTTAAATACACAGAAAAGCTTTTTTTTTTTTTTTTTTTTTTTTTTTTTTTTTTTTTTTTTTTTTTTTTTTTTTTGGGAATTAATTATTTATTGTGTATAACATCATTCTTAACAGCAACTTTCAACATGATCTGTATACATATATAGATGGAAAATTAAAATTGTTACAGTATATCTGACATAAGTTTCCAGGATATTTCGTAAGCGCTACTTTAATAACAAATTCTAAATAAATTATAACCACTGATATGATTCGATTGTTTACCATTGTTAAAGAAAGTTTTACAAAAAAGTGTAATATGTATAAAATCTTTGTAGTAATAATAAAGAATAAGTCAGTCAGTAAATACATATCAAGAATCACACACTTTATTCCTCCGGAGAAGCTCTGCAAGCATTACATGTGACAAAATTGTGCAATGTTCCTTGCAAACGAATCTTTTGCAGCTATTGCAAGTGACAGTAGGTTTTTTATTTTTATTTATTTATTTATTTATTTATTTATTTTTTACCACCACAAAGATGGCACCTCCCACACCTTCTTACAGTCTCATCGTGATGAGCGGGAATTGATCGATGAGATGACAGAAATTCTTGAATATCTCTTGGTAGAGTAGAGAGCTGAGCCCTTTCTTTCAAATGGCAGTCCATCAGAGCCAAGGCCAGGTTCGTTAGATACGTTCTTCTTATGAATCTTTTTTCTAGGTTGTTTACAAAGAACAAGACCTGGGAATTTATCCCAGCAATATCCAGATAACGAAAAAACAATGCTAAGGGCCATCTTCTTGTGGTCCTTTGTGTAGAATAAGATGTACACTTATAAGAAACAGTATCGTCTCCACCTTTTGTTGCATTGTAGTCCAAATTTACAACAGACTTACTTGTAGCGATATCTATTTCAGCAGTTTCATGCATTGATGACAGGAAAAGCACGGCCTTGTTCCTTTTTTTTTTTTTTTTTTTTTTTTTTTTTTTGGCACGAAACAAGACAGAAGTCATCTTGAAATCCGAAACAATTTCTCACGATCTTTTCGGCAAAAATTACAGAGGAATTTCCTTCCAGTTCTTTTTCAATGTTCCAATGAACATAAGCCCATTTTCTAAAAGATGCTGAGCTACAGGGTAACTACTGTAGTAGTTGTCCATAGTTACATTCCTGTGAGTTCCCTTGATTGCCTCAACCAATCTCTTCACAATATCCATTGGCTGGTTAGATGCAACATATGGTCCAGGATCCTGTCTGCCGCAGAATACTTCAAAATTAAAAGTATAAAATGTCTTGCTATAGCACAACGCATACAACTTCAATCCATACTTAGCGGGCTTATTGGGCATGTACTGAACAAAACCACAACGTCCGCTAAATGGGACAAGCATTTCGTCTTTGGTTATGAACTCCCCTGGACTGTAGTTATTTCTGCAGTTGTTCAGAAATGCTGAGTGAAGATTGCGGATGGCAGCAAGTTTATCAGTTGTTAGTCGTTCTTTTCTTGTAGACGTATCATCAAACCTGAGTGACTGGAGCAAGAACAGAAAGCGCTTGTAGCTAAATGCTGCCCTTAGAATAATCATTCCTGTTCTATTTGATGCCCACAGTTCTAATACATTTGTGCGTCCTCCTTTTTGTACAGCAATGAGAAACAGTGCTCCTAAAAGAGCCGTTATTTCAAGTAGTTTTGAAATCTCTAGCCATTGAGTAATTCGCAGAAGATCTCTTGTTATTTATGTACTTGTTTGTGTTTTCAACAACATAATCAATTATCTCAGGATCAAAACATTTGAGAAAACTTTCAATTTCAGTTTTAGCTTCTCTACCATTCAGTTTCGGGCCAGGTAGGACTTTGATTATATTCTTACGTTTTGTTTTCCCTGGTAGTGCTAACGAATTATTTATCCACAAAATTTCTTCGTCCTTACCAATATAAAAATGGTAGTCATCATGTGGCTTTCCTATCATTTCATTCTCGTCAACGCATGACTGCTCAGATTCGCTAGAATGATCTGCAGTTTCAACTATTTCTGCTTCCTCATCGCTGTCAGAGAAATCAGCGTAATCTTCTTCGTCAGATGATTGCAGAAGGAGACGCTCAATTTCTTCTGGTGTTAGTCCTTTCCTTTGTGCGAACCTGGGAGACAATAAAATATTTCTAATACCAAAGCAATGTTAATAACTAAATCATCATACACCCACAGAGTTGTAAAGCAAAGCTTCTAATCATCAAAACATCCGACAGTGGTACGGCTACATGTACTTACATTACCGGGCGCGTGCGGTACTGTAGTGCCGTCTCGGTGCAGTCGTCCACTCCACAGGTCAGTCACAGCTGTTACGGTGAGTATATTGGTGGCTCGTAATGTAGTTTGCCGCGTGACTAAACAATCGAAGCATATCTAGCACTATTGTTGCGTGCTCGGCACGCTGACGTAATTATTGAAAGAAAACGAAATTGGCGGCATTGTATGCCGCCACGCGCCCGCCGGAGGGCGAAATATTGTAACTTTATAGGTATCGTGTGAACACTATTGTGGCTTAAATATTAAAGAAAATTACGTCGGACCATAGGGACCTCAGAAACTTTTAATTATCATTTATGGATACTGTAAGCGTGTTTGGGTAGTTATCATCAACTACTGGACATGGAAAGTGGCTGCATGAGCAAGTAAGTGAACTGCTTGATAGTTCTGGCATATATCTGCCTTTGATTTCTTCGGAATTGTCTGAATGATCCTCTAAACCGGTGACTAAAACCAAGTGAAAACTGTCGACTACTCTAGATGCTGTTGAATATACTTCATATCTCCTATTTATTTTATGATGTCAAGACACAAAGGATTACACGACTCTGCAGCCCGCGGGAAAAGTTGGAAAATTGTGTTAGGCTGGGGTATGTAGTTGCTCTGAACGCTACGTCTCTTGGACACAGCAACCATCATGACTACATGGACTGCTATAAATAGTTTCACGTCAGACAAATGTTCTCAACTTGTCCAGACACTACTACCATAGTACCTCTGGGTATTGCACACATTCCTCGCGGTATATCGTCGATTACAGTAAGAGATCGAGCCTGGTGTGCGTCAATATTCAAGAAACGATCGTTGGACGTCTTCTTCTCTCTTCATCTCCTCCTTCCTCTCATTGTCTGTCTCCTTTCCTCCCTCTTAACTCTGTGCATTTCCTCCTCGCCCGTCTCCTTTTTTCATCTCCTCTTATCCCTCGTGTTATCAATCTCATCCTCCCCCCGCCCAATCGAATCATCTCGTTGTCAGTCTGATTTTCCATCCCTCTTTTTCTGCACATCTCCAACTCCTCCCTCTACCTGTCCATCTCTCGTCCAGTCTTTCCCAGTCTATTCCCTCTTCATCAATCTCTAAGTAATTAAACATAAGGAGAGGCAATGAATTAAAAGTTATGCTGTGGCCGGGATTCAAACCTGGGACCTCCTACTTACTAAGCAGGTGCTTTAGACCACTCAGCGAAGACAGCGTTGTAGCCAAAGCAACTACACGGACTGTCTTAAAGCGCGTCTCCCTCCACACCACATACTTTAATTCTGCCTCATGTTCCCTGTGATATGCGTATCAAATTGCCAGGGCTCTCCTACATTTGAATAGCACCTCAGAAAAGAACGCGAATAAGAACACTGTCTACTTAGTTGGGGCTTTTGCTTCCATTCTCATAATGCAGTTAACGCATATGCTCTGATAACTTTAAAAGGTTTATTTCTATTACTTATGTTTGTTTGCAACCACTTCCGATAGGTAAATAAATTGAATTCAGCTTAGTTATCTGGCGCTGCCTATATCATTTGCAAATGTTAAAAATAATACCTCTTTTTATAATTAATCCGTATTTTATATATGTCATTAATCTTTAGCAAATATATTTGCCTGTTCAAAGAGTATTTGGCCGTAAGTTCACAGAAAAAGGTACTACTAGTATCTTTCGTAGTTGCTGGGCGTGAAAGCGGACGTGTACGCTTCGACGCTACGATTAAATTAGATTGGTACTTGTTTCATACATCAACATATCATGAATACGATACTTCGTAATGATGTGTAATGTGTCAGAGCAATAAAATGTGTATTACAACGTATTACATTATACAAAATATCACATGACGCAATTTTTTTCAGATTTACTAATTTATAGCTAAACATTCATCTAATGAGTAGAAAAAATTGCCATTCAGAAATTTTTTAATTTGTTTTATCTGTCAGACTTACTTTGTCATTTCGTAAGTGACGAAAGACTTTTATGGCAACATAATTCATCCCTTTCTGTGACATAGCTCTATTTAAACTTGAAGAGTGATAATTCTTTCTCGTAGTCTTGTAGTTATGCACACTCCTATTGCTTTTGAATTCGGTCTATTTGGTAATAACAAATTTCATAAATGAATATATATACCGTAAAGATCCCAAGCTATTTAAATGTCTGCAGGATGATCTTGGGTGCCAGCAATTATTCTGATTAGATGATTACTTTCTAACCCAGTGATGACTTATCCCAGAATATGATGCCATCCGAAAGCAGAGAACTAAAATAGGCATAGTAAGCTAATTTACTGAGATGTATTTCACAAAAATTTGAAATGAACCTAATAGTGTAAGTAGCTGAACTCAATCGTTTCAGCAGATCTTCAATGTGTTTTCTCAATTTCAATCCCCCATCAATGTACACAGCTATATATTTTGAATATTCTACCCAAGTTACAGATTTCCGATCAAAGTCTATATTTATTGTTGGGGTCATGCAATTTACTGTATGGTACTGTATATACTGTGTTTTATCAAAATTTAATGAAAGTCCACTTGCATAGAACCACTTAATAACTTTCTGAAAGACTTCGTTTACAGTTTCTTCAGTTATTTCTTGTCTGTCAGGTGTGATAACTATACTTGTATCATCAGCAAAAAGAACCGGCTTTGTTTCTTCTGAATATAGAATGGCAAGTCATTAATATAAATTAAGACTAGCAAAGTACTCAAGACTGAACCTTGTAGCACCGCCTTCATGATTTTTTTTTCTTTTCTTTTTGGAAATTTCTTATGACTACGCGGAGCTTTTGTTCTTTAACTATAGCGAAGCCGAATGCCGTCAAAACGTGAGGATCACGTAAAGTAGCACCTGCATGAAAACATGTGTGAAACGGACGGAGAGTTGGGCAGAAGGCAATGCGTATTTGCATTATAATTATCCATGTTGTGGAAGTTCGTGTTGCACGAGTTGTACCAGTATCAGGGAAAAAAGGAATAATGGATTCGAAATCAAATGCCGACAGAGATACCGTTTCAGGAACTATACTGATGAGGAACAATAAGAAAAAAAATTGACATCCAATTTAATGCTGTAATGACCGAAGCAATTTTAACTACGATTTTGCGTGCAGTTGACTACAAAACGAATTGATGTTTATTACTTCAGCAAACATTTGTGCTGCTAATTAAACGAGCAGGAACTTCATTCACAGATCTGTTGTAGGAAAAAAAGAAACCAGTTTCAATTTGCGGTTAACTCTGTCTGTAATTCGTATCGGATAATTTTTCCTATCGTGAAGTGCCTGTATTTGCGGCATACACTACGTACCATATCATACATACTAATCACACAAAATTACCATATTAAATAGATACGAAATACATCCAGCATGAGAAATGTTGTAGCAAGCCGTCAATAGATCATAGATGGTCCTACAAGTACAGGGATGATTAGTGGTAATGAAGCACATTTCATCCATCTATAACAACTTTACATAATACTGTTTCTATTTATTTATATTTAGTAACAATAACCAAAGACCTGAAAGTATTCACTCTTTTCAATTCTTCATGCAGTCATTTTCCTACGTAATTGTCGTAAACGACCAATCCTCCTGTTCTTCTAACATATCTCACATACCACCGCTGTGAATTAAATGAAAGCGTAAAAATTAGGAATTACGCTGCAGTTGGATAGTACATGTAAGACATATTTGTGGATTCCAGATATCTCATACACGTTTTGTATACGAAATTAATTATGTATATTGTTCATCTAGAACATTCTTTCCTCTAACGTATCTCGATCAACAACGGTTGCATAACCTATAATACATATTTCCTATCTATTTCGAAGAGCAATATAAATTGACTCTTCACTGTTTCTCACAATCATAGATAAAGTTTAGAAACTTCATTATCTACTCATTAAGAGGTTTAATATGAAGTTCTAAAACGTAAGGTAAGTATAAAATTTAGCAATAATGTGTTTTTTAAGACGCTTGGCTTACGGCATGCATGTATTGGATCTTCATTTCTATGGTTAATGTAGCAGAAGAGCTCTTAGTTACTTGGAACTAATATTGCACATTATTGTCAGTCTTTATCGCAGTTTTTTAAAGTGGCAATCTCTATGAAATGTTAAATCGAAACTGTATTTACACCTTCACAGATTCCTATGTATGAAACCAAACAGTGATTCGATTAATACGTTTTCATTTCTTACTTAGCTACTTCGAACTCTATTCACAACAGAATTAGGAGACGTATATCGAAATTTAGCACTGAATTTCCGTGCAAATTTGTATCATTGTACAGACCATACCTTCGAAACAACCACTTTTTCCTTAAAACTGAATATAAATGGCCTGGGCTGTATTGAACCAGTGTCGCATAATCAGAACACTTAGTTATATCCAACAAACAAACTCACTCACTTACTTAGTCAAAAAATTAACACAGCAGACTATTTTTAAATTTCATACATGCCTTCATACACCATACCACACATTGTATTTAATATTAGTATTGCAATAGATGATGCTGTATCAAAGAAGCCGTTATATGAAAAATTATTTATTAATTACGACTAGCTTGTTTCAGCACAATTGTCATCTTCAGGTATATTGCTCTGTACTTCCTTGCAACATAGCAGGTGTATTTGCTGTCATGGTGTTTAACAATTTTATTTCTGTTAATAGTGAACGCAGCTAGTATCGCTCTTATAATTCCGAATTTAATTTAATTTTTTTTTCCTGTTTTGACTGCTAATTTGACAGCTCAATCAGCGATGTTATATGTCAGACATGGCCAACATGTCCGTCCGGTGGGCGAATACAGAAGAACTAAATAAATAAAGCAAATAGTAAAAGAGAATGTCTATGACACAAAAACAGTAGATAGACTACACAACAAAATACGGAAACAGACAACACAAAACCATAACACACGAATACTGTAAAACCAAACACAGTGCACACCAAATCAACAAACAATAGACAAGAAATGGCAGATAATGGCATAACAATAACAAAAGGACATATGGTACAGGAAACATATTAAAAAGACAAAGTCTCAATATAGTGTCTACGACAAGTAACACAACACAATACAAAACAAAATTACGTAAAAATCAGCCAACATTGACAAACATAACCAATCTGACATCTACCAACTAACATTCAACTGCTGTATATGTGGGGCAAACATGCAGGACCTTCAGAAAAGATACACTGAGCATTTAAGACCGTTAAAAAGTAAGTTCCCACTCAACCTTTGCAGACCATCTAACATGAAGATCACCATCCTACAAACATAGCGAATGACCTGAAATGTTCTAAATACCAGCAATAGCCTAAAAAACTGACAGTAGAGGAGGATTATCACGTACAAAACGCAATAGCACAAGGGAAAACGGTAATCAATGAACACACTTCATTCTGTAAGAAAACACTATTTACCGCAACAGAGGCTATGTACAAATAATCTTAATCCTTGTACCCTAATCACCGTCTCCTATCCTTAACTCTCTCTCTCTCTGTTTGTCTCTCTCTCTCCCTCTCTCTCTCTCTCTCTCTCTCTCTCTCTCTCTGACACACGCATGTGCACGCGCAGACACGTACATTATCCACACAAATCCACTGTTACCAAACATCACCATCACCACAGAAACATCCAAAATGTTCAAATGTTTGTAGAACTTATGGGACTTAACTACGGGGTCATCAGTCCCTAAGCTTACAAATTACTTATGAACTAGCTAAGACTAAGGACGGCACAAATATCCATGCCCGAGGGGGGGATTCGAACCCCCGACCGTAGTGGTCGTGCAGACCGTGACTGGAGCGCCTCAGTCTCCTCGGCCACTGCGGCCGGCACAGAAACATTAACCAAGCACCTAGTATTTTCGCTAACATACAGACGCAGATAAACACAAAACACACACACACGCATATGTATATGCATCTACGAAATGTAAACATGGAAAAAGCATCCACAATACTTATTCAATCTTACACTAACCTATCAACAGACAAATGTAACATGACAATAATAGTAATCATATTTCGCACGCAACTTTCCAAAGCGAAGCATCCAGCGAACAGATGAACAGTACTCAGATGTATCCTTGCGCCTAATATTTTTACTGGCGTAATGTATACCAAGCACAAAACGTGGAAAACAAATACCAAACACACTACGAAGAGTACAGGAACAATCAGAAATTGAAGAAAAAGAATCGTAAGTAGAGATATGACGACGCGTTTCTCGAACCCAAATTTGGAAAGCATGGAATTCTAACGGTTCTTTATGCTTTGCAAATGACAAGTTCTTAAAAAACTATTTCTACAATAACAAGTAATAAGGAGACTACTTATTCAGTAGTTTTATACGTAGCGTAATGTAATTTTTGTGTAACCAGTGTGAACCTCGGATTTTTGGGCCTAATTTCACAAACAAGTAGATATATTTTTGTCTGATAACCTAAACGGCGTTCATAGTAACTGAATCTGTAAAAACAATTTAGGTGTATCTAAAAAGAGAATTGTACAATACATTAGAATTTTCAGACCAAAAATAAACCAACCCCCATTGATGATAGCAAAAAATGTGCTGAAACATGTTTGGGAAAAGTAACGAAAACTAAGTGTCTGGCATAAGGCGGAATATCCTCACAATTTGTTTAAGCGAACATCGATGAAACAAGAACATCAACAATAAAAAGATGATTAAATAAAGTCTGTATACATGTAGCATACTATCAGACAACTATCGCTGTGGTGTTCACAACCATCTACCACCCGTGATCCAGCTGTGACGTCATATTTAATGATTCGCCTGAAACTGCTGGCGTAACAATATCCACACACCATTTGAGAATACGAGCACTTAGTGATTTTCACACATAATTTGAAACATCTAGACATATACTAATTTTCGCTGTTCTTGCAGTAAAACTACACCACTCGGCGTGGCATGATCATTTTTTTTTACTTCTGCACCAGTAATTGTATTCATAAGACTTTTACAGAGATCTGTGAACGTAGCCCAGAAAACATAGTTCGTGAGATATTTCGTCATAATCGGTAAGATATATAAAATACGGCCCCATCATGCATGCTCTTTAAATTTACAACGTCGTTACTACTGACTCAGTTCGTGACTTATTTTGAAAACAATCTACACACTGTATTTTAACCGTTAGAGTTAGCCTTTATGTCACTTCTCTATACATATCTTTGTTACATCTCCAGTTACCCTCATTCTTTTGACATCTACATACACTCTAACACAATGCTTATAGTATGACATGAAATACTTCATATACTTTTCCTTCCATAGTTTACCATTTGTAATTTTTGACATTCCTGACAATATGTCATTTTTTCAGTGTTATGAAAACCCAACTATATCATTAATGACGTTAAGAACTCAAAGTATTAGTTAAATAACTAACTGATATCGGAACAATTAGTAATTAATAATCAAGTTTATATATTGGAATTTTGGATGTATTCAGTCGATTTCATCCCTGATAATCACTTTGAGATATGTACTCAAAGTTATTGCAATCGATGAATGTATCATAATTCGCATTTGTGTTAATTTAAAAAATTTAATTTTTTCTGTGTAGTCAACAGTAAGTAATTATATGAACATTAATACAAACCTATTTATAGTAGGCGCTGCGCGCCAAGGAGTCAGTCAGTTACTTGGTGCGTATGTAGTCTAAAGTTTGTAAACTGTCTAGTCTGGGATCTGCAGTCTGCAATTGTCAGTTGTACCTGAAGATGAAGTTAGTCTCTCGCATTTCTACTGTTACGCCAACCGAAATCGAAAATACTGACTTTCATAATTGATGAAAATCCCACAGTAACACAAAGGTCGTTGGAATACCTATCACTAGTTGTACGTTGTATCATACCCAGACCCATATTTCAGAACATATGACGTCAGAAACAATGAAATGTACGAAAATCTGCCTCAACCACCCAGAACTATGTTTTAACTTAATAAGACTTTTCTACAAAATACATTCGCAAAACATTTCGGAGAGTTTGGTAATATTCCACTCCACACACTTCCAAAATTATTTTGTTGCAGTACACATCGTTCAAGAGATATGATGTAATAAAAATTGACCTGCATGGAAACAAAACTGAAATGAATGAGGTAGAAAGCGACTGACAGCGTGCGGCATGGGAAGGAAGAGTTGGAGTAAAATAAGAAAGGCACTGCCGACAAGTACAACTAATATTAATATATATACACGAGGGTAACTCAATTATTATCCGCAATTTATTCATATTTTAATATACTTCAAAAGTTAAATGCCAAGATCGCTAAATACTTATTTATTTAATGAGAACCGGTTTTGGAGAACTGTCTTCTGGTCATGTTACATTTTATAAGCTGGTTTTATTAGTACTGTCATTGTACGTTGATGATGCGTGCTTTGATTATTTATTGTTATATTTTTTTTCAATTTTCAAGCTGCTAGGTTACTTTGATTATCGCTGCTGTGCTGTTTATTATGGCTGCTCTTCTGTATATTTGTGCCAAAGAAGAGTAACTGTTAGTGATCCGTATTTTGTAGTCGGAAGGCGTACCATTGAGCGTTCACGTGAAATGATTGTCTTAGACAGACGTTTCACTACTGACGAAGCGGCACATCACCTGCCTACGAAATCATTCAGAACAGACTTGGATTTCATAAAGTTCGTGCAAGGTAGGTCCAAAACCAACTCACTCAGTTGTATAAACAAACATTTCGATCGCTATGGTAACGTAGGGGACAACTTCTTAGACAGAATCATTACTGGTGAAGAAACATGGATTCGTCTTACGAACCGGAGAGTAAATGGCAGAGTATGAAATGGAAACATCCAAATTCGAAAAAGTAAAAGGTACAACAGTGCGCAGGATACCCGATGCCTACGGTTTTTTGGGACGCACTAGGTGTTGTTCTGGAACATTATTGGGAAAGGGGCATAACAATAAAGAGTGTACGTTACAGTGAGCAGTGAGATGCTTACTGCCAGGCTAAAGCCTGCAGTTCGAAGAAAACCCCGAATATTGTTGTTAAAGGTTTTTTTTTTTTTTTTTTTTTTTTTTTTTTTTTTTTTTTTTTTTTTTTTTTTTTTTTGCACGACAATGCCCGTCCGCATACTGCAGCCGGGGGCACTGTTGAAACGCACCAAAAACTGAAATTTGAAATACTGGATGAGTCTCCACATAAATTCGATCTTGTCCCTTCAATCATTTGTTTAGTGCACTCAAACAGGCATTAAAGGGCCGTCGATTTGCCTCAGACGAAGCAGTGAAAGATGTGGTGCATTCCTGTCACGCAGCTCAACCGAGTACCTTCTTTTATGAGGGCTTCAGGAAGTTTGTACAACGACGGACCAAGTGCGCTGAAACGCAAGGAGACTATGTCGAAAGATAATGTTCTTGTAATTAATAAAATTTTCTCTAGCTTCCAGCCGCGTCAAGTGATTGTGAACCCACGAGCTTTCGGCCAAGTTCTCCTTGGCCATTGTCAAGTGACTGCTTTATCACAGTCGCCTTGCCGTTATATAGCCGCGCTGCTGGCTGTGACGTAACTGGAGCCGTCTGCTTCGCCATATAAGGCAATGTTTACATCCTGAGTGGGCTGCGTACGCTTTTGGCTGCTGGCTGTGACGTCACTGGGGCTCGCTTCTTCGTCCCGTGTCCGCCGCGTCTGCTTCAACTTCGCTATGGCCGGGTCCCACGCTGTGCTGAGCTGCAAACCGACGTCTTTACTACTGTGTTCTCAGATATTTTGACTTCAATAGCTTCCTTTATGACGCTATCTCAATATCCTTTCGTTTTGGCAATGACAGATGTTTCGTCGAACAGAATTCGGTGTTGATTTTCTGAAGAATGTTCTTCCACGGCTGATTTTTGTTGATAGCGAAGACGTAAGCACCTCTCGTGTTCTGTCCGGCGTTGCTCCACAGAGCGTACAGTTTGTCCAGTATAATAGCAGCCACAATCACATGGTATCTAATATATAAAGCAGAGTGTCCGTTTATTTGTACGTGTTGCATACAAATCTACAGTTTTGTTCCAATCTTTATGAAAATTGGTACACGTAAGCTTCAATCCATGAATACTGTCGCCGTAAGTGTAAGAATCACGAGATATGAAGTCATAAACAATTAGATGCGCGGAAAACTGCTGCCATAAGCGACAATGCTGCTCATTTTCTCCTAAACCACTGAACCGATTTCAACCAAATTCCGTACGTGAGATAACATCTTCTGTAGGAGTACGAACCACATACGACACATGGTTCAAGAGATATAACTCCATAAACGATAGGAGTTGCAAGAAACTGCCATAATGCGATGAGGCTTTACAAATACACTATAAGAGAATGAGAGTACTTAGCGACCTGCAACAAACTTTAAACATAATTTCAAACCTCTATTAAACTTTTTCTCGCTGGCAACCACAGTAAAATGATAAAAGGAAAAAAGTTTCTCGCTTACTACTTTTCCGCTGTTTATGGAGTAAAACTACGGCATTCGGTATGATGTTACAATTTATAATTCCTACATCACAAATTGTAGCCGCAGGAAATGTTATAGACAACGTACACACATATCGTTGAATGTGCCTTCGAAATTGTAGCACAGTGCGACGTGCAGTTCATGAGGTATGAGCACATAAGACAGTAACGTTAATAGAAAACCGCCCCATCACGCACCAAGAAGAAATATATTACTTCTTTAACACCAATTGTATTCCCAAAAAATTTTACAGACATG
This sequence comes from Locusta migratoria, assembly GCA_026315105.1. Classification (NCBI taxonomy): domain Eukaryota; kingdom Metazoa; phylum Arthropoda; class Insecta; order Orthoptera; family Acrididae; genus Locusta; species Locusta migratoria. The sequence continues at coordinate 99,931,774 of CM048751.1, read as the reverse complement.
CAGCACTTATACCAATGAATACATACCACATATAAGTGAATAAATATGTCATTTGTGTTTTGACTTCTATCTTTCTTTGTCTGAATAATGCACTTATAATTTTGTACATTATCCAAGACAGCGTTATTTCTTATATGTTCTCTGATAAAGATAACATATTTTTAGAAAAAAGAAGATGGACAGAGAGAGAAGGGTAGGAGAAGTACTAACTCCAGGCAGGAATAAATAAATAAATACCCGGGCAACGCCGGGTTTTCAGCTAGTCACATATACTCCTGGTGTTTTGAGACCGAGGTCGTCTTTTACTGGCCTCATCAGCTGTCGAATTTTTTGCTGGGGGCCTGAACACAAAAGCGATGTTATATCTCTTCAGGATCCGGCTAATCTTTCCCGACACAGTTCTTGTAAGTTTATTTGATTACAATAAAATTTTATAACTACTTTGCGGATATTAGTTGACTTACCCTCGTATATACGAGGCGAGTCGAGAAAGTAATTTCCGTTTCAATTTACCTCCGCTGCAGCGCTGCGATTTCAGTTCCGCACATGCGCTGTAGACGATGTGTATCAAGGGGAAGAACGTGCGCCATTTGGAGATTGCTGTCAGTTACGTACGCTTTGTTGTGCTTGTTTGAAATGTCGGCGTTGATTGAAAATCCCGCCGCCTGTGAAATCAGGTCGGTCATTCGGTTACTGAATGCGAGGAAAGTGAAACCAAGTGAAATTTATCGGCAAATTTGCGATGTTTACGGACCAAATGCGATGAGTGATTCGATGGTGAGAAGATGGGTCCGACAGTTCAATAGCGGGCGTAGTGATGTGCACGATGAAGAACGATATGGGCGTCCACCTTTGGTTACAAAACTGGTTCACTCGATTGATGACAAGATCCAGGAAAACCGTAGGTTTACAATTTGTGCTCTCGCTATGGACTTCCCCCGAATTTCACTTCACCAATGACTGGTTGAAGACACAGGCGGCAGATGTCTATGAAGAAGATATATAAAACCTGGTGCCACGCTATGACAAATGTCTGCAAAATTTCGGCTGTTATGTGGAAAAGTAGTTTAAAGGTTGTAGAATTTTATGCAATAAAAATTTTTTCTGTATCTGTGTCCAATTTGATTTTATTACCAAACGGAATGTACTTTCTCGTATATTACATTTTGCGTCACCAAACATCTCTTAACTGAAGAATAGAATGTTTGAAACTTGCAAGCTTCCTACGGTTTTATTTGCGGACGGAGAAGTTAGTACTGCTTCCTCCCACAAGACCTAAAACCTCCACATCCTTGCGGATGCTGTTGCGTCGCAGTGTGCGTTCTGTACCGTCCTACAGTACGCACGAGGTGCCGTAGTTGCTGTCCAAGTCTTTATGGAAAGCATAGAGTTCTGACTAACCTGTTGTTTTCTATAGTTGTGTCCCCAGCGCAGAAGACAGCACACAGGTCGTTGGTCCTTCTACAGCATACAAGTGGGGCTAAAATAAGTGGAAGAATAAGAAGCGACTAGCGAGATTTTTAATTGTCAGGGATGTCATTTATTAAATAAATAATAAAATATGAACAAATATGACACGGCCTATGCTGCCGATAGCTCATGTTGAGACCTCGACTGTTATCACTATTATACAAATCTTTACTCATGATCGGCGCGGTCCGGCGCGTATAGTGGTCAGCTCGAGACTGTAACTGCGGCGCGTTGCGAGACTAGAGGGCACCTGACGCTCTATTTAGCGCCAAAACAGGGCCGTCGCGCGCCTTCTGCAAAATCGCTCTTCTCTTGTTACAATAAGAGAAGGCACCTTAAACTTTTTAAACTGTCAAAACCTAGCCTGTCCTTGTGAGATATTTATTACAAATTCTCAGCTCTGAATAATTAATATTAAGTATATAATAAACTAAACTAATCTGAAAAGAAATCACGTGACGTGACGTGAAGTAACATAGGCGGGCTTTCCCATGGGCACCAGCAACTACTGTGCCATATGCTACTGCTCCCCACCCCACATTTCAACATATGCTGCACTTCTGTCTTTCTTCCGCCTTTAAGACACGTGCAATGTTAGCAAAGAAACGGCCATCGGCCAGAAATATGAAATGGCCACAGGCCAGGAATATCACAAACTGAGCAACTATTTACTATGTACCGTCACTACTGCATTGAAGATTCCATTGACGGCGATGAACGGACTCGCCCTGGGCTGGTGGGATCAGCTTGGTGGGAGCGTTAACGAGCTTGGCTCCGCCAGGCGCCCTCCGCCGCCCTCTAGAGGGATCCCTTGGGAGGCTGCGACAAAGGCCTTCCGAGGTCACGAGGCGGCGACAGCGGACAGCGGTCACCAGGAGGGGGTAGGGGGAGGGGGAGGTTCCAACCGGCGTCTAATTGCGGCAGCCAGACCAGCGCAGAGTTGCCACCCTCAACCTCAGTCTCAGCCGCGACCACACTGCCTCCACTTCTCCCTAACCCCATCCCCCGAAATCTCTCACTCCTGCCAACCGCGACGCTACTGCAGCTTACGATGGTGTTGCTGACTCCTGTAGACTCAGGTTTGTAGACTCAGGTTGCGCCAGTACTGTACAGACTCTCTACCAGCATGACAGAAATTGCGGGTCAGACTTGAAGTCTTGATGGAGGTGTGCAGCCCTAATTCAAATGTTTGTAAAGCTTATGGGACTTAACTACGCGGTCATCAGTCCCTCAGCCCTAATTATTAATTTAATAAGAAAGAAGTTAAAAAAGCTGTGACCACAAAGGTTTTCCCGGCGTAATAACTTTTTGTAATCTTCTCGGGTTTGCAGCCGGATACTAAAGTCAACTTGACACAATATTTCAGCGACGCAACTGCCCGTCATCCTCAGGTGAGCGTGCTGGTACACAATCTCGCCGGAACTGAGTTTCCAGTGCGATCGGCGGCTCCTTTATACATCGCGGACGACCCACAGCGCGTGCGCAAGAAGTGACATTAACTGCCCTGTGACGCACAAGACATACAGCGCTCTGGTGGTAGAATCTGGTGAAATCGATAATCGATGATAAAGAAAATTATTATTCAGATTTCTGAAGTACCAACCGTTGTTTTTTAACATCTGATAACACAGGGTTCCAGGGTTTATTAAGAAGGTAGCCTTTGTTAATCAGATTGTCAGATAATCGAATCTCTATGGAATCCTTGAAGGCACAGTCCCAGGAACGAGATGCTGAAAGAACCATGTGAGTTTCGTTATACATTCTATGTCCGTCATCGAGACAATGCTCAGCTACCGCTGACTTCTCGTGCTGGATCAAACGTGTGTGGCGTTGATGTTCAACACATGTTCCTGAATGGTACGGATAGTGCGACCAACATTCGTTTTCCCACATTGACAGGGAATCTTATATACCCCGGGCGTCCTCAGACCCAAATCATTATTCACAGATCCGAGAAGTGCTCTCGTCTTTACTGGCGGACGAAAATCACTCTTAATGTCGTGCCTTTTTTTTAAATTCTTCCTATCTCAGATCAAATACTCCCAGCAAAAGGTAGGAAAGCAACTGATTTATGGGTCTCATTTAATGGTTCAGGTGAAGGACCAAACTGAAAAGCACAGCGGATCTGCTTATCTGTGTATCCATTCTGTTTAAACACAACTTTAAGATGATCTAGTTCTTGCGTCAAACTTTCTGCATCAGAAATGGCGTAAGCTCTTCTAGCTAATGTCCTAAGAACGCCAGTACGTTGGTCAGGAGGATGACAACTCGAGGCAGATAGCGGCCCGTGTGCGTAGTTTCCCATCGTCTTTTCTGTAAACCAGAACATCAAGAAAAGGAAGCTTCGCCTCCTTCTCCACTTCCATTGTGAACCTGATGTTAGGATGCATGCAATTGAAATGGTCCAAAAGGCGGTTAAGAGCTTCTTCCCCATAAGGCCACACCATAAAAGTATCATCGACGTACCTCCAAAAACATGTTGGCTTACGAGCCGCCGGCTTCAATGCCATGTCTTCCAAGTCCTCCATAAAAAGATTGGCTACTATGGGGGACAATTGACACCCCATAGCAACACCGTCAGTTTGTTCATAAAATTTTTCATTAAATATGTATGTCTTGTGCGCCAGAGGGCTGTTAGTGTCATTACTTGCGCACGCGCTGTGGGTCTTCCACGATGTATAAAGAAGCCGCCAATTGCTCTGGGAACTCAGTTTCGGCGAGATTGTCTATCAGCAAGCTCACCTGAAGGTGGCGGGCAGTTTCGCTGCTGAAATATTGCGTCAAGTTGACTTTAGTATCCGGCTGCAAACCCGAGAAGATTGCAAACAGTTAAAAAAGCTGATTAGCTGCTGATAATAAAACCATGCGGGCGTAGCCCAGAGTACCTGGTAAGCATAAAACCTAAGGTAATAGATGTAGACTCAAACAGTTAAAACTAAACGTGATACAGAAAGAGAATTGACACATGCTAGAATTTATACATTACATACCATAAGACTACCCGTTTAAGTATAGACAAAACGTACTGGCCAGTAGAGGCTGGCAATTCATCAAACACTAGTAACATTAATATGTGTGTACAAAACTTAGTAAGTTCGTCTAAAGCTAAAAGTAAACTGAAATAACTATTTTTCAGTGCCGTCAGGGAGAATACAAGCCACGTGAGGGCAGCACCGCACGTTGCAGGTCCTGTACAGGGCTTTTTGGATACGGACAATGTTCGAATGCTACCCTGGATAGCACTTTCTCCAGATTTCTCACCAATTGAAAAGTCTGGTCACTTGTGGCCGCGCAACTGGCTCGCCACAATACGCCAGTCATTACTCTTGATCAACTGTGGTATCGTGTTGCATCTGCATGGGCATCTGCACCTGTACACGCCATCCTAGTTCTGTTTGACGCAATGCCCACGCGCATCAAGGCCGTTATTACGGCCAGATGTGATTGTTCTGGGTACTGATTTCTCAAGACCTAAGCACCATTTGTGTGGAAATGTAATCACATATTAGTTCTAATCTATATCTATAAAGAATGAAACTTTCACTCTGCAGCGGAGTGTGCGCTGATATGAAACTTCCTGGCAGATTAAAATTGTGTGCCGGAACCGGGACTCGAACCTGGGACCTTTGCCTTTCGCGGGCAAGCGCTCTACCGACTGAGCTACCCCGACACGACTCACGATGCCGCCTCACAACTCTACTTCCGCCAGTAGCAGTTTCATATCAGCGCACACTCCGCTGCAGAGTGAAAGTTTCATTCTGGAAACATCCCTTAGGCTGTGGCTAAGCCATGTCTCCACCATATCCTTTCTTCCAGGAGTGGTAGTCTTGCGTGTTTGCAAGAGAGCTTCTGTGAAGTTTGGAAAGTAGGAGGCGAGGTACTGGCGGAAGTAGAGTTGTGAGGCGGCATCGTGAGTCGTGTCGGGGTAGCTCAGTCGGTAGAGCGCTTGCCCGCGAAAGGTAAAGGTCCCAGGTTCGAGTCCCGGTTCCGGCACACAATTTTAATCTGCTAGGAAGTTTTATATCTATAAATGTGAATGTCTGTTCGGTGTACGTTTATCAAGTCTGGACTACCAGACATAACGAGCTAAACATTTTGTAAAGTTACTAATGTCTACCAGGGGTAGTCTTTAGGTACGGTTTTATGGCGATCGGATAGCTATTTATCTATATATATATATATGTGCACGAAGTTGTTGATTCTTCTACTTGGCAACTAGCTTTTATTGGAAGAGGCAAATAATAAATCTGAGAACGAACTCCGCCGATTTATTTAATCGACTGTGTTCGGTATTCGTGACGTTTCACCACGAAAAAAAAAGACAAGTCGTAGAGACTTAAATATTTGTACAGTTACCAATTTATACCTGAGGAAGTTTTAGGCGCGATCTAATAGATATTTAGCAATTTGAAGAATATTACGCGAAATGCGGAACAATAATTACTTTTCGAAAATTATATTTTCTCTTTGAAAATGGTTTTATTCGTGGCATTGTTGCTTGGGGTTGATAATGATAAAAGGGTGGAGTATGTTGTTATGGAATGTTATCGGTGTATATAAAATTCTACGTGTGTGTGTTAATATATCGCTCTGCAGCGAAAAGTACAGAACGCAGACGAATTGACTGTGTGTAATTGTTGTCCGAAGTCTCCCGTTGTACACCATAGCAGTTCCATGCCGATAGTTGTAAGGGGTTGGAAGATACCGTGGTTGAAAGTCGTCAAATTACAAAAAAATTTGGACTGAAGGCCTGCGATGACGTTTGCGACTCTAAAGCAAGGAGGTTACATACAGCGAAACGTGATGCCACAGACCATATCTTTGGTCTATGCGTACTACAATGTCTTCAGCTCTTTCTGGTCTCTTAGCACACTACTGAAAGATAGCTTATCTATCATAATCAACCAACAAGCGAGTGGAGTCGCGGGTTTAAGCTAGTATAAAATATTTGTCCAATGAATACCGTTTATCATCTGCAATTCTTCTTGCTGTAGCAATTTTAATGGCCAGTAGTGTACATTGCAATGTATACATGCTAGCACCTGTACTGTAACATTGTTTTCATATATTAATTTTGGATAGAATTGTCGTTTACGTTAACTACGGTTGTTTGGTAATACTTATGATAACCTGTACTCAATACGGATGTTACGTCAAACGTGTAAGCGCATATTATAAGTAATGAATAAACAAAAAGCTTTTATTTCTCTTGTTGTTGCTCATTAATTTTTAGATGAATATTTGAACATCATCCCAAGTGAATTGTAATTTTATACACGGACACCCTCTAAGAGGTTAAATAAAGTCGGCCAGCAGAATATTGGAATAAAATAACGCCAGAAGGCGTGTACTGTGCTTTCTCTCCCAGTAGTCTGCTACGAAAATTATTAACCCTAGTATGTTTTTCATGATATAATAATTTTCATCAGAATTTTTTTGCTCCTGATGTACTGTAAACGTGAAGCTTTAACAGTTAACGTAACCAACGTTTGATATGTTAACACATGGTTTAGTAGATTCACTGCTTCATTCATGTACTTGCTATTTTTAATCTCTGTCTTTCATAGTATTGTCGTGTACTCCTTCTTATACATTTAATGTACTTTGCCTTTTCAAAACGTAACAATGTAATAAATCTCTCTAATAAAGAAGGCGCCAGGCACCAACTGCTTGAAAGTTAATCTGCATAGGTGAAAGTGAGCAGCTACTTGTAACACTTACTAGAAAAATCTTTTTATTTGTTTTATGGATCTGACTATTAAATGTTTTATGCTGAATAAATGAGTGCTCATGTCTCGAAATCAGACATGTAATCTCATTATACACTTGTAACATTCTTGCCGTACATTTTTATGTTGTTTTAAAGTCTGACTTGACTTCACAGCACTGATGATGTTCCATCGTGGGAAAGAAATCCATATGTAATTTTTAAAATAACTGTTTCAAGTCGCTCAACCAAATTGGAAATTTCTTACTTTTATTAAAAATTTAAGGTGTAACATTTGGTCGATATCGTGATCATACAGAACATGCTCATACTGTTTTGATTAGGGAAGAAAATCGGCCGTGCAATTTCAAAGGAACCATTCTTCCATTTTCCTGAATGATGTTGAGTGACTGAAACGGTAACGACTGTTAATGTGAGCCACGTTAGAAGACCATGTTACTAAGCCACGGTAAAATATCGCGTTTTCGATTCGTTTGTAATTTACGTCTCTCTCCACAGAAACATCCACTGCAGTACAGAGGAAAAACACGTCCACGTGGGTGATACATGTAAGACAACATCCACTTACAGTTCTAACTTGAAGAAGAGCTGCTACACTCAAGTTGTTATGGAAACTACTGAGACACAGAAACAGGGCAATTGATTCCATAATAAAGAGGAAAACCTGAAGGTGAAAGTATGTTGTATTTACGTGCTGCTGCTCACAACTTCTGGAGATAGCATCTACATCTACATTGGATACTCTGCAAATCAGTTCCTGGCAGAAGGTTCATCGAACCACCTTTATACTATTCATCTACCATTACATTCTCGAATAGCGCTCTGATTTCTAGTACTTTATTTGATGATCTTTTCTACCTATATAGATGGTTAGTCAACAATATATTTTAGAATTCGGAGTTTCGTAAGTAGCCCTCGCCGCAGCAATAAACGCCGCTGCTGTAATGATTCTCATCCCAGATCCTGTACCAATTCCGTAACGCTGTCTCTCCTGTATCGTGACAATACAAAACGAGCTGCCCTTCTTTGGACTCTTTCGATACACCTGTCAAACCCACCTGATAAGGATCCCACACTGGGCAGCAATACTCCAATAAACGACGGACAAGCATAGTGTATGCAGTCTCTTTAGTAGTTCTGTTGCATGTTTTAAGCTTTCTGCCAATAAAACGCAGTCTTTGGTTTGCCTTTTCCACGACATTATCTACGTGTTCTTTCCAATTTATGTCTAAAGTAATAGTAATTCCTAGGTATTTATTGGAGTTTACAGCCTTCACTTTTGATTGATTTATCTTCTAAATAAAGTTTAACGGGCTTCTTTTCGTACTCATGTGGACGACGTCACACTTGTCATTATTTAGAGTCATTTGCCAATTTTTACACGATACTGACATATTATTTAAATCGTTGTGCAATAGGTTTTGATCTTCAGACGATTTTACTATACGGTAAATGACGGCGTCATCTGCAAACAACCTTAGAGAGCTGCTCAGATTTTCTCCCAAATCGTTTATGTCAATAAGGAACAGCAGAGGACGAATGACACTACCCTGTGGAACGCCCGATATCACCTCTATTTTAGTTGATGCCTTACCATCGATTACTACAAACTTTGTCCTCTCTGACAGAAAATCCCCTATCCAGTCGCAAATTTGGAACAATATACCATAACCACGCAATTTGATTAAAATCCGTTTGTGAAGTACGTGTCAAAAGCATTCTGGAAATCAAGAAATATGGAATCAATTTGAGAACCCTTGCCGATAGCACTCATCACTTCGTGTGAGTAAAGAGTTAGTTGTGTTTCGCTTGAACGATATTTTCAAAATTCGTGTTGAACTTGAGTCAATACATCATCCTGTTCGAGATAATTCATAATATTTCAATACCCTGCTTGACGTCACTGAAATAGGCGTGTGGTTTAGTGGGTTACTCCTACTGCTTTTCTTGAATATAGGTGTGACCTGTGCAACTTTCCAATCTTTTAGTACAGATCCTTCTTTGAGAGAGCGGTTGTATATGGCTGTTAAGTAAGGAGCTATTGCTTCAGCATAATCAGATAGTAATCTAATGGGTATACAGTCCGGACTAGAAGACTTGTTCTCGTTAAGTGATTTAAGTTGCTTCACTACTCCGAGGATATGTACTTCAACGTTACTCATTCTGGCCTCTGTAATTCCAAATCTGGAATATTGGTTTCGTCTTATTTGGTGAATGAGTTTCTAAAAGCTATGTTTTGTTACTCTGCTTTAGTAGCGCTATCTTCGACAGGATCGCCATTACTATCACTATTGTTTGTGATTATCCCTAGTATATTTAACATATAACCAAAATCTCTTTGGGAAAGTTACTGTGGCGTATAATGACAGCGGAAAAGTCCTCGGACGTTGCCGCGCCAGGTACATAAATATCCTCATGCCGACCGAGAGAACACTAGCAGAGGGCCCTGTTTACGTAACATTGCCAGCCACTCGTACTTCGGAACGTCATAAAAATTGCCACACAAAGTTCACCTGAAGAAGGTGAGATACAAAACAACAGCAAATGTCATCCCATCCTTGGTTATTACGCACGAGTTTGTACGGATTATTCAAGACTGATGGGCCTGCAATACAAGGTCGGCAAATACTACTTATAACTTTTGTTACTAATAATAATAGGTTGATTGGGCTGTTTGCTATTTCCAAGTACGTCTATAGTGTCGTAATGTTTCTACTTTGTCCTTACGTATATATTTGAGGTTTAGCCTTATGCGACATCTATTGTACATCAACACCTGTGCCGTTAAATGGCAAAATTATCGCCTCATTAACTTTTGCGCTTCACACATCGGTCACCGATGATGAGCTATGCGCGAAACATGTTGTTCTATTAAAATAAATAATATGATTCCAACAACTATCAGATTATTGCAGGAACCCATTTGCATGTTTAGTGTTATGGATCAAGACTTTTGCAAACCTCTACCAAGACTTTTAGTCGGAAATAAGTTTGTATAACGTCTGCTGCTACTATGTAACACAAACATTCTAAAATTTTCATAAATCACTGATTTGATGGTTTCTTTTCGTTAAAAGAATAGCAACCAACTGCCTTTATGGATGCATTTTATTAATCCAGAACTAGTTTTCGAGCTACTGCACGCTCATCTTCAGTGGATACTTTACAGGAACATTTATTTATTCATCTTCAGCTAAGTGTACGTTTATGCTATCATGGTGGTCCTGGTAACGTAACTGAACTTTAGTAAGCGAAAACAGAATAAATCGGAATTAAACGTATAGTAGTTTTAATTGCAATTAATAACAATGAATTTCAATACGTTTAATTCCGATTTATTTTGTTACCGCTATGTTACCAGAACCATCATGACAGCATAAACCTACACTTAGCGGAAGATAAATCTTCCTGTGAAAAAAAAAAAAAAAAAAAAAAAAAGCGACACTGAGATTTTATAGCTATTTCTGTACTTTAAGTTTTTTAAGCAGTGTGGCGTAATCTATAACATTAAATTATAAGACTGTTCTTAGTTTTGGGCTTTTGACACATCTATTGCGGGGGGGGGGGATGCTTGACGTTAAAGGTAATTCTGTTAACACTGGTGCTGATTTCAGAGATGTATATAACAAAGTCAGCTAATTTTTGCAAAAAGCAGTGGGAGATCATTCTGTTTTTACACCAACCACGTATGTCAATAACTTTTGAACTCTTTAAGAGATGCGATATTCCTTCAACTTTTATATCACAGCATTTACGTTGGAACCTTAACATAGAAGACTGATATTTAAAATAATACGTTCGTATTTCTTTTTTCCGCGTCAACCTCCGTAGTATTGGCATTATGGCTATGACGAATTGTTATCTAGCGTCGTAAATGGGCTGATTCAGTGTTAACGATATACATTGCTTAATCTTAACCCTCGGACGGCAGCGCTAGTGCAAGTACGCTGCCACTTTTCTTAAATGCTCACTGTTGAGATGCTGTTCCTCACATAAGCCTTGTCAATGATGTCAGTGAAGGTTCTGAGTTTCTAATGCAGGGCTGCGTCCATCCAAAAACAGTTTTGTTAGGGAGTGCATCATTGGTAGCAGATTTGCAACGCCCTGCTTGTCATGTAAGTAGATTTGAATTGTTTTGTGTTACGTCTAGTTATCCTTGCAGATGGATTCGTGGCTGTTTCTAGTAATTATTTATTGTATAAATTTTAACCTGCATATTAGAATGCTTAAAAATTTAAATTTATTTCGTGAATAGTTTAACTCTCGATAAATTGTGTTCTTCTTTCTTCTGATTAGCCATGCTTCAGTTCCCATCAATCTCATTTTTAACCCTTTTTAAGCCTTGCACAATGCGAAAATGAGTGTTATTCTCCTACATAATTTAACCTCGTAGACGTGGTATGGATCTAACAGATGAGGAAATAGACTTCTTTCGACAAGTACTGAAGATCGTAGTGGTTTTGGTCTAGATTCGTCATCATAATATGAAAAGGACACTATTATTATAGTGTAGGTATTTCAGTTATCTGTCTATGCAACTGATTTAATAAAATATTTTATTGCCATATGCATATCGCCTTTATTTGGAAGGCATTATCAGTGGCCTGTAATATATACATAATTATGTTTTACAATATTTGATATTTACATTTCTCAGTATTTTTAGGTTATGAACAGTTCTGGTGCGTTATTTTGGTATAGTATTGATATCTGGATGTTGTACTTACAATATTTCATGGATATAGCTTTACATCTGGTGCTCAATGGTTGCTTCCAGCTGTTCTGCTTCAGTTCTGTGCATTTTGCTGTACTATTACTTAAATGTAAATCCTAGTTCCGATCACGAACAAAATTTCAGGCGCAGTGAATCCGATATTGAAAACGGTATCACTCTGTGGAATAAATCGTAATACACTGAAAAAGAATATCATAAAAATCTTTCCTGGTGCAAAAGGGAACGCAACGAGCGTGAGGTCAAAGATGCAAGCTCTCCAATTCATGATAGATGATAATATGATTAATGAGGTAATTATGTGTACTAAGGTTCACATAACACAGAAAAAAGCTAACACAGGAAGTGCAGGAAAGTAACGAAAGAGGAAATGATAGTACTGCTGGGTCTGTTATACATGATTATTGTCCACTTTCGGAATAATGTTACATTTGTTACATATATACACCGAAGGTATTTGATGTACTAATTCAGATAATAACAAATGTGATATTTCTACCGGTACATTAAACTATTTTTGTCATTACGATCACTCAGTAGCTATATACTCTATTTGTAACACGAAATACACAGTGGCAGCAAATCTGCACCGCACTTCTGCTGAAGTTATAATAATTGGCGTTGCCGCCCGAGTGTTAACGTCCAACAGATAAAGAAATGTTTGTAAGGCTTATGGGACTTAACTACGGGTTCATCAGTCCCTTAACTTACAAACTACTTATGAACTACTTACGAACTAGGACGGCACAAATATCCATGCCCGAGGGGGGATTCGAACCCCCGACCGTAGTGGCCGTGCAGACCGTGACTGAAGCGCCTCAGTCCCCTCGGCCACCGCGGCCGGCAACAGATAAAGCATGTGGTTTACTCATATGAGATGGTGATGATACTTCTGAACAACGGCTAAGCAGTCACTGGCCTTAAGTCATTACACTTCGGCCCATTTCGGCCGTTGTTGTGAAGCGCCTGAATGCAACAAGTACGGAGACGAGTGGCACGTGATGAAAGTAGCGAGGGAAAAATTTCCATTAGTGGCTCGCGGGGTGGAACAAGGTCCCCGGGCGGAGGATTCCCCGTTTTGTAACACTTTTTTTTTTTTTTTTTTTTTTTTTTTTTTTTTTTTTTTTTTTTTTTTTTGCCTCTTTCTCGTTTTCACGCGGGCGATGTTTTCAGCGGATGTCTTGACGTGCACACGGCGCGGGGACGCCCCATTAGGTGATTAGGCTGGGTAGGCGGGCTTCAAGGGGAACGATGCCAGCCGCTCAGCCCCTGACAGCACGCTACCCGCTTCCCTCGCTACTTGTTCAGGCGCTGTGTGCCTAGACAAACTGATCACGAGCGTGTAACGGCTCAGCTCTACTCCACCCCCCCCCCCCCAGCAAACAAATCACAATAACGGGTGCTGGAAGTAGTGCCCCAGAATTTTATTCTATTTATCTCTGGAGAACAAATAGGAAAAGTAGTATTTGAATCATTCATGGAATAGTTTTCAGCTGATCTGGACGCTTATGGCAGAGAAACGTGAAATCTTTACAGAGTAGTTAACATATTTTCGAAAAAAAAATAGCATCACAAATGTTGCGTTAAGTTGAGATTGAAATTATCATAGGGATGCGAAAAAATTCTGAATATGAGAATGACTGATTTGCTGAAATAAATCAACCTAAGGGTTTTGACTCTGAATTTGATATTAATGACGAAATTTAGTCTCAGTACATTGAAGATTTAGTCGATGGTGTTGTTAAAAATACATAAAAGGTCCGAGGCAGAAAGCTATTAATTTTGAACATTTGTATTTCTTGTGTGTTTATGTTTAACAAAATACGTAACTTGTAATATCAAACATTAAGTAAAACGTTGGTTTGGCGCCAGACAATGATATGTTCGTTTCCATTTCAGCTTGCCTGCGATGAGCCCATCTCTGGAGAACAAATAGGAAAGTGATTTCAGTGGACCTAAGGGAGTATTTGCATCATTCATGGAATACTTTTCAGCTGAAATTGGGACTTGTGGCAGAGAACCTGAAAAATGTTCAGAGTAGTTAACGTATTTTGAAAAAAGTAGCATCAGAAATTTTGCGTTAAGTTGGGACTGAAATCATCATAGGGACTCGTATGAAACTGATCACGAGCTAAAATATGTTAAAATGTGTTTCCCTTAATCTATCTCCTAAGTGATGTGAGTATTGCCTCGCGTCTTCCTATATTTCTTCTAAATCCAAACTGTTCTTCCCAAAGTTCGGATTTCACAAGTTTTCCCATTCTTCTGTAAATAATTCGTGTTAGTATTTTGCACCCATGACTTATTAAACTGATAGTTCTGTAATTTTCACATTTGTCTGCACTTCCTTTCTTAGGAATTGGAATCACTACATTATTCTTGAGATCTGAGGGTATTTTCCCTGTCTCATACATCTTGCATACAGCTAAGCTCCCGCTCCTCCCCCTCAAACTCCCCAATGCAGAACCAATAGAAAGCGTGCTGGACGTAGTGCCTCAGAATATCTTATGTGGGAAACTTGACAGCTTTTTACCTTTTCAGTCCCACTGCCAAGATTAGTTCAAACTTTCTACAGTGTTTTTTTTTTTCTAATTATTTTTTTAGGTCGCGAAGGCACCAGAATTTTGTGTTTTGCACTTTAGAAAAGTTTAATTCTTTAAGAAATTGGTTGTACACATTTGTGTACCTAGTGTTTCAATCATAGACATGTTCCTTTAATTTTTTATGGGAAGCTCCTGTTCTGGAAGGTAAAAGTAACTACATGATATTGTATTTGTATAGCATGCATATCTTATTTACATATCGTAATTTTACGGTACATGTTTTACAACTATTTATTACCTACAGGTGGACGTAATAAATACTAATAAAACATGTATTGTAAAATTACTTAACGTAAATAAGATATGCATATTACACAAATACAATATCCTGTAATTAATTGTACCTTTCGACACAGTAAGTTCCCAAAAAAATTAAAGAAATATCTCTGAGTCAAACTCGAAGTACACAAATGTGTAGATTATTTTTTTTAATTTTTATTTATTTTTTTTTTATTTTTTTTTATTTAACTTTTATAAATTGCAAAGTATAAAAATCTGGTGCCTACCCTACCTAAAAAAAATTATAAAATAAATAAATAAATAAAAAATAATCCAATATTTTAAATTGACGTTGGCAATGGTACTTAAAAGTTAAAAACCTGTCTAAATTTCCCACAAAAAGAAAAAAATAAATAAAATAAAAAATAAAATAAAATAAAAATTGTGAGTCTCTACGTTCAGCACACATACTTTTGGTTACGTTTCAGGCAAATCGTATTGCATTGAGGACTTTGGAGGGCGGGGGAGGTGGAGGGGGGCTGTATGCAAGAAGACTTCAAGAAGAATATACTGGTTCCAATGCCTAAGCAAGCAAGTGCAGATAAATGTCAAAATTACAGAACTATTAGTTTAATAAGTCATGGTTGTAAAATACTAACACGAATTGTTTACAGAATAATGGAAAAACTTGTAGAATCTGACTTTAGAGGAGATCAGTTTGGATTTAGGAGAAACATACGAACATGCGTGGCAATACTCACATCATTTAGAAGATAGATTAAGGAAACGAAAACACGTTTTTAGCATATTTTAGCTCGCGATCAGTTTTATAGATGATAATTTTAATCCCAACTTAACGCAAAATTTCTGATGCTATTGTTTTCAAAATAAGTTATCTATTCTGAACAGATATCAGGTTTCTCTGCCACAAGCTGAAAAGTATTCAATGAATTATTAAAATACTCCCTTAGATCCACTGAAATCACTTTCCTATTTGTCTCCAGAGATGGACTAATATCAGGAATGCTGAAATGGAAACTAACAGATAACTGTCTGGCGCCAAACCAACATTTTCCTTAATATTTGATATTACAAGTTACATATTTTGTTACAAATCAACAAAGAATAAATACTAATGTTAAAATTAATAGCATTACTAACCAAATAGCTTTCCGCCTCATACCTTTTATGGGCTACTAACACCACCATTCATTAAATCTTCAAGGTATTGAGACTGAATTTCGTCATTAGGATCAGATTCGGAGTCAAAACTCAGGCTGTTGATTCATTTCAGCAAATCAGTCTGAGATTCAGACTTTTTTTGCATCACTTTCATTCAGTATGCGTGATATCGATTCATTGCTTAGCATTAGGTTGCTAAAATACAGTACATTATAAATTACAGAGCTATCCTAATAGTACACACAAAGAACCAAGGTACACAGACGTGTACTATGAAAATATCAGCATTTACGGCACAGGAAAATTGAAACAATACACTTATGCCGAATTTCAGATAGTTCTTCAGTCTTTCAACTGGAGTTATCACTCACTACAACGTAGATAACCACACAAAGCTTTATGTATTATTTACTTACTGTCATAACAGGACTGGCGGGCCGCAATATTCACTAACAACAAAGTGCTGATCTATGTAGCTCACGCAGTACTGCTGCAAGAGGATACCAAGCGGTAGTATTTCAAATTACGAAGGTACATGATTGTGAGCTCGCGGTCTCAGCACACAACGTGCGTCACAGAAAGAGATATTTTCTTACGAACTAAGATGCAGATATGTGCATAGACTATAGACGTTAAATACATCGAACATTCTTAACAATGCATATATCTGTTTTTCATATTTGCATATTTTCTCAATATAGAAGAGAACAGGTCCTTGGTACTATCAATGCAGAATGTTTCACTTTGTTGACGCAGTGAGAATTTCACCTACAATCACTGTACCCCATGTGGTACCTCTCCCTAATTAATGAATAAAAGTCATAAACAAATTGCATATGTAATCTGCTGGTAGTGCAATTGACTGTGACTGTAAATCCTGCCATAGAATAGTAAGTATACGTTCTATGAATTATAGTATTACAATTATTTACATTACTCAGTGGATTCTGTAATGTATACCAATCGCCATTCTTATCTGGACTGACTTGTCTTTTGTTGGATGTGAACAGATGTCTAAGTAACTTTATTTTCCAATAATTATTTCATTAATTGTGAAATGTGTTTAATGATTCAGCTACCCAACTCGGTCAATCAGTATTCTTTTCCAGTAAATATTTCTTATTTGTAAATGTGTTTCATCGATGTGATTCTCGATACAGTTTATTGGCATAATGGATATATGGTCTCCGATTGGTCGTTGCTAATACCCATTGTGGAAAATCTGCACTTTTTTACATTATAGGTTAATAGTTCAGTGCCTTTCACTCTAATTTTACTTAATTTTAACAGTATCAAGACAATAGTATGATTCCGATAGTATCGAAAATTGTTAAGGTCATACTGACAGAACATTCATCCCCGGTTTGCCGTGATGCAGCATAAGTTCGCCCACGGCAACAAAAGCTTATAAAACGTTATTTCTCAGCATCGCAGTGTAAATGTCCGTACTTTTATTCCGGAAATGTTGTCCATTTCACAAAATATTACTGGTGTTACAGGAATATCTTTGCTTCGCACTCTAGATTCCAGTGGCAGTGAATTTACAATAGCATACTTGTTTATCCAGTCAAAAACTTTTTATGACTAATTTCCATTCATTTCGGTGTAAGCAACTTTACGTATTATTTTATTTATTAGACTTTAACGAACTTTGGCCAACTTAACTTCCATTTGATACGTGGACGGGAGTTTATCTGTAAATGTAACTTCGATGGGGCAAAACAGAAGCAGGATTAAAAAACTTCATTCAGAAAACGCAATTTCAATTTCAGTTTTATTTCAACAAGAACAAGTAAACAATAATTAAATACGTAACATCGTTCTCTTTAGCACTGCCGACGCGCATATTGCCTAACTGAGCTTTGATTACGGCCACATAATGCCGAAGGCATCCTAAAGTACTCTGCAGCACACGACTGACGTAGTGTGACTCGGCATTGTACAGTCACGTTGTTCTCATAGTGCGGCTGCCTATTCTTATCGTCTGCTGAAATGGATAGGTATCGCGCAAATACAAATAATCGAACAGTGCGCTCAGATGAAAAAGTTCTAATAATTAATGTTCAGTTTTGTCGAGATGTAAAACGGTAAGATTTGATAAATACCGTTACAAAGAGCAGCTGCAGCAGTAGGAAAGATGGTAAGGACAGTAAGTAATGTAGCGGACGATTTTAAACACACCAAATAGCACTGTCATGACTTTTTTAGAATCTTTATGTGTGTAGATTTTTGTATTATTTTTATTTTAACAAATGAAAGATAGATTTTACAACAATGTAGTAATTGTTGGCATCATATTGTTATAAACCTCCACCTTTAGATACACAGCTTCAACATGAAGCGTAGTTCACTAAAATCCGATATGAAGTTCTTGATTTATGCAGCACATAAATTGTTGCCTTCAGAAAATAACACTAATTTCACCCAATTTTAACTCGAGAAATGGTAATAATTTAATGGATAACACTATGGAAGTTGTTTACTTTTACATTAATTTGCTCTTGTAGAAATTATCAATTATTAAAAGAAACACGAGGTCATTTTCTCATTTTTCGTCCTATTTGAAATGGAATAGTCCATTTTCCTGGTATTAACACGACATAAGTCGTTATTGCCGGTAGCCTTGTGAGTACCCCACACGTCCTAATAGAGTTGTTTGGTGTCAGTCTGAAAGCTGGCTGCCTTTTATGAATTCTTCGTGGCATAATGGAGTAATATCACTTACCACGTACCACTATATCGTACAATAGATGCAACAGTTCTTTTTCTTATCGACTGTCGTAATATAGAAATCCAAGTTTGCTGCTAACAATATTTATTCAGTTTGTGCAAATTTATTCTACTACAAGCTTGTTTCGGCTTATTCCATTTTCACGTGGACGTTTAAGTTGGATTGACGCCCATAAAGCATATTAGAGTTAGTGTCTTTTTGTGACAAGATGGTATAATCACGTTTTATCTCGTTAATGCTTTTATTTGACAGATAAAAACACTGTTTGTTGATGCTTTATGTTTTCATAAAGCGGGAAAATGTTGGGGGCGACGAAATTTTGCCATCTAAAAATAATATAAAAATTATTTTAATATTAATTGAATCATCATTATTCAGATTTCGATTACAGAAATAAATTCATCTGGTTGTTTCGATAGAAGTGGCGTATCCAGAGAGGATTTTTTTTTAAGAAATCAGTTTGAACACCAGATGCCACAAGGGGGGGGATGGAGGAAAGCACAGAGGCGACCCTAAATACGGCCCTGTTGCTATGTCAGTTCAAATTTAAAAATCTCATGTTTTGCACTGAATACGGAGTTTCAAAACCGTGTAGATTAAAAGATCTTCCATTTGTGAATGACATTATGCTAGCTAATATGTATATATTATGACAACATAAGCATCAACAGAGTAAAGTGTCTATACCTCTCAAATAAAAAAAATTAACGAGATAAAACGTGATAATACCACCTTGTCACAAAAAGACACTAACTCTAACATGCTTTATGGACGTCAATCCAACTTAAATGTCCACATGAAAATGACATAAGCCGAAACAAGCTTGTAGTGGAACAAATTTGCATGTTGTTGTTGTGGTCTTCAGTCCGGAGACTGGTTTGATGCAGCTCTCCACAATACCCTATCCTGAGAAAGCCTCTTCATCTCCACATAAGAACGGCAACCTACATCTGTCTGAATCTGCTTACTGTATCCGTCTCTTGGTCTTCCCCTGCGATTTTTTCCCCACACACTTCCCTCCAACGCTAAATTCACAATTCCTTGATGTCTAAGAATGTGTCCTACCAATCTATGCCTTCTTTTAGTCAAGGTATGTCAGAAATTTCTTTTCTCCCCAATTCTGTTCAGTACCTCCTCATTAGTTACGCGATCCACCCACCTAATCTTCAGCATTCTTCTGTAGCACCATATTTCAAAAGCCTCAATCCTCTTCCTGTCCGCACTGTTTATCGTCCATATCTCACTCCCATACAAGGCAACACTCCATACAAATGCCTTCAGAAAGGACTTCCTTAGGCTTAAATAAATATTGGATGTTAACAAATTTCTCTTTTTCAAGAACGCTTTTCTACCCATTGCCATTCTGCATTTTATATCCTCTGTACTGCGACCATCATTTGTTATTTTACTGCCCAAGTAACAAAACTCATCTACCTCCTTTATTGCTTCGTTTCCCAATCTAATTCCTTCAGCATCACCTGATTTTCTTACGCTGCACTCCATTACCCTAGTTTTTCTCTTGTTAATGTTCATCTTATATGCACCTTTCAGCACACTGTCCATTCCGTTCAATTGCTCTTCCAGGTCCTTTGCTGTATCTGACAGAATTACTATGTCGTCGGCAAAACGCAATGTTTTTAATTCTTCACCTTGAACTTTAATTCCTTCTCCAAATTTCTCCTTGCTTTCCTTTATAGCTTGCTCAATGTACAAATTGAATAACAATGGAGAAAGAGTACAACCCTGTCTTACTCCCTTTCCAACCACTGCATCCCTTTCATGCCCTTCAATTCTGACAACCGCTGTCTGGTTTTTGTACAAGTTGTAAATAACATTACGCTCCCTATATTTTACTCCTGCTTGCTTATAAATATTGTTAGCAGCAAACATGGATTTCTATATTGGACCTTGTATATGCTGCGGGCCCAGTAGAAAAGAAATTCTCGACTGTCCTCTGGCACTGTTTACATTACAGAAAATCTTAACTGCCAATGCATTATCGGCGTAGTTTTATGCTGCTGAGTTTAGGTAAACCTTACATTAATGATGTAGCCAGTAAGAGTACAGGAGCTGCTATGTTACATGCTACTTTATCTTCGTTTTCCCAGAGTGCTACGTCTCTGAAGTTGGCCTTCATGGCTGAAGAGGGGCAGTGGGGACAGGGGAGTAACAGGGCCTCCAACAAGTCGTGTCGCGCCAATCAGATTTAGTGCCCTGCCGAGAACGGACGACGTATTTCACTTTCGGAGTCGCTGCAAGTAATTTACGTGATTGGACTGTTGTCCCAGGGGACCCATTTCATGTTTACAGTCGGTGGAATAATTAATTAGCAGGGGATAAGAGGAAACTTTTCTCTTTCTGCTCTGGGGAAGAGTTAGTTTGTTCTGTGAACTTTTGCACAAATATTACCTGTAGCAATATTTTTTTTAATTATTTCATAATTAATTACTGCTTTGTTGACTATCTGAAAATTATTTATATATACAAATTAGCCAGCATTATGTCCTTCACAAATGGAAGATATTTTAATCTACACGGTTTTGTAACTCCGTTTTCCGTGGATAACATGAGATTTTTAAATTTGAACTGAACTGGCAACAGGGCCGTATTTAGGGTCGCCCCTGTGCAGTAATTTATTTTACTCCTTCCACCAACCCCCCCCCCCCCCTTGAGGCATCTGGTGTTCAAACTAAATTCTTAAAAAAAAAAAAAAAAAAAAAAAAAAAAAAAAAAAAAAAAAAACCCTCTCTGGATGCGCCACTTCTATCAAAACAACCAACTGAATTTTAAAATTTATTGCTGTAATCGAAACCTGAATAATGATGCTTCAATTAATATTAAAATAATTTTTATATTATTTTTCGATGGCAAAATTTCGCCGCTCCCAAAACTTTTGCCGGGCTGTGCAACTGCACATATTGCACCTGCCTTAATAGTGAATTGTAAACATATACTTACATATCTGAACTTCGACCAGTTTTTACGCTAGTTTACTCTTTTTACTAGACATAGTCCCCATTAAGGAACGACTTTCCTTTGAAATTTCGGGAATATATATATTATGCTGTCCTAGGATTCCCAGAGCTTAATAAAAACAGAAAACTCTGACATCTACCAAAAATCTTGTATCTACCAGATCAAATGTAACAGTTGTGATGCTCTGTACTTCGACCAGACGAGCAGGACATTTGAAACACGATATAAAGAACACAGACGATCATGGCAACAGCCATTCAACATTTGCAGAACACCTTAGGCAAGAAAACCACTATCCCACAACCATAGAAACCGATATGCAAATAGTCAGATTTAGCAATAAGAAACACCTCCTGACCCTCCAAGAGAATTTCCAAATTCAAAAAGCATTAATAGAAAAGAAACACATATTAAATAGCCAAGTAAACATCAGCAACCAAACATTATTTAAACTAATAAAACACACAGTAGACGAAGACAAACCTCCTACACCCGCAAAACCACCACATAATACGACCACATAAGACAACAACAAAAACAAATCCCTACCCACACATTAACACATGCAGAAAAATTGGAATCTCTCTCTCTCTCTCTCTCTCTCTCTCTCTCTCTCTCTCACACACACACACACACACACACACACAAAGTCGCAAGTTGAACCAAAATCATATTTATAAACACACAATACAGTCAGAACATCACACACAAAGTTGATACCAGACGCCTATTTTGACAGAAACGAAACAAAAACACACCTCACAGCACGAACGAAAGAACTCCAAAGCAAAGAACATACACACAGACAATAGACAAACAAAACAAACGACATACAGAGCCTGCCAGGCCACAGAAATGGTTATGTTTCAAAAACTTGCGTAAGAAATGTTACGGTAAAAAGTGTAAATATAAGCAGTGTCAGCAAGTGACAATGTGCTACAAACCACACATGAAGATAAAAACATAAAAAGTTCGTGAGATATTAATAGCCCAATTATCCAATTGCATGAGAACTGTTACAGATCAAATTTCGTAATAACTAAAACAAATAATGTAATACAAACCATTTATTGTACAGCTGACCACTGAAGATGCTTTAAAATAAAGCGAAACGCGTCTGGTCTAAAGCAGACTAATTTTGCAGTTGCAAAAGACGGTCCCATATCCTATACAAAAATAATTAATTTACTGACAAGAATGTAAACTCTAATGTTTCAGTCGGAGTACGATAACTCATTAAATGCGTATGTTCAAACTTTCCAATTGAACATTCTGCGATTTGTGTGATGTTACGGATGATTAAAAATAAATTTGATTTCTCCTATGTGCAAGCCACCGAACTTAACTTGCCTTCTCCATAATGCAACGCTGCTTATTGTGTTGTCCTCGTGCCAAGACACCTTAGCTCCTTACTTAAATGTCGCTATTGCGTTAAAACGGAGTAATAAGAAAAAAAAAAACTGCTGTTTCATATAGCCGCCCAATAAGTAGGGTTTATAACTTCAAACACTGGGAAACTATTTCCTGCGAATACTGATGCCAACGAACCAGTAACTAATTACTAAGACTAAATTTATGTAAGGAAAATGTGCTGTTAAATATTCATGAAAATGACACAACCGTATTTTGCGTAGCCCACAGTAGGTACTACCTATACCTTAAGTTGTGACGTTGTGTTTTACATTGCGAGAAAACTTATATTTTAGTAATAACTACTCTATCTTACAGGTTGAGCCATATACATGGAGAAATGTGAAATGTTGTTCAGAAATGTTTTCAGAATGTTTCGAATTTAGAGCGATACCCACTCATCATAAGGTACACTTACCGTTGGATTAAATTCTTGAAACATACTTTACAGCAGGAAACGATTTATGTGTTACATACGGAAGCATGAGAAGAATTTTGCTGCCCATAAGAGTCTATCGGAATAAAGAACTCTATGCTTGTTCCGTCGAATGAATTGAAACGAGATATCAGTAACTGAATATCTGAGAATCTTCTGTATGAGTTTGAAAGAATGGTAACGTACTGGTATTTGTGGATTGTGAAATATTGTACTCTTACATTCCTTCAATAACTTAAAAACGATCCACTTCAGTAGTTACATATGTGTGACATGTTTTACATTTATTTCATTCATGAGTAAGACATGTTGCTATAATACTCCTTCTGACTTATACCTTTGATATTCCGAAAACATTCACTAACATGACGTAGTCTCTTCACAGCAAGACAGCATACTGGAGAACTGTTGGAAGTGTTATTAAAAGAGCTGAAATTCTAACCCGTTACAGGTAGATATTTTATCCAAATAAAATCCGGGGCTTTATTACTAGCCACACCATAACACAAGACTATTCAGAGATTCCGAGACTAACACTCGTAAGTTTACTGCAGATACTGGGAGCATGTTTCCTATGAGACAGGTCCAGAATATGTTCTAACGCCGACTACAGTAGCTAGCAGCCAAGCCCTCCTATAAACTTCGTACATCTTCGGCAGTATTCGTAGTTGTTCATTACAGACCCTGTGATTCACTTATTCAATTATTCAATTATTTGAACTCTATTGAAAAAAAAAAAAAAAAAAAAAAAAAAAAAAAAAAAAAAAAAAAAAAACCGAAATGATCAGCACTTACTTCTGTTGACGACTAGTCTGCTACGAAGGACAACATGCCAGTAAAGTATTGTAAAAGAAAAACATTAATAAACTAAATATGTTAGATTCGCGCCATATTCTTCATACTTCACCGGCATAGAGACGGGGTGGCTGCAACGGACAATCCCACGGATACACCGTTCTGGAGCTTTTGCTACCCATTTCCTCTGCTCACGACATATGATGAGACATGGCCGTGAGAACTACAACGGCTCTTTAATGTCGGCGAGCTGTCTAGCCGTACCTAACTAAAAATGTATCTACCACCGGCTCGCGCACAAATTCTGTTGATAAACTTATGAAATAAAATAAAATATAATAAAAATAAAAATAAAATAAAAATGTAACCTACGTATAGGAAGCTTTAGAAGCTAAGCGACCTAGTTAGGCTCTCCTCAACAACACAAAATATAATGTATGACAGCTGCTGACATATCGACACTACATGAAGGGAACAAGATAAACAGTTTGCACATTGCGGGTTTCAGGCTCCTGACCATATTAAGTAAAGATAAAAACGGAATACTTCCTGCACTTGAGCATCATCTACCAGCATCCGAGATTAAATGAAAGAGTGGAATAAAAATTACCGGGGTACTAAAGATTTACACGTGACGAAGCCAACAATATTTAAATGAAAGGTGAACCAAAGTCAACACCAATGGCGTGCGAGTTCACTTCTTTGAGAGTCAGATCTTGATAGTGGCGCCGTACCCCCCCCCCCCTCCCCTCCCCAGTGCCTCTGTTCGCCCTGCACCATTTAGATATATTTTCGTTAAAAGATCTGCAGAATGTCTTACCTCGTCTATGCACATGACCACTATCACACAGTAAGTAAAACGTCCAACGACATGAGGCAAGTAAGAACACAAAAGTCATTGTTGTTCCCGTATCTGTTAAAAAAGACATTTTTAAAAAATTGCTTGCAGTCGGTCTCGAACCCATTACCTTCGACAGCGCAGCGCGATGACGGTAACCACACACGGCTATTCTTGCTAATTGAAGAGTAGTGACTT
Organism: Locusta migratoria; assembly: GCA_026315105.1. Lineage (NCBI taxonomy): Eukaryota > Metazoa > Arthropoda > Insecta > Orthoptera > Acrididae > Locusta > Locusta migratoria. Next base: position 99,906,456 of record CM048751.1, on the reverse strand, counting down.
CATTATTACTCATGATGGGATCTTCTGAAGGCTTTTAAAGTAGATGCGTCTTTAATTTATAGTTTTGAGATATTTTACCAACTATGACGTGTTTTAGATGAATCTTCAATGCCCTGCAGTGGCGGACTAGCCGCACGTGGTGGAGCGCCTTGTTGCGGTGACGCGCCCGTCCGCCGAATCCCCCCTCGGCAAATGTTTGTTAAGCTTATGGGACTTAACTACGGGGTCATCAGTCCCTAAACTTACAAACTACTTATGAACTACCTTATACTAAAGACGGCACAAATATCCATGCCCGAGGGGGGATTCGAACCCCCGACCGTAGTGGCCGTGCTGATCGTGGCTAAAGCGCTTCAGTCTCCTCGGCCACCGCGGCCGGCTCCCCCGTCGGCCATGGATGTTTGTGTCGTCTTTAGTATAAGGTAGTTCATACAGTAAATAGTTTGTAAGTTTAGGGACTGATGACCCCGCAGATAAGTCCCTTAAGCTTTACAAACATTTGAATATTTGATTTCGATGCGCTAAAAACGAATATGATGGGCGGATGTTGCCTTCATCGAGTATTTGCGCCTGCGTAAGGCGAGGTACGCAGAAGTTCCGTTGTCTTGCTTCGGGACAATTCACGCGTAACCGCCAGAGCTCGAGTAACCAGGAGCTGGTGTCTCTACCAGCTCCTATGTTAAAAGCAGCGTCTTGCCTCGCCCCTCCCTGCCGCGGGAGTGCCAATATGCTGCCTCCAGAGGGTTCAGAAGAGAATTTGAATCTTACAGCACATGCGCATTTCAACGCTGCGGCCAATGCCGCTTATATTAAGCTGTTTCGGCGACGTAAAATATTACTCTGCGATAAAAATACCAGGTGTGTTTTTTAAGTAACTACCGTTGTGAAATTAAAAAAGACATGCTGAGATATCTCAATAATTTTACGCGCACTGGGTACCTACATTGTGGTTGTTTACGTTGTGTACTGAGTGTTTATGGGACCTCCGATAATCGTGAGTTCCGCCGACTGTGAAATACGGGCTGTTATAAGATTTCTTAGTGCTTAATACCTAAAAGCGACCGATATTCATCATGAGATACGTACAGTTTATGGAGAAAACATGAGTGATGGAATGGTAAATAAGTGGGTGAGGGCATTTAAAGATGGCCACACAAATGTGCATGATGAACAACGGAGTGGGCATCATTCGGTCGTTAATGAAAGTTTGGTGCAGGAAGTGGACAATAAGATGAGAGAAAACAGGCGCTTTACGACATCATCCTTGCGGGATGACTTTCCTAATGTTTCTCGTAGTGTTTTGTATGGCATTGTGACCGAGCAAGATAATGACGAAGTCAAAACAGTTGTGATGCAGTGGTTCACAAGTCAGGCGGCAGACTTCTATGAGGATGGTATTAAAAAAATTGGTACAATGTTATGACATTTCCCTCAGTATTGACGAAAATCATGCAGAAAAGTAGATTAAGGTACAGGTTTAATGTAAAAATAAAATTATTGAGATATATTAGCTCATCTTTTTCTAATTTCAAAATGGTACTTACTTAAAAAACATGTCTCGTACTTCGAATGTGCATATTAAATGATCTGTAGAAGAAAGAAACGAAGAATAATAGAACACTTTTTATTTTGTTTATTTATTTACTTATTTTTAACTAAGAGCTTTTTTCCGGGGGTTGAATTATCCAGTCAATACATAGGACGTGCCACTCTTCTGCTAGTACGTGAAAGCCTTCGTTTTACACGCAGACAACTGGGTTTTGTTTCCAAAGACTTATATTTTTCTCATCTTCAGATTTCATCACGACTTTCGGCCATGTCATGGGAGTGGGTTGATTGTGCTTTTTGGGCTATTTCCGACTCGGCACAGAGGGGTGCTTCCTGTAAACAGTTATCTAAATTTGAGCGACTTTGCACTCAGCAGACAATATCTGGTGAGGATTTCCGCCGGCGGGTTGTGGTCAATCTTCCAGATAAGGAACTTGACAACGCTGTATTATCGGGTTTGGAAAAAGGTTTAAATTTTGCACCTACACCTAAGGTCGTCCCTATTACGGATTATATTTGTGTTGTTGAGCAAGCTGTGTCTCGTATTCCAGAAGATCAGGCTGATGAAATTAGGTAAGAGGTTGCCTACAAACTTCGCAGAGCACCTCCTCCAAGAAGCAATATTCCAAGTAGTGACAGGGCGGCCATCCGGTCTTTGGTTATCCTTCCGGCAGATAAAGGAACCGCTACGGTTCTTCTATCACGTGGAGACTATGTGTCCAAGATGAATATTTTACTGGTGACTCAACCTACCAAAGGTTACGTTAAGATCCCACGGAACGAATAAAACGGAAGACGCTTTCCCCTTTAATGAAGAATTCCTTGTCAGAGGATGTTGTTAAGAAACTTCATCCTGGAGCTGCTGTCCCTCCGAGACTGTATGGCTTACCTAAAGTTCACAAGCATGGAATTCCTCTTCGTCCTATTGTGAGCAAGTTGGGTGCACCTACCTACAATTTGGCCAAATATTTAGCTTCTGGGCCTTAGAAAGTGTGAACATCACATATTGAAATCGTCACATTTTATTCGGCGGCTGAAGTCAGTTTGTCTTGGTCCATCAGACTTGCTTGTCAGTTTTGATGTTGTTTCCCTTTTTGCCAGGGTTCCTCTTGAAGAGTTCTTGTTATTAATTAGTGACAAATTGGATGATGAAACAGTCAAGTTATGTCGTCATGTGCTGACTTCGACGTATTTCCTTTTTAATTATGCCTTTTTTGAACAAACTGACGGAGTGGCTATAAAGAGTCCTCTTTCCCCCATAGTCGCAAACCTTTTTATGGCGGTCTTTGAAGACATGGCTCTAAGGACGTCGTTTCTTAAACTTCCTGTTTTTGGAGATACGTCGATGACATTTTTATGGTGTGGGTTCATGGAAAGGATGCTTTAATCATTTTTTAGATCATTATACTTGCCTCCATCCCAACATTAAATTGACGATGGAGGTTGTAAAAGATGGGAAATTTCTTTTTCTGGACGTTTTGGTTCAAAAGAACAGTGATGGAACCTTAGGACATAGCATGTATCGCAAACCCACACATACCGATCTTTATATTCATGCGACGAGCTGTCATCCGCCACACCAACGTATGGGGGTCATGCGTACTTTAGTGAAAAGAGCGTACGCCACCTCTGATGCTGAACATCTGGGTGAAGAACTGGAGCATCTCAAAGCTGTTTTTAAACATAATGGGTACACTGCTCAACAAATTAGTCGTGCGTTTCAATTTTGTCCAAAAGGTGAACCATTAGAGGACAATTACAATCCTATTGCCGTTTTTGCATTTCGTCGGGAATATTTCCTTGAAAATTTCGAGAATTTTAAGTAGATTTGACATTAAAAGAATTTTTATGCCACCACCAAAGACTAGCGCCCTCCTTGGGTCAGTCAAACATGATTTAGTACTGAGGAATCCAGGTGTTTATAGAATTCCATGTTACCGGCCGCGGTGGCCGAAGGGACTGAGACGCTCCAGTCACGGTCTGCACGGCCACTACGGTCGGGGGTTCGAATCCCCCCTCGGGCATGGATATTTGTGCCGTCCTATTTCGTAAGTAGTTCATAAGTAGTTTGTAAGTTTAGGGACTGATGACCCCGTAGTTAAATCCCATAAGCTTAACAAACATTTGAACATTTTTGAATTCCATGTTATTGTGGTAAGACATACATCGGCCAAACGATCCGCACAGTTCAGGATCGGTGTATGGAACATTACCGTCATACTCGTTTACTTCAACCTGAAAAGTCAGCTGTTGTCTGAATGAGGGACACAAGATGTTATATGATGAAACAAAACTGATCGCTCCTGCGTCCCGCTACTGTGAATGTGTTCCTAAAGAATCCATAGAAATTCGTATGGCCGATAATATTATTAATAGGGACAAGGGCTTCCCTCTAAAACTTGGAACCCAATCTTATCTGATATTAAGCAACAACGGTCTTCGTTTCGACCTGCAAATTATTATTATTATTTTTTTAACTAGTCTTGTTTCGACCCATCGTTCTGCCGATTTTCTCCACCGGCGCGCTACAAGTTCTATTGCGCATAGATGCCTCTACTTCGGTTTCGCGCATGCGCGGTGGGTCGTCAGCGGTATATAAAGGGGCCGCTGTTTCTGTTCTGCCTCAGTTTCCGGCGAGTAAGTGTAATCAGCGCACTCACCTGAAGATGGCAGCTAGTTGGTCTGCCGAAATATTGTGTTTAGTTGAACGATGGTATCCGGCTGCAAACCCTAGATGAATATTATCAGTTATTACGCCGGGAATGTCTACGCAACCACACTTTATCTTTTGGTATTTAACTACATGATAGGGAAACGTGCGCATCGGTGCCTACCTTTACCCCATAGTGTCATGGAAGTAAATTTTGGCCACAATTTTCTTAAAACTAATTAAAACCAAACAGGACTCACGTCACAACATACCCATAACATACAGGCTTTAACTATATCACAAGTAAATTTAGTCAACGTAATAAATAGAGACTCACTGTCTCAAACCCAGAGGACTGCAGATTAGATCACAACATCACGTTTTACCATTTGCAAACTCACTGAATATGAAACTGTATTGGTGGTCCAGCGACCAGACGAAAGTAGTTCCCTAACCTGTTGCTAGGTGTAGCACTGGCTACGAAGTTCAACTAAGCTTTTAAATCACAGAAACAGCGATACCCCTGCGCACGTTTCCCCTACTTTTCCGTATTGCGAGATACCATTTATAAACGAGAAAAATAAGTAGGCATCACTCCAATTTATATTATTACATCCTCATTAGAGACTGATTAAGACTCAGTGTTCAGTCTGGAGCTCTAATAACGTTCCTCCGTGATCCCCTATTCAGTGCAAACATTGATACCTCATCAGATGTTAAGCCTTCTACTTCAGAATCATTCTTCACCGAATCTAAGTATTTTCTCCTTGGTCTACCTCGACCCATCTTACCCTCCGATGCCGAGCTCATGAGTCTCTTAGGTAATCTTGCTTCTCCCATGCGTGTAACATGATCCCATCTCAGCCATCTTCATCTATGGTGTTCATTCCCAGTTTTTCTTTGATTTCCTCATTATGTACACCCTCCTGCCGTTATTCCCATTTATTAGTATTTGCAGTCATTCTTTCTACTTTCATATCTGTAAACTCTGCCTTATGAATAAGGTAACCTTTATCCACCCAACTTTCACTCCAATACAACAAAGTTGGTCGAAAGATTGAGCGGTGCACTGCTTAGTCGTGGTACTTACTTCCTTCTTGCAGAAGAGAATTGATCTAGGCTGAGCACTCACTGCATTAGCTTTGTTACACCACGATTCCAGTTCTGTCACTATATTGCCATTCTGTGAGAAAATACATCCCAGGTACTTGAAACTATCTCCCTTTTCTTTGTTCCTCCTATTTGGCACTCAATCTGTTTAATCTCTTTTCCATACGCATTACTTTCGTTTTGAAGATGCTGATCATCATATCATAACCCTTACACCTCTGATCGAGCTCTACAGAAAATAAAAAGAGTACATTTTTATAACTTAGATTTATTGCTGGAACAAAAATTTTCTGCAATAGAATTTCTTTTGAAAGTGTTTCTAATGTACCTATTTGTAATGCAATATTCAAAATAAAAGTTTAAATAGGAAATTATCAGTGTTGCTCCCTACACAGAATTTCATCTAAAATTTTGGAAATATGTAGCATACCTGTCTAATTCTTTTAATTATAAATGATTATTTGGTTACAAAACTTTGCGATGTCAGACAACAGGCAGGGAGAAAGAGAGAGATAGAGAGAGAGTAAGACAGAGAGAGAGCTAGATTAGGGGAATTGGAGAAAGGGGGAACGAGAGAGGAAGTAGTAATGCGATCATAGATTTGCGTTCGTCGTAATTCCAGGTGACAAAATGATATTGCAGTAGGAACAATCCCCTTACATATCAACAGACTACAATCAGCAAATTGCCCATGTCGGTAACGGGAAATGAAACTTTAGAGTGACATCTCTTATCTGAAAGGCCATTAGCAGATTGCAATCACACTTTCCAGTACTTTATTGTGATCAGCTACACGTAGTAGTTTAATCACCATAATGCAGCCATGTCTGTTGGATCTCTTATTGAGACGCGTCTTAACATTTTTTACAAAAAATTAATTACTTGAAGGGTTGAATTGAGACATACACACCTTGAATGGCATACGATTGAACTAAAAGTTAAAAAAAAGCCCGAAAGGCTAGCAGCTGACACTTCATATTAATCAAAAACATAATAAAATGTTAATTTTAGCAGGGACTACGTTCATGTACACGTACACTACATGAAGACCTCGGGGATAAATAATGAATACCCTTATTTACAAAGTGTTGAGATATGACGACTTGTATGTTTGAAAATAGTTTCTATTACATATTTTTATATTTTTTTAAATATTTATATTTGGCATCTCTCTGCAGATGCATGTACTACTTGAAGAAAATGAAACATTCTGACGGATATGATTGTTTGCACCAAATACATTAAATATAGAAAAAATTTGGATTATCATTATTTACCCCCCGACGTCTTCATATATACGTGTAATACAGAGAAACTTTGTGTATACTTCTGTGCAGCATATCAGCAGGTATAGAAACAGATGAATGTCTGATACTGAATAATGTCCTCTGCATAGGGTCTGGGCAGTCAATGTAGACATGCGAAGTATTACGGAAGTGCATGCTCAGCACGCATCTACATCTACGTCTACATACATACTCCGCAATCCACCGTAAGGAGCGTATCGGAGGGTACACTGTACCACTACTAGGCATTTCCTTTCCTACTCCACTCCCAAATAGAACGAGGAAAGAAAGAATGCTATTTGCCTCCGTATGAGCCCTAATTTATCTTGTCTTTATGATCATTACGCAAAATGTAAGTAGGCGATTGGAAGATCGTTCTACACTCAACTTCACTTCCGACCCTCTAAATTTCCTCAACAGAATTTCTCGAAACGAACGTCGCCTTTCCTCCAGCGATCCCCATTTCAGTTCCCTGAGCATTTAGGTGACACTCGCACATTGGTCGAACCTACCAGTAACAATCCTAGCTGCTGGCCTCTGAACTGCTTCTATGTTTTCCTTTAAACTGATCTGCTGCGGTTCCTAAACACTTGAGCAATACTCAAGACGTGGTCGTTCAAACTTTTTATGTTCAAAAAATGTTCAAATGTTTGTAGAGTCTATGGGACTTAACTACGGGGTCATCAGTCCCTAAACTTACAAACTACTTATGAACTACTTACAACTAAGGACGGCACAAATATCCATGCCCGAGGGGGGATTCGAACCCCCGACCGTAGTGACCGTGCAGACCGTCACTGTAGCGCCTCAGTCCTCTCGGCCACCGCGGCCGGCAAACTATTTATAATCGGTCTCCTTTACAGATGAAGTACATCTTCCCAAATGTCTCCCAATAAACCAAAATCGGCGGTACGCCTTAGTCATAACTGTCGTTAGATGTTCGTTTCATTTCATTTCGCTCTGCAATGTTAACGACTAGATATTTAAACTACGTGACGGCATCAAGATGCTCAATGCTAATGCAGTATTCACATTATGCGATTGTTTATCCTACTCATGCGCAACACCTTAAATTTTTGTACATTGACAGTTAACTGCCATTCTTCGCACCAACTAGAAATTTTGTGTAAGTCATCCTGCATGCTATTATAGTCAGTTAAAGACGACACCCTCCCGTACACCACAGCGTCAACAGCAAACAGCCGCAAATTACTACTCTGTCCATCAGATCATTTATATAGATAGGAAATGATAGCGGTGCTATCACAGTCACCTGGGACACGCCTGACGAAAACTCGTCTCTAATGAACACTCGCCGTCGAGAACAACGTACTGCGTTCTCTTACTTAGGAAGTCTTCCAGACAGACACAAATCTGTTAACCTATTCCATAATCTAGTATCTTCATTAGCAGTCTGCAGTGTGGCACCGCGTCAAACGCCTTTTTGAAATCGAGAAAAATACAATCTGCCTGTTGCCTTTCATCCATGGTTGGCAAAATGTCATGTGAGAAAAGGGCAAGCTGAGTTTCACAAGAACGATGTCGCCTAAACCCGTGCTGATTCATAGAAAGTAACTTGTGATTTCTCAAGGAAATATACTATATTCGAACTGAGAATATGCTTCAAAATTCTACGGGAAACTGATGTCAATGGTATTGTCCTGTAATTATGTGGGTCAGTTCTCTTTCCTTTCTTATAAACGGGAGTCACCTTCACTTTTTTACAATCACTAGGAACTTTGCGCTGAAATATAGATTCGTGATAAATGCAAGTTAAGTAAGGGGCCAATGCTGCAGAATGCTCTTTCTAAAACCGAAATGGTATTCCATCCGCACATTTTGGTAATTAGCTCTCTCAGCTTCTATACACCGGAAATACCTATTACTATGTCCTCCGTTTCGGAGTCAGTACGTTCATCAAATGATGGTACATTTGTGCGGTCTTTTTGCGTGAAAGATCTCTTAAGGGTTAAATTTAAAACTTCAGCTTTCTGCGTGATTTCTTCTATTACTGCCTCGGAATGATCAAAGAGTGACTGGTTAGTGGGCTTTGATCCGCTTATCGATTTTACACAGGACCAGAATTTTTTTAGGTTCTAGGAAACATCTTTTTCTAAGGTATGGCTATGGCAATTATTGTATGCCTCGCGCATCGATCTTTTTATAGAGGCACGAATCTCTACTAACTTTTACCTGACATCATTTGCGTGTTCTTTTTTCAACCGAGTGTGCAACAGCCTTTGCTTTTTCAGTAGCTTTCTAATATTATTATTGTACCTCGGTGGATCTCTTCCATCCTTAATCTAACCCTTTATTTACAATGCATTTCAATTCAATCTACAGTTCCTCTACATCCATTGTACCGGAAATAAACGACTTCCATCCATTTTCTAAGTGCGGTCCTAACAACTGCTTATCGGCTCTTCTTAACAAGAACACACTCCTAGCCTTCTTGATTGGTTTCTGAACTTTGGTCACCATTGACAATATGACGATATCACGATCATTAACTCCTCTCTCTACACAGACATCATTAATAAGGTCAGGCCTGTTCGTAGCTATAACGTCTAAAATATTTCCATTGCGTGTGGGTTGCCGGTTTAACTGCTCAAGCAATCCTGATTTAAAGATGTTCTCATGATATCTTTCGTATATGAGGCAATGTGGGGTAGAGTTGCAATAACATCACCAAATACTCTTATTCTTCTTTTCTGGTTTCTTCATCAGGATACTATCTTTCCTAGTCGAATGATTATAATTTATTTATACTTGATGCAGTATTGAGCCTTTACCATTCTACTGAAAAAAAAAAAAATATTCATTCAGACCATGCTCACCAGGTCATCCAAAAGATGATTGACTACTAACTCGTTTGGCGGACTTCGGAATTGATCAAGATGGAGCAAGAGATTTGATGGAGAATTATTAGTCGTGTTTCGTAAAATCTAGCCATACAATCTGTATCTCTTAGCAGCTGTAATTATTTGACAAAGTATGACTGTGATTCTTGGTAGAAATGGTTTAGCATAACTCATAGAAATACGAAAAACCTCAGTTTATCAATTATGTAACTGCTTTACAAACAGCATGCCGTTTCTTGACCAGTTACTTCGAGATACTGATTTATTTAGGGAAATGCGAGAAACCTTGACAAGATGAAATTTATGCGCGTACTCTTAGTACTACAAACCCACATTGTTTAAGCAATGGAATCACCTGTGGGTGTTATTTTATCATAAGAATATGACGAATTCTGTAGGTTCCTACTTAAGGAATCCATGTTTGTAGTTAACATACGTTCTTCATACAACATATAAACAACAAAAAGTTTTGCAGATTTGCTGTGTGTTTCACAGGTAGTATCACAGACTTCTTGGGATTGCAACAGTAAACACTGCATTAAATTTTCTAAAGGAATCGATGGCCTGAAATGAAAGACTCGCATGTAAAATTAAGATGAAAATCTAACACTTTCAAATCACCAGTATATGTGCACGTAAGTACACATTATGCGTACGACTCCTGTCCAGTATAAAAGTCCAAAGTTAATTCTCTGTGCTTACCATGCATCGCCAGATTTGAAATTATCCCATTTTCCAACTTATTTTACATGGAAATTTTACAGACGCTGCTACAGATTCCTTATAAAATATACGAAGTGTCATGTGTAATTAGAAGAATAAAACACTTCGTAGCCAAGATGGCAATACTCGTGCTTTTAATGGGAATGACTAGGGTTGCAGTATTCACACTCTGTTCTATTATTTAAAAGTAAAAGTAACATAGATGAAGTACTTACACTAGTATTACGGCTCTAATAAATTGTAAACAGTACTGATTAATGATGAAATAAAATATGACTACCTCGAGAAGGGAAAGAAGTGCTCATTATCGCGTTTTAATCCTTATTGGCTGTAGGTGATATTGTTTTATATTCATCACATAAGACTACCGTGAATTTTCAACTTTAACTATTTGCTGCATAGACGTGAAAGTACCTACGCAATACTAGGTAGAACCCTATAATGTAGCGATTATTAGCCAATGGAACGCAGCCCATCACGGAATGTGACAATACAAATTGTGGAACGACAGATTACCGAAAGGAAACAAATATTAAATCAAAAAGTATCTGACAGCAAAGTAATACAAAATACATACTGTAATAAATAAACATTACAACTGATATATATATATATATATATATCTTATACTCTTATACTCTTATTCAATCGAGTGTAATTCTCTTATTTCTTAATCTTCAGAAAAAACAACACAATGTTACAGTAGTAAAGGAGAAACATCAAAAACTCTTGCAAAAGCAAATTATACACGCACACACACACACACACACACACACACACACATTTATATATATAATGTGGTTTTTAATATTCTTAGCAGACATGTATATTTTGTCTTGAAAGCTGCCAATCCCAAAAAGTTCTTTGTCACAAAGGTACAACGTTAAAAATATTAATAGTATAAGACAGTTTGTTTACAATGCCTGTGCCCAAAATTCCAATAGCAATTTATTGTAACCCATCTTCTACTTTTTCTATTAGCCATTAAGTCTATAAAGGTGTTTTCTTTCTTGTGGGAGTAGATACTTCTTCGACACACTGTTGAAATGGACACCTGATGTATGAAGTTCTCGTCAGCAGAGAAATAAATATTTCACAGTCTGACTACATGAATTACATAATTAAAATGATTTTCAATTAGTTTTCCTTTAGCCTTGTAACTTTTAAAACACTGATCCACATTTATGACCAAATTTAGATTTTTTAACGTCTTCTGCACAAATCGTTGTATTCTACAAAATATCATTAACTTCTTCACTCGTTTCCACCTTATTTATTTGCTCTTTAAAATGACGTTTCAAGGTATTCAATAATCAAATATCTAGGTCAAACCCCAATTTCATCAGAAGCAAACCATGTCGAAAAGTATCAGCTTCGAGCCTGTTTACTTATTCTTGGTAATGTTTCCATCGTTGCAGCTTCAGTGTCAAAATTGTGATAATAACGTTTTTGTGAGAGGAAGTTGAAGACTGACAAACATTGCTACCGTATATCCTATTAGTCATTCAGTTCCATCTGTATCCTTGTTTACAAGTACCAGCTAATTCCATGGTAATCGTATAGTGCATTTCGTGAAGGGAAACACAGTTACAACATCATCACTCCATAAAGTATTTGCTGGTGAATCTGTTGTTTTGATATGTTCCACAAATGTTTCTCTCAACTTCGGTGCTTTCTTATATCCTACATCATCAGTAAGTTGTAAATTGCGGCTGTTTGCTGATGATGCTGTGGTGTATGGGAGGGTGTCGTCTGTAACTGACTGTAATAGCATAGAGGTTGACTTAGACAAAATTTCTAGTTGGTGCGAAGAATGGCAGCTAGCTCTCAATTTAGGAAAATGTAAGGTGATGTGCATGAGTAGAAAAAACAATCCTATAATGTTCGAATACAGCATTAGTAGTGAGCTTCCTGATGCTGTCGCGTCGTTCAAATATCTAGGCGTAACATTGCAGAGCGATATGAAATGGAACGAGCATGTAAGGACAGTTGTGAGTAAGGCAGACAGCCGACTTCGGTTTATTGGGAGAATTTTGGGAAGATGTACTTAAGATGTACTTCACCTGTAAAGGAGACCGCGTATAAAACGCTTGTACGACCACGTCTTGAGTATTGCTCAAGTATTTGGGACCCGCAGCAGATCGGTTTGAAGGACGACGTAGAGGCGGTTCAGAGGCGAGCAGCTAGATTTGTTACCGGTAGGTTCGACCAATGCGCGAGTGTCACGGAAATGCTCCGACAATTCAATTGGGGATCGCTGGAAGAAAGACGTCGTTCTTTTCGTGAATTTCTGTTAAGTAAATTTAGAGGGCCGGAATTTGAAGATGAGTGTAGTACGATCTTGCTGCCGCCTACTTACATTTCGCGTAAAGATCACAAAGACAAGATAAGAGAAATTAGGGCTCGTACGGAGGCATTTAGGCATTCTTTTTTTCCTCGTTCAATTTGGGAGTGGAATAGGAAAGGAAATGCCTAGTAGTGGTACAGTGTACCCTCCGCCACGCACCTTACGGTGAATTGAGGAGTATGTATGTAGATGTAGATGTAGGAGGTTTATGAGAAAATACGAAAGAATCGCTATTGGATTATTCGCACCGCGAGTCAGATTGAAAGATTTATTTCTTTCCAAAGTCAGGTCGGATTACCGCGTCTCTTTCCTTTGGAAAGAATAAAAGAGGTACGACTGATCAACGATTGCGACGGCTTCCGAGACCGCCACCTCCAGAGAGAAGGCGTCTGGCAGGAGTAGTAATTTACATCGGGCTGTATATTAGACCGCCGTAATGGAGGGGTTTCGGCCAAATCCCCGCGATTCCGCCTGTGGTTTCCGATAGATCAGCTCGGTTGATATGGGTCGGGCCCGGCCTCGTCGCGCCAAGTGAGACTTCCCCCCAACTCGTTTCAATTACTGGTTAAACACGGGCTGGCCAACTTCCTGGCCCGAAGCTGGGATTTTCGCCGGAATTACGACCGTAGGAACGAAACGCTCGTTTCGGGCGGGAGGGGTTTGTGGAAGATTCAACGAAGTACAGTCGAACTAAGTTCCCCAATTTTTAAAAAAAGCTACAAAAACTCTTTATATAAGTCCCCATCAGTCTTGCATTGCTGTGCAGTTTTACGAACTACACGTCCGTACCCTATGAGATAGGAGATGCAATAATGCGAAAAAAATTTGACAGAGCACCGAAAGATTTGAGTGGCAACGAGGCCCCTGGAGTAGATGATATTTCGTCTGAACTGCTTTATCGTTAGTAGAGCTAGTCTTGAAGTAATTGTTCCACCTGTTATACAAGATGTATGAGAGAGGGGGGGGGGGAATAAGTTACCCTCCGACATTAGGAAGAATATATTGGCTCCAATTCCAAAGAAAGCTAGTGCAGACAAATATAAAAAAAAAATACAAAATTATCATTTTAATAAGTCATGGATGCAAAATAAAATGAAGATATAAGTAGTGACGAATGGAAAAACTGGTGGAATATGGCCTTGGGGAGGATCAGTTTGGATTTAGGAGTCATTTAGGATCACGGGAGGCAATACTTACATTACGACTATTCATGGAAAATAAGTTAAGGAAAGGCAAGACTAAGTATTTTTTTTTTTTTTTTTTTTTTTTTTTTTTGGGGGGGGGGGGGGTCTGTAGAAAGCTTTTGACTCGAATACACTCCAACAAATTGTGAAGGTAGCAGGGGAAGCGATGAGTAATATTCAACTTGTATAAAACCCAGACAGTACTTATTATAGTCGAAGGGCATTAAATGGACGCAGTGGCTGAGACAGGAGTAAGGCAAGGGTTGTAGCCTTTCCCCAATGTTGTTCAATCTGTACATTGAGGAAACTGTGAAAGAATTCAAAGAGAGATTTGGAGAGGGAATTAAACGTCAGGGAGAGGAAATGAAACCTTTGCGGTTTGGCGACGGCATAGTACTTGTGTCACAGACAGCGAAGGACCTGGAAGAACAACTGAATGGAATGGACAGTGTCTTGAAAGGAGGGTATAAGAGCAAAAAAAAAAGAGTAATGGAATATATCAGACGGTGTGGAATTAGATTATATAATAAGGCAATAAAAGTAGTGGATTAATTTTGTTATTTTGGTAGCAAAAGAACTTCTGATGGCCGAAATAAAAAATATATAAAATGCAGAATGACTTTGGGACATCCAAGAGTAATTCAAATGTTAGGAAGTTGTTTCTGAATGCATTTGTATTGAGTGTAACATTGTATGGAGTGAAACGTGGACGATAACGAGTTCATACAAAAAGTTAATAGAAGATTTTAAAATGTGGTGCTTTAGAAGATTGATGAAGATATACCCCACGAAAGTAATGAAGAAGTGCTGAATTGATTTGGGGAGAAAAGGAGAGTGAGATATCTTTACTAAGAGAATAGGTTGGTCAGACACTGAGACATTAAGGAATCGTCAACTTAGTATTAGAAGTGTGTGGTGGAAAGATCGTAGAGGGTGACTGAGGAACGAATACAGTAAGCAGGCATAAAAGGATGTAGGTTCTAGTTCTCATTCTCAAATGAAGAGGCTTTCACGAGCTAATGTAGCGTTGAGAGCTGCATCAAACCAGTCTGTTGACTGAAGATATCCTATGCTGGCACCATGCATAAAGTTATAGAGTCAAGCTGCACCTAAATATAGACGAGTTATGGCCAGTTATCGTCCAGGCCCTTCAAGACTGTCACTTCGTAGCCTCTGAGAAGAAACTTCGTTAACATCAAGCCTAAAAATCGAGACCTTATTACATTTAATAATGAACATATTATCTAACTAAATATATTTACGAAACAAAAATATACTTTGAGTAGTAGGTAAAGTCACTGTTACGCTATTTGCTTGTGATGAACAGCGAAACTACAAAATTGGTGACTATGAGATTTTGCACGAAGTGTGTGATTTGGAAGAACGTAAATGATAGAATAGTTTTATCTCAATTAAGAAACTCAGTATTATTATTATTGCAAATTAAATCGTTTTATGTAGGTTCGGTAAGTATCCAATAACTGGCAGTGTCATTTTATAGGCTAGCTGCAAATTGCTGGGTTAGAGAGCAAAACCTCAAGGGTTTGAAACACGCTAGGCTCACGGAACTTTTTTCAATTTGTGTTTTAACCCAGTCTTCACCGATCAACAAAGTGAAGGTTCGCCGAAAACGACACTTGGTACAGGTTTCTCGTTTTTAGGGTGATTTTTCCCAGTTCGATAATTGGGGTAGATTACAGACATGTTAGGGCCTGAAGTCCAGTCGAAAGACACCATGTCGCCGACACACAAGCAATTATTATAACTGCATTCTGTCTAGTATGTTTCCTTTATGCTACAATTTTCTTCACATTACATATTTTTCCAGTGTTGCACAAAGCATCAGAGTGGTTTTTTTTATGTATTTCATTATAATGTTCCTGAGTATATGATTTTCTGTGCGCTAGTCTTGCAGAAATGGCTTCACTGAATTGAATAATATATTTCTCTAGCTTTGTTCAAATTAATTGTGGGGAATTAAAAAGTTTGGGAAAACCAAAGGAGTTTGAAAGTAATGGGCATTCTAAGGATCCTTTAACCCTACCAGAGGTCATTTCGGGAATGCTGGTTCAAGGTCGCCGTATTATGTTATAGCTTCATATGTCAAGGGGAAGAGAGAGGAGGATCTCCCACCTTTCTAGGTATCAGTTTGCACAATTACACTATGTTCAATCAGAGAACTCCTTTGCCTTCCTGCTGCTCCACACCTGCATATTGTAGTACAAAAATTCATTACTTCCAAAAAGGGCTCAGTGACAAGATCATACTCATATTATGTCTTTATCATGACAATTCATCTTCCCTTTTCCACAGAGGTCCCACCACCGCTGACATCTTAGGTGCTTTCTCCTCTACTAGCATTGAGGACTTTAACTAGTATTATTTTATTAATCATCAGCATTTCGAGTCATTTCTGAAATGTAACCACATCAAATTAAAAAAAAGATACCATAAACCATCCACTCATACAAAAGGAAATAGAATATTGAGTGATTGGTGCTCACAAAGTTGATTGGTTGCATCTTTTGTCTTCATCCTGTTTAGCACACTACCCACTAAGTGCTGCATGCGCGTGCGGCAAGATGGTTTTTGGAAAATCACTGTGGAAAGTCTACGGCTTCAGCAAACATGCCTGTGGACACTGCTGTGAACGGTTTACGTTCAATTTTTTCTACCTGTATAGCCGGTCTTCGTGAAAGAGTTGGAGAGTATATGGTGGGTAAAGCACTTGTTACCTGCGTACAACGTGCATAATACTGAAGTGAAGGATTGTCCCTCAGTTTCTACGTTGCGGGGGAAGGAATGGCATTACTTAAAACGAACCAGTGACTGGGGCATTAAACGTTAAGTTCTTGGAAAAGTAGCTGTGTGACATTCACTTGCACGATTACCCACTGGACACCAATGAGTGGAACGGGACGTGTAGTTACGAAAGGTAAAAAATAGGCTATATAAATAAGAACTCTCACATTTGCTGACGCATTTCATGTGTATATGAAAAACCTGTTACATGTATACATATATATAATTTCACCAGCGTGATTAAGTAATTGCCCTCTATGTGTAAAGAAATTAACAACAATTTATAGATATACGCATTTTATCTCTCTCTCTTTCTCTCTCTCTCTCTCTCTCTCTCTCTCTCTCTCTCTCTCACACACACACACACACACACGTTAATAAACTATTATTTCCCAAAATGAATGAGTGGTGTAAACAACCAGGACCAGTAGTAAGCGACTGGACCTATAGTGGCAGCGGTAAGCAATTGTTAACGAGAAATAGGTCACAGGTCCCTGATAACATACATGTACTCATTGTTGACCGTCATACTGTGGGAAAACGAAACTTGTTCTATCACTGTTATTGCACCCTGAATGGGTTCGCTTCAAGCATGTGTATATAATTTCTAAAACCCATTTCCAACAAAATACCAGCTCCTACAGGAAATTTTACCCAATATTAATAGTTGATAGACCACCAATGAAAACAGTGGCAGACCGCCCCTCTGAGAAGGTAAAACCAAACAGTGTACTGATATTGATATTTGCTGTTGAAAATCGGGGGCAGATTCAAAAATGTACAAATTGTTATTTATTTCATTCATATGTATGCCATATGTATCCAACAATTCCAATACAGATAATGCAAATTTCATTATTGCTTCCAGGCGGATAACACCAATTTAAAGCATATTTACCGGACACACATAGAATTTAACATGATATTTAATGAATTTATAGTCTTAGTCTATCTGCTGATTGCTGGAAAAATACTCCCTTCAGGGGTTTTGTTATTGAAAAAACAAGGAAACTGAACAACTGTCGATACATGTGAAATGTCTATGAAAAACTGCATCTTAAAAAATCTCAGTATATGTATGAATATGCAAATATATCATGTAATGATTTCAATGGAGCCACTAACACAATCAGAGGACAAATACCTCTATTAGCCAGTCATATCAGACCCATTCAATCATAGCTCGAAAAACGAGACAGCAGTTCATAGATAATACATGAACAACTTTAATAAAAAATTTTAAACAGTTAACGTGCATGTAACCAAGGTGTAAAAGTTGCCAAATTGAGGAAGTGAGCACTATTATTTCCCATGATGTCTGCAGACTCAGTTATACAAAGTCAGAAAACGGCGCCTTTTAAAATTGGAGCGAAAACAAGTGTTCTCACAAACGTTATAAATGAAGAAAGAAGGGATGATAAAGAAAAACAGCAGGAAGAGTGTAGTTCAAGATGATGATGATGACGCAGCTATTATTGACTACATTAACATGCACGGTGTTGATATATAAGGTGTGAAAAGATAAACGATGCAAACTCTGTAGATTAAAGTAAGATACGACGCAGCTCGAAACAATGACCTATGCTTCTAACACTGGGTTCATTGATGTTAGTATTTCTAAAGACATCTAACCCAGAGAACGTCAACCCAAAAGAACTACAAACATATTTTGATATATTGTGTATAACAAACGCGCATATAACATCTAAAGGGGACTATCAAAGCAAAAGCCTGCTTTACCTGGAAAATTCGACTATAGTCAAAGTATTGATCGTTAAAATAAGAAACTGAATAATCTATCTCTGAAGTATACATACTTCGATCATCCGAACGTCATGAATACAATTTCAGTGATCTAGACGGTTTTGCATTATTATTGCTTATGACTATCAGGGGCGGTTTCTCAGTCCAAACGAATGAAATCATATAAATCATTCTAGAACTTCGAGAAAGAGGATCCACTTGTGTTGAAAAGCTTTCGAAGACGGCCTTGACAATATACAAACCGATCACGGAGGAGAATTTTGCAATGTGCATTTCAAGATAGTGATGGGCACTCTCAAATGAAGGCGAGTATTGAATAAAACTTTAAAGATGTGTACGTGGATTCAGTTAAAAACTTCATGGTTTTACAAATGTCTGGATATTAAAATTATGTTCAAATGTTTATAAAACCTATCGGACCAAACTGTTATATTCATGAGTCCCTAGACTTAAATACTACTTGAACTAACTTACACAAAGAAATATATACACACCATTGTGTGAAGGAGGACTCAAATCTCTGGAGGGTACGACTGCCCAGTCCGTAGCATTACACCTTAGTCCACATGGGCATTTCGTGTGGCGCTATAAATTTTACCACAAATAACTGAAGTACATAATCGAACGAAACATTTTACTATAAATATGAGAGCAACTGGAGTTCAAGAAAATAGGTTTGTAAATAACGTTTCCAATCGTGTAAAAGCGACTGATCTAAGCAAACAGAACTTCAGTGAGAGTGATGTAGCTGCACATTCCAAAATACATTTCATCATTCAAGAAATTTTATCTGCTAATTTGGTACTCAGAAATATACATTCTTCAAAATGTCCAAATGTTTGTAAATCTATTAGTCCCTATTTTACAAACTACTTAAACTAATTTAAACTATATAAGGAACTCATAGTTCAGTGGGGCGATCTATAATTGTTTAATGATGATTATGCAGCCAAGATCGCATTTTTCATTTATTATGTGACCGGTTTCGGCGTACTCGACGCCATCTTCAGACTTGTAATTTACATAATTTCATGACATTTTTATATCCTAAAAGAGTACATCCAGGTTGAGGCATCGTTAAACATAAAATTAGTAGTCACAAGTAAAAATATATATCCATCTTCTAACGGTTTGTTAGTGAGGTACTTCAGAGTCTAAGTAAAATACTACTTGGAGTCCAGGGTGTTATACTAGACTCCAAGTAGTATTGTACTTAGACTTTGAAGTACCTCACTGTACCTCACAGTCATGGTTGTAGAAATCATACACAATTTTACACTTACTTAAATAGCGAATTCACTAAAACTTTAACTGACAATGAAAGACATTCTTATTTGACACTTAAATTCAGCCAATGGCCTGCAGACCTTAAAGAAGTAGGTGCAGTTAGGAAGCAACAGACTTTCACAAGGAAACCAACGGTTTCAAAAAAAGTAGATAGTAGGAGGAAAGTTCTGTTGTTAGGAAGTAGTCATGGAAGAGGTGTGGGCCAGATTTTACAGGAAAAACTAGGTGACAGGTACCAGGTCACAAACATTTTCAAGCCCAGTGCAGGTCTAAGCCAGGTGGTAGAGGATATAGGTTCCTTGTGTAAGGGTTTCACAAAACAGGATCATGTTGTTATAGTGGGTGGGGTGGGAAACAGCATTGATAGGGATCAGGGCTACAATATTGAGTGTGACCTGGTTAAAATAGCTTCTGCAACGACTCAGACAAATGTTGGACTGTTGCCTGCTTTCATGCGGTACGATCAACCCCAATTGAACCGCTCCGTCAGGAGAGTCAATATGGAGATTGATCAACTGCTTAGGGCGGACACTCTGTCAGACATCGGTTTGGTTCCTGTGGATGCTATTGATAGGTGGGATTTCACTAGACATGGCCTACATCTCAATAGGAAAGGGAAGGGGAAACTAGCTGGGTTGATAGCAAAGTCCTTAAGGGGGGACACTGCAATTCATGAAGGTACTTCTTTTTTAGGCTAAGATCAGTGTCCAGTGAGAAGCTCAGGCAGGCAGGTGCTAAAAATGTTGAAAAATCAAATATTTCTCAGAGAAGTAAAATAAAAAATAATGTTAGCATTTTTCACCAGAATATTGGGGGACTAAAGAATAAAATAGATGAGCTTTTAGTTTGTTTAGATGCTATAGAAACTGATAATGTAATAGATATACTATGCCTGTCTGAGCATCACATTGTCACCGGTATGGAAAATGTGAATGTCAGTGGATATAAATTAGTCTCAAATGTAAGTAGAGATAATAAGATAAGAGGAGGAGTTGCCATATATGCCAAAAGCTATCACAGTGTAAAAAATTTAGAAACAAAAAAGTTTTGTGTAGAGCAGCATATTGAAGCATGTGCCTGCCAGCTTAAACTTAATGATGATTATCTTATAATTGTAACAGTATATAGGTCCCCTTCAGGGAACTTTCAGTTATTTCTGGAAAACTTGGATGCCTTGTTGTGCTATCTGTCAGATAGGGGGAAGCAAATTATTATTTGTGGTGATTTCAATGTAGATTCACTGAAAGAGTGTAATAGGAAGATAGACCTGGAAGTCTTACTTGGCTCATTCAATCTGACATCCGTTATTGATTTTCCTACTCGGGTAGTAAAGGACAGCAGTACATTGATAGATAACTTTTTTATAGACCAAGATAAGTTTAACAACATAAATGCTTGTCCCATTGAGAATGGTCTTTCGGATCATGGTGCACAGCTAGTAACATTATATGAAATAGCTCCGTTCAGTAATTCGAAACTGTCCACCAGAATAGTGCGCTCGATTAATGACTTAACAACTAAAAATTTCAAAGAAAGTCTACAGCAGTTAGACTGGGATGAGGTTTACAAGGAACCTGATGTTAATTTAAAATATAATTTATTTCACGATACATTTGTAAGGGTATTTGATAACTGTTTCCCCAAGAAATTAGTAAAATTTAATTATAAGAAACCATGCAAAAAACCATGGCTTACTATAGGTATAAAAATATCGTGTAACCGAAAAAGGGAACTATATCTGTCCGCAAGAAAGAGTAATAACCAAGAAACAATAAAATATTATAAAAGCTACTGTGCTACATTAAGAAAAGTTATTAAAAAATCAAGAAGCATGTGCATCATGTCTGAGATTAGCTCCTCTGATAATAAAATTAAAACAATTTGGAATATTATTAAAAGGGAAACAGGGCAACCAAGAGCAGAGGAAGAGGGTATTACCATCAAAACAAATGAAAACTTTATCAACAAAAAGTCAGAAGTTGAAAACATTTTTAATGATTACTTTTTAAATGTTGTGGAGAAAATAGGATCTAAATGTTCATTAGAAGGAGCAAGGCAATTAATGGAAGAGGCCATACCCACACAATTTAATACAATTGAAATTCCACCCACCTCACCTTCAGAAATTAGGAAAATAATAAACTCTCTCAAGAGTAAACGGTCATATGGAATTGATGGCATTTCCAGCAGGGTATTAAAAACTTGTTCCCAGGAGATAAGTAGGATTCTCAGTCATATTTGTAATAGCTCATTAAAGCAGGGTATTTTCCCAGATAGACTGAAATATGCTATAGTTAAACCTTTGCATAAAAAAGGGGATACATACGATGTCAACAACTACCGGCCCATCTCACTTCTGACAGCTTTATCAAAGATTTTTGAAAAAGTTATGTATTCTCGAATTGCTTCACATATTAGTATAAATAATGTTCTAACAAAATGTCAGTTTGGTTTTCAAAAAAGCTTTTCAACTGAAAATGCTATATACACCTTCACTGATGAAATATTAAATGCTTTGAATAACCGGACATCACCAGTAGGGATTTTTTGTGATCTTTCAAAGGCGTTTGATTGTGTAAATCATGGGATTCTTCTAGATAAGCATAAGTATTGTGGTATGAGTGGGACAGTGCACAAATGGTTTAAATCATACTTAACTGGAAGAGTGCAGAAAGTTGAAATAAGCAGTTCACATGATGTAGATGACACAATTAATTCTTCTAACTGGGGAGTTATTAAAAATGGGGTCCCACAAGGTTCGGTCTTGGGTCCTTTGCTGTTCTTAATATATATTAATGACTTGCCATTCTACATACATGAAGATGCTAAGCTAGTACTTTTTGCTGATGATACAAGTATAGCTATCACACCTGACAAACAGGAATTAACTGATGAAATTGTAAATGATATCTTCCAGAAAGTCATTAAGTGGTTCTCTACAAATGGACTCTCATTAAACTTTGATAAAACCCAGTATATACAGTTTCATACAGTAAATGGCATGACACCATTAATAAATTTAGACTTTGAACATAAATCTGTAGCTAAGGTAGAATATTCAAAATTTTTAGGTGTTTGCATTGACGAGGGACTGAATTGGAAGAAACATATTGAAGATCTTCTGAAACGTCTGAGTTCAGCTACTTATGCTATCAGAGTCATTGCAAAATTTGGTGATATAAATCTCAGTAAATTAGCTTACTACGCCTATTTTCATTCACTGCTTTCATATGGGATCATATTCTGGGGCAATTCAACATTGAGTAAAAAAGTATTCATTGCACAAAAGCGTGTAATCAGAATAATTGCTGGAGCCCACCCAAGAGCATCCTGCAGACATTTATTTAGGGATCTAGGGATACTCACTGTAGCTCCACAATATATATATTCACTCATGAAATTTGTTATTAACAATCCGACTCAATTCAAAAGTAATAGCAGTGTGCATAGCTACGACACTAGGAGAAAGGATGATATTCACTATTCAAGGTTAAATCTAACTTTGGCTCAAAAAGGGGTGAATTATGCTGCCACAAAAGTCTTTGGTCACTTACCAAGTAGCATCAAAAGTCTGACAGATAGCCAACTAGTATTTAAAAAGAAATTAAAGGAATTTCTGAATGGCAACTCCTTCTACAATGTAGATGAATTTTTAGATAAAACATAAAAAAATATATAAAAAATAAATAAAAAAATAAATAAAAAAAATTTTAAAAAAATTTACAAAAAAATTCTTAAAATATAGATTGTCAAGTATAGACATAATTTACTAAACTGACACGTTCCACATCATTACGAAATGTCGTATACATGATCTAAGGAACAAGTATTAATCTAATCTAATCTAATCTAAATTCAGGAACCAACACGTTATAGTGAGCTACGTACCAGTCGCTGGTTGCTGAGTGAAGTCGGTATGTAACTGTCATATTGCTCGCAATTCTTCAAAGCAGTGATAATACGTGGGATAATTGCTTTATGGTGATAAATTGTGAGCTACAATAGCTCTGGTTAATTGTATGTTTTGTGTTTGGAAATATTCCGCTACATCTACATCTACATCTACATCTACATGGGATACTCTGCAAATCACATTTAAGTGCCTGGCAGAGGGTTCATCGAACCACAATTATACTATTTATCTCCCATTCCATTCTCGAATAGCGCGCGGGAAGAAAGAACACCTGAATCTCTCTGTTCGAGCTCTGATTTCTCTTATTTTATTCTGATGATCATTTCTACCTATGTAAGTGGGAGTCAACAATATATTTTCGCATTCGGAGGAGAATGTTGGCGATTGGAGTTTCGCAAGTAACCCACGCCTCAGCGATAAGCGCCGTTGTTCTAATGATTCCCATCCCAGATCCTGTATCATTTCTGTAACGCTGTCTCCCCTGTATCGTGACAATACAAAACGAGCTGCCCTTCTTTGGACTCTCTCGATGTTCTCCGTCATGCCCACCTGATAAGGATCCCACACTGGGCTGCAATACTCCAAAAATGGACGGACAAGCGCAGTGTATGCAGTTTCTTTAGTAGTTCTGTTGCATCTTTTAAGGATTCTGCCAATAAAACGCAGTCTCTGGTTCGCCTTTCCCACGATATTATCTACGTGTTCTTTCCAGTTTAAGTCTGAAGTAATAGTAATTCCTAGGTATTTTGTGGAGTTTACGGCCTTCACATTTGATTGATTTATGTTGTAAACAAAGTTTAACGGATTTCTTTTCGTACTCATGTGGACGACTTCACACTTCTCATTATTTAGAGTCAATTGCCAATTTTTACACCATACTGATATCTTATTCAGATCGTTCTGCAGTTGGTTTTGATCTTCAGATGATTTTACTAGACGGTAAATAACGGCGTCATCTGCAAACAACCTAAGAGAGCTACTTAGATTTTCCCCTAAATCGTTACGTAAATAAGGAATAGCAGAGGACCAATAACACTACCCTGTGGAACGCCCGATATCACCTCTGTTTTAGTCGATGCCTTACCATCGATTACCACGAGCTGTGTCCTCTCAGACAAGAAATCCCCTATCCAATTGCAAATTTGGGGCGATATACCATAACCACGCAATTTGATTAAAAGCCGTTTGTGAGGTACGGTGTCAAAAGCTTTCTGGAAATCAAGAAATACGGAATCGATTTGCGAACCTTTGTCGATAGCACCCATCACTTCGTGTGAATATAGAGCTAGTTGTGTTTCGCATGAACGATATTTTCTAAATCCGTGTTGACCTTGGGTCAAAAGATCGTTCTGTTCGAGATAATTCATAATATTTGAATACAGGATATGTTCCAAAACCCTGCTGCAAATTGACGTCAATGAAATAGGCCTGTAGTTTAGTGGGTTACTCCTACTGCCTTTCTTGAATATAGGTGTGACCTGTGCAACTTTCCAATCTTTTGGTACAGATCCTTCTATGAGAGAACGGTTGTATATGACTGTTAAGTAAGGAGCTATCGCTTCAGCATAATCAGATAGAAATCTAATGGGTATACAATCCGGACCAGAAGACTTGTTCTTATTAAGTGATTTTAGTTGCTGCACTACTCCGATGATATCTACTTCTATGTTATTCATTACGGCATCTGTTCGTAATTCGAAATCTGGAATATTGGTTTCGTCTTCTTTAGTGAATGAGTTTCTAAAAGCTAAGTTTAGTAACTCTGCTTTAGTAGCGCTGTCATCGGTAGGATCGCCATTACTATCACGTAGTGATGGTATTGTTTGTGACTTTCCCCGAGTATATTTAACATATGACCAAAATCTCTTTGGGTTTTCAGTCAAATTACGAGAAAGAGTTTCGTTGTGATAAATGTTGTAGGCATCTCGCATTGAAATCCTCGCTAAATTTCGAGCTTCTGAGTACAATCGCAAATCCTGGGGATTTCGTGTTCGTTTAAATTTAGTATGCCTTTTCCTTTGCTTTTGCAACAGTGTCCTGACCTGTTTTGTGTACCAAGGGGGATCGCCTCCTTCTTTTATTAATTTATTAGGTATAAAACTTTCAATTGCTGTCGATACCACTTCTTTGAATTTGAGCCACATCTGGTCTACACCTACGTTTAGTGTTAGAAACGAGTGGAAGCTGTCTTTCAAGAAGCAATGTATTTTGTTTCTATCTGCTTTCCTGAACAAATATACTTTGCGTTTATTTTTGGTAACTTTGGGACTTTCGATATTCAATTTCGCTACTACAGCTCTGTGTTCACTAATACCTGTATCCGTTTTGATGCTCATTATGAGCTCAGGATTATTTGTTGCTAAGAGATCAAGTGTGTTTTCACATCCATTTACAATTCTAGTTGGCTCATGAACTACTCGTTCGAAATAATTCTCAGAGAATGCGTTGAGTACAATTTCGGACGATGTTTTATGCCTACCTCCTGATTTGAAAATATAATTTCGCCAACAGATCGAGGGTAAATTAAAATCACCACCTACTATTATCGTGTGAGTCGGGTACGTTTTTGTAATTAGACTCAGGTTTTCTTTGAACCTTTCTGCTATTGTATCGTCAGAGTCGGGAGGCCGGTAAAAGGAACCGATTATTAACTTCTTACGATTTTTGGGTACAACCTCTACCCATAATAGCTCGCACGAACTATCAACTTCAACTTCGCTACATGAAATACTACTTTTGACGGCGACAAACACGCCACCACCTATTTTGTTTAATCTATCCTTTCTGAATATCGTTAGATCTTTTGAAAATACTTCTTCTGAACTTATTTCCGGCTTGAGCCAACTTTCGCTGCCTATAATGATGTGTGTTTCGGTGCTTTCTATTAACGCTTGCAGTTCTGGAACTTTCCCGACACAGCTACGACAATTTACAACTGTTATACCGATAGTTTCCGGATCTACATTTCTCCTGTGATCCACCTGAACCCTTTGAGATTGCCCATTTTCTATTTCCCCGAAGCTCTTTATCCTAAAAAACCGCCCAGTCCACGCCACACAGCCCCCGCTACCCGTGTAGCCGCTTCCTGCGTGTAGTGGACTCCTGACCTATTCAGCGGAACCCGGAAACCCACCACCCGATGGCGCAAGTCAAGGAATCTGCAGCCTACACGGTCGCAGAACCGTCTGAGCCTCTGATTCAGACCCTCCACTCGGCTCTGTATCAGAGGTCCACAGTCGGTCCTGTCAACTATGCTGCAGATGGTGAGCTCTGCTTTCATCTTGCAAGCAAGACTGACAGTCTTTACCACTTCAGTTAGCCGCTCGAAACCTGAGAGGATCTCTTCAGATCCGAAACGACACACATCATTGGTACCGACGTGAGCCACCACCTGCAGTTGGCTGCACCCCGTACCCTTCATGGCATCCGGGAGGACCCGTTCCACATCTGGAATGACTCCACCCGGTATGCACACGGAGTGCACGTTGGCCTTCTTCCCCTCCTTGGCAGCCATCTCTCTAAGGGGCTCCATCACCCGCCTAACGTTGGAGCTCCCAACTACAAGTAAACCCACCCTCTGTGAAAGCCCGGATCTTGCAGGCTGGGTGGTGACAGGGTGAGAGACACCATCCGACTCAGGAACGTCGTCCTGAGCAGACAGCGCCTCAAACCTGTTCGCAAGACGAACCGGGGAGGTCTCACGATCGGTCCCCCGGAATGTCTTGCGCCTCCTGCCACGCACTGGAGCAACCTCCCACGCAACCACGGGTGGGATGTCTGCCTCACTGCTAGCAGTTTCAGGGCATGTCGCTGCCGCAGGCCGATCGGTGGAGACGACGGGAGTCCGTTCGGTCCCCACCGCCGGCCAACAACAACGACGCCCATCGATCGCAGCTTCCAACTGTGCAACCGAGGTTAACACAGCTTGAAGCTGGGAGCGAAGTGTCACCAGCTCAGACTGCATCCGCATACAGCAGTCACAGTCCCTATTCATGATTACAATGCCAACAAAAGCAAAAACTACAGTCGCGATGCGTTCAAACTAAACTGTTCGTTAGAACGCGGATGTGAATCCAATACGCACGACAGCACAGTATAACTTTACAAATTGAGACGAGAAAGTGTAGACGAAAATCAAAATACTATATGTCGCTTCTAATCAGAAAATAAAGATAGACGACTGTCGCGACGCGATTCACACGGCGGAATAATACACTAACCAGATATTTAACGCGAATAGGAATCAAACAAAAACGCGAGCACACAATAAATTTAATGCACTCAAGGGAAAACGCACTGAAAAGTAAAAATATGTAGGTTCTAGAGAGAAGCCGGTTACACTTACAACTGATAAATTACTGCTACGCTACTGGAGAGGTGTGCTCTGGACCACGTCCGCTGGGCGACTGACTGGAGTAAACAAACGGTAACTGTTTCAAAACAAAGACAGACGACTGTCGCGACGCGATTCACACGGCGGAATAATACACTAACCAGATATTTAACGCGAATAGGAATCAAACAAAAACGCGAGCACAATATAAATTTAATGCACTCAAGGGAAAACGCACTGAAAAGTAAAAATATGTAGCTTCTAGAGAGAAGCCGGTTACACTTACAACTGATAAATTACTGCTACGCTACTGGAGAGGTGTGCTCTGGACCACGTCCGCTGGGCGACTGACTGGAGTAAACAAACGGTAACTGTTTCAAAACAAAGACAGACGACTGTCGCGACGCGATTCACACGGCGGAATAATACACTAATCAGATATTTAACGCGAATAGGAATCAAACAAAAACGCGAGCACACAATAAATTTAATGCACTCAAGGGAAAACGCACTGAAAAGTAAAAATATGTAGCTTCTAGAGAGAAGCCGGTTACACTTACAACTGATAAATTACTGCTACGCTACTGGAGAGGTGTGCTCTGGACCACGTCCGCTGGGCGACTGACTGGAGTAAACAAACGGTAACTGAATTTGGTTAATTGTTCGAGCTCTATTTTATTGGTAATTATCCGAGTATTTCCGGCTGGATAAATCTGAGAGTGAAGTTGCTTCTGATAATTTGATTTGATACGCAAAAAGGGGCTCAGCGAGAGCCAATGTTTGGTATCGCGATATAAATATATGCTCTGTGCATATGGCTTCGTATTTAATTACCATGCTGTTAAATACAATGAAGACTGTTAGTAAAAACTTCGATTATTCGAAACAGGTAGAACTATTTCGTCATTGTGCCATATTCTAGCGACACTCACTGTGGTCTATACATCGTCAGACACTGTAGGTAAGAGTTTCCATTGAGACAAATTGACAGCGGCTAAGCAATCCTGAACTGTGATGACGAATGAGTGAGTGAGAGAAGGCACACGCCACGGTGAGCTTGAAAGAATTAGCGGTAATTTGGAAGAATGCTTGCAAGCGATATATATCGAAGGTGCGACTGTTACGGAGTAAAATACCGATTGTGACAAGAAACTAAGATGGCGGAACAGATGATTTGTGTAGCTAATACCAACGAGCCTTCTATCGGTACATTTCGGACATGCGAGCATCGCAGTGCCATCGGTGCTTCTTCACTCGCAACAATTTAAGCTGTACTCATAGGTACCTGCCTAATGACATCCTTTAAAATTATGACATATTCGTGAAAAATCATAAAGTATGTTAGTCATTCACAATACGCCGATACCACAGGTCAAAGCCCGACGGGTGGAATCGCGTCTTATAAATAACCCACAGCTCCGTCAACGAAAACAAACTTTTCAGCCAAAGGTATGTAATGAAAACACACTGTTTCATCCATATAGTATCTGGCTCTCGATGTACTTTTCCGATTTACGCTAATGACGTAGGAAGGTTGTTAGAATAAAGCTGAGAATCGATATGTTACTCCGTAAACAGTCGCATATTCGATATATATCGCTGGCAAGCATTCTTCTAAATTACCGAATTTGCGATATTGGTATTTGTTTGGTGTGTGTCTGCAACATAGCATAACGTGGTAAATATTTAGGTCCCATACGTTGGAGGTATAGGTGGCATCCCTTTATTAAATTTACATCATGATAGGTTGTCACTACATTGGACTCACAATTAATTAACTAAAAAAAACCGTTGTATACCTACTTCAGAAAAGCGCCCGTTCGTAATATCTGGTATAAGACAGCTCATCGTTGCATTTGTTGTCGATAAGATTATGTGTGCTAAACTTAAGATTGTTGGCGGAACGAAATATAAGGACGTCGAGAAAAGAGCCATGAATTCTCAAAATCAGGAGATAAAGAAATAAAAAAATAAAATAAATAAAATAAAAAATCTTGTAACATTGCTGCCATTCAGCAGTAGTGGCAGCAAAATTCGCCTTGTAAAAAGAAGAGGACTAAAAAAACTCAAATGTGTTAAGACAGTGTGAATTCTGAAAATACTCGAGACATATTGTAGAATAATATATTTTCTACTCCCTGTATTTGGCGGCCTTTCAACGGTAGGATCTTTGGCAGAAGGTACAGCGGCGATTCATCAATCTGTTAAGATTGGCCATAATTCTAAGAGACACAGCAATTAGGTCAAGAGAGATAAAGAAGACATGGCAGCTACAGCGATTGGTAATGGAATGTATTTAAAACCGTACAGGAATGGACATGGGTTGTTGGT
Organism: Locusta migratoria; assembly: GCA_026315105.1. Lineage (NCBI taxonomy): Eukaryota > Metazoa > Arthropoda > Insecta > Orthoptera > Acrididae > Locusta > Locusta migratoria. The sequence goes on along the minus strand of CM048751.1, from coordinate 99,876,317 downwards.
TGTTCATAACGTAAAAAAAACCGGTAGCAGTATTGCTGCACGGATCCTTGACAAAGATGGATATGCTTAAACTCGTAAAAAAAAAAAAAAAAAAAAAAAAATTAAAATTCCGAACTTCCGTGGCATATTGATGCATTAGTAAATCTAATCCGGGCGTCCAGAGAGTGCGGAATAATTGACGTTGATGTATCGAGTGGTCACAGAGCACATTCGACAGCTTACGTCAAGATATACAGTTATATAATAATAAATTTTGATGCTTTAGGCGACGTTAAAACACCTGTGGAATTGCAAAGGTCTGTTACAGATTACTGTGACGACTATTATAATTGTTGTCGTTTCCAAGAATTCGACACATGTACCTGCAGGAATCGTCTTTTCTAGTAACTAATGCAAAAGCTGGGAGAGGGTGAATGTGTGTATGTGTGTTAGTCATTCATTCATTGCATGTTACGTCTTGTCATATATGCTAACGCTGTAAGATCGAAATTAATTTGCTTTAAACGCAATATATTTCACACTGATAGACATATCAATAGGTAAAAGGTGTAGTGAACTAGTGCATTTGGAGAAATACTGTACAATGGTATTCCGAATATTACTGATAAAATATTAAGATAAATTTATGGAATCTTGAAATTATACAAATTCGTCCACGATCCTATAAAACTGACGATATGTTTTCAGTAATAAGGCACCCAGTAAAAGGCATTGGTTTACGTGCTGACATCAAGACATTGAAAACGGACATAAAATCAGTTGAAAACACCATTGACTTTGTCCAGAATGAATCCATGGGATCAATACTCGGTTTCACAAAAATCAGATTGTAGAGAAAAATCTCCAACAAGGTTTATGAATCAGATTTTGTCATGAATTTTCAGACAGTTAGTGCTATGCAAATGAAATGTAATGTTGGAACAAATTCATACCTCGATGATGGATTAGTGAACGCAGTCTAATAAATGTTTCCAACGGTTACGCCGGATTAGCCGATAATCAAGACCAAAAAATATCCAAATATATCTTCCATTGATTGTGGAAAGATTAGACCATATCGCTTGTTCCAATGTGGACCAAAATGATATAGTAGTAGATTTTCGCTGGGAAGCAATAATCCTCGGACAGCACGTACGGAGAAACATAGTCATCGTAATGAAACGTAAAATATAGACTCACCAATGTGAGTGCACCAGTTCATGGTGGATAGGCAGCGATATAACACGTGAAAAATTTATGAGCAGGAAAAATAATTGTGGTAATTAAACAAAAGTATTGAGGCGAAACTGACAGTGTACCAGCGTAACGAAACGTAAAATATAGAGTCAACAATGTGAGTGCACCAGTTCATGGTGGATAGGCAGCGATATAACACGTGAAAAATTTATGAGCAGGAAAAATAATTATGGTAATTAAACAAAAGTATTGAGGCAAAACTGACAGTGTACCAGCTTAACGAAACGTAAAATATAGAGTCAACAATGTGAGTGCACCAGTTCATGGTGGATAGGCAGCGATATAACACGTGAAAAATTTATGAGCAGGAAAAATAATTATGGTAATTAAACAAAAGTATTGAGGCAAAACTGACAGTGCACCATTTTACAGCAAAAAGGCAGCGAGACAACACGTGTAAATTACTTCCTCATATCCTTAGGATTGAAACCAGCCGGCCGCGGTGGCCGAGGGGACTGAGGCGCTCCAGTCACGGTCTGCACGGCCACTACGGTCGGGGGTTCGAATCCCCCCTCGGACATGGATATTTGTGCCGTCCTTAGTCTTAGTTAGTTCATAAGTAGTTTGTAAGCTTGGGGACTGATGACCCCGTAGTTAAGTCCCATAAGTTCTACAAACATTTGAACATTTGATTGAAACCACAAGATGACGTCACATCTCGAAACAATATTCGGAATTCAGAATTCATCGGCCACAAATCATTTACGTCGGCAATCACTTTTCCAGAAATTAGCTTCGAAGCTATGGTATTGGTTTTTAAAATACAATAGCTTACAAAATGCTGGCTGGTACTTAGATGGGTTAGTAAATAGGGCGTTTAGTATCCGCGTGCCTCTATGATTTTACTGGGTTTATTAGGTAAAAGGAGGTTAATAGTAAACACAAAATAGAAATTAATTCTATTAGGAATGTGCAAGCGACAGTAATTCCTAGGTATAAAATGAACAACAGAGCAATAAAATTATATTGGTTAATGTGATGTGGAAGGTTCCTCATATAACCGTATCAGATGAACAAGTCTGAAATTATTACCAGTGGCATCGGTGGAGTGGCCGAGCGTTCCAACGCACCTAGCTACGGAGCGTGTCTCTTCTCGCCATCGGAGGTTCGAGTCCTCCCTCGGGCATGAGTGTATTTGTTGTCCTTAATATAAGTTGGTTAAAGTAATTTGTAAGCTTATGAACTGATGACCACAGTCTTCAAGTGCAATAGATTTACAAACATTTGAATATTACCAGTGATGAATTCATCTATGACTTTGCCATTACGTTTTCCTAAAAATATCCGAGTTCTACCAACAACAGTACAACATTGCTGGTCGATTAAAAAGTCAGTTCAAATCGAGATGACAAATAAAAGACGTAATTTCCAGAATGATTCTAACGTATTTCACGATTGTAAACTAATGAGTGTGAAGGTAGTTTTGAATTCGGAACTATTACGCATACGACGACATACAACTGGTTTGGAGAAATAACGGTCCTATCCTTCTATTTGATATGTAAGACGAATTTCGTTACACTTATTATGAGATCGACGCCAATGAAGTAGACTGAATGTTCGCTACACTTAAGTAATTGTTCCCGTCTGTACGAATGGGCCTCATTTCAGAGTTCACAGAGGACTACGTGTTGTTACTACACAATGTAATGGCAAACTATTAACCACTTACAGGAATTATGCAATGTATAATAAAAATAAAGCTGTGCAACATTTAATATGAAATGATTGAAGAAAGAACCGTTGTTGTTTTCTATCTATATAAATGATCTGACGGACAGAGTGATTTGCAATCTGTGGCTGTTTGATGATGATGATGCTGTGGAGTACAAGAAGGTGTCGTTATTTAATGACTGTAGTAGAATGCAGGATGGCTTCGGCCTACTTTCTAGGTGACGTGAGGAATGGTAACTAGCTCTCAATGTAGACAAATGTAAGGTGCGCTGCGGAGCGCGCGGTTGCTCGCCGTGGAGGTTCGAGTCTTCCCTGGGGCATGGGTGTGTGTGTGTGTCCTTAGGTTAGTTTACCTAGTCTTAAGTAGTTTGTAAGCTACGGACTGATGACTACGCAGTTTGGTTCGATAGATTTACAGACATTTGAACATTTTTGAATGTAAGGTAATGCAGATGAGTAGGAGAAACAATCCCGTAATGTTGAACACAGCATTAGTAATTTGCTGCTTGACAGAGACGCGTCAATTAAATACTTAGGTGTATGTAATTGAAAGCGTTGGAGGGCAGTGTGTGGGGTAAAAATCGCAGAGGAAGACCAAGAGATGGATACAGTAAGCAGATTCAGAAAGATGTAGGTTGCCGTTCTTATGGGGAGATGAAGAGGCTTGCTCAGGATAGGGTATTGTGGAGAGCTGCATCAAACCAGTCTCCGGACTGAAGACCACAACAACAACATGTAATTGAAGGAGCATGTAAGGACAGTCGTGGGATAGGCGAATGGTCGACTTCGGTTTGTTGGGAGAATTTGGGAAGGTGTGATTCGTGTAAAGGAGACGGAATGTAAAACGCTTGCACGAGTCCGTCTTGTGTATTGCTCAAGTGTTTGGGATCCCCGACAGATCAGTTTAAAGGAGGATATTGAGGCAGTTCAGAGGCAGGCGGAGAGTTTAGTAACTGGTAGATTCTATCAATACGTGGTACCGAATGCTTTGGGAACTCAACTGGGAGTCGCTTGAAGGGAGGCCACGTTCTTTTCGAGAAGCACTTTTGAAGAAATCTAGAGGGCCGGAATTTGAGGCGGACTGCCGAACAATTCTACATACAATATTCGTTTTTTCTTCGTTCTATATGAGAGTGGAGCAGAAAAGCAAGTAACTAGTGGTTGTACTGGGTACCCTCCACCACGTGCCTTTAGGTGGATTGCGTAGTAGGTATGTTGATGATCTAAAATATCCTGCACTGAAAATAAACTATTGTATTACAATCATTATTTCCGCGACATACTAGTTTCTGGTTGGAAACTGCATTCATCCTTTGTCCATGGACTGATGGTATCCAATCTCATTGGATAATTTTTTTTTTTTTTTTTTTTTTTTTTAGACTGTGTGACTGCGTTTTAGTTATCTCCAAACGAATATTACAAGGTATTACACAGATGTGTAGGCGTGTTCTATTCCTTCCGTTCCATTAACACAGATTTTATATACAAGATGCTTATAGCCGATTACTAACTTAACCATTCGCATTCATCATTAAGCAATTGTTCGAAAGTACACATCTTGCAAGCTAATGCTGTGACACCCAATTGAGAGCGATTAATTTTCAGTCATCACTTACAGAGCGCAGTAATAGATGTTTCCTGTTCATTAAGAACGGGGTCTATAATTTTCGATAATTCGGCGATTCAGCATTTGAATATTATGAATTATCTCGAACAGTACGATCTATTGACCCAAGGTCAACACCGATTTAGAAAAGATCGTTCATGCGAAACACAACTAGCTCTTTACTCACACGAAGTGTTGGGCTCTATCGACAAGGGTTCGCAAATCGATTCATTATTTCTTGGTTTCCAGAAGGCTTTTGACACCGTATCTCACAAACGGCTTTTAATCAAATTGCGTGGTTATGGTATATCGCCCCAAATTTGCGACAGGATAGGGGATTTCCTGTCAGAGAGGGCACAGTTCGTAGTAATGGATGGTAAGGCATCGACTAAAACAGAGGTGATATCGGGCGTTCCACAGGGTAGTGTTATTGGTCCTCTGCTGTTCCTTATTTACATAAACGATTTAGGGGAAAATCTAAGTAGCTCTCTTAGGTTGTTTGCAGATGACGCCGTTATCTACAGTCTAGTAAAATCATCTGCAGTTGAACGATCTGAATAAGATATCACTATTGTGTAGAAATTGACAATTGACTCTAAATAATGACAAGTGTGAAGTCGTCCACATGAGTACGAAAAGAAATCCATTAAACTATGTTTACAAGATAAATCAATCAAAAGTGAAGGCCGTAAACTTCACAAAATACCTAGGAATTATTATTACATCATACTTAAACTGGTAAGAACGCATAGATAATATCGAGGGAAAGGCGAACCAGAGACTGCATTTTGTTTGCAGAACCCTTAAGAGATGCAACGAACTACTAAAGAAACTGCCTACACTACGCTTGTCCGCCCTTTTTTGGAGTATTGCTGATCAGTGTGAGATCCTTATCAGGTGGGTTTCACGGAGGACATCGAGAGATTCCACAGAAGGGCAGCTCGTTTCGTATTGTCACGATACACGGGAGACAGCGTTACGGAAATGATACAGGATCTGGGATGGTAATCATTACAACAGCGGCGCTTATACCCGCGGCGTGGTGTACTTACGAAATTCCAATCGCCAACATTCTCCTCCGAATGCTAAAATATATTGTTGACTCCCACTTACATAGGTAGAAATGATCATCACAATAAAATACGAGAAATCAGAGCTAGAACGGAGAGATTCAGGTGTTCTTTCTTCCAGCGTGCTGTTCAAGGATGGAATGGGAGATAAATATTATAATGGTGGTTACATGAACCCTCTGCCAGGCACTTAAATGTGATTTGCAGAGTATCCCATGTAGAATAGGACTTGATCGGCTACGACCTGTTGCAAGATTAAAATGTCTTGTACGTTTCTATGTTGTACATCAGTGCCTACAATGTAAACTTCGATACCAGAATCAGGCACAATGCGCGGGTGCCAAGAGAGCTCGCCGCTACGGCAGAGTGACACGGTGCTGCTAGGACGTACACGTGTTAGCAGACGCGTAACACGACGCCCCCGCTGACTGGCCTAGCGCTTCCGTCGCCAGGAGTGGCACAGCGATACTGCCACTGACTACCTCTGTGCTGCTGCTGTTACGCCACCTTCCGGCGTAACTCAAGTTTGAGTGTGAAAGAACTGGTGGAGGGTGGAACTGAATCAATTAAAACATTTGGCCCCTTAGGAATTTTAATAAAATTAACAGTAATTAAACCAAAGTTATATTACGATTCATTACATAACAATGCCACTAAAAGTTGGTTTGCTTTCATAGTGAACAATTTATGGAAGAGTTTCACTCATTTAGCGACACCTTACATAACAGAACTCGCCAGGCGAAATTATAATAATTGTATTCAATCTTGATAGTCGAAAAGGCCAATCACGGTGAAGGCAGAATGTTATACATGCATTGAAATTACAAGACAAACAACTCATTGAAACATATAACCAGAAATTACAAGTTTCAGAAGAACACAGGAGACGTTCGTACCCTCCAAGTACAGTGAGTAGTCACTCTGAGCCGAGGCACCGTACAACAAAATCAAATGCTGGAATGTTTGCAAATCTAAGGGACTTAACTGCTGCAGTTATCAGTCCGTAGACTTACAAACTACTTAGACTAACTTAAGCTAAGGGCAGTACACACACTCATGCCCGAGGGAGGACTCCACCTACGCGCTCTGCAGTAGAAAACTTAGAGAGCTAAGCCACTCTAGTGTAGCACCACGCAAGAACTCACGCATTAAAACATAGATTAAGTATTTATAAAACCACTATAACCAATTAGAGAAATACACGGTGAAGCAACTCTTGGGTGAGGAACAATGAACCTTCAGGGTAAATGAAAATGCCCAGAGCGTCAAGTTTAAGTTTAACGAAGGGACAGAAGGCGAACAAGAACTACGCTGCTTGAATAACAAACATAAGTCGCATAATTGGTAATGACTAGAGCAAGAATCATATCTCCAACACAAGTTAAATAATTTCATAGTAAGCAGATTGAGATAATTGAAAATATTCAACCTCAGTTACGTAACAGTAATAATAACCAGAATAAGAATTAATTAAAATGTGCAACCTGAGCTTCGTAATATTAACGAAACAAAGATCTGATCTGCTGTTCAACATTAGTTACATAGGAAACAGTTATTAACCAGAATAGATATTGTGACGCATTAAAATGCCAAGATTGCAATTAATTAATTTATTTTTCTGACAACCGGTTTCGATGCACTTAGGATATCATCATCTGGTCACTCTTGTCCTATGTTTCCGTTTCGTGAAGGCGTATGATATTAAAATGGTACGTCAATCTTAAAACATTTAACTTTTGAACGTCACACACAAAATTATTTGAGTTCGAAGAAGACGCACTTTCAACATGACACATAATGGAGAAGGTGTTTTAAACATTTTAACCGTTTTATGTGTGACGTACCATTTGTCATAGTGAAATGTTTTTTGATAGATGTAACATTTTAATGCCATGCGCCTTCAGGAAAGGAAAACATAGGACACTTGTGACCAGATGATAATACCCGATGTTTATCGAAACGGGTCGAAAAGCTACTCCCAGCTGAGTTCCCAAAGCATTCGGTACCACGAATTGATAGACTCTACCAGTTACTAACCTCGCCGCTCTCCTCTGAACTGCCTCTATGTCCTCCTTTAAACTGATCTGTTGGAGCTCTAAAACACTTGAGCAATACTCAAGACGGGGTCGTGCAAGCGTTTTTATATACGGTCTCCTTTACACGAATCACACCTTCCCAAACTCTCCCAAGAAACCGAAGTCGACCATTCGCCTTTCCCACGACTGTCTTTACATGCTACTTCAATTTCATACGCCTACGTATTTAACTGACGCGTCTCTGTCAAGCAGCAAACGACTATTGCTGTGTTCGAACATTACGGGATTGTTTCTCCTACTCTTCTGCATCACCTTACATTTGTCTACATTTAGAGCTAGTTGCCATTCCTCACGTCACCTAGTAATTTGGTCCAAGCCATCCTGCATTCTGCCACAGTCATTAAATGACGACACCGTCTTGTACAACACAGCATCATCAGCGAACAGGCGTAGATTGCAAATCATTCTGCCCGTCAGATCACTTATATAGATAGAAAACAGCAGCGGTTCTATCTGCAATCATTTCATATTAAGCTTTATTTTTATTGGAGAATATTCTTATTATACGTTGCACAAATCCTGTAGGTGGTTAAAGGTTTACCATTACATTGTGTAGTAACAACACATAGGCCTCTGTGAACTCTGAAATGATGCCCATTCGTACAGACAGGAACAATTACTTATGTGTACCGAATATTCAGTCTATTTCATTGGCATCGATGTATTAAGTGGAACGAAATTCGCCTTAAATATCAAATAGAAGGATAATAGTTCCGAATTCAACAACACCTTCACATTCATTAGTTTACAATCGTGAAATACGTTAGAATCATTCTTTTATTTGTTTTATCGATTTTAACAGTCTTTTTAATCGACCAGCAACCGACGTTTATCGAAACGGGTCGTCAGAAAAGTAAGTAAGGATATCTTCGTCCGACAATGGAAAAAAATAGAAATTGTGCCAAATGTCCAGTATAAGTCACCAAATTAACAGTAACAAGCACGAGAATTACTCAGGTGCTCAGCTCCACTAGTCGCGAGCACCATAATACCTAATGAAACACCAAGATGCTAACAAGATCTTCAAATGCGTTATAGGATAACATCATTATCACAACTTATTAAGCGTACCAATTCTTATCTGGCAGGAGGCTGAGCATTGAATGAAATTCTAGGACTGACCTCCGAGCTGGGTTCAAGGTCACTTAGAATATCTACTGCTTTCCTACTCAAAAGGAAGTGCTGCACATTGAAAAAATCGAAATAAGTGATTTTTAAGGGGTATCACCACTTCAGATTAGATTCCTATCTTTTATGCTGCTGTACCATTCATCCAGCTGCACTAAATATTTTGCACACTTGAGCATCCTAACGAGGCAACCATCATTGCTCCCAAAAGATATCAGACGGTGCACGGCAGATGTTACCTTATGCCAGACGACCACAGCGTTTGACTGTTAACCATGAATTTGACAGGTTTTGTAATTTTTCATATACAGGCGAGGGATGGGATGAACAGAGAGAGGGAAAAGTAGGAATTTGGTAGAGAACAAGAGGGTTAATAGTAGAGGTAAAATGATGATGAACAATGTAGGTAGAGGAGGAGGAATGGAGGAAGATGAGGCGGCAGAGATATGTAGACAGAGAGATGAGGGAGATGGATAAAGAAATAAGGTAGGTGTACATGGACAAACAGAACGTTGCAGTTAATAAGTAGGCCTACTGGGGGCAACACCCGATTTTGTGGTAGCTGATGCAGTGAGAAATCTGAGAGGACAAAGGGGTAAAAAAGAGACATATAGCTTAGGGAAGTAATAGGAAGGTAGATTAAGGAAACGAGCATGGGATGTATATCCAATTCCCGTGCATATTTGGAAATTACGAAGCTTTGCATGGTACCTAGTTTATTACAGAAATATCTGATACTGAAATGGTCACTATAAATGTTGGTAACTAATTACATGACTATTTATGATTAAGTTCTTTTGAATACGTTTACCGTATATACTCACTGCGAAAACTGAATTTGTTTTTCATTTTATACCTCTTCTGCTCCAGCCATCATAAGCTATTTTACTGTTCAAGTAACAAAACTAGTCTACTAATATTTAGTAGCATCACGTAATTAAATGTGATCTCATTCCATTACTCTTGTTTAGATCTTCTTGATATTATTCTAATACCCTAGTATGGAGACATTTTCTATTTCGTTTAAATGCTCCTCCAGTTCAATTGGTGAAGGACAAGGGAATCGGCAAATCGCAATGCTTTCATTTCTTCTCTGTACACTTTAATTCCCTTTCCAAATATCTCATTGATGTTCAACATTGCTTGTTCTATATACTAATTGGATAGTATCAGGGGAAGGTTACAGCTGTGTCGTAATCCCTTCCCAAAATTTACGTTCCTTTCATACCTTTCAACTCTTATAGCTATTGTCTTCTTCCTTTCGCACCCAATGCGTCCGTTTCGTGGATTACTACCGCTACCGCTGATGACGAGACGTAATCCGAGTACATTAGTTTTACTTCTGACAGATAACTAAAAAGGACGCTGTTCACGCCCATTATGTCTCGTAAAAGGACCAGTGACAACACCAAACACGAAGTATGATTCTCTCCACAATCAATGGGCTGGGACTACAGCTGATGAAAGTGAAGGTGGAAGGAAGTACCAGCAGCCGTATTAAGATTATTTATTTAATTATGCGACCGCTTTCGGTGTTATATCACACCATCTTCAGGCCGCGTTGTGCAACTGTCAGTACTAGCACATTTAAAAGCCGCGGCGGAGCGGCCGAGCGCATTGAGGCGCTATGCTCCGATGCGCGAGGTCTACATCTACATCTACGTAGATACTCTGCAAATCACATTTAAGTGCCTGGCAGAGGGTTCATTAACCACCTTCATAACTTTTCTCTACCGTTCCATTCTCTAATAGCGCGCGGGAAGAAAGAACACCTAAATCGTTCCGTTTTCGATCTGATTTCTCTTATTTTATTGGGCTGGTCATGTCTCCCTAAGTAGGTGGGTGCTAGCAAAATATTTTCACATTCAGAACTAAAACTGAAACTTCGCAAACAGATCACACCGCAATGAATAACGTCTTTCTTTTAATGATTTCCACCCCAATTCGTGCAACATTTCCGTGACGCTTCCCCCCCGTAACGTGATAAAACAAAACGAGCTGCCCTTCTCTGAACCTTCTCAATATCTTCCGTCAGTCCCACCTGGTGAGGGTCCCACAAGGGGCAACAGTACTCCAAGAGAGGACGCACAAGTGTGATGTAGGCAGTCTCTTTGGTGGAGCTGGTGCATCGTCTAAGCGTTCTGCCAATGAAACGTAACCTTTGGTTCGCCTTCCCCACAATATTTTCTATGTGTTCTCTCCAGTCAAAGTTGTTCGTAATTGTAACTCCTAGGTATTTGGTAGAATTTACGACCTTAAGGTTTGACTGATTTATCGCGTAATTGAAGTTCAGCGGATTTCTTTTAGTGTCATGTGTATTACTTCACACTTTTCTTTATTTAGTGTCAATTGCCAATTTTCGCACCAAGTAGAAATTTTGTCTAAATCGCTTTGCAGTTGCTTTTGATCCTCTGTTGACTTCACTAACCGATAAACGACAGCATCATCTGCGAACAGTCTAAGGGAGCTATTCAGATTATCTCCTAAATCGTTTATAAACACGAGGAAGAGTAGGGGACCAATAACGCTTCCCTGTGGAACGCCAGATATCACTTCTGTTTTACTCGATGACTTACCGTCAATTACAACGAACTGTGTCCTTTCTGACAGGAAATCGTGAATCCAATCGCACAATTGGGGAGATATTCCATAAGCACGCAATTTCATTAGAAGCCGCTTGTGGGGCACAGTATCAAAAGCCTTCCGGAAATCCAGAAATATGGAATCGATTTGAGATCCCTTGTCGATGGCACTTAATACTTCATGTGAATAAAGGGCAAGCTGTGTTTCGCAAGAGCGATACTTTCTGAATCCGTGCTGACTATTGGTTAATAGGTCGTTCTCTTCGAGGTAGTACATAAAATTCGAACAAAGTATATGTTCCAAAATCCTACTGCAAATCGACGTCAATGAGATAGGCCTGTAATTTTGGGGATCACTCCTATTGCCTTTCTTGAATATTGGAGTAATTTGGGCAACTTTCCAGTCTTTGGGTACGGATCTTTCGCTGAGTGATCGGTTGTAAATTATAGCTAAGTACGGAGCTATTGCATCAGCATAGTCTGAGAGGAATCTAGTTGGTATACAATCTGGCCCGGAAGATTTATTTTTGTTTAGTGACTTAAGTTGTTTTACTACTCCAGGAACATCTACTTCTAAGTTTCGCATGCTGGCAGCTGTTCTTGGATTGAATACTGGAGTTTTCACTTCGTCTTCAATGGTTCCCTTTCAGGAGTTCGAATCCCTCCTCGGGCATGGATGTTTGTGCTGTCTGTAGTATAAGTTAGTTCACAAGTAGTTTGTAATTTTAGGGACTTATGACTCTCAGTTAAGTCTCAAAAGCTTGACAAAAATTTGAACATTTTTGAACACATTTAAAAGGGGTGATCGTTTACACCGGTAGCCTAAATTACTTGATCCTTTCATGTCAGAAATCCAACGACAACTTGATGACCATGACTTAAAATGTAAATGTAACACTGATGCTGCTTTGATCTTAAAGACATATTTACGACAAAGAGTCGCATGAGTGTAATACGTGAAAATAAGACGTCATACGAGGGTCGTCCATAAAGAAAGTTCCGTTTCTGTTCCTATCCGCGGCAGTGGTACGATCACAGTTCCGAGCATGCGAGACAGTTACTCTGACTCAAGGAGAAGAGATGTACGCCATTTTCAGATCGCTGCTGCCGACATGTGCTTTGTAATGCTTCTTTATAGTGGCATCCGTAATTGATAATGCCGCCGCGTGTGAAATCAGACGTGTGATAAGTTTTCTAAAAGCAAAGAACGTTAAACCAAAGGAAATTTATTGGCAAATGTGCGAGATTCTGAGAGTCATTCAATGGTTAGAAGATGGTCAGACTGATCAATGAAGGACGTGATCAAGTGCACTATGAAGAAAGTGGACACCCGTCTGTGGTTACTGATGAAATGGTTCACACATTCCTAGCGATTTTCATTTCTTCTTACACCTAAAATTTGTCCTCGGTGGTAAACACTTTAACGATGATGACGAGCTGAAAAAAACATGATATCACATGGTTGAATACACAGGCGGCAACCTTCTGTGAAGAAGGCATACAAAAACGTGTGCCACGCTATTACAAGTACCTACAAAATTTCGGAAGCTGTGTACAAGAGAAGTTTAACAGATTTTTGTACAACAGTTTTTTTTCTGTTTCTGTACACGGTTGTTTTATATAACCAAAAGGAACTTACTTTATGAACATACCTCGTATATGAGTAAAGCTGACGAAGTCGAAAAATGCAGGGTAAGGGGGGGGGGGGGGCGCTTGAAATTTTTGCACGGAGCGACAAAATCCCTGGGGCAAGCCCTGCTTCAACATGCCCAGTACACCTAGAAATTAAAGAACAGGAAGAGGCTTGTACAGGGATAGAACAATTCGGATAGAGACAATGAACCCTGCACTTAAACATATTGCTGCATAGACATCCCAACTGCAAAGGTGCCTGCTTCTACACGGATCGGCTAGTTCCCGAGCCGACCGCGGTGCGTCAGTCACGGTCTACATGGCCACTACGGTCGGGGGTTCCTCTCCGGGCATGGATATTTGTGCCGTCCTAAGTGTAAGCTATTCCATAAGTAGTTTGTAAGTTTAGGGACTCGTGACCCCTTAGTTAAGTGCCATAAGCTATACAAACATTTGATCTAGTTACCGCGGGTTGTCAGGAGGAGACGGAGCTGCAGCTAGTAGGCCAGCGATAGCCTGACGGCGCTGTTGCGGTCGAGTCCCGCGGTGGCGCGGTGGGTCCCGACCGCGCCGCCAGCCTCTCCTCTCCTCCATTAATCTTGGCGGGCCGATGCGGCGACGCGCGCTCGTTAAACAGCGAGATTGCCTTCCAGAGACCATTCTGCGCGCCACCAATTTGTTTCGGAGATGGAGACCGCTCAGCGCGATGGCTCCACTGTTCCCGAGCGCACTTCTATCTCCGCGGCTACAAGTTCGTTTCGCAGGTGGCCCAGTGCTACGCAGTGCGGACCAGTCGCTGCAAATGGACGCGCATTCTGCGACACTAGTCACCTCTACAGCTATGACCGAGGCGTATACGTGTTGTCTCTTTATTGGGACATGTCTACATCTACATAGATACTCTGCAAATCACATCCAAGTGCCTGGCAGAGGGTTTATTAACCACTTTCCTAACTTTTCTCTACCGTTCCATTCTCTAATAGCGCACGGGAAGAAAGAACACCTAAATCGTTCCGTTTTCGATCTGATTTCTCTTATTTTATTGGGATGGTCATGTCTCCCTAATTAGTTGGTGCTAGCAAAATATTTTCACATTCAAAACTAAAAGTCGGTGATTGAAACTTCGCAAACAGATCTCGCCGCAATGAATAACGTCATTCTTTTAATGATTTCCACCCCAATTCGTGCAACATTTCCGTGACGCTTTGCCCCCCATAACAAAACAAAAAGAGCTGCCCTTCTCTGAACCTTCTCAATGTCTTCCGTCAATCCCACCTTGTGAGGGTCCCACAAGGGGCAACAGTACTCCAGGAGAGGACGCAAAAGTGTGATGTAGGCAGTCTCTTTGGTGGAGCTGGTGCATCTTCGAAGCTTTCTGCCAATGAAACGTAATCTTTGGTTCGCCTTTCCCACAATATTTTCTATGTGTTCTCTCCAGTCAAAGTTGTTCGTAATTGTAACTCCTAGGTATTTGGTAGAACTTACGACCTTAAGGTTTGACTGATTTATCGCGTAATTGAAGTTTAGCGGATTTCTTTTAGTGGTCATGTGTATTACTTCACATTTTTCTTTATTTAGTGTCAATTGCCAATTTTCGAACCATGCAGAAATTTTGTCTAAATCGCTTTGCAGTTGCTTTTCATCCTCTGTTGACTTCACTAACCGATAAACGACAGCATCATCCGCGAACAATCTAAGGGAGCTATTCAGATTGTCTCCTAAATTGTTTATAAACACGAGGAAGAGTAGGGGACCTATAACGTTTCCCTGTGGAACGCCAGATATCACTCCTGTTTTACTGATGACTTACCGTCAATTACAACGAACTGTGTCCTTTCTGATAGGTAATCGTGGATTCAATCGCACAATTGGGGAGATATTCCATAAGCACGCAATTTCATTACTTTGCCGCAGCTAAGCTCCGATGCGCAATGAATAACGTCTTTCTTTTAATGATTTCCACCCCAATTCGTGCAACATTTCCGTGACGCTTTCCCCCCCGTAACGTGATAAAACAAAACGAGCTGCTCTTCTCTGAACCTTCTCAATGTCTTCCGTCAATCCCGCCTGGTGAGGGTCCCACAAGGGGCAACAGTACTCCAAGAGAGGACGCACAAGTGCGTTGTAGCCAGTCTCTTTGCTGGAGCAGGTGCATCTTCGAAGCGTTCTGCCAATGAAACGTAACCTCTGGTTCGCCTTCCGCAAAATATTTTCTATATGTTCTCTCCAGTCAAAGTTGTTCGTAATTGTAACTCTTAGGTATTTGGTAGAATCTACGACCTTAAGGTTTGACTGATTTATCGCGTAATTGAAGTTCAGCGGTTTTCTTTTAGTGGTCATGTGTATTACTTCACACTTCTCTTTATTTAGTGTCAATTGCCAATTTTCGCACCCAGTAGAAATTTTGTCTAAATCGCTTTGCAGTTGCTTTTCATCCTCTGTTGTCTTCACTAACCGATAAACGACAGCATCATCCGCGAACAGTCTAAGGGAGCTATTCAGATTGTCTCCTAATTCGTTTATAAACTCGAGGAAGAGTAGGGGACCTATAACGCTTCCCTGTGGAACGCCAGATATCACTTCTGTTTTACTGGATGACTTACCGTCAATTACAACAAACTGTGTTCTTTCAGATAGAAAATCGTGAATCCAACCGCACAATTGGGGAGATATTCCATAAGCTATTGTAATGTTACTTTTTTTTTTTTTGTATTTTATCGCTGGTGTTGTCACAAGATCAAACTTGAAAACCAGAATTGAAATTTAATTAACCGTAAGATCAGCAATGAATATTAATTTCTGAAATGGTTAATACACTGAAAAGACCACAAAAGATTCCGCCGTCAGTTCTCAGTAGCAATGTAAATTAAAAATTACGACAACACCAGAAAGCACCATTACATAAGAAAATAGCGGAATCAGTTCCCTGGTATGCATTCATTGTTGGAAGCCGTGACACTGCAGTTGAACCTATATGAATTGATTAATATCTTCGTTCTCGTAAACTGATGCTTGGTTTCATGACTATTAATTATTAAATTTTTAAGACCGTGTGCAATTTTGATCACTATGGTTATCGAAAGTTAAAGAAATTATCGGACTTCGCTTTTAACAGAATGAAGATTTCTGCAGGCATTGAAATCAAGTTTTAATATAAAATGAGAGTAAATAAATTTTGCATTGAGAATGTTCTTTTGTCATCATGAGACAATAGGCAACAATGACCAAGCATCAATTTACTAATATTGCTGAAAATCAAGTATTCAGTTAAATAAAAGATGGGGAGAAATAGTCATTATTTAAATAAAATATAAATTCCAAATGAAATTTAAAGTTTATTACATTAAATGATGCTAACCAGGGCTCACACTTACATGGTTCTGTAGGTCGAGTAAAATACGTCCGCTCAGTATAAAGGTAGAAAAACGAAAGACGACGAGCGATTCCGTTTTCTCTCCAGATCATTTGAAATAGTTGAATGTCTTACTTAAAACAAAGATAATCAGAGATTTATTGGCAGAGAGAACGAATGCGAGCGACAAGCGTCGCAGCTATAATTTTCAATACAAAAATATCAATGTATCGCTACACTATGACCGAGGCGTATACGTGTTTTCTCTTTATTCGGACATGTCCAAAATAACACACTTTTTTTTTATCATGTAGCGATAATGAATCAAGAAACTAGAGAATTGTTAAGAAAACTGCCTTTACGCACTGATATATCGGGTGATAAAAAAGTCGGTATAAATTTGAAAACTTAATAAATCACGAAATAATGTAGACAGAGAGGTAAAAATTGACACAAATGCTTGGAATGACATGGGGTTTTATTAGAACCAAAACTAAGTTCAAACACTGTCCGAAAGATGGCGCTTAATCTGATCAGAAAAGCAATAATTAGCATAGCAAATTAAGACAAGGCAAAGATTATGTTCTTTACAGAAAATGCTCAATATGTTCAGCATCAATCATCAACAATAGCTGTAGTCCAGGAATAATGTTGTGAACAGCACTGTAAAGCATGCCCGGTAACGACTGAGCTTGCACTCATAATCAGATCTGTGGAACGGTGAATCTAGTGATACCAATCGCACTCAGCAACATGTGTAAATTGTTTAATAAATTGTCTCTCACTGATCCTAGGACGTCGGATTGAGTGTCAAATACCTCGTATACCGGGTTCCAAAATGTCCGACAGATGGCGCTTCATCTGCTCAGAAAAGCAATAATTAGCAAAACAAATTAAAATAGAGCAAAAATGATGCTGTTTACAGGAAATGCTCAATATATTCAGCATCAGTCCTCAACAATAGCTGTAGTCCAGCAATAATGTTGTGAACAGCACTGTGAAGCATGTCCCGAGTTAAGGTGAGGCATTGGCGTCGGATGTTGTCTTTCAGCATCCCTAGAGATGTCGGTCGATCACAATACACTTGTGCCTTCAGGTACCTCCATAGCCAATAATCGCAAGGTCTGGGGACCTGGGAGGCGTAGCATGACGAAAGTGGTGGATGAGCACACGATCATCACCAAACGACGCGCAAGAGATCTTTCACGCGTCTAGCAATATGGGATGGAAAGTACGTTTCAGCAGGTGTTTATCAGCCTGGCTGGGATTCTGTAACACATCGGCGTACCACTCACCCGTCACGGTAGCAGTTACAAAACCAGAATTACGTGGCACATTTTTGAACCTTTTTTTTTTTTTTTTTTTTTTTTTTTTTGGTCTTATAAAACCCCATATCATTCCAAGCAGATGTGTCAAATTTTACCTCTCTATCTACATTATTTCGTGATTTATTAATTTTTCAAATTTATACTGACTTTTTGTTCACCCGGTACATTAAGGGGGGACGTTGATGAAATTGACCAAAAATGTCAATTTTAGATTTATTTTTTATTTGTTAGTACATCTCATAGACAATAAGTTCTGAATGTTTCAATGTTGAAATCGCATCGAAAGTGTCTAAAAATTGATTAAAAGTGTGACGCGGCCTCCCTGCCATACCCACGTTTTGAAGCGGCACTTCAATACCAGCTCAGTGAACAACGATTATGTGTATTACTTTCAACGAAACACGTGCGGGATGCATCTAGAAGGCCGTGATACATACTCTTCCGTTTTATATATCATCTTTGACTCTTTTCCTTATCTTATAAACAATAGCAAACCAGATGAAACGTTTATAACGAAGCAATTCCTTATTGCCTTGTGTTACTGACGGAGAGTTACACAAGTGTTCGATTCTTTCTTCATTCAGTTACGCCACGATCACAAAATATTCAAATGTTTGTATAGTTTATGGGACATAACAACGGGGTCATCAGTCCCTAAACTTACAAACTACTTATCAACTACCTTATTCTAAGGACGGCACAAATATCCATGCCCGAGGGGGGATTCGAACCCCCGACCGTAGTGGCCGTGCAGACCGTGACTGGAGCGCCTCAGTCACCTCGGCCACCGCGGCCGGTGCCACGATCACAAATAGCGTTTGAATAAGTTATTGAATAGAAGACGTGAGAGAAAACGACAAACCAGCAATGAGGCTACGTCCGAAGTAAGAACATCTGCTGAAAATGTGAACTTGTCTCCTAGAAGCCCCGAGTGAAAAATTTGTGAGGCGAATGGTTCATACTACAGTGATGCATCTCGGTTTATGGCCGATCCTGCACTTCTCAAAAAGTGTCTTCATGGCAAAACTCATATGGAAACGATGCCCAAAAATCACATTTGCATCTGCTGCAGTTGTCAGCAACTTATGATGAAGTTCTTCTACTTAATGATGGGGACGTTGGGAGGATAAAGGTACAAGAAAGAATGGGCTTCGAGACAGGAAATTTTATTCTAGACATCCTGTGAAAAATAGATTTACAGCGCGCCTCCGCAGCTAAAACGTTGAAGACCTGGTAAAGGAAAGAAGACAGATAACAAGAAACCATAAGCAAATTTTATAAAGTTATTTAGGTTTGTAGTTGTTTTTAATGTTGGTGTTAATGTTACTTTCTGTATCTGGATTGAATGTTGTAGTTTCAGACGTAAATTACCATGTAAATTTTTTTTTAAATCAAACTAGATTATTCATGCTCGAATATCTAAGTATTGTGGCTACCACTTAATTTCTTGAAAAGCAAAGTCGTGGACACTCGGAAAGGATGGGACCCCTCCACGCCCACACCAACATGGTGACCACCACAAAAGTTCTAATTTGGTTAGTTTGCTAGGGTGGATCTCGGGATGTTGGAACCGCGATGTTACCCGTACGGGTGGGCACGATCACCCATTAATACGGTGCATCTGGAGATAGAATTGGTCGAAAGGTATACGAAGGGTACAGGTATGTAAGGGCAGAGGAAAAAAAGTGCCAAGGCAAGAGCCAAGATGGAAAAAAACCTCTGTGACAGTGGGGTAGGTTTGAAGAGCAGTAGTGGTATGCTATCTGCGACAGATCATGCAAGGTTTGGTAATGTTAGTAATGGGTATTTTCTCAGCACCGTTAACTTTGCTAGGTTCGTCATAAAGAATCAGTCCAGTTGATGCGAGGTTCTGCTGCAGCTCAGCTCCTGTGAAGTCTCCTGAGTCGGCTGCGGCAGAATACCTGTGAATATAGCCAAGTTTGTCATGATAGTTAGACAGTTCGGTTATAGAACTGACTAAATATGTGGGACTTTATAGGTTTGTTTGTGTTCAGTGCGCTGAATATGGTTTCCCTGCCTTGCCTGTTGGTCGGATGTGAGCTCATCTGGCATTGCCAGTCAGTTTTCTGTACTGCAGGGGTTCGCCATATTTATCGTGTTTGCGAGTTGGTGGTCCCTATGACTATAGGTGGTTAGTCTTTGAGGAGTGCCTTGGGTCATTTATGTTTCCACTTATGGTTCTGATCGTAAGGACACTCGGAACCCTCCCTCCCCACTTTATATGGGACGAAGCAGTCTCAGTCAACATGTCCGTAGCGAAATAAATACAATATAGATGCGTGGTATAAAATGAAACAGTGCTGTACTATAACCACGGTTACACACACTAAACAACAAGCACAAAAAGTACGGTCTTGTCATCAGAGGAAAAATAAATCAATGGGATGTGACTCACTTGACGCTAATTGGAAGAGTACAGGTATGTCGCAGGTAAGAGCGAGTATTCTCACTGCATCCTTCTCGTATTGCCCTGAGTACGTTATTGGCCACTTTGGTTTCTTATTTTAAACAGGTTTTGTCCATAACTTTCCGGATTATAAAACATTACTCTTCAAATAAATTTCCATGTTTTTCTCAGTCCTTAAGATCACTTAGGTATTTTGAAGTCGTTCAGTAACCCACCTGAAAGACCCCTCGTCCCTTTGGTGGATCGCTACCCATAGTTTGGGTACCACTAATTTAAACTAAACTACGAAATCGATAGATCTATAGATAAGGCCGCTTTCATTGGCCACCAATGTTCCTGAACTTACGTCTTCATATACTCGTTTCTTACTTGTAGGGATGGCGAAGCTTCCAAAGGAAAAGTAAACACAAGAACCGAAATGATCGGTCATATTGTAAATAGCACAACCCTTACAAAATCACGTAAATACGACCTCACTATAGCTACGTGTTATCAAGAGAAGTCAAAAAGGCATTGCGGTAGGGGTTGAAATTTTTTGAACTCAACTTTGAGCCTCTACATTTACTTTTGCTTCAAGTTCGTTTGTAGTAGTTACTAACAACTGTATCTCTGTGCACAATACAAACTAATCATTTATTTTGCATTTTATTGCAATTCTGTTATACCACAACGTCCTCAGATATTAATTATTACTCCTAAAACACTCTGTAGAATTCCATGGAACTTTTGTTTGGCAAACATTCTTTTTCTTTTGACGTGTGTATTTTTGTGTCGATAATGACCACAGAAGTTTAATAGAAATTCAGCCGTAACTGTGAATTTTTATTTCCGTGTGATTAGTGAACCATTCACATGAACCACAGGCATGCTGAGGTGGGATACCTTGCATGCCTCAACAATACAGAAAGCTGTACCGGTTGTACAACCAAAGAGGAAGGATCTCTGTGGATAATAATAATAATTTCATGTGTCTCATTGGCTAGGTGCAAGTCTTTCAATTGGACACAACTTGGGCGACTTGCATGTCCCTAGCCTACCCCAGTTATCCAACCGGGGAAAGGGGACCTACAGCTTAATGTGGAATCCGAACCACGTGTCGTTCCTGGCGACTCCTCAGATCGTTGAGAAGTGAAGGATGGGTTGAAACGCAGACTGAAAAATCCGTGGTTCAATCGGGTTTCGAACTCGTGACCTTTCGGTTTCCAGTCGACCGCATTACTCCAAGACGACTTTTATTATTATTATTAATATTATTATTATTATTTTAGTTTGGTAGATCTAAGGTTCGCGGTCAATCGTTCAGTTCGTTCGTGCTTGTTCGATGAATGGTTGGCCCAGCTTTTCCGGCGGGCCGGAACTTACATCTCTTTGTAGACGCCAGACAAACGTGTGGTTCCTGAAGAAGGACAGCAGCCTTTTCAGTAGTTACAGAGGCAACAGTCTGGATGACTGACTGACTTGGCCTTATAACATCAGCTAATGTGGCTTTACCATGAAGTTCCTGCGAACGGCTGAAAACAAGAGGAACTTGCATTCTTTACTTTTACCAAGGACACGCAGCTCTACTCGTATATCACGATGGCATCTTCTCGGTAAAATGTTCCGGTGGTAAAATAGTCCACCATTCGGATAACCGGGCTGGAGCTACTCAGAAGGATTCGTCATGAGGAAAGACAACATTGGCATTCTACGCATCGGAATGTTAACTGTTAGATCCATTAATCGGGTAAGGAGCTCAAAATATTTCATAAGGGGTATGGATAGATTGAAATTAAATATAGTAGTGAAGTGTGGCAGCATTGTATTGTCACTCTTTGGCCAAAGACAGTATATGAACTGTTGAGCAGTAGGTGGTGAGTAGCGAGAGGACGGAGAGAGTTGGAGTGAGTAGAAGTGGAGGTACGAAGTTAGGTGCTGGTTAAGACTGCGAGAGTATTGTTCGTTAGGATTCTTAATAATTGTGATTTTGATTTTGGTATTATTTTTTGTAATGGTCGTGTTGATAAGGTAACAATAATAACAACCATATCTTAAAACTTTGTTTTAATTTAAGACAGTTTTATGTCCACCTTTTTGTTTAAACAGAAATTTCTTATTATCCCCAAGTTATTTGAGACTGCAACTTTTAAACGGTAGGATAGATACAAGTTTGAAGTTTATTTATATTTTATCATGAATGTGCTGCAAGAAGCTACTGTCTTCGGCTGCTGTCTACAGTTAAGAGTGAATTAAAATTGATTTCGCACATACTTAGTAGCCCGAATTGTTATGCTCTTACATTTTTTGGATACAAGAATTTTAGACAACTGGTTTATCAGGTAGCTATCAATATTTATTGACAATCGTGAAAAGTATTCGAGATAACAAATTAATTACACCACTTGCTTATTGTTCAATTTGTTATGACATTCTTATTCAATTGTAGAAGTGGTAACCAACTTGCTTATCAGGTAACTAGCGATAATACTTGTCTATTTTGCAACGTGCCATTCCATACAGATATTAATTACGCCATTTGCTGACAACACAATATTTGGTTTGTTAATTAAGTTAGATCATAAGGTGTTGGTACACACATAATTATTGTAAGCTCGTAACCGAATCCATACTTAGTCAGTCTTGGCTTTTAATAAACTAAACTTTGTAAATAATTAGTCACTTACAGTATTATCGACTTATACGTTTCCACATGAGAATAGATAGTACAAATTAATCGATTTAGATGTTCCTATAGACTTTAGCCTACAAGTTGTTTCATTGCAATCAGCTACTGTTATAGTTTTGTCATTCTACGAATAGATGTCATAGGCACATAATTGTCTACTTTAAGAATTGTTATTGTGTCATACTATTATGTCATTCCGCTACTATCAGTCACTGTTCGAAATTCTCTATCACTCTACCTGTAATCACATTTAATTTTGGATATCAAATTTGTGTCAAACATTGATCAGTATTTTATTTAATTAATGAATAACTTGTCTGTCTGATTAACGAATCAGAACTTGTGCTACAACTGGACTTGTCATTCATTGTTTAACCCGACTCGTGTTCTGTATAGTTAAGCGCATTAACAGGGCCATACTCATTGCAATCAGTCAGTGTCAGGCTGATTAATGATAATATTGACTCTTATTTCATGTTCAGACATTCAGATAACTTTTTACATTCACAGGGCTGAACCAATCTCGATAAGTACTGTTGCATCTGACACAAATCTTGCATACTTATATACCCAAGTTACTGTCACCGATCCCAACCACCTTATTTTCATTTAAACATATAAGTTTCAGTAGGAATCAGTGACATTTGGTGGAAAGAGGAACAGGATGTCTGGTCATAGGTGTACGGGATTATAAATACAAATTTATTTTGAGGTATTGAAACAGGTATGTGTAAGTTTGACGCTGTGTTATCTGTGATCTGTGATATAGCAAGCATCTCAGGATGTGGTGTCTCTTCGTCAAAGAGAGCACTTGCACGGCATTGTTGGTAGAGTGCAGTCGCACGGTAGTGTTAGCAGAGATCAGTTGTACAGTAGTGGCTGTGACGAGTTGCGTGGAGTAATCACAGAGAAATTGTACCTCAGTATTATCGTTTATTGGAAGGACAGACCAGACCATTTCTTGTTTCTGTTATTTATGTAAAACCCTGAAAACCAAGGTAATCTACATCGCTGCTCTTGCGAAATAATAATTGTTCATTGTATTTGCAGCATTGTTTCATTCAAGTTGTTAGCTGCCTAACCCCTTTCTCTCAACTTACAATAATTGTTCAAAGAAATATTGAGTATAGGAAAAATCATACCGCTCATCTTTGTTCTGCTCAAATTTATTAATGAATATGTTGTCTGAAGTAATCAATACTACCTTAAATGAAAGACACTATTATATGAAAATGCAATTCATTACATTTTATAGAGCAAAATAGATTCTTGCAGGTGATATAAATTACACTTTTAGACAGTCGCAGTCAGATTTGATTCCGTCAGTCGCATGTACGCTACATATCGTAAATGTTTAAAGAAAATATTTCGTACACGTTATTGTAGAAATATTTCTTAATAGGGCCATGAAAAATTATTTTTAAAGAATTAACGACATAGTTTATCCTAGTGTTTGTACCAAATGCATTTTGGTGGCGATCCTGTTCAACATTGTTCTTAGTCTGGCAATTAGTAGTCCATTTATTTAAATATACTTCAGAAAGGTTTTATCATTTCAAAAATATATTTGCACACGGCTTTTACCAATCAGCAAACGGCTTCTGGTATTACAGGAGTAGATCTAATAATTAATAGTATAATATTATCATAGACAAGATAGCTACGAAGTCAACACTGACCACAGTAGCAGAAGTTTATATGACCACTAGCTCTGCCGATGATGAAAAACCCGATGAAATGTATGTGAAGTTAGAGGAAATTTTTCGGATAGTTAAGGGAGAGGAAAACGTGCTTGGGGGACTGGAATTCTATAATAGGAACAGAAAGGGAAGGAAAATAGTACGTAAATACAGTCTGGGAGAAAGGAATAGAAGAGGAAAGTCTTGTAGAATTTTGTACGGAACTTAAATTAATCATAAGAAATACTTGATTCAAGAATAATGAAAGGTGGATGTATACGTAGAACAGGCCAGAAGACACCGGAAGGTACCAAATAGATTTTATAGTGGTAAGACATAGATTACGGAACAAGGTTTTAAGCTGTAAGACATATTCAGATGCTGATATTGACTCTGGTCATATCTTATTGGCTACTAACTGTAGACTGAAACTGAAGAAACTGTAGAAAGGCACGGAAATAAGGAGATAGTACTTGGATTAATTGAAAGAATTTGAATATTTCAGAAGGAACTTTAACAACCATTGATTAAAATGGGGGGGGGGGGATATAAAACAGTACAGCCGCGGCGGAGTGGCCAAGCACATTGAGGCGAAATGCTCCGATGCGTGAGTCCGTTTCCCGTCGGGGTTTCGAATCCCCTCTCGAGCGTGGATGTTTGTGTAGTCTTTAGTGTAAGGTAGTTCATAAGTAGTTTGTAAGTTTAGGGACTCATGACACCGCAGTTAAGTACCATAAGCTTAACTAACATTTGAACAACATTTGGGACAAGTAGAATAGAAGTACGAATATCAAGAGCACAGATGGAAAACTAGTTCTGAGCAAAGAGGGGAAAGTTGAAAGTTGAAAAGAGCATATAGCGGAGCTCTACAAAGGAAATGAACTTACAGACAACATTGTAGAAAGGGAAAAGGAAGTACATGAAGATGAAATAGGAAGAGATGAATACTGAGAGATGAAGGTGCAGGGCACCGAAAGACATAAGTCGAAACTTCTGGAGTAGATGACATTACTTCAAAGGTATTGATGTCTCCAGGAGAACCGGATATTAAAAAAAAAAAAATAATAATAATAATAATAATAAAAACTATGCCGGCCGCGGTGGCCGAGGGGACTAAGGTGCTCCAGTCACGGTCTGCACGGTCACTACGGTCGGGGGTTCGAATCCCCCGTCGGGCATGGATATTTGTGCCGTCCTAGTTCGTAAGTAGTTCATAAGTAGTTTGTAAGTTTAGGAACTGATGACCCCGTAGTTAAGTCCCATAAAACTATTTCACCTTTTGCGTAAAATGTATAAGACTGCCGAAATACCCTCAGGCTTTAAGATATATGTAATTAACCCTGTTTCAAAGAAAGCAGCAGGTACAGACAGAGGTGAAAATTACAGAACCGTCAGTTTAATAAGTCTTGGTTGCAAAATAATAACACGAATTATTTACAGACGGATGAAGAAGCTTGGGTAGATGCTGACCGCAGAGTACGTCAGTTTGGATTCAGGACAATTGTAGGAACGTGGTACCCAATACAGACCTTACGACTTCTCTTAGAAGATGATTAAGGCAAACTTACATCTCTAGCTTTTGTAGATATGGAGGAAACTTCTGACAATGTTGACTGGAATACACTCTATCAAATTCTGATGTCAGCAAGGGTAAAATATAGGGAATGGATGGTTATTTACAACTTGTACAAGAACCAAACAGGAGTTATAAGAGTTACAGGGCATGAAAGGGACGCAACGGTTTGAATGAGAGTAAGAGCGTTGTAGCCTTTCTCCAATGTTATTCAGTTTGTACACTGAGCAAGTTGTTAAAGAATAAGGAGAATTTTGGAGATGAAATTAGAGTTTAAGGTGAATAATTAAAAAACCTTGCGTTTTGCCGATAACAATGTAATTTTGTCATATACAGAAGAGGATCTGGAAGACCAATTGAACGGAATGTACAGTTTGTTCAAAATTCAAATGTCTGTAGAGTTTGTGGGACTTAACTACGGGGTCATCAGTCCATAAACTTACAAACTACTTATGAATTAGCTAATACTAAAGACGGTACAAATATCCATGCCCGAGGGGGAATTCGAACCCCCGACCGTAGTGGCGTGCAGAACGTGACTGGCGCGCCGCAGACCGCTCGGCCACCGCAGCCAGCTTTACAGTTTGTTGAGAGAAGATGAACATCAAGAATAGCAACACAAGGGTAATGGACTGCAGTCTAAGAAAATCAGGCGATGCTCAACGAATCAGATTAGCTAACGAAATAATAAATTTGGGTTCTCTCACTTTGGCAGTAAAATAACATATGATGGTCGCAGTACAGAGGATGTAAAATGCAGGATGGCATTTCTTTGGAGTGTTATCTGGTACGGAAGTGAAACTTGGACGATAAATAGTTTAGCTAAGACAGGAAGAGGATAGAGACTTTTGAAATGTGGTGCTACAGAAGAATTCTGAAGATTAGGTGGGTAGATCGCGTAAATAATGAGGGGATACTGAAATGAATTGGGGAGAAATAGAATTTTTGGCATACCTTGATTAAAAGAAGGGGTCAATTGGTAGGACACATATTTAGACTTCGAGGAATCAAAAATTTAATATTGGCGGGAAGCGTGCTGAGTAATTATAGCAGAGGGAGACCAAGAGACAAATAAGCAGCTTCAAATAGATATGGGTTGCCAGTCTTATGAGAAGATAAGGCTTGTTCAGGATAACTGCATCACACCAGTCTCCGGACTGAACACAACAAGAACAATATCAGTGAAGAGATTAGTTTCTTACGAATGTTGCAATATATTCGTATTTTTTAAAAAAGTTTTCGGTACTTGTTTCTGAGAAATATGTGGTACATCTTTCTTATTTCATGCTGGTTTCTGCATCTCCATGGAAAACAAGATCAACTATTTTAGTAGCTGTGTGAACTGCAAAACTCAATAACTGCCCTAAAAATTGTGGAAGCTAACAAACCCCTTGCAAAGACAATAAATTATTTTCTTCAAACTTTTGAATATCGAATATAATTTTCAATTGATATGACAAAGAGGACGCGATAGTTTAAATTCTGATATGTAATTCGAGAGAACCATGTTTCGGTTCCCTATCTCTCTTGTCTCGTCTTTCATTTTCCATAGTATTTCCATATTTCTCCAGGTTCTTTACATTAGTAGTCCTTGTTCTATCACTACCTCCCTCACTTACCAACGACCAACATGTAGAAGGGATAATAAGCATTTGTCTTAGATTTTTTCTCATTTATTGCTGCTTTCAATGATTTTTCTGGTGAATTGATTGATAAACAGTGTTATTAGGACGTTGTGTAAAATTATAGGGCCACAGATAGTGATGTGGTCATGCGTTTATTGACGCGTTTCGATTAAATCATTTTCAGAATCTGTAAAGTTACAAACACCAGTAAGCCTGGTGTCACAAAAAGATAGAGAACTGTATGGACAAAAGTGATACCAAAGTACATTACAAACACAAATATCTTAAGTACATACCGTGGAGGGGGTTAACATAATAAAATTGTATGGCGTCAAGGCCCTGCTGAACATTACTAAACCCAAATCACCCAGCATCATCAAAGTAAAAGGTAGACGCCATCAGGTGGCTCTAGTGTAAATGACAATATAAAACCTAGTGATCCTACAAATATTTGAGTTTAAAATGGAGAGGACGAAACCAAACAATACATCTGTATGCAGCTCTTATTGTTAAACTCACACACCTATGGTGGTGCCCCATGGCATGGAGAGGACAGAAAGGCGGGAGACTAGTACGTATTCAAATGGGAGTAAAATTGACGGATACTGTCAGCTATTATAAAATATCACTGTTTAACGGTTGACATGATAAAATCCCTACGTTACGGTATGTACTTGAGATATTTGTGTTTGTAATGTACTTTGGTATCTCTTTTGTCCATACAGTTCTCTATCTTTTTGTGACACCAGGCTTACTGATGTTTGTAACTTTACAGATTCTGAAGATGATTTTATCGAAACGCGTCAATAGACACATGACCACATCACTATCTGTGGGCCTATAATTTTACACAGCGTCCTAATAGCACTGTTTGTCAATTAATACTGCTATGGACGTAGACCTCGTCAACGACTTTATGTCACGTCTGGAAATTTCTGGTGAATATTATATATTTCTGAACTCATAAAACTGAAAAAGGGCACTTGCGTTACCTCTTTTTTCTTTCTTTTTCTTCATTTATTGCTGTTTTTTTTAAGTTGTTACTACAACGGAAATATTGTCCGATATGTACTTAACTCCAATGAATATTTAACACTTGATATTTCTCTAAAATAAGGGGTAGAATAAATGAATCATTCAACATTGCGTGTCTCTAGCTCTCTCTCTCTCTCTCTCTCTCTCTCTCTCTCTCTCTCTCCCCACGAACAGGGATCTTTTCCTATTTCCACAATGTGTCCGTTCTTTGGAGACCTTGTTTGTGTTTCGTAGCTGAAGGGTGGAGGATTTGAATGACTGTGTGTTACTCATTCCGTTTCTGGCGTATTTGCTATGCATTGCATTTGTCTTTCTTTACACGAAACGTTCGAGGCGTTGTTGTGAACACATGCGTACCACACCCGTCACTGATCAATGGAAATAACAGGAAACGCTCTGGCGGAGATTCCTGCATAGCATTTGACACCTGTATTTCGCTGAGCAATTGAAATGTCAGTGTGTGATTGGCGACGTGCTTGTTTCGATGTAATGTGTTTTCAGCATTTCGGATGATGTGTCAAACCACAGCAGCTTTTGGCACTTCAATGTATCGCGTCGATGCATACCACAAAATTGTATGGGTTCCAGTAATTGTGCCAGACACGACGCATTAACACTCACATATTTTCTGCCGTAACCGGTTGCACAGAATACAATTTAGTCAAAAGGAAATCCCAATATAAATTTTATTCATTGGCCTTTTTCTCACCTCTATTTTCATGTGCTTGTGTTGCAGCCTTTAGTCTAAAGACTAGACTTATGCAGCCATCCAGGCCAATCTAGCATGCCTTTTCATCTTGCATAAAAATGGCAACACACATCTGTTTGAACCAAATTACTTAAATCTTTTTTTACCATCAATATATCCCTCCAAAGCTAAACTGGCGTATACTTGATGTCTCAGAATGTGTCCTATCGATCGATCTCTCCGTTGTTTCAAGATATACCGAGTATTCACTCCAATTTTTCTTAATACTTCCTTAGTTACACAATCTATCCATGTAATCTTCAGCATTCAATTCAGCACCAAATTATAGAATCCTTATATCATGTTACTGTTTCACCTCCTTATGTTCTGCGTTTAACTTCCATACAGGGATATACTTCTGAGAAATCCTTAGAGAAACAGATCCAAACACTTGATATAAGTGAACAACTTTATCTTCTCCACAAATGCTTTCTTCCTATAACAATCCCGCATTTTATATCTTCTCTGCTTCGGCCATCATGCGTGTAATATCTCAGAAGGAATCACGAATCTAATTGCATATTTGAGATAATATCAATAAGCACGCAGTTTTATAGAGACCATTTATGAAGTACGGATTCCATTCGCTTCTTTCCTGAAATGTCTCTGGTCAACGCAACAATCCCATCAGATAAGACTTTCAAATATTTAAATTAATGTGATTATTTGAATTAATATTCACTGATAGTAAAATTGCTGTTTACCCATTGCTGTCTTCATTTTATATCTTCTTTGTTCCAACTATCATTAGCCATTTTACTGCTCTAGTAACAAATGTATCTATTAACTTGATGGTCTCTTTTCATAATCCAAATCCCTCATAATTGATAGATTCTACATTCCATTGGCTTCATTTTTGTCTTGATGATGT
This sequence comes from Locusta migratoria, assembly GCA_026315105.1. NCBI lineage: Eukaryota > Metazoa > Arthropoda > Insecta > Orthoptera > Acrididae > Locusta > Locusta migratoria. Next base: position 99,845,989 of record CM048751.1, on the reverse strand, counting down.
TCATCCTATGCTCTCCTTTCATGACATTGACCAGTCCGTCATTTCTTCTTTCAGTCCTTTGCTGTATCTGAAAGAACTACTATGTCATCGGCAAACTGCAATGTTTTTATTCCTTCTCCCTGAACTTTAATTCCTTCATCAATCTTATCCTTACTCTCCTTCCTCCTTAAATGTACATAGAAAAGCTACAACCCTTTCTTCCTCCTCAACCACTGCGCCCCTTTCATGCCTTTAAGGTGTATCTCTGCTTACTGAGCGCACGAAACGAGTTAAAACAATGTTGCAACCATCTTGACTGGTTTTATAGCTAAATAATGATTACGAATCCTTATGTTTACTTATATCATTCCCTGGCTATAAGGCAGAAATTTGGAAAAGTTTATGATTTCAATTTTTGCAGTTTCTACTTGTGTTTTGATTACTCTTGAACAGGTTCTTTCCCACGTTAGATATCCAGATTTACTTTAACTTTATACTATCACAGTGTTCGGTCACATCGTAGTTAACTGAAGTTAGTAATTAAATCTGTGCAAATGAAACATGACTGATGGTCTACTTACTACAGATGTTACAATATTCATTAATTTACCAGATAAACTTATTAGAATAATGGGAATGGCTTTGCAGTGCAAAGCGCCTTGTCATCCCTTAGGCTTACAAACTTTGATTTTGACAATCAGCCCCGAAACGAAAATGAACAGAATGAATCAAATTTCATTCACTTCAATAAGAGTGAAAGACGAACTTCTTATTACAAAGAAACTATAATCAATATTTTTAACAACAAACGGACCGTGATATTACACCGTCCCTTTCTTATGATGTCTTGTCTTTGTATATGTTGTACATGACTTTTCTTTCCCTATGTTTTACCACTGGTCCATTCAGCATTTGAAAAAGTGTATTCTAGTCAACGATGGAAGAAGTTTTCTCCAAATATACAAAAGCAATAAAGCAAATTTATATTTTCATTAACCTAATATCAGTCGTAAGGAGATCGTTACCTCGCGTGTTCTTACATTTCCCCTAAAGCTGAACTGATCTTTCCCAAGGTTTGATTCTGCCACGATTTTCCATTTGTCTATCAGTAATTGGTGTTGGTATTTTGCAACAGTTATCAGTTAAACGGATAATTCTGCAATTTTTACACTTGTTTGCAATCGCTTTCTTCGGAATCGAAATTATTATATTCTTCTTGAATTATGAATGAATTTCCCCTGTCTCATACATCTTCCACACAAGTTGGAACAGTTTTTTCATGACAGGTGCGCCAAAGGATATCAGCAGTTCAGAAGGAATATCATCTACTCCAGAGACTTTGTTTCATTTTCATACCTAAGGATAAACATAGGAAACGCTTAAATCTTGCGTTTCCAACATCTTCTGTTTATTGACAGTTCCATACAACATATTGTATCACGATAAAAATTTTGCAAGCTCTATCTTTAGTTGCTGCTAAGTACTTCAGTTTCATATGCAATTGCTAATATATATGTATATGGGAATTGGATATGCACCCTATTTTTTCCACTCTTCAACTACCTCTCCTCCCTCCTCAATTTGTCGAAATGCTCCTTGAGCGCATTGAGTTGCTATGCTGCGATGCGTGAGGCCGTTCCCGTCGTGGGTTCGAATCCCCCTCGGGCATGGATGTTTGTGCTGTCTTCAGTATAAAGTACTTCATCAGTAGTTCGTAAGTTTAGGGACTGATGACCCTGCAGTTAAGTCCCATAAGCTTTACCAAAAATTGATTTTTGAATATCCTCCCTCCCTTTCTCCATTTGTGGATATCCTCCTCCTGTTTCCCCCTATCTCTGTTCATCACATTCACCCCACTCCCTCTACATCTCTCACTGCACACTCTATCCATCTTCTCCTACATCCTCTCTGCGTGTATATCCTCCCTCCTCTCACTGTTACCTCCCTTTCTTTATATCCATTCATATCCCCTTTTCGATATCTGATCATATTTCTTGTTATTGCAAAGGGAACAATGATTGCAAATGGAAGACAAAACGATTGGGTAAATCGGTTGGAATCATTAATACATAGGGTATTAGTAACACCTTTAGACCTGCTGTAGCTGTGAGGATAGTAGCTTTAGTGAACAATTTATTACATTTTTAATCTACGAACAGGTATAATTACAAAATTAGCCATAAACACAACTGTTTTATTTTAAACATTACTGCGAAAAGGAAAAGAAAACCGTACACACTTACATCAGAGCTTGGTTTGTTCGTACTAATATCGAGTTGAATGAAAACTGTTTATATTGTAACATGTCTATGTCTCCAGTGCTTTAGAATATACGCTGACTGTCAGTCAGGTGGTGGAAAATTAATTCATGTAACATAAACTTTTTTCTTATCATCAAAATATCCACGGGTGTACTGCCGGTCTATAGTGTCCAACGGGCACAATATTTCGGCGATCATACATGTCGCCATCATCAGGTGAACTGACGGACTGAGCTCCTGGAAACGCGCCGGCACGGAGGTCCGCACGCTACGGCTGCTCGAAGGGAACTGGGTTCTAGCCCGGTAGCGGGCCATTTAAATACCTGCGGCCCACGGAGCGACCCCTCCGCGGTCCGCGCCCCGCGCCGCGGCCGCGCAGTGGAACCGATTGCGCCGGCGTCTGAGAAGACGTCGGTGTGAGGGCTCTGTCCGCCGTGGTCGTCACTTCGTTACGTTTGCTAGATTTACTCTTAATTAACCCAATCGCTGGTTCCCAAGCTTTGCTAAGATTATAGCCAGAGTCACGGTTTATGAGGTCGTCACTTGTGCGAATTTCAATGGCCTCTCTAACGACGCAGTCCCAGTATCTCGACGTCTGTACCAGAATCCTAGTGTGTTCATATTCCATGGCGTGATTCTCCGACAAACAATGTTCAGCGACCGCCGACTTGCTCGGATACATCAATCGTGTGTGCCTCTGGTGTTCAACGCATCGATCCTCGACGGTACGCATCGTCTGTCCAATATATGACTTTCCACACTGACACGGAATCTGGTACACGGCCGCCTTCCTCAAACCGAGATCATCTTTAGCGCTCCCCACCAGTGCACGAATTTTATTCGGCGGACAAAAAACAGTTCCAACCTGGTGTTTTCTCAAAATGCGGGCGATCTTCCCTGAGAGTGCGCCGGTATATGGAACGAACGCAGTGCCTACATCCTTCCTTGCGTTTTCATCCGTTTCCACAGGTTGTGTTGTAGTGGTTGGGCGGAGAGCCCGCTGAATCTGCCACTCTGAGTACCCATTTTTTCGAAATACAGTTCTCAGGTGTTCCAATTCCTGGGGTAGACTCTCTGCGTCGGAGATAGTGCGCGCCCTATGTACTAGAGTTTTAAGTACCCCATTCCTCTGTGAAGGGTGATGACAGCTGTCTGCGTGTAAATACAGATCAGTGTGCGTTATCTTCCGATATACACTATGACCCAGGGTGCCGTCAGCTCTTCTCTTGACCAAGACGTCAAGGAACGGCAATTTACCCTCCGTTTCAGTCTCCATAGTGAATTTGATGTTGGGGTGTATGGAGTTCAGATGTGTAAGGAAGTCAAGGAGTTTATCCATAACATGTGGCCAGATGACGAAAGTGTCGTCCACATAACGGAAAAAGCAAATAGGTTTCCAGAAAGAAGATGCAAGGGCTTCCTCCTCGAAATTCTCCATGTATAAATTTGCGACCACAGGGGAGAGTGGGCTACCCATGGCGACTCCCTCCGTTTGTTCGTAGTATTCGCCATTGAAAAGAAAATACGTGGAGGTCAAGACATGCCTAAAAAGTTCGGTGGTCTTCTCGTCAAATTTCTGACCAATCAAATCTAGTGACTCTCGAAGAGGCACCTCGTAAACAACGAAACGACGTCAAAACTTACCATGATATCCGACTCATCCAGCCTGAAGTTGTTAAGGCGTTTCACAAAATCCACGAAATTACGTATGTGATAAGGGCATTTACCCACATAAGGACTTGATATTCCCGTCAAGTATTTGGCCAACAAATATGTAGGTGCCCTGATGTTACTGACAATGGGACGTAACGGCACCCCATCTTTGTGAACCTTAGGGAGTCCATAAAGTCTTGGCGGTACCGGACCTTGAGGTAAAAGTTTCTTGGCGACACCCTCCGGTAAATCCGCATCCTTGAGAAGCGCCGCGGACCGCGGAGGGGTCGCTCCGTGGGCCGCGGGTATTTAAATGGCCCGCTACCGGGCTAGAACCCAGTTCCCTTCGAGCAGCCGTAGTGTGCGGACCTCCGTGCCGGCGCGTTTCCAGGAGCTCAGTCCGTCAGTTCACCTGATGATGGCGACATGTATGATCGCCGAAATATTGTGCCCGTTGGACACTATAGACCGGCAGTACACCCGTGGATATTTTGATCATCAAATACGCCGGGAGAAACTGAAGAATTTTTTCTTATGAATTGAAACAACGCAATGGTACGTATAATTCACAATAATATTTACTATATTCTGTATTTATTCAAATCTTCCCTTCATCCTCTCTCTCTCTCTCTCTGTTCTCTGTCTGTTATGTGTGTGTGGGTGTGTGTGTGTGTGTGTGTGTGTGTGTGTTCGCCCGCTCCTTCCCCTTTATGAGTCCACTCCTCCTGCTTCTCTTTCCGTAGATCTACCCCCCCCCCCCCGTCCTCTGTATCTTCTCCTCCCAGGTATCTATGAAGCATTACATATAGTTGCCAAATTCCATGGAGAGTTATGAATCAGTGTTGAATCCTGTTGCGTTACCCTCCGCCATACACCACACAGGGGCCTGTAGAGGATAATAAAACTACACGAAAACACACTTACTTCCATGTCACAGATTTCAAGATGAAATCTATTGATCGGTCAAATGACGTCAGAATTTACAAAGTACCACCCGCCATTCAATAAAAAAGGTAGTATGTGGAGCATAAAAACATTCGCTATGAAAAAAAATACAAAATGTGCCAAAATTTATGGTGATCTGTCAAACCAAATATATCCTTCCTATCGATAGCTTAGAAATATGATTTCTGCCCTTAGATCGAATTTCCCGACTTTTCTTTGTCAGTGTCCCGATTGTTTTCTTAACACTTTTTCAGGAGCATAACCTAAATCAAAAATAGAGAAAAAGAAAAGTAACAACGGATTCGTGAGTGTGAGATTTTTTTTTTTTTTTTTTTTTTTTTTTTTTTTTTTTTTTTTTTTTTTTTTTTTTTCTTACAACCATTGCCTTAATAATTTGATAATTATGAACGGAGCAAAGTACAAGTTAGTTACACTTCCAAGTTATAGCATTTATTAAACCACTTATACAGAAGCAATACGGCTATAACATACAATATAATTTTATTTTTCCACATGGTCTCCAAGAGAATGTAAATATTTCTCAGATCGTTCAGCCAACTTTTCGATTACGGATGCTTAGAAATCTCCTCCGCCGTGGTGGAGTAGCTGAGCGGTCTAAGGCGCCTCGCTGCGGAGCGCGCGGTTACTCGCCGTCGGAGGTTCGAGTCCTCCCTACGGCATGGGCATGTGTGTGTTGTCCTTAGGTTTGTGACGTCAGCCCAGGCCGCTCTGCCTGCTCACAAGCAAGGAGAGTTAACCGTGTGACGTCACGTGCTGTGAACTGCTGCCGCGGAAAATAGAACGCAGCAATTTAGGAAAGACAGGTAACATATCGGGTGTGAAGAATAAAGTGAGGTCTACGATATCCTAATTTTGAAACATACTGTTTTAATTGAATAATAGTCATACATTTCAGACAAACGTATACCGTCTCTATACCATGTGAACATTATAATGTAGTTGTAATTTTATGTGAGTATAGTACTGTTATAAAATAAAGGGAATGGAATATAACACAATTTTTCTAAATGTTCTACCAAATTTGGAAACATTTCTTCAGCGGTCATCACAATCACGTTTCACACAGTCACCCCCAGTAAATGGTCTAACTTTCTTGGCTATATGTAGAAAAATTCAGACATTAAGGTGTCTCGTTCTTCACCTTCATATTTCGCACACTCATTTGCGTGGCACAGGGACTAATGACGTTGTAAATTACATTTTAATCTACTTCGTACTTCTCTGTTACACACCAAACACTTTTTGCAACTTCACCGCATTGCACGAAAAGAAACAGATTTTCCCACACAAAAAGAAAAACCGATTGCTCCGTTCTGCTCGGACTCGCCATGTGATTGTCGTCAAGAGCGATACTGCTGACAGCCTTCCAGCTCCGCACTCGCAGCCCCGTCTATCTAGGCAACACTGCGAACACGGCTGTCACCTGACGTCACGAGGAATGACAGGCTTGTTCTTCTTACTGACGCGTCACACCGCCTGGTCTTCCTCTGCCTTAGTTTAAGTAGTTTGTAAGCTACGAACTAATGACCACGCAGTTTAGTCCGACAGATTTGCAAACATTTGAACATTTGAAATCTCCTCCAGCGTATTCTAACCACATAAAGACAGCCGCTTGCACGTCCTCATCATTTACAAATCATTGTCCACCGAGATCCGTTTTGAGCTTGCCGAAAAGGTGAAAGTCGCATGGCGCTAAGTCGGGACTGTATGGAGAATGTCGCCGTACCCCCCACTTGAATCGCTGCAGCAGTTTGCACGTTTTCCTGGTCTTGTGAGATATTGCTTTATCAGGCAACAAAATCACACCGGAACTAAATTTCCTCCGGAGCTTCTCTTTTAGTGATATCACGATGAACATCCTTGTAATTTACCCGTTTGACCCATAAAAATGGGATTGTTCCTCGCACCTCCAATTTGGAGTGAACATCCAGTTGGCACAACATTGTTATTTGCCCGCTAGTTACACAAAACACTACGAACAACCACAGAAACCGTCCTACTTTACGTCTCGCAGATAACGTCATTTTCCCCCTTTGCCCAAGTCTGCATCACACAGTGGACCCCTGCGGAGAGTTTGTGAAACTTACTTTTTGATCCGGCCTTGTAGCTGAGTTTGTTAAAAATATGTACAATTATGCACACGGAAATTTTCAAATCTTTCTCCGTGAAAACATACTTGCGTGTGCCAACTTTCAAGGTTACTTCATGGTAATTTCATCAAGTCGAAATAATAATGCTGATTTTGTCGAACAATTATAGGTAAAGTACCCTCCGTGAAACACTATACGAAATTTTACGTAGGCACTGACATGCCTCTTGCTTTGATGGTCAACTGTGAAAAATTCATCAAGATGGGAGCAAAGCTATGGATTTTGTCAAAGTCCGTAGTGTAATACGTCCCGCCGTGGAACCTATGAAGTTTCATGAGCTTTACCATGTTTTGAAGGTCAAGCGTACAAAATTTAATCTGGATGCGAACAAAATTTGTAAGCAACAGAAACACACGGACCCGTTGAAAATAGCTTCCACTTCTTCTCAAATTTTCCGATATTCCGGTAGATTCCCCAAAAATTTGTTTCATACAACACACACACGCAGACACACTGTAGTAATACATTAAAGATTTTTCTTAAATAACTTGTGCCATGCTTGTCGCTGACTTCTGCCTCTCTCTCTTCCAGCGTATCGATAAACATATGACATTTTCCACGTTCACATTTTTTGCAACAAGCTGAAGGGAGAGACTGGAACTGTTCGTCACTTACTTTCTTCTCCTTCATGTGCTAGGACGTGTCCCAGGATTTTGCCTAATTAATGTAAGTATGAGCTTAGTTTTTTTATTAATTTCAATAAACCCCCACAGTTAACTTGAAATATCTTACTTACTTACAACCCCTTCTCCAATCTCACTAATTTTAAAGTTATTTATTTTCAGTAGATCTAGTACTTCATTAAATGATGCTCGGGTATTGTTGCGATTTGTTTCGCGATTGTACTAGAACATTCTCTGTGTAACTTTTATTTATTTCGTGTCTATGAATGTTTTATTACATTTTAATGCCTGCAGAAAAATCTTCGCGATGTTTATGAAGTCCGATAAATTTGCAGTTTTTGGCGACTATCGTGATTAATTTTCAACATGGTCATAGAACAATAGTAAACGAAATGCACAATCCCAGCATCAATTTATCGAAGCAATATTCCAGTCATCTCAGCTAGAATCACTACAGAATATGACCGAAATATTAGTACCAGCTGTCAATAAGGTAAAATTTAGATTCCGCCGACTTCTTCTGTAATGTTGTTTTCTGGTGTTGTATTTGCTACCGCTATCATTTAATGGTGGAATCCAAGAATGTTGTTTAAATCGTCCCTTCCTTGTCAGAATTGCTCAGTAATTTTATTTAAAAATATTTCACTACCTCATAAAATTTCATTTGCGGTCCCCAACCTCAACTTTAGTACGCAACACCCATTGTAATACGAAAGCAGCATTACAACACACACATCAATAAATAAATAAAAAAGAAATATGAGCCACACCGTTCAACCTGTACTCAAATTATGGCGTGACCATTGGAAATAATGATTCACTTTTATATATGTAGCTTACAATACGCAACAAAATTACAGCTAAGATGTTTAACCTTCCGGAGCTGAATCTAAGACTGTCCTTGCGAAATTTATTTACATTTACGAAATTTATATACTTGTATTGCCAGCACCAGATTTTGTTCCTTCCAAATTTATTTGGAACGCAAAAGTTGTTCTTCCACTACGATATGACACTGTATTAAACCGAAATGATTTAACAGCCTCCTTCCTCCAGATCATAAAGGATGTTTATTTCCAGGAAGTAAATAGCGTGCATTCATTTGAAGCAAAATACAGAGGGAGGAATATTAAAAAATGGCAACGGATTTGCGACATCGTAGCACGAAGAAAACGGCGTTAAGTTACTCGACTCCACGTATTTATTTAGCTGGAAGTCCGCAGCATTCTGTCATTCAATTTAGCCAGCTGTGAGGTCTCTGTTTGTGACAACGCTTTTATCTCAGTGTAGCAAATACAGTTCTTAATATTATACGCACGATGTATTCAAATCTCTGCCTTTTCCTACAGTTTTAAACTTCTTCAAGTACCAAGAATTTTAGTGGCTGATTGCTGAGTCCATCCCTTCATTTCATCAGTTTTCCGTCTATTCTTTCTTTCTTCTTCTTTTTTCTTTTTTTTTTTTTTTTCTTTTTTTTACCTTCCAAGTAGTCGACTAAGGCTATTTAATGTATAACATGCATTTGTAGCATCTCACCCCAGTCACTTTTATTCTCTTTTTATCTGTTTCTCCAAAAATTCTATGCTCCCAACGTACATTTTCGGTTAAATGTTCCTCGATCAATTTTTGCCATTTTTAATAAGTGATAGTTAATTATTAATTTCTTTGTTTGTGTTTTAAACCGATTCTATCTGCTGTTCTGGCCGTAGGAACGGTAGGTAGATTTTCCACTTACTGTGCCTGATAAGTTTCTGTGAGTGTGTTCAGTTTCAAAAGTGTTTCAGAAACAACGGAAATGTGTGAAGTCTTTATTGTACGATTAAAAAATGTTCAAGTGTTTGTAAATATAAGGGACTTGACTGGTTTGATCATCAGTCCCTAGGCTTACAATTTACTTAAGCTAACCTAAGGACAAACACTCACACACACATTCCCAGGACTCGATCCTTCGAAGGTGAACAACCACGCGCTCCACTGCAACGTGCCTTGGAGGGCTCGGCCAATCAACCACAGCACTTTGCGGGTATCTAATAATTTTGACCTCCTGTCGAGATGAACCTCCAATTACTGTAGGTTCAAATTATGTGAAGCACCCGTTAACCGAACGGATAGTTGCACTGATAGCGTTTCTAATCCGTGATGAATTAAGGACGAGTGTCGCTGTGCCCACAGCCTGGATGGTTTATTACTATTTTTTTATTTTGCGGTTTCATACACATTCAACTACGTGAATAGTGGGATGGTACCAAGGTTCACCTGCAAGATTTTGAAAAAGACCCCACACTTGCACACGTGAAATGGCATACAGATAGCTGGAGTTGATATATTTCCTCCTCCTACCCAGGAGGTAATGGGCGGGTGGTGCAGAATGAACTCCCAGCCACCCCTTAAAGGAGGGTCGGACCACAGCTGGGTGGGGCGTGGGCGGGCCAAATGAGACTCGGACACTGTCGCTCTTGCTCGGCAGCTGTCGGAGAAAGTCGCTCTTGCGTGACATTTAAAGCGCTCTGATTCTTTCGGCTTATGGTGTGATATTTTTTCAACTTCAAACGCCCATTTCCATAAACTCTCTAGAATTAAAGAAAACAATTTTTTTATTCTTTTCAGTTCTGCAATCAATGCGGGAACTGTATCCAGATCTTTTTCAGATTTCTGCCAACGTCTCATCTGTTTTTGACGGATTTTCAAGACCATTACTTTTTTTTCTTTTTCGTGTGAGAAGCAGCTGAGAGGGCTAAACACGGAAACGTCTGCTGGTCAGGATGGAATACCAGTTCGGGTTTACAAAGAGTATTCTGAGGCACTGACCATTCGTTAGCTTGCATTTATCGCGAATCTTTAATTCAGCGCAAAGTTCCTAGTGATTGGAAAGAAACGCAGTTTACAAGAAAGGAAAGAGAACTAACCCACATAATTACATGCCAATATCGTTGACATCAGTTTCTTGTAGAATTTTGGAGCATATTCTCAGTTCGTATGTCGTAAATTTGCATGAGACGGAAAAGCTTTCTACGAACCAGCACTGGTTCAGGAAACATCGTTCATGTGAAACTCAGCTTGTTCTTGAGTCATGGATGAAGGGCAACAGGCGAATTGTGTTTTTCTCGACATCAAAAAGGCGATTGACGCGGTGCCACACTGCTGACTGCTAACGACGATGAGAGCTTATGGAATAGGTTCACATATTTGTGACTGGCTGGCAGACTTTCTAAGTAATAGAAAACGCAGGCCGCGGTGGCCGAGGGGACTAAGGCGCTTCAGTCACGGTCTGCACGGCCACTACGGTCGGGGGTTCGAATCCCCCCTCGGGCATGGATATTTGTGCCGTCCTAGTTCGTAAGTAGTTCATAGGTAGTTTGTAAGTTTAGGGACTGATGACCCCGTAGTTAAGTCCCACAGACTATACAAACATTTGAACATTTAGTAATAGAACTCAGTATGTTGTTCTCGACGGCGAGTGTTCATCAGTGACGAGTGTATCGTCAGGTGTGTCCCAAGAGAGTGTCATAGGACCGCTATTATTTTCTACCTATATAAATATAAAAGGTTTGTGATTTGCGGCTGTTTCCTGATGATGCTGTGGTTTATGGGAGGGTGTCGTCTTTAACTGACTGTCATACTAGCATACAGAATGGCTTAGACAAAATTTCTAGTTGGTGAGAAGAATGGCAGCTAAAAATGTAAGGTGATGCGCATGAGTACGAAAAACAATCCCATAATATTCAATATTCGGATACAGCATTAGTAATGAGCTTCTTGATGCAGTCGCGTCGTTTAAATATCTAGGCGTAACATTGCAGAGCGATATGAAATGGAACGAACATGCAAGGACAGCGAACAGCCGACTGCCGTTTATTGGAAGAATTATGGGAAGATGTACTTCATCTGTAAAGGAGACCGCATATAAAACGCTTGTACGACCACGTCTTGAGTATTGCTCAAGTGTTTGGGACCCGCAGCAGATCAGTTTAAAGGAAGACATTGAGGCAGTTCAGAGGCGAGCAGCTAGGTTTGTTACTGGTAGGTTCGACCAATGCGCGAATGTCACGGGAATAGTCCGGCAACTCAATTGGGGAATCGCTGGAGGAAAGACGACGGTCTTTTCGTGGATTTCTGTTAAGGAAATTTAGAGGGCCGGAATATCAAGCTGAGTGTAGTACGATGTTGCTGCCACCTACTTATATTTCGCTTAGTGATCACAATGACAAGAGAAATTAGGGCTCGTACGGAGGCATATAGACATTCTTGTTTTCTTCGTTCTATTTGGGAGTGGAATAGGAAGGGAAATGCCTAGTAGTGGTACAGTATACCCTCCGCCACGCACGTTATGGTGGATTACGGAATATGTATGTAGATATGTAGATAAGTGAAAGTGCCCCTGTCTCTTTGCCGAATTATACATTTGCAGAGTAATTCCTGATTTAAAGAGAAATTATATTGCGTTGGAGCTGTTCAGAAGCCTTATGAAACATTACCTCTAGAAGACTTTTCACGACTTCTTAATAAGAATGAGAAGGCTATTTCCACGTTTGCCTCAACTCATAAGTGTGTTAAAGAGTTATTTCGTTAATTAATGTAAATAGATCATGCGTACTGTGTAGCCTGAGTGACGAAAATCTGATAAACTCTCTCTAACGCTCAGTGTGCGGACTGTTTGTACCAGATGCAGATTTTTTTACGTCTTCAGAGAATTAAACGTAATATTTTCTGACAATTTTCTTGAGAACTGTATTCATGATACTATCGGTAGAGAAGGTCTAGGTAGAAATTAGTTTTCTTTGACATAAAGCTGTCAAAATTTATTTTATCTCTAACATTCATTCTATAGAAACCACATTTTGGGTTTGCTCATATTTCTATATTTCAGCCAAAATATAAGAATTTTACATAGACTAACGTGGCTCACTCAATATTATTAGTGCAATGCAGTTGTAAAACAAACGTAACTATTTTTAATTTAATTATATACCGGCCTTTACGATCTGTATTTTAAATTTTTGAATTTCCTAATACGGTATAACATGTAACCTAGACGTATACAAGGCAATCTCGTGTGCCACAAGCGACAGTTATGTTGTCTAAGCGGCGACTCTGCAATTTATTGCTGCATAGTTCTCGCTCAGACATCACAGCTGTGTGAAGAGTGCAGCCATGCGAAAAGGAACGGCTCTGACTCAAAGTAACGGCGATAAGAGGCAAACCGGACCCGCGGTCTCTGCGTCTCGATGAAATTTTGCTCAAGTTATCTTCAAAATGTAGCTGTCTGTGCTAGATCACGGTTTACGATTAGTTTTAATAGATTTATTTAACATTCTTTACAGTAACTAAGATGTTGATGAAATTTTGCCTTCAAAGCAACACGAACATCACTAACTACATGAGATTTAATACGGTGCGTGTTGGAGGATACCTCACAAGAGAGTTATAGTCTACACCGCTTGCCGGCATCGTGAAATCTGGCCCGTGTACCTATGTTGTAGGGGCTAGGTTTTCCAGAAGACATAGTATTGTGAATTACAGAAGGTGCATTCCAGTAAGCCTCAGCTAATTTTCGGCGTTTTTCAGGGACGAGACGGCTTGAGTGAGGATATGGACAAAAACGAAGAGGAGATCGGCAGTGTGGAGTGCACAAAATGGGAAGACAGAGGGGCGGGGAGATGTCTAATAAAAGTTTGGAACAAGTCAGTACCCGGGGACACCGGATTTTAAGTTCGTTTCAAAATTAAATAAAAGGACTATTTGTCTGTATCAAATAAAGAAATCATCATTTAAACAATTTCATCGAAGATACACACGAGAATCCTTGAATCCATCGGTTGAAATTTTCTTAAAGAGTAGTTTGTATAGTAAAAAACCATAGGGGGACGATAACGAAGAAGCTGACTAAGTAATTTGAATTCTTGTTACGTAGTAGTCTCTGCAGAAGACTGGAAGACCCCATAGATGACCGACCAACGTGAAGATTTCCAGGAAACAAGACTGCTTATTGAAGACTACAAAAACTGATTAAGAGTTGTAATGTGTTCAAATGTTTGTAATTTTATAGGGCCAAATTACTGAGTTCATTAGTCCGTAGACTGAGGAACTAATTAAAATAACCTAACGGCAAAACACACACACACACACACAACCATGCCCAAGGAAAGACTCCAATCTCCGACTCAGAAGGACGCGCGATCCATAAAACAGCGCTCCAGACCACTCGGCTATTCCCGCACGGCATCGTAGCTTCGACAGAGCTATTTTTGGAAATATATTACAAGGCTAAAGCTGAAACTCAGAATGGCTTGACGGATTATTTTTTCTTTTTCTTTTTTGTGCCTTTCGCTTCATTAGAGGACCAGTCTGGAATATAACAAGATCAGGAAAAAGTCAAAGGAATACCTCAAAAATCGAAAATGATAATTATATATACGCATCGCCACTCGGGATTATATTTGTATTTTATGGTTGGCATACCGTTCATCCGATTGCGATAGATTTATGCAGGCTGGATGTGGAACTTGTCAGGCCGGCTGCTGTGGCCGAGAGGACTGAGGCGCTCCAGTCACGGTCCGCACGGCCACTACGGTCGGGGGTTAGAATCCCCCTCGTGCATGGATATTTGTGCCGTCCTTAGTCTTAGTTAGTTCATAAGTAGTTTGTAAGTTTAGCTGTACAAACATTTGAACATTTGGAACGTGTCAGTTAAATAAAAGGCGCCATTACATAACACTCGATATTTTAAGGATTTACTTATTTATTTATTTTTGGCGAAATTACTAAGTTTTATCTAAAAATTCATCTAATGAGCAAAAGGAGTAGCCATTGCGAAATTATTTCTATTTCGTTGTAAATACTAATAAGATATCTCTCAGACTTTTGATGCTGCTTGGTACATTACCAAAGCCTTTTGTGGCAGAATAATTAACCCCTTTCTGTGACAAAGTTAGAGTTATATCACAAAATCTCGCACCAGTTGTGAATAAGATAATACTTCAGTCGTCAAGACATGTTTTGAGACCACACGGAAGCAACGAACTGAAAATACATTAAAGACATCCACCTCATAAATTAAATAACCTTTCTGTCAATGAGCAACGCCAATCTCTAAAACGTACGTAAGTTTCATTTTAGAGTTTGACGCTGCTCATTGGCAGAATGGTTATTTAATATATCTTTGATCTCTTTTCAGTTCATTGTTTCCAGTTTTTCAAAACATTGTATTTATATGTGATTTATGTGATTGCTTGTTTTTAGCACTTGAGAATGGGGCAATGTGGTCTCGAAACAGGTCGTTACGGCTAAAGTGTTGTCCTATTGACAACTGGCGCGATATTTTATGAAACAAATTGACAAACAGTTGTACGATTGCGGCAGTTTGGAATGAAAACTAGTGAAATTCACCATTTCTCCTAGTGTTGTAGCTAGGCACACTGCTATTACTTTTTAATTGGATTGTTAATGACAAATTTCAAAAGTTAATACACATAATGCGAATTTACGGTGAAAATCCCTAGATAATCAAATAAATGTTGCAGGATTATCTTGCGCGGGCTACAGCAATTACTATGAAAATGATCCCATAAGAAAGCAATAAATGAAAATAGATATAGTAAGATGATTTGTAGAGTTGTATATCACCAAATTTATAATGACCCTTATAGCGTAAGTAGCTGAACTAAAATGTTTCAGTAGATTTTCAATGTGTTTCTTTCAATTCAATCCCCCATCAATGCAAACACTAAAGAATTTACAATATTCTACCTTAGCTATAGATTTCTGTTCGAAGTCTATCTTTATTAACGGTGTCACGACGTTTACTGTTTGAAACTGCTATACTGGGTTTATCAAAGTTTAATGACAGTTCATTTGTCGAGAACCACGTAATAATGTTAATTTTTTTGTAAATCTCTAGGACGTAACTAGTCTAGTCATCAGTCCCTAGGCTTACAAATTACTTAAGCTGACTTACACTAAGGACAACAAATACACCCGTGCCTCAGACGGCGATCAACGGTGAGCTCCTCAGCCACTCATGGCACCACTTAATAATTTTCTGTAAGACGTCTTTTACAATTTCATCAGTTAATTCCTGTTTGTTAGGCGTGATAGCTAAACTTGTATCGTCATTAAAAAAACTAGCTTAGCATATTCGTAAATATAGAATGGCGAGTCATTAATATATATTAAGACAGCAAAGAACCCAAAACTGAACCTTGCGGGACGCATTTTTGATAGCTCCCCAGTTAGAGGAAATATCTCTTTCTTGCATAATATGTGAACTTCTTATTTCAACTTTCTACACTGTTTTAGTTGAGTAAGATTCAAATAATTTGTGCACTGTCCCACTCATACAACTACACTTACGCTTATCTTCAAGATAGGGAGGAGTTCAACATAGAGAGGGGAGATGAGACTAGCAGAAAATGAGGAAGGTAACAACAGAGTCAGGGGAATGGATGGGTAGAGCTAGAGGAGAAGAAAGAGGAGGAATAAAGTGGCGAGGAAGAGAAGAAGGAGGCGGCAAAAGTCGGTAGAGAGAAGAGTGTAGAATATATGGGCAGAATGAGGAATGATGATCAAGATGACTGACTTAATATCGGAATAAACATATGAGCGAGCAATGCCGTATTTTCAGCTAGCTAATACGGGCAGGACAAAGATGACGAATACGTTTGGAGAAGTGTTAAGCGATCGGAAGAGAGAACAGGGGAAGGAGTTTACGGTGGATATCCAATTCCAATGCATATTTAGCAGTTGAAAATCATTGCCAAGTTCGCTAGAAACCTAATAAAATGGGAGATAGCGTCAGTGTTTACTTTTTTCCTGTATTGCTTACATTCAGCTTGGTACATTACAAACGGCCTTTGGCAGAAGGGGTAGAGATCAGTATACCTTATCCCGTATTCACTTTTCTTTATCTGAGATTGATTTATTTCTTTGTATAACGAAGGAGAAAGCGCGACTTTTATCACAGTCAGTCCGCCATTTCATCTAATCTTATTAAAATCTCATCTTAAGTGGATTCTTGAAGATAGGAATCTTCTTCTTTCCTCAGGAAATGAATGTGAGTGTGATTATCGCTACTTGAATATATATTTACAAGTGAAAGAAAAGTAATTTATAATTTTTATAAGAAAATCTCAGTAGTTTTATGTGTTTGATCTGTAATGAACGTATTGGCGTCTTACAACATTATTGTGAGCAGTATTAATGATATAAAAATTTTTAATATTCAGATGGAGCTACTATTCACGTTAAATACGTAATAACCTGCTGTCATTTCTTTCTCAGAACGAAGTCCGATTTGTGCAGCATCTATTAAGAAAGTGTTGGGCAAAAATAGTTTCGTGCAGACTCTACGCACGTTAACTACTCACAATTATTCTATTTCTTCTATACTGTGTTCAAATGTGATTTTCAACGTTTTTCTACAACTGATAATTTTTTTCAGTTATAAATGGTCTCCCGGGGAGAAAAGGATACAAATTGTTGTTGTTGTTGTAGTCTTCAGTCCGCAGACTGGATTGATGCAGCTCTCCACGATACCCTGTCCTGTGCAAGCCTCTTCATCTTAAGATAAGAACCTAGATCCTGCTTTCTGTATTCGTCCCTAGATCTCCCTCTACGATTCCTTCCCAACCCATTTCTTTCTAATGCTAAGTTGACTATTCCTTGATGTCTTAGAATGTGTCCCACCAACCTCTCCCTTCACTTAGAATTTGCGAGAAACTCCTTTTCTCCCCTATTCTGTTGAACACGTCCTTATTAGTTGCACGATCTACTCATCCAGTCTTCATCATTCGTTTGTAACACCACATTTCAGAAGCTTCTACTATCTTTTTGAACTTCTTATCATCTACGTTACATACAATGCAACACTCCAGACAAATGCTTTCAGAAAGGACTTCGTAATATTTAAATTTAATATTGAACGTAAAAAAAATTTCGCTTCTTCAGAAACGCTTTTCTTTCCATGGCAATTCTGCATTTTACATCGTCTTTGCTTCGGCAATCAGAAGTTATTTTGCTACTCAAATAACAAAACTCATCTACTACTTTTATTGTCTCATTACCTAATCCAATTCCTTCAGCATTGCCTGATTTTCTGAGACAACATTCCATTACACTAGTTTTGAATATGTTCATCTTATACCTTCCTTTCATGACCCTTATAATGTAACTGCCATGGTGTTTAAGGTTTATGGAAAAGTTTAACTTTCAGTTCAGAATTTATTTATTAAGTAGTTCTTAAGTCAGGAATGTGCTCAAAATGGTCAAAATTTCGTAATAATGCTTTCAGAGGCCGAAATTTCTGAGTAAGTCATAGAAATAACTTTAATTCTTCAAATAATTGGGAAAATAGAATGGGAGCTGTTGGCGGCAGTTACACTATAAAAAGTGACGGATTTTTCTTTTTTAAACATACATCAGCTCATTATTTTGGTTGCTGTAATAAAAATTGATGTTCATTCAGGGAAAACGCCGTCATACATGGGATTTGACTAGTTACGTGGTTTGTTTGTGCAACGGACCGTGCCTTATATTTTACTTTAGTCTCCAAACGGAGTTGCGGGACAATTATTACGCGGAAAATTATCGGACTTAGATATTTAATATTTAAATATGGTTGCAGGATTTAGGAGGCGGTTAATTTTGAAAGGGAAAGATGTGGTTTAAAAATTAATAAAAACTTGCAACAACCACTGCACGAAATCTCGTCACCACAAACCTTCAATGGGCGGAAATTTTTACGCCAATGTTGCATGTCGGGATGTTAAATGAATGAAAACTCGTAATGTTAAATTTATATCTCACGGTATATTTCACAAATAAGAGCACTATACTCACTTTATACAGTACATATATCACAGGAGCCGCTAATGATACGTCTTAACTAATCAGTGGACGACACAGAAAGACGAAGCCGATCGTTGTTCTTTCTCTCGTGTCAGAAAAACAAGGGAATTTGTCTTAAGATTCAGAGAGAGAAAAACGCTCCTTGATTAAAATGTATCTTAGGCTAACCAATAATTTTATTTTTATCGTTTCACCCTGCCCTTTCTGTTTAATTGCTCTTCCAGGTCCTTTGCTGTCTCTAAAAAAATTACTAGGTCACCAGCGTACCGCAATATTCCTTCTCCCTGAACATTATCCGAGCGAAGTGGTGCAGTGGTAACGCACTGGACACGCTTTGGGGAGTACGGTGATTCAAATCCTTCTCCGGTCATCCAGATTTAGGTTTTCTCTGGTTTCCCTAAATCACTCCACGTAAATGCCGGTTCCTTTCAAAAGGCACAGCCAATTTCCTTCCTCGAGCTTACCCAAACCTCCGAGCATATTCCGAGCTGTGTGTAACTTATCAGTTTTGTCTTTCATTGAGCCTAGGACATCTCTTATTTTATTGTTGCCGCGAAATATAGTTTTGATGCACTCTCGTGAAACGTCGGTGAAATATTTGATATATTGACGACGCGGTCCAATACCCAGAAGAGTTTTATCAACAACGACAACGGCCGCGGAAGCCTTCGTTTTCATTTAACTCGACTCTGTCCACCTTAATTACGGACCAGGGGCTTCAGATGTATATCTTGTAACGAAAAATAATACCATAAGCTGTGTTTTATTTAGCAACCAGTTAAGACGGTCAATGACGTCATCTTCAGGCCCTTAAAATAAGAAACCTGCGTATTGCTGGATTACTGTGAATGTAACTGGTATCGCATATTCGTCCAATATTACAGCAACATGTTGCTGTAACACTGGACGAATGTGCGATACCAGTTATATTGACTGTATTCCAGCAATATGAAGGTTTCTTATTGTAAGGGCCTGAAGATGGTGCCATTGACCGTCGAAACTGGTTGCTAGAAGAAATGTTTCACCAATGTTGTTTAATCTATAAGGAAGGGAGCTTAGTGTTTAATGTCCCGTCGACAGCTCGGGCATTAGTAGAAAATCAGGGAAGCAATAGAAATAGCTAAGCGACGCGGTAATATGAACAGAGAAGACGGGTATAGACTTCCGGCGTCTTGGCTGCCAGCAGTAGCAGCGCTTCGCGACGACACCGCGGGCAGTGCAGTCCGTAGGGCCCCGCCCGGAGACAACAGCGGCCGCGCGTACACAGGGCAAACAGCACGCTCTAGCCGGCGCTAGGCAGCAGTGCTACGTCACTGCTACCACCGCTCCTCATTCGCCAGTTTCAACCAATGAAAAACATTACTGAAAACACCAATGAAAGACTTTCTTTTCCACCAATAGGAACAAATAAAGGAAACCACCAATCATAACTGTCAACATTCAATATTTAAGACACCAGCTTTCCCTCATCCAGCAGTAAACTTAACACGCAGAAGATGGCCGCTTGCAATAGTGGCCGAAACGTCGGTGAAATATTTGATATATTTACGATGCGGTCCAATAACCACAACAGAGTAAAATTAGTCTACAGCTCTGTCTTACTGCCTTCCCATCCACTGTGGACCTTTCATGAACAACGTCTCTAATAACTGTACAAGTTGAATATAATTCTTCGCTCCCTATATTTTACCCCTGCTACCTTCAAGTTATAGTGGGTACAATAAATGTCGTATTATAGCATTTCCTGCCTCCCCATCGTATTTATATATATACAGGGTGTTCCACTCAACTGTTTCAACCCAGATATCTCTGAAACTTCAAAAGATATTGAAAAACGACTTTTACGGTCATGAACGTACGGCAGGGGCTCATGAAAGCAGATACTATGAGACAGTCTAAAACGTGAAGAAATATTTTTTTCAACACAAAACTGTGTTTGTAAATGGATACTTCACATTATTTCTTAAGCAATCGATAGAATGAAAAATCACAAAAAGATTGGCGTCGGTTGCATCGCGATGCGTCAATTACATCCAAAGAAACTGCAAAAGCGAAGTTGACGTTTGAAACACATGAGGCGCGATGATAGCGCGTGTCCGAGCCTCAAGCGAAACTCACGGTTGTCTCGGACACGCGCTAGCAGCGCGCCTCATGTGTTTCAAACGTCAACTTCGCTTTTGCAGTTTCTTCGGATGTAATTGACGCATCGCGATGCAACCGACGCCAATCTTTTTGTGATTTTTCATCCTATCGATTACTGAAGAAATAATATTTTTGTATTCCATCCTCGTCGCCACTTTTGTATCCCATCCTCGTCGCCACTTTTGTATTCCATCCTCGTCGCCACTTTTGTGTCTCGTTTCCGCCGTTTGTCCTAGGTGTCGGTGGCCGAGTAGAGAGAGACCGACACGGGGAAATACGATGCACACGTGTGTTGGTGAGAGTATGAGGTGCCCAGCAAATGGGACAGCAGAAACTGGAAACACTAAGCTAGATTAGAACAAGTTGTATATTTCGTAGAAATATGATAATACTTATCTTTTACAAAGTTTATGACTGCCAGCTAAGTGTACTGCTGAGACATAGGTTAACTAGGTAGAGGCCTGCCTACTGATGAGTCCTAGTGCCTGTCCCCAAGTGAACGGTGCAGTTCAGTGGTGGCCACGAGCGGAGTTGCAGCAGAGGGCGCTCGTGGCTGACGTCTTAAGAACGCCGTGCCGTGCGTGCATGGCGGAGCGCGCCGAAAGTACGTGGCGCGCACTTCAGACTTGTGCGACACCACAAATATGGGGTATCCATTTTAAAAAAAAGAACACAAGCTTGTGTTGAAAATAATATTTCTTCACGTTTTAGAGTGTCTCATAGTACGTACATCCATGAGCCCCTGCCGTACGTTCATGACCGTTAAAGTCTTTTCTCAATATCTCTTGTAGTTTCAGAGATATTTGTGGTGAAACAGTTGAATGGGACACCCTGATAATTCGAACCCTCGACTAGGTAGGAAACGTTATAAGTTCAGGAGTGGGCGATCGACTAGCCACTAGTAGGAAGCCATTATTGCTGAGACACGTTCGCCGACGTATGCTTAGTCCTGAATAGCACCAGCCGACCAACCGCACACCACCCCCACGACCAGTACGCGCACGGCCTGCCACGGTGGGCCATCCGTCTGCACCGCACCGCAGCAGCCTCGCCATCACTCGCAGCACCACCGCCACCCCCTCCCAATGTAATTCCCCGCCACAGTAATTAAACGCCGTACCACGGAAGCGCCCTCTGTTGGCAGCAGAGAAGTGTCTCATCAGTCTGGGGTGCGCGCCCGACCTATCTCGCACGATGACTTTCAGCAAATGGTCTCGTCACATCTTGGGTTACGACAACATTGTTATTGTTGTGGTCTTCAGTCCGCAGACTGGTTTGATGCAGCTCTCCACGCTATCCTGAGCAAGCCTCTTCATCTCCTCATAAGACCTGCTACCTACATCCATTTAAATATGCTTACTGTATTCATCTCTCGTTCCCCCTCTGCAATTTTTACACGTCAAACTTCCCTCCAATCCTTGGTCTCTAAGAATGTGTCCTATCAATCGATTCCTTCTTTTGGTCAAGGTATGCCAGATATTCCTATTCTCCCTAATTCTGTTCAGTCCCTCCTCATTAGTTACGCGAACCACCTACCAAATCTTCTGCTTTCTTCTGTAAAACCACATTTCAAAAGCCTCAATCCTCTTCCTGTACGCACTGTTTATCTTCCATTTTCACTCCCATACAAGGCAACACTCCACACAAATGCTTTAGGAAGGTCTTTCGTATGTTTAAATACTATTCGATGTTAAGAAACTTCATTTTTTCAAAAAAGTTTTCTTCCTACAGCCATTCTACATTTTATATCTTCTGTATTGCAACCATCATGTTATTTTACTGCCCAAGTAACAAAACTCATCTACCACCTTTATTGTTTCGTTACCTAGTCAAATTCTTTCAGCCTCGCCTGATTTTCTTAGTCTGCATTCCATTAGCCGCGGTGGAGTAGCCGAGCGGTCTAAAGCGTCTCGCTGCGGAGCGCGCGGTTGCTCGCCTTGGACGTTCGAGTCCTCACTGGGGCATGGGTGTGTGTGTTTGTCCTTAGGGTAATTTACCTAGGTTTAAGTAGTTTGTAAGCTACGGACTGATGACCACGTAGTTTGGTCCGATAGATCTACGAACATTTGGACATTTGCATTCCATTAACCTTGTTTTGCTCTTGTTAACGTTAATCTTATACACACCTTTCAACACACTGTCCATTCCGTTCAACTGCTCTTCCAGGTCCTTTGCTTTCTCTGACAGAATTACAATGTCATCGGAAAAACGCAATGTTTTTATTTTTTCACCCTGAACTTCAATTCCTTCTCCAAATTTCTCCTTGTGTTGCTTTATAGCTTGCTCAGTGTACAAACTGTATAACATTGGAGAAAGGGTACAACCCTGTTTATTCCCTTCCTAATCTCTGCATCTTTCTCATGCCGTTCTACTCTGATAACTGGTCTAACATTATAAAAGTCAAAAATAAACTACGGACGACGCTATTGCAAAGGGTGGAAACGAAGTGGCTTTATTTTATATATTATGACAGTGTAGAGCTCAAGAGTTGTAGTTTATTCAGTTTCAACACAAAGTTGGCCATCTATACGGTTTCTCTGCATGATGTCGTGAAGCGCCGCCGTAGCTGCGAGTCCTCAAGTGCTGTCACTGCTAGAGATTTGAGGACTCGCAGCTCTTGTGCCACTCAGTACCTTCTTGGAAAGAAACCCTGAAGGTGGCCCAACACGGATTGAAATTTGTTGGTAATAAACAACCAATCTTGCGCTTTCGGCTGTTTTTATATATAAAATTATCATAACAATTCCAAAAATGAATGGCCATATTCTTCAAACAGAGATTCAAGAGCATTGATAAGTGAAATCCACAACTTGTGGAGAAAAGTCAGGTGAACGATCGTGATCTCTGATGCAATTCATGCGCTGCAACTGCTGCTCAAATCCTTTACGGGATCAAGTACCATAAACATTATATATATGGTAAGGTACTTTAATCAGATACTAGCAAACCCGGCAGTAGCTAATGTATATGTGATATACAGGGTGTTTCACTAAGTGTTTTTGCCTGTGTAACTTATAAAACAATAGGTGACGGGAAAGTTTAATGCGGTGGGACGACACAAGAAATATTACACTTTCTGCGGAGCTATGAACATAGTTTATTGTATCATTTTCCAAAGAGTTACATCACAAAGATATAATTTTTAAATGGAACAATAGCTTTTTTTCTATCGTGCATTGGATTCGTTGAAACCAGCTGCGTCCAAATCAATTTAAACTACATTCCTATCACTGTTAGTTTGGGAGCTACAACCCTTCAAAATTTCAGGGGCAGATACCACAAACGCTGCGTTTTTATGCAATGCGCCTTCTAAATGTGGTGCGGCCGAGTTGTAACGTCGCCGGTGTCACGGAGCGAGAAGCTTCCTCTATGCACTGTTAGACTGCCGACTGTCGCCGCACACGGCCGTATACCCTACACTTGGAGCCACACAAACAACCGGGGCTCAATATACCACAGTTACTCACATCGGATGACGATGGCATACACGAACAACGAGTACGTTGACATGTTGCTGATGCTCGGCGAGTGCCGACACGATGCCACCGAAGCAGCTACGGCGTATGCCGTGAGATCTCCTAGGCGAGGAGCCCCGGCAGCCATTACGTTCGTAAGTGCCGAACAACGACTTCGGGAAACAGGCAGCTTGGTAATTTGCCGCAGTAACAGACGAAGACCTGCAAGAAGTGAGGAGACGGAGGTGTTTGTTTTAGCTACACTAGACCACGATCCTCATGTCAATTTACGACCCGTTGCTGCAGTCGCTGGTATCAGTCTCACATCTGTGTGGCGTATAGTACACGGCCACAGGTTTCACCCGTACCGCCTGTCACTGACCCAGGAGCTGCATGCGAACTATTTCCGTGCAAGAGTGACATTCTGTGAGTGTGCTATGCGTAATTTCACGCAGGAGTCTTTACAAAGTGTTATGTTCTCTGATGAGCCCACGTTCACAAATTATGGAGCAGTGAATCGCCATAACATGCACTACTGGGCCGCGGACAATCCTTGGTGGGTACGACCTGTCAACCGTCAACGTAGGTGGTCTGTTAACGTGTGGTGTGAAATCCTTGGGGATGAAATCATCGGTCCACACTACTTTCCAGGTACACTGACAGGTGAGTTACATCGCACTTTTATAGACGACAGTTTGGGTGGTCTCCTTGAACATGTGTGTCTACACACGAGAGTCTATATGTGGATGCAGCACGATGGTCACCCAGCCTATTCTGTGCGTAATGTTGTGGAAGAACTAAACAACAGTTTTGCAGGATGATGGTTGGGGCGCCACGGGGCATAACAGCTTTCAGATAATTGCAGAACGACATGTTGACCATAGCTGTTTATTAATTCTCAATGCTACCGGTTTAGGTTATTTACCATTGTCAATCGTTAGCAGAGAGATGTTAAGCAAGTAGCTAATCTCTGCTAACCGAAACCGGTAGCACTGAGAATTAATAAACAGCTATGGTCAACATGTCGTTCTGCAATGATTTAACACCAGTAGATTTCTTTTTGTGGGGATATCTAAAGGATCGTGTTTGTGTCACTGAGCCCACATCCCCAGATGATCTAAAACGGCTCATCGAGGACGCATGTCGCTCCGTCACACCGGCGATGTTACATCTCGTCTGCAGATCCTTTCGACGGCGCATTGCATTATGCATTGAGGAACATGGACACTCATTTGAACATCTCATGTAAATCAACTTCCCACCGCCATAACATGCATCACCCACCACACAGCCCTGTATTATGTACAGCGTGTGGTATCTACCCCTGAAAATTTTAAGGGTTGTAGCTCACAAACTAACAGTGATAGGAATGTAGTTTAAATTGATTTGGACGCAGCTGGTTTCAACGAATCCAATGCACGATAGAAAAAACTATTGTCCCATTTAAAAAATTATATCTTTGTGATGTAACTCTTTGGAAAATGATACAATAAACTATGTTCATAGCACCGCTAAAAGTGTAACATTTCTTGTGTTGACCTACCGCATTAAAATTTCCCGTCACCTATTATTTTATAAGTTACAGAGGCAAACACACTTAGTGAAACAACCTGTATACCCTGCTCTCTTCTTCTTCCTACGTCGATCCCTTTCTCCCCCCCCCCCCCACCCCTGCTTCTCCATCACTTCCTCCCTCCTTCCTTTATCCATCACCTCCTCCCCCTCCCTTGACACCCTCTTACCCCACACCATATCTATCTCCTCCCCTCTCCTCTCTGCGTCTATATCATCGCCCCTTTTTAAATCCATATCATTCCCCATTCTCTATCTCCTCCTCCCCCTCTGTCTGCTCTTATTTATTGTTATTGCAATGGTAACTCTGATTTGAAACAGGTTATTAGACGGATCGTCCGAGCTGCTATATCTTTGAGGTTAGTAGCTTTCATGGCCGTACATTTAATAGTTTTATTGTACGAAAAGATATGATTGTAAATTTAGGCATAAAAACAACTTTCCTGCTTTATGTTAAAAATGACTGGAAAAAGAAAAACAAAACCGCACATTTTACAGCTCAGTTTAGCTTGCTTTTCTCGCAGCGAGCATAACAGAAATGCTTTTTATAACATGTATATCTTCTTAAGAGTCTTTTAATTGAAAACAAACTAATCGCAATATCATCATACTTTAAAGACAGAAATAAAACAATTAATTTAAATACAATAAGTGGAATACGACGTTCCGAAAGTGCTTTGCGTTCATTGTAACGCTTGTTGATGAACGATATTTTGTGTCTTACCATCCCGAGTGAAAGCAAACATTGCCAAGTCTCGAACACGCCGCGTACAACTGCCCACGGAAAAAAACATGGCGCCGCGCGGGAGTAGCCGAGCGCTCTGGAGCGTCACGTTGCAGATCGCGAGGCCTCCCGCGTCGGAGGTTCGAATCCTCCCTCGGTCATGGATGTGTGTGTTGTCCTTGGGTTAGTTAGTTTAAGTAGTTTGTAAGCTACGGACTAATAGCCGCGTAGTTGAGTGCGAAATACAAACATTTGATTTGAAAAACACGCCAATTCAAGATTTATTCCACAAACTTCCAACGGCTGGCCTTGCGTTTTGTTAATCGTCATTGCGAATGAAGGCGAACGGGAAATTGGACACGCTTAAAATTGAAATGGCAACTCGGTTAGAATCAGAGGTATTCTTGGAATCGGAATATCCTCCCCTTTGAACTTTCCTACGATTATCGTTGCTGGCACATCCAATGAATTCAGGAGTTCTGTTGGATAATTGCCGACTTCATCAAGATCGGTAATAGAATCGATCGAAGTAAATGAATACAGTTGGTCAGCGATTTGGCTTTGAATATTTATGTTCAAATCGTTTACGTCCTTTTTTTCGCTGTCAAAATGGCTCGTTCGATCAATCAAATATATGATTTATGTAATTGGCAGCAATATTCTGGAACACATGTGTGATCAGTTGTTCTTTTCATGTTGTCTTAGGCGTATTTTGTTTGCTCCGCTACAGCGTATTTGGTCGCTAGGCTACTAACAAATGGATAAGCTGGTTGTTGGAGAATCTAGAAAATGATAAGAGCTTGAAGCGAACTTTCATTTTTCTCAAATTCTGATATTTTCCGGTAGATTTTCCAAAAATATTCTTGCATATAAACCTTGTTCTGAGAATTACGAACAAAACAAAGAAAAGATCAGCCAAATCGGTGAAGCAGTTACGAAGTAATGCGCTTTCATTCATACGGCAACTGATTTTTTTTTTTTCTGTAGATTGGTTACAATTGTAATTTTTGTGTTATACAGTAGGATTTTCTGCTTTCTCAACCCTTTATCGGAGGTATACACAGCATTTACTTAGAGCTAGGCACCACAATAGAGAAAAAGTCATTCTCGTTGTCCTCTAATATGGTATTTGATCACCTCGAACGGATGGAACAGTTGCACACCTGCTTGGCATGGACAGTGTGAGGTTATCAGTCGGCTCTTGAGCGATATTTGGCCATTCTTCGGACAGTGAAATATTCAGCGTTGTGGGAGGTGCTGGTTTCGTTCCAGTGCGTCTTCCAGGTACATTCCAGACATGTGTTTAAGTCAAATGAACACACCACTCCACCAGAAGGACCCCGTCCAGTAGAGGACATCTACATCTACATAGATAATCTGCAAATCACATTTAAGTGCCTAGCAGAGGGCTCATTAACCACTTTCATAAGTTTTCTCTACCGTTCCATTCTCTAATAACGCGCGGGAAGAAAGAACACCTAAATCGTTCCGTTTTCGATCTGATTTCTCTTATTTTATTGGGATGGTCATGTCTCCCTAAGTAGGTGGGTGCTAGCAAAATATTTTCACATTCAGAACTAAAAGTCGGTGATTGAAACTTCACAAACAGATCACGCCGCAATGAAGAACGTCTTTCTTTTAATGATTTCCACCCCAATTCGTGCAACATTTCCGTGACGCTTTCCGCCCCGTAACGTGATAAAACAAAACGAGCTGCCCTTCTCTGAAACTTCTCAATATCTTCCGTCAGTCCCACCTGGTGAGGGTCCCACAAGGGGCAACAGTACTCCAGGAGAGGACACACAAGTGTGATGTAGGCAGTCTCTTTGGTGGAGCTGGTGCATCTTCTAAGCGTTCTGCCAATGAAACGGAACCTTTGGTTCGCCTTCCCCACAATATTTTCTATGTGTTCTCTCCAGTCAAAGTTGTTCGTAATTGTAACTCCTAGGTATTTGTAGAATTTACGACCTTAAGGTTTGACTGATTTATCGCGTAATTGAAGTTCAAAGGATTTCTTTTAGTGGTCATGTGTATTACTTCACACTTTTCTTTATTTAGTGTCAATTGCCAATTTTCGCACCAAGTAGAAATTTTGTCTAAATCGCTTTGCAGTTGCTTTTGATCCTCTGTTGACTTCACTAACCGATAAACGACAGCATCATCCGCGAACAGTCTAAGGGAGCTATTCAGATTATCTCCTAAATCGTTTATAAACACGAGGAAGAGTAGGGGACCTATAACGCTTCCCTGTGGAACGCCAGATATCACTTCTGTTTTACTCAATTACAACGAACTGTGTCCTTTCTGATAGGAAATCGTGAATCCAATCGCACAATTGGGGAGATATTCCATAAGCACGCAATTTCATTAGAAGCCGCTTGTGAGGTACAGTGTCAAAAGCCTTCCGGAAATCCAGAAATATGGAATCGATTTGAGATCCCTTGTCGATGGCACTTAACACTTCATGTGAATAAAGGGCAAGCTGTGTTTCGCAAGAGCGATACTTTCTGAATCCGTGCTGACTATTGGTTAATAGGTCGTTCTCTTCGAGGTAGTTCATAATATTCGAACAAAGTATATGTTCCAAAATCCTACTGCAAATCGACGTCAAAGAGATAGGCCTGTAATTTTGGGGATCGCTCCCATTGCCTTTCTTGAATATTGGAGTAACTTGGGCAACTTTCCAGTCTTTGGGTACGGATCTTTCGCTGAGTGATCGGTTGTAAATGATAGCTAAGTACGGAGCTATTGCATCAGCATACTCTGAGAGGAATCTAGTTGGTATACAATATGGCCCGGAAGATTTATTTTTGTTTAGTGACTTAAGTTGTTTTGCTACTCCAGGAACATCTACTTCTAAGTTTCGCATGCTGGCAGCTGTTCTTGGATTGAATAGTGGAGGACACAACAAAATAACTAATTATCGTGCCTCTATACCTCTGATTAGTCAAAGCGCCATTCTGAACGACTTAGAGGTCCGTACTTCCGCTAATACTGACTCCTGTCAACTCCATTCGTCCACCATCATATGTTTATGTTCCCTGCACATGGGCAGCATTGTTCCACTTTCTCACCAAATCGGAGATCGACGAATGTTCGGCTGAACACAAAATCTTGGTTCACCCGTGAACAGAACACGGCGCCATCCTGATGTTCGTCCAACCAGTTCCTGCGAGCTGAACAGTGTCGTGGTTCTAATGTGACACCTAACCAAGATCCTTCCGACCCCTCCTAAAGTGGTGTTTCGTCGCTCACCCTACCTCCACAACATCCTAGTCCATCACAAAGCCACTCACAACGCCAACCCATTACCACAGCGATTATGTCCTTGTGAAAGACCCCGATGCAAAACCAGCACTTCCTATTCCACTTCTGTCACAGACTTATCCTACTCCATCAGAGGTCGGGCCACCTGTGAAAGCAGCAAAGTGATATACCAACTCTGCTGCAATCTTTGCACTGCGTTTTATATCGGTTTGACGACAAACCAGCTGTCCGTCAGAATGAATGGCTACCGCCAAACTGTGGCAACAAAACAAGTAGACCACAATGTGGCACAGCATACAGCTGAGCACAGTTTTCTGGATTCCAATGGCTACTTCACTAATCGAGCCATCTGGATCCTCCCCTCCACCACCATCTCTTTTGAACTGCGCAGATGTGAGTTGTCCCTTCAACACATTCTACGGTCCCACAACCATCCTGGCCTCAACCTAACTTCCCTATGGCTAAAAATCTCCCCCCGTCCCTTCCTTCCCCACCCGTTATCCTGTATTCATGTCTTTCTTACAACTGTGTATTACCACTTACAATATCCCCCTAATTTAGTCCTTTTATTTTTACTTATTTCTTATTATTCTCTCTGTCTTTGCCAACTTCTATTTTTTCCTCTTTTCCCCAACTTTATTTTTTCCTTTTTTCCTACTTCTATTTTTATTTTTCCTTATTATTCCTATGATCTCAAATCCCCCCCCCCAAACACACACTCCTCTACACCTCTCTACACCTCCCCTTTATAATTTCCCGCCTCTTCCCTTCACTGTATTCATTGCCGCAATTCAAATCCCGCCTTTAAAATCCATCATGTAATTCGCAACTTTCCATCCCCATCTCTACCCAGCATCCTTCCCACTCCACTCCCCACCTCACTCACAGTCTAGCTTGTGTTGCTGGAGTGGCCGGATACGATAGTTGTGTGTGTATAGTTGTCTGAATGATTTCGAGGATATATGTGTTTCTTTTTCTGAGGGACGCCGAAAATTTAAGTTGTTTGGATGTGATTATTTTAGTGTCTGTCAGCAGCTCAGTGAACCTCTTTACGGAGTGAACATATTTTGTATGAAATACAGTTTAGTCGGTGCAGTAGTTTAGGAGGAGATGTAGAGTATTGTCTCATGATGCGGTAGTGTTTTACGCTTTTAGTTGTTTATTACCTCATGTCTCCTGAACTATGTATTAAACACACACACACACACACACACACACACAGAAAGAGAGAGAGAGATACCAACGCACAACAATCATCGAATTTTACTTATTTATTCATTTTTAAGATAACTTTCAACATCTAGAGCAATCATATATTAGTAACTCGACCGGCAGTACAAGGTTGTAATGAATACCCGAGGGTCACAAAAAAATAAACCATTATCACTCAATAGAATTGATCATTAAAATATTTCGTCGTATATTTACGCGTGAACTGATATTGATTTCCGAATGGCAGACGAGTTATTCACTCATTATTACATCGCGCTCTCGAAGAAATTTTAAGAAATGTTCAGTTTGCAATATAAAAGAAAGTCTATCGCACTATGTATAATGCTGTGACTACGTGTGGCTCCTTTAAAATAAGCATATTGACTGCCGTGACAGTTATTTATACAATCAGAAATTGCTGCTGATCTTACATTCGTTATAATGCTCTGCTACTCTTAATTTATCGAAGAAACTCGGGGTACAAATACGCCATCTGGAAACTTTTCCACCTCCAGGCATTAATTTGCGACTTTTCGCTAGAAAATGTCTACAGTGAGTGCCACCAATTAAGGCCAAGTAATTCGCGTTTATGTTTGCTCGTCCAGCTGAATACGATAGCAGCTTCTCCTGCGTAATGGGCTAGCGTTCCCCGCTGAAGCTTTGCCCTGCAGTTTACAGGAGAAGGTTGCAGTATGTAATTGCTCAAGGGGGTTACAGGCTGCAAAGCGAATTCCAGCAGCAACGATCGCGCTCCATCTATCTATATTAATAAAAATGAATTGCCATATATATGAAAGCGCATCAATTGAGAATGGCTTCACTTATTTGGCTGATGTTTCCTTTGTTCTGTTCGTAATTCCAAGGACAAGGTTTGTATGAAAGACAATTTTTGGAATCTCTACAGGAAAAATATCAGAATTTGAGAAAATATCAAAGTTAGATTCCAGCTGGGATCATTTTCTAGATTCTCCACCAATCAGCTTATTCATTCGTTCCTCGCCTAGCGACCAAATACTCTGTAACAGAGCGAACAAATACGTCACTGAGGTTAAAATAAAGGTTGAAACAGCCAGACATTTAACACGAAACGTTGTTTCTTTACAAGCCCCTCCGTATAAACTCTGGTAGTGTTCTTACCTCCACGGTGTTATCGGCGATGGTCATACCTTTGGAGCATTGCAAAGATACAATTGATGTCAGTTCGAGCTATTTTTGAGTGTTACAAACAAAAACAATGCCTCCATTGCGGCGGCGTAATATCGTTCGGCGTACGCGAAAAGCACTTCTCACTAAGTGATTGTAGAAGTCAATGAGCCCGACGAAGATCGAACACAGCACTTGGAGGTAAATCGAGAAAGAAATTCTCAAGCGCAATCCGTATGATTCTGAAACAATGGGTATAGTCGAGTTCGACTCGCTCAGTTGCAGCTTGCGCACAAAATAGAATCGTCGACAAAACAGACGGCCACGTGTGACGATTAGAACTGAACGTTTGGCGTTCGGAAACGATCCAGCAGTTGATTACGCAGCGGATGCATCAGTTCAGATGGCTTCAGAACAAACAACATATTAAATTTCATTGGCTATCCCAAGCTTTGCCACGATTGGTTGGATTCATTCCCACGATCCAACAACTGTTGCCAATATAGCTATTACCACGCATTTGTAACTGATTACAAAATTTTAGCGGTATGTAACAAGGTTGTTAATCGTGTTTCAATTAGATTCTTAATATGACAAGAAATGAACGTAACAGGAAGACTTTCGAAACATTGTAGCCTATTTCCATTCCAGGCATTTTATTTCAATTAAATGTTTTGTTTCATATGGAATTTCTATCATTAAAGTATAATCATACACAATTATTTTTTTTTTCCAATTCAAAAACATTCAAGAAGTTATAAAAATGTTATAAAAACATTTCTATCCTGTTCACTGCGAGAAAAACACGCTAAGGTGTGCTGTAAATATGTGCGGTTTTATTTTCCCTTTCCGAGTCATTTGAAACATAAAACAGTAAAGTTGTTTTGGGGAATGAAATTGATTTAAAAAGGGGGTATGATATACTCGCAGAGGGGAGAGAGACTGGTGTGAAGGTGATGGGAAACGATAGGGGCAGGAGGAGATGGGTAAATAGAGGAGGAGGAAGGGATAGTGAGAAGAAGAAAAGAAATTAGGGTATATATCCCATACACATGACCTAATGCGAAGCGTTGCTGGGTTTGCTAGTCAGTTAATAAATGTCTTAGGTCGAGAAAACAGAAGGTTATGTTTTTACAATGAACATTGTTACATGACGGTTCGAAGGTTGTCCGGCTGAATAATCCTACGACGCTAATTGTTGTTAGTACTTTGTACACTAATGTTTTGTAACCATATCTACATCGATACGGGTAAGATAACTTACCGGTATGGGGCGTAGTGAACAGCCAGTACTACCCATATTTTCTCACGTCTGGTTTGAGAGATATGTCTATAAACTTCGCAATAATTTGCTGTTTCCCTTAGGTCTGCTCATAGCAGTTTTGAGAAACTCACGAGCTTGCTATGCTGGCCATTTCTTCTTCGAACCTAAACTACAATCTCCAAAGCAACCTTCTGTGTGGTACAGTAGCCCTTCTCTTGCAGCGACTGCCATTGTACTTTATTGAGAATTACAGTAGTTATCTCGCATTTAAAGAATGCTCTCGTGATAAAATGTGGGGCTGTCCATTGCTAAGACATGGCTCAAAGTCCGTTCCATGTGCCTGTGTACGGTCTCATTACAGTCAATGAGAGTGTGGGTAGTATGTTTTGGTTCATCCCAAGGAAAAGCATTTTCTCTCAGACAGTGATGCTGCGTTCTAAGCCAACATTGTCCAAGTTATCACAGTACCTGGACTGGGTTTATCGGTACTAGTATCTATGCACGTTGATCTAAATATTCTTCAGCCTTTTTGGTCTACTTTGGAGGTAGTAGGATAGCGATTTTCCTGCCTCCTATTAAGAATGCTAATGTTACTCTTATTTAACTGCATATTTGCGTCAGTGATTAGCAGCGACAGTTGTTGATTTGTAAGAGCAAAATCAGCTATCAATCGCGAAATATATTGTTGATTACCAATAAATTGCGGCTAATTCCAAGCCGTCTTTATTGTTACGGATAGAATAAAATGGACAGGTCAAATGAAATAACGATAGACATATAATGGTACATCAAGTCCAGAAATGTGTATAACAAATAATCATACGTGTGAGATCAGGTGTAGTTACAATAGGTGCAGAAACACTTGAAGTGGAACATATGCAAGAGTTGTTCAAAGATTACAGTAGACTGTGACGGCAGCATTATGCCCATATAAACATCCCTACTGCGCTATACAGGGTGTCTCAGACTACCTGTCCATCCATTACAAACTCTTCGGAGTCTTGTAAAATACAATACGTCCGAGTAATAAGTATACTACACACGATCGATTGTTGGCATTTTCGACTTCAGGTTACCACCGAAGTGGGCTATTCAGACTGGAAGTACTTTTTTTTTTTTTTTTTTTTTTTTTTTTTTTTTTTTTTTTTTTTTTTTTTTTTTTTTTTAATGGAATGACATACTTTTTCTTATTGATTTCGATCTGTGCCGAAAATGAAGAATCGTCATTCTCCACTAACCATTGGGGAGAAAAGAATTCATACAATTGTATCAACATTTCTCCAGACAAATAAACTACACAGTAATAAATAAGCAGAAAATTTACGTGCCAACCGCGGTGGCCGAGGGTACTGAGGCGCTCCAGTCACGGTCTGAACGGCCACTACGGTCGGGGGTTCGAATCCCCCCTCGGGCATGGATATTTGTGCCGTCCTTAATCTTAGCTAGTTCATAAGTAGTTTGCAAGTTTAGGGACTGATGACCCCGTAGTTAAGTCCCATAAGTTCTACAAACATTTGAACATTTGAACATTTGATTTTGAAAATTTACGTAAACAATTAAAGCTTTTTCTTTTACCAAAGAAAAAAAGACGAGAAACATTTTCAATAACTTGTTATATAGAAGTTGTTTATATGACATGATCGAATGGAGCCCTATCATGATCGGACTCTATTCCTAAACGAATTTCAGCAGCCGAAAGAGATCGGATAGCTTCTGTGATCCTATCATATTCGTATAAATATAAATTAAGAAACACTGAGACGGGTTTTCATCTCAAATATGTCCATGACATATATTATCTATGGAACAAGGAAGCTGAGTTAAAGTTTGTGACGTGAAGGGAAGTCGTACTTAAACTATTCCGAGGCGCCATAATCGTTAGTGGTGCGGTGGTCTAATGATAAAAATAAATAAATAAATGAATGAAAATAAAAATATAAAATAGAAATAAATAAAAACGGTAAGACGTCTTCCTAGTAAGCATGAATGTCCGGGTTTGATTTCCGCATCACAAATTTTAATTCATTGCTTCACCTTCATCTTCAATGTCTATCATATTCGCTTTGTTTCTAGGCCTCACTGTATGTACAATATTTTTTGGCTTTCCTCACAAATAATAATTTAAAACTGTTAATAATGGTGAGCAAGGTGGGAAATTTGCTGGCCATATTTAATAATCCACTATCCCCGAAAGTTTCCTTTCAGTTCCGTTCGAACCAATCTTGTTGGAACGATAAACTCTGACGTACATCAAGTGGAATATCTTCTAACAAAACTGGAAGGTTGTTCTGTAGTCCTGCTATGTTGCGAAACTGGTTCCAATTAACATTAACAAAGAGACATTTACTTTCCATATAAATTGGTTGTCAACCTGTCCCACCCACTTCAGATTCATGTGAGAACAATAACAAAAATTCCAATTACTGACCCCATAATCGCTTTTAAATCTACACTCATAAAAAAACGTTCTCTATGGAAATAGGGGGGTTGCCCTCGAACCCAGTTGCTTAGTACTAGTCTTTGTGTGTGATGTACGTGCGTAAATGGTTAGCGAAGTTGCATATGATAACCATGAAATTTAACATACAATGTAAACTTTCACGGCCGGCGTTGTCTTCAGGTAAAACGTCCGGGCTGAGAGGCCGTGGTCCAGGTGTAAGACTTCCTCCCGACGTTTCGTCTCCAACTGCGGGAGACATCTTCCAGGGTCTTCCGGCAACTTCCACTGTGGTCTGAGGGGCTTTCGCATTTGTAGAGGGCATCACAATACGTCATGTAAGGCTGACAGTTTGCCTATATTTGAATGAAGTCGTCATTCTCGATTAAAAGTAATCGATTATCTTCTTCTTGGTGCAATGTCGACATCCACTTTCTTTTCTATTAAAATTATTCTTCGCTATACATGCTCTCATAGTAATGTGATGTCTAAGCTAAAACGCAAGTCTCATTAAATTTTTATTTCATGATTCCCATGTTGAGGACCGTGTTCCGCTACTGCCGATTTTTCCGTGATTCCCATGTTGAAAAACATGTTCTGCTAGTGCCGATTTTTCCGTGCGGCACAGACGACTTCCTCTTGTATTCAGTTAAGAAGGTGTTGACGCTTATTTTAATTTTTCCAATATATATTTGACCACAGCTGAAATGAATTTAACATGCCCCAGGTATTGATAGGGGGAGACGTGCGTCTTATCTTCTTGGTGGACCTGTAGGTCGTTTCGACGCCATGCTTGGCCAATACTTTCCTGATTCAATCAGGAATTCTGCTAACGTACGGAAGGAAAACTTTTCCAGTTGGTTGCCGTTGTTGCTCGGAACTTCTGGATTCTTTAAGTTTATTTCACTGTTATTTATATCTCCTCATATTTTACTGATGTTTAAAATGCGAAATTTACAAAAACTATTTGGTTAATGTCGCAGAAAAGTTATTAGAAACAAATAGTACTCTCACAACACTTTGCCCACCCCTAGGAGCGCTAGTGTCGTTGCAACTATCAAATCAAATGTTCAAATGTTTGCAATACTATGGGACTCATCTACTGAAGTCATCAGTCATTAGGCTTACAAACTACTAAACTACTAACCTAAGGACAACACACACACACACCACACACACACACACACACACACACACACACACACACTCACACACACACACACACGTCTTAGTGACGACTTTAACATCCGAGGACGTTAGACTATATTAGTACTTCAAAGATCATGAATACGATACTTCGTAATGATGTAGAACGTGTCAAGTAAATGAAAGGTGTCTTTACAAATTATTACTTTGTACTAAATGTGACAAGACACAATATTTTTTTTTATTATTATTTTTTCAGATTTACTAATATATATAAAAATTCATCTATTGTGTAGAAGGAGCTGCCATTCATAAATTATTTTATTTTTAAATGCTAGTTGGCTATCTGTTAGTCTTTTGTTGCCTTTGGTAGGTGACCAACGACTTTTGTGGCAATATAATTCACCCCCTTTCGGCGACAAACCTAGATTTAACCTTGTATAGTGAGGATCATTCTTTCTCCTAGTGTTATAGTCATGTACACTACTATTGCTTTTGAATTCGGTGGGATTGGTAATAAAAAAATTTCACAAGTGAATATATATACTGAGAAGCTACTGTGAAGATCCCTAGCTCTTTAAATAAGTGTCTGCAGGATGATTTTGGATGGGCTCCAGCAATTATCCTGATTACACGTTTTTGTGCAATGAATACTTTTTATACTCAATGATGAATTACCCGAGAAAATGATGCCATACGAAAGCAGAGAATGAAAATAGGCATCTACTACAATAGGATCTACTACGCACTCCGCAGTAAGACGCCTAAGAGTATTCGGCCATTATACTGCAGCATTGCAGCTATAAACTGGTAACAACTTTCACATCAGTGAGTGTCACGACCGTGTATGTCACGCTGTGACAAGTAGTAATGAATTTACGAGGGGTGTTCAAATGTAAAGCTACTAACCGACCATATGGGTATAATTGTTCAAAAGTAATCACCAGACGCCTGAACAGACTTATCCTACTACATAACGAGCCGAAGGATTTCCATTTCCAAGAATTCCTGTGACTGTGATTCCTCTAGAGTGTCCTTCAGTTCGTCGTTTGAGTTGAAGCTCTTCCCTATGAAATGATTTTTTACTGAACCAAAGAGATGGATTCCGCACAGTTGACATGTCCGGGCTGTAGGGAGGATGCTCAAACTGCTCTCACTTGAACTTGGCCAGTACACTTTGTGATACTCTGCAGACGCGTGGACGAGCGTTATCAAGGAGCAAAACCATTCCCTCCGTAAGTAGCCCAGGGTCGTTTTCTCTTGCGTAGGCTACGGAGTGTCCCACAGTACACGTCACTGTCAATAGTAATTCTGAGGTCGAGGAATTCGAACCTCGGACGTCGAAAAAGACGAATAGCATCACATTGCCTGCTGTGGACACAGCCTTGAATTTTGTAGGGGGACGTGACGACGCATGCTTCGCCTCGCTAGATGTCACAATACTGTTGTGAAATTCTCTGGAATTTAAAATCGAGGAAATATTCCCAGGGAAAATTGCCAGCAATATTCAAAAATGTTCAAATGTTTGTACAGCTTATGGGACTTAACTACGGGGTCATCAGTCCCTAAACTTACAAACTACTTATGAACTACTTACGAACTAGGACGGCACAAATATCCATGCCCGAGGGGGGATTCGAACCCCCGACCGTAGTGGCCGTGCTGACCGTGACTGGAGCGCCTCAGTCACCTCGGCCAACGCGGCCGGCCCAGCAATATTCCCGAAATTCATAAATTCCCAGGAATTTATGCTTAATTAGCCTTATAGTTTAATAAAACTTAATTAATAGGTTTGAAGCAGTAATTAAGTATTTAAATCACGTGATGGAAAACGCGTGGTCTCACACACCACACGTCAGCAGTTGAAGGTTAATAGCTAAACCATGGCTATGATCTATTTAAGTAGCTTTTTTATTTTAATACTTTTTTATTTGAGCACTCCTACTTTATATTTTAAAATATAAATAAAATATTTGGATAGGTTTTCAAAATTTTTAATATCAAAGAATAAGCCCTACGACTACCAAGCATCGAAATGTAGGATTCTTATGTTTTCTAGAACTGCCATAATCAACCTTTGGATAAATCGAAATTATAATATTGACATGTCATCTAGTGAGTAGCTACTAAATACTAAAATACACAGCGAGGTTGGTTTATTCAGTTCAAGTTTTCTGTTGATGCTAGTTATTTTTTAGAAAGTTTAAAATAATCAGGTTCAAAATTAGTAATACATTAGTCAATGAAAATGGAATTTCGTGGAAAAATATTGCAAGTAAACTGGCAGAGATTTATGATTTACTTGAAAATACAAGTGATTTTATTAACACAGAACACTGCATAACATTCAACATTCTAAAACTGAAATTGATAGCGATGTTTTAGAACATTATTTTTTATAAATAATAATTCATCGCGGGGATTGAGGATTCTCTGAATTCTAAAACTGAAACACGTCTAGTCATTCATTTGGAAACATTAAAAAATACTACAGATGACGGTCGGTTGAGTATTACGCCTCCAGAGAAGTAAGTTTCGGTTTTACTCAGAGAAATGTGGGTTTTTAACTTGGCGAAAAACTGTAGCCCTAGCGAATATTTTAAATATTTTTTTTTTTTTTTTCCCAACAGTCTTACAGTAAATGATGTTCTACACGGAGTTAGCAAGGAAATTAATGCAGAGAATGATAAGTCTTGGATTAAAATTTACGAATTTACCTAGGTACCCTAGTTATAAGGTTCTTTAACTCTTAATAAATGTTAAAACTTTCAAAAATCTAAAAAAAATTCCCAAGTTTTACAACCTTTCCAGGCCAAAGAAATATTGTAATTATATGGGAGTCATATACTGAGGTCATGAGTCCTTAGGCTTACAAATTACCTAAACTAACCTACGGACGAAACACACACACACACACACACACACACACACACACACACACACACACACATGCCTGTAACATCCAAGGAGGATCTACTACGCGTTCCGCAGTAAGGTGCCTTAGAACCTTATAAGTCGGTTCTGTTGTTAAGAGGTTTCGTACTTTTTCGCTTAAACACCCCTCGTACTTGTCCACTGATCACTGTTTTCCTCTTACTATGTACGATATTGTGTTACTTTTTTTTGGTATTTCGATATTTTTGTTCCCCATCCCCCTTCACCAACGCACGCATTGGCGGTGTCGCCACCACCTTCTGACAGTTCCCGAACTGCGTTTCCGGCCGCCCCGAATGAGGCGCCGTGCATGCCCCCCCCCCACCCCCACCCCCCCAACACACCACACACACACACACACACACACACACACACACACACACACACACACCGAGAGAGGGACCTGGCCGTGATTAATGGCAGCCCCGCCAGAGCGCAGCACTGCTCCTGCAGCCGCCAAGGCGAGAGCCGTTATTAATTTTCGTCGCGCGCGTTCGACTAGAAGCACACGCATTCATCGCCAGAGAGGAAGAAAAAAAGAATGCACCGATTCCGGGCAGGCGTTGTTCTCTTTTAACCCCCCGGGGTCGGGTCAAACCAGCCTCCCTCCCCCCCCCCCCCCCTTTCTTGTAGTTTGTCGGGGCATGAACAGCAGCGTAATTTCTGAAGAGAAATGAGCTCTCCCGTAGTGCAGGCGAATCAAATGAAGCCGCGGCGGTGTTCACCCGCGCGACAAGATTAAATGCAATTTATCACGAAGACAAGAACGAATAATAAGAAGGCGCTGCGCCGACGCAGTGATCCCTCTCCGGACAGCGCAAGAGCGGCGTGTGGACTCACAAATCAACACGTGCAAAAATTCCTGAATCCTCTGTCATATACCGGGTAAAGCCATCTCGGAATTACATAATATTTATAGACCCAATCTCTCAATAACCTCGCGTAGGTCTAAATTATTACCATACAGCTTTTATCCATACAGTGCTTAGCGCTCAAACATTTACAATTGTAATAAATGAAAATTACTCAATATGCTGCAATTATTTTTATTGTTTCAAATCACACCCACACTCACACATTACATACCTTATCTCCACAATCACACCATCCTATTCATCAATTACACACACACACACACACACACACAACACTCTCCACCTGCTAACTGCTATTTACTTATAAACTTAATATATTCCCCCTCCCCCACATACTACATTAAGTTACTCTCATAATACCCTTCTTCCTCTGCGGTACAAAAACATTAAAATTATCCCAGTTTCCTATTTTCGCAGCCCTACTCCCATTTCTTTATGTAACCCTACTCTCTTCTACTTTACTACACAATGCAGTTATGTAGTATACCACCACTTACCCCCCCCCCCGCCACCCATTACATCTCACTCCCACCCCTGGCCTTACATACTAATGTCTATCCGTGGTTCCTCAAACTGACCATGGTTACTTCCTCTTCCTCTTTGTGCAGGTTCCTTACCTCTATTCCCTCCCCCCCCCCTTCCCCATCACCACTTCACTCAGTCATCAACTACTTTCTACCACTCTAACTCCCTCCCACCCCATAAATATTTGGATACATATGCCAGTTGTAACTTTTGGTAGCTATTCCCTCCTCTCCCCCCCCCCCCCCCCCCCGCCACATATTAAAGATAGGTTATTTTATGCCTCCACCTTGTTAAACTGCACTATGCAATACTCACTACCATTATGATAGTGACTTGTTTATTTTATTTTAAAAACCCAGCCACCACTTACTCTTATTGTATCTTAAAGCACCATGATCTGCTCTACATGATTATCCTCTTTGGTATATTCCTAGCAATTTGACTGTTTAACTTTCTTCAGTTGTCTGACTAGATGTACCAATTGTAACACTAGGTTAATACTACTGTAACCATTCACATTTCTTTGCACATTAGTTCACGCATCTTAAAACTTATAACCCACATCCTTAACTTATTTGTTGTATGATAATCACTTCATCAATCTATCCCCATTAAATTTTGAAGCCATAGACACAATGACAAATTCTTTATATCGCTACTCTTTTACTATTAGCCTCATCCAAAGATACTTTGTTATCAGCTGATTGTTATTCATTCCATAATCTTTGGAGTTAGCGTTGATTCCACTAACAGCATGTTTATTTATTAAGTAACAGTACAAAAATGTAAGTGTTAATTTTATCCCATTATATGAACTTATCCTTATTACATTCTATTTGGTGCGAAACTGCTTCATATTTCTGTAATCGACTTTTATACGTTCTATAGCCTTGTTGTATACAAATGCACTTGTTTGTCTGTATAGAGACCAGAAGAAGGGCACTCAAGCGCCCGAAACCGGTCGTTAAAGTTAAAAATAAATAACGACAAGCAACTGGTTGCTGCATTTCATTAATTTATAATCTGAACAGTTGCTGAAATGGATATAACACTTCAAATCAAATGTTCAAATGTCTGTAAATCTATCGGATCAAACTGCGTGGTCATCAGTTCGTAGCTTACAAACTACTTAAACCTAGGTAAACTAACCTAAGGACAACACACACATGCCCCAGGGAGGACTCGATCCTCCACGGCGAGCAACCGCGCGCTCCGCAGCGAGGCGCTTCAGACAGCTCGGCTACTCCACTGCGGCTTTTATTGTTTCACAACGGCTGTTTCGGCTCATGCCATTTTAAAGGGATGCCTGCAAAAACCTATGTTAGTTATCTTTTATACACATTCTATGAGTTTCAATTGGATGTATTTGAGGCAACAATACTTACATCGTGTAGATAGTTATTTCATATAGCATCTGTTTGTTACGAAAACGTTTATTTCACTTGCTGTTTCCGTTTTCGTATTTCAGTAAGATGTAATATTTATTTCAGATGGTATAGCCGCTATATGTTTACAGAGATGTTATAATAGAAATTAAATATAAACGTTTGTTGTCAAGGAGGTTATAATACAGGGAGACGCCCTTACGCTGAAAAAGTGAAGCCTGTCTCCGCCATATTGCTAAGTTTTATACATTTGTTCGTGTTGTGGAGCTAATGTTTTATGTCACTTAAAAGAGGAATAAAACTTTCGACGGTTTTGAAGTTCAAAATTAAGTTTTTAAATGTAGTATGATGAGTATTTATTACTATTTATTGAAGAAAATATTTTGTTTTAAACTACATACTTTGCAGTGACAGTCAGTTCAATGGATTAACTATAAGAGGGTCGACTTAACGCATAGTTTTAACTGAAAAATAGAATTCCAAAACTAACCAAGATGGCGGACAGGCTTCAACTGACGTACGTGCT
This sequence comes from Locusta migratoria, assembly GCA_026315105.1. Classification (NCBI taxonomy): domain Eukaryota; kingdom Metazoa; phylum Arthropoda; class Insecta; order Orthoptera; family Acrididae; genus Locusta; species Locusta migratoria. Next base: position 99,802,908 of record CM048751.1, on the reverse strand, counting down.
CGGCATAGATAATGGCATCTCCCTTTATTCTAACCTCCTTGTTGGTTGTGATAATGTGTCTCTGGTCTTTCATATGTTATGTGTGAATATCTTCCACAGACCTACATTTACTAGACTGGTAATGCCCTATGCAGCATCAATCGTGTCACTGAAGCAATCGTCGCCATGTTACTACCATAAAGTAGATGTAAACAACTGCTACAATAATATAGTCAATAATAGGACTACATTAAGGAAAGTACCCAACGTGTATAGACGTGTACCTAATAATAATGAGAAATATCTTCAGTGGTTTACTGTAATTATTGTCTCCAGTTTGAATCAACTTCGTCTTTTTCTAGAATAGTATCCTCGCCATAAAAGTGCTTCTGTACTCAGAGATGGTTGTCTATTGATGAGTGTCCGTATTCATTGGAGTGTTCTTACGAAAATTGCAGTTTGCTTTAAACGTGTGCCTATGTATCATAATGTTCATTTCATAACACATTGCTCCGATTTGTGTGTTAAATTAAGCTACTACGCAAATATTACCTCAGCTTCATAATCTATTTAAACCACCGCGAAAAAATTAAAACGTCATTTTAGTTCAGAAGATGTGTATGAAACATACATATACTTTTTGACGTTTGTGTAGGTAAGGTGGTGGCGTCAGGTTTCACGAAAACCGAAGACTTTGCCAGTCTTCTTAATGTATATGTCTGTGATATCTTCTGAATTTGTTACCTATGGATCTAAAATAGTGCATCTTTCTATTATCCGTTTTTTATCTTAACATTTCGATAAAGTTATCCAAATAAATTCTGTTTGTTTCTGTTGTTGTGGTCTTCACTCCGGAGACTGGTTTGATGCAGTTCTCCACAATACCCTATCCTGAGCAAGCCTCTTCAACTCCACATAAGAATGGCAACCTACATCTGTCTGAATCTGCTTACTGTATCCATCTCTTGGTATTCCTCTGCGCTTTTTATCCCACACACTTCCCTCCAACGCTAAATTCACAATTCCCTGATGACTAAGAACGTGTCCTAGCAATCGATCCCTCATTGAGAATTTCGTTAGGGGTTGTGTTTATATGGATAAATATTTCCAATTCTACCAAAAAAATTCATCAATATACCTTTAGGGATAAAATGTAAAATTTCTAGTGCCTTGTCAATGTTTGTGGTGATGTGCTTCTAATTTCTGAAATGTTGGGCAAAAGTAGAGGGATGGTTTTCATATGTTCTGGCGTGTTCTCTGAATCGTATTGCGAAATTTCACCCTATACGACCGATGAAGAATTTATTAGAATTTTCGCAGTTGACTTTATAAATTCGTGTGCTATTTAATTTTATTGCCTCGATAACAGTGAGAGGTAGGGGAAATGATTAATAAATGCGATTCGGTGTTGTCTGAGAAGGGGAACAGGCTAGAGTAATTATCCGACAGGATAATTTTTATTTTCATATTTACGTTGCTTTCACATTGGGAGCAGAACGTAGTTGAGTTCGCGAGTTATGACCGCTCTCCTTCCTACACCCTGGGCGGACTGGCTAAGGGTCCATTGAGGAGGAAGGCCATTATAAAGTTTTCTGTTATATTTTCTGCGAATGTCCGGCATAGTAGAGGGGTGGAGAGGCGACTGCTGTGTTTACCTGTAGAGCAGGGGGATCTGACAGCAGGTAGCAAGTAGACACTACCTCCACAGGATCCGTGCGTCTGGCCGACGTCTGAGCGGACAATGCCGATGGGTGGGCTGTGATCTCCGTTTGTTATTGCGGGACCCGACCTCCTACTGCAGACGTAATGGGAGGTCAATGCCAGCCTCTGGAGCCACAGGGAGCCGGCGCCGAGTGTGTCGTAAATAAATTTGCTGTGTGTTTTCCTTCCTTTTTTCTTTTGAAATGTGAGCCATTCTGAAGGTCTTCGAGCACCAAGGTGATATTAGCTGGGGAAGTTCTGTCTCAGGGGTGGGGCTTGCGCTGGCGACGGTAGAAAGCACTGCGATTGACGGCGTAAATATAGTATGACAGCTGGGCCAATTCTTCATGACACCACGCAAGTTGATTGGGTAGGCCATTTAGAGCTGCATGTGAGTGGTGTTTTAAAGATTCAGGGGGGTGGTTTCCAGCAGCAGCGCTCCGCAACATAGATTTTGGAAGGCTTGTGCGGGGAGTCGGTCGAGAGAGACCGGAGAGAAAGGTCAGGGTTTAGGGCCTGAGGAGGGACTCTGCTCGAGACTGATTTGCGGTCAAACGCGTTATCCTTCCGTCCTAGCATTGAATATTTTAATCGGTTTGTTATACGATATCTTCGGTTCCAATTAAGGTACGCAGTTCGTTTTGATCTCACAACACTCAGCGGACAAAGTTCTTTCATTCGCGCTTTTAAACACTTGCTGTGATTGAGTCTTAAGAAAGCTATACATGAACACTCAACTTTACTTCCAGATTTCCCAACTTTTTTTTTATTCCCCTACCGGTTCGAAGTATTCGCAACGGATTCTCTAATTAGGTTCGAAATTAATAAATTATGTCTGCAAATGCTGAATTTGTGCAGTGATTCTTTTACCTTTAATTTACGTAAAGGACCGTATATAAAAGTTATTATTTCTTTTTAAAAAAAACTAGAAAAGGATATGTTTTTAATATATTTTACTCAACATAAGAAGTGTTAATGCATGTTATATGCAATTATTTAATGCTAACCAATGGCACGTGAGAGAAGCTGCTTTTTTCCAGTCCTATTTTATGAGATAGTAAATTATGGAAGCTATTTTTGGAAAATCCCGTGCTGTTCACTCAGTATGATTTACTGCAATACAGTTTTACTAGTAATAATCTCTCTTTCCTTTAGGCTATTGTTATTATCGCTCTTGTGTGCAGGTTGTGTTTTGCACTGAATATTTCTCTTAACGAATGTAAGCAACTAAGGCGTTCACGCGAAAATTTTAATACTCTCCTCGACCTCCAAGAAAAAAATTCGCACTGACGTGTTTTACGGCCCACTTTAGATTTGTAGTTTCAATGAAGGGTGTCAAAACGCCGTTATTTTTTAATTATCACTACAGCGAAGCAAGATATGAAAAAAAAACATAATAGAGCGAAGTTGTAGAGAATTTTCTCCTCTACCAATTAGGTTATTCAATTTTCGTGTCAGATGAACGGTTCGTTTGCAATTACAAATATATTACAAAGGGCTTTTTTGATATTACTACCGTATTTTTGTCCGAAAAAGTTGAAAAAGGTAGGTTCTGGTCTCTGGCGGCCTACAGTCATGTCTGCAAAATTTGGTGCTGATCGGTGGAACGGTTCGTCTTAAAAACAGGGAACACGTTACGGTCAGACAGACATACATCCCAAGATCGCCGTTAGTTTTGCAAATATCTTTGAAACGCTACGAGATATATAAAAAAACATAAGAGAGCAAAGTGTAGAGAATTTTCTCCTCTACAATTTCGGTTATTCAATTTTCGTGTCAGATGAATAGTTAAGCCGTTATTTTCATTTAAATTTCTAGCTGTCAAAAAACGATCGCAAAGGCCCACTTTTAGTGTTACCACCGTAACCTAAAGTGGACCAATAGAAACCAACGGCATTTGAGAAAAGCTGCTTGTGTCTGTTTTTTTTATTCCTGTCCTATCTTATGAGATAGTAAATTATGGAAGCTATTTTTGTAAAATCCCGTGCTGTTCACTCAGTATGATTTACTGCAATACAGTTTTACTAGTAATACGAGGCGCGTCCAGAAAGTAAGTTCCGTTTGGTTATATAAAACGAACGGAAACAGATACAGAAAAAATAATGACTGTACAAAAATCTACAACTGTTAAACTACTTTTCCACATAGCTTCCGAAATTTTGTAGGCAATTGTCATAGCATGGCCCATGTTTTATGTGCCTTTTTCATATAATGTTGCCGCCTGTATATTCAACCAAGTGGTAACATATTCTTTCAGAACGTCATCATCGTCGAAGTGTTGTACACCAAGGACAGATTTTAGGTGTAAGAAGAGGATTACTGTCAAAAGATTTTTTTTTTTCACGATAATGTCTGACCTCAGACACACCGAATGTCACCAAACAATTCTTACGGAAATTTCAATGGGACCTGTTTGATCATCCTCCATACAGGTCGGACCTCTCTCCAAGCGACTTTCATCTCTTCTTACACCTAAAATCTGTCCTTAGTAGTAAACACTTCAACGATGATAAAGAGCTGTTACCACATGGTTGAATACACAGGCGGCAACCTTCTGTGAAGGATGCATTCAAAAACGTGTGGCACGCTATGACAAGTGCCTACAAATTTTCGGCAGTTCTGTGGAAAAGTAGTTTACAAGTTGTAGAATTTTGTGCAATAAAAATTTATTCTGTATCTGCGTACAGTTTCATTTTATTACCAAACGGAGCTTACTTTCTGGACGCGCCTCGTAATCTCTCTTTCCTTTAGGCTATTGTTATTATTTCTCTCATTCAAAAATGTTCAAATGTTTGTAGAACTTATGGGACTTAACTACGGGGTCATCAGTCCCTAAGCTTACAAACTACTTATGAACTAGCTAATACTAAGGACGGCACAAATATCCATTCCCAAGGGGGGATTCGAAGCCCCGACCGTAGTGGCCGTGCAGACCGTGACTGAAGCGCCTCAGTCCTCTCGGCCACCGCGGTCGGCATTTCTCTCATGTGCAGGTTGTGTTTTGCAGTGAATGTTTCTCTTAACGAATGTAAACAACTAAGGTGATCACGCGAAAATTTTAATACGCTCCTTGACCTACAAGAAAAATGCGCTCGTGTTATTTTAACTGGGCGTTTTTAAAAGCGCGAGATGAGCGGGGTGGTGTTTGTCCAGTGTTGGCAGTCTCCCCCACCGCGCCGGCCGCAGCACATCGGGACAAGACGGCGGAAAGCCGGCGGCCCCAGCTGTAGCGCGCTGTGCCGCGCGGCTAGGATATTAAACCCACCCCACCCCACCACCCCTGATAGCGCAGCCGGCGCCCTATCCGCCGCGCACTGTAACGTTTTTATCACCATCCATTTCCTGGAGATTACGCTATCCGAAGACCACCGTATGTATTACGTAAAAATAGAATGCCGTAAATTCCTGAGGTCGGGGCATTCTGCGGTGCCCACTGCGGCGCATCCCACCCCCGCAGGAGGCGCGCTCTCCCTCTGCAACCCCCTCCCCCTCAACCCCATTCGTCCTTCGATTCCACCCTTTCCAGTGGCCCCCCTCAGCCGACCCGCCCACAGGCACAATTGGCAACGATTTATTTCTCCCCGTAAAGCATTGCCAACTCGGCGTCCAGGTGAGAGAATTTTGATGAGACTGTTACGTCCTAGCAAGCTGCGAGTGCGTAGGATAGAGTACAAGGGGTCGGCTGAAGGGAGTTTCTTTTTCCTCCTCGCGAATCGGAACAGCTAGACGGATGGCCCTTATAAATCTCCCGAACACCAAAACCGGGCAGTACTTTTCATTGGCGGGGGCTGAAAGAGACGGAGCCCATGTGGTGGGAGAGACACACGCGCTGAGAACGGATAGAGAGAGAGAGAGAGAGACGGAAAGGTTGGAGTGTGCTATGGACCGGAAGAGGAGTGAAGGAGCGGTGAAAGACGACAGCGAGGGGTGCGTAATAACAGACGAGAGGTGGACAGTGGTTGTCCGTCAAAGACGGATTACCCACCGGAGAAGAGACTCCCAGAAACGGCTTGGTTCGCTGAGCGCCCCTTGTCACGGCGGAAGCCTGTTATTATTTTCCTGTGGAGTGCCCTCCAAGGCACTTCCCAGTTCCGGACTTGAAGCGGTTACCGCCACAGCGATGAAGGAATTACGTAGAATTGGAGGAAGACAGAGAGATTTTAAACTCTACAGTCTTTCCCTGAGAGAGTGTCTAGGACAGGGTTTCTGAAACTTTTTGAGTCGCGGAGCACCATTAAAAAAAGGAACTGAAGGAGGATCATTAAATTTTACGTCGCATGTATATACTGCACTTAGTAAATTCAGTGACAGCATCATTGACAAAGCAAGTAATTTCACAATTTAAGCACACAAGACATTTTATCTGCAATTTCACATACACAGAACTGTACAGACGTACAAAAAACAGTAACAAAACATTTGAGAATATATTCAGCAGAACAAGTACTGTAGATCCATAATGTTTTACACACACAGATATATAGGAGTTTTAAGACATAGTTACAAGCTTTGTTTGGTTTAGGAAAAAAGCAAGGGTGTCAATGAGAAGGGTGAGACTGTTTTAATTTGCACAATGAGACTATATCTGGTTGAATATTGGGCAGTTGCAACTGAATATCTTGCTTTACGTGTGAGAAAGGGCTTCGTTCGCTGAGCGGCCCTTGTCGCGGCGGAAGCCGGAGTTCAAGCGGTCACCGCCACAGCGATGAAGGAATTTCGCAGAATTGGAAGAAGACAGAGAGATTTTAAACTATACAGTCTTTCCCTGAGAGAGTGTCTAGGGCAGGCTTTCTCAAACTTTTTGAGTCGCTGAGCACCAGTAAAAAAAAGGAACTGAAGGAGGAGCATTAAATTTTACTTAGCAGTTATATACTGCACTTAGTAAATTCAGTGACAGTATTATTGACAAAGCAAGTAATTTCACAATTTATGCACACAAGACATTAAGATTAACAATAGTAAATGTTTATTTTATCTGCAATTTGACATACACAGAACTTTACAGACGTACAAACAACAGTAACAAAACATTTGAGAAATTCAGCAGAACAAGTATTGTAGATCCACAATGTTTTACACACACAGATATACAGGGTGTTTCACTAAGTGTGTTTACCTCTGTAACTTATAAAATAATAGGTGACGGGAAATTTTAATACGGTAGGTCACCACAAGAAATGTTACACTTTCTGCGGAGCTATGAACGTAGTTTATTGTATCATTTTCCAAAGAGTTACAGCACAAAGATATATTTTTTTAAATGGAACAATAGTTTTTTCTATCGTGCATTGGATTCGTTGAAACCAGCTGCGTCCAAATCAATTTAAACTACATTCCTATCACTGTTAGTTTGAGAGCTACAACCCTTCAAAAATTTAGGGGACGGAGGCTACGACAGCGTAGCTGACTGGCTGGTGGTCATGAGACAGTGGGCCGTGCCCCAGGGGATAGCCACTCGGCCAGTTAGCTAAGCTATCGCAGCCTCCGCCACCGGAACTTTGAAGGGTTGTAGCTCCCAAACTAACAGTGATACGAATGTAGTTTAAATTGATTTGGACGCAGCTGGTTTAAACGAATCCAATACACGATAGAAAAAACTATTGTTCCATTTAAAAAATTATACCTTTGTGGTGTGACTCTTTGGAAAATGATACAATAAACTATGTTCATAGCTCCGCAGAAAGTGTAACATTTCTTGTGTTGACCCACAGCATTAAAATTTCCCGTCACCTATTATTTTATAAGTTACAGAGGCAAACACAGTGAAACACCCTGTATAGGAATTTTAAGACATAGTTACAAGCTTCGTTTGGTTTAGGAAAAGAACAAGGATGTCATTGAGAAGGGTGAGACTGTTTTAATTTGCATAATGAGACTACATCTGTTTGAATATTGGGCAGTTGCAACCGAATATCTTGCTTTACATGTAATGGGATCTGTATTTTGTTTTAGTTTGAAACATATGCAGATAACCACCATTGGCATACATATGTGGTTGAGAAAGGCAGAAAAAGAAGTGTAGCTTTATCTGATAAGATTTTAAACTCGTCCTTTAATGTACACCAAAATTCAGATACTGATAACTTAATTTGAAACTTTGCGGTTATCTCGAAATCTGATGTCAGATCAAGCAAAGATTCATACTGTCATACTGCTGCGACGTATATATATATATATATATATATATATATATATATATATATATATATATATATATATATAGAATACCGATTTATAACCCAAACATTTTATTTAATGTTATCTTGCAACCTGTCTGGAAAATATGAGTTCAAAAAATAAAGCAAATATAACAGGTGAACGTCGAATTTGTTTACGATACCCTCAGGAATGTCTGATTCCAGTTGATCTCTGAAGACGTATGTCATTGTAAAACTATCCAGGCTTCCATTTTTCAATGATTCTGCCAAAAACTTTAGCTTCTTTTTAAATTCTTCGACTTTAGCATTAGCATCAGAAATAGTCACTGCTTTTCCTTGTTGGTCAGACATAAATCATTAAGATTTGTTAAAATATCGGCTAAGTACACCAACTTCATTAACTAACGATCGTCACACAACTTCTCTCCCAAAGCGAAGGCATTTTCAGTCAAGAAGACCCTCACTTCATTTCTCAGTTGAAAGAGGCACATTAAACTCTTACCACTGGAGAGCCACCTTACTTCTGTGTGAAGAAGTTTGCTACTTCTAGGTCGTGATCTTATAAAAATTTATACTGTAACTGTTGTCATAGAAGGTGTCATTTTCTTTATTGCAAGAGCGTGACGGGGAAGTATTCAGTAACTACTGCTGCACCCCTTGGCTTTTTCTTTTATTTTTTCGATTGCACCAGACGTCTTACCAGTCATCGCTTTTGCTCCATCTGTGTACACGTCGACACAGTTGTTCCATAGTATCTTATTCTCTCTGAAAAATTCGTCCAATAATTTAAAAATTTCAGTGTCGGTTGTCGTAGTCTTCAATGGTCTAAAAAGAAGAAGACTCTCTTGAAAAGCGTCCATGTATGGGTAGCACACATCTGAAGTGAAAATGCAGTGGATTTTATTCGTGAAATTAAATAAAGTACCTTTCACATCCTCTGATAATTCCCAGATTTATCGTGAAACTGTATCCTTTGACAAAAGAACTGCTTCTAACACCCAAACCTTCAGATGTCAGACACTCAGATCCGTACCAAACGTTGTATATCGATAGCGTATCAACCTAAACTTCTATATGATTCGTGATTTGTGCTGTCGTGCAGTAGAAAGTGTATAAACTATAATAATAAGTAACAACTAACCTAAGGAATACAGCAAAAGCGTATCTGTGAGGCATATTCACGTCACCCTTCCGTTGGTTAATAACTGTGCCGGGCGCCGTGGCTCAGCGCGCCCGGTCAGAGGGCTGAACGCCCTCTGTAATAAAAAAGCTGAGCAGAAGAACACACAGAACCAAAACGAACAATCACGAGCAATGTCCGCAAGGACAAGATCTACCAATTGAGCAAAAAAAAAAAAAAAAAAAAAAAAAAAAAAAAAAAAAGTAGAGCAATAGATTGTCATGTAGAGGGTCCTGGGTTCGAACCCCACCTAGGCCTTAAATATTTGCATTGTTTAAACTACAGTACGTTGGAAATTGTTAAAAGGGGCAACGTGTTCCTCATATGTAAAAGGACTGTTTCCATTTTGTAGCAATGTGTTATTGGCAGTTTACTATTGCTTCGTTTTATTTGAAAGTAGCTAATCTGTAGGGTGTATTCGCAGTTTCACAGAATAAACATAATCAGAACATATGAATAAAAAAAAACTGCATCACACTTACAGCTGTATTAATAGTAATAACAATAACAAAAATAGAAATGTTAAAAACAATAAGCGTAATTAAAGTAATAACACTGTACAGGTTTCCTACTTTCAAATAAAACGAAGCAAGAGTAAACTGCCAATAACACATTGCTACAAAATCGAAACAGTCCTTGTACATATGAGGAACACGTTGCCCCTTTTAACAATCTCCAACGTACTATAGTTTAAACAATGAAAAAAATTAAAGCGGGTTGGGGCTTGAACCCAGGCCCTTCGGCACCGCAAGCTAACGCTCTACCAATTAACCCACGGTGGCGTGGCTTGATGGCCCCTCACAAACACGCTCTTCTCTAATCCGTAGGTTTAATGTTACTTATTATTATAATTTGCGTACGTTTTACTGGACGGCAGCAAAAATCAGTTACATATATAGATGATTCGGTTGATACTCTATCGATATTCAACGTTTGGTGTGGATCTGAAGGTTTGGGTGTAACATTTTAGCGACCTTTTCGTGCAACATACATTCTACAATGCCTTTTATAGAAGGCTTGATAAGTTTTTCAGCGATTGTTTGTGCCTCACCAGTTTGAGCAACTCTGGAAATTAGGAATAAGATGCCATCAGTGCCTTTTTGTTGACTGTTTTTGAATGGTAATCATGCTTTTCTACACCTACCTGAGTTCAATATACTTCCTTCTGAAAAAAAACCTTCGGTTTACCCTTGAACTCTGCATGCACCCCTCAAAACGACTACGAAATTTTGGTGGAAACATTGAACTATTTGGCAGGACTTTTCCGCAAATTACGTACTGTGTTTGATTGTCAGTGGTCTCAGTGAATCCAATGTCCCTGTAAGAGTTGTGATATTTTTTTTTTTTTAAGTTTTTTGAAGTACAGGTAAGTAACTTCGGGATTTCAGGAAGCGGTGTTGCAGCCGCTGTCACTGATTCGGCCGAAAAACAATACTGTTCAGCCCCAGTAACACCTCCATCTACCCCACTGTAGTTAGAAAGTGATACGTCCATAAGTTTGGTACAGTAACGACGTAAATAAAGATAACAGAATAATAATATATGAAAGACACATAAAAATATTACATTAAGCTTCGTAGTTATAAAAATACATACTTAAGAAACGTACAAACTATTTAAAAATATTTATGTTACAGAAATACTGCAAATCTTTCTTTTTCATGTTGAAAAACTGGCTACCCTATTGGGGACCGTGTCGCCTACACCATCGAATAAAACCAACAATTGAATAAAACGTACCTCTTGGCTGTTGCTGTTTGTATGTCTACTCCAACTAACTTTTGAGAGGTTTTGCTGTTTTTGAAGGACCTCACTTTCAGCTAGTGATCCGTTGGAACGTTTCACCGTTACCCTACAAAACAAACAGAGCAAGACGAAAGATCTTATAACCTACATCATACCTACCAAACCTTAGAAAGCAACTCTTTGATAACGTCTATTACCGTGTTGGTTAGCACCTCAGCAGACGCTAATAATTTGCGGTAGTAATCTCAGATTAAAATTTCTTCTAGATTGACAGATGCCAACATGTCACGTACTCCCGCGATCTACAGTTGCACGCGCACAATAAAAGAAACAAGTCATCTGCGTACCGATTGTTGGCACATAACTCTCTTGGTAGTTGTAATGGCAAAGTAGTGGGGTCCGCTGCTACTGTACTCTGTAGGTATGGCAACGCGAAGCGCCGTGATAACACGTTATGCTAAAATAACACCCATGGGTTGGGTATTAAGTCACACGCATGAGGCATAGTAAAGCGATTGACACAAAGTTATGGAGATTGGGCAGTTTCAAACGTGAAAGAGTAATTTTAGGAAAATTCGAAAAAAATTGAAAAATTTCGAATTTTGCTCAAAACATGGAACAAACTCGGTATAAGAATAACCTTCAGATAATAAATCCTGTAAAGGAGACTACTAGCTGTTCATTCAAAATTAGAGTGAATAAAATTATCAGATAAAGAAACTCCTTAGGTTTTTGTAGGTCTAACCTCTTTATTACCCTTATCTCAAACTTCGCCAAGAAAAAATGTTAAAACTCTGTCTGGAAATCAGGGGACTGTCAAGGAATTTTACTTTGGTAAACTTGTTGCAACCGTAAGTAATTAATTATCTAAATATGTGGGGCAATTTTAAGTGGTGAAAACAACTATCTTTTTGTAATACACTATGCTAGAAACGGATGCTTATCAATTATATCTGAATCACTTTGAATATTTTGTGTCTCCTCACGAGAATTGCTGTCAGAATTCAATTATTAGGTTCCTTGTACGTCGACGTAATGTCAATATGACGAAGTTGGGTTGGCAGCAATTTTTCTCAGTCTTTCTACCAGCGCACATTTTTATTGTTCCTTGCTACGTCATACTTTATGATTTCAGAGAACTGAAATGTACAAAAAGTGATGGCAATCTAAGGACCTTAGCTCCGTACGTTTTTGCCAGTTAATTTGAGACATGTACACGTAATCATGTCCTTCTGAATGATGAGAACCAGTAATTCAGAACTTTAATAGTCATTTACTATGGGAATATTTTTCTTTTTTGTTCTAGCCGGTCGATAATGTACTGTTTTCTGGAAGTTGTAGAAGCACTTTGTAGTGAGATGAGACCCCTAATCCACGCGTAAAAACAATTTAAACCTAATACTTGCACTTGACCGTAAGTCCACTGAACGTCAAGTAGGTCTATCAAGCGTCAACAATTAAGTGCTGTAGGTATCTTAATTCCAAAACTTCCTAATATATATGACAAAAGACGGCAACTTACGATTTGACATAAGATGTAAAAAGAGTAAAGTTCTTAACAATACAGTTTGTTTACACTTGCTTGATAAAGAGTGCAGATCTGACCTTGTTCCTTGCAATATTTTTGTGCAGAAACGGAAAGTTCACCAACGGCCAAACTTCAGCAGCACATGTAGTTGTGTCTTATTTCCATATAAATACATTTTTTTATGGTAAGAAGCAGAAATCACTGTGTGCTTGGCGGATCTTTCCCTCCCCTTCCCTCTTTGGGGGATATTCTCATGCTCCTCGAAGGAAGAAGAAGAAGAAAGAAAGAAAAATAGAGAGAGATGGCAAGGCATGTGTCAGCAGGGCAAACAACACAGTGAGTGCGTGGAACCCGAGAAACAACTGAAATTGGCTGACGCCCAGACCCTACCACTCGGCTCACTAAAACGTCAATCTACATCTACATACATACTCCGCAATCCATCGTAAGGTGCGTGGTGGAGGGTACACTGTACCACTACTTTCCTATTCCACTCCGTACGAGCCCTAATTTCTCTTATCTTGTCTTTGTGATCTTTACGCGAAATGTAAGTAGGCGGCACCCAGATCGTACTATACTCAGCTTCAAATTCCCGCCCTCTAAATTTTCTCAACAGAAATTTACTAAAAGAACGTCGTCTTTCTTCCAGCGATCCCCAGCTGAGTTGCCGGAGCATTTCCGTGACACTCGCGCATTGGTCGATCCTACCAGTAACAAACCTAGCTGCTCGCCTCTGAACTGCTTCTATGTCTTCCTTTAAATTGATCTGCTGCGGGTCCCAAGCACTTGAGCAACACTCAAGACGTGGTTGTACAAGCGTTTTATACGCGGTCTCCTTTACAGATGAAGTACATCTTCCCAAAAAAAATTCTCCCAATAAACCGAAGTCGACTGTCCGCCTTACTCACAACAGTCCTTATATGTTCGTTCCAATTCATATCGCTCTGCAAAGTTACGCTTCGATATTTGAACGATGCGACAGCATCAAAAAGCTCACTACTAATTCTGTATTCGACCATTATGGGATTGTTTTTCCTACTCATGCACATCACCCAACATTTTTCTACATTGATAGCTAGCTGCCATTCTTCGCACCAACTAGAAATTTTGTCTAAGTCATCCTGTATGCTATAACAGTCAGTTAAAGACGACACCCTCCTATAAACCACAGCATCATCAACAAACAGCCGCAAATTACAAGTTACTCTGTCCATCAGATCATTTATATAGATAGAAAATAATAGCGGTCCTATCACACTCCCCTGGGGCACGCCTGACGATACACTCGTCTCTGATAAACACTTGCCGCCGAGAACAACGTACTGCGTTCTATTACTTAGGAAGTCTTCCAGCCAGTCACAAATCTGTGATCCTATTCGATAAGCTCGTATCTTCGTCAATCACAAAGTAATTTCCAACGGAGTATAATAACGCATTATGACTAATGCCGAGAAATGGGTACTTCAAAAACGCCATGGCAATGTTTTGAACGTCACAAGCTTTTTTGACATCACCGCCGGTCTAACGGACTCTTCGCCAAGGAGCTTCCCCACACACTTCTGTATACATTTGGCTCGGATGTGACCTTTTGAGTTAGAAAACGAAAACAAACGTTTGTAGAGCTTATGGGACTTAACTACGGGATCATCAGCCCCTAAACCTGCAAACTACTTATGAACTAGCTTATACTAAACACGGCACAAACATCCACGCCTGAGGGGGCATTCGAACCCCCGACGGGGAGTGGCCTGGCGCATCGTAGGAATGCGCCTCAATGAGCTCGGCCGCTCCGTCGCGGCTGTTGATTTAGAAGCCGCACATGCTCTTGGATGGTCCTTACACATTATTTATGCAAGGTACCCGCAAACGTTAATAGATGGTGGAATATGTTTATGCAATTCAACATTCAACTGGCGCATCCTATATAATACTGGAAATTATTGCGCACTGAACCATCTTTTGGAGTGTGGATACTACGGTCGCGGGTTCGAATCCCTCCTCGGGCATGGATATTTGTGCCGTCCTAGTTCGTAAGTAGTTCATAAGTAGTTTGTAAGTTTAGGGACTTATGACCCCGTAGTTAAGTCCCATAAGCTTAACAAACATTTGAACATTTTTGGAGTGTTGATCAGGTTTTCCACATGGAGATACAATTGCATTAATCTGATCCTTTGTGACTTCGAATCGCTGTTCAAATACTTGGATAGTTAACATGCAAAGCTCAACATGAGAATGGACACATCTCCAACTATTACATCAAAGTACCTGAACTTCATTGTTCCACCACTGCATTCAACTATATATTTACATAATTCTGGTTTGTATTAATTTATAAACAAGTATAATTAACACACGTAAATGCTGCACCTAATGCAGAAGCTTATCACGCGGGCAAAGTATGGCACAGTACTCAGAACGGCACTTCCCACCTCCAGCGCGTCCACCGAAACACTGAAACATTCAGATAAGGAAGCAGACACATGGTAGGTGCTAAATATTATGACCTACTGTACTCGATATTTCTCTACACGCCCCTCAAGGGTGCATAAAAGTCGCTAGATTGAATTCTTTGTCCCATTTAATTATTAATTCTTTTTAAATATCCTTACCTTTTGGCGGATTAGAACCCCGGAGCACAGATTGAGATACTCTGGTCTAGAGTAAGTGACGCATGCGGTGAACTTAATATTTTGTGTCTGTGAATTTCGTTTGAAACTATTCCACTGAGGCTGTAGCTCAAAAGGAATTACAAGAAAAATGACAGCACTAGGGATTATCTGGTATTTTAATGCATGCAGGCTATCCCTATTTTATTTAGTGAATGAAAAAGAAAGGAAAAGGTAATAATGTTAAACATGGCTGCGTTTCTTCAGTGATCGTTTACTATTTCAGTAAGTAGTAAGGCAGCCCTAGGTAGCAGATATAAAGTATGTTGTATCAGGTTTCGGCAACTACTAAGTGTATCTTCATCGTGAATTGCTTAAATTACCTATAACATAAATCACTAAATAAAATTTTGTAATTTATGTTATAGGAAATTTTAGGAATTTCTGATGAACACACACTAAGGGGTTGTCGAAACCTAGTAAAACATACTTTATGTCTTCGACCGAAGGCTCTCGTCCTACTTACTGGCAGATAAAGGTTTTACATCCTGTCGCTAATATCGCCATTAGACGTGGAGCACAAGCCGAGTATCAATCACAGCAAAGTCTGACACCAATATTTACTTGTTATATTTTCATTGCTGAATCTGATTATAGACACACTGCCATAAACAGACAAATATGATTTGAGAAGTTTTTTTTAAAGATATGGCTTTGTCTCCAAAACGGTCAATTCGAAACGAAATTTATTTATTTTATTTATATGGGGGCAAACTGCTGATGCCATCGGTCCATATATTTACACACTACCTATATCAATTTAAAGAAGGAAAACAAAACAATGCCATAGAACATCCAGCAGGTGCGACTACGTAAGGCGTGACATGTCGCCTCAAACCGCGCACCCGTCTCTGCGCAGCACTATTCTTTAAAAAGTGGATAAGTCCGTCAGTAGCCAATGCTAACAGAAGAACATACGCGGTAGCCGCTTTGTTCTGTTATGATCGTGCTGTGTGTCTGTTACCGCTGTTATTTGTTGTGTTTTTGTAAAATTTGGAAACATTTTTTTTTTCTTATTAAATGTTCCTCCAAACGAGAGAGGAAGAACTTTGTACCTGGAAAAAATTTCGAAGAAGTTGAGGTTTTATTGATGAAGTACACATTTTTTTTTTTTTTTTTTTTTTTTTTTTTTTTTTTTTTTTTTTGTCGAAATGAAAAGAATGCGTAACAGGGTGTAGTAATAATAATTTAGTTATTGAACGTTGCAGCAAATCACAACTAATGGGCCACAACAACACTTTCGCAGTGAAAGTTAAAATTTTGAATAAATAAAAAAAATTTATATTAATATACTTGAAACAGTCACTGTGGTAATTAGAATGAAACTTCACTCTGCAGCGGAGTGTGCGCTGATATGAAACTTCCTGGCAGATTAAAATTGTGTGCCGGAACCGGGACTCGAACCTGGGACCTTTGCCATTCGCGGGCAAGCGCACTACCGACTGTGCTATCCCGACACGACTCACGATGCCGCCTCACAACTTTACTTCCGCCAGTACCTCGCCTCCTACTTTCCAAACTTCACAGAAGCTCTCCTGCAAACACGCAAGACTAGCACTCCGCTGCAGAGTGAAGTTTCATTCTGGAAACATCCCTTAGGCTGTGGCTAAGCCATGTCTCCACCATATCCTTTCTTCCAGGAGTGCTAGTCTTGCGTGTTTGCAGGAGAGCTTCTGTGAAGTTTGGAAACTAGGAGGCGAGGTACTGGCGGAAGTAAAGTTGTGAGGCGGCATCGTGTGTCGTGTCGGGATAACACAGTCGTTAGTGCGCTTGCCCGCGGAAGACAAAGGTCCCGGGTTCGAGTCCCGGTTCCGGCACACAATTTTAATCTGCCAGGAAGTTTCACTGTGGTAATTCATTAATTTTGGCCCTATCTGACTTAGCATTGACTACAGGCTGCAACCAGCACCTCTTACGATTCACGAACAGCACAACTTCACTACTAAATGTGTCAAAATGTATGTAGTAGTTATGGCGTGTTCGTGTTATAATCAAACTCGTAATAGCTGATAGACACTGATTGCAGTGATCATAGCTCAGTACTGTGGAACTGCGTGGTGCAATGAGCATCACAAATACTACAGTCAAAGTTCCTAATAATTTTGATAATATTGTTTAAAGAATTCAACTTCCTTATAAAACATTACGTGAACTATTTTTTTGATTAATTGGTTCCAGGGCCTGGGTAGCATACGCGTCTAACTGGCTGAGCAAAGTCTCGCATTTAACGTATTTCATAAAAATTACTTTCGTCAAGTCTCGTTAATCAACTATAATACTTTGATTACTGTTAGCCTGGTTACTTCCTATATAAATGAAACTAACTTTACTTTGAAACTCTCTTACAAGTTAAAAGCTTTGGCATAATAATTGATTGCAAAACTTAGTACAGCACTGCACTTTAATTACTAGTCTCTGTGGTTGTAACACGTTTAGCAATTCTTTAACTCGTCTAGCAATTGCTTTAAAACTGATCGTAATTACTTTGAAAAAAATGATTGAACTTGTTAGTCAATGTACAGGCTTGCATAATCAACATAATCTAATAATGGTGATAACTACAACTACTTACAAAATTAAGACTGGTTTCAAAATAAGTCATATATAATTGAACCAAAATTCTGGATGAGTTGACACTACATTTACATGCATACAAAATAAAATGTTACAAAAGTACTCATCTGTTTTCGTCATCTTCGTCGTGAAGGCCATACAAGACAGATATGATTACAATAGGTACTCTTACTGCTGGTTCAAAAATATTTTTATCGACAACTATTTGTTCATCTCATCCGGCTGAAATCTCCATTCATTGATATCTCCTCGATACACCTTCAAATCTCCGTAATTACAGCAACGCTCACTCTCGGTGACAATAGACTTGATAACCAAACAATTACTTTTCTTGACCACATGAAAAAACATTACACTGATCACTTTCGAGTATAAATAAACTTGAAACTTCCTGGCAGATTAAAATTGTGTGTCGGAACCGGGACTCGAACCTGGGACCTTTCCCTTTCGCGAGCAAGCGCACTACCGACTGTGCTTTCCCGACACGACTCACGATGCCGCCTCACAACTTTACTTCCGCCAGTACCTCGCCTCCTACTTTCCAAACTTCACAGAAGCTCTCCTGGAAGCACTCCTGGAAGAAAGGATATGGTGGAGACATGGCTTAGCCACAGCCTAAGGGATGTTTCATTCTGGAAACATCCCTTAGGCTGTGGCTAAGCCATGTCTCCACCATATCCTTTCTTCCAGGAGTGCTAGTCTTGCGTGTTTGCAGGAGAGCTTCTGTGAAGTTTGGAAAGTAGGAGGCGAGGTACTGGCGGAAGTAAAGTTGTGAGGCGGCATCGTGAGTCGTGTCGGGATAGCACAGTCGGGCAGTCGGTCCTCGGCGGCCGTGGCGAGAGGAAGTACGGTGTTTACGTCTCCGCGGCCAGCGGCTCGGGGCTGTTGGTGAGTTACACGCCGCAGTGCGCGCATAGTTGTTTATCTCCGATCGTATCGTAGAAATGGCAACTCCGATGCGCTTGCGAAAAGACACATTGAAGTTTAGTTTTGAGAATAAGTTTGCACGACCGAAGTCTTTTGAAGTTGAAGATTTTTTGGAGGTAGCACTGAAGTTAACTACCGATGACGTAATTGGCTATCACCTCTCGATCAGCAGTAGTACCGTCTATTTGAAGTTACGGAATCCCGAAAAATGTGAGCAAATTGTACGTTTATATGCGGACAACTTGAAATTTAAACATTCTGACGGGAATATTGGTGACGTGAAAGTGACTCATGCAGGACTTGGCACTAAGACGTTACGCATTTTCGAGCTGCCGTTTGAAATAACGGACGAGGACATTGAAGCTGTCTTGAAACCTTACGGCACAGTAATCAGCCATGTTGCTGAAAAATGCTCCTCGGTTCACAAATTTCGAGTATTAAACGGAGTGAGGCAGATTAAACTTGAAATGGTCAAACATGTACCGTCTTACATTACGGTTTGTGGATACAGGGCCATTGTTATTTACGATGGGCAACCGCGTACTTGCTCCGGGTGTGGGGCCACTGGACATTTGCGAGCTCAGTGCGTGCAACGCCGAGTGACACAAGTGCCGACAGGTGAGGCCGCTGCTCCACCCAGCATGACACAGCTACCGATCACATACGCCGCGGCAACTCGCAGCGCACCTACAGCCATGGACGTCACAATAGATGATGTTGTCAGTCACATCGATGAGGAAATACGATTGGAACAGACTACCATCAATGTACCGACAGCGAATACCGTCCCTGAACCACCTGGTGAAACGCAACAGAGCAGTAGCGCCGACTCGATAAATAACAACCTGGAGGTCGGGGACATGGCGGCAGCTGACGACACCACAGAAAAAGCCGGCGCGGAGACCAAGAAACGTCGGATCGCCCATCAAGGAGCGGACAACAGCGCATCTGCGTTGCGAGACAGAGCCAAGCAGGTACGGCAAAAACTTGAGGATGGGACACTGGAATCACAAGATGCCAACCACCAAACTCAGAAGAAAACACGGACGTCACAAGAGGCGGCCTGTGGGGCCAAAAACCTGTGGAAAACGGCAAACACCTCTGTGCCTCCCAAGCGTCCAGGAGACTCGAACGGCCAAACACAGAAGGGGACAAAGGGACTTCGTACAGCCAACCCCTCGCAAACCGGAGGAGGAGCTGAAGACCGCAATACTGAAGACCATGACATAGCAGAAACTTCAGCTGGTCTACCGTCAAGAGACCTACAACAACGACTACCGCGAGGCTCTGCAACGCATGCGGGCAATGCGACGGCTCCCATATTGGTGGACGGCGACCCCCCAAAGGCTCTCAGTGCTACTGCATCGATTGCAGGAGCTCCACACAGCGATGGTGGTAACAGGATGGACGTGACGGCATCAACCCCCGACAACATACCCTGGCATGAAGACGTAGAGGACGGCGATTCGTCAGCAGTACCTCATGGTCCTTTGAAGATAGCCAGGAATGATGAAGAAATAGAAGACAGCTTTTATTAAACGGCACTAAAGCATCGCTAATTGACAAGTATGACGACTGACATCAAGCTTCAATCATAGAGTATAGCCACTATCAACATTAACAGAATAACTAGTCCGACTAAAGTTGAATGCCTTCGGGATTTCCTTTATGCATTTGATATAGACATCGCCATGTTGCAGGAAGTGTGCACGGACAGGGTAGAACATATTGCGGGGTATAGTGCCATTCTAAACAGAGGAACCGAAAGCGGCACCGCCATCTTACTCAAGAACGGAATTGTACCGCGGAACGTGAAACAATTAGTGAGCGGACGAGGAATCTCAGTAGAGATAGACGCATCCCAACTTATCAATATTTACGCTCCATCGGGTACGCACGCCAGACAGGAAAGAATGACGTTCTTTAGTGAACACATCATCGAGTTAATTAATCCCGCGAACGAGAACACCATCCTTGCTGGTGATTTCAATTGTGTTCTTACTGCCGCCGACCAAACGCCTAACCCCAACATATGTCCGCAACTGGGAGACTTAGTGCAGGGTCTGCACCTCGCTGATATCTGGCTCAATCAACCACGAGGGAATCCAGGGTTTACGTTTATAACCAGCCATTCTAGGAGCCGCATCGATAGAATATACGCATCTAGTAGTTTGAAGCGGTGTATACTAAGTGCTGAAACTTGTCCGATCAGCTTCTCCAACCACTTAACAGTTATAGCTCACATTAACTTGCCCAGACAGAAGACCTTTCGAGGAAGGGGCGTGTGGAAATTCAATACGGCACATTTAAACGATGGCGTTTTGGAGGAAGAGCTGCGGAGGGTCTGGGAAAAGTGCTTGAGAAACACACACCGCTATCGCACTAAGCTCGAATGGTGGGTAACCTGTGCAAAACCGAAAATACGATCCTTTCTGAAAAGCTATGCCTTTGAAAAGAAACAGTGGGAACGACGTACGATGGAATTCTACTTCCAGTGTCTAAGAGAATTGCAAGCAGATGCCACCAATGCGCAACTCAATATCGTGAGGGTAAACAGAATCAAGGCCAAAATAACCGCCTTAAAACGCCAGCAACTAGAGGGTATTAAGGTAAGATCGAGAGACACTAGCGTCGTTGCAGAAGAAAGAGCTGCACTTTTCCATCTTCTGTCAGAATACAAAAGAGGGCGAAGTCATCATATTAGCTCCCTTAGTAGGGATGATGGGAGACTGATTACCGACCACAAGGATATCATGGCGTTTATCCATGCCTATTTCACGAACCTGTACGCTGAAGGTGAGGCCGCCCATGATGATGTGTGTGCGGAATTTTTAACTTGCATTACAACGACTGTGACGGAAGAAGAAAATTCTGAACTTGAAGCACCATTTACTGAAGAAGAATTGTAAAGCGCGCTGAAGGGAAGCCCTAGGAACAAATCCCCTGGAGCTGACGGACTGCCAGTGGAGTTTTATTTACGATATTGGTATTTGCTAGGCAGCACACTGACTGTAGTCCTGAATGAAATACGTACCACAGCCACGGTTCCCAGCGAATTCTTAGAGGGGATAATAGTATTGGTTCCCAAAGTGGGAGGCACTAATAATTTGCAAAATATGCGAACCCTATCGTTGTTGAACATCGATTACAAGCTAGTTGCCAGGGTGTTGCTCCAACGGTTGAACAACGTTACTGCTCGCCTCCTCGGCCCCTATCAGACGTGCGCCGTCCCTAGGAGGACGATACACCAGGCGATCGAGGAATACCGGGACATGACGGCTGTCACTTCGGCGTCCAAGTGCAGAGCGGCTATCATGTCGCTTGATCTGGACAAAGCTTTTGACAGGGTCCGCCACAAGTACCTGCTAACTGTGATGTCGAAAATGGGCATGGGGCCTTCTTTTGTCGACCTTATTCGGAGACTATACACTGGTGCAACTTCAAGAATTCTCGTCAATGGACACTGCACGCCATACGTACCTATCCTATCGTCGGTAAGACAAGGGTGCCCCCTGTCAATGATGCTCTTCTCGATATCCATCGAGCCTCTTCTACGAACACTCTTCGGGACGCATCCGGGGATTAAAATTGGTGGCCACAAATATGTATGCAAAGGATATGACGACGACCTGGCTGTATATATATCTGATCCGTCTGACCTCCCGAAGATACAAAATGTGCTTCAAACATATAGCAGCTGCTCTGGAGCGCTAATCAATCTACGTAAATCTCGAATTCTGCACTTAGGCCGAGGCATAACGATCGGAGGAACTGGTCCCGTCGAAGAAGCAGACGCCATCAAACTTCTCGGAATCCATTACAGCAAATGTCCTGTCCAGACAGCGGCCCGAAATTGGCAAACGAAGCTCAACAGCATCCGTGCGATATTAAGGGTGAATGCTACTCGCTCCTTAGACGTGATTCAGAAAACCACTCTGATAAATTTAGTGATACTGCCTAAAGTGTATTACCTAGCGAGTATTTTTCCTTTGCCCGAAACTATAGGACAACGCATTGAATCCGCTCTTGCGTGGTTTCTATGGAGAGGGAGCGTCCTTCGGGTTGACTACCTCACCGCAACCCTACCTGAAACGAAAGGAGGCCTCGGACTCACTAATGTCAGAGCGAAATGCAAAGCACTCCTAATATCCAGGATGGCTAAAGCCCTGGCAGCAGGAGACGGAAATTTGACGGCATACATCGTAAACGCAGTTACTCCTTTAGATGGCAGGGTGCCAGTCAAAGTCGACCACATTGACTATAAGCTGCGACATATTAAAATGTACATCTTAGAGAACAGCTACATATCCCATAGGGTGAAGCACTACACGACCAAGGAAGTCTACCGCGTATTCACGGAAGACACGGCAGTCAGCAAGGTCGAGAAGAACACGCCCGCAATCACCTGGAGCAGAGTGTGGAAAAACATTCACATTCCAACTTCCACGTCACACGTCAGGGCCTCGTGGTACTGCGCTGTACATAACATAATTTGCACAAATGAGCGCCTATTCAGGATTGGCATGTCAAATACCAACACATGCAAGCATTGTCAGCAGACGGACACTGTACTTCACCGATTCACCTGCGGCGCCGCCAATGAGATATGGCAATGGACACGACACAAGCTCGCAGTTATGAACCGAACTTCAGAAAACAACATCACTCTGCAGGAACTGCTCGCTCCGACAAGGTGGCCTTACACAAATCAATAACGTATGTCCACTTATTGGTTAATGGGAAAGTTTATTGACTACTGCCTGCGCAACGAGAGCAAGTCTCTCCTGGAATTTCAGAACCACGTCTTACGTGAGTACCGCATCAGATCTCAGCGTGGGAAATGGAAATCAAAGATGGGTGGTTATTTACCAGCCGTCCTCCACATAACATGACACTAATAAAGAGCATCGATTATATTTCGATTCATAACAAAAAAGAGAGAAAAACGAAACTAAAGAAAAGATTATTGCACAATCAGAAGGACATGTAGAAACCCCGACGCTATACGATAGATATAAAGGAACAGAACACTTTATTATTGCAGAAGGACTGCACTTCATTTCTATTGAGGAACATTTATTATTTTACTTATAGTGAAGGCATACTCACTACTCCCATACCCTCAAGATTTGTATTAGCACCTGCAGAATGAGTACTTCGTTTTAGTTCATGGCAACTGGACGCCAGTCTTATGTTTTGTTCCATGGGGTGTAGTAAGAGTCCCACATTGTTTAGTTCACTCTTAGTACTAATGTATCAATACATTAAAAACCAGATTCTGGAGGACTATAATCTCCTGGTACACCAATTTGTACCGCGGAGCATGTGGTGGAGCGCTTTGGGTTACGAGACGCCGAAACGGATGACAATAATCGACTAATCGACGACAAGACAATCAAATTGATTGTGGCACATAATGGAAAGCAAATCACGAGAAGACGAACTCAGAGCCGACTCCACTGTGATTGTTCCTACGGAGCGATAGCAACGTCCTAAACAATAATAATAATAAAAAAAATTAAAAAAAAATTTAAAAAATCATAATAATAAGAATAAAGAGATTTACTTTGTTTCTTTCTAATCTACCACACAGTCCCTTTCCTTTCCCTTGTTTCTTTTCCCTCATGTAGGTATTTTACAGGGGTAGGTTTCGTTAGCCGCCAAGTGACAGAGTTCCAGGCAAATAAAAAAAAAAAAAGAAAAGAAAAAAAAAAGGGTGGTCAACGCGTCTGCTTAGTAAGCAGGAGATCCCGGGTTCGAATCCCAACCTGGCACAAATTTTCATTCGCTGCACTTTGGTATTCTATCTATACCTAGTACAGAGAGGCCATAACTGTAAAAAAAAAAAGAACTAAAAAAATATGAAAAAGAAAAAAAAAAGTCGGTAGTGAGCTTGCCCTCGAAAGGCAAAGGTCCCAGGCTCGAGTCCCGGTTCCGGCACACAATTTTAATCTGCCAGAAAGTTTCATATCAGCGCACACTCCGCTGCAGAGTGAAGTTTCATTCTGGAAACATCCCTTAGCCTGTGGCTAAGCCATGTCTCCACCATATCCTTTCTTCCAGGAGTGCTAGTCTTGCGTGTTTGCAGGAAAGCTTCTGTGAAGTTTGGGAAGTAGGGGGCGAGGTACTGGCGGAAGTAAAGTTGTGAAGCGGCATCTTGAATCGTGTCGGGATATAACAGTCGGTAGTGCGTTTGCCCGCGAAAGGCAAAGGTCCCAGGTTCGAGTCCCGGTTCCGGCACACAATTTTATTCTGCCAGGAAGTTTCATATCAGCGCACACTCTGCTGCAGACTGAAGTTTCATTCTATAAATAAACTTGTTTCACACTTCCTTCAAAACATTAAACAGTACGCCTCTCAGCCTTATTGCAACTTTGCTAGTTCATTAAACTCGAGCCACACTGCGCCTACCGTGCCTCTGCACCATCAACAAAAGATTTATGTGTTTACTTTGGCGAGTCCGCTCCGCGACTGCTTCAGCAGCGCAACACTTACAGCTACTACGTCTGTACCTAAGACAGTCTTTACAACAGATTCAACAATTTCTCTGGCGCATTACCAACTTACAGCATAAGAATGTCCGTGCATTCATACGGGTTTTGCACATACAGTACATGTTTACACTAAATGCTTCAATGTAGGAAATGACGTTACATAAGAAATATATCTAGCATACAAGAAATGAAAATACGTGAAATGAACAAATTTAAGACAATACTAGCTGAACCCTCCCTGCTTCGCATGCGTAGGCTGGTTGGTCTGCACCAGTTGTTTCTTTTTAATCCTGATGAAGAATCCATATCTTAAGTTTCGTAGTTATAGCTTAAAATTTGAGTAAACAGCAACATATTTTTGAAAATCAATTTTTTGCGACCTCTATTTTACCCCCTTATTGTTTTAATTTCAAAAAATGGCCAAACACGTGCCTTTTTAATTCGAACTCTGAATCCATATCCGAAAATTTGTAGTTCTAACTTCAAAATTAACTAAATATCAACATATTTTCGAAAAACATCCCCTCCCCAATTTAATCCCGTTGATGGTTGAATTTCCAAAAATATCGAAACACGTATTTTTTAACGTCTAACTATGCAACTATGCAAACATCAATTTTTGCAGCTCTAGTTTCAAAATTGTATCAATAGCAACGTGTTTTCAAAAAGAATTTTTGATCCGCTATTTAACCCTCTTACTTGTTGAATTTCCAAAAATACTAAAAATCAAGGATTTCTAATCGTGACCAAGATTCCATATCCAAAGTTTCGTTGTTGTAGCTTAAAATTTGAGTTAACAGCAACATATTTTTGAAAATCAATGTTTTGCGTCACCTATTTTACTCCTTATTTGTCGAATTTAAAAAAATGCCGAAACACGTGTCTTTTAAATTCGAACCCTGAATTAAAATCCGAAATTTTGTAGTTCTAGCTTCAAAATTGCCTAAATAAGTACGTATTTTCAAAAAACGTTTCATTCCCTATTTCACCCCCTTACGGAGGGAATATCGAAAAATCGCTTCTTAAATGACGCCTACAGAGTAAGATCAACACCCTCCACAAATTTCAAGTTTCTATCTTCAGTGGTTCGGGCTGGGCGATGATGAGTCAGTCAGTCAGTCAATCGGGACACTTCCTTTTATATATAGAGAAGAAGATATACATTACGTTAAATCAAACTGTAAGATACAGCGACAGGTGTACTCTTACAATTTCTTTAAACGAACTGAAATCTTCAGCATCTGTGTGTTGTTGTTGTTGTGTGTGTTGTGGTCTTCAGTCCGGAGACTGGTTTGATGCAGCTCTCCACAATACCCTATCCTGAACAAGCCTCTTCATCTCCACATAAGAACGGAAACCTACATCTGTCTGAATCTGCTTACTGTTTCCATCTCTAGGTCTTCCTCTACGGTTTTTACCCCACACACTTCCCTCCAACGCTAAATTCACAATCCCTTGATGTCTAAGAATGTGCCCTACTAATCTATCCCTTCTTTTAGTCAAGGTATGCCAGAAATTTCTTTTCTACCCAATTCCGTTCAGTACCTCCTCATTAGTTACGCGATCCACCCACCTAATCTTCAGCATTCTTCTGTAGCACCATATTTCATAAGCCTCAATACTCTTCCTGTCCGCACTGTTTATCGTCCAATGTTTCACTCCCATAAAAGGCAAAACTCCATACAAATGCCTTCAGAAAGGACTTCCTTAGACTTAAATCAATATTCGATGTTAACAAATTTCTCTTTTTCAAGAACGCTTTTCTACCCATTGCCATTCTGCATTTTATATCCTCTGTACTGCGACCATCATTTGATATTTTACTGCCCAAGTAACAGAACTCATCTACCTCCTTTATTGCTTCGTTACCTAATCTAATTCCTTCAGCATCACCTGATTTTCTTAGACTGCACTCCATTACCCTAGTTTTGCTCTTGTTAATGTTCATCTTATACGCACCTTTCAGCACACTGTCCATTCCGTTCAGCTGCTCTTCCAGATCCTTTGATGTCTCTGCCAGAATTACTATGTCGTCGGCAAAACCCCCTGAACTTTAATTCCTTCACAAAATTTCTCCTTGCTTTCCTTTATAGCTTGCTCAATGTACCAATTGAATAACATGGGAGAAAGGCTACAACCCTGTCTTACTCCCTTCCCAACCACTGCATCCCTTTCATGCCCTTCAACTCTGACAACCGCTCTCTGGTTTTTGTACAAATTGTAAATAACCCTACGCTCCCTATATTTTACTCCTGCTTGCATCAGAACTTGAAAGAGTTTATTCCAATCAATATTGTCAAAAGCCTTCTCCAAATCTACAAAAGCTAGAAATGTAGGTTTGCCTTTTCTTAATCTATCTTCTAGGATAAGCGGTAAAGTGAGTATTGCCTCCAGTGTTCCTACATTTCTCGTGAACCCAAACTGATCTTCCCCGAGGTCGGCTTCTACCAGCTTATCCATCCTTCTGTAAATAATTCGTGTTAATATTTTTCAGCATCTTTGGGAAAAAATCTGATATGGTTCATTCTCGCCTCGTTCAAACATAAGGTATAATCGTCATTGTAGCCAGGCGTCAGCCGGTTGACAGAGTTTCCATTGGAGCCGTTTATTTATGACTCACTTTAGTAGACTGCGACAGGCACGGTGGAGCGGCCTGGTCGGACCCTCGTCTGGCTGGCTTCGGACGCGGCGGCGAGAAGCGCAGCGGCCGTCGCTGGCTGGAGGATCTCGATAGCGCGCCAGCCGTCCAGTTTGCACAGAATTCCATTATTGCGCCGTTATAAGCCGCGCGCCGAGAGCTTTAGATCGGACCTCTCCGCCAATATCCGCACGTCCGCCGGAGAGCCCGACCCGAAGTATCGAAACGCCAGCGCTCCGTGGCGTTTTATACGAAACAAGGGCGACGAAAATGGCCAAGGCCCGGAGGAACGTTAGATAAATCCCCCATAGCGGACACTCTACCGGAAAATGTTTGTCTGAAAGACTGTTCTGGATTTTCTTTTTGTAAGAAGGAACTGAAGTCTAGCAGAGACGATAACTCCTGTCGCACTTGTAAGATTAAAATGAGTGATAAGGTGGGGCCCTACTGCTGCTAGATAGTTGTGAAACGTCACTGTGGGTGACCAGAAGCGGTTTATTGATTTAGTCCCATGCTACCAGTTTCGGTGTTTGACCCTTCTCAAGAGCAATCCTAACGTAAATATGCAAGTTAAAAAGTGAAACTTCCTGGCAGATTAAAATTGTATGCCGGAACGGGGACTCGAATAAGCGCTTGGCCGCGGAAGGCAAAGGTCCCAGGTTCGAGTCCCGGTTCCGGCACACAATTATAATCTGCCAGGAAGTTTCATACCAGCGCACACTCCGCTGCAGAGTGAAAGTTTCATTCTGGAAGTTAAAAAGTGTTAATTTTTTCCTTACACACCATAGAATATGTTTTATTAGTTAGCAGGCGCATCGCATTCGTTAACATTTGCATGTCGTGTCTGGTTTGTGTTTTGTATTCGACCTGCAGATGAACCATGAAATATTATCGAGCAGAAAATATAGTCACACTAGTTATAAATGAATAATGTTGCTAGAAATATTGTTGCCAAATTCCAGTTTACATTTTATTAGCAGCAATTCCAGGCCGAGAGAATTAAATTTTGTTCAAGATCGGCGCATATAGAACTGAAAACTGTTTCAGACATCTGACACAAGCAATATAAATATAAAACTTCCTTTTACAAAACAGTTTTGGTTAAAATACAATCACAATAAAAATTGTCTTTGGTAGATATAGTATTCTGGAGAAGTGGTGATATTTTATAGGATACAAAATAAAAAATGATCTGTCACTTATTTTATTTATTTATTTTTGTACTTTCTATGGCGTGAGATTACGCAGATATCTTCGTGATTAGCCATGGATTATAATATAATAATGTCAATTTTCGGTCATAGCTATGCCAGTTTTTGGTAATAGCTTTCACCAGAAATGAGATTCACACACACACTCTCACACAACTCTCGCATAGCGGACTTTTGTCTCTGTTCGGTGCCACATACTGAGTGTATTTGGAGTTAAGAAGGGACAGGAGGCGACGGGAGTAGAAGGGAGGGCATGAACAGTTGGAGAAATGTTTGCAAATCTATCCGACCAAACTGCGTGGTCATTAGTTCGTAGCTTACTTAAACTAAGGTAAACTAACCTAAGGACAAACACACACACCCATGCCCCAGGGAGACTTCGAACCTCCGACGGCGAGCAATCGCGCGCTCCGCAGCGAGGCGCCTTAGACCGCTCGGCTACTCCACCGCGGCAAAAGATGGAGAGACAAGGTTGAAAGTAGAAGTGTTCGCATTGCCTGATGGATTTGCGTGGTGGTGTACAACGGTATGCGGATGGGATGGGGACTGTTGTGTTTTGGGTGAAGGAACATCAGGTTATTGTGGGTTGAGGCTTCTGAAGCAACCAGTGAAATCGAGCATTTTATGCTCATTTGAATGTTAAGCTACAGGGTGATCCACCATGCTCTTGGACACAGTTTTGGCGGTGGCCATACATTCTGATGGCTAGCTGGTTGTTAGTCATAGTAATGCAAAAAGCTGTGCAGTGCTTGCAGCGATGTTGGTAAATGACTTGGTTGGTTTCACAGGTTGCCTGTCCAATGATAGGTTAGGACAAACCTGGGACAGGAGTTTAGTCGTTTGTTCTGGGTGGCTGGATTATGCACACATTGTATGAATAGCGTTTTCTTTCCTGAAAAGGGATAATTCGACAAATGCTGTGGAAGTGTGTATAAACATACATAACCAACTGTTCACCTCAAATATATTTTCTACATCATGATTTAGGCTATCAATGATCTTGCAATGTCACAGAAATTAGTCCTTACGAATTTCAATTGACACTTCAGTACACCATCATTGGTCCACTTTCCTTTACCATCTCTAGAGCGCCGCCGCACCCCATACGTTTTCTGTTATTTTCTTCACAGGATCCTATATTGTAAAAGCTTGTAAACTTCAGCATTTAGTAGACTATCTGTCACTGGTTCTAATTAAGATGTTTTTTATTATTGGTTATTTTGTTAGCATTCTATAGCCAACTTCCGACGGGTGCGTTAAAAGCAAGTGTCGCTTAAATTATCAGTAAAAAATAAAACATTTTTAGGCCTCATCCTATTACCATTTATTGTATTTACTCAAAACCAAGTGACGCATGTATAAACTAGTTTAAATAAAACATACTAGTCTACCCAGCCGAATAATTCACTATATCCTGATCAGTCACTGATAGGTAAGATGGTAATGGACGAAAGACAGATGCAACATGTATATAAAATATAATAAACTTTGAATAAGAGGAACAAAAGTTAGTCTTTTGTAAAAGAAGTGCGTAAAATATGATTAACTGTAAAACATATAAAAATCAGCTACTAATTTTTTCATGTTTATTTTTTGAAAGTAGTTTATTTTAATAAACGTCTTTCAAAACAATTTTAGTAGTTATGTGATGGTTTACTTTTTCGCTGTATGTCTCTTTAGCACAAACATAAATATCACTGAATGAGCGAACTCGTGCAGGAGCTACGTACAACTGTCCATAGGAAAAATCGGGTTCGGGGAAATATAACCTGCCCTTAGTTTGCGTAGCCCATATGAAAGCAATGTAGAAGATGTCATCTATAGATGATATTTTAACTAACAAGAACGACAGCTCTTACAGTTGTTTAGATTCTTTACGCATTAACCTCACACCTACTAATCCAATCATGCGTTTCAAAACGATATGACAATTCCCAACCAAAATAGCCTTCGCAATGACCATAAATAAATCAAAAGGTCAGACACTTGGGAATAAAGTTTTTTGGTGAAAATAACAAATGTTTACTGTCTTTATATTTTTCATCATTAGTGGAGAATGAAACTTTGAAAATAATACCTCAATTATTAATTTTGGATAAGTAATACAAGAGATATGGCGTACCCACAAAAAACCGATGAGAAATAATATATACTAGTTGACCTGTGCGAATAATTCGCACTATATCCTAATCTGTCACAGATAGGTAAGATAGTAATGGAGAAAAGTTAGATGCAAGTACATATGTATAAAAGTTAATAAACTTAGAATAGTAGTAACAAATATTTGTTTCATTGTAAGAAAATTTATACAATTAAATACCGCATGATTAATTGTGAAACATAAAAAATTGGATATCAAGTATTTCATGTTTATTTTTTGAAAACAATGTTATTAATTTATTATAATGTGATCATCATTTACTTTTTGGCTGTATGTGTCTTCAGCACAAACATAAATATCACTGAATGAGCGAACTCGTGAAAGTCACGCATAACTGTCCATGGAAAAAAACAAGGTTCTGGTAAATAAAATCATGCCTTTTGAAATGTCTGGTCCTGTGCTTTATTTATGGTTACAGCGAAGGCTGCTTTTATTGAGAATTGTCTTATCATTCGGAACGGCATTGTTGGATCAGAGCGTGTGGGATTAATACGTGGTATTGGCATAGTTTTATCGGAGTCAATGAATTTAGCAGTGATGATGTACTCGCCCAAGTGAGTCACCACTATCTTGCACCATTAATTAATCCGTGATTAGCGCAAAGATTTCTAATTAACGTAATCATATCATTTTTCTGGGTGCAACCGTATATACATGTCCCATTTACTATCGATCGCAGGGTATCAACTTTTTTTGTGTAAACATTAACTTTAAAATGTGTATTTTTTTTCCTTAGTAAAGAACGAAACCTTGAGAATGATAGAATGATACCTCAATCATTAATTTTCGTAAGTAATACGGGAGTATGGCGTACCCACGAAATTACACCGATGAGAACTAATATATAATATATATTATTGGACCACATTCAGTTACTTACTATAAGGATATTGTTCTGAAGATGAACCTATAATCCACTAAACTGAATAAATTTTCAACCTGATCCACATAATGAAAATTCCCATTCCTGTCGTTACTGTCATTGTCAAAAAAAAATGTTTGTAAAGCTTATGGGACTTAACTACGGGGTCATCAGTCCCTAAACTTACAAACTACTTATCAACTACTTACGAACTAGGACGGCACAAATATCCATGCCCGAGGGGGTATTCGAACCCCCGACCGTAGTGGCCGTGCTGACCGTGACTGGAGCTCCTCAGTCACCTCGGCCACCGCGGCCGGCTACTGTCATTGTCATTTCCGTCTTCTTTCCTCTGATTATCCTGTTATTAATGATGATGTTAAACATGTCTTCAAACTTTCTACGCTAATTAATATTATCAGTGTCCTTAAAGCAAGCGAAACAACAGTCTGATTTCAGTTTGAAAGATAATGGGAAACGGCCAGTAAGACGACTTAGGCAAAGACCACATGACACTTTGCACAATTACCTCGAGATTTCATGCCTCTATTGTGACCAGCCACCAGATCGTAAAGAAAGGCGACAACGTGCTAAAAAGCGGGCCCTGCCAGCTTGCAGAACAACCGCTAAGAAATGTGAAGAAAAAGAAGAAAGACATATCCTTATAGTAATGGGCGTACCACAGCATACAATGGTTCTCATCAAAGCACGGAGATTAAGTATGCCTAGCACCTGGATGGGTCACCGTCCTGGCCTCAGTGCTCTTTTGGCAAGGGAAACCTCTCAGCATATTTGAAACCAATAAAGGAGGCACCTGAATGATACTTAACGTCTCCGGTCGCAGATGGTATTGATACACTATTGGCCTTTAAAATTGCTAAGCTAAGAAGAAATCCAGATGATAAATGGGGATCCATTGGACAAATATATTATACTAGAACTGACATGTGATTACATTTTCACGCAATTTGGGTGCATAGATCCTGAGAAATCAGTACCCAGAACAACCACCTCTGGCCGTAATAACGGCCTTGATGCGCCTGGGCATTGAGTCAAACAGACCTTGGATGGAGTGTACAGGTACAAATGCCCATGTAGCTTCAACGCGATACCACAGTTCATCAAGAGTAGTGACTGGCGTATTGTGACGAGCCAGTTGCTCGGCCACCACTGACCAGACTTTTTCAGTTGGTGAGAGATCTGTAGAATGTGCTGGCCAGGACAGGAGTCAAACATTTTCCGTATCCAGAAAGGCACGTACAGGACCTGCAACATTATCCTGCTGAAATGTAGGGTTTCGCAGGGATCGAATGAACGGCAGAACCACGGGTCGTAACACATCTGAAATGTAATGGCCACTGTTCAAAGTGCTGTCGATGCGAACAAGAGGTGACCGAGACGTGTAACCAATGGCACCCCATACCACCACGCCAGTTGATACGCCAGCATAGCGATAACGCTTCCAATGTGCATTAACCGCGATGTCGCCAAACACGGATGCGACCATCATGATATTGTAAAGAGACCCTGCATTCATCAGAAATCAATGAAGTTTTGCCATTCGTGCACACAGGTTCGTCGTTGCGTACACCATAGCGGGCGCTCCTGTCTGTGATGCAGCGTCAAGGGTAACCGCAGTCATGGTCTCCGAGGTGATAGTCCATGCTGCTGCAAACGTCTTCTAACTGTTCGTGCAGATGGTTGTTGTCTTTCAAACGTCCCCATCTGTTGACTCAGGGGTCGAGACGTGGCTGCACGATCCGTTACAGCCATGCGGATAAGATGCCTGTGACCTCGACTGCAGCACTGCGTTCCGTATTGCCCTCCTGAACCCACCGATTCCATATTCTGCTAAGTCATTGGATCGCGACCAACGTGAGCAGCATTGTTGCGATACGATAAATCGCAATCGCGATAGGCTACAATCCGACCTTTATCTAAGTCGGAAACGTGATGGTACGCATTTCTCCTCCTTACACGAGGCATCACAACAATGTTCCACCAGGCAACGCCGATCAACTGCTGTTTGTGTATGAGATATCGATTGGAAACTATCCTCTTGTCAGCACGTTGTAGGTGCCGCCACCGGCGCCAAACATGTGTGAATGCTTTGAAAAGCTAATCATTTGCATATCACAGCATCTTCTTCCTGTCGGTTAAATTTCGCATCTGTAGCACGTCATCTTCGTGGTGTAGCAATTTTAAATGACAAGGAGAGTATAAAAGGTACATAATTGAAAGAAGCTGAGTTTTGTAATTATTTTGAACGTTTATATTTTCTCTTTTGCTGGAAAGGAGCCTTCAAGATACTCATCTAATCAGGCCCAATTGAACAATCAACAAATAAAATATTACGTAAAATATTAAATTTACACCCTAGTGTCAATCTACAATGGATTAGTTTAATACAAAGAAGATTCGAAGTAGTGAAGTCGTGGCAGAGTAGGAAAATGTTTTTGACTACCGGACAGTCAATGTGTTACGTGCGACAATTCGTAATATGTTCGCAATCACAATAACTAAATAACCTAGATGAATCTAGGCTGACAGGCGAGACCACTGAAATATTCATACTTAATTTGGATAACAGGAAGGTTATTAAATTTGTTGCTGCTGCAGGATAATTGAATTTCACAGCACATCCGCCTGTAAACGTATAGACGTTGCAAAATTTATGTTCAATTCTGCTGTCATACATAGTAAAATTGTTGTTAGTTGCAAGGTAAGCGTGAAAAACCATTAGTTTGTTTATTTCACTGCTCATTACATTTAGGATTTTATCTGGAAATACAAATAATGAAAGAATTGTTTCATCAGTAGACTGGAACATCTTTTATATTGTTAAATAATATCGGAACAATCTTTATATTGTGAAATATAATTATATATATATTTTTAAATGTTGTTAATGAAACTTAGTAAAGAAGAACTGCAGTCAATATTAATAAACTTCAGAGAAACCGTAGAATAAACTCATGTAAAAAATACCGACAGTTTTCAAAATGTCTTCTTATTGTTGATTGCTTCATCACATCTCAGGGTCATTAAGTGGTTCACTTTAAGGCCGAAGTAATGAACTAAGACGATACTTTTCACTCTTGAAAAGGATTTGTATTTTTGTAAAAACATTTACATGTCAACTGAAATTTTACATAGAAGAAAAAAAATGAGACAGCTCATCACTTCTAACTGCTCGAGAAGTCAAGACAAGACACTGCTAATTAAAAAGCAAAGATACTGCTCTTCCACTTTTTTCTTTTAGTTCCACAGATGATTTGTTTTTCACCACATTAATTAATAATTGTCTATTATTGTTATTATTAATAATAATTTTCTCTCTCCTTTTTTTAATAATAATAAAAAATTAAATTAAATGAAATTAAAATAGAAATTCGCTTCTTACTGTTCTGATACCCCAAAACTCCATTCCTGGTAACAGCACATCCGCCCCCATACTTTTGGCGAATGTACTCCGTTACATGAGGCAAAAGTATGTTATATATCAGAACAGTAAGATAGCTTTCCTTGTTGGCAAAAGATTAACCTTGAATAAGAAATATTTGTCCATGGATTGGCTCACTAGCTGCTAATCTAATTGAGAGGCGGCTTATCTACCTTTTCATTGACATATTTTAGAATCTGGTAAGAAAAAAATCATCAAAGCACACATATAAGAAATTTACACAGAAATATACATCTACACATAAATTACATAGATCAATACCTATAGAAAGAATTGTTTACAAGCAAAAAAAATTACAAATTTTCCACGCCACAGGGCGTTGTAACCTTTTAGTCTCTTTCTTTTCCTTTTCAGGTCCATTGTATGTTTAAATTATTTATCGTCACTTGTGATCGTCCATTTTTTTTCACTCAAATGTCCCGCTACGCACAACAAGTGTCCAGCGATATTGCATTGTCATGCAAAGAGAATGCGATCAGTTATTTCTCTGCTCGGCAGTTAACAATACCTGTACCTTAGTCTTTGTTATCTTGCTCGATAGCTTGGCGCTCAGTTCAGTAGCTTGCACTGTTGAGAGCATATTGTATTTCGTGCTCTTGTGTGAGGGAGGATCCAGATGCTGCTGGCGTCGTTGTTACATCCCGCTCTCGCCGTTTATGCTAAAGCGTCTATTGGGATATCATCACGACCACCGCCCGTGTACGCCGTGCTGCTGATTTGCGGTAAGTACTTTATATTGAATCACTTCATCTCTTCGACAGCACACGCGGCACAACATCGATCTGCTATCCCCTCACAGTCACACGAATCACCCATTTTTCACTGATGAATTTAAATCCTCGTCTGCTCGTTTTGTCATCTTGGCACTATAGTTTTCGTTATAATTAGTATTTACCAAGACATTTGTTCAACAATACATATCGTCCTGTCGACCTTGGTTTATACTTCCTACATTTAATAGTCTTCATGGTTTTTTTATGTTCACAATTGTTAAATTATGAATTTTACATATATTTCATCCTTAAAACAACTATAATATTACTCCTTTTTTTTCATTAGAAATTATACATAACCAGAAGAAAACATACAGTACATTCCACTCTTTTACTACCTATAGTATTCTAACTTTTTTTTAATACCTCTCGTAAAAAATCTTTCCTTATATGCCATCCATGGATTTACTTAATCTATTTATGTTCAGACCTATTTATTCGGATATAAATATGAGATCAGGCCAGGTTTCTGGTCTGGCTTTTATTGAAAATTTTTTTCCTTTTTTTTTCAGACTCGTAAACGTCTCATGAAGGTATAAAGACATATATATATATACACATCCTCCAAGGAAACAAGAAATCGGCCCACACTATCCTCCAACCACGATAGAAGGAAAGAATCCTACATCATTTATCGTGTGTAATGTGGTTAGTTGTGTAGTAGAGAATAGCTGTGAGAACTTTGTCTACTCGTGTTTCAATGGATAAGCAATTACTATATGCATAGATCATAATTGGGAAAGAATTCTCTGTTTATATAGTATATAGACTTTCTAGACTTCAATTGACTTAACTGCCATAAAATATTCATCCTGTTCATTAACACTAACCGTGTGAGGCTAAGTCCGTGTTCGGAAGAACTTTATAGCAATATTAATCTCCACTTTCTTGTATAAACGGAACCCAAAATTCATTTACCTACTGATTTATATATGGATGGTTTGACCTGTTAACCATTAAGTTTAATGAATCAGAATTGCCAGTGTGTTCTCTGCCATCTGTATCATTGTAACCCCTGCTTCAATATGTCACTCAGTTATTTCTTGTTTTTCTCAATCAATATTTAATAATTCAGCATAATGTAAATTAATAGGCATGAAGTTAGTTTTAAGACACTTCGCATTCATTCATCACGACATTCATTCTTCCACATTCGTCTTCGTAGCATAGGGTTAAGAGAAAAGATAAGTCGGAGTTGCGGAGGCCACAATTATTCATTTTAGATACCATCGCGCAAATATCCGACCGAAAGCGCAAATAAGCGCCACGTGCCTTGGCACAAAACAATTCAATAATCCCTATCTCAAAGTACAATGTAGCCACAATTTTTTGTCAGGCAATACGCCTTCCACAAATACATTCTCATTATTATTATTATAGACATGAAGCGCGTAAAATGTAACCTATGCCTAGTGAATTTCTCATTTACATATACTTTAATACTTATCACAGCTTTCCTTATCTTTAGAAAATTTCCGCAGAGGTTTTAATTGTTAGTAAGCAGTATAGTCGATTCTTTTTTTTTTTATCTGATTTAGTTAAATTTTAGTTAGAGGAATTAGGCTGTCGTGAGTGTAGTTGGAGTATGTAAACAGTAGTTAGTAGTGTAGTTTAGATTTGTATATATCCGGCTAGCTGTAAGGTATCGTCGTTTTTAAACAGTTTTAATTTTCGTTTGTATATATATTTTTGTATTTAATTTCGCGTGTGTATGGTTCGTTTTCTCTCGTGTACATAGCATGTTTTATTTCCGTGTATATATATATATCTTATATCTATCTCGGTGTTTATCCTGTTTATACGAACCGGTTCAAACTGAGCACGCCCCTACATCTATTTGACACTCCCCCGTATAAATCAACTTTGACAGCTGGCGGGCGTTGATCATCAGCTGTCTCAGCGCTATCCGCCAGTGTTTATGATAGCCACGTAAAGTATAATTCAACTTAGTGGCACGAATTTTTCGCGTGCAAAGCGGTGGGCGTACGCATACTTAACACCGTCATATAAACATCTTTATCAAATTAGGTGAATGTATCTTGTCTGAGTGTTATTGGATATATGGTTTTAGATCCTTATGCGGATGCAGTCCTTTTATTTTTCCCGATCCGGGATATGCTAACAGATAGCTACCTGGGTGTGGTATCCTTACAATAACAAATGGTCCTGTGTATACCACCTGCCACTTTGCATTCAATTTCTTTAATTTATCGGCCCTTGGATGGCTTTTCAGAAGTACCATATTTCCCTCTTCAAATGTGTGAATACGCCCTAGCCTGTTGTCATACCTACGCTTTCTTCTCTGTGCCTCCTCATTTAATACATTAAGAGCTTGTCTTATTCGGTCTTCCATAGGTACAATTGGTGTAGGTATCTTTGGTAAGGGCTTCACCCATTCGTCTTCCTTTCTTTCAGTATAAATTAGTTCAGATGGCGTTAGTCCAGTCGACGGATGAGGAAGGTTGTTTATTATCTGTAAGAATGGTGTTATCAACTCTACCCATTTTGTCTGTTTATTGGGCGCGTATGTTCGCATGAACCGATTAAATTCCTTAAATATCCTTTCTACCGGGCTAGCCTCTGGGTGATATAGTGAGACTAAAATGTGTTTAATCCCCTGTTCCTTTAGAAAATCTTTCCACTTGCCACTAGTGAAATTAGTTGCATTGTCAGTAATTATAACTTGCGGCTTGCCCACATTGACAAAATAGTCATCTGTTAACCTTTTTATAATGGGACCTGGTGTAATTGTTTTCGTGGCGTACATGCATACGTATTTACTAAATACGTCATACACTGCCACCACATATTTTGCACCACCTCTTGCTCTTGGCATTGGTCCTGCTGTATCCATGAAAACCAACGCGAGGGGGCCTTTTGGAATAATGGGGTGCAAATTAGTCAATTTAGAGATGTTTGAGTATTTTACCTTTTGGCAAACCGGACAGGTTCGTATTATTTTATATGCTTGTCGGAAAAGATTGGGTACGTAACAATAAGAACTGATTTTTCCCACACATTTTGTTACTCCGTAGTGCCCCCAAGCATTGTGCGTGTACCTAATTAGGTTTTCCACACAAGTACTAGGTATACACACCTTCCATAAATTCAAATTAGGTTTGCTTCTATAGAACAAAACACCCTCGTACATCTTGTAATGTTCCCTTAACAGTGAAGTATTGTCTTCCTTAAGTTTTAGTCTAACCACTTTCCATTTCTCATCTGCTTCTTGCAGAGCATCCATTTCTCTGCACATTTTCAAATAATATGGGCGGAAAGTGCCGTCATGCATTAAGAGAATGCGGTAGTCGGCAAATTGGTCCGAAATTTCTTGTAATTCTTGTATTCCTACTGGCAAACGTGAAAGACAATCCGCGATTACATTATGTTCCCCTTTTATGTAAATCACTTCATAGCTAAATTCTTGCAAAAAAAGTATCCACCTGGCCAGTCGTCTATGCAAGAGTTTGCAAGTTTGCAAGAAAGTGAGGGCTTGATGATCACAATATACACGAGTGTGTTTTCCCCATAGATAAAATTGAAATTTCCGGAAAGCCCACACTACTGCCAAGGCTTCCAACTCTGTTACCGAATAAGCTCTCTCACATTCTGTCAATGTCCTACTTGCAAAACTGATTACACAGGGTCTTGTTTCACCGTCTACTTCTCTCCATTGGAAGAGACACGAACCAAGGCCCTGGAGGGACGAATCTGTCGCCAGACAAAACTCCTTCGACAGATCTGGATGGTATAGTATGTTAGCATTGACAAGAGCACGTTTTATTTCCTTAAAATCCCGTTCACATTCCGGTGACCATCTCCATAACTGTCCCCTTCTCAATAAATTTAACAAATTGTCACTATTTAATAACTGATCTGGTAGAAATTTGCGAAAAAATGATGTCAACCCCAGAAAAGCTTTCAATTGTCTCTTATTCTGTGGTGAAGGAGCATGATTAATAGCCCTAAGTTTCTCAGGGTCCGGAACAATACCATCCTGCGAAATCACGTGACCAAGAAACTTGATCTTTTCTTGTCCGGACAGGGATTTGTTCAAATTTACAGTTACTCCGTATTGTTTAAATCGCTCAAGCACCTGTGTAATTAGCTTCATGTGTTCTGCCCACGTTGCTGTTGCAATTAATAGGTCGTCAACATATAATGTAATTTTGCTACGCAGCTCGGGTCCCAAAACTTTATCCAGAGCTGCTATAAAAATTCCAGCAGAAACATTTAGTCCAAAGGGTAGTACACAAAACTGATAACTACGTCCTAAACAAACAAAAGCTGTAAATTTTCGGCTTTCTTCATGCAGCTTTATCTGCCAATAGGAAGATCTCAAATCGAGGGCAGTAAAATACTTGACACCGTAAAATTTTAACAATTGTTCATCTAAATTTTCTGGTCTGGTCCGGACAGGTACTATGACTTGATTTATTTTCCTAGCATCCAAGACTAGTCTAACACTGCTATCCGCTTTATTCACTGCCAAGATGGGGCTGCAATAGGGTGAATTTGAGGGTTCTATAATATCCCACTTTAGCATTCTATTAATTTCTGTATTTACTGCTTCCCGTTTGGCCCATGGTATCGGATAAGAGTAGTTACAGTAGGTCTCATGAGGTATTGTTTCCATTTTGTATTCATACCCTTTTATTATTCCGGGTTTCTTGTCGAAAACTTCCGGAAATTGCTCTAACAATACCTGCAATTCCTGTTGTTGGATTTCCGTGAGACACGGTGCACCTTTATTTGTGTCATAATGCACAAACCCTTCGCTTTCGGTAACAATGTTTACTTGTTCCTTTATAAACAAAACTTCAGGACAAATTATTTGCAAGTTAACAGAATTCAACATTTCTCTCATACTTTCTCTCGTCCTAACCAGATACACAACAATTGTTCCTTCTTGAAATTCAAAATAACACTCTCCCTTTTCGATATCTATTTTTGCCTTCGCCTGGCGAAAGTAATCCATACCAAGAATACAATCAACAATTAACCCTTCTAAGACCAAAAAATTACACATAGTTGTGTTCTCTCCGAATTTTAATGGAAGACGTACTTGTCTTTTCACAGGTTGTGCCTTCCGACCCACTGCCATAAGTATTTTGCAATTTTGGACTGGAAGAGAAGGAACTTGCATAAATTTTGATACTTCTTTGAGAAGGTTGTTAGAAATTACGCTAACTGTCGCCCCTGTGTCCAATACCACATATACTGGTACTTCTCCTACATGTCCCTTTACCATAGCCCGAACAACATCAACGGTTTTTGTTGTTCCCTCAGATTGGTCATTAATTAATTCATCTTGTAAAGCTTTCCCACCTGTATAGGGATACCTCATAAAATTGATTTGTGAATAATTTTCCCCCTCACTAGCAGGCATTGTCGGGGTACGGGGGTTTAACCCGACTGATTCAAGTTTTCCTGGGTCTGTGTGCTAGCCTCAGTATCCGGTTCTATTTCTATAATCTGAATCTGATTTCCGTCTGGGGGCCAGTCATTGTTTGATCGCGGATGGTTGTTTTGTTCCCTTTGCCTATTCGCATTACCCCACGAGCTACCACCTGGCTGTGCCTGGGATCTTTGTTGTTGTTGTTGTTGGTGTGGCTGCCTTCTGTAATTATCGCGTGACTGATTCGAATTATTCTGGTTTTGTCCATTGCGAAAATTATTACGCTGTTGCCCATTCTGGTAGACCGGGTTATACCTATTATCATTCCTCCTCCTATTGTCGTTCCGCATTCGGTGACTGTTATTATTATTGTTACTACCTCCGTTGTAATTACCGTTTCGGCTAGAACTCGTTCCATTTTGCCTAGGCGGTGAGTTCCGATCAGAATTCCCATGGTTCACATTGTCACCATAATTATCCCTGTTAGAATTGCGAACAAAACTTCTCTCCCCTTCATGGATCAGGTCGTAATCGTCTAAAGCATCCAAAAAATTTGGCAAATTATACTCAGGCACCCACATAATTTTTTCAGCAATATCAGCGGGTAATTTTGATTTGAGTATCCTAATTACATCCACGTGTGACATTGGTGTCGTCCAGTCAAGGTTTTATTCAGATATTTTTCGAAATATTTACGTAGGCTGCCCGAGCGTCTGTTATACGGCTCCGGACTAAAAACTTGCCGTCGTAGACGTTCTTGTACAGACTGTGACCAAAATCTTGCAATGAACTCCTGCTCAAATTGAGCATAGGTTTGGCACCTATTTATGGCGCTTGCAGCCCAAGCAGAAGCATTGCCTTCGATGTGACTAACTATTTCTTGAATTTTCCGAGCATCCGACCAAGAATGTGGCAATACATTCCGAAATGTTTGCAAAAATATGATTGGATGACTCTTTTTGTTTTCTTCCGAAAATGTGGGAAATTTTCTCGATCCACCTAAACCGTCTTCAATAACAATATTGATAACCTGGTCCCCGTTTTTTGCTGATTGGGTGTGGGTTACAACTGTGGACAAACCGGGTACCGTATTTGTACGCGGCCCATTTGATTGTGTTGGCATAGTTAAATGTTCCAGAAGTGATCCATGACTTTGCTGCATATTAATGTGTTGGAAAATTGGCGGCGTCGTTTGCGACCTTGTAAACGATACAGACTCCCTATGCTCGTTTACTAAATTATGTCCCGGTGGCACGGTATTACTTGCTAATGTGGATGATTGAGCCGGTGTGTTTTCTCCGTAAATCTGACGGGTCATACTGCCAACTTCCCTTTTTATTTCCCGCAGTATTTGTTCCCCTTTTTCACTTACCCATTTTTCCACTTCCTCTCTACAATTCCGATGCCCTGAAGTGCTACTGTCGCATTCATCGCCTTGCATTTGCTTTTTTATCTCTTGTAATTCTATGTTGGAATTCTTTTGTTCTACCTTTAAAGATCCTACTTCACGTGTTAGCTGTTCCATTTTATCGGCTAACGGATTGTACCCCTCGCTCAGCTCGTCTACTCTTTGCTCAATCGAGCTTATGGATCCTTCGACCATTTGTTTTGCTGCTTTTACACTTTCACAATCCTTGGCAATGTGATCTACTTGAGTGCTCAAACGGTTTTGCCTAACATTTAAAGCCTCAAATTTAACATTGATTTCATTTACTTCCTGTTGTATGTCAGCTCGCATTTGCGTGACATGTGTTTGTAAATTTTTAACAGACTCCTTGGTAGCCTGTACTTCAGTTCGTAAATGTTGCATTTGTTCTAATTGTTTGTCTGTTTGTTTGTTTATTTGTTCCGATTGTTTGTTTATTTGTTCCGATTGTTTGTTTATTTGCTCCGATTGTTTGTCCATTTTCATTTGCAAACTTTGTGACTGTTTGTCTATTAGTTCCATTATTCGGTTAAAAAGAGTGTACATTTCTGACGAAGATTTATTTTCCGTCTCTACTCGGCTGTTATCTGAAATTTTTATCTCTGCCGGGTGCACGGTTTGTGCCTTTGAAGAAGTGGGGGTCTGCCAGTTATTAAATTCAATTGTGTGGGCGTTTTGTGAAGCTTCATCATCAGCCCCACACAATTGCTCTGATACTCCAGAAGATTCTATACTTATCGATATATTTGAATCTAACAGAGGATTCATCATTGGGTCATTGTTTGATATGAAAGGGGTACTGTTATCACCATTGGATTCATAATTTAAGGCTGGGATCTGTAATTCGGGATTTTGGACTAACTGATTATCAAAACTAACTTCGCCATCACTGCTAGAAGATTTTCCTGATAGTTCACACTGTTCACGTTTATCGGACATTTTGGCAAACTTTCACTTAAGGCCTCGGCAACAATGACCATTCCCTTCCTCAAAACACTGTTAAAAAAACGCTTCAACAATCACAATTGAACAATTAAAACCAATTTCATGCCTTATATCCCACAAGAAGTTAATTTTAGGATAAATTTAGATTAACACTCAAGCTACATCAGCAACTACGTGAGGTTACACCATCAAACTACGTTAATTCTGAGTAACTATTGAAGCTAGGTGGAAAGAGAAATTTCAAAAAATTGTTAGTTTTTTTTTTTTTTTTTACTACCAGAAAGATTGTTAATGAAAATTTCTTTCGAGTTGGAGTATAGATAGGACACCTCTTCCACCATGGAAGCACCAGTATATATATAATAG
The DNA here is from genome assembly GCA_026315105.1 of Locusta migratoria. Lineage (NCBI taxonomy): Eukaryota > Metazoa > Arthropoda > Insecta > Orthoptera > Acrididae > Locusta > Locusta migratoria. The sequence continues at coordinate 99,758,712 of CM048751.1, read as the reverse complement.
ATTATCTTCTCCTACCTTTTGTTGTCTTCTTAATACCGCTTCGTGTTGTTATTTATGCATTCCTTTCCCTTTACCTGAGTCGATCTCATCCTTATATCCTTTTTTTCTGGCTCCATAAAGTACGATACATGGAAAAGTAAAAAAATTTACATCGATTAGTAATTAATACCATACTTGGCCACCCCGTTGGGCGCCATTGTGGAACATCTTTTATATTGTTAAATAATATCGGAACAATCTTTATATTGTGAAATATAATTATATATATATATTTTTAAATGTTGTTAATGAAACTTAGTAAAGAAGAACTGCAGTCAATATTAATAAACTTCAGAGAAACCGTAGAATAAACTCATGTAAAAAATACCGACAGTTTTCAAAATGTCTTCTTATTGTTGATTGCTTCATCACATCTCAGGGTCATTAAGTGGTTCACTTTAAGGCCGAAGTAATGAACTAAGACGATACTTTTCACTCTTGAAAAGGATTTGTATTTTTGTAAAAACATTTACATGTCAACTGAAATTTTACATAGAAGGAAAAAAAATGAGACAGCTCATCACTTCTAACTGCTCGAGAAGTCAAGACAAGACACTGCTAATTAAAAAGCAAAGATACTGCTCTTCCACTTTTTTCTTTTAGTTCCACAGATGATTTGTTTTTCACCACATTAATTAATAATTGTCTATTATTGTTATTATTAATAATAATTTTCTCTCTCCTTTTTTTAATAATAATAAAAAATTAAATTAAATGAAATTAAAATAGAAATTCGCTTCTTACTGTTCTGATACCCCAAAACTCCATTCCTGGTAACAGCACAAGACGCATGAGAGAAACTATTAAATCAGATAGGTTAATAATGAAACATTTATTATTTTCGTATCTGGTTGGAATAGTTTGCATTTCCAAACTGAACCACCTGTTCGACAAGACGTAAAGTGACTTTACCTTTTTATTTTATTAAATAAAAAAACTGAAATAGGATCGATAATGTTAACATATGTAGAATACAGTAAAGACAACTATCAGTTCTAACATTTAGGAGCACCAGTCAGTAGGAGTCATGTAATTAAAAATTAATACTAGTAGTGCGAAACAAATTTGCATCTAGTAAGTGAATATAATGAATGACGTTGCGTTATTGGTCATTAAATAAAATAATTGGGATTGTTTGGTTGAAATTGCTCACTACTATAATACCACACATTCATATCAGAATCATATGTTTATAATCAGTGGACTGCTGCAATAAATGAAGAGCAACCAAATATTCCGGATTTCGAACTGAGAATAGCTGACAAATTTAATAACATAGATATAGATATCCTGAAAGTTGCAAAGCAACTCAAATCGATTTCTAAAGGTAAGGCTTCGGGAATCGACTATATACCGATTGGATTAATAACAAACTATGCTGGTGAAGTAGCAATCGATCTTTCAGCGAAGGATCCGTATCGAAAGACTAGAGAGTTGCACAGAACACATTATCACTGGAAACAGACAAGAGGAATAATCCGCCAAATTACCTCTGACATCGATTGCAGATGAATTTTGGAACATATTATGTGTTCGAATACTAAGCATTACCTCGAAGAGAACGGTATATTGACCCACATTTAGAAAACTTCATGTAAAATACAAATAGCTCCTTACACATACCAAATGATGAGGTCTGCCGACAAGGGATCTCAAATTGATTCCATATTTCTACATATCAAGATGGCTTTTGACACCGTACCTCACAACCGGTGTTAACAAACGGAAAGCGTCTCAGTTATGCGATTAGATATATAATTTCCAGTCTGACACGACGCAGTTTTTAGTAAGAAATCATGGACTAACATAGAAGTTACTTCTGGCATTCGACAGGATAATGTTATAGGCCCTCAGCTGTTCGTAGTAAGATTTAGGTGAACATGAGCAATTTTCTTAGTTTGATTGATGAAGATATTGTCATTGTCAGGCATCAGAAGAACAAAACCAACTGTGCAACTATTTTGATAAGATTTTCATCAAAACAATGAAAAATGTCATAACTAAAAGAAATGCATTATACTTCGTTTACAAGGCAAATCAGTCAAATGTAAAGCTTTGAATTCCTCTAAATACCTAGGAATTACAATCACTGACGACTGTAATTTGAAAGGAAAATGTTGGGAAGAGGAATCAAAGGCCGCCTTCAATTGCATGAATACCTGTAAGATGCAATAAAAGCCTCTAAATGAGGTGCCTACATTACACTTATCTGTCCCCTTTGGGGTATTGCAACAAGGAGTGGGGTCATTATTGGGGTTGGGTTTGACGAAGGTAGTTCGCTTTATAATAACACGTTATAGGGGAGAGGAGTGATGGATATGACATGAGTTGGAGTGGCAAACATTATGATAACGACGTTTCATTGCATTACAAAATTTCGATCAACTCTCCCTTCGGAATGGAAAAATATATTTTTATTATAGTCGACATCATCGACTGGATAGTGTTATTTTAAATGTGTTTCTTTCCGTTAACAGTTGCAATATAATTGTTTAATTACATGTTTCGATCACTTGGATCATCTTCAGATCTTATAGTTGCGTCCGCAACTCGTATGGCTGAGTACTAATTGTAATTTTGTATTCTTGTATAACGACATGTTAAGCTATTAGCTAATCTCTACTAACGCTTGATAATAGTAACTGACCGAAACCGGTAGCACTGAGGAAAAAATAAACAGCTATGGTCAACATGTCGCTCTGCAAAGACATGCAGAATGCCGTGGTTGAAAAGTTGTTTCCTTTCTACATTTTGCTGTCGTCGAAAGCAAGAAAGAATTTCATTTAAAGTTTGAAATTACGACTACAATTTGTCACAACTCGATAAGTGCTCTCAATCTCAATAAATGAATTGAGTAAGTGACGTACCTGGGTTATATGTGGCCTATTTGCCGAAACTGATACACCTACGAACTACTTTAACTTACATTATGGTCAACAAACAGAACTCGAACCTCCGGCGGGAGAGACTGCCCATAATGACTGCATGATGACTTACTCCCGCACGGCAGAGAGAGACGTCATGGTATCTCCATAATTATCAAGTGTGAACAAGAAAAATCAAGTTTTGTTACAATCCGTTTCACAGAGGTCAGCAACATACGGCACACCCTTTGAGCTGGAACCCTGTGCGGATTGCAACCCATCCCCCGACTCATTGCATTCCTCTTTTTACGCCTCCGAGTAATGTCTCATTCACGGGTCGCATGATGCGCTAGGTTTTTTTTTTTTTTTTTTTTTTGTCAGTCTATGACGTCATTTCTCGTGGAGTATGTTGTGGTCCATTGTTTTTACCTCTGCAGCGATTGTAGTGTGTAACACAATATGTACCAATTCTATTTGAAATAGGTCAAATACTATAGGAGGACCTGTGAAACACATACAGACCTACTTACCTCAATTTTCATCATATGTATTGATTATACAATATTCTACCATATTTGTTTCAGAACCTCCGTACGTATTGCACTTCGAGGCTATAACTATATATTATTGGCTATAGTCTATCGTACTCAACTGCGTGGTTATTAGTCCGTACCTTACAAACTATTTAAAGTAAGGTAAACTAATCTAAGAACGACACAAACACCAATGCCCGTGAGGGGGGAGGGACTCGAAACCCCGACGGCGTACGGCCGCGCGCACCGCAGCACGGCGCTCCTGTCCGCACGGCTAATTTGCCGTGGCTGCATAATGGAGTTTTGACAGTCAGCAAATGCACTAATAAATAAAATAATTTATTTTCGGATTATGATAACAGTTGCAACTAGTTGGATGTTTTCATTTCATTTTTATTGTATTTATTTATTGTCATTTTTTATATTTTTTATGTATTTACTTATTTATTTCTTGCGTGTCAGATCCGTAAGGATCGTCTTCAGAATCTACGTAGCTGTGACAACAACACTTCTCGTCTATGTTATGACAATTATTGTAATAGACTATGAAGATCCTGAAGTAGATTTTAATGGATCGAAACATGCAAATGCAGAAAAACCAATGCAACTGTTGGCTTATAATAAGACAATAAATCATTTCATACATAGATAAATTAATTAAACAGTCTATGATCGCAATATTTTATTTTTAAAATGAGCGGTTTCAGCAATACTCTATTGCCAACTTCAGATATAATCCACTGTAAATCAAATACAGAATATACTGAGTTACAAACAGATGTCAGAACTATATATTATTGTTTACAAATGAAAAAAATGGTAGCATTGCCCATCTTGCTGTTTCTGGTGGTCACGAGCAGCGACGTTCCGTTACAGCCAAGAAACTGCTGCTGATGGCTGAGTTGCCGTGGTTTAAATACCTAAAACTCGCGCGCGTGTGTCTTCATGACGTTAGCGCAAGACATTGCGAAATGACTGTCATAATAAGTTAAAATTAACGAATAAACTTAAATAAGTGTTATCATTTTTACACTAATAATGTAAAAAGGAATTTATACAATATTACAAACAGTGCTCAAACAACTGAAACCATTAAAAATGAGGGCCAATGTTATCGTCGTCTGCTGTTGACGCTTTATGACGTCAGGAACTCCGTTTCTATGGTACCATGGCTGTTTACACTCAGAGATGTTTTAGGCAGACATCTCTGACATATAAAGAGAGTACGTGCAGTCGCTGTATTCATTATGTTATTGTGACTTAATGTATATCGCGTGCCTAGTAAGCAGGAGGTCCCGGGTTTGACTCCCAGCCATGATAAAAATATTAATTCAGTGCCTCTCCTTCAGTTTCATATATCTGATATCTATTGAGGCAAAATATGTTTCTGGCCAGTGATTTATTGTATTACAATTTCTTTGAAAAATTCATTAATTAAAATTTCCGGGCTAAGATGCCGTGGTCAATCAACAAAACTTCTTGCCCCCGATGTTTCGTTACGTACTGCTGGCAACATCTTCAGAGGTGCGTCGTCTCAGCTCTGAAGATGTTGCCCGCAGTAGGCATCGAAACGTCGGAAGTCAGAATTTTTTTTATTTATTTATTTATTTTTTATTTTTATGTACCACGGCATCTTAGCCCGGAAATTTTAATTAATGAAGACGCCGGCCTTGAAAGCCTACATGCTATGATTACTTCGAATAATTGTTTATAATTACGAATGTGATGTATGAAAAAATTCAACAATAAAAGATATTATTTCCGTGTTAAAACACAATTGCATTTACTTTTAAATCTTTAGTGTGGGTTACAAGAATCTGTCTCATATTAGGAACCTTTCCTCTGAACCGGTATATGTGGGAGAAGAATTCCTCATAGCGACTGTGGCAGTTGCCTTAGTGTGCTGTTTTTGTTTTCCTGTATCATTTTCTTATCGCACTCCGTACCGACAATGTCGGCAAATAAAATAGAGGAGAAATGACAGCCGACATTCGTCAGTCTATAACGGAAACAGACTGAGCCAGGGCAAATTAATAATAATAGTAATTATTACAACAACAGCAACGAACCTATCAATTTGAACAGCAACAGGATGAACTCACGAATGAAAGGTCAGCCTGCAAATTAAAATAATAGTAGCTATGACGACAGGCGTGACGTACCTGCAATTGAGGATGACTGGCGAAACCGACACCCGACCACAAACATAATTGGAGTGGCCAGTGATATTGATAGCACCCCTAAAGTCAATAAAAAAAGCCGAACGTGATCCGATAGAACCCTCAAATATTGTCCGTGTAGTGGAATGCGGTTTTGAACGTGAAGTAAGCGTATGAATGTACTATCCAAAATGTAACATCAAGAAGGACCATATAGCGTTTCCCGCTCGATTTTGGTTAGAAATGGGTGCTTTAAAGGATGCCGCCATACGGCCTGAATTTAACTATTGGCCTGCAATGGATAGCGCAGCCACGTTAGGTTGGTAACCCCACGGAGTTTACTTTTATTCTTGGCTAACAGCACGCAGCGCCAAAGCATAAGCAGTTGGCAGTACAAACACGACTTCGTGAAACACGAAGTAAGATTTACCTCTTAACATTTGTAACTTAAGTTGAAAGAGAATTTTACTGTTCATCATATTTTTAAATACGGAAAATAATGTACCGTGGTTAATTAACCTTCGCAGGCCGCAGTGTCCGAGAGGTCTGCGGCGCGTCAGTCACAGTCTGCACGGCCGCTACGGTCGGGGGATCGAATCCCCCCCCTCTGGCATGGATGTTTGCGTCGTCTTTAGTATAAGGTAGTTTATAAGTAGTTTGTTAGTTTAGGGACTGATGAACCCGGAGTTACGTCCCTTAAACTTAACAAACATTTGAACATTTAATTAAATGGAGTCTAAAGGGGTAAAGCAACCAATATAAATTTGTTTCAAATGATGGTAGGGGAGGGGGGTGGTAACACTGTAACAGGCTAAAATCTACCTATTCTTTTCTTTTCATAGTTTGTAATTAATTAAAGCATTTTATTACGAGGTAAACTTCACCTACCATGAAATTAATTAAGCTAAGTAATAAGAATAATTTGAGTTTCTGTCAACTTCCAAGAAAATAGGTAAAGGTATATGAAAAGCTATTAAGCGATATTGTTGTAAGAAAAATGACTCTACAATTTAGTGAATTATTAATTATATGAATACTTTTTTATCGCGTCGCGTAATGGCTATCAATAATGAAATCTGTAACAATCTCAAAGAATTACTGAAAATACATATATTAAAATAAATAATTGATCAAGGTGTGCAAATATTCGTGAACCAAATTTTAAATTCTGACTTTTGAATTTTTTATTATAAAATAAAATTCTCCTCACTACAAGCGTAGATGTCCCAGGCGACCGACTTCAACCAAGTAGACACAAGAAAGAACAGAGACTATCGTCGCCGATCGTCCTCCTTCCTTCTGGGAGGATGATGGGAAAGAGGGCAGACAATGGGCGTTGATAAGAAAAGAGAACGATAGCGGAAACATGATATTTGCCACTATCTAGCGTTTATCTGTTTTAATCTTCAGCGTAATATTTCAACCAGAGACACCATAAATTTATTTGGGAGATAATACGTCGTACAAAGATCACAGCTCCATGTGTAGCGAGGAAGAAAATGAAATCAGTACTGAGGGATACCGTGATTGCTGGCGATTCCCACATACCGCGGCATTACATCACCAGAGCGAGTCTAGGTGTGTTGCTGGGGTATGGCAGTCCATTATGCTCAAATGTTGCAAAAGGCAGCGTCGTGTAGCTGCGGGTGAGGTATCCCTGGGCAGTCTTTCGGCAATCACTGACCAGAGGTTTTCGGTAGATGAAAGATCGGAGAAGAAACGGAAGTTAAAAATGTTCAATTGTTGTTAAGCTTATGGGACTTCACTGCGTTGTCATCAGTCCCTACACTTACTAACTACTTATAAACTATCTTATACTAAAGACAGCACAAACATCCATGCCAGAGGGTGGATTCGAACCCCCGACCGTAGTCCCCCGTCGGGGAACTTAGCTCCGCTGCGGCAATATAAAGAAATTGCGTGCTTATGGAATATCTCCCCAATTGTGCGATTGGATTCACCATTATCTATCAGAAAGGACACAGTTCGTTGTAATTGACGGTAAGTCATCGAGTAAAACAGAAGTGATATCTGGCGTTTACCAGGAAAGCGTTATAGGTCCTCTACTCTTCCTTGTGTTTGTAAACGATTTAGGAGACAATCTGAATAGCCCCCTTAGACTGTTCGAGGATGATGCTGTCGTTTATCGGTTAGTAAAGTCAACAGATGATCAAAATCAACTGCAAAGCGATTTAGACAAAATTTCTAAATGTTGCGAAAATTAGCAATTGACACTAAATAAAGAAAAGTGTGAAGTAATACACATGACTACTAAAAGAAATCCGCTGAACTTCAATTACGCGATAAATCAGTCAAACCTTAAGGTCGTAAATTCTACCAAATACCTAGGAGTTACAATTACGAACAACTTTGGCTGGAGAGAACACATAGAAAATATTGTGGGGAAGGGGAACCACAGATTTCGTTTCATTGGCAGACCGCTTCGAAGATGCACCAGCTCCACCAAAGAGACTGCCTACATCACACTTGTGCGTCCTCTCCTGGAGTACTGTTGCCCCTTGTGGGACCCTCACCAGGTGGGACTGACGGAAGATATTGAGAAGGTTCAGAGAAGGGCAGCTCGTTTTGATTTATCACGTTACCGGGGGAAAAGCGTCACGGAAATGTTGCAGGAATTGGGGTGGAAATCATTAAAAGAAAGACGTTATTCATTGCGGCGAGATCTGTTTGCGATGTTTCAATCACCGACTTTTACTTCTGAATGTGAAAATATTTTGCTAGTACCCACCTACTTAGGGAGACATGAACATCCCAATAAAATAGAAATCAGATTTAGGTGTTCTTTCTTCCCACGCGCTATTAGAGAACGGAACAGTAGATAAAAGTTAGGAAACTGAACCCTCTGCCAGGCAGTTAAATGTGATTTGCAGACTATCTATGTAGATGTTGATGTAAAGGCGGCAGTGTAGTACGATGGGGGACGATGTAGTCCTGAACGTTGCGTGTCAGTTGTTTTGTGGGTCATCCTGGTGCAGTGTAGCTGTTGGCACAGAGTAACATATACAGAGAAGTAGCCCCCCCCCCCCCTAAACCACTGTCCTATGATCCCCTCGTAGTTCCGTAATATGCTAGCAGGTGTCAGGCGGTTCCCTGGCTTAGTACCGGTAGACCACACTAGAGGCGGCTCTGAGGTTGCCTCTCGCACGTCAAAGGGTAGCGTGGAGGGGAGGCTGAGGGGGTGAGCTCGTGCCGCCTGCCACGAGGCCACGGCTGTGTCCGGCTTGCTGGCGTTTGAGGGGAGGTGGTGGTGCTGCTGCTTCTGACACCAGCGCCATCATGGGACATCTTACGGAACTGCTTCAGGCGTCTTTAGTATAAGGTAGTTCATAAGTAGTTTGTAAGTTTAGGGACTGATGACCCCGTAGTCAAGTCCCATAAGCTTAACAAACATTTGAACATTTGAACTGCTTCAGCACCCTCCGCCCCGCACCCTTGAGCGTGGGACCGGGCCCTTACGGAGGTTTCCCGTCTGTATATATTTGTCTGTGCTGTCGGGTAGCTCCAAAGGTATGGGTGGACAGCCGGCTATTTAGTGTGCAGGAAAACCGTACTACAATCTTATTAAAAGTACTTCCTAAATAACGGTTCAAGCGGTGTAGTTGCTTTACTCCAAACACAGCGCTCAACGTCATCTACAAATCTACTGCGCAATCCAACGCAAGGTGTGTGTCGGAGGGTACACTGTTCGACTACCATGCATTTCCTTTCTTGTTCCACTCCCAAATAGAACAAGGGAAAAAGGAACGTCTATATGCCTCTGTACGAGCCCTAATTTCTCTTATCTTACCTTTGTGATCTATACTCGAAATGTAACTAGGCGGCAAGAAGATGGTTCTACAGTCCGCTTCAAATTTCGGCCCTCTAAAACTCCTCAACCAAATTTCTAGAAAAAAAAAAAAAACATTGTCTTTCCTCCAGTGTTTCCATATGAGTTTCCGCAGCATTTCTGTGACACTCGCGCATTGGTCGAACCTACCAGTAACGAACCTAGCTGCTCATCTCTTATGTGCTTCCATGTCTTCCATTAACCTGATCTGCTGCGGGTTCCCGACACTTAGGCAATACTCAAGTCGTGGTCGTACAAGCGTTTTCTACACGATCTCCATTACAGATGAATTACATCTTCCCAAAATTTTCCCAATAAACCGAAGTCGGCTGTCCGCCTTACTCACAACTGTCCTTACATGCTCGTTCCATTTCATATCGCTCTGCAATGTTACGCCTAGATATTTGAACGGTGCGACTGCATCAAAAATCTCACTAGTAATGCTGTATTCGAGTAGTATGGGATTACTTTTCCTATTCATGTGCGTCAATTTTTATTTTTCTACTTTTTGAGCTAGCTGTCATTCTTCACACCAACTAGAATTTTTGTCTAACGAAAGTCATGCAGTATGATATTACAGTCAATTAATGACGACACTCTGCCATACACCACAGCATCATCAGCAAACAGCCGAAAACTACAGGTTACTCTGTCCATCAAATCACTTATACAGGGTGTTACAAAAAGGTAACGCCAAACTTTCAGGAAACATTCCTCACACACAAAGAAAGAAAATTCTAGTTAAGTCCCATAAGCGTAACAAACATTTGAGCATTTTGAACGTAATTTCCATGTTAGAACTCATTTTATTATTTCTCTTCAAATCAAATTAATCATGGAATGGAAACACACAGCAACAGAACGCGCCAGCGTGACTTCAAACACTTTGTTACAGGAAATGTTCAAAATGTCCTCCGTTAGCGAGGATACATGCATCCACCCTCCGTCGCATGGAATCCCTGATGCGTTTTTGCAGCCCTGGAGAATGGCGTATTGTATCAAAATACGAGCACGAATAGTCTCTACATTCGGTACCGGGGTTGCGTGGAAAAGATCTTTCAAATGCCCCCATAAATGAAAGTCAAGAGGGATGAGGTCAGGAGAGCGTGGAGGCCATGGAATTGGTGCGCCTCTACCAATCCATCGGTCACCGAATCTGTTGTTGAGAAGCGTACGACCACGTCGACTGAAATGTGCAGGAGCTCCATCGTACATGAACCACATGTTGTGTCGTACTTGTAAAGGCATATGTTCTAGCAGCACAGGTAGAGTATCCCGTATGAAATCATGATAACATGCTCCAGAGAGCGTAGGTGGAAGAACATGAGGCCCAGTTAAAACATCACTAACAATTCCTGCCCAAACGTTCCCAGAAAATCTGTGTTGATCACGTAAATGCACCATTGCGTGCGGATTCTCGTCATCCCATACATGTTGATTGCGAAAATTTACAATTTGATCACGTTGGAATGAAGCCTCATCCGTAAATATAACATTTGCACTGAAATACTAAAATGAGCTGTAACATGGAATTTATGCGTTTCTAGACACATGTCCATATAACATATTTTCATTCTTTGTGTGTGAGGAATGTTTCCTGAAAGTTTGGCCGTACCTTTTTGTAACACCCGTATAGATAGAAAATAACAGCGATCCTATCACACTCCCCTGGGCTACACCTCACTATACACTCGTCTCTGATGAACACTCGCCGTCGAGAACAACGTACTGCGTTCTATTATTTAGGTAGTCTTCCAGCTAGTCTCAAATTTGTCAACCAATTCCATGACGTCATGGCGGAACCATTCCCTGTTGACAAATTCGCACAACAATTGCTCATATCAAATCCATTTCTTGATGCGGCCCTCTGTTTTGATTTGCTTTGTTGCCATTTCATAGATCCGCCCTTTTATATTTCGCCTTTTATCACTTAATAGTAACCATACGAAAAACAAGACACGGTCAGCTGTGTTACCGAAATACGTATTCAAGGGCAGCGGTGAAATGGCCGAGCGCTCTAAGCCACCAGAATGCAAAGCGTGCAGTTTCTTCCCGACAGAGGTTCGAATCCTCCCTCGGGAATGGGTGTGTGTGTTTGTGTGTGTATCATCGTTAGGTTGATTTAAGTTTACTTCAGAAACCTAGCGAATGATTACCCTACCTGTTCAATAGATGTACTTTCGTTCGAGTCGTGATTTAATGTCACATATACAAGTATTAATCGCAGATGTCAACTTCCATTTAGAAGACGTTCATTTACGAGCTCTCCGAAGACTACTATTACTGGCTGCGTCAATTGGTTGTAAAAAAGAAAGTTGTTCGGTAGCACAGTGGTAAAGTTAGGTTTTGCCATGTTGCAGTTTGTTGGTTCGAACTCAAATACATCCTATATTTTAATTTCTAAATCAAAATTATCATCAAAATATCCACGGAGAATGGCGTATTGTATCAAAATACGAGCACGAATAGTCTCTACATTCGGTACCGGGGTTGCGTGGAAAAGATCTTTCAAATGCCCCCATAAATGAAAGTCAAGAGGGATGAGGTCAGGAGAGCGTGGAGGCCATGGAATTGGTGCGCCTCTACCAATCCATCGGTCACCGAATCTGTTGTTGAGAAGCGTACGACCACGTCGACTGAAATGTGCAGGAGCTCCATCGTACATGAACCACATGTTGTGTCGTACTTGTAAAGGCATATGTTCTAGCAGCACAGGTAGAGTATCCCGTATGAAATCATGATAACATGCTCCAGAGAGCGTAGGTGGAAGAACATGAGGCCCAGTTAAAACATCACTAACAATTCCTGCCCAAACGTTCCCAGAAAATCTGTGTTGATCACGTAAATGCACCATTGCGTGCGGATTCTCGTCATCCCATACATGTTGATTGCGAAAATTTACAATTTGATCACGTTGGAATGAAGCCTCATCCGTAAATATAACATTTGCACTGAAATACTAAAATGAGCTGTAACATGGAATTTATGCGTTTCTAGACACATGTCCATATAACATATTTTCATTCTTTGTGTGTGAGGAATGTTTCCTGAAAGTTTGGCCGTACCTTTTTGTAACACCCGTATAGATAGAAAATAACAGCGATCCTATCACACTCCCCTGGGCTACACCTCACTATACACTCGTCTCTGATGAACACTCGCCGTCGAGAACAACGTACTGCGTTCTATTATTTAGGTAGTCTTCCAGCTAGTCTCAAATTTGTCAACCAATTCCATGACGTCATGGCGGAACCATTCCCTGTTGACAAATTCGCACAACAATTGCTCATATCAAATCCATTTCTTGATGCGGCCCTCTGTTTTGATTTGCTTTGTTGCCATTTCATAGATCCGCCCTTTTATATTTCGCCTTTTATCACTTAATAGTAACCATACGAAAAACAAGACACGGTCAGCTGTGTTACCGAAATACGTATTCAAGGGCAGCGGTGAAATGGCCGAGCGCTCTAAGCCACCAGAATGCAAAGCGTGCAGTTTCTTCCCGACAGAGGTTCGAATCCTCCCTCGGGAATGGGTGTGTGTGTTTGTGTGTGTATCATCGTTAGGTTGATTTAAGTTTACTTCAGAAACCTAGCGAATGATTACCCTACCTGTTCAATAGATGTACTTTCGTTCGAGTCGTGATTTAATGTCACATATACAAGTATTAATCGCAGATGTCAACTTCCATTTAGAAGACGTTCATTTACGAGCTCTCCGAAGACTACTATTACTGGCTGCGTCAATTGGTTGTAAAAAAGAAAGTTGTTCGGTAGCACAGTGGTAAAGTTAGGTTTTGCCATGTTGCAGTTTGTTGGTTCGAACTCAAATACATCCTATATTTTAATTTCTAAATCAAAATTATCATCAAAATATCCACGGTTGTACTGCCGGTCTATGGTGTCCAACGGGCACAATATTTCGGCGATCATACATGTCGCCATCATCAGGTGAACTGACGGACTGAGCTCCTGGAAACGCGCCGGCACGGAGATCCGCACGCTACGGCTGCTCGAAGGGAACTGGGTTCTAGCCCTTTGGCGGGCGATTTAAATATCCTCGGCCCGCGGAGCGACCCCTCCGCGGTCCGCGCCCCGAGCCGCGGTAGCGCAGTGGAACCGATTGCAACGGCGTCTGAGAGGACGCCGATATGCGGGCTCTGTCCGCCGTGGTCGTCACTACGTTACGTTTGCTAGATTTATTCTTTATTAACCCAATCGCTGGTTCCCAAGCTTTGCTAAAATTATAGCCACAATCACGGTTTATGAGGTCGTCACTAGTGCGAATTTCAATTGCCTCTCTAACGACGCAGTCCCAGTATCTCGACGTATGTATCAGAATCCTACTGCGTTCATAATCCATCGCGTGATTCTCCGACAAACAATGTTCAGCGACCGCCGACCGCTCTGTGTGCCTCTGATGTTCAAGGCATCGATCATCGACAGTACGCATCGTCTGTCCAATATATGACTTGCCACACTGACACGGAATCTGGAACACGCCTGCCTTCCTCAAACCAAAATGATCTTTGGCGCTCTCCACCAGTGCACGCATTTTATTCGGCGGACAAAAGACAGGTTTTTTTTTTTTTTTTTTTTTTTTTTTTTTTTTTTTTTTTTTTTTTTTTTTTCAAAATGCGGGCGACCTTCCCCGAGAGTGCGCCGGTATATGGAATAAACGCAGTGCCTACATCCTCCCTCGTGTTTTCACGGGTTGTGCTGGAGTGGTTGGGCGGAGAGCTCGCTGAATCTGCCACTCTGAGTACCCATTTTTTTCGAAATTCAGTTCTCAGGTGTTCCAATTCCTGGGGTAGACTCCCTGCGTCGGAGATAGTGCGCGCCCTATGTACTAGAGTTTTAAGTACCCCATTCCTCTGTGGAGGGTGGTGAATGCTGTCTGCGTGTAAATACATATCAGTGTGCGTCGTCTTCCGATACACACCATGACCCAGGGTGACATCAGCTCTTCTGTTGACCAAGACGTCAAGGAAGGGCAATTTACCCCCCGTTTCAGTCTCCATAGACAATTTGACGTGGGGTGTATGGAGTTTAGATGTGTAAGGAAGTCAAAGAGTTTATCCATACCATGTGGCCAGATGACGATAGTGTCGTCCACGTAGCGGAAAAAGCAGTAGGTTTGCATTCAGATGATGCCAGGGCTTCCTCCTCGTAATTCTCCATGTACAAATTTGCGACCACAGGGGAGAGTGGGCTACCCATGGCGACTCCCTCCGTTTGTTCGTAGTATTCGCCATTGAAAAGAAAATACGTGGAGGTTAGGACATGCCTAAAAAGTTCGGTGGTCTTCTCGTCAAACTTCTGACCAATCAAATCTAGTGACTCTCAAAGGGGTACCCACGTAAAAAACGAAACGACGTCAAAACTCACCATGATATCAGACTCATCCAGCCTGAAGCTGTCAAGGCGTTTAACAAAATTCACGGAATCACATAACAGTGTCATCAGTTACTTACTGTGTTTTAGTGTTCATGTGCACATTCATATGTTCTTGGTGTTTATTACCAAAGAACAATGAACAGCGTTCAGTATCTTTTAGAAACAAATTAGTCAACCTTAACCCTTTTTAGGACAAAACATTTTTTCTGAAAATTTGAACGTTAATATTATTTTACATCCCGTTTGACTTACATAGGCATGTAATATACTCAGAATTATTTTATGTTCCTTTAACTTGGAAATGAAAGGAAGGAATAGGCGGTTGATGTACAGACCACTCCCCATTTTGGGTGGAGGTTAGACTGCTGTGTATGGTGGTCCTTTAAAAGACCACCTTCTTATGTCTGGAATAGGTAATTAAAAATTGATATCAAATGCAAAGAAAAAACGGTTTATTAAATAATTTCCTGAATCACAAAAATTGAACATATTACAGTATTCAGATAATTAAACGTTTTTATTACTATGGAATATTAGGAATTCGACTGGTAAGCGTGTTGTTTAGAATGAAACTGGCGAAAACAAGGAAGGGAAAGAGCAAAGTACTTACGTCAAATCAAATGTTTGTAGATCTATCGGACCAAACTGCGTGGTCATCAGTCCGTAGCTTACTACTTAAACTTAGGTAAAGTAACCTAAGGACAAACGCACACACCCATGCCCCAGGGAGGACTCGAACCTCCACGGCGAGCAACCGCGCTCTCCGCGGCGAGACGCTTTAGACCGCTCGGCTACTCCACCACGGCTACTTACGTCAGGTGGCCAATACATCTACCTCTGTCCTATCAAGGGTGCTTGGTAGATATGTGTGATATCATGAACCTTGGTCGGCCGAGGTCTCAGCTCGAGTTGAAGCAAGCGCAAACAAGCCGAGTTACACACTCGCAGAGGTGCGCCTAATTGTATATTTGGACGCGAAGCGGGGGGGACGAGGGGGGAGGGGACTGCGTCACTATCAAGATCCGGAAGTTAAAGGAGTGAACCTCTAGTCATGTGAAGCACCAGCCGCCTTAAAAAAGAAGATAAATGTGGTGAATATTGTAGGATGGCTGGCTAAGGGCCATAAGGTACCAGGTCTTGAGAAATTTTGTAGCTGGGAGTTCACTTCACAAGTGTAATAGGTGGGAAAACATAACAGATGGTGTAGCATACTGCATTACTGTGCGAAATTGCGCCAATGCTACCCAGAAAAATTCTCATTGGCTGCCCCCCACCTCTGTGTAAGGTCCCCTCTACGTTTCTTTAGTAATAAAAATTAGATAAACTAATGTATAGAAATTGATACGATTTATTGTAAATATTATGTTTAGAGTAATGTTTATTATGGTGTGTTTTATTGATTTAGAAAAGCTTTAATTATGTGAAACAAATTAATAACCGTGTTGGAGAAGTGGCGCTTCCCGCCAAAAGCAAGAGTACGCGGGAACGGCAGTTCCGCGCGAGAGTTCAGAGAGTTCCGCACGACAGGTCAGCACGTATGGAATTAGGAAGATTAACAGTTATGTTCCAATGAAATGTTTGTACAAGTGTATAGCAAGGAACAGTGTCATATATGTCGTTTATTGTTTTTTGCGGCATAACAATAAATTATGAAACAACTGCCATCCCGACTTTTTTAAATATTAACTACGAGCCTAGTCTCCAGTTTCAAAGCTTTCACAGCACATTACTTCAAGAGAAAAAGTCCACGACCTGGGCGCTCCTTCTGTGTAGGGAAATCAGATATAACGAAGGAGCCAGGTTAGTTCAAATGTTTGTAGAGCTTATGGGACTTAACTACGGGGTCATCAGTCCCTAAACTTACAAACTACTTATGAACTAGGACGGCACAAATATTCATGCCCGAGGGGGGATTCGAACCCCCGACCGTAGTGGCCGTGCAGACCGTGACTGAAGCGCCTCAGTCCCCTCGGCCACCGCGGCCGGCCCAGTTTAGTGACCAGAAAATGTTACTACACGCACTGACGGTGCAAGTAGTTCTACGGCCCTCACGTGCAGTGCTACGCGATTAAAGCTCGCGACATTGGCACGAGTGTGATAGCAATATCGCCGAGATAAAGTGTTGGAGTGAGAAAAAGGGACAGAATTTAGGTGAAGGCCAAATGACTTTAATCTGAAGCTCTTTCCACGTATCTTTCATCACTTAAACCCCGCCGTAATATACAAGCAAGAGAAGGTGATATAACAAAGCGGCGAAGTTTAAGAACACATATGCTAAAACGTTAAAACTGCCACGTTGGCTAAAATCAGAAACATAATCTAATATATAAAGCAGAGTGTCCGTATATTTGTACGTGTTGCATGCAAATCTACAGTTTTGTATACATAAATTTTGTACACATAAGCTTCAATCCATGAGGACGGTTGCCGTAAGTGTAAGAATCACATACGATATATAGTTCACGAGATATGACGTCATAAACAATGAGATGCTAGAAAAACTGCTGCATTTTGTGACAATGCTGCTCATTTTCTTCTAAACCATTGGACCGAGATACAAGCACATAAACAGTAACGTTCCGCTGTTCATGGACTGAAACTACGGCATTCGGTATGACGTTAGACTTTATAATTTCTATACTATTAAGTGTAGCCGCAGGAAATTTTAGAGACATTATACACACATATAGTTGAGTGTACCTTCTAAATCGTATCGAATACGATACGTATTTCACGAGATATGATCATATAAACAGTAATGGTCATGGGAAACCGCCCCAGCGCGGATCAAGTTTGAATTTATTTCTTCTTTACTATTAATTGAACTCCCAAGAGATTTTACAGACAAATAGCCCTTATACAAATGAATATATACCTGAAAATGGCAGGGATAAATAAATAAATACCCGGGCAACGCAGGGTTTTCAGCTAGTTTGACATAAACACAAGTACGGAGACGTTGACGGCAACACATATTAAAATCCACAGGCAACTCCTGCAACACGATAAACACGGAGATCACTCACAACACTGGACCACCACGAAGCACAGATGAAAATCCGAAGTGGGTGTGGGGGCGGTGGTGAGGTTGGGTAAGGAGGAAACAGGAAGTGGCGTTCGAAGAGTAATTTTGCTAATTAAAAACTAACACGTTAATTGAATATTTCTTCCCTTCCTCGTGGCTCGCCAGCGGAAAAATACCCGCTGCACGCGGTGGGGTCATTAATTACCCGGACTTCATTCGCAGCGCGGTTTTGCTACACTCACCGCACCTACAACAGAGTTTGGCGAACGAGTGCGCCGGTGGCGAAGTTGCGCGGCCGGCCGCGGCGCGGCGCCGCTGTCGCTGGCAGCGGCCACGCTCCGCGCTGTTTTGTGGCCACGTGTGCCTTGTTGCGGCGGCTAACTTTAATGCCCGTATAGATAGCGCCCTCATCAATCATTGCACAGATTACCGGAAGGGATCAGCGGCGCGACTATGAATTAATTGGCTATCGAAGCCCCTCTTTGTTGTCTTGTAAGCCACTCGTTGTTTACCGCAGAGCATTAACGCATTCGGGCCGCAGTACCACGCCGCGCTGCGCACGCGGCTCCACTGCGTGAATGGCTCGCGCGCTTTGCCGGACTGTGTTTAACATCTGTGCTGCAAGTTATATGTCATTAGCTCCCGGCGCGGTTGCCGTTGAGACTTAACGCGATACTAGCTTTCCACAACCACTTTACTCATTTCCGTGCTGTGGAGTTCGTACGTTAAAGAGATTTCAACTGAACAGATCAGATCACGTACCAGAGGTAAACGAGGTGGTGCAGCCGAAGGGGAGGAAAGCGGGTCTAATGGAGCTGAAGCGATCCTAAACAAAAGCTCGAAATTTAGCGAGGACGCCGGCCGCGGTGGCCGAGGGGACTGAGGCGCTCCAGTCACGTTCTGCACGGCCACTACGGTCGGGGGTTCGAATCCCCCCTCGGGCATGGATATTTGTGCCGTCCTTAGTTGTAGGTAGTTCATAAGTAGTTTGTAAGTTTAGGGACTGATGACTCCGTAGTTAAGTCCCATAAGCTATACAAACATTTGAACATTTTTGATAGATCTGAAGCATTGAATTGAAATTTGTGGTGCGGCCGGGAATCGAACCAGGACCTCCATGCTTACTAGGCAGACGTCTTAACCGTTAGACTACCACACCACTAACGATTAGGGCGCCTTGGAATAGTCTATGTACGATTTCCCTCCACAACACAAACTTTAATTCAGCTTCTTTGTTCCAAAGATAATTGCCACTACTGCCAAGGCTCTCCATGCAGCGCAATAGCACCTCAGCACCGCTGCATGGAGAGCCTTGACAGTAGTGGCAATTATCTTTGGAACAAAGAAGCTGAATTAAAGTTTGTGTTGTGGACGGAAATCGTACATAGACTATTCCAAGGCGCCTTAATCGTTAGTGGTGTGATAGTCTAACGGTTAAGACGTCTGCCTAGTAAGCATGGAGGTCCGGGTTCGATTCCCGGCCGCACCACAAACTTTAATTCAATGCTTCAGATCTATCAATAACGTCTTTGACATATTTGAGACGTAAATCCGTCTCTGGGATTATTTATTTCTATTAATTGATATTTGAACATTTGATTTAGTGAGGACTTCAATGCGAGATGCCTACAATACTTATCACAACGAAACTCTTTCTCGAAATTTGACTGAAAACCCAAAGAGATTTAGGTCATATGTTAAATATACTAGGGGCAAAACACAAACAATCCCCTTACTACGTGATAGTAATGGTGATCCTGCCGTTGACAGCGCTACTGAAGTAGAGTTACTAAACATAGCTTCTAGAAACTCATTCACCAAAGAAGACGAAACCAATATTCCAGATTTAGAATTACGAACAGATGCCGTAATGAGTAACGTAGAAGTAGATATCATCGGAGTAGAGCAGCAACTAAAATCACTTAACAAGAACAATTTTTCTGGTCCGGAATGTATACCCATTAGATTTCTACCTGATTATACTGAAGCGATAGCTCCTTACGTAACAGCCATATACAACCGCTCTCTCAAAGAAGGATATGTTCCAAAAGATTGGAAAGTCGCACAGGTCTCACCTATATTCAAGATAGGCAATACGAGTAATTCAATAAACTACAGGCCTTTTTCATTGACTTCAATTTGCAGCAGGATTTTGGAACATATCCTGTATTTAAATATTATTAATTATCTCGAACATAACGATCTATTGACCCAAGGTCAACACGGATTTCGTTCATGCGAAACACAACTAGCTCTTTATTCACACGAAGTGATGGGTGCTACCGACAATGATGCGCAAATCGACTCCGTATTCCTTGATTTCCAGATGGATTTTGGCACCGTACCTCACAAACGGCTTTTAATCAAATTGCGTGGTTATGGTATATCGCCACAATTGGATAGGGGATTTCCTGTCAGAGAGGACACAGTTCGTAGTAATCGATGGTAAGCAATCAACTAAAACAGAGGAGATATCGGGCGTTCCACAGGTTAGTGTTATTGGGCCTCTGCTGTTCCTTATTTACATAAACGATTTAGGGGAAAATCTAAGTAGCTCTCTTAGATTGTTTGCAGATGACGCCGTCATTTACCGTCTAGTAAAATCATCTGAAGATCAAAACCAACTGCAGAATGATCTAAACAAGATATCACTATGGTGTAAAAATTGGCAATTGACTCTAAATAATGAGAAGTGTGAAGTCGCCCACATGAGTAAGAAAAGAAATCCGTTAAACTTTGTTTACAAGATAAATCAATCAAAAGTGAAGGCCGTAAACTCTACAAAATACCTAGGAATTACTATTACTTGAGACTTAAACTGGAAAGAACACGTAGATGATGTCGTGGGAAAGGCGAACCGGAGACTGCGTTTTATTGGCAGAACCCGTAAATGATGCAACAGAACTACAAAAGAAACTGCATACACTACGCTTGTCCGTCATTTTTGGAGTATTGCTGCCCAGTGTGGGATCCTTATCAAGTGGTTTTAATGGAGGACATCGAAAGAGTCCAAAGAAGCGCAGCTCGTTTCGTATTGTCACGATACAGGGGAGACAGCGTTACGGAAATGATACAGGATCTGGGATGGGAATCATTACTATAACGACGCTTATCGCTGCGGCGTGAGCTACTTACGAAACTCCAATAGCCAACATTCTCCTCCGAATGCGAACATATATTGTTGACTCCCACTTATATAGGTAGAAATGATTTTATATTTTCTAAACAGGTCTAGGAAATTTGAAATGGTACACATATAATAAATAACAACGTAACTATAATTTGCCAGGCACAAGTGCACGTGACAGTGGATCGCCAACGTGATGCCGCCACTGAGAACGCGTGCTGCTGTTACTGCGAGCGGTTTTAATGCCGCCGCGACTAGCCTTGATGTTGCCGCTATTGCTACTGCTATTAGAGTTGGCTACGGTTCCATGGTTTCGAAACCAGGTTTCGATACACACAACAGTTCCAGGGTTTCAAAACCGGCATCTTTCACGGTTTCGAAACCATGCGGTTTCATTCCGTTCTGTTTCGGATCACATTCGCGGTCGATTGTCGATACATTGAAACCGTTTCTTCCTGTCGGTTTCACGGTTTCGTGTCGGTTTCATGGTTTCGTGTCGGTTTCACGGTTTCGTGTCGGTTTCAAACCACTAATGCAGAAAGGCGGAACAGACTAATGGTATCGAAATGTGGTGTTTCATTTTACTGAAGAGAATGTCAAATAGTAGTTGACACTCGTGAGTGTGCAGCTTATGATTACTGAAATCAAGTTCCGTTTGCAAGAGACTGCTGTATTCCGAAATGTCATAATGCCTGCTTTATAAATTTAAAAGAACAGTAAAACAACGTTCACTAGTTGCATTGAAATAACCACTTAAATTCTAGGTTTATCTACCATATTAAAAACACGAGTGAAACTACATTTTTTTAAAAAAATTAGATACAACATGAAGCCTGAAATGACATTTTTATACGAACAAGAGTACATCGCATATTTAATCTCGTGTTAAAGAGTTAGTTTCTTACGAGTAAAAACGATGGTACCTCCAATCGTTATAATTTTTCGACTGTCATGTTAAAGGAATTGCAGCAGTAGTGTAACGGTCAAGACCTCGAAGTGGTGAACTTGTCTCTTACTTTATTATTTTTGTAATTCCATAGCATTATTTGTGATTATTTAGTGTGCCCTATATTCCCTATAATTTATTTAGTATGTATAGAAAGTAGCATTTATGATCCATCACTGTAATATGCGTACCATATTGCAGTTTGTGAGTTCCTAGCGGAGTAAACTTTTACCTACCATACCGGCGGCCTCGTGTGACTTTGTTGGCAACATCAACAACACGGGAGAAAATCATTATCAACATGTTTCGTACAGACCAAGAAGTGAATATATACTCTATGGTTGACAGGTTCTTATATGTACCCTTGTCCACATAGTGAAAAATATTGCCCTCCTAGAACGAAGATTTCAGGATAAAACATACATTGCTTCACGGTTTCATGGTTTCGAAACAGTGTTTCGAAACCACAGAGGGGTACGGTTTCATAGGTTTCGAAACCGTCAGATGTTTCAATTATCCCATCTCTAACTGCTGTGCTGAAGTTACGAGCTGATTGTTCATAAGCGGCGACCCGCTGCCTAGCCGCCATTGGTTGACTACGGGGGGGGGGGGGGTCGTTGGAGAGAGCGGGCCGGCCGCGGTGGCCGAGGAGACTGAGGCGCTTCAGTCACGGTCTGCACGGTCACTACGGTCGGGGGTTCGAATCCCCCCTCGGACATAGATATTTGTGCCGTCCTTAGTTGTAGGTAGTTTGTAAGTTTAGGGACTGATGACCCCGTAGTTAAGTCCCTTAAGCTTAACAAACATTTGAACATTTTGGAGGGAGCGGATCGCTCCGGGCCTCAGGGGGCCTCCAAATACCTCGAAAGCAATTGAGCGCATTTAGCATCTTGTTCTACTGGGGGCCTCAAAATCTCTAAATATATTTTTTCAGACTGAGACTGTCCCGCGCCTCTCGTCCTGAGGATGCCTTCAATTCTCTCTCTCTCTCTCTCTCTCTCTCTCTCTCTCTCTCTCTCTCTCTTCTTTTTAGTAATTCCAAGCAGAGATGCCAACTTAGCAATTTTATGGCTAGATCTGGCCATTTTGAAGTGGCGTCTAGCCACTGTTTTTGAAAAAAAAAGCTACTGCTGGCATTCCTAGCCATTTGGTGATATTATATAGCCATTTTTAGCAGTTTTTATTATTCGATAATTTTCACAACAAAAATGCAAAACTCTGAAGTATTTAATATGAATATAAATGTATTTATTGACTTATTATTTTTAACATTCCTCCAAAGTATGACAAATGAAACACCACTGTATCGAAACAGTGTTACCTTGAAGTTTGGAGACAATGAAACAGTTCCGTATAGCCAACATTATGTAGTGGCACTTGCTTGAAAATGCTGTACAATAGTGTGGTGTTAAGTCTTTTTTTTTTTTTTTTTTTTTTTTTTTACGTGTGTTAACATTGAGTGTTGGACGAATACCTTGTGCTGTACCAATGTTTTGTGAGCCATGCCGAAACCGCAATATACACAAACTTGCAGGAAGGAATGGGAAAACATATCTGACTTCAAGGAATGGTTACAGCCAGTTTCAACCGACAAGTCGAGAGAATTTTTAGCCAAGTGAACTTGGTGAAAAACAAACTCAGAAAGAAACTTAAAACGAATACAAAACAAAAAAAAGTTCAAATGTTTGTATAGCTTATGGGACTTAACTACGGGGTCATCAGTCCCTAAGCTTACAAACTACTTACGAACTACTTTCTCTAAATTATGCACTTGGGAAGAGTTCTTATTTATATAAGCGCAACTACAGTTCTTTATACCTTATAATCTTACTGTTAACAGGAAGATTCTTGGTAAATAAGGGGAGAAAACAGTATCCGGTAGATACAAGCTGGCAGCTACAAAATATTGCTGTATATGCCCTAAAAAACTGAAAAGAAAAACCATCACATTATGCAGACGTTGTAATCATCCCGTCTGTAGACAGTGATCATCAGTTTTGTGTAACAATTGTATATGAAGTAGCTTAACTTTAATTTGTAAGAGTCATATTTTACATTATCTTTATCTGAAATTATAGTAAAGAAAAACATTTATTACTTTCCAAGATATGAATGACTCAATTTTAGTAATTCCTTGGAAACAGTTTAATTTTATAACTCACCTAGCAGGTTGTATGTTTTATGAATTCTTTAGAATTAAATATAATGCTGATTTACTAAACGTGGTGATTACCATCCGTAATTGTTCAAAACCCCTTAATTACACTTCAAATAAATAAAAGTTTCGATAGAAATTAGTAAATGCAAAGGAAATATATGGAGTCGATTTCACTCCATGTCTGTGATTATGTAACATAAATTTACGTCTGTGGTTACGGGTTAAAAGCCCAATCTTAGAGTTCACAGTCCCACTAAAAAAAAACATTAAAGCTAAGATAAGGTCGACAAAACCCATCACAATCCTATAAATAACAGAAAATTCAGAAGCCATTAAGATGCGGTCCTTTCCTGCACGATCGTTTTAAAAATATGTTAAAAATCTTAAATATAATTATTCCTTTTAGGCATTGAAAGCAAAGAAAAAGAAGCTGGTCATGAAGCAGTGAAAACAGATAACAGCGCAGACAAAATAAATTTACCTAAAACAAAGCTGCAGCGGCGGCAACGATTGTGCAATGATTTCATTTATTTTCCAGAGTTTCTGAGGATGTCCCACAAGTGTGAAACGCGTTAAAAGTGAATAAAAAAGTTGCAATCAAGACTGTCTTTTATCAATAAACAATCTAATTGGTTACTGTACCAATCGGCGATAATAGAGTGATGAGTAGTTTTCTGACTTAATTAATTATACTAAATGTCTTTGACAGAAATAGCTAATATTAATAAAAATAAATGTTACGCTGGTTTAAGAGTATTATATTTTAAGTATGGGTTCATTTCAGCCGTAGGCCATCCTCAGCTGTTCATTAAATACATTAGAGGCCTAGTACTTTAGATGATTTGTTACGTACATTCGTATGAGACTTTCAGTATACATTTGTTCTGTATATTACTTACTTACTTGCAATACCGTTGCTATTATGAAATGCTCAATAGCGTTACTTGTTTTATTTGTAAAAAAAAGGACGGATAATGAATATTCTGGAAGAAATCGTACTCTGTTCACAGATACAAATCAACAGCGACAATATGTACAACGAGCAAACAAAAATGAAACATAAAAAAATACATCTAAATTTTTATTCGAATAATAAACAGACAAGATAACGGATAAACACACCGACGATAAAATCATATCGAAATTCAGTCTTCCATACACAAAGACAGTACTATAAATAAGTGGTATTTCCACTTACTTACGTGAACACCTGTTAATTGCAAATGTCAACGAATGTACATAGAAACATTAACGTAAATTAATTGTGAACTACAGTTACTTAACTGTCCTAATTAGTCACCTCCCATAACTGTGCACCGCTGACCTTTGCAACACAAGTGCAGGAAATTTACGACTGCATGTTTTCACGGCGATAGCCATTAATAAAATCATCTCGGGTTACAAGCCGCATCACTTGCTTTTCTGCCCACGAGCTTTCAGCAGAGATCTACTCTGCCATTGTCAAGTGGATGACTCTCATTTCGAGGTTTTTTTTTTTTCCTTTATCGGCATTTTAAAGCCACCGGAAGTGGCCTGCTTGCAATCAGCTTCATTGCTGCTCTTCAGCCGAGCGTATTTACAATAATGACAAGTCGTTAAAAACGTAGTAAGGTTGAATTTAAACACTAGAATGGAGAGGAAAATAAAGAGAACAGACATAGAGCAAAGAATTTGAAGTACAACATATTGAGAATTAAAACTGCCACGGTGGTTAAAATCACACAGGGATAGAAGTTAAAAATCCAGGGTGGTTACAATCACATTGGTGGAGCACACTACACGATGACGAAGACACTGCACAAAACAGATGGCAACACTAATATTCTGCCTGATTGGCGGCTGATAAGTTTTAAAACACTACATGGGCACGAAGCACAAACACTGAATCCACACTAAACGGCGCACTGTTAAAATATGTCGAAACGGGGGCCCCCAGTGGGAATAGGGGAGGACGGGTAAGCACGGTGGGAGAAGGCTGAATTACTTCGCCAGTTGTCTACTTCGCGGACTGAAATGAAAAAAATTCCCGTCATATTAAATTTTCGTAACATTTTTACGGTTTATTTTACAAATGATGACACTATAGTCACACATAAAACATGGATAATAGGAGCCGACACAGATACGTCTAAAGAGTTCGAAAGATATGAAAAGACAAATGAATTGGAACGCTGTTCTTTCTCTCGCAACGAGCTTAAATTTCATAGGGTGGGGATAGGTCCGCCATGTTTGAGGCAAATTGAACTGGTGTCTGCTATATTATTTGGGGTATCGGCTGACAGCTCGTATGCCGCACCCACTCGAGAATTGTAACTAATTACTGTTCTACGTTTTAAATAAAGATTGACTACTGATAAAGGATGTACATCAACTTCCGTCAGACGTTTTCGAAGCTGCAAATTGACGTGTCTGGTAGCATAATTCCTAAAAATGCGGTAGTGAAGTATCACAAACCTGCCAGTATTACAGTTCCAGTTCGAAGTATAACATTTAGATGCCGTTTGCAATAACAATGAAAGTGTCGCTGTGAAAATATTTGTGTACATTGTAATGCAAGTCATGGTCTAAACTAGCTGCGAAACTTACAGTGAGAAGTACTTGTAATGACGAAGAATGATGACCATGGACTTGCATCTGTCGTAAATGTGTTATAACAACTGCTTTCATAAAGTCTAGTATATATTTAACTTGTGTTGACTAAACCGTTTAAGTGTACAAAGTTGTAAAATTGCTGTTAAAGGGTTTCCTGTGAATTTTGGTGGACGAAATTTACGCGCAAAGACGAAATTGACAACAAAATACTGCAGTTAAAAATGCGCCTAGGTCATCTGCAACAAAAGCATTCCACGTCGAAATAAGATGCCGTAAATAAGTTTCCTTGTTGCCATGATGAAACAGGCAACGTTAAGTACATGAAATTTGGCTACCAAGTCGAAAGAAACAATAGAATATTGCAATAAAAATCCGCCCTTTCAGCTGCCACAAAAGCATTCCACACCGAAATAACGTATCCTTAATAACTTTCGTTGTTGCCACGCTGAAATAAGTACGTATTTGTTGCAAAGAACACAGACACACACAAATAAAAGAATTCTGGCTGTCATTATTACTGCCACACTTTGCACCGGTTGTCAATCATGCTCGATCAAGTATTGTCAACAACAAATGAAAATCCATTTAAAGAAGGTGTACACACTCAAGAGTGTGGTTTCGTCAACCACAGAAGCGACAGAAGAAGAAATATCTCACACCACACTAGGTAGAAAACTGGGGAGCTAAGTACCATCAGTCAGGAATTTTGTTTGAGTATAGAAAGACTGAGATAAAACGAGGAAAACAATGGGTGTTTTTGGATGAAGTACGTGTCGATTTATCACTTCGATTTGTGCATTTAAATACTGAACACACTTGAGGCATATTTAATCAACAAAAATTGTATAGGCAATACACAATAAATACAATATAAAGTAAATACAACACTTCAAACTCAACAACAACATACTGACCACCACAAATATGGCGGCCGAGTTTACAGAGGTTGCCACAAAGAGCGCTGTAGCTCGTGTGTCAGCCACTCTATGAAATTTAATCTCGTTGTTCTCTCACGTCCAGACAAACAAGGAAATACTGATCAGGATTCAGAGATAACGATAGAGAGAAAAAACGTTTCAGGATAAAATATATCGTTGGTTAATTTTTAATTGTTTCGTTTCACAGCATAGCGAGTATCCCATCGTTAATGGACCAAGAAGCTAATTTGTCCTCACAATTAGCATGAACCGAATAGGATAAAGTTTTCATGAATATTCACCATTTTAGAACCAAAATCACTTTCGTATCACATTACAGTTAAGCCTCGATCCAAGCTAGTCTTTTCACATCGTCGTATATCATCATTTGAAGTACTATTCTGAACGCTAAGTTTCGTAAGTGCAGTTTTCCACAAAGCCTCAACACGGCGAAAATCGAAATCTGACACTGAAATAAATTTCCTAAATTATTATTATTTCCTGAATTATTATTATTCTAGGGAAACGTGGCCCAATAACCATTAGTCAGAGTTTACGGTCACATATCGCAACTTCGTCGTTGGAATCCTAGTCCACCGGTACTTAAGTATTTCACAGTCCGTCACATTATGTGAGTGAATGTTTTTCGGTGTTAATCAGCAGCACCGACTCGAAGTGCAGAAGTATAAAATGTTATTATATCCCATAATTAATATCTGACCACCGTGATCATTTATTGAAAGTAACAAGATTTAAATTTGCAGCTGAATGCCAGCGGAACAGATCTGAAGCTTCCAGCACCCACTAGTACACAAAATTCTGAATATAGGCCTACCGCATTATTAGTTATAGTATATTCTATAAAAAATAACAGATACCTACTTTTAGTTTCTGTATTCAAGACGAGGAAGAACAATGATAATATAACAATAACTTCTTCAGTACAAACAATAATTACACAGGCATTAACACATAATTCGATTCATAATCTCCTTTCATGTTAAATACAATACTTCCTGGAAGTTACAACTGGTGTTTACACATTTCGCGTATATAAACTCTGCAAGTTTTACAAGTTTTCGTCGTACAGTTGTAACTTTAGCAGTGTCGTTTTATATTCGTGTGGAATGACATCATAGACATTACTTTCGTTTTGAAGATGCCGACCTTCATACCATATCCAATGCATCTCGGGTATAGCACTGAAACATTAGATTGCAATCTTTCAAGCAAATCTGCAATCACAACGAAGCCGTCCGCAACTGCGAGACCGCGTACTTTGTTTACACCTATTTTAACCTAACGCTGCTAGTCTATTGTTTTCAAAATATGATCCGTATATAGTATGAACAATAATGGTGACAGGTTATAGTATCGTCTTACCCCTCTCTATATCTGCATCAACATATATACTCCGCAATCCACCGTAAGGTGCGTGGCGGAAGGTACGCTGTGCTGCTATTAGGCATTTCCTTTCCTATTCCAATCCCAAATAGATCGAGGGAAAAATGAATATCTACACCCCTTTGTACGAGTCCTTATTTCTTCTATTTTGTCTTTGTAATCTTCACGCAAAATGTAAGTAGGCGGTAGGAATATCGTTCTACAGTCAGCTTCAAATTCCGGCCCTCTAAATTTCCTCCCACCCCCATGAACCACAGACATTGCGGAGGTGGGGTGGCTTGCGTGCCTCAAGGATGTAGATAGCCGTACCGTAGGTGCAACCACAGCGGAGGGTTATCTGTGGAGAGGCCAGACAAACGTGTGGTTCCTGAAGAGGGGCAGCTGCCTTTTCAGTAGTTACAGGGGCAACAGTCTGGATGATTGACTGAGCTGGCCTTGTAACATCAGATAATGTGGCTTTGCCATGCAGTTACTGCAACGGCTGAAAGCAAGGGGGAACTACAGTCGTTAATTTTCCCGAGGACATGCAGCTCTACTGTATGAAAATATGATGATGGCATCCTCTCGGGTAAAATATTCTGGAGGTAAAATAGTCCCCCATTCGGATCTTCGGGCGGGGACTACTCAGGAGGATGTTGTCATCAGGAAAGACAGTACTGGCATTCTACGGATCGGAGCGTGGAATGTTAGATCCCTTCATCGGGTAGGAAAATTAGAAAATTTAAAAAGGGAAATGGATAGGTTGAGGTTAGATATAGTGGGAATTAGTGAAGTTCGGTGGCAGGATGAACATGATTTCTGGTCAGGTGACTACAGGATTATAAATACAATATCAGTTGGGGGTATCACAGGAGTAGGACTGATAATGAATAAGAAAATAGGAATGCGGGTAAACTACTATGAGCAGCACAGTGATCGCATTATCATTGTCAAGATAGATACGAAGCCAACATCGACAACAGTAGTACAGGTTTATATGCCAACTAGCTCTGCCGATGATGAGGCGATAGAAGAAATATATGAGGAGCTAAAGGAAATTATTCAGACAGTTAAGGGAGAGGAAAACTTAATTGTGAATTGGAATTCGGTGGTAGGAAAAGGAAGAGAAGGAAAAATAGTAGGTGAATATGGACTGGGCAGAAGGAATGAAAGAGGAAGTCGCCTGGTAGAATTTTGCACGGAACATGATTAAATCGTAACAAACACGGGGTTTAAGAATCACAAAAGAAGGTTGTATACGTGGAAGAGACCAGGAGACACCGGAAGGTATCAGATAGATTTTATAATGGTAAGACAGGTACAGGAACCAGGTTATAAACTGCAGGACATACCCAGGGGCAGATATAGACTCTGACCATAACTTGTTAGTCATGAACTGTAGGCTGAAGCTGAAAAAACTGCAGAAAGTAAGGAAAATAAGGAGATGGGACTTAGATAAATTGAAGGAAAGTGAAGTTCTGGAGAATTTCAGGGGGAGATTTAGGCCACAATTGACAGAAACAGGGGGAAATAAAACATTAGAGGAGGAATGGGTAGCATTGAGAGATGAAATAGTGAAGGCAGCAGAGGACAAAATAGGTAGAAAGGCAAGACCTACGAAAAATCCTTGGACATCACAGTAAATACTAAATTTAATTGATGAAAGGAGAAAATATAAAAATGCAGTAAATGAAACAGGCAAAATGGAGTACAGACAACTAAGAAATGAGATTGACAGGAAGTGCAAAATGGCTAAGCAGGAGTGGCTAGAAGCCAAATCCAAATCTGTAGAAGAATGAATAAGAAGGGGAAAAGTAGATACCAGCTATAGGAAAATAAAAGAAACATTTGGAGATAAGAAAAACATTACATTTTTCTTAAAGTCTGAGGGCATTTCGCCGGTCTCATACATCCTACACACCAGTTCAAATAGTCTTGTCATGGCTGGCTCTCCCAGAGACTTTAGTAGCTCTGAGGGTATGTCATCTACTCCTGGGGCCGTGTTCCGACCTAGGTCTTTCAAGGCTCTGTCAAATTCATCTCTCAGTATAGTATCTCCTATTTCATCTTGATCGTCTTCCTCTTCCGTTCCTACAACATCGTCTCTATGTTCATTTTCTTTGTAGAGCTGCTCTATGTACTCTTTCCACCTTTCAGCTTTCCCTTCTTTGCTGAGAACTGGTTTCCCATCTGAGTTCTTGATATTCGTAGAGCTGTTTTTCTTATCTCCAAATGTTTCTTTTATTTTCCTGTAGGCGGTTTCTACTTTTCCCCTTGCTATACATTCTTCTACAGATTTACATTTGGCTTCTAGCCACTCCTGCTTAGCCGTTTTGCACTTCCTGTCAATCTCATTTTTTAGTCGTCTGTACTCCATTTTGCCTGTTTCATTTACAGCATTTTTATATTTTCTCCTTTCATCAATTAAATTTAGTATTTCCTGTGATATCCATGGATTTTTTGAAGGTCTTGCCTTTCTACCTATTTTGTCCTCCGCTGCCTTCATTATTTCATCTCTCAATGCTACCCATTCCTCTTCTACTGTTTTATTTCCCCCTGTTTCTGTCAATTGTTGCCTAAATCTCCCTCTGAAATTCTCCAGAACTTCACTTTCCTTCAATCTATCTAAGTCCCATCTCCTTATTTTCCTACCTTTCTGCACTTTTTTCAGCTTCAGCCTACAGTTCATGACTAACAGTCACCCTACCCGTCAAGTCTCGGTGGCCTTGGGATTAGACTGCCTTGCTTAGTACGAAATATTTGAGCTCCGTGGCTCAGCGCTCTTGGTTAGAGCTGAACACCACCTGTAATTGAAAAAAAAAAAAAAAAAAAAAAAAAAAAAAAAAAAAAAAAAACGATAAGGAACGTTGGCGTGCTTATTTAATTCATACATTATTTGTAGTTCTGATATACTCCCAGGGTGACCTCTGCTAATTTGGAGGGAATGGCGATGTGCCAAAGATAAAGGGGCTATAGCAAAAACCGGTTGTGGTCTAGCAAAATACAAGAAAATTGCCTGTTGGAGGTCGTCAAAAAATCTCAAAATTCAGAATGCGTAATGATATGCTCTAGTAATAACAATTTTGTTATTGAATGTTGTAGCAAATCACAACTAATGGGTCGCAACAACACTTTCGCATTGTAAGTTAGAATTTTGAATAAATAAAAGAAATTGATATTAATTAACTTGAAACAGTCACTGTAGTAATTAAGCTTGGCCCTATCTGACTTAGCATTGACTACAGCCTCCAACTAGCACCTCTTACGATTCACGAACAGCACAACTTCACTAACAAATGTGTCAGAATTCATGTAGTGGTGATAGCGTGTTCGTGTTATAATCAAAATTGTAATAGCAGATAGACTCTAATTACAATGATAATAGCTCAGTACAGTGAAACTCCGTGGTGCAATGAGTTTCACAAATACTACAGTTAAACTTCTCAATAATTTTGATAATATTCTTTAAAAAAAAAAAATTGCCTGTTGGAGGTCGTCAAAAAATCTCAAAATTCAGAATGCGTAATGATATGCTCTAGTAATAACAATTTTGTTATTGAATGTTGTAGCAAATCAACAACCGATATACAAATTTCAAATCCAATAAACAGTCAATCAATATACAGAAAAAAATAATAAATCAAAATTTAATGATAACTTAATTACCATTACTTAATTATCAAATGTCTTGCCAAACCAGTTACGAACGTAGGTGCCCAAACTATCCTGGCAGTGGTGTCGCCAATTGTAAGAAAATTGCCTGTTGGAGGTCGTCAAAAAATCTCAAAATTCAGAATGCGTAATGATATGCTCTAGTAATAATAATTTTGTTATTGAATGTTGTAGCAAATCACAACTAATGGGTCGCAACAACACTTTCGCATTGTAAGTTAGAATTTTGAATAAATAAAAAAAATTGATAGAAATTAACTTAAAACAATCACTGTAGTAATTAATTAAGCTTGGCCCTATCTGACTTAGCATTGACTACAGGCTGCAACCAGCACCTCTTACGATTCACGAACAGCAC
This sequence comes from Locusta migratoria, assembly GCA_026315105.1. Lineage (NCBI taxonomy): Eukaryota > Metazoa > Arthropoda > Insecta > Orthoptera > Acrididae > Locusta > Locusta migratoria. Next base: position 99,725,696 of record CM048751.1, on the reverse strand, counting down.
AACTTCACTAACAAATGTGTCAGAATTCATGTAGTGGTGATGGCGTGTTCGTGTTATAATCAAAATTGTAATAGCAGATAGACTCTAATTACATTGATAATAGCTCAGTACAGTGAAACTCCGTGGTGCAATGAGTTTCACAAATACTACAGTTAAACTTCTCAATAATTTTGATAATATTCTTTAAAGCATTCAAGTTTCTTATAAAACTTTACGTGAATTACTTTTTTTTTTTTTTTTTTTTTTTTTTTTTTTTTTTTTTTTTTTTTTTTTTTTTGTAATTGGTTCCAGGGCCTGGGTAGCGTACGCGTGTAACTAGCTGATCAAAGTTTGGCATTTAACGTATTTTATAAAAAAATTACTTCAGTCAAGTCTGGTTACTTTCTACATAAATGAAATCAACTTTACTTTACTTGCAAACTCTCTCGCACTTCAATTATTAGTCTCTGTGGTTGTAACACGTTTAGCAATTCTTTAACTCATCTAGCAATTTCTTTAAAACTGATCGTAATTACTTTGAAAAATGATTGATCTTGTTGGTCAATGTACAGGCTTGCATAATCAACATAATCTAATAATAGTGATAATGGGGTGACTACAACTACTTACAAAATTAAGACTGGTTTCAAATTAATTCATGTATAATTGAACCAAAGTTCTGATTGGGTTGACACTATATTTAGATGCATACAAAATAAAATGTTACAAAAGTACTCATCTGCTTTCGTCGTCTTCGTCTTGAAGTCCATACAAGAGAGATATGATTACAATAGGTACTCTTACTACAACAACGATCAAACTCGGTGACAATAGACTTGATACCAAACAATTACCTTTCTTGCACACATGAAAAAAGATTACACTGATCGAGTATAAATAAACTTATTTCGCACTTTTTTCAATACATTAAACAGTACGCCTTTCAGGCTTATTGCAATTGCATTAAACTCGCGCCACAGTGCGCCTACCGTGCCTCTGCACTATCAACAAAACATTTATGTGTTTACTTTGGCGAGTCCGCACCGCGACTGCATTTATGTCTTTACTTTGGCGAGTCCGCACCGCGACTGCTTCAGCAGCGCGACACTCACAGCTACTACTTCTGTGCCAAAGACAGTCTTTGATACAGGTTCAACATTGTCTCTGGCGCATTGCTAACTTACTATTTGGCCGCGATAACTTGACGATTTTGCTGGTGCTGCCACAAGCAGCGAATATCGGCACTAGTTGAAAGTTATTCTTTTATTTAAATTGCTGCCAACGCTACAATGGTCCTCGACGCGAAAGGTTACTGTAAACATTGTTAGAGTAACGGTTGCAGCACTGCCGCAAGCTGCTTTCCCCTCACCCTTCACTCCCCGCAGCAGCCGTAATGGAGCTCCCAGCAGCCACCGCGCAAATCGTCAAGTTATCGTGGCCAAACAGTACAACATAAGAATGTCCTTGCATTCATGCGGGTTTACACATACAGTACATGTTTACACTAAATGATTCAATATTGAAAGTGACGTTACATAAGAAATATCTCTAGCATACAAGAAATGAAAAACACATGAGCTAAACAAATTTAAGACAATATATACATTACTTTAAATCAAACTGAAAGATACACCAACAGGTGTACTCTTACATCCTGCCCGGGTTGAGAAACCAAAAAAAAAAATTTTTTTTTTTTGTTAACCTTAAAGCACATATTTCATATAGGAAAAATTACATGACATAATATGAAGATACATAATATTGGTTACATGGCATTACATAAGATACAGAAGTAGGGAGTTGCATTACATTATTTACAAAATTTGATATGTTGGGATACGTCGGTGTGTGACATAATCGGCGTATAAACCTGCAAAAAATAGCACTGCACTCAATTGACCTTCATGGCCGAGCTTGATAGCTCCACTTTATTGCACATCACTTCACACGCTACATTTCGTAGTCCTGTTGGATGAAGCGGTGTGTGTTCCTTTGAAGTCGCTACCGCCCATGGCTGTCGGCTCCTTTCAAGTCGTTCGCGCCGGCGGCTGACCGCGCGACGCAATTGTTGCCTCTGGTAGCTGCTGCCGCTGGCGGCGCGTCTAATGTCCGAGAGCGCATTGTCGCCGCTCCTCAGGCCCGCATACCAAGCTCTCATCCACTTGTTTTGTTTGTTGTGTGCTAACCTGCAAACGGGGCTTAGCTTCAGTCTTTATCTCGTATTCACATACACAGTAATTAAAATAAATGATAAGTTATACAATACATTAATATTTACAAGTTATGTTTTTCACATCAGTCTTTCAGTTGTAGTGTAGTTCCCCTTACAATATTATGATTACAACTTACATACTAGTGATAAAATTTTTTAATGTCACAAACGTACCTGAGTCCTACATTTTTATTGTTCTTTATGGACACCAGTTCCATAGCATTAGTATGTTTGACTTTGTTTACATGGTAGGGTCCCAAATACCATCGGTAAAACTTCTTGCATCCGTTATCATGTGGTTTACCCAGCTTTTTGTTACGTAGTAATACAAGGTCTCCTTCTTCAAATTTTCTTTCTGGATATCTATTTTTATGGGTTCTGTTCCTGGCCTCATCACTTTTCTTTAAATTCTGCACCGCTAAAGATCGTATTCTTCTTTTGTTTATACTGACGTTATTCACTGGCAGCTCAATCATACTTCGGATGGGGTTCTTTGCTGGTATACCCTGTTGTATCTTGATTGGTTCGTACCCAGTTGAGGTGTGTACAAGGTTGTTGGTAACATCTTCAAATTCGTTCAGGTATAAGTCCCAGGATTTTTGATTCTTGTAGGCATACGTACGTAAAAATCGGCCCAATTCTGGCATCACCCTCTCGCAAATGTTACTCTGAGGTCTGTACCGGGAAATGTAAATCGGCTTGATTTTATTTCTCCTCAGCATCTGCTTCCAAGTCTCGGACACATACTGAGGTCCATTATCGCTTAACACTTTCTTAACATTACGGTACTTCGGCAGTATATATTTCTCAAATTCTTTGCTGACGGTCTTCGCTGTTGCTCTCTTTAACGGCCGTATGATCACGTATTTCGATAGTACATCTATCGCCACTAGAACATATCGATAACCACCTCTAGATTTGATAACTGGTCCGTACAAATCGGTTGCTATAATTTCATTCACCTGTGCTGGCAAAATGGCATTCCACTTGGTTTGCATTGTGGTTGTACTGGGCTTCATGGTTTGGCAAATTTTACAAATTCTTAGAACTTTTCTGACCCTTCGCAACATATCTGGAAAATAAGTAACTTCCTCCAATTTTGCTTTGCATCTAACAGGTCCGCAGTGTCCTAATTTCAGATGTATGAACCAAATAAGCTTGTTTATAATTTCTTCTGGTACGTATATTTTCCAGTCTTGATCATCGTTGCCTTTCCTGAAGTATAATGCCCCTCTAAAAATTTTGTGGTATTGGCGTAAATGCACATTCTCTGGATTGGAGATCTTTTGCACTATTGTTTTGATTCGCTCGTCTTTCTTCTGCAAATCCACTATTGACCTAAAGTTTTCTCTAACATAATTTTCAAACGGCACATTTTGTATAAGCATCACTGTTACTTCATCTGTTATTCTGTCCGCTTTGTCCTTATTACTTTCTTGTATCGGCAATCTTGACAAACAGTCAGCTATAACATTTTCTTTTCCGGCTATATGCTTTATATCGAAATCATATTGTTGTAAGAATAGCGTCCAGCGTGTTAATCTTCCTGGCAGTAGCTTGCTTTGTTTCATAAATTGCAGAGCTCGATGATCAGTATACACTGTGGTCTCTCTTCCTGCCAGAAAGAGATGAAATTTCTTAAACGCCCACACTGCCGCCAAGCACTCTTGTTCTGTGACAGTGTATCTCTTTTCTGCTGGGCTAAGTACCCTACTGGCGAAAGCTATTGTGCAATGTTTTCCCTGTTCATTAATTTGGTAGAGTTCTGCTCCTATTCCAACGCCACTAGAGTCAATTGCTAAACAAATATCTAATGACATATCAGGATGACATAGTATTGGTGCGTTAACGAGACTTTCTTTAATTTTGATGAATTCCTGTTGGCATTCGGGGGTCCACTTCCAGGGTTTATATTTTTTGAGTAGCTCATGCATATTCGGCGCTGCAAGTGCCTCAATTGTTGCGAATCGACGATAATAGCCCACGGCTCCCATAAATGATTTTAATTGCTTCCTCGTTACTGGCGCTGCACAGTCCCTGATAGCCGCGATCTTTTCCAAGTCTGGCTTTATTCCTTCCTGCGTAATTATGTGTCCCAAGAATTTTAACTCGAACTTGCAAAACTGTGATTTCTCCACGTTTATAGTAATTCCGAACTCTCTAAATTTGCTCAGTGCTTCACCCAACAATCCAAAGTAATTGTCCCAATTTTGCGCTCCAATAACCACATCATCCACGTAGACAATGATTTTGTTCAGCAGCTCCTCTCCCAATACGTGATCCATTGCCCGAATAAATGCGGCCGTACTAATTTTTAGTCCAAAAGGTAGGCGACAGAATTGGTATGATTTGCCATTTACCAGAAAGGCTGTATACTGCCGACATTCTTTACTCAATTCTATTTGCCAAAAGGCACTGATCAGATCTAATCCTGCTAAAATTTTCTTATCATGAAATCTTGATAATAATTCGTCTATGCTCAGGGGTCGGTCATTTTCTGCTTCAATAATTTCGTTTAATTTCCTGGCGTCCAGTACTAGACGTATCTCGCCGTTCCTCTTCACCACTGGTGTGATAGGATTGTTAAAGTTAGAGGTACTCCTTTCAATAATGTTATTCTTAAGCATTCTTTGAATTTCCTTGTCTACTTTCTCTTTCATCGCGAAGGGAATAATATATGGTTTCTTGTAGAACTTCTGTTGACTGTTCACCTTGAATCTGTACTTGTAATCTTTAATACATCCAACCTTTTCTTTAAAGACTACGTGATATTGATACAGAAGCTGCTCTAGCTCGACTAGCCTCTCCTCAGGAATGTTTTCAATATTACCCACTTTCTGACGAATCCTTTGTCTTATCTCTTCCTCATCAACAGTAGAATGATTTACGTCATAATAATTAGTCTTCTCTTCTTCGTTAAGGTACACAGAGTCAACGTAATGTTGCATCTCTGCGTGTGTTTTGTCTTTCTCTTCGAACAAGTTCCATTTCGTTTTGATTCCACCCACATTCCATTCTATATATTTTTTGTAATAGTTAATCTTCATTTCTAACTTCCGCGTCGTGTCCGCACCAATCACGACGTCGGCTTTAATCCTCTGACAACTAAAAATTCTGCCACTATCGCCTGTTCACATACAATAATCTCTAGCATTACTCGTTTCCGTACTTGCACGCTTTGCTTTGGTATAATAGATGATGTGTTTATATTGCAAGAGTCTTCTTTGATAATTAGCTTCTGCTTGCGGCTAATTAAGTACAAATCCTCTTCGATTGCATTGTACTGGCTTCCGGTGTCCGGTGTCACAGTAACAATCCGTTCTCCTACAAATCCGGTAATTATCAAGTTCATTTCGGTGTCCTCTTGGGTGTCGTCTTCTTCGAGTGAAAAGTGTGTCCTTTCTTTGTGTGTCAATCCAAATAAGGTTTCATTTTGCTGTACCCCACTTCTTCGTCCGCTGCAATGCTCTTGATTCACATAACTACAGTCAGACGGTTCATTTACAGTTGAGTGTTTCATTTTCACGCGGCATCTTCTCCAGTACTCTGTGCCGGCTCGCGGCGCGTCACGCCTCATTGTTGTCGGCACGTTGCTTATACCGTAGAGATCTTCAAATCGTTCGTCCTTCTCTTTTAACCTTTCTCTTTGCCTTTGTTTGCCATGACTTGTTTTTATGTCTTCCTGGCTGCACCTGATATTAAATGTCTTTACTGGATGTTCCACTTGCTGTAATAATTCGGTGGTGTACTGGTTTCCTTCGTCTTCAACAGTCAAAATATTTGTTTTCAGATCCACGACCGCTTTAACTTTTTGTAGCCAATCAGCTCCAATTATCAACGGAATATTTATTTCTTCCACTACTACAAACTCATGGTAAAATAGTTGGTTAAGCTGATTGATTTTAAACGGCAAGAAAATCTTCTTCTTTGATTCCACAAATTTAGAATTGAAAGCTCCATATATTTTCAATCTAGTTGCTGGAAGTTCCTCTATTCTATGCCAGCTTTTCTTAACATCCTCATAAATCGATCGTGTCAAAATCGAAATCATCGACCCAGTATCAATTAATGCTTCATAATCCTTGCTTCCGATTACCAGTTTTAGTTTCGGACATGTATTGCTTTCGCTTTGTCTGGCGTCTCTCAATACTCGTATTTCAGTTCTAAGCACATCTTCTTCTTCCGTTGATAACTTTTGTTGTTCATCTGACTTTCGGATGTCATTGCATTGTCTCATCTGCGGTGCTGTTGTTGCAACGTCGTGGTGGCTCCAAATTTCGATATGCTCGATGATGTCAAGAAACTCATTCTGCAATGAATCATAATTTTCTGCTACTTCTTCCGTACAGGTGGTTAAGGTATCTGCTGCTTTGTTGTCTGGTTCTCCCTGCTCATCTTCTGTCGTATCCGATTCGTCACTGTCTTCCGTCTCTTCCACGTCAGTATCTTCTTCCAGTTGAATACAAGTTTTCTTATCTTGATCATTGTTATCCAGTAACGCATCTATTGCTTCAACGAACATTCTTTCATGGTATTCTTGTTCCGTTTCTGGCCCAACTGTTGCTTTATTTATTTGCGCTGATGCGTCAATAACTTTGTTTATTTGCGCGCCCTCAAGCTTCTTTGCTTCTACAGTTGTTGTTCGTTCATTCTTGACACGTTCAATTACGTTCGTAGTCTTGTATATAACGTCAATTTCGTCTTCATCATCTGTCGTTATCCATTCATTATCGGAGTCTTCTTTCTTTGCATTTTCGTCTGAGCTCGTCGGTCCTTCAGTCCCCTTCAAAGGCTTTGCGGCCTCGCCGCGGGGCAAAGCAGGCCTCTCAATTAGTTTAACCAACGTGCGTTTTCTTCATGATTGTTCGTACTTTGATTACGTATTTCGTGGTTGGTGTCTCCATTATCTACTGTGCGTGCTTCTACGGCATAAACCTGTTTGTCCCGAGGTCCCGGTTTCTCGTTGACTGTTCTTCCGTCTCCTCTACTTCTGTCTACATTACGTGACTGATTGTATTCTTTGGGCCTAGCTCCGGTGTTTTGCCAATCATTTCGATTATTACTCTCTCGATTACGATTTTCCTGTCGGTCTTGTCTCAGTTCTTCTTCTCTCTGATGACGTTGCCGTCGATCATCTTGTCGGCCGTTATTGGTATCACCTCCTCGTGACCTGTCTTCCCGTGTATCCGCTTGTCGGTGCCCGTATCCGTTATCTTCATGGCGAGTACCTTCGTCCCTCCGATAATGTCGATCATCTGTTCCATTCCTATTCCCTCTGTCCTGTCGGTTGGGACGGTCTCCATTTTCCCAGCTTCGATCACATCTTTCCAAGACTTCCATAAATTTTTCTATAGATAAAACTGGTTGTACAATGAAAAGATCTCGCACACGTCTGGGCAATTTTGCTAACATTACTGAAATGAAAGCTCGCTCCGGTATTAGATAGCTAAGATATCTATTCTTATTCCAGTAATGTTTCACATATTTCTCCATCGTACTGAATTTATTTGCGTTAAAGATCGGTGCTGTGTGAATATCTTCATAAACTTCATCCTGCTTTGCTGATGACCAATATTAGCGTATTAGTTGATCCTTAAATACGCGGTAGCTTCTGCTCTCGCTACTCATGTCCATAACCTCATTATGAATACTTTCATGTAGCCTACGTTGGACAGAATATAATTTATACACATGCGATCCGACCAATCTCGCGGTAAAGTTTGTTCGATATGATTCAAAAATTTCATTATATGGATGTCGCCATCTGGCTTGAATAGTGGCGGTCTGATACTACGCAAATACTTTTCCATTCGTCTATCATTTTCGGTGCGCCTTGCCTCCTCATTGTTGTCAACACAAGACAATGGTGCAACATTTCTTTGCTCCGGTACAGTTCCGTTCAAATTTATTTCGTAATGCGAATTCCCATTACTGGTTTCGGTAACAGATTTTGTCGTTTCAAAGCTGACGTTTCCTGCAGCAGGCTGCCTCACGAGATGATAACAATTATTTGTTGCGTCATCATTGTGACTGCCAACTTGCGCTTCTGTACTAGGCGGGGTCCACGTATTGTTTTCATGTTCCACAATATGCTGGATTTCTCTTTGCATCTGAACAATTCTTTCCTCAGTGTGTTTTAATCCCTGTTCGAGTCCCGCGACTTTGGTTCTGTTTAATGATTTTTTAACCAAAGTGACTTCGTTACTGCACTCGGTGTGACGCTCCTCACAAATTTTTTGCGCTTGCGTAATCTGTTGTTCCGTTTGCGTGGCTAAATCATCTATCCTTTTTTCCTGTTTACTTATTTGCTTCCTAACGTGTTCATTTTCCTTTTTTATTTCTTCGATTTTTGTATCTATTTTCTTTATGTCCTGTCCAAGTTCCCGTCTTAGTTCTAACTGTGATTTTTCGATTTTTTTATCTATTTTCTTTAATTGTGATTTTTCAATTTTTTGACCAAGAATCCTGCTCATTTCTAACTGTGACTTTTCAAAATTCTGGCTCATATTTTGCATGAATTGCATTAACGCACTTATGTCTGCATTTCCTTGAGGCACAGCATCCCTCATTTTTGTCCTTCGCCTATCCTTTTTATTTCTGTCGATTCCGTTCCTCCTCACTACTTGAAGACAGATCATCTGACGAACATTTAGCCTCCGATTCGTTCTGATGTTCGTCAATTACCTTTTGCTGATCACTAACATTGTCCGCGATCTCATCCATGTTAATTTTCTCTCCATTAATTACGTGACCAACGTTTATCGCTAACCTGCGATCGTTTGAGTGTCTCAAATCTGTACTACTTCTTCGAACCTCATTTTGATCACGTGTAATTACTTGTCGATCTACGTTCAAATTTGCATTTTCGATTTCTGGTACATTTTCCATTTCGGTTACTTTTTCTAATCTTGAATCCATTGTTGATGCCTGGCTTCTACGTATTATCGCGTTCCTAGTAAGGACCCTACTTTTCTCTATTGTTGCGTCACGATGACGCTGCCCTACTGGTGCCATGTTTAAACTTTTCAACAATGTTTCAAAATCAACAACCGATATACAAATTTCAAATCCAATAAACAGTCAATCAATATACAGAAAAAAATAATAAATCAAAATTTAATGATAACTTAATTACCATTACTTAATTATCAAATGTCTTGCCAAACCAGTTACGAACGTAGGTGCCCAAACTATCCTGGCAGTGGTGTCGCCAATTGTAAGAAAATTGCCTGTTGGAGGTCGTCAAAAAATCTCAAAATTCAGAATGCGTAATGATATGCTCTAGTAATAATAATTTTGTTATTGAATGTTGTAGCAAATCACAACTAATGGGTCGCAACAACACTTTCGCATTGTAAGTTAGAATTTTGAATAAATAAAAAAAATTGATAGAAATTAACTTAAAACAATCACTGTAGTAATTAATTAAGCTTGGCCCTATCTGACTTAGCATTGACTACAGGCTGCAACCAGCACCTCTTACGATTCACGAACAGCACAACTTCACTAACAAATGTGTCAGAATTCATGTAGTGGTGATGGCGTGTTCGTGTTATAATCAAAATTGTAATAGCAGATAGACTCTAATTACATTGATAATAGCTCAGTACAGTGAAACTCCGTGGTGCAATGAGTTTCACAAATACTACAGTTAAACTTCTCAATAATTTTGATAATATTCTTTAAAGCATTCAAGTTTCTTATAAAACTTTACGTGAATTACTTTTTTTTTTTTTTTTTTTTTTTTTTTTTTTTTTGTAATTGGTTCCAGGGCCTGGGTAGCGTACGCGTGTAACTAGCTGATCAAAGTTTGGCATTTAACGTATTTTATAAAAAAATTACTTCAGTCAAGTCTGGTTACTTTCTACATAAATGAAATCAACTTTACTTTACTTGCAAACTCTCTCGCACTTCAATTATTAGTCTCTGTGGTTGTAACACGTTTAGCAATTCTTTAACTCATCTAGCAATTTCTTTAAAACTGATCGTAATTACTTTGAAAAATGATTGATCTTGTTGGTCAATGTACAGGCTTGCATAATCAACATAATCTAATAATAGTGATAATGGGGTGACTACAACTACTTACAAAATTAAGACTGGTTTCAAATTAATTCATGTATAATTGAACCAAAGTTCTGATTGGGTTGACACTATATTTAGATGCATACAAAATAAAATGTTACAAAAGTACTCATCTGCTTTCGTCGTCTTCGTCTTGAAGTCCATACAAGAGAGATATGATTACAATAGGTACTCTTACTACAACAACGATCAACCGCACCGCGACTGCATTTATGTCTTTACTTTGGCGAGTCCGCACCGCGACTGCTTCAGCAGCGCGACACTCACAGCTACTACTTCTGTGCCAAAGACAGTCTTTGATACAGGTTCAACATTGCCTCTGGCGCATTGCTAACTTACAACATAAGAATGTCCTTGCATTCATGCGGGTTTACACATACAGTACATGTTTACACTAAATGATTCAATATTGAAAGTGACGTTACATAAGAAATATCTCTAGCATACAAGAAATGAAAAATACATGAACTAAACAAATTTAAGACAATATATACATTACTTTAAATCAAACTGTAAGATACACCAACAGGTGTACTCTTACAAGCTCTTTGGAGAAATAGGAACAATTTCCCTCTTCTTAGGAGGAGGAGTACCTGGCAGAGTATCTGAAGTGATTCGTTTGCGACAGTATTGGATTCAGAGCGTGTTCGTCCATCTCTCGTTAATCTTCTCGTTAGTAAACGAGCAGATGCCTTTAACGTTCAGTTAAATGGGTTCGTTAAGTGCGTTGCGTTTGTCATTGCCAGATACACCTCTCGTTTGCTAACCTGGAGAAAACGAGTAGGTAAGATATAATTCGACAATGTTGACAATAGAAACAAATGAAAGTGCCTTCTGAATAAACAGCTGTTCGCCATATTTGACTAGCAGGGGAGAAGTTAGTATACTGTTGTTATTTGGCTCTATGGAAAACAAACGTGAAAGACGCTCTAATTTTACAAGATGTGAGTGCGAGAGTCTTGTGCCCTTAATAAATATAAGGACACATTAGACTGAGAGAGGCCATTGTAATCTCCCGAGCAGCTTTCTAAGCAGACATTTTTTCAGACACCATCCAAATCCCCTACGGTAATGAACATACTGCCAAATGCTTAGTACCTTAGTGTAAGCAATAACTTGCACATAAGCGAAAGTGCACTGTTCCTGTCTATCGGAGGAAGAAATTACATTTTAGGCCCTAAATTATGCGCAACAAGCATAAGTAAATACTGCATTCATAAGCTTACAGGCATAAATAATGTTTTCTGTTTTATATTACGACAGATAACTTACAAAAAACGGATCTATTGGACTCTTCAGATGGTCGGTTTTTCATGCAGCGTTTCCTCAAAAGCCTTTCGAAGACGAAATCGCGGAAAAAATTTTATATCATCCCAGTATTCAAAATGATTTGGACGAACATAAATACGTCTAGGACGCCTTATTGGGGTAATGATCGTCCAAAATATTGACATCCTCTTCCGTGTCAACCAAATCTTTTATTCCAGCCATTTTCATCATACCGATTCTCACTTAAATAGTCGTTACCCGTGTGTTTGTATTTCTATATCGCAACAACAATTTTAAGGCTATGTTACGTATCTAAAATGTACAAACTCATCTAAACGCTACTGACATGGATAGAGCGAGAAATATGACGAAAAAATTTTGGAATAGACCTAAAGCCGATTTCCACCCAAGTTTTCATACAATGTAGTACTTCTGTTATTTTGTTCCAGAAATCGGTCTTTAACACGTGAATACATTGCGGTATTTAAGCGCTCTGGCATCCTGCATATAACGATCAGAATTCTACTTGTTAAATTTAACCCCAGGTTAACTCATAAAGGAAGATTGACAAAGTCAATTCTCCCCTAAGTTAAAATCTTAACTGGAACTTAACGAGACATTGACAAACCCGCCCTCAGTGCGACGAACGGCCACTTTTCGGGAATTTATCGTTGGCAAGGGGTAATGAGTGCAACTTTCAGAACTTAACTTTTTACGATTCCATTACGAAATTGTAAGTGAACAGTAAGAGATTCTACACTGAGATTTTACGATTGTAGATAAGTTATTCGTCACAGTAAGATTGAATTATTTTCAGCTGACGATTATTTGCGAAATGGACTTAGTGTCTGTGTGTTGTCGATGAGTATTCAGTTGCGAGTTTGCTTCCATCCTCAAGTCGTTGTTAAAATGTTCAAATGTTTGTTAAGCTTTAGGGACTTAACTGCTGGGTCATCAGTCCCTAAACTTACAAACTACTTATGAACTACCTTATACTAAAGACGACGCAAACATCCATGCCTGACGGGGGATTAGAACCCCCCACAGAGAACGGCCTCGCGCAGCGTAGCATAGCGCCTCAATGCCCTCGGCCGCTCCGCCGCGGCACATCTTTGTTGAAGCATCTGTTCCACTAAATTACAAGTATTTTACATCTATCGTTGTATCCTTTAAACCAAAAATATTCTGCTTCAAAAATAATATTCAATTGAATTATGCGGAGCTGATACTTCCTAGCAGATTAAAATTGTGTGGCGGAACCGGGACTCGAACCTGGGACATGCCTTAGGCTGTGGCTAAGCCATGACTCCACCATATCCTTTCTTCCAGGAGTGCTGGTACTGCAAGAGTTGCAGGGGAATTTCTGTGAAAGTCGGAAACTAGGAGGTGAGGTACTGGCAGAAGTAAAGTTTTAAGGAGAGACTGTGAAGCGTGTTGGGATAGCTCAATTGGTAGAGCGCTTGCCCGCGTATAGCAGAGGTCCCAGGTTCGAGTCCCGGTTCCCGGCACACGATTTTAATCTGCGAGTAAGTTTCATATCAACGCACATTCCGCTGCAGAGTGAAAGTTTCATTCTTATGTGGTATTGTCTACATTATTCGCAAACGTTAGAATAAAAACCTCTTATTAATAATTCATTTACCTTTATTTTATATTTCACTATTGTTTCGCAAATGTTCGCCTACGAAAAGAGTATTTTACTGTATAATCACAGGTATAAAGTACTGTTTATTGCTGTTGTAATCGTTTGGCATGGAAGTAGATGAGTACGGCTGAACAGAGATTATAAAGCACGTCACCTGTCAGCTGTGTTTGCTCAATACAGAATATTATGATGAACACATGCAGATTGCAAAAAGTCACATACTGCAAATTAACCGTTAAAAAGAAGGGTGATAAGCAGAAACTGTAGAAATTGTGGGTAATGACGAATAAATACCACTGTAAGTGTTCTGAATTTAATCCTGGTGGGGCAGAAGAATCTCTCGACAGTTTTACTTCACGAGAAAGGCTGCTTCTCTGCTGAAAGCTCTCACACCAGAATGAAATAAACGGAAATGTCTCAGAGAGCACTTTAATTTAACAGAAACACTCCGACGAAGGGATCGCTGCCTGGGGATGAGCAGACAGGTTAATCCCTGAATATTTAAAAGAACTCAATTACAGACGAGAAAGGACGCCGTCTGTGAACGGTCACCGTCGGAGAGTATATTTCAAGATTCGCTGAACGAGAAGACGAGAATCATGAGAGCTGGCACCAAGAAAATGAAGCCTGCTGAAGTGGAGGTTTATTAAGGCGGAGTGGAGATGATTGCACAGTGTCCGTCCACAAGGCTGCCGTGTGACTGTCCCCTTTCATGAGCTTTTGACGACAGTGATCTCCAGGAACAAAGAGACTCAGAATGTGCACCGAAACACTACAGAAAATTACATCGTCGCAGAAACCTTATTTCACGAAAGCTGCAAAACTCATTTAATTGAAATACTAATTCTGTCATAAATATCAAAGCTATCCTAAGAGACGCAACTGAACTTTTCTGAAAAAAGTACTGACGATTTAAATATTTTGTATTTGATTTCCACGTATTTAGAAGTAGCCTTAGGTAAATTGACAGACTGAAACTTCAAAACGGGTCACTGGTTTCCAATTCAGGCGTTTTCAAATTAACTTGTGGTAACTGCCGTTTGTCAAATTACTTTGTCTAACACGACGGGGCGACCTTTGTGTCGCACTTTTACACTGGCTACTGTTCACTGTCTGTTCACCACGGCCGGTAGAAAAATAAGAATCACTAGGGCTAGACTGAGAACTACGGCTAGGAAAGCGTCCGTTGCGGCGCACAGAATTAACACTATGGCTTTGCATTTCTACATCTGCTAAGTCGAAAGTATCATGCGCTTCTATAAGCTGCAGTACACTGTCTAATGAGGGGTCAGACTGTTTTAGAATTTCTGCCCGAATTCTGGGGTCCTGAATGTTCTGAGTAATTGCATCTCTGAACACCACGTCACTATAAGAAAGTCCGCAAGCGCAATTCAATTTACATTTTCGGGTCAAGCCCTTCAACTCAGTAATCCATTCTTGGTGTGACTGCTCAGGTAATTTTTTTAGTCTGAAAACTCGGTACCGCGCCGTGGTTATGGGAACTTTTCTCTCATAATGAGCATTCAGTGCATCTACTATTGCATCAAATTCTAGATCGCGAGGAGATGCATGGGGGAAAAGTTTCTGCAGTAACACGAAGGTTTGAGTTGCCACAACTGCTAAGAACTTATGCTTAACCGTCTGACCTGTAACTTGATGAGCCGCATTGAGTTCTTGAAACTATGCGAAGTAGTCGCTCCATTCTTCCTCACGTTCGTTGTACTGGCAGAACGTAGGGAGCGGTTCAGCGGCAGGTGTGGGCGGCTGAAGTGACGACTCTTGTTGGTTAGCTGCTTGCGCTGTTAACTGGGACACTACTTGGAGTAGTTGTGTGATTTGCGCCATCTGTAACTGAATAATTTCCATTAGGTTTGGGTTCGGGGTACTGGCCATGCTGACCGATTAGGCGCCGCGCATACAAGTAAATTAGAACAAAACAAATGCAATATGAAAGAAGACTCTCTGCAACAAAAAGTCCACAAAACACGTAACCAAATATGTTCCCCTAAAATTCTTATAATAAGGGTGGGTGGGTGGGAGCAATTTCTGCGTGCTCCGACTGCTGCTGTCTCGCTGCTACAAGCAGGCTGGTCCATGGTTCTTCTACCACTCCTCGTCGCCACTTTTGTGTATCTCTACTCGGCCACCAACACCAAGCACAACCGGCGGTAAGAGACAAAAAAGACGTTTACTGTTTCAAGAAGACATTTCGTTAGAATGTCACTCAACCTGCACAAAAATATTAAAGTTTTAAGCCAAGATACTGCTGTTAAATGTTGATAGCTTTTATTGGCGCATTGAAATCGGCACAGTAATGTGATTTCGGCCATTAAATGCTATTCTCAGGTGTTCCGTAACTATGATAACACATATTTTATGAAGGTAATAATACTATATGTTACGCTATATTTAATTTTGATTTAAATGTAGCTACTTTTACATACGTGAGATTTTCTTCAATTCCCATTCAAAGTCGCTCGATATCGATCTGTTCTTGTGTTTTATAAATCTGTATTTACTTTTATTTACAACTGAACGTTTAAATAACGTTTACATCAGAGGGTGTTATCTGTGTTGTGAATTTTCTGTATTGCTATGGATCCGGAGATAGATTGTATTTGCTAATTTTATCCGTTTTCATGCTGGAAGATGTGAATAAAATTTTCGGTATAATATTTATGTTTTAGTTCTGTTTGTTCATACGGCAGATTTTGGGTATGGTTTAGGAAGTGCAAATATATTTCCGCTTCCTCAAAATGTTCAAATGTTTGTAGAACTTATGGGACTTAACTACGGGGTCATCAGTCCCTAAGCTTACAAACTACTTATGAACTACTTAAGACTAAGAACGGCACAAATATCCATGCCCGAGGGGCGATTCGAACCCCCGACCGTAGTGGCCGTGCAGACCGTGACTGGAGCGTCTCAGTCTTCTCGGCCACCGCGGCCGGCCCGCTTCCTCCATAACGTTCATTTCAGAGCCTTTTCCTGTCATTTTCTATTGAGTAATCTGAGTTAGTATCACTTGACGTGTAACAAAATATCGTAAATTTACGGTTTTCAGTCCAGGAAAGTCGTTGCACATGGAAATCGCAACTAATCTCGACCTTTAAATAGAGGTTTAAGAGCTCTAGCCACTATTGGCCTCGTAATAGGAAGCGAAGACGCATACCTCTTCGCTAGCTCTGTTGTAAAGTGCTCACTTATGCAAAAGCGTCTGTTATGGTTTACGTTTCCAGTCTCGCTGACTATAACATTTTTATCCCTTCTGTGAAAGAGCTACAAGCAGTCAGATCAAACATCGATATGGAAATCGCAAGGAAATACTTTCGGCTCATAGTGCAATGGTGAAGCACAATGCTGTAAAACAGGTAACGCCTCTTTCCGCTGCAGACACGCAATTTTTGTGACTCTAGGAATACATAACTTTATTTGTGAAATGTCTGATTTGCATACCTCTAGAGTATTACATAGCGTACCAATTAAATACAAACTCAATCAAAATCTAAGTGAGTAGTATTTTAAAATTCGTACCGATAGAGGCACTCTTGTGTACATATATTCAGTTTTATTAAAATAGTCATTTCTTATAATACAATGCACAATTTCAGTAAGGTTTTTCGCCTTGTTAAAACAATAGTAAATATGAGAGAGAAATGAATCATCAACGATGTATGCGAATTCTCTTATGTTATCTATAACAGTCTGCACATGCAGATTATCGATTACATGCATGTAGAACACTTGTACTGATTTAAAGCAGTCAAACTATGTTTGAAGAAGAATAAAATGCCACTAACAAACGACAGATAATGTAGAAAATACTTTTCTGACGTATTTTCGCTCTATGCGCTTTCCCCATACATAATACAAACGTTTTGAGATACACCTGCTGCCTCCACCTGTCTATTAAACCTGAAAATAACAAAATATCGCAAAAGTTATCCCTTTTCCCATATGAGATTATTCTAAATTTACATCTACAACCATACTCCGCAAGCCACCTGACGGTGTGTGTCGGAGGGTACCTTGAGTACCACTATCTATTTCCCTCCTATTCCAGTCACGTATTGTTCGCAGAAAGAAGGATTGTCGGTATGCCTCTGTGTGGGCTCTAATCTCTATGATTTTATCCTCACGATCTCTTCGCGAGATATACGTAGGATGGAGCAATATATTGCTAGACTCCTCAGTAAAAGTAAGTTCTCGAAACTTCCACAAAAGCCCGTACCGAGCGACAGAGCGTCTCTCCTGCAGAGTCTTCCACTGGAGTTTATCGATCATCTCCGTAACGCTTTCATGATTACCAAATGATCCTGTAACGAAGCGCGCTGTTCTCCGTTGGATCTTTCCACTTCCACTTCCCACCTGGTACGGATCCCACACCGGTGAGTAGTATTCAAGCTGTGGGCGAACAAGTGTATTGTAACCTACTTCCTTTGTTTTCGGACTGCATTTCCTTAGAATTCTCCCAATGAATCTAAGTCTGGCATCTGCTTTACCGACGATTGATTTTATATGGTCGTTCCATTTTAGATCCCTCCTAATGACTACTCCCAGATAATTTATGGAATTAACTGCTTCCAGTTGCTGACCTGCTATAGTGTAGCTAAATGGTAAAGGATCTTTCTTTCTGTGTATTCGTAGCACATTACACTTGTCTACATTGAGCTTTAATTGCCATTTCCTGCACCATGCGTTAATTCGGTGCAGATCCTCCTGCATCTCAATACAATTTTCCATTGTTACAACCTCTCTATATACTACCGCACCATTCGCAAAAAGCCTCAGTCAACTTCCGATGTTATACGCAAGATCATTTATATACATCGTGAACAGCAACGGACCCACGACACTCCCCTGTGGCACACCTGACATAACTCCTACTTCGGAAGACTTCTCTCCGCTGCTTTCTGTTATCTAGGAATTCTTCAATCCAATCACACAATTGGTCTGATAGACCATATGCTCTTACTTTGTTCATTAAACGTTTGTGGGGAACTGTATCAAACGCCTTGCGGAAGTCAAGAAACACAGCATCTACCTGAGAACCCGTGTCTATGGCCCTCTGAGTCTCGTGGACGAATAGCGCGAGCTGGATTTCACACGAACGCCTTTTTCGAGACGCATGCTGATTCCTACAGAGCAGATTCCTAGTCTCGAGAAATGTCATTATATTCGAACATAATACATGTTCCAAAATTCTACAGCTGACCGGTTGAGAAGTGAAGGGAGTGTTGTTGAAAGTTCGCCGGCCGCGGTGGCTGACGGGACTGAGGCGCTCTAGACACGGTCTGCACGGCCACTACGGTCGGGGGTTCGAATCGCCCTCAGGCATGGATATTTGTGCTGTCCGTAGTCTTAGTTAGTTCATAAGTAGTTTGTTAGTTTAGGGACTGATGACCCCGTAGTTAACTCCCACAGGCTATACAAACATTTGAATTTTGTTGAAAGTTCCGTTAGATTGTTAACTTCAGCAGACAGCAGAATTACGTTTTAAAAAACGTAGTAATGAACGTACTCGAACTCGCGACCTTTTGTCTACTGTGCGCTACGCTTACCGTTACGCTACTAACTGACACAAGGCTACAGCAGCTCCAGAAGTGGACAACAAATTTTCCAGAAGTTCCGTATTCAACAGTGCTGTCAGATAATGCATATGGCCGCATCTAGACTTCAGACAGACAGTTAGAGCTTTTCGTTTGCACTGCACGACGTTTTCTGCAAAGCGCAATAGAGTAGCTCAAGTGGGAAGGAACACTTTCTATTTGAATGACTCCATCCTACACTGTTGGCAGTTTTGTGTAGGTGGCAGTTACGTGATTATATTTCAGTGATTACAGAATATAGTCGAATGTATGCACTGGGTAGCCGAGGCAGCTAGTTCATGGCGATTCAGTTAACCAAGTATATGAATTCTCATCCAGCGTGGCGCATCGGCGTTCTGATAGAAAAATGAGTCACAGAGAAGAGGATTTGTTGGTCAGTTGGATTGATGATTGGTTGATGCACTTACGGTCTGTGTTCGATTCCAACTTCTGCCGATGATTTTCGATAAGGAGAGGCAGTTTCTACTCACTCCTGGCTACACCAAGTGAAGAAGGTCTGAAACTCACATTAAACATAATATTCCTTCTTTACCCACAATAAAGTCAGGATTGGTGACATGAAGAATCTCTATCATCAGTAACCTTTCCTGTATTAGTTATTTATTTCTAGTGACGAAACAAACGCTTTGTAGGGTCACAGAACACTTATTCCATCATTTATTTGAGCTTCTGTATGTCGAAAAATTGGTTCTGGACTGCGAACGAAACTCAGACCGCCCTGAAAGCAGAATTTGATAACTTCGTGACAATATAGCTCGACAACAATTTGTAGTTAGATCAAAACTGCATCTCCACATATTGTGCGTGAAAGGGTGTGTAGTCAACAACGATATGTGTGGGGTTCGATTCCCAGTCAGAACTGAACTCATAGTCATATCATTTCTTGTTGAAACATGCTCACATGTCGCTGCTGGTGTAACAAACCCAGATTAAACGTTCGTTTTCTCTAAAATATAACAGCAATAGGTGCCCGGTTGGAGTCCTATGAAAGAAAAAAGTAATGTTTCGTCTCGTCATTTCAATTAAAACATCTAGCTACTACCGAGAAAATTTGATATTTCACAGTTGATTGTGCTTCGATAACAATCCAATTAGGTTCTGGGGTAGACTCGCTGTCCAATATAAAGCTTTACGTCACGGCATATCAAATAAGTTACTTGTGAAGAAGCAACATCTCTCGAAGTTCGTTAACAGGAACAATAGATGATAGGTAGGAAGTCCCTTCCATTAAATGTTTACGTTATGTAATGTAAAGTTAATATTTGCTAACTGATACTGTCTAAAATAGAGATATATCACTTTCAGTACGCTTAGCCAGGAATGACTGTTAGTTTCCGCCAGTCACAAAATCTTTTCTTAGTGTGTATGACCTGGGTTTGTATGTATATGCAGAACTAGCCGGTTCGTCGTGTCATTTGAAGTTCATACATATTCTCAACTATCTGCTCGTGTGAAATTTAAATTTTTAATGTCATTTTATGTTACATAATAAGTACGGTATGTTACTTTTAACAAGCAATCATGAATACGACGAAATTACTAAGTGCATCTGACGTAATAATGAGAGTAGTAAAATTTCAGGTATGTCATTTCTTGTAATAAATATGAACTTACGATCCTTCAGGGCAGTCTTATCTGGGATAAGGTGTTCCCTGATATTTGTAGTGTCGTGTTATTACTTTACATCTTGAGATATTGTGATACAGACCAGGGGTTTCTAGTGTTGACTTGCCGGAACCATTTTTAATAGTGAAACAACTGTACCGAGGAGCGATTAGAATACCTGCAAGACAGGAACGTTAGTTGGGTTGCATGCTAATCAGGCGAAATGCAATTCAGGGACTTTTGAGCACGATTGTACGTACAGTATAGATTCACATGTCACTAATGTTAAATTTCCGGTAATATACGTTATTCAGTAGCCCCCTTTTCGTGTTTATTTAATTTCATAGCGAGCTAGACGCAATATCTCCTATCGGCTATTCCTACCACTAAACGCCGCTTGTGCAACCAGCTGTGTGTTTCTGGTACCTGCGTTCTCCATGTTCTGTCAATCGGCGTGTATCTCTTGAAATGGACTGCCAGTCCATGTTGCTTTACAATTTGTTTTAATAATTTTGCATTCCCTTGTTTACAGGAATGTTTAATGTAACATGCACTTTTGTTATTCTGTTACGTAATTTTATCGATGTATGTGTCATTCCACCCGCATATTTTATACTACGGTTTTTACGTGTAGATTAATATTGGACTGTATGATTCAGGGTTCTGAAATATGTTATAACATAGTTTTATGTCTCATTAACTTCTGAAGGAGACCGGTTTAAACGTGTTAAAAGCTTGGCAAAGGATATTAAAATCAAAATTCCAGTAGTTGGCTAAATTTATTAATCTGCTGGACTGATAAATTTAAACTAACTGCATCACATTATATATTAATGGGAAACTCAATATTAACATTTTCTTATAAATGGATTTTTCCGTTACTTCCTGGTAGAACAATTCCATATTTATGGTTGAAAAGAAACAATTTTTTTCTACAAATTTATGTTTATTTGAAAATTAGTTTTCGACTTATTAGGCCATCTTCAAGTAAACATTTGACAGACGTCGACAAAAACACTCATTAAAGGTTTTGGTGAGATCTTTGGTGAGTATCTGGAATGTATTTGGTGTGAGGAGTTATTTCTCATTCTCAACATAATCACTTTTCTGCTTGGGTAAGAATGGTTTGCATTTAGTAAATTTCCTCATTAAGTTCTTCATGATGTTCAGATGCAGAGATTGTGATGTAGTGATGTCACATTCAAGGAACTTATTTATTTCGTGACTTACTATGTGTTTAGTTGTATTGTCTTTATTTACACCGCGCTCCGTATCCACTTTCAATGACGCTAACTGTTTTTTGGCTGGTGTATTTGGGGTTGGGGGGTTGTATATTTCAAACCATAGTCTCAAAACCGAAACAGAACTTCTCAGATCGAGTAGTAAATCTGTCGGAAACAGTGCATACCACTGAGGAAATGAAAGAAGTCCTAGGAAATATACCATCCAAAAAATAGATTTATTAAAACTGGATATTGAGTACGGTGTAAATAATGTCAATACAACTAAACACGTAGTAATCACGAAATAAATACGTTTCTTGGATGTGCCATTACTATATCACAGTCCATGGATCTGAACATCATGAAGAATATAAAGACGAAAATTACTAAATGCAGTACCATTCTTACCGAAGCAGAAAAGTGACTGTGTTGTGAAAGTGAAACAACTCCTCACACCAAATACCTTCCAAATACTCACCAAAGATCCCACCAAAACCTTTTAATGAGTCTTTTTGTCGACGCTTG
This sequence comes from Locusta migratoria, assembly GCA_026315105.1. Lineage (NCBI taxonomy): Eukaryota > Metazoa > Arthropoda > Insecta > Orthoptera > Acrididae > Locusta > Locusta migratoria. The sequence continues at coordinate 99,703,544 of CM048751.1, read as the reverse complement.
TCAAATGTTTACCTGATGGGCTAATAAGTCAAAAACGAGTTCGTAAATACACATAAATTAGTAGAACAAAAACAGATTGTTCATTTTTTACCCTAAAACTTAATATTTTCATCAACTTTTCTGAATTGGAATTATTAGGGAATTGTTGAACAGTATTTTCCTTGTTTAAATGAAGTTATTTGAAGAAATTTAATGAAGCAGATACAGAAAAATGACACAGAACTTTCTGCGCTTCCTTGCGAGATTTAAAGGCGCTGGCGGGTTGAAAATTAAGATGCAGCTTGGAATGGAGGAATTCAGCAGAGTGTGGGGCTGGGGAAGCGAAGATTGCAGGTGCAGAGGAAATAAAGTGATGGCAAATGAAAGGAAGAGATGGAGGACGGTGAGCTGTAGTTAGGCATGAGGTTCAGGTATGGGAGGTTACCTCACGTTGAGACCAGGATGCTAGCAGCGCCACAGAATATGAGGACAACACCTCTCATCGCAGTTCATAAGAGCTGGTGGTGGAGCGTAGGATACAGATTGCCCATGTTGTACAGTATTCCCTGAAATCTACCGTGTTGTGTTCAGCTGCATGATGAGCCACCGGCTGGTCTATATCCCAGCTGTAGTTCGACAGCGGCCATTCTTCTGGCGGTCAGTATATTGCTGGACATGTCAACTTAAAAAGTGACAGATGCTTCAATTTGGTAGGTGGATGGTTTAGACATTGATATACGAGGCGCGACCAGAAAGTAAGTTCCGTTTGGTAATAAAATGAAATTGTACACAGATACAGAAGAAATTTTTATTGCACAACATTCTACAACTCTTAAACTACTTTTCCACATAACAGCCAAAATTTTGCAGGCATTTGTCATAGCGTGGCACCAGGTTTTGTATACCTTCTTCATAGAAATCTGCCGCCTGTGTCTTCATGCATCAGTGATCGTGAAATTTGGGGGAAGTCCATAGCGCGAGCACTAATTGTAAACCTACGGTTTTCCTGGATCTTATCAACAATCGCGTGAACCAGTTCTTCCGTAACCAAAGGTGGACGCCCTCTTCGTTCTTCATCGTGCACATCACTACGCCCGCCATTGAACTGTAGAACCCATCTTCTCACCATCGAATCACTCATCGCATTTGGTCCGTAAAAATCGCAAATTTGCCGATAAATTTGACTTGGGTTCACTTTCCTCGTATTCAGAAACCAAATCACCGACCTGATCTCATAGGCGGCGGGATTTTCAATCAACGCCGACAACAAAGCGTACGCAACGCAACTGACAGCAATCTCCAAATGACGCACGTTCTTCTCCTTGATACACATCGTCTTCAGCGAATGCGCGGAACTACAATCGCAGCGCTGCAGAGGAGATAAATTGAAACAGAACTTACTTTCTGGACGCGCCTCCTATAATTTCACACCTAATTATGTCGTGACTTTACTGTAACTATAAAAGTTCTGATGAAGTGACCTTATTGCTATTACCAAGTTTCATATCAATTAAGACTTACTGTTTAAAGTTGTAGGAAAACGTTTTTACAGAGGTATTACTACAAGGATGGAATAGAATGGTAGATTCAATACTCTCAATGTGGAAAAATGTAAGGTGATGCGCATGAGTAGAAAAAACAATCCCATAATGTTCGAATACAGCATCAGTAGTGAGCTTCTTGATGCTGTCGCGTCTTTCAAATATCTAGGCGTAACATTGCAGAGCGATATGAAATGGAACGAACATGTAAGGACAGTTGTGAGTAGGGCGGACAGCCGAATTCGGTTTATTGGGAGAATTTTGGGAAGATGTACTTCACCTGTAAAGGAGACAGCGTATAAAACGCTTGTACGACCATGTCTTGAGTATTGCTCAAGTGTTTGGGACCCGCAGCAGATCAGTTTAAAGGAAGACATAGAGGCGGTTCAGAGACGAGCAGTTAGTTTTGTTACCGGTAGGTTCGACCAATGCGCGAGTGTCACGGAAATGCTCCGGCAACTCAAATGGGGATCGCTGGAAGAAAGACGACGTTCTTTTCGTGAATTTCTGTTGAGTAAATTTAGAAGGCCGGAATTTGAAGCTGAGTGTCGTACGATCTTGCTGCCGCCTACTTACATTTAGCGCAAAGATCACAAAGACAAGATAAGAGAAATTAGGGCTCGTACGGAGGCATATAGGCATTCTTTTTTTCGTCGTTCAATTTGGGAGTGGAATAGGAAAGGAAATGCCTAGTAGTGGTACAGTGTACCCTCCGCCACGCACCTTACGGTGAATTGCGTAGTATGTATGTAGATGTAGATGTGACAGCTGACAACTGTGATATGTGCTGTAAATACCGAAGCAGCTTCGGTAACTCTTTACTCTTTCTGTAAAGGTACCATAGACACCTATTTCCTTTGTAAATACGGTCAGTATAGTGTAAAAATCCTCAGATGTCTTGACTGAGAGTTACAGCAACATCCTTTTCCTCCTCCCCCGTCGCCCCTTCCCGCCTGTTTCCCTCTCAGGAGGTTCCATTTCCGGACTTCAGCGTGTGGGAGGAATGTGCACGGGAAATGTGGGTTGTTACCCGGCAGGCGTTAGAGCTACGCGCCAACTCGGTAAGCGAAAACGTGTTTCCTCGAAATTTCATTCCTCACTCATTTCCGTAGCGCTCGAAGCGCTGGGCGTGAGGACGACGATGGTGTTCTTGTCTAACGACTTTCTGTGTCTTCAAGTGGCACTTCTTTCCTCTCCATTCCATTTACACGACGAGTTATCGATTTATAATTGAATTTTTGAGAGATGAAAGGTTTCAGTTTGCATGAAAGACTTTAATGAAAATGAAAACTCGTTAGAGGTATCTATATCTATAAATGTGAAATGTGAATGTCTGTTCGGTGTACGTTTATCACGTCAGAACCACAAGACATAAAGAGCTAAAAATTTGTACAGTTACTAATGTCTACCCGTGGAAGGCTTTAGGCACGGTTTTATGGCGATCGGTTAGCTATAATGTGAATGTGAATGTCTGTTCGGTTCACATTACACGTTCAACAAAATGTGGCTGTCATTTTTAAACAAGCCGATTCTGCCTGAAAAAAATTATTGCTATTATAAGTAGCCAGCCGCAGTGGCCGAGGAGACTGAGGCGCTCCAGTCACGGAGGGTTCGAATCCCCCCTCGGGCATGGATATTTGTGCCGTCCTAGTTCGTAAGTAGTTCATAAGTAGTTTGTAAGTTTAGGGACTGATGACCCCGTAGTTAAGTCCCATAGACTATACAAACATTTATTATAAGTAACTGATAGCTCCATTTATCCACATTTTAACCGATTATGCTTTGGGTATTATAATAGTGTAGATTTAACTGAATCTGGATTCTTATATTAATATCCGAAATCGAAAGACGCTTCATCATTTCTCTAAGCGAAGTACTGTGTAGCAACGGTTCTGCTCTTCTGTCAAATCCTGGTAGTATTTTGTGACACAGCACTGTCAAAAATGTTGTTTAGTAATGGGCTTTCCATGTGCGTGCTGCACGTTTTACCTTAAACACGTAGGTTCTTTTATTTAAATCACTAATTTCCAGTCGCAGTTTTGAATTGTGAAGTGAGGAAATACTACTATGTGATGCTGAACATGACGAAAAGATTTACTATCAAACGAAGTGATAATACTCGACGAATTGGAACATGGAGTGTCAAAAGTTTTAACATAGTAGCAAAGCCAGAAAATTTTAAAAGAAAAATTACAAGTGTCATTCATGAGTTGGGGGTCAGTGAAGTCGAATGGAAAACGATAAGGATTTATTATGTTCAAATGTTTGTAAATCTATCGGACCAAACTGCGTGGTCATCAGTCCGTAGCTTACAAACTACTTAAACCTAGGTAAACTAACCTAAGGACAAACACACACACACCCATGCCCCAGGGAGGACTCTAACCTCCACGGCGAGCAACCGCGCGCTCCGCAGCGAGACGCATTAGACCGCTCGGCTACTCCACCGCGGCGATTTATTATGAGACGAATGTAATATCAACACCAGCGGAGTATATAACAGATATAATATTCGTTATGTATTGGGAAGTACATTACAGAGTGAGCTACGATGAACAGTTCTGTCAACAGAAAATTTAGTAGTAAAACTTAAAAAGTGCCGCCGCGGTGTCCGAGGGGACTGAGGCGCTCCAGTCACGGTCTACACGGCCACTACGGTCGGGGGTTCGAAACCCCCCTCGGGCATGGATATTTGTGCCGCCTTAGTATTAGTTTGTTCATAAGTAGTTCGTAAGTTTAGGGACTGATGACCCCGTAGTTAAGTCCCATAAGCTATACAAACATTTGCACATATGAATTTGAACTTAGAAAGTATCTATAAAGACAATTGCGTCTTACTGCAAATAACATTGTACTTTAGAATGGAACTTTCACTCTGGAGTGGAGTGTACGCAGATATGAAACTTCCTAGCAGATTAAAATTGTGTGCCGGAACTGGGATTCGAACCTATGGCCTTTGTCTTTCGCGGGCAAGCGCTCTACCGTCTGAGCTATGTCGGCACGTTTCACGGTCCGTTCTCACAACTATACTTCTACCAGTACATCGCCTCCTACATTCCAAACTTAACAGAAGTCCTGCGAACATTTGAGGACCAGCACTCCTGGAAGAGGTGATATGATGTAGACAGCTTACCCACAGGCAAGGTCCAAGTTCTAATCCCGGTTCCGTCACACATTTTTAATGTGCCAGGAAGTTTCAACATTGTACTTTGCAAGGGTTTTCATTTAGTTGTATACCGTGGTAATAAACAATAGGTTGAGAGACGCATCATGAAACAAAGTAAAATTATAAATCCATCATGACTTGTGGCTTATGTTATAAGTGTTACTGGGACATTTTTGCTTCTATTATCGTCTGCTTTCAACTTTCTAAGTTTGCGCCGAAAGTTTGTCACAGGTCCGACTAAAAATTTAGAAAAATACTATAAATCGTCATATTTGAACCTTCTGGTAAAGACCATGGATGTGCGTCAGAATACTGCGCTATTACAAATGTGAATGTTCATTGAATTCCTCTCTGTCCTGTCAGACTGCGTGCTAAGACCTCTTGCTGGATAAAAACTGTTACTTATCAGTAATTTGTTTGTTGACAGCACAACGATCCCAATGTCGTGTTTCACCAATCCAACAGCATGACAGATTGATCGTATAACCTTTGCATCAGAGTCTTTTACTGAGTTACACAAAACTATTTTTAATATTTACTTTGGCAACAGCATCTGAACAATACTGCTCTCTATCAATGATATAAACTGAATCATTAGTAATTTAATTTAGCTGCCTGTGCACATGGAAACGCTCGTTTTGTTATGCAATTAATTCCTTTCAAAATAGGAATTAATATGACTCTCATTAATACACTGTAAATTAATTTCCTTTATAGTGCCACCACGTGCAATGTAGCATAATCACACACGTACCAAACAATATAACAATAATCATTTTATCAAAATTCTACAATGTAAATTAATTTCCTTTATAGTGCTTACCACGTGCAATGTAGCACGTACGAATGTACGAAACAATGGAATATTAACTATTTTATCAAAATTCTATGGAACGGGAAATGAAATACTACTGGCTTCTAAATAAATACAATCTACGATTTGTGACATGTTAATTATAATTTAAATCTTCTTTTGGACACTAGTTTAACAATGTCTAACAATGTCTCTACAATTTCAAAACTGACTAATATTATAAATAACTTTTAATATCCCACATCTACCAGTTTATTTCATAATCAGAAAAATCTCATTTCTTCATCACAAAGAAAGTTTATTAATAATACTGCCTCTACTGTTTGGTTGGGAAGCCTCCTCATTCATGTTACCACAGCGACTCTCTGCACACCATTGCTACTACAACTATACTATACTGCTCTCTCTCTCTCTCTCTCTCTCTCTCTCTCTCTCTCTCTCTCTCTTTTACCAGCGATAATATATACCATCCAAAGATATAAACAACATCCGCACAGATTACAGTCACTTTGGCATACAAGGTACATACAGTAATTATTGTTCATTCATTATATGAGAAGTAATTTATATATATTTTAAACAACCTAGAGAGAGATAATAACCTTTCAATACATATATACAGGGTAAATTATAAATGAGGAAAAACTATGTCGAGCACCACAAGACGGCATGCAGCTATGACTAACACGTGACGCAGCGTCGTTAAATTTCTTCCCCTTAGTGTACAGTGTACGTAAAACTAAAGCACCTGTTAACTATTTAACGAGATACCGACGAGCCTAACGTTCACGACATGTCATTTACCCATAGAAACAACACATGACGCACCAGTGAGCTGCTTTGTATCTGCCATGATTTGAGATATATGAGAAAATAGAAATTCCATCGTAATATATGTGCAATTGTATCACAACTTGTGAATCACACGTTGCTGGCGGTAACGGAGTGTACAGTCTCATGTTAGGGAATGTTTGTCCTGGAAGCAGAAAGAGTGGTCAACGGCGGGAGTAAAACCGCGACGTGCATGGCGTGCTTCAAACAACTCTGCGCTGCTCGCTTTGCCCGATATTCGCCGCGTCGACAGCTGCTAACGGCTCCATCGGAGCGTTACTGCAGTACCACGGCAAGTTTCACAAACGAGGAATACGCCGACATCGACCTCACCTAAGAGCTTGCAGATGAAAGAGCTGAAGTTGCAAGGCAACTACACGAAAGGTCTCCCAACCTGCGCCTTCCATCCGCAAAAACGTTTTACTCTGTGGATAGGCGCTTGAGGGAGTATGGTGCATGTGTAGCGCCTCAAGGATTCAGTGGTCGATACCGACCGTCGACGTACATTGCGGATGACGAAGAAAATGTGTTACAAACCGTTGCGGAGGACCGAACAATAAGCACCAGGCCTCTCGCCACTGCGGTCGGAATGTCACAATCTACCGTTATGCGAGTACTCCGTAGAAACCATTTTGGCATACAGAAGGTGCAGGCATTATTAGCGGAAGACTACTTTACCATACGGCGTTAGACCCACGACCAGCATTTTTCACGAACAATACTGTTCACCGACAAAGCCTATTTCACGAAGGAGGGTATAGTGAATTCGCATTATTGCCACGAGTCGTCAGAAGAAAACCCTCACAGCACAGTGATAAGAGACTAACAACAGCGATGTGGTGTTAATATCTGGTGTCGAATTATTGATCACCACCTCATAGGGGCACACGTGCTACAACAAAGGCTTACAAAAGAGCGGTGTCTGCGTTTCCTGGGTGCTACGTTACCGCAATTGTTGGAAGACTCCGCTTACTTCAGTGGCGTAGTTGGTCGCCACCTGGACAATGCATTCCTTTCGAAATGGCCGTGGAGGCCCTGTAGCATTGCCAGCAAGATGGCAAGACCTGAATCCACTGGATTACTTTTGTGGGGCCATCTAAAATCTGTGATTTATGAAGGAGAGGTTTTTGAGGTTCAACACATAATACAACATGCCTTTGATATTACGAAAAGAGATATATGATGGATCGTGTTCCGCAATCCTTCCTGGTAAAAGAGTTCAACTTTACCACACACATCGTGGTCATCATTTCGAACAGTACTTATATAGCGCCAGCAGCTTCTGATCATGTGTTTCTATGTTAGTTTCGATTTGTACAGCTGTGTTATATTCGTTTGTATTGACACATACCTGTGTAGGTTTATTTTGTATTCTGCTTCTATGTACTGGTTTCTTCAAACTAAATCTGGGACACAAAAATCAAACTATAAAACATGCACGTAGAATAGCGCAGCCGCTCCTCAAGTTCCTTTCCCTACGCCAGCTAGCCACGTTACATAATACCGGCCAGAGAAAACAGTACGAGATAGATGCGAGCGCTGTCATTGCTCGCAGTGTCACGCAGACCATAGCTTGACGCCCCATGCCTCGCCTTCTCGTGGGCGGCTAGACTACCTACAACACTCGCATGTTTTGCCCTATTGCCGATCTGTTCCCTTGGCCAATGTCGGCGCATACGAACATCCAAAAGTCCACTTTTTATTTCCAGATTTTTACCATTCAATTCCATTGTCATTTATTAACATAGGAACATGCAGAAAACGAATATATGTTTATAGCTCAGTGTGTGACAATTTGAACGAAATATTTTTCCTCATTTATGACTCACCCTGTAGCTACTATGTCCCACACAAACTTCAAAAGGCTTTATTTTTATTTTTTATTAAAAAAATTCTTTATTGATAATTTCATACGTAATAAACCCATCAACTAAGATTAAATGGGTCCTAATATTAATACATATAATTAGCAATGACATATTGTTGTACAACTACTGGTCACCCTGCTACTTATTGTTACTGATACATGAGTTCCTATATACTACACTACTAGCTACTTTTGCAGTGTTACAAGATGTGTCAGTCAGTGTACAAACCTATTGTTTTGATCATCTGGCCGGCTCACCGAGCTAAACCCGGTGAGCGCGCCCCTGGCACTGGGCAGGCCTCTACTTGATGTCACTGCAGCCCCCCCCCCCCCGCAAAAGTTAATCCCTAAAATTTTTTTTTAATTTACTAGAAAAAACTTACAAGCTAAAACCTATTCTACGTGTCAAGTCCGGGTGTTGTGACATCTTCCCGCGATCCCGGGGATGGCAGATCCTGTCATTTTACTGACGCCCTGTCCATTCCCAAGCGGCATAGCAGATGTGGTTGTCATGATCGGGTAATTTTGTCACATTTGGTTGTTATTATTGATGAAGACGTCTAGTACCTTCTTCGAGATCCTATTTGCAAGTGAATGCAACATTATGAATGTTATAACACTACCTGCCTATTAATGTTGGGGATCGTGTATCATCAACATTTATTTCGTAAATAAATAAAATTAATTTCTAATGTGATTAAAATTTGGAAAATATTCTGAGAAATTCCACTGAAATATTCTGAATGGAATGAGCGAATGAAACAAATAATTAAACTGCAAGTAATTCTGACAGATACCATGAAAGTGCTTCGGTAGGTAGGTATAAAAGAAAGGAGGAGCTCACCTTTACCGACGTCTGCAACTGCAGTCAGCGCATAATAAAGACTTGCTGAAAGAAATTGTCATTGTAATTCAAGGTAATCTCGTCCTAGAGTGAACTCGGAGCGATTAAGGTTGGTATTCCGTACAGACGACCGTGTACGAATTTTCTAGAACTTTCGTTATATAAATCGTTGCCAAATGCAATCAAACATAAAAAAAATTATCGGACCTCTCACATATGTTAAATACTGACAAGATGATTGCAGGTTCTAGTAGGTACAAACTGAATGGAAATGTACTGATTAAATAATAACTTCAAGAAATTATTATCGTTTACACAAAATCCAAGTCGCCATAATGGCACCGAGTCACTGCAAGATTAGATGCTTGCGTTAGCTGCGCCAGGGCTATCGCATAGGGATGTGAATGAAAAAATCATTTTTAATGCAGTAAATCAAGTTTAAACGGCATTTATTAAAGAAATATGACGGAACATCATACTCACATTCTCGTTAAAAAATCGTTTAGGGGATATCGACAGAATAGTGCCGTCGTCGCCGCAGAAAAAAAGAAGTCGACGTCAGGATTATTCTTTAGCTTGACGGAGAAAGACGTACTCTCGAATAAAAAAAAAAAAAATAAATAAATAAATAAAAAATAAAAAAAACTTTGCCCTTCGGAATCACTGTATCGCTATAATGTGTCAGGATCTCTCATGAGCTCGTAAGTGATGGTATGTGGAAGAGCCCTTCTCAGTTCCGCCGCCCCGTCATCGAATGCAGTACACTCATATATAACATGATCAGGTGTTCCTACCTCAGCTCCACAGCCACACGCTGGTGTAGCCTGTTTTCTAAACGGACATAGGTATGTCGAGTAGGGCCCGTGTCCAGTGAGAAAGTGCAGCATCCCTCTTGATGGCTTAAAATGTTTCATTTTTTGTCTTTCGGCGATGTACGGCAGCAGGGCGTGTGTCCTTCTGCCGGACTCGTCTTCATCCCAGGTCTGCTGCCAGAGCAACGTCCCTCTTCTGATTTCAGATTTGACGTTCGCAGCTTCTCCGAGGATTTCTGCCACTTTATCTTCTCTCCCCTTCTGGGCCCAGTACCACGCCCCTTGCTCCCTCCCCCTGATGTCGAGGGGAAAGAGTCCTATCAGCACCAGCAGTGCCCAGACAGGGGTGGTCCGGTACGCCCCAACTGAGTGAAGAAGGATATTGCGCTGCATTCGCCTCACGGCCATGGCAGGCACCACCCTCGTGAGTCTGTGTGCCCAAACTGGAGACCCGTAGCCCACTATAGACGAAAGTATGCTGTTATGGCCGTCCAAAGACGTCAACGGATGCGATATTATGGGCAATGCCCACTGGCTCGTAAGCTGGCGGCCGCGGCCTGACTGGTGTCACATTACACGGCTGTTGTCTCTGTGTGGTGTTGGGTCCGCGCTCCACACTCTCGGTCGTTGTGTCGGTTTTTGGTGACCGCAGCCACTACTTCTGGAGATAGTGGCTGCTCAATTGACCTCACAAGTGCTGAGTGCCTCCTGCTTGCCAACGGCGCTCAGCAAACACGGACGGTGACCCTTTCAAGTGCTAGCCAAGTGTGACAGTGCTTAACTTGGGGAAACGGTGTAGCCACTATGGCACAGCTGTTAAATATATGCAAGCAATTATGTAAGGAAGAAGTGACACGAAAACATAAAAAAACTGTGAGATATAAATATGTTATTAGTTTAGATCTGAATAAAAATTGCTTTTTGTATACTATGAATTATAGATGTATACAGTACAAGCTACTAAAATTGATACACCCAGAAGAAATGCAGATGATAAACGGATAAATGACATGTGATTACATTTTCACGCAATTTGGATGCATAGTTCCTGAGAAATAAGTAGCCAGAACAACCACCTCTGGCCGTAATAACGGCCTTGATACGCCTGGGCATTGAGTCAAACAGAGATTGGATGGCGTGTACATGTACAGATGCCCATGCAGCTTCAACACGATACCACAGTTCATCAAGAGTAGTGACTGTCGTATTGTGACGAGCCAGTTGCTCGGCTACCATTGACCAGACTTTTTCAAATGGTGAGAGATCTGTAGAATATGCTGGCCAGGACAACAGACGAACATTTTCCGTATCCAGAAAGGCCCGTAAAGGACCCGCAACATCCGGTCGTGCATTATCCTGCTGAAATGTAGGGTTTCGCAGCGATGGAATGAAGGGTGGATCCGCGGCTCGGAACACATCTGAAACGTAACGGCCACGGTTCAATGCGCCGTCGATGCAAACAAGAGGTGACCGTAACGTGTAAACAATGGCACCCCGTCGTTGCGTACACCATCGCAGGCGCTCCTGTGATGCAGCGTCAAGGGTAATTGCAGCCATGGTCTCTGTTATATACAACAGAAACACGAGATGATCTGTATCTCTTTATAATTCGGAATATATTCTCTTCTTAACGTGCACAGTACAATGAAAAATAATATTTCAATTACCAATAACCAAAAACAAACACAACTTCTTTGGATAGATTAAATAATTACCTAGAAGCAAGTCTTCCTGATAATTATTTCTGACTCTTGGACAAAAAAGAGGTTCCTCGAAGTTCGGTGTCCTCTGCTTCGGGACCTCGGCAGGAAGCGGCAGCGGCAGAGTCCGGCAGTCGGTGGCCAGGCGTAGCGGAGACGTGGCTTCGCGACGGTCCGGCTGCGGCGGTGCTCCCTCGTGGTCCGCGGTGTCAGAAGACGCCGGTCTTAGCCGTGGTGCGGATACTTAAAGCCGCGCCGGCTGGTGTCCTTGCGCCGCTGATTGGCCGCTGAGACAGTCATACTGTCTTCGTGCGAGTGCGAAGAGGTCCCTCGCGTCTGCGCGGTGAGCGGACCTGGAGACTTGGGCGGTGCAGTGCGCTTGCCGGAAGGAGCCGGGACTGGGTCGTGGCGCGCGGTTCGAACCGTCCGCCGCTGCCGACTTATCGGTGCGCGGCGTGTGCGTCTCTTGAGCTGGCGCGCGCAGGGCTGCGCTGCGGCGCCACGTCGTGGTTCTGCGGGGCGCGCCACGGCATTCCTCCCCCCCCCCCCCCCAGTATGGAGACTCCGAGGTGGAGGCATTCTCTCGTGGACGTGTCCATTGGCTCTGTCCCGGGAAGAGGCGTATCGGGTCGTGTGTCCACTTCCATTGGATCCTGTGGGGGTTGTTGCTGGCCAGGACACGAGCTGGAGGTCCGTTGGGTGTCGAGGTCGGGGATGTCGTCCCAGGCATCAGCATCTGGAACAGAATCTGGAGTTACTGATGGAGGCATTGATTCGCCGTCCCTGCGAGACCGAATTTGGTTTTGATGACGAATATGGACGGCGCCTCCAGAGCATACAACTTCGTACAACGCGCGCCCCTTCGTCCGAGCGATCATTCCGGGGAGCCAGTGAGGTCGGCCCCAGACTTTGTGATCTCTCTGATACTTGGACTGAGTGCGGCATGGTGGAATGTCCTGTTTCTCTTGTGGCAACAGCAATGAGAGCGTTGATCGTGGTTGTCTGCCGTGAAGTTGTTCTGCCGGTGAACCACCATCTCGTGGTTGCGCCCTGTAAGAAGAGAGGAATAGTGACAGAGCGACTGAAACTGAGTAATGTTGTGTGAGTTTAGCCATCTGAACCTTGAATGAGCGTACAAAGCGCTCCGCGAGGCCATTAGAAGCAGGATGGAATGGAGCTGTGTGAATCGGGGCAATGCCGTTCATCTGGCAAAATGTGGTGAATTCGGCCAAGGTGAATTGCGGTCCGTTATCTGGGACTATGGTGTTTGGGAGTCCCTCAATAGCGAAGATCCGCGCTAAAGCTTGAATCGTTGCAGAGGAAGTAGTGGAGGACATTTGTGATACATACGGGAACCCAGAAGTGGAGTCGACCACAATGAGCCAGGAGTGTCCCAAAAATGGTCCCGTGTAGTCTATGTGTATCCGAGTCCACGGCGTGTCAGATGTTGGCCAAGAGAAATATTTCTTAGACGGTGCTGCTTGCTGTCGTTGGCACGTCTGACACTTGGAGATAGTTTCTGAAATGTCACGGTCTATTCCTCGCCAGTAGAAGTGTTTACGAGCCAGCTGCTTTGTTAAGACTATCCCCCAATGCCCTCTGTGCAAGAGGTCCAAGGCCTTCTTCCGTAAAGCTGCAGGAATAATGACCCGAGTGACGTTGTTATCTCCTCGCCATAGGATAACACCTTGTCGGGTGGACAACTCGTGTCGCCTATCCCAGTATGCTTTTAGGTCGTTATTCTGGAGCTGCCTGTTGTTGCCCGGCCAACCCGTTTTTATGAACCGGAGGAGCTTTGTCAAGACTGTGTCTTCTGCGGTGAGTTTTGCAATAAGCTGTGGCCGGCCGCGGTGGCCAAGGTGACTGAGGCGCTCCAGTCACGGTCTGCACGGCCACTACGGTGGGGGGTTCGAATCCCCCCTCGGGCATGGATATTTGTGACGTCCTTAGTCTTAAGTAGTTCATAGGTAGTTTGTAAGTTTAGGGACTGATGGCCCCGTAGTCGAGTCCCATAAGCTATACAAACATTTGAACAATTTGAATTTGAATAAGCTGTGCATCGAGTGGGAGGTGCGCCAGTACGTCTTCTTCCTCAGAGTCCAGTTGGAAACAGACGACTGGGTCAGAGTCGAATATCGGATCGTCGTTGGCTGGCAACCTGAAGATGAAGTCAACATTTGCGTGTCGCGCTGATGACCGATATTGCATGTCATAATTGTATTCAACCAGGAAAAGGGCCCAACGTTGAATTCGACGGGCTGTCCTGGTGAGGATATCTGCCGACATGCGGAACAGTGGTAACAGTGGTTTGTGGTCTGTTTGCAGGGTGAAGTGTCTTCCGTACAAGTAATCATGGAACTTCTTAACCCCGAAGACTATGGCCAGCGCTTCTTTTTCAATCTGGCTGTAGTTGCGCTGGGCAGCCGTAAGTGATTTTGAAACGAATGCAATGGGTCGTTCTATTCCATCGATGATGTGCGAGATCACGGCTCCTACTCCATAGTCCGAGGCATCGGCAGCGAGTATGAGGGGTTTCGAGGCATCATATGCGGAGAGGCATGTGCTTTTGAGAAGTGCATTCTTCAGGGCCTGTAAAGCCTGTGCACATTTTGATGACCAGTGCCAGGGAACACCTTTACGAAGCAGGTTGTAGAGTGGTTCAGCTATCGCCGCCGCGTGCGGAATGAAGCGACGATTATAATTTAGTTGCCCAAGTACTGATTTTAGTTGAGTGGTGTCGGTGGGCGGGGCCAGCTTTTGGATGCCTTCTACGTATGCCGGTGTGGGCTTGATTCCAGAGGCGCAGAATGTGTAGCCTATGTACTCGACCTGTGGCGCCCCAAACACACATTTTTCGATATTGCATTTCAGATTGAGAAGTTGTATTTGTTTTTGGTTATTGGTAATTGAAGTATTATTTTTCATTGTACTGTGCACGTTAAGCAGAGAATATCTTCTGAATTATAAAGAGATACAGATCATCTCGTGTTTCTGTTCTTGAAGAGAGTGAAGACTTCCGAGAGGGTTTGAACAAGCTCCATCCTGTTTCGGCCAGCGACAATGATGTCGTCCAGGTAATTAGCTGTGCCTGGTATGTGGCGAATCAGTTGTTCCAAATATCTTTGGAAATCGACGGAGCACTCGATATTCCAAAAGGTAGGCGATTGTAACGAAATAGCTAGAAAGGTGTATTGATAACCAACTTTTCCTTCGTGGCGTCATCCAGGGGCAGCTGTAAGTATGCGTCTTTCAGATCTATTTTTGCAAACAGTTTGCCACCCGTGAGGCGGTTGACGATCTGCTCCAGCTTGGGAATGGGATATGCCGGCCGCGGTGGCCGAGGGGACTGAGGCGCTTCAGTCACGGTCTGCACGGCCACTACGGTCGGGGGTTCGAATCCCCCCTCGGGCATGGATATTTGTGCCGTCTTTAGTTGTAGCGAGTTCATAAGTAGTTTGTAAGTTTAGGGACTGATGACCCCGTAGTTAAGTCCCATAAGATCTACAAACATTTGAACATTTGAACATTTTTGGGAATGGGATATGTCTCGGTGACTGTTTGGGCGTTTATTGTATGTTTGAAGTCACCGTAAATCCGAAGTGCTCTATTTGGCTTTTCCACTAAGACGATTGGCGTAGCCCATTTACTGCAGGTAATGGGAGATATGGCACCCTCCTCTTGTAACCTCTGTAATTCGGCCTGTAGCTTGTCCCTGAGTGCATAAGGCACTGTGCGGCTTTTGTAAAATTTTGGCACTGCCTGGGGCAACAACTCGATGCTGGCTTGGAAGTTGTTAACACCGCCCGTGGCCGGTTGAAAAACTGTGGGAAATTGTTCTTTGAAATATTCCGCGAGCTCATGGTGGTGTATCGATTGTACCGACGTCTCAGCATCATGGATTTGCTTCCCTAATGCATGGAATATATCGAGGCCCAGAATGTTGGTGGCGGTTGGAAGTGGGACGACCAGAATGCGGCCCATGACCGATCGGCTGCCATAGCGGATGCGAGTGGTGAAAGCACCCTCAACCATGATTGTGTCATTAGTGAAACTTTTCAGAGGGGTGTTGAATGGGCCGAGAGGGGGAGAACCCAGTTGTTCGTGTGTCTGTTTGTTGATAATTGATACTGCCGATCCGGTGTCAACCTATAGCTTGACCGGTTGGTCCTTAATGTGGACAAGGACGAACATCTTATGACTTGATGGCGGCAGTAGCGTGTTAACAATCGCCACCTCGTGGGTGTCCCAACCTGCTTCCGAGATAGTCTCTTGCGTGAGATCTACATCCATTTTGTGAGGGGAACGACAGACTTCCGCCTTATGCCCTTTTCGGCCGCAAGTGGTACATCGGGCTCTGCGGAACCTACATTCCTGCCTGGTGTGTTTGATGAAACAGTTCTTGCAGGAAGGAAGCGTCCGTGAGCCTGTAAAGTTGTCAGACCGGCCCACTTGCCGTGGCCGAAAAGCCTTATTGTTGAAAACTAGTGCTGGTTCCTGCGTTGCCCCAACTGATCTCTGCGATTGTTCAAATGCACGAATAATTGGCAGGCATGCGTCTAGACTAGGGTCCCTGAGTTTCAGCAGATCATGACGGAGGGACTCGTCGGGAGCATGGACGAGAAGCATGTCCCTGACTAGGGGGGCGGAATATGATTTCTGACGGGATTCGAGCATGCGAATTTACAGTTCCGCGAAAGTCCCTGTAACCGGGCGATCCACTCCCTGTATGTCTCCTGTTGTTACTTTTGGCAGTTGAAGAACTTGTGCCTTGCTGCCGCGACGTGAATCTGCGCGTCTAAATATTCGGAGAGGCTTGCCTTAATCCGATTGTAAGATAAGTGATTGGGCTCTTCGTCAGGGTGCAGTTGCTGAATTAATTGATAGATGGAGGGGCCAGCTTGAGCTAAGAGAAATGAGCTTCGCTGCGTCTCACCCACTACGTCGTACGCTGTGAAATGTTGTTCCAGGCGCGCCAGATATCAGGTGCAAGGTTCCATCTGTCGGTCGAACGCCGGGAACGGAGGCAGTACCTGGCATGGGGTTGTCGCTTGTGGGCGGTTTTCCTGGAGCAGCCACTGTAGTTCATGCATGAGACGCTCGTTGGTGGCCTGGAGGTTCTGTAAGAGGCCCACTACTGCTTGCGTAAAGTCCACTGATTGATCTTCCGCCATTCTGAAACAGTATATGACTTTTTTCCTCGTCGCCAATATCTGTTATATACAACAGAAACACGAGATGATCTGTATCTCTTTATAATTCAGAATATATTCTCTTCTTAACGTGCACAGTACAATGAAAAATAATATTTCAATTACCAATAACCAAAAACAAACACAACGTCTTTGGATAGATTAAATAATTACCTAGAAGCAAGTCTTCCTGATAATTATTTCTGACTCTTGGACAAAAGAGAGGTTCCTCGAAGTTCGGTGTCCTCTGCTTCGGGACCTCGGCAGGAAGCGGCAGCGGCAGAGTCCGGCAGTCGGTGGCCAGGCGTAGCGGAGACGTGGCTTCGGCGACGGTCCGGCTGCGGCGGTGCTCCCTCGTGGTCCGCGGTGTCAGAAGACGCCGGTCTTAGCCGTGGTGCGGATACTTAAAGCCGCGCCGGCTGGTGTCCTTGCGCCGCTATTTGCATGTCGCGACCGCTGATTGGCCGCTGAGACAGTCATACTGTCTTCGTGCGAGGTGCGAAGAGGTCCCTCGCGTCTGCGCGGTGAGCGGACCTGGAGACTTGGGCGGTGCAGTGCGCCTGCCGGAAGGAGCCGGGACTGGGTCGTGGCGCGCGGTTCGAACCGTCCGCCGCTGCCGACTTATCGGTGCGCGGCGTGTGCGTCTTTTGAGCTGGCGCGCGCAGGGCTGCGCTGCGGCGCCACGTCGTGGTTCTGCGGGGCGCGCCACGGCAGTCTCCGAGCTGATAGTCCATGCTGCTGCAAACGTCGTCGAACTGTTCGTGCAGATGGTTGTTGTCTTGCGAACCTCCCCATCTGTTGACTCATGGATCGAGACGTGGCTGCACGATCCGTTACAGCCATGCGGAGAAGATGTCTGTCATCTCCACTGCGAGGCCGTTGGGATCCAGCACGGCGTTCCGTATTGTCCTCCTGAACCCACCGATTCCATATTCTGCTAATAGTCATTGGATCGCGACCAATGCGAGCAGCATTGTCACGATACGATAAATCGCAATTGCGGTAGGCTACAATCCGACCTTTATCAAAGTCGGAAACGTAATGTTACGCATTTCTTCTCCTTACACGAGGCATCAGAACAACGTTTCACCAGGCAACGCCAGTCAACTGCTGTTTGTGTATGAGAAATCGGTTGGGAACTTTCGTCATGTCAGCACGTTGTAGGTGTCGCTACCGGTGCCAACTTTGTGAGAATGCTCTGAAAATCTAATCATTTGCATATCACAACAGCTTCTTCCTGTCGGTTAAATTTCGCGTCTGTAGCACGTCATCTTCGTGGTGCAGTAATTTTAATGGCCAGGAGTGTATCTAGTCTTTGCTGCAAAGGGCGTTAAAACACATTAGCAGAGACAGTTAACAGTTTAAGCCAGACCAAGGTTCGAATTCGGATTTCCCACTCCAAGCGAGCGTCGCTTTCCTACTTCGACCACCTTGACACGCTTTCCAAGCAGCCCATGTTCGCACCTGCCATTCATATTGATGTCGTGACCCGCTCCATTTTCACACTTGCCTTCAGCTTGAACTCAGTATTCCCTCAAAGTTGCGAAAGTTTTTCGTGCATCTGCACTGAAATGGACGAATGCTCTGCAAGCATATGTACGGTAATTCGTATGATGCGTGCTCATTCAGCCAAATAAGAAGCATCGAGGATCGACTTGCATATTTCATAGATAAAGCGAAAATTTTGTTCTTCGCTTATACAGGGCATTGAAATTTATGAACAGATGACAGTAACAGGTGGAATATTCGTGCAGCCTGGCCGAAATAACGGAAAACAAATTCACATAGGGGATTCCCTGGAAGTCTCCTTCCGTGCAGAAGTCGTGATTTGTTATTGGGCAGTACATTAAACATGTTCTATAACGGACACTATCCCGAACAGAAGTCCATATAAACTTTTGCATCAACTGCTCGTTCTTGTTACGTTTCTCAGTACTGACCAATACTCTTGAAATACTCTGTATATATCTGCATCAACAATGTCGTTTACATTAAAGTATTCTGATGAATTCGTACCTTTCTATGATCTTGGACTTCCGTATGCACTAGTATGACATGAATTGAGTCTACCACGACCAAGATGAGGTATCTCGAAAAACATGATTTGTAGTTACTTTACGGAAAAGATAGTTAAGGATATAGGCGACGGAACTACTTAATTATGTCAGTATCTCCGAAGAATATATACAGTCTCCGTATTATTAAAGCCGAAAAACTTGTAGACGACGTCGTTGATTATGTATTACACGTTAACCCATGTCCAAAAATATCATCCAGTGATGCTATGAGCACTTACTTAACGTCGGCAGAATCTCTTCTTTTGTAAGCTCCTTGAGTTCATATTTTGGGAGGAGTGCACTATGGATCATAAGAAGAAAAATGTATCCAGCAATTAAGGGCTCTAAAGAAGGGAAGACAGTGTATGTTAGTAACAATTTATTCTTCAATTTTTACGTGTAAACTAACATAAGTACTAGCACATTTATCCAACTAAAATGTAGTCTATACTTTTAACTGGGGATGTCGGGTGTTCACAGCACCCCAGTTATAAAAGTTTACTGGTATTTAGTGAAGCATATGGGTCATACTGATGATCGGCTTGTTACCTTCGTTCAAAGGGATGTACATTGTTGTGAAACAATTGTTCGTGTTTTTAAAAGTACGCAACAGTGCACACAACTAGTTTTATACGCAGGGGTGCTGATAACACCCCATCTACCTAGTAGTGCGACTTTCTGTGTCGATTTGTGCACATCATGATGTCATATGTGGAGGACCAAAAACTTCTTAGAACGATGTTGAAGGAAGTTTTTAATGATAATGACGGCTGTGAGATTCCAGAGTTTGAAGATTACGATGACAATGATTAAAGAGCAATGCGAACTGAAAGTGATTAGTCTCATGAAGATGCTGCCGGAGATATGGCATCCTCCTTTTCAGCGACACAAGAGAGGTTTATGCTTAGTGAGGATAACGTAGCTAAATGTATGACTATACTCAGATTCCTGGTACCAAAGTAATTGCTAAAAACTGCAAGACTGCTTTAGAATACTTTGCTGTGCTCAGAAATGTGCAAACAATTCGCCCAGTAGCTGAGTGCACTAACCTTTACATTTATCTTCAGATCTTAAAAAGAGCTACAAATTCGGCTGTACCAAGAACCATCCCACTGAAGGCAGCTAAGTTCTCAAACATGGAAGAGTTTATTCTAGAAGTTCAAAGAAATAAATGTACATCAGGAAGATGCAAAGTTTGTCCAAGAAATGCTGACAAAAAACGGAGCTCTTCTATTCCAAACGTAACTAATTTTTGTATTTAAATCATATGAAAGTCATCCGCAGCCAATATATAAATTCAGAATCTTCTTCCAGTGATGATGAAAATGTTCAATGTGCAAATGTATTTTTCTTTAGTCTTTTGACATGAAAGATTGTTTTGAGTTATCTAAATATGAATGTTGCTTTGTCTGTTAACATCTCTCTATAATTTGAAAATGGTTAAAGCTTTTCTTATTTGATTAATTTGAAAAATAGTATGTATACGAACATTTGAAATCATTTCACACAAGTTATTGATTTATTAGTTATGGATACTTATTCGAGTACCTCAGTGATTAAAATTGTTCTTAAATGAACTAATGAAAAACTAAATGCCTTGTTTATTGTATAATAAAAACAAGAATAAAATAGAAACCTTAGTATCATATTTATGTACGGTCATGTGAACACCCCACGTCTCTAGTTATGAATGCTCACCTCCCCATTTAGAGGTTAAGAATGTTTATAAAAATAATTTAGGTCTTCATAATTAATGTGATAAAATTAACATTGTCATTAATATAGTGCGATGTCTGCGACTACCGACCCTGAGACTGGAATGGTTTTCACAGTGATCGTGATTGGTTGTCACGAGTTAATGTAACCTGGAACTTACAGGTGTTATAAGAAGAATAATCCATGTTGCATTACTTTAAACTAATACCAATTAAAGCAGGATTCGAGATTAAAGTACAACACTCCTCAGAATGAAACTTTCGGTTTGCGGCGGAGTGTGTGCTGATACGAAACTTCCTGGCAGATTAAAATTGTGTGCCGGAACCGGGACTCGAACTTGGGACCTTTGCCTTTCGCGGGCAAGCGCTCTACCACTTTTTTTAGTTTTTTTTGGTTTATTTATTTATTTATTTATTTTTTATTTGGGTCTCCATCCTCCCCTTCAACCCATCCTTACGCTCGCCAAATTTTGCCTTCTTGGCCCAGCTTCTTCGCCTTTAAAATAATTTATTTCCTCTATATAAAATAATATCGTAGCTCTCTACAAAAGAAGGTGCATAATCTTTTTCCGTCAGTGAAGTCACTGCATAGACACTGACATTAACAAAGGAAACTTAAAATTTCTTCGGGAAAGAAACTTGGAAACGTTGTCGCGCAATACCTCTTAAGTCACTGATTTTCGTGTGTTCTTTTTGTTTTCTCCATACTTCAACCTCAGCATATCGGCAGCAATCAAGGCTCGTCTTCTCGATATGTGCTTTATTATGTTTCCCCAAGCAGTATGCCTGGTCTCATTTTCCTGGTTCCCCATTTGTCATCGTGCGTTCTCTCAACTTGTCGTCTCGTAGCCCTGAGTGCGCCAGTCACCGAAGGTCGCGCATGTCCTGGTGATTTGCAGGGATATGAAGTTCCTTCCCTAAGTACTGGAGATGAAAGTCTTTTGAAAATAAAAAGGAAAATATAAAAGAAAGGTAACTCAACCCCTCTACGTCGAGGTTAGCGAAGGTGAAACAAACCATCTTCTTAAGGAATTGAGGAAAAATTATCTAAATGAACAGTAATAAATAAACGGTGGCAAACCTTGTATAGTGGATTTCGCACGTCCCTTTATTTCCACATTCGTCTTTCTGAGTCCTTTGTTCGTTTTTTTTTTTTTTTTTTTTTTTTTTTTTCTTCTTGTTCGTTCTTTTTTCCTTCATATCTTCGTTATTTGAAGCGCCGTGATGTAATTCGCAAATCTTATCCTGTAGTTAGCACTGAGCTATCCCGACACTACTCCCAGGTTCGAGTCACGGTTCCTGCACTCAAGTTTAACACAAACAGAAGCAAAGTAATTCAGATGGTTCTACACTTCAAGTGAGGATAACGTAGCAAAATGTATGACTATACTCGACTTACACACAGTAGGAAGAGAAGACTTAAAATCTAATATCATAGACCTTTAACTATACCCTAAAGTAAAAACTTTTCTCTACTGCGTGGGAATGGCCAGGCGGTCTGGAGCGTCATGTTACGGATCGTGCGGACGTTCGCGTCGGAGGCTGAGTCCTCCCCTCGGTCATGAGTAATTTCGTTATCCTTAATATAAGTTTACCACTCCCATGAACCACAGACATTGCCGAGGTGGGGTGGCTTGCTTGCCTCAACGATACAGATAGCCGTACCTTAGGTGCAACCACAGCGGAGGGTTATCTGTGGAGAGGCCAAACAAACGTGTGGTTCCTGAAGAGGGGCAGCAGCCTTGTCAGTAGTTACAGGGGCAACAGTCTGGATGATTGACTGAGCTGGCCTTGTAACATTAGCTAATTTGGCTTTGCCACACAGCTACGGCGAACGGATGAAAGCAAGGGGAAACTACAGCCGTTAACTTTCCCGAGGACATGCAGCTCTATTGTATGAACATATGATGATGGCATCCTCTCGGGTTAAATATTCCGGAGGTAAAATAGTTCCCCATTCGGATCTCCGGGCGGGGACTACTCAGGAGGATGTGATCAACAGGAAAGACAATACTGGCATTCGTGGAATGTTAGATCCCTTAATCGAGTAGGAAAGTTAGAAAATTTAAAAAGGGAAATGGATAGGTTGAAGTTAGATATAGTGGGGATTAGTGAAGTTCGGTGGCAGGATGAACAGGATTTCTGGTCAGGTGAGTACAGGATTATAAATACAAAATCAGTTGGGGGTATCACAGGAGTAGGATTGATAATGAATAAGAAAATAAGAATGCGGGTAAACTACTATGACCAGCACAGTGATCGTATTATCATTGTCAAGATAGATACGAAGCCAACACCGACAACAGTAGTACA
The DNA here is from genome assembly GCA_026315105.1 of Locusta migratoria. Taxonomy (NCBI): domain Eukaryota; kingdom Metazoa; phylum Arthropoda; class Insecta; order Orthoptera; family Acrididae; genus Locusta; species Locusta migratoria. The sequence continues at coordinate 99,680,716 of CM048751.1, read as the reverse complement.
GGTTTATATGCCAACAAGCTCTGCCGATGATGAGGAAATCGAAGAAATATATGAGGAGCTAAAGGAAATTATTTATACAATTAAGGGAGAGGAAAACTTAATTGTTATGGGAGACTGGAATTCGGTAGTAGGACAAGGAAGGGAAGGAAAGATAGTAGGTGAATATGGTCTGGGCAAAAGGAATGAAAGAGGAAGCCGCCTGGTAGAATTTTGCACAGAACATAATTTAGTTATAACAAACACCTGGTTCAAGAATCACAAAAGAAGGTAGTATACGTGGAAGAGACCAGGAGACACCGGGAGATACCAGATAGATTTTATAATGGTAAGACATAAATTTCGGAACCAGGTTTTACAGTGTAAGGCATACCCAGGGGCAGATATAGACTCTGACCATAACTTGTTTGTTATGAACTGTAGGCTGAAACTGAAGAAACTACAAAAAGGTAAGAAAATAAGGAGATGGGACCTGGATAAATTGAAGGAACCTAAGGTTCTTAAGAATTTCAGAGGGAGCTTTAGGCAACAATTGACAGAATCAGGGGAAAATAAAACAGTAGAGGAGGAATGGGTAAAATTGAGAGATGAAATAGTGAAGGTAGCAGAGGACAAAATAGGTAGGAAGGAAAGACCTACAAAAATCTTTGAATATCACAGGAGTTACTAAATTTAATCGATGAAAGGAGAAAATATAAAAATGCGGTAAATGAAACAGGCAAAATGGAGTACAGACGACTCAGAAATGAGATTGACAGGAAGTACAAAATGGCTAAGCAGGAGTGGCTAGAAGGCAAATGCAAGGATGTAGAAGAATGTATAAATAGGGGAAAAATAGATACAGCCTATAGGAAAATAAAAGAAACATTTGGAGATAAGAAAAACAGCTCTATGAATATCAAGTACACTGATGGAAAACCAGGTCTCAGCAAAGAAGGGAAAGCTGAAAGGTGGAAAGAGTATATAGAGGGGCTCTACAAAGGAAATGAACTTCGAGACAATATTGTAGGAAGGGAAGTCGAAACAAGGCCCCTGGAGTAGATGATATTCCCTCAGAGCTACTGAAGTCTTTGGGAGAACCAGCCATGACAAACCTGTTTCACCTGGTGTGTAAGATTGTATGAGACAGGCGAAGTACCCTTAGACTTTAAGAAAAATGTAATAATCTCCATTCCAAAGAAAGCAGGTGAAGACAGGTATGAAAACTACAGAACCATCAGTTTAATAAGTCATGGTTGCAAAATATTAACACGAATTATATACAGAAGGATGGAAAAGCTGGTAGAACCCGACCTCGGGAAAGATCAGTTTGGGTTCAGGAGAAATGTAGGAACACAGGAGGAAATACTCACTTTACGGCTTATCCTAAAAGATAGATTAAGAAAAGGCAAAGCTACATTTCTAGCTTTTGTAGATTTGGAGAAGGCGTTTGACAATGTTGAGTGGAAATAAACTCTTTCAAGTTCTGAAGCAAGCAGGAGTAAAATATAGGGAGCGTAAGGTTATTTACAACTTGTACAAAAACCAGACAGTGGTTGTCAGAGTTGAAGGGCATGAAAGGGATGCAGTGGTTGGAAAGGGAGTTAGACAGGGTTGTAGTCTTTCTCCATTGATATTCAATTTGTACATTGAGCAAGCTATAAAGGAAAGCAAGGAGAAATTTGGTGAAGGAGTTAAAGTTCAGGGGGAAGAATTGAAAACATTGCGTTTTGCCGGCGACATAGTAATTCTGTCAGATACAGCAAAGGACCTGGAAGAGCAGTTGAACGGAATGGACAGTGTGCTGAAAGGATCATATCAGATGAAAATTTTGCTAGAGCAAAACTAGGGTAATGGAGTGCAGTGTAAGAAAATCAGGTGATGATGAAGGAATTAAATTGGGAAACGAAGCAATAAAGGAGGTAGATGAGTTTTGTTACTTGGGAAGTAAAATAACAAATGATGGTCGCAGTACAGAGGATATAAAATGCAGAATGGCAATGGGTAGAAAAGCGTTATTGAAAAAGAGAAATTTGTTAACATCGAATATTTATTTAAGCCTAAGGAAGTCCTTTCTGGAGGCATTTGTATGGAGTGTTGCATTGTGCGGGAGTGAGACATGGACGATAAACAGTGCAGACAGAAAGAGGATTGAGGCTTTTGAAATATGGTGCTACAGAAGAATGCTGAAGATTAGGTGGGTGGATCGCGTAACTAATGAGGAGGTACTGAACAGAATTGGGGAGAAAAGGAATTTCTGGCATACCTTGACTGAAAGAAGGGATAGATTGGTAGGACACATTCTTAGACATCAAGGAATTGTGAATTTAGCATTGGAGGGAAGTGTGTGGGGTAAAAATCGCAGAGGAAGACCAAGATATGGATACAGTAAGCAGATTCAGACAGATGTAGGTTGCCGTTCTTATGCGGAGATGAAGAGGCTTGCTCAGGATAGGGTATTGTGGAGAGCAGCATCAAACCAGTCTCCGGACTGAAGACTCCAGCAACAACAATATAAGTTCAAGTAGTTTATAATTATAGGAACCGATGAGCACATTCTTTTCATGCCACAGGTCGAGACTAAGTCAGGCAATTTTGACAAACAAATGACTCACATCCTGACTGTTGTGGCGTAAAGTCAGCGCCACACGCAAGACGTAAGAGAACGATCGTGGAGAAGGCAGCGATCGATCGAAAGCCAATCGCAAGCAGGCGCCGCGAATCCTGGAGGGAGTAACCGATGATGCGCGCCCTCTACAAGCGTCTATATCTAGGCCGACATACGTCTGGACGCCCGGCAGTTACTATGGCCATGGATGTCGGCTCAGTACCTCATGAGGAAATGACGCTGCTAAGGAAGCGCCTGTCCGCCTCACCAGTCGTACCCAACGTGAAGAATGGCCTCGTCCTACTCTGACTTATGCAGCAGCGGCCAAACGGTAGCCTAGGAACCTACTGACAAGGTCACTCCTCTGGCAAGTATGACGCCTCGCAGGAGGACAGATATCGTGAGGACAGAAGACAACACGCCATTTTGTTTTCAATGTGGGCTTCCTGGATATGTCGTAGGGATAGAATATGAGTTTTTAATAATTATTATGCTGCAAGACGCGCCAACCATCTGAGCAGTTCTTTTAACGATAGTCAACTGCATACGATTGCTGTCAACTCATAGGGAGACCCCGTCGCCGTATCTTAGACGTGATCGCTCTGCAACACGCCGTGGCGGTTCACTGTCGCCTTACAGATACCAGCCGCTCGCTTAGTCACCGTGTTCAGGAAAACTAGGCGAGGCGACCATCTACGGAGGTGAGGCCGCCGCAGATGAAAATCCTCCGCACACGACAGTCGCTGAGATGCCGGGAAATCTCATTGACGTCATCATCGAAGGCCAAACTGCCCGAGCACTAGTCGATTCACGAGCTTCCTTCTTTGTATCGTCGAAAAACTACCGCAGCAAACTAAACAACAGTATGTTCTGTGATACAAGAGCAACTGTGCTGAAGGTCGCAAATGGAAAATACGTCCGACAGGCAGGAACATGTGTCGCAAGAATATCAACAACAGGACGCAGCTGTTTGAATTTGTCGTTATAACAGAATGTAGCCTAACGCCATCCTCGGCTGTCATTACTGTGAAAGATCTGAGCTACAAATTGAGGAAGCCGTTCCGTCGAGTACACGTAACACACACGAACTACCCTGGGAGGTTGTTTGCTGTCGAGAATGTGGAGATCCTAACCCCCCCCCCCCCCCTGTTCCCCCCGTTGGCAGGAGGAGTTCCAGTCAGCAGCCGAGATGTCTAGCTGAACTGTGAAGCTCTTGTCGATTGAAAAAAGCTAATGAGAAAAAGAAATCTACACACCGGCGGCTATCATAAGTATTGCAGATGGAGGAGGAAAACTTTTGATCACTAATTATTTTCACGAGCAATCGCAACTCACTCCTAAAGGAATGTGTATTGGAATAGCTGAACCAGTCCAGGATGGTGAGCTCAATGTCATCGACGAAGTGTCATGCTCTGCTGTCATTGTCGACAATGCACTAGAGGAAAATACTATGTAATTGCATATAGGAACAACGTCAGCAGGTGTTAACTATACTAAAATTATTTTCAGGTGTATTATGGGCCAGGCATGAGAAGCGCCAGATGAAATGGCCCACGAAAAAATTATTTATTTGTATTTCCTCTTTTCTAGAATCTTCTACATGTTTCTTATGTTTTATGTACTTGTAGGTTTCAGAAAATTCTTTCTATGTATAAATAGTGGAGCACTCCAAGTAGGAGGCAGTCTGTATTGAGTGTACGCTTGTGTTAGAAATAAACGTGTTCTAAATGTAAAGTGTTGTGGTGTATTAATAACCAGCCTTCGAATTCCGGACCACCTGCAGTTTTGAATGTGACAATATCATTGTATCTTTCACGTTCCATGACGACAGCCGAGCATCACTTTCAGTTGTTGTTGTTCCTTTATTGTTTTCTTCTTCCAGCTTTTGGGGAAGGTATGATGCTTCTCTGAAAAACAATATTAAACCTAGACTGCTCATTCTCTAAGCCACTGCTAGAAGGCTGGAGCTCAGACAGTTGTCTTATCTCTAATTTGTTTTGTAGAGACATTCAATGTTTAAATTTTTTGTTTCCTTCTTCTGTTATGGTTGCACTTAGAGCAGATTGTGTATCAGGATACAAGCAGAAAAATGTATGGTCGCCAAAATATCTGTCTTGAAAGGACAAATACCACATGCCTTGAAACCTACTTCGATATTTGGTTGTGTAATCTCAAGAGGACATGCAGACGCTACTATTCATGGAATATCATATATCGTAATCGTTGAACCTGGGCGATGTGAAACACAGATACTTTCGTGGGATAGCTTGTTCCGTGAGACGACCTTCACCTAAAGATTTTGAAACTTTAAATAGTATCGGGAAATGTGTATTTCATAACGTTTCATTAATAACGCACACAATATACTGAATTATACACAATGTGACTATAGATAACGTTTATCAGTACAGCAAAACGATGTAGTTAAATCGAAGTCACATGTTTGCATCTCTTACTATCCTTCAGCGTTGTGTACAATATGTCGACAACTATGTGGAAGGCATAGGTAAACCGTTAGCACAGCCTGTTCTGTTGATGGAGCGAATGGAGCGGTCTGATGTCTGTGGAATCTCTGAAACAGTTCTGAAACGATGGCACGAAGTGGTACCTTCACCTTTGGAATCAAAGCAAAGTAACAAGGACTTAAAACCAGGGAATGTGGTGGATGGTACAGTACTTCCCAGTACCATCGACCGAACAGAGCAGCCACAGTCTGCGCTGTATGCGCACGCGCAATGCCGTGCAAAATTATGAGTGGGTCGCGCAGAAAAAGTTACCGCTTCTATCGCAAAGCTGGTCGCAGGCGATGCTCCTAAACCGAACAGACCTTTCCGTGCGTTAGTATAATACCATCACAGTCGTACATGAGAAACACCACACTGGAGCTCTGACGAACTTTCGACCTTCGCGGCGACCCATGATGGCGTTAGATTGGCGTTTCAGTTTTGGCTCGTAAGATGTGACCCAGGTCTCATCCAGTGTTACGATACGGCTTAAGAAAGCCTCTCCTTCGCGCTTACAGTGCTCCAAGTGCATCTGAGCAGCAACGTAACGCATCCATTTTTTCATTTCCGCCAATTCATGCGGAACCCATCGTGGAGCAATTTTTCGCATGCGCACGTGTTGCTTCAGGATGCGAAGCGCAGTCGTATGCGCTAATTCGGTTTCGTGGGCGAGCTCACGGATCGTCTGGAGTCGATCACTGACCACTAACGCAGCAACAGTATGCACTTCTTCTTCAGAGAAGCTAGGACGAACCACCCGATGCATGTCTGCCACAGTTTGCCGACCTTCGTTGAAGACTTTTACCCAATGTGCCACTGTTTTGTACCGCAATGCCGCTTCACCGCAAACCTCTTGAATACCTTGATGACACTGTCGTTCTGTACGACCTCTGGCACTTTTGGTCTTGAAGTTACGTTAGACCGCTCGCTCGCAATCGACTGTTTCCCTCGGTTGCGCGCACGTCGCTGGCGTGGAACGGGCGAGTCCATTTGCTCGGAGGTAACGTAGGTATGTCAAAAACGTGTGCTAACAACGACAATAGTAGATTCCATTGTATAACGTCTACACAGCAGTATTGCCACTATTTAGCTCCTCATTCACTAGATGGAAAAACGGAAACTTCACACACAACATGTTGATAGTGCTTCCAGTTCTAACGAAGTCATTCTGGTGCTTTGCGGTATCCGGTGGCCGAGTGTGCCAACCAACCCGATCTCCCCTATATACGTCAAGGGCTTCCATGCTGTACTCATCTGCACGAAGATCTTTAGATATTGATTTTAGAGACTTTTTTTGCTTGTTTTGATCCCTCGTAGCACCTCCTACAATATGGAAAGCAAATAAGTTGCATTAGAAGAGATTTCTTTCGCAGAAGTTGAATAATTGCTCATAACGTCGATAGATGACATTTCCGGACATTGTTCCGTTCATAAAACGTGAGCTGGTATATCCCCATTACATAATCCCACAGTATTACTGTTTTATTAACGTTTACCGTATATACTGTATATTAACAGAACCAATAATCGTAAGATTTGCCACCCAACAGGCGACTGACACTTTCACTGTGGACGCATTCATACTATCGATCCGTTAGTTCTTGCAGGAATCTCGTATAGGCTGCGATCAAACAGACCTAATGGTCAGGGGGCACTAGCATTGCAGTGTGCTATAAGTTAAGAATTTGGGGCTGAATAGGTTGGGTCAAAGTGCTCAACGCTCTCTGAAATACGAAAATTGATTCACAATCTCAACAAACAACCCAGCATGAACACGAACAAACGACCGCAAAATATCGATGTACCTGGAAAAAATATATATATATAATGGTTAGGGCGACCGCTGGCCCAATGAGGTCCAGCACAGATTTTCAACATCGCCGTTGAATTTATTTCTAAACTCTGAAACGTCTGGAATGTTTCGATATTTGGAATTCGTAAAATTGCGGCTGTTAATGTCAACCAATGTTGTCTGTTCTTTTGAATGTGTCTGGAAAAAACAGATCCGTATCAATAATTGTTACGTATTCTAAACTATACTGCAGTCAATACTACAGTTATTTGTTCCACATTCACCCACATCTACATAGATACTCTACAAATCACATTTAAGTGCATGGCAGGGACCATTAACCATTTTCATAAGCTTTCTCTACCGTTCCATTCTCTAATATCGCACGGGAAGAAAGAACACCTACATCTTTCCGTTTTCGATCTGATTTCTCTTATTTTATTGGGATGGTCATGTCTCCCTATGCAGGTGGGCGCTAACAAAACACTTTCACATTCATAAGTAAAACTCGGTGATTTAAATTTCGCAAATAGATCTCGCCGCTACGAACAAAATCTTTCTTTTAATGATTTCCACCTCAAATCGTGGAACATTTTCCCCCTGTGACGTGATAAAACAAAACGAGCTGCTCTTCTCTGAACCTTCTCTACGTCTTCCGTCAGTCTTAGCTGTTGAGGGTCCCACACTGGGCAACATTATTCCACCAGAGGACGCACAAGTGTAATCTAGGCAGTCTCTTTGGTGAAGCTGTTGCATCTTCGAAGCGTGCAGCCAATGAAACGTAACCTTTGGTTCGGCTTCCCCACAATATTTTATGTGTGTTCTCTCCAGTCTAAGTTGTTCGTAATTGTAACTCCTAGGTATTAGGTACAATTTACGACCTTTAGGTTTGACTGATTTTTTTTTTCATTAGAAGCCGCAGTGTTAAAACCCTTCCGGAAATCCAGAAATATGAAATCTATTTGAGATCCCTTGTCGATGGCACTTATCACTTCATGTGAATAAAGGGAAAGCTGTGTGTTCTGAATCCGTGTTGACTATTGGTTAATAGGTCGTTCTCTTCGAGATAGTTCATAATGTTCGAACGAAGTATATGTTCTAAAATCCTACTGCAAATCGACGTCAATGAGATTAGTCCGTAATTTTGGGGATCACTCCTGAATATTGGAGTGACTTGTGCAACATTCCAGTCTTTTGGCACGGATCTTTCGGTGAGTGATCGCTTGTATATGATAGCAGCGTATGTAGCTACTGCATCTGCATACTCTGAGAGGAATCTAGTTGGTATACAATCTGGCCCGGAATATTTCGTTTTGTTTAGTAACTTAAGTTGTTTTACTAGTCCAGGAACGTCTACTTCTAAATTTCGCATGCTGGCAGGTGTTCTTGGTTTTTTCCACTTCGTCTTCTTTGGTGAACGAATTTAGGAAAGCTGTGTATAGCAATTCTGCTTTAGCAGTGATGTCATCGGTAGTATTACAATTGTAGTCACGTAGTGAAGGTATTGTTTGTGTTTTGCCGCTAGTGTACTTCACAAATGACCAGAATGTCTTTGGAATGTCTGTAAGATTACGAGACAGGATTTTCTTGTGGAAACTGTTATAAACTTCTCGCATTGAAGTCCGCCCTAGGTTACGAGTTTCTGTATAAGATTGCCAGTCTTGGGGATTCTGTGCCTTTTTAAATTTTGCGTGCGTTTTGCTTTGCTTCTGCAAAAGTGATTTGACCTGTTTTGTTTACCACGGTGGGTTAGCCCCTTCTTTTATTAATTTATTTCGTACAAAATCTCACTGTTGCTGCTGATATTATGTCTTTGAAAGTAAGCCACAACTGTTCATTTCTGGCACAGCTATATAACACTATATAACTTTCCAAATGGCAGTGACAGGTGCTTCGAGTGGGATTGTCAACTTATTCCTGACTGCGAAGCAACTGGTGCCACATTATCTGTACGAAACTGTCCGAATGCTACACGGAAATCGAAGGTAATTACGGCGGAACGACAGTAAATCTTGTGCCCGCGCGTTATTCCTCCCTGCCGTTCGCTGCGTGTCCGACGAGGCTGGGCTTCGGCGAATGTCGTCGGGCTTCTCTCGCAGTCCACAGTTTTTAATTGACTGTCGCACTCCACTGCGTGGGCCGTTAAATATCGGCGTGTTCCGAGTGTCAGCGAGTATCCGGCCTAGAGCTGCAAACGATGCCCCAGCAGGCGTCCGCCGAGTTTCGGCATCACAAGCGCACACATACGCGCACACATACGCGCACTTATCGGACAATGATGTTCCACACGTAACGATGAGGTACCAAAAAAAAGCGACTTTTCCAGAGAGAGGGCTTCCTGTGATGAGATGGAAAGCTGGAAACGGGTTCGCTGTGCCATCTATCGGATCCGAGTCAGTCCTCCATATTTCCATCAGAACAGTTTTCTTTCTTTCTTTCGCTTCTGTGTTCGTTACCCATCGGTATTATTCATGCCTCTGGTGATCTGGTGCCTGATAATTTTAGCCGCCACAAATCCCGTGGCACTAGAACCGTGAAAGATTTCCAATTTCAGCATGAGAGAGACAATCCTAATTTTCTTTTTAGTTTCTGTGAAACTGACGTGGCAGTTTTTATTCTGACTTCAGTTGCTACGGCCGATGGTTTAAAATATTACCTTTGAAGTGTAACCACACTCCAAATTTAAACAAAAAACGTCCTTCTATTGTGTGTTCTCGACAAGGACATAAACAGCTTTTGAATAAACTAGCCCAACACACCTGGAGAGAAGAGAACTTTTTCTACAAATTCTACATTACATTAACACCCAAAAAGACATCCGGTAAGAGACAACGTAAAACACAATGGCCAAAACACGTGGGACGTCAATAAACAACAAGTTAAGTAATATGTTTCGGTTGCTTATTTACAAGAATTTGTTAAGTAAGAGTATGAAACCATTTAAAATAGTTTACTCTTTAATAATTTCGTCACGTTTTCGTGCGAAAAACTGATTTATTTCAGATGGATTCCATGAGTTTTTCAGCAAAATCCCTTAGATATACAACCGAAAAATGTTGCTTGCCTCTTCATCCCAAACATAGGCATAGAATGGGTGATCAAAATTCTAAATTTCGTCGTCCGTGAATCATCTTTGGCTGCAAAATAACACGAGCGCTACAATTTAATCTTCGCCACTGTAAGTGACATTCTAGAACCTCTATACGTTACAGGTACTTTTTACAGAGTTGTACCTACTTTTCTTCACGAAGTGCAATCTTCAACGCTTACTGTTATACTGGAGCGTAGGTCTGCGTATCGAATATATAATATATAATATTTAATATACAAAATGTGAACGGATTATGTCAAGTTCTGTTCTTGCAGTGTATATTGAGATAATGCTTTTATTACTTGAAGAGTGAATTAGGCGAATTCAAAACAATAAATAAATTACTGCGACTTGTGGAAACTTCTTGTAATAAAATTTTCATCTCCCCTCAAGTACATAATTCGCTATGGAATTTAATACCAGCGCATTCGCTTGGCCAGAAATTTTAACTTTCTTTAGTCTTTATTTAACTGAACCCCTGTTCTGATTGTGTATTAAAATTCCATTTTCAAATTTTCAGTCAGGTTGTATCGTCTCATGTTCCACGCCCCAACTGACTGAAAGTTTCTCTTTGTAGGTAATTACATTTTTTTTCTTCATACCAGTCTCCTTTGGCAGTTCCCTCTCTGTCATTAGAATGTAGATATCATGAGGTTGTTTACATTGCTTACAGTATCTTCCTACTGTTGGTAATAGTTGATTCTTCAATCTTATAGGAAAATTTCACACTACATGGGCTAGAGAGTTACTAGCATATATGTTTCTCTCCTCCACCCTTTTTGACAAGGTCGTTGGTAGAATAAGGGTTGCTGCTGACGCCGGAAGCATTCGGCTGCCATTTCTGAAAAAAATGTACAAATGTTTGTAAATCTATCGGACCAAACTGCGTGGTCATCAGTCCGTAGCTTACGAAGTACTTAAACCTAGGTAAACTAACCTAAGGACAACACACACACACCCATGCCCCAGGGAGGACTCGAACCTCAACAGCGAGCAACAGCGCGCTCCGCAGCGAGACGCTTTAGACCGCTCGGCTACTACACCGCAGCGCCATTATTTTTATTTAAAATATAAGTAATCGCTGGGTTATAGCGCAGGTGCGTGGAGAAATGAAATGAAATGTGTTGAGGTCATATGCGACCAAACTTCGTGATTATCAGTTGCTAGACTCACTCACTAATTACTTAACTAACTTAAAGTAACTTACGCGAAGGACAACACAAACACCCATGCCCGAGGGAGGATTTGAACCTTCGACTGCAGTGGCCGTGCAGACAGTGACTGGCGCGCCGCAGACCGTGCGGCCACTGCGGCCGGGTGTGTGGAGAGATGCCACTCTATTAACGGCGAGATGAGAAATTTTGTACATCAATGCTCCCATGAACTTGCGTCATGTTTCTGGTACGAGAGCACAGGGACTTTTAGGTTTTCTTTTCGTTATTCAAACACCCTTTTTTAAACGACAGAAGTATTATTGGAGTAGAAGTACGAGTTCAATATTACACAAAACAGGCACTCACTAAGGAAGAGGGTCCATCTTCTTCAATCATTATTATTTTCATTCATCTAAACATATCTGACCGAAGTTCTAGCACCGTCCCTGGGTTTCTTCCCTTTTACTGACAACAGAGAACAGACACATATATCAACTGATACACTACAACTGCAAAGGTAGAAATATCTGAACTGAAACTTCATTTCATTTGAAATATATACTGTGTTCGACTTTCACTTTTAACTCCGAATATTTTAGGAACAACAACAGATTCTGAAAAAACGACGTTCACGGACATGAACGTTGTTATAATTCGCAACTAGTGGGTAAAGTTTATCTATTGTCGCGTCTCTGTTTATGCGGGTGATTGACTGGTAGTACGATATCACAGAAAATAAAAATCACTTGATCCCCGAATTACCTTAGTAACACTTATTGAGGAATTTTTCTTATCCATTAAGTTCAGATGGGATGCCTAATCCTAATAAATAACAAATTGGAGGATTCAGCTATGAATGTTTGAGAATGAAATGTCCATACAATAATAATGATTCGTATCAAGGATGGCGCAAACTCTATTTATTATGAAAGTGTTTGATACTGAGAAGGTGTCAGTTTTTTAGAGCCGTAATAGTAACGAAAAGATACTATCCGTATGTGTCCGTTACTAAAAGAAACAGTAATCGTTACAAACGTATCGTTACCCGTTACTCACGGTACCAGTGCCACCCAAAAATACGGCCTCTACACTGACTTTGAAACCATGAAAAATTTTTAATTGTTCATATTAATTCAACAATTAAATTTCCCACGTAAACACTGGATGCCAGCTTTTTGAGGCAATTATGCTAATGAGGAGAGGATCAGTACAGTCCATTTCGCTTATGATTCAAATAAAACTGTCATACAAATTGATCAAAATTAGCGAGAGCCACCCACGACCGCCATTTTAGTACTGTTACCGCAATTTACGTACAGAGAAGGCTTGGAATTGCAGAATCAATCGGAGTATTTCGTGACGAATGCCAAAGTAGTAGCACTACATTTTCGAGCAGCGGTATTGTTGTACTGTATTATGTGACATTAACAATTAAGATAGTACCGTCATAAATGAAAATGTGTAGATTATAACTTTTGAGTGCTTTTTACATAACTTTTTTTTATAGTAGACAAGACCAAAAACAAATAATTAACCATTAAACTGTAAACTTTACAGGTTAACAAAATACAATAAAACTTATGTTTGCGTGAAATGCGGACGTCAGATCATGAAGGATTAACATGAAAACACGGGCCAATAAGTATAATCCATAATGTTTAGAAACAAAAAAAAATTGCACTTTAGATTTGTGGTTATAAAAGATTTTGCAAACATTTTGGACCAAAATAATAATCTAAATAATAAAAAATTAATTAATAAGAGTGTCTGAAACCCTTTTAAAAATTTTAAGGAGCAGCGGGTTTCGAACCACCGACGTCCAACGTCACACTCCGACGCATTGCTCACTACACTACAGCTGACAGTTACGAGTTGTGGTCTCTAATCTTGTATTATTGATAGTCGTTATTAACTGATGCTAATATGGCATTTGTAGACACTAGATTATCATTTATCGTACGAAGGATGACGTGTTTTTGTTCTTCAGTACGCCATTGCTTTGAAATGACAACGTGTAAGTTACAATAAGAAAATCATCAAATACGCAACGCAAGATGGCGTATGCCACAGAGAGTTCTGGGCGAGGAATGTCACGTGACACCCGCGAACGGCTGGTTTTCATTAATTCAAAGAAAGTTGTATTTTTGCAAATATCTTTAAACGATAAGAGATTTGAAAAAAAAATATGGGAACAAAGTTGTAGAGAACTTTCTCCTCTACAAATTCGTTTATTCAATTTTTGCGATAGATGAAGGGTTTATTTGCAATTAAAATTACATTACAAACGGCTTTTTTGGTATTACTAACGTATTTCTTATCCGAAATATTTCAAAAAGCGAGGTTCTGGTCTCTGGTAGCCAACAATTATATCTGTAAAATTTGGTGCCGATCGGTTGAACGGTTCGACCTAAACAGTGGGAACACGTTACAGCCAGACAGACATCGTCAAATCGCCGTTAGTTTTGCAAATACCTCTGCAACGATGCAAGATATGAAAAACAAACATAATAGAGCGACGTTGTAGGAATTTTCCCCTACACCAATTAGATTATTCAATTTTCGTGTCAGACGAACGGTTCGTTTGCAATTACCATTATGTAACAAACGGCTTTTTTTTATTACTAGCGTATTTTTTGTCCGAAAAATTTGAAAAAGGGAGGTTCTGGTCTCTGGCGGCCTACAATTATGTGTGCAAAATTTGGTGCTGATCGGCTGAACGTTTCGTCTTAAAAACAGTGAACACTTTACGGACAGACAGACAGACCTACATACCGAGATCGCCGTTATTTTTGCAAATATCTTTGAAACGCTACGAGATACGAAAAAACATAACAGAGCAAATTTGTAGAGAATTTTCTCCTCTACAAATTAAGTTATTCTATTTTCGTGTCAGGTGCATTGTTAAACCGTTATTTTCATTTAAATTTCGAGCTGTCAAACGACGATCGCAAAGGCCCACTTTTAGTGTTACTACCGTAACCAAAAGTGGGCCAATAATCACATAAAATCGCAGAGCTACGCAATATGCACTTAAAGTTGGTCACGGATGTCTATAAAAATTACTCATCTAATAATAAATAGCATCACGGAAAATACGCATTCACCGTATGGTTTTTCTTTACAGAGTTCGTATCTATACGGTTGATGCGAAGAACGAAATGTATTCATGAGTAACGATTCAGTATTTCGTATCAGCCGAAGTATTCGTTACTCAGTACCGAATACATAGGGTTTGCTACAGCTCTATAATTTTTAAAGAAACAAGTCACTATCCAAGTACAAGAAAAGTTCCAGAACTTAGGAAACTAGTGGATCGGTATGTTTATCTTTAACTGCGCTATACCAAATGCAAAGAGCGTATATCACCGACTTCCAATTAATTCGTCGTACTGCTCTGGTAAGGCGGACGGCGGCAAGGCACTGTGTATGGCTCGGTACGCAACGTGAAGCTGGAGCTGTAAGACTACGGCTACACATTCAACGAATTATTTCGTGCGAATACCTCCTACGTTGAAGTGTCTCAAGTAGCGGAGACGAAGAAGACATTCTTACAGGCTGTCTGCTACACTAGCCAGGAGCAGAAGCTCTACCGTACGCTCATAATTGAGTACTTCCAAATGCAAATGTAATTCAATGAAGCACTCTGGTAACAGAGAAGCAAATCTGAACACTTCAGCCAATGTAAACTGCACTTCGAGAATAGTGTGACGGTGCTCCGCTAGCAATCCCCCACCTCACCTGCCACCTATCACTAGGAGTGCAGCAAGCTGAACTGTTAAAATAACATCTACTACTGATGCCACTACAGTTGTGTGTATATGGACGTTTACACGTTGCCACTAAGTTGTTTCACGGAATGTCAAATCACGTAATTATTCTTTTACCATAGTGGATATTAGATATGCATGATGGACATACGGCAGTATAGATTGTAACCCATATTTAAGTTTTGATTTGCTCTCTTGTCATTGAATTGTTAAATGTAATGTATGTGGAACAGATAAAAAAGTTTGTTATTCAGCAGCCACTAATTTCAGGTCTGTAACGTAGATTGATTTTGTTTTGTTATTTGAAAATACAGTGACATAAAAAATATTATGTATGTAATTCAAGTATTTAGAATTAATCCCAGATTTTGAGCATTTTCTGTATATTTGGTGCCGCTGTTTAAAATCCATTGTTGGGGGGAGGCTGCCGCCATTATTATTCGAACCAACGGCGGACAAAATTAAACTGTTTTGACTATAATTACACTAAAGAGGAGAAATGAGAAACAAAAACTGATATGAAAATTATTTTCCATAGCAATTTCAAATTGTTACTGAATTAATCAGTTGCGTAAGTATAGGTGTGTTGATAAGATCTCCAGTGAGTAGTGAAATTGTCTATATGACAGAAAGTGTCAGAATTTCAAAAGAAATCGCTTCTCACATTTATGACAGACCTATCCTTGAAACTTTCTGTGGTGTTCGAACTAGTTGTGTGTAGGTCGAAGACTGTATAATTACTAGTCTCTGAGTGAAGATTATATTAATTCAGAGCTAGCAATTAAAAGGAAATAATCCAGATATTTATTATGTGAATTTAGTCTCCATATTCCATGAACAGTGTTTAAGTTGAATTTTGGTGGTCAATTTTTAGTTACATGTCACAGTTAACTATCACTGAACATTCGATGAACTGCTTTTAAGTCAAAATAGTTTAATGAAATACTGTAGTCCTATATGAATTTGTGTTTGAGCTGGTACACGTCAAGTACAGTAATACTTCTACACCACTACAACAGTTTTATTCTTATGGAATAACACAAGCAACAGATATAAACCACACACACGCACAGCATATACACACGAACACGACAAAGTCGATTACACAACGCACTTTGTGGCAAGCCACATGCTGAAGGAATTTAGATATGGCACCGAAACAATAAAGGTAGTAAATAAGTTTTGTTATTTTGGCAGTAAAATAACGATTGATGGTAGAAGTACAAAAGATATGCAGATTGGCAATAGGAAGGAAAGCATTTTTGACAAAGAGAAATTTGATAACATCGAATATTCATATCAATGTAACGAAGCCTTTTCAAAAGGCATCTGTGTGCAGTGTTGCCTTGTGCTTAAGTGAAATATCAATGATAAGTATTTCAGACAGAAACAGGCTACAGACGTTTAAAATATGGTGGTGTAGAAGAATTCTGTAGATTAGCCAGGTAGATCACGTAACAAATGAACAGAATAGGGGAGAAAAGGATATTCTGGCATACCTTTACTGAAATAAGGGGTCGATTGGTAGGATACATTCTTAAACTTCAAGTGATCGTGAATGCAACATTGAAGGAAGTGTGTAGGGTAAAAAAAGCAAGGCAGACCAAGATACGAAGAAAGTAAACAGATTCAACTGGATGTGGGTAGTCGTTCTCATGAGGAGATAAAGAAATCAAGACAGATAGGGTGGAGGGTTGCACAACACCAGATCAGCTACGTTTACAAACCGTGGGAAGTCTAACTAGCACAACATGCACTACTGCTCACAAGAAAAAAAGCATTGGGTTCGTCTGTGACAACATCGTCAGTAGCATGTGAAAGGTCACTTTATAGTTTGGTATTGTAGGACTACATGTCTTTTGCCCCTTATTTCATTGATTGCCATCTTGATCGGTGACGACGTTGGAGCGTCTTGGTATATACCTTCCCTGGACCGAAAGAAATCCTACCTCTTCATCTGTGTCAATTGATGTAATATCAGCATGATCTATGCCATTCCCATAATGACAAGTTGGTAGGAGACGCAATAGACCAACAGTCTCCTATTCGAGGAATAGGAAGCGCCATTTAAGTTCAGAAACTTTATGACTTGCTTTTCATCCCCTTCGGAGATTCTGACTGGAACGTTAGGTAAATTTGTTTGTAGTCAACGTAAATTCATAAAAAGGAAACATGAAGAGAAAATTGTGTATATTTATAATATGTTATTAATATTTGTAACACAGTACAGTCATTGCCATTGAGATGTATTTGCTGTGTACTTTATCCCTTTAAGAAATATTATATCTATAAACATTTTGCGGGAGAAGTGTGAGAAATGAAGCGTGTAATAAGCGTTGTGTGTTTGGAATGAAAGACACGAATGCAAGATTAATTACTGGGATATTAATAGTTCCGCAAACGCAGAAGTCAATACATCTGTGGCAAGACTGATAACAAGAGCTGTCTCGTCAAAAGAATCGTTCTTAAATTTCGTTTAGCGATAAAAGTGAACTTTATTTTTTTATGGGCGTCGATTAAAGTGGAAATAGGCGGCCTTTTATTTTTTATGGGTGCCGTTTAAAGTGGAAATAGCCGGTCATTGTTTTTGATTGTTCGACAGTTAGATGGGTCAGTAAAATGGCTTAAGTTTACAATCTTTGACTGAAAAATTACCAAACGGAACAGACCCATTTGCTAATTCATCGCGTGACCAAGCAGTCGTCATTATGCAGTGTATAAGAGTGTTTGCGGTATTGATAAATCTTATCCAGTCTCGCAATACATTCGAGAATAAATTCAAAATTACCGGCGTGATTTACCACGATACGAGGTGAAACCAGTGGTCCCGAAAACTGATTTAATAGTTTCTTAATCAATTATCTGATATCCGCACCAGAATGGCCGCGCGGTCTAAGGCTCCATGCTACGGATAGCGCGACAGCTCCCGCCAGAGGTTCGAGTCGTTTCTCGGAAATGCGTGTGAATATTGTTCTTAGCAAAAATTTGTTTGTATTTTTATCGATCGATGACCTTAGCAGTTCGGTCCCTTAGGTTTACAACCACTTAAATTATCGGATGGACAAGAATGCATTCTTCATCTTTCGGCATTTTAGCTAACAAAGGGACAAACAGAGTGTAGAAACTAAGAACTAGGCAGTGGTTATCATAAGATAGGCAGTACCTCTGAATACCATCGTAAACAACCCGTCGCCATTGGTGATTTGATCTTGATCAAAAACAAAAAAGTTTCAGTACTAGTAGATATTTTTCTTAACGTTTCCCTCCAGTAAGAATTTTCATTGCTGTGTTATTCTCTCCCAAGCACTGATTAACATCTCATTAACATCTTAACTATCAGGTCACTACGACGGAAACTTCGTTATTACGATTTAACTTCATTTCACTGATTAGATAATACGCCTCAGCATACCCACTCTCTTCATCTATTCAATGTACAGACTGTCTGGAAATGTCTTGGACGTTCACCCACATAACTGCATTCGCAATTAACTGATGCGTAATGAGCATACACAAGCTACGGTAAAATTTGTGTACTGCATCAGTTTTATAATTAAATGTATCCCTTTTTCATAAATATTTATGTGGGTGTTTCTGTGTGTTATGTCGAAAATAATAGTTATTTATAAACTAGCTGTCATATATTTCCTTTCACTGAAATTGAAAGCCTTCCGGTATGAAAGAGAACGAGACAGAGGATACGTGGAATCTCAAGTTATATGTAACTAGCTACGTGTGGCTATCACGTGAGCATGACGTTACAGCGAACTCTGATAATCCGAATTATATTCAGTTCTGGAATAGGAGATATTTGTTGAGTGCTGTGGGAGAATACTGTGAATATATCTTCAGTTCTCATGCTCAGTTAAATTGGTAGAACTGTCCATACGTTAGACGTTTGAGTTAATTGGTCGGCAGACAGAGGAAAAAAAAGCAAAAAGAAAGGAAGACACATTTTAGGACAGTTTTAATTTCCAGCGCGGTCGCAGGACACCACCCCGTTGGACTATTCTTTTTCTGGTTGCACGTGAAAAATGTGGTGTGTCAGGAGACTCCTACGATAATAGCCAACATGAAAGCCAGTATTACCACTACATGCACTGCAATACGACCAGAAACGCTGAGAGCTGTGATTACATTGGTGTTGGGACGTGCACGGCGGTGTTGTATGGAAATTGCGATCTCTTCGAACATACGCTGTAGAGTTCGTGCTGTGAGAAATGTGACGATATATCGGCGTAAATTTTGTGTATTTCTAAAAGAACGTACATTTATTTGTACGTTTATTTAATCGTTCAGCATGTCAAATATTTCAAATATAACGCAATTATTAAAAATGTTGAGTGAGATATGTTGTAAGTGTCACATAAAATTATGTGATGTAATACGAAAGATCGATAACGCATGAATACTGTAATCTGTTTCCTATTTCTCGTTGAGTGTGTGTCGGGATACTTGTATTGTCTCTCTCTCGTTGTAAATCCGAAGATTGGTTGGCAGCGATTCTTTCTGTATATATTTTTGAATCTATTTCAAGTATTGCAATCTGAGTCTTCTTCTGCTTCTTTTTCGTTCTACCATAACATTGACTATAAACTCATTATGTCTGTACAGATGACCTATTAACTTGTCTCATCTATTCATTACCGTTTTCAAAAGAGCTCTTTTTTTCGACGATTCTTCAAAGAACTTCTTCGTTTGTCATCTTTGCCGTCCCAGGGATTTTCTGCATCCTCCTCCAACACTACAAATGCTTCTCCTCTTCTCTTTTCGCAAATGCCGGGTGTCCAAGTTTAGGAGCCAATATAATGCCACACTCCACACATAGCATTTTATGAATCTTTTTTTGCCTCTTCTTTTACATTTCTTGACTAGCTTAGTTAACGCGGATTCCCACGCGTTGATTGGATGACCTAAATATAAATTTTCATAGATTTAGCTTTAAAAATGCTTTCCTAATGCGGTAATTTGATACAACTTGCCACCCCATATTGCACCACTGATGCAGAATTCAAAACATCCCGAAACACACATTTTTAAATTATAAACATGGTTCAAAATGCAAATTATCGGATTTCTAGCACCAAAATAATCTTAGTAGCACCCTTAAAATATTTTCCCTTATTTCACTCGCTTAGTGGTTGAATTTCCAAAAATATCTAAACACGTGTTTTTAAAATTGCAATGAAAACTATAAATCCGAAGTTTTTTTCTTTATTCCTACGCTAGTTGCAGGAAAACAATTGAAGAATGTGCATTACGTTTCACTGTATATAACCTCTTACCTATTATGGTGTCAAAAGTTATAGCTAGCCTTTAGTCCGAATTTTCTACAAGCTGACGACTTTCAACCACTATATTTTCCACCCTCTTATAGCCATCGACAGGGAACTGCTATGATGTACAACAGGAGACTTCATACTACAACACATAGATATCATTCGTTTCAATTATGTAGTTTCTGCTGAAGAGCAAAATATTGATACCCACGCGTAGAGTTTTATAGAAGTTGGTAACTTTGAACTCCCTTACCGTTATCAACTCATCTACCACCATAGTGGGGGACTGATACCTACTGCCACATACAAACACTATTCTTTTGCGTTGTGTAGTTTAAGCTGCAGAGTGAAATATAGGCAACGACACCTAAATTTTTATACATATTAAGATGTAAGAAGCATTCGTTTATTGTTAAAGGCTATTTTAGCTTGTGGAATTCTGCTTTTTATGTTTTATGAACTTTTGACATCTGGTGTGATTTTATTTCCTAAGTAGGTGATTACATTATCTTGTTTCAGTGATACATCATTAATCTTAATGTCAGTTGTAATTTCCTCGCAGCTGCATACCATGATTCTGTTTTATTTGTATTGATTTTCATATTATATTTATCTGGCATGCTCTCATTCATTCTTCATAATGCCTTTTGCAGGCTTTCTTCGCACTCTCCAATGATGGCTATGTCATCAGCGAATTTTATCATTTTAATTTCTACTCCATTGAACGTAATTCCTTCCATAGACTCTTTACATTCCTTAATTCTCTCTTCAATATACAAGTTGAAGAGCACTGATGGTAAACTGCATACTTGTCGCACTCCTTTCTGTATGTAAGCCTCTTGTATTTCACCACGTATATTTATAACCCCTACTTGATTTTTTTTAGAGTTCATCTACTATCCGTCTGTCTCTTACATCTAAACCAACTTTAGTCATAACTTCCTCCAGAAGATTCCAATTCACGTTATCGAAGGCTGTTTGAAAGTCCACGAAAAACAGTGGTCTTTTCAGGTCCAGCATTTTATGCATGAATTTGTCTTAAGATAGCTCCTTTTGGTCTTCTGTTCTGTCGAAATCCAAATTCATCTTCAGGCAAATTATGCTCAAGTTTACTTTTTATTCGGTTGTATGTTATTTTTGTTAATACTTTTGACGAGATCAAAGGCTTCTGGTACGTTGTTCTTCACATTTTATAGTGCCTGGTTTCTTTGGTATAGGAATTATGATAGTCTTTTTAAAATTTTACGGTATTTATGCAGTTTAATTCATATAACCAAATATTGTGTCATTTCTACAGTTATTACGTCGTATCATGGTGTTTTGTTAGGTTTTAGTTCTCTCACAGCGTTTAGGTATTCTTATTTTGTTACTGAAGGTCGTAACTGATCATTTGTGACATTTTCTTCGGTTCCAGGATTGCTTATCTCATCTGGATCTTCATATATATAGTTTTTCATTTATTATTATTATTATTATTATTTTATACTGGGTACTGTGTCCAGTCCAGTAAATAACATTGTAGGCCTACATAGTGGTCAGGACAGCATTCGACACATCCTAGTACGTCAGTCACATCACGATTGCAGCCAGCATGCTGTTCAAGTTTGAATCTCAGAACGTGTTGTAGCTGTTCGTTTCTTTTTACTTCAAGCGTCAACTGCAATTGCCCTCGATGTAACTCAGGTACTGCGTATTAAACCACATTTCTTTGCGTTTCGAAATAAATAAAACGGAGTGTCTATTTAAAAAATGTTTGGTTGAAAGTAATTTTTACTTAGGTTTCAAAATGTCTCATACTTTTTACTTTCATAACCCCCTGCCGTACATCCATGTCTGTGAAAGTCGTTTCAGGTATAGGCTGATGTTGCAGATGTATTTGGAGTGAAACCTTTGCGTGGAACATCCCGTACATTCAGATCCTATAGTTCCAACATAGTGTACCATACCACCAGCGACTTGGTCATGGAACCCCGCAGTTTTCTTAAATTTCTGACACTTGTGTTAATGCAGTCATTTACTGTAGTGCCCGGCTTAGCACTGTTCAACTGTTCAACTGTTTGTTAAGCTTATGGGACTTAACTACGGGGTCATCAGTCCCTAAACTTACAAACTACTTATGAACTACTTACAAACTAGGACGGCACAAATATCCATGCCCGAGGGGGGATTCGAACCCCCGACCGTAGTGGCCGTGCTGACCGTGACTGGAGCGCCTTAGTCACCTCGGCCACCGCGGCCGGCCGGCTTAGCACAAAACCACAAATTCTAGAACAATGGCCTCCGATGTATTGCCAGGCTACTGTGCCACCAGTGACATACGCAACATAATGCCTATCCATGATAATTAGACAATTACCATATGAAACTCTGTGTCCTAGTGCAGATGTAGAGCCACTCCCTCACCTCGTAGATTCAATAAACTTAGCAACCTCTAACCGCGCGGTTCAGTAACTCTGATTTGACTTCCATTTCACAGCTTATAGAGGGAGTGTGATAAGTCCGCAGTATATGACGTTACTGTTCCACAGTAATTTAACGTTTCGATAACGACTGGGTCACCTTGAAATC
The DNA here is from genome assembly GCA_026315105.1 of Locusta migratoria. Classification (NCBI taxonomy): domain Eukaryota; kingdom Metazoa; phylum Arthropoda; class Insecta; order Orthoptera; family Acrididae; genus Locusta; species Locusta migratoria. The sequence goes on along the minus strand of CM048751.1, from coordinate 99,657,977 downwards.
GTCTAATTCCGTTACTCAGCGTGTGTACAAGGTTCTTAGCATATCGTGGAAAAAGTTAGGTAATTTGTAAACTATCGGAAATCAATCTTAAAATCTTAAAAATAAACCGACGGAAATACAAAATGTGTAGTCCGTCTCAGAGATTACCAATGCAGCCAACATTTGTTGCAGAAACAAGGCATGTGGCGTACATGAAATGTTTACATTTTCATACCAATAGCTCAAGTGGAAATGAGGTACTAGGAGTCGATCCAATTGTAAAGAGACTAGAATTAGCAATAAGTAATTTTGGTACACATTAGCAGTAGAGAGCTGCACAGCGAGCGTACAGCAAGAACTCTCTGTGGAGAGATTAGGTCACACGGAAAGTAAACAGCCGTACGTGCCAGCCGAGTTAGCAACTAGAGAATTGTTGAAAGAGCGTGTGGAAAGTTGCCAAGCACAGGCACACCCATTGCAATATTTGCTTCAGACTGGAGCTATGGGTTTGTGTGTGACACTTCCATCACGCGGGAAAATCGACCGCAGTGCAGTTGACATTAAGCATAACGCGTTACAAGCGCGGCAGGATGCAGTATAAATAGTGTAAGCGATAGGACATAACTGTACAGTGCTAGTTTTTTTTATTTTTTTTTATGTTTTTATTTTTATTTTTAATCGGACTAAACTGCGTGGTCATCAGTCCGTAGCTTACAAACTACTTAAACCTAAGTTAACTAACCTAAGGACAAACACACAACCCATGCCCCAGGGAGGACTCGAACCTCCACGGCAAGCAACCGCGCGCTCCGCAGCGAGACGCTTTAGACCGCTCGGCTACTCCACCGCGGCTGTGCTAGTCTGGTCTTGTCTGAGTATGGCCAGGCAAGGATATGTGCAGCTTCAACACCGAGACAATCAACACCGCCAGTCGATAACAGGATGGAGGGAGGGCATCATCCGGGAGAGGGAGTTGATGGACGTTACCCTCTGAGAGGATGTGGAGAGTGTAAAAGAGAAGGGTGGGAAGGATGACAAGGCATCGGCGTGGCTGAGACCCAGGATGCAGCAAGTCTTTAGACACGTCTGGTTGGCGGGATTCTATTTTACGAGACACATCGTGAAGGTGGTAGTGTTCTATAACCTTCAGAAGGCGAGGAAAGGAAATCAAGTCGTAAAGGATCTGCGTGGGGGACGGGAGGCGTATATGGTAAGCAAGACGGAGGCTTGGCATTCTAGGATCTGGAGGGATTCGTAGTGGGCAGGGGGAGAGGAGACCCAGGAAGGATGGAAGCAGCAGAGGATAGGACACATGAGGGATCGGTAAGTGAAGAGGATGGCGGAGGGGTTAAGGTCCCACGGCCGGCCGGACAGGAACTGGAGGAGATTGAGGCAGGAGAGGGCGATGTCGGTGGTCGTCTGTGCTGCCTTATTATCGAGAATCCCCATTGCATTCATTGTCGTTGAACAACAGACGCAGTACTTTCAAGTTGTGTGGTAATTCTCTCGGCACTAACTTGCTAATTCAACCGTACGATGCACGTGTGCATCTCTGAGGCATAACGCAGTTTTGCTGCACTCGTTGATCCCACACTGAACACAATAGTTGCAAACATTCCCTATTAAGGGGTACTCACAGATAACGCTCAGGCAGCTTTATCACTACGCTCTCTGTTGACGGACGACAAAATTATTATTGGTGAATCTACTATTCTTGCATTGACATATGCCGTCATCGTACCAATTTCGCTGTGTTCATTCTACATATAATAATCATTTTTCCGGTAGTGCGTTTGTGGTATTCAGCTACTACTATTCCCAGAATAAACAGGTAATTGGTTGTTCAAATGTTCAAATGTTTGTTAAGCTTAAGGGAGTTAACTGTAGGGTCTTATGCAGTACCTTATACTAAAGACGACACAAACATCCATGCCCGAGGGGGGATTCGAACCCCCAACCGTAGCGGCCGTGCAGACTGTGACTAGTGCACCGCAGACCGCTCGGCCAATACGGCCGGCCATGTAATAGGTGATTTTGATTCAGTCGGAAAAGAGTAAGAATGGCCGTAGTACACTTCGTTTCACTTTTTAGGTGAGGATCAACAAAATATTTCATAGGATAGATCTCATCTTTTTGACCTAAGTAGTTGCTTTTCTGCAACGGAATCAGATAAATAAATACATTAGATCCCACATTTACACGTGCCTGACTTTAGCAACAGATACGAATATTGTAAGGGGACTTAGAACGTATTTTCTTTTTTTATTATTTATTTTACTTTCTCGGCATTTTATCTCATTAAATTTGCAATTTTACGATGGATATTCTCCACCGGTTGAAAGAGTGAAAATGTTTACATACACTACTTCAAAGGCCGAATAAAATAAGATTATCTCTTGTCCAGAAGAGGATGGGCACCAGGTTGAGGAAGTTGAAACAGGCTGAGAGACAAAATGATGAACTACAACAATGTTTTGAAATGAACATTAGAAATATTACTGAAGATTTCTTGAAAATTAAACACGCAGTATGAGCTACCTTCTTCCACAGACTGTCAGCTGATGAGAAACCAGAACGCAAACTTTGCCCTCCTGGACCTAATTCACGGTGCAATTACCGTAATGCCCAGTACTCAGACAGTTCATACTGACATAAACATTCCATCCCAGCATCAGTCATGGTAATCATAAAACCTGTTTACAGAGAACTGGCACCCTGAATTACTGACGACCTGTCTGCATGGTCACACTCAAATCCCGGATGATTTGTTTAATAATCTTACATCGACTCGCCTACCAAATTTATTTATCTATCTGTTTAAAATATACTAAATTGGGGATCAGTGATCCTGATGTTGCTTTTAATGATAGCAACACTGGTAAGGTGAAAGTGCTACAGCACACAGGAATTATTCGTGGAGCCAACTGCATCAGAGAACTTGAACGGATGGTCAAGGTCCGTATTGATAGAAGAGACTATGGAGCCGAGATGGCCATTAAGGAGTCCCGATAGAAGAAAAGAAGAAAAAACTTGGGAAAAGATCAAGAGAACGGTGTACAGCATGATGCAGGATGCTTCTGAGTGACTAAAAATAAAAATAAAAGCATATATCAAGTGAGTTACAGTCTTTTGAAACTTTAGAAGCCGTTCCTGAAAATTTACAATTTCTATTTTTCCCTAAGTCTCAGAGTTGAGATTTTCAGAGAGTGATAACATACATATTCTGAGTCTACTAACTAAAAGAACAGCAGACTTACCTACAATTAAACTTATTTAGATAATCTAAAACAGTAAACTAGCCATGTGTTATGTGTTATGGTCTTCAGTCCGGAGACTAGTTTGATGCAGCTCTCCACCCTACTCTATCCTGAGCAAACCTTTTCATCTCCTCATAAGAACGGCAACCCAAATCCACTTGAATCTGCTTACTATACGCGTCTCTTGGTCTCCCTCTACGATTTTTACCCCACACACTTCCCTCCAATGCTAAATTTACGATTCCTCGATGTCTAAGAATGTGTCCTACCAAGCGATCCCTTCTTTTGGTCAGTGTATGCCAAAAATTCCTTTTCTCACCAATTCTGTTCAGTACCTCTTCATTAGTTAAGCGATCTACCCACCTAATCTTCAGCATTCTTCTGTAGCTCCACATTTCAAAAGCCTCTATTGTCTTCCTGTCCGCACTGCTTATCTTCCATGTTTCACTCCCGTACAAGGCAACACTCCACACAAATGCCTTCAGAAAAGACTTCCTTACACTTAAATTAATATTAGATGTTAGCAAATTTCTCTTTTTCGAAAATGCTTTTCTTCCCATTGCCATTCTGCATTTCATATTCTCTCTACTCCGACCATCGCATGCTATTTTACTACCCAAGTAACAAAACTCATCTACCACCTTCATTGTTTCGTTACCCGATCTAATTTCTTCAGCATCGCCTGATTTTCTAAGACCGCATTCCATTATTTTTGTTTTGCTTTTGTTAATGTTCATTTTATACACTGTCTTCAACACACCGTCCATTCCATTCAACTGCTCTTCCAGGTCCTTTGCTGTCTCTGACAGAATTACAATGTCATAAGCAAAACGCAATATTTTTATTTCTTCCCCCCTGAACTTTAATCCCTATTCAAAATTTTTCCTTGCTTTCCTTCACCGCCTGCTCGATGTACAAATTGAATAACATTGCCGGCCGCGGAGGCCGAGGGGACTGAGGCGCTCCAGTGACGGTCTGCACGGCCACTACGGTCAGGGGTTCGCATCCCCCCTTGGGCATGGATATTTGTGCCGTCCTTAGTTGTAAGTAGTTCATAAGTAGTTTGTACGTTTAGGAACTGATGACCCCGTAGTTAAGTCCCATAGACTCTACAAACATTTGAACATTTGAATAACATTGGAGAAAGGCTACAACCCTGTCTCACTCCCTTCCCAACTGATGCTTCCCTTTCATGCCCTTCGAGTATATTAACTGCGGTCTGGCTTTTGTACAAGTTGGAAATAACTCTCCTTTCCCTGTATTTTACCCCTGCTGACTTCAGAATTTGAAAGAGTGTATTCCAGTCAACATTGTCAAACGCTTTCTCCAAATCTAATAAAACCTAAAAATGTTGGTTTGCCTTTCCTTAATCTTCTAAGATAAGACGTAAAGTGAGTATTGCCTCCCGGGTTCCTACGTTCCTCCTGAACCCAAACTGATCATCCCCGAGGTCAGCTTCTACCAGCTTTTCAATTCTCCTGTAGATAATTCGTGTTAAAATTTTGCAACCATGACTTATCAAACTGATGGTTCTATAATTTTCACACCTGTCTGCACCTGATTTTTTTTAAATGGGGGTTATTACATTTGTCTTAAAGTTTGAGGGTATTTCGCCTGTCTCATACATCCTACACACCAGTTCAAATAGCTTTTATTAGTTCAAATAGTTTTGTTATGGCTGGCTCTCCCAGAGACTTTAGTAGCTGGGGCCTTGTTCCGACCTAGGTCTTTCAGGGCTCTGTCAAATTCATCTCTCAGTATAGTACCTCCTATTTCATCTGAATCTACTTCCTCTTCCTTTCTTAGGACATCGTCTCTAAGTTCATTTCCTTTGTAGAGTTGCTCTATGTACTCTTTCCACCTTTCAGCTTTCCCTTCTTTGCTGAGAATTGGTATCCCATCTGAGTTCTTGATATTCGTAGAGTTGCTTTTCTTGTCCCCAAATGTCTCTTTTATTTTACTGTAGGCGGTATCTACTTTTCCCCTTCTTATACATTCTTCTACAGATTTGCATTTGGCTCTAGCCACTACTGTTTAGCCATTTTGCACTTCCTGTCGATCTCATTTCTTAGTCGTCTGTACTCCTATTTTCCTGTTTCATTTACTGCATTTTTATATTTTCTCCTTTCATCAATTAAATTTAGTATTTCCTGTGATATCCAAAGATTTTTTGTAGGTCTTGCCTCTCTAACTATTTTGTCCTCTGCTGCCTTCACTATTTCATCTCTCAATGCTACCCATTCCTCTTCTACTGTTTTATTTCCTCCTGTTTCTGTCAATTGTTGCCTAAATCTCCCTGTGAAATTCTCCAGAACTTCACGTTCCTTCAATTTATCTAGGTCTCATCTCCTTATTTTCCTAACTTTCTGCAGTTTTTTCAGTTTCAGCCTACAGTTCATGACTAACACGTTATGGTCAGAGTCTATATCTGCCCCCTGGTTCCAGAATCTATGATTTACCATTATAAAATCTATCTGATACCTTCCGGTGTCTCCTGGTCTCTTCCAAGTATTCTTAAACCACGTTTTTGTTACAATTAAATCATGTTCGCTGCAAAATTCTACCAGGCGGCTTCCTCTTTCATTCCTTTTGCCCAGTCCATATTCGCTTACTATTTTTCTTCTCTTCCTTTTCGTACTACCGAATTCCAGTCTCCCATCACAATTAAGTTTTTCTCTCCCTTAACTGTCTGAATAATTTCCTTTAGCTCCTCATATATTTCTTCTATCTCCTCATCATCGGCAGAGCTAGTTGGCATATAAACCTGTACTGCTGTTGTCGGTGTTGGCTTCGTATCTATCTTGACAATGAAAATGCGATCACTGTGCTGCTCATAGTAGTTAACCCGTATTCCTATTTTCTTATTCATTATCAGTCCTACTCCTGCGATACCCCCAACTGATTTTGTACTTCTAATCCTGTACTCACCTGACCAGAAATCCTGTTCATCCTGCCACCGAACTTCACTAATCCCCACTATATCTAACTTCAACCTATCCATTTCCCGTTTTAAATTTTCTAATTTTCCTACCCGATTAAGGGAACTAATATTCCACGCTCCAATCGGCAGAATGCCAGTATTGTCTTTCCTGATGACAACATCCTCCTGAGTAGTCCCCGCCCGGAGATCCGAATGGGGGACTATTTTACCTCCGGAATATTTTACCCGAGAGGATGCCATCACCATATTCCCATACAGTAGTAGAGCTGCATGTCTTCGGGAAAAGTAACGGCTGTAGTTTCCCCTTGCTTTCAGCTGTCCGCAGTAGCTGTGTGGCAAAGCGACATTAGCTGATGTTACAAGGCCAGCTCAGTCAATCATCCAGACTGTTGCCCCTGTAACTACTGAAAAGGCTGCTGCCCCTCTTCAGGAACCACGTTTGTCTGGTCTCTCCACAGATACCCCTCCGCTGTGGTTGCACCTACGGTACGGCTATCTGCATCGTTGACGCACGCAAGCCACCCCACCTCGGCAATGTCTGTGGTTCATGGGGGTGGAAAATTTAGCCATACAATTAAAAATTGTATTTCCGAAACCAGTGGTGGAAATGCAATTATTGTAGTTTCATGTCAATGGTTACAGTGGTTCCTGAAATAGAGGGAAGTCAAGTCACTAAACTTAACTTTGTAGGGATGGGCAGTTCCAAATCCCCGTACTTGTCAACAAGTTCCCAGTCAACTAGCTACTACTGATGGATCTAATATTTCTACTTCCACTATAACAATTTCCTTCATAAACTTTGAACTCAGCTAGGAGAAAGATTAAGAATCTTCAGGTTTCAATAATACGTATTCAACATACACTCCTAGCCATTAAAATTGCTACACCACGAAGATGACGTGCTACAGACGTGAAATTTAACCGACAGGAAGAAGATGCTGCGGTACGCAAATGATTAGCTTTTACAGCATTCACACAACGTTAGCGCCGTTGACGACACCTACAATATTCTGACATGAAAATTTCCAACCGATTTCTTATAGACAGGCAGCAGTTGACCGGCGTTGCCTCGTGCAAGGAGGAGAAATGCGTATCATCACGTTTCCGACTTTGATGATGGTCGGATTGTAGCCTATCGCTATTGCTGTTTATCGTATAGCGACATTACTGCTCTCGTTGGTCGCGATCAAATGACTCTTAGCAGAATAAGGAATCTGTGGGTTCAGGAAGGCCATACGGCACGCCATGCTGGATCCTAATGGCCTCGTATCACTAGCAGTCGAGATGTCAGGTAACTTATCCGCATGGCTGTAGCGGATCGTGTAGCCACGTCTCATTCCCTGAGTCCACATTTGGGGACATTTGCAAGAAAATAATCACCTGCACAAACATTTCGACGACGTTTGCAGCAGCATGGACTATCAGCTCGGAGACCATGTCTGCGGTTACCCTTCACGCTGCATCACAGACAGGAGCGCCTGCGATGGTGTACGCAACGACGAACCTGGATCCACGGATGGGAAAAACGAATTTTTTTCGGATGAATCCAGATTCTGTTTACAGCATCATAATGGTCGCATCCGTGTTTGCCAACACTATGGTGAACGTACATTGGAAGCGTGTATTCACCATCGCCATACTAGCGTATCACCCCATGTGAGTGTATCGGATACCATTGGTTACATGTCTCGGTCACCTCTTGTTCGCATCGACGGCACTTTGAACAGAGGCCGTTACATTTCAGATGTGTTACGACCCGTGGCTCTACCCCTCATTCGATTCTTGCGAAACTCTACATTTCAGCAGGATAATGCACGACCGCATGTTGCAGGTCCAGTAAGAGACTTTCTGGATACGTAAAATGTTCGACTGCTGCCCTGGCCAGCACATTCTCCAGATCTCTCACCAATTGAAAACGTCTGCTCAATTCGCAAGTCACAATACGCTAGTCACTACTCTTGATGAACTGTGGTATCGTGTTGAAGCTGTATGGGTATCTGTACCTGTACACTCAATGTTGACTCAATGCACAGGCGTATCAAGGCCGTTATTAGGACCAGAGTTGGTTGTTCTGGGTACTGATTTTCTGCCACGGTGGAGTAGCCGAGCGGTCTAATGCGCCTCGCTGCGAAGCGCGCGGTTGCTCGCCATGGAGGTTCGAGTCCTCTTCGGGGCATGGGTGTGTGTGTTTGTCCTTAGGTTAGTTTACCTAGGTTTAAGTAGTTCGTAAGCTACGGACTGATGACCACGCAGTTTGGTCCGATAGATTTACAAACATTTACTTTTTACTGATTTTCTCAGGATCTATGTACCTAATTGCGTGAAAATGTAATCACATGTCAGTAGTAATATAATATATTTGTCCAATGAACACCCGTGTATCATCTGCATTTCTTCTTGGTGTGGTGATTTTAATGGCCAGTAGTGTAGATAGCTAAAAATTGATTATTTCTCCTGGCTAAGACAGCTCTAAAATATTGTTGATCTGCAAACATGATCATAGAGCACGTAAAGGCGAATATTGCTTCACCTTTTGTTTTTTTGTGCATTAAAATACATATCCACGTTTTGTAATTTGTAGTTGGCGAAAAGTGTTAGTTTGATCAGATGACACTGGAGTGATTCTCTGCAGGGTGGTGCTCGCCATGGAAGGCCGTGAACGGCTATGCACCTCACCGTGACTGCTGAAGCACACGGGTTCATATTTCTCAGGTTCCGCTTCACTTTGTGAACTACATTCACCAAAATTACTAACGTTGTTACTACTAGAATATTCACTAACAGTTGTGTCTCTTTTCTATAACTGATGTTAGTAAGAATATGTAACGTGTTAAGTATTCACGGTTACCTACTCAGATATTATTTTTCGTACTCGTCCAGGCCGACGTGACAATTTACAAATATGTGGCAACCGTCTCTAAGCGGAGAGATCGTTATAGAACCTCTGTTATGAGTGTTGGATTAACGCTGCATCGGGAGAGCATCGCGAGCACTGGAAAAATTGTCAACTAGTTAACGCTTTATTGCTGAAGCACATGGAGTTCCAATTAGCCTTAGGTATATCGTCAGCGAATGATAGAGGATACACCACAATGTAAGAGATGTCGGTGAACTATAACGAACCAGCACTTCGCGTCCAACGTGCCGGCCTTTGATTTTGGTTCCCATGATGCTTATCTGTGTTGCGAAAAACAACGTAATGTGTGACGGTAATTAGTTTAATTTTCCCCGTGGAGAATGTAACTATGGGGAAAACTGTAAGATGAACATAACTGGCATTTGTGTTTGATCGAAATATATTACCGTAATTGTTGTTATATTTCATGACTATTCTACAAATAAGTTATCGTAAATATCCTAATTGTTTTACTTTATTGTGATAATGCAGTGTATCTAAAGGCGATGAAGTTGACCTTTTATTGATTGATATTAGCCAATGTTACGGCTTCGAATACTTTTATGCAAAAATCAAATGTTTGTATAGTCTATGGGACTAAACTACGGGGGCATCAGTCCCTAAACTTACAAACTACTTACGAACTAGGGCGGCACATGCCCGAGGGGGGATTCGAACCCCCTACCGTAGTGGCCGTGCAGACCGTGACTGGAGCGCCTCAGTCTCCTCGGCCATCGCGGCCGGCTACTCTTATGCCCTTCTGAATGATCTTTGGACTCAACCTATACGACGGGCAGCTGTTCCAGTGAAGAATGTCTTTCTAAATTGTAAGAGACCTACCCCCCAAAACTTCATTTCGGCCAAAGACAAAGTTGTCGGCTACATCTTGATGTGATAGGTTGTTACGCAATACATATTTTGGAAGGCTAGTTTGCATTACAGCATGGATTCTTAAAGCGTCTGAAGAAGAGAGTAGTGAATTCTCGAAACCAGTTAGTAAAATACAAAAATAACGGCTGAAGGATTTTCATTTGTAACGAAGAAAAAAGGGGTAAACCTTTATGTTAACTGATTTCAGTTCATTCATGACAGAATATTTGATTTATTCTGAATCAAACGTAGAAGACAAATACAAGATGAATCGCTTTTTGGCACTTCAGCTGTCGTCAGGTAACCGAGATATCTACATGAACATAGATACTCTGCAAATCACATTTATGTGCCTGGCACTTTCATAACTTTACTGTACCGTTCCATTCTCGAATAGCGCGCGGGAAGAAAGAACACCTAAATCGTTCCGTTTTCGATCTGATTTCTCTTATTTTATTGGGATGGTCATCTCTCCCTAAGTAGGTGGGTGCTAGCAAAATATTTTCACATTCAGAAGTAAAAGTCGGTGATTGAAACTTCGCAAACAGATCACGCCGCAATGAATAAAGTCTATCTTTTAATGATTAACACCCCAATTCGTGCAACATTTCCGTGACGCTTTCCCCCCCGTAACGTGATAAAACAAAAGGAGCTGCCCTTCGCCGGCCACGGTGGCCGAGGGGACTAAGGCGCTCTAGTCACGGTCTGCACGGCCACTACGGTTGAGGGGTCGAGTCCCCCCTCGGGCATGGATATTTGTGCCGTCCTAGTTCGTAAGTAGTTCATTAGTAGTTTGTAAGTTTAGGGACTGATGACCCTGTAGTTATGTCCCATAGACTATACAAACATTTATTTAGCTGCCCTTCTCTGAACCTTCTCAATGTCTTCCGTCAGTCCCACCTGGTGAGGATCCCACTAGGTACAACAGTACTCAAGGAGAGGACGCACAAGTGTGATGTAGGCAGTCTCTTTGGTGGAGCTGGTGCATCTTCGAAGCGTTCTGCCAATGAAACGTAACCTTTTGTTCGCCTTCCCCACAATATTTTCTGTGTGTTCTCTCCAGTCAAAGTTGTTCGTAATTGTAACTCCTAGGTATTTGGTAGAATTTACGACCTTTAGGTTTGACTGATTTAACGCGTAATTGAAGTTCGGCGGATTTCTTTTAGTGGTCATGTGTATTACTTCACACTTTTCTTTATTTAGTGTCAATCTTGTGGATGTGAAAGTTTAAGGTTCATAGATCTGAAACGCAGGTGTACAGAGAACCTCAGTTCATTTCCGTGTTATAGGGTTGGAACTAAACCGAAGCGATTTTCTTATTGAATTTACAGCGTAAAAATTAACGAACAATTAGAGTGAAGGAACAGTACAGGAAAGGAGATCCTACATTTGCATACGAAATCCACTGTTTGAATGTAAAACATGTAGTCCTGCACCATATCCGCATAGTGAGGAAGATGAACTTCCTTGAAATTATGAAATTAACGTATGTCCACTTTCCCAAACCTAGTACGGAATTATCTGGCATTATTTACGTACCCACCAACTGCTTTATCGTCTCATAAATTGATCCAGACCATGTAAACGACCTTCCACTATCCACTTTCCTCATTTTTCTACTTCAGTTTCATAGCCTGGTAAAGAAAACGACTTACAGAATTTTTATAGTCTACTTATAAAACATAATTTTTGTAATCGCATCTGTTTGGCTACATTAATGGCAATTGCAATTTCATATTTTCTTTATAAAATTGGAGACTCAAACCAGAAGCTACTGTTTATTTTAATCAGTTTAAATTTTTTATCTATACCATCAAAGCTATTTCTTGCGGGTTAATCTTACTTTTATATGTTAAAAACATATTACCTTTTCTAAAGATGGTAATTTTTTCAGTCAATATGTATGAAACTCGCCACAAAAGTTTATTGTTTCAATTTATATTTCATCTTAGGTCAAGTGTTATAATTTTTGACATTTAATATGTTACATAACTATCAATATTCAGTAATTTTCGCACTGGAATTTCAGTGGAATAGTTCCCTTCTAACCTTTAAGGTGAATTGAGATACTCTGTATCTTACGATGGCGCTACATCTCAGAACCGGTTTTTCAAATGATAAATGTCGTAGTATATTACACCATTTTCTTAGGTGATTTTTAGTTTTGGGGATCCCGCTAGTTATGATATAGAACTGTGATCTTGAGCCACCAAAAACGAACGAAATGCAAACAAACGTCACAGATTTGAGAGGAGGATGGTGTTCTCCCACAGTGGGTGTCTCGGTTTCTCAAGGCGCCATCAATTGAAGCAAGTCGTGTCTGAGATGCTGATGCAACCAATTTGTATTCAGGAGTGGATCACCGGGCGGGTAGGTGCTTAATGTCTATCCGTCTAATCACGTTAATGTCAGCGCGTTACTAGGGCCACTCCAGGCGTAATTACGCCAGGGATGCCAACAGCTCAGCTGTTAATCTTGGGGGGTGCAATGAGGGCAACACGGCTCAAAATAAGCTGTTCTCTCTACAGCCAAAAGGCGAGGATGGTAGTAGCGTTGCGGGAGGGAAGAAAGGAATACACACACAGTGAAAAGGAATTGCTTTTATTTTCTTTAATTAGTTCCATCGCAGAAAATAAATATGCAGACAAACTACTTCGAAAAAGATTATTTCGTACTTATCACCTCGTTTACTACGAGTGTAACGCTGTGCAGAGGATGAGCCAACTGGGACACAACTGAAGATATTCAGAGAGTTAAATATTTTTGTAATTCCCAGATCATAAGTTCCTATACTAATCTGCCAATATTTTTCTCCTTCTTATACCGTGAAGTAATAACTAGAGTTATTTAAACTATCAAGGACCTTTCTTGTAGACCAATCGAGACTGGAAGAGGCTGCGGGATAAATGTCTATGGTGCACAAAGTACCCACTGTCACACATCAAAAGGTATGTTACAGTGTATAGATGAAAACATAAATTCACACGAAAATATGGTCGTTAATTTTTAAAACCTAAGTGAGGTTCGCAGTCAGTGCAGTACTTTAAATAAATACTGGAGTATTTTAAGCCAACTACGAATTGAATAAACTATAGGGATTGTAATGAGCGCCGTGTTCAACGTCTACACATCACTTAGAGCGAGAGTGTCCAAAATAATCATTAATTAATGTAATATGACCGATATATGTTAATAGTCCCCTCTGATAATAGCCTTCATAAAAGCAGCACTAAGCATTACCACGTCGGCAATCAGTTAGTAAGATTTTGTCAGTACGAGATGTAGCGATAGGTGACACATTACCTTGAAAACCGCGGAACAGTAAATTGAAAGGCATTATTTCGTTTTGTACCTATGAGAGAAGAAAGTCTCTCTGCAATCGTTCTCTGAAAGAAATTTAGTTTTCACATTTATTGTAAAATATTTCGCGTAAAATATGTTTATTTACGCAAGGATAATATATTTTTTCGGGTTTTTGGTTACTGATCGTAGCTGAAACATTTTTGAGATGTAGTAATGCTGACGCTAACGCCTGCAAGTAATGAATACTTTTATTTTCCAAATATGTTTAATTTTCAGTTCATGCCGCAACACTGGTACCGTGGTAAACATGTATCTAAAATTAAACGTCGGACGACAGTAAAACCAGAAGAGGAATATATTAGTGCAAGACGTTGGATACAGGGTTCGAGCAAAGTGAGGAATGATGAACATGAAATAGACAATGCACTAATGACACATTAGTAGGCATACTTTAGGAGTCACCGTGTGAGGTGGTGCAGTGGTAACTCAATGGTCTTGCATTCTAGAGGACGGTGGTTCAAATCCACCTCCAACCATCCGATTTAGGTTTTCCGTCATGTCGCTAAATCACTCCAAGAATATTCCGGGATGGTTTCTTTCAAAGGGCACAGCCGATTTCCTTGCCCATCGGGAGTCAAATCGAAGGGGAACGTTTTACACGAGAACAGACAATCTAATGAGTATGACTGAAATGTGATTTAAAAAGGAAACTATAAATCACAGCAAAGATAAATGAAATGTTTAATCATCAAAGTTGTTCCAAAGTGATGCAAATTAACGTCTACGTATCAACGCTTATGTCTCATTCGACAGATAAAATTAATAGATCGTACTCATTGACGAAAATGTGTTTCCTTTAACAAGAAAAGCCTTCGTATTTTGATACTGTCAACACAATCTTATGACTGCGAATAGCAACTGTTATATGTCCCAGTACAAATGTAACCAGTGCATTGGGATGATAGGTCATAGGGGTCAACAATGAACTACGGAAGCCATAAGAAGTTTGGTAATTTTAGCACGAACATTTTTTATATCTAACGCAATAAATATGAAATAGTTAAGCTGTGCATTGCAGTGCACAGTACTAATATAATATAAAATACTACTGTGCCAAAATATGAATTTCCAGAGTACAGATCTCAAGTTATCTTGATCACAGAGACAACAGGTAAAGTTGTTTCGATAGACCTTGCCCTAGTCATCATTTCTACTTGTTTCAGAAGAATAGGCATATTGTAAATATTCTACAGTAAGGGTCACAACTGAAAGATTACATCCTTCCTCGAGCGCAGCCAAGCTAAATCTTATGGTTTTGAATGAGCTTTACATTACGAAATACCAGGATTTTCCTGGGTACAAAAAAGTACAAATTTTGTGGATGGCCATTTACACTCTTTATACTCACTGCAAATGTCGTAACCATTATCGTGTGTTGTTAAGATGATGTTCTCTAGCTAGTTTTTAGATACCTTTGCACGTTACACAGATACGGAGTTTTAAGTTTCCCGTACTTATGCATATAATCATAAAATATTTTTTTTTTTCTATTTTCGCACCGGAAACTAAAAATATGTAAATAACTAACAATAGCTAATGGCTCAAATTATATACGCATATTCTTTATAGATTCACCATAAAAACCAGTTTTACGTCTTCCACAATCTGTATTCGTTATCGATATACACCTGAAAACCTTTTATGTCCGGGTACAAAAACTGACAGGTATGCCGTGAGAATGAAAGCGTTCAATGAAACTTATCGTTCGACTGGAAGAAATATACTTGGCGAAGAAATTTTACTTCTGCACAAATTACAGTTTCATATCTTCTCTCGGTGATAGGGTGATTTTATTTCAGTTATTCGTCACTGTCTAGCAACAAATGAAGTAGAAGGGGCCGGTCGCGGTGGCCGAGGGGACTGGGGCGCTTCAGTCACGGTCTGCACGGCCACTACGGTCGGGGGTTCGAGTCCCCCCTCGGGCATGGATATTTGTGCCGTCCTTATTCTTAGCTAGTTCATAAGTAATTTGTAAGCTTAGGGACTGATGACCCCGTAGTTAAGTCCCATAAGTGCTACAAACATTTGAACATTTGAAGTAAAAGGGTAGAACTTATTTGAAAATGTTTCCAGTGCTGAAAACACATTGCGTATTGTTTACTTTAGGTCATACTTGCAGGATCTGAGGAGATATAAAATATCATTTAATAGTTAAGCCCAGAGGTATCTCATTACGTTGTCGAAATGTTGCTTCCATATCTGACGAATAACCCCGTGGTATGGTCACTTTCGTCCAAGTTGCCGTATAGACCCTCAGAAATTAGCTTTCGTCAATCGTTACATTTGTCCAGCAATATAGCTTACAGAAATTGTCAAATGTTAGTAATCTGTATAATCTGTCTTACACAAGCAGCACACACTGATATAGGAAGTAAATAAGGAAAACTGGAGTACCAGCTAGCTTGGCAAACGAACATAAACGCAGTTTTTTGCGCTGAAAGAGAATTTCAGAGATGCTGGATCTGATGGCAGCAATGGGAGCAAGAGAAAAGAAGACAGTGAGAAGGGGAAAGAAGATGACTAGACATAAAACATAAGCTTTGGCGATCCCTTATACCCAAGTGTGTTAAGAATTCCTATTCTTTGATTTAAAAGCCCGAGATAACCACTGAGAAGGCAATCTGTAGAGAGGAGGCAATAGCAAACACAGAGACAATGACAATGTGAGAGAAAAAGAATGGGAAAATAGCAGACAGACAATAAGTGCGTCTGAAAATAAGACAGTCGTATGGAAAACCAGAAAAATGGGTTGAAGCAAAGACAGTGGTGTCAAAGCTACGTATCTCCGAAAGTATTTTAGTTTTTGAAACGGGGATTGAGGATAACATAAATAATGACGTATTTGAGGAATACATAATGCCATGTTGCAAAATAAATAAGATTTAGGGGTTTACGTTAATTTTAGTAAACAAACTGGGTCAGTTAGACCCATTCACAATAGGAAGGTTAAGTGAGTTACAGTCTTTTGAAACTTTAGAAGCCGTTCCTGAAAAATTACATTTCCTGTTACATTTTTCCATAAACCTCAGAAACCACTTTGAGTAGTGTGTTTAAATGTTCAGCGAGTAATAACATACATATCCTGAGGCTACTAAACTAAAAGAAAAACATAATGTTATGTATGATAAAAATTATTTAGGAAAACGTACAAAAAATACACAAAAATTCCTAAATGCAATTGTTGTAGTTCAGTAGACCCAGAACATAGAGTCCTATAAAAGTTTCAAACCAAGTCCTAAACATCTCCCCTTAAAACAGCGCAAATATGTTCACAAAAAAATTTGCGAAGAAGGCTGAATGAGGATTGAGGTAGCAGAATCCCCACGTTTCTTTAAGCTAGTTTATATAGCCTTTTTTTTTATCAAAGCAAGTTTTCATCCAGGACAGTTGATTAAAACTATTGTCTACTATTTTACATTCGTCATAGCCTGCAGCATTTCTTGATATGCTGATAAAAATACGTCACACCTATATTTCCTAATAACACAATACGGTTGCAGAGAGTGGGAAAATATTCATGGAGACAAAATAAGTTTGTAGCTGTGCAATAGAAATCTGAATCAGTCTTCAAAGCGTAGCTGCGTTATGATATTAAGTTCAGTAATAAATGACACATGGGTTCAATGATAAAGAGCCAGGTTACTACAAAGAACTCAATCCTAGCAGTTTAATGCGTCTTTCACTTCAGACAGTGTGCATTTCTGTTGGAGTGAGGCGCGGTGGCATATCACTTACAGCAGGACCAAGCCTTGTACAGCACTGATATTCGTCGACTGTTTTACTTAGCTACTACAACGCTGCATGCCCTGAAAAACACTCACTAGAAAGTAACATACTTCGAAATGACTTTGAGAAAAAAATAAAAAATAAAAATAAAAATAAAAAGAACGTAGCAATTGATATGACGTTCTGATAGCTATGCAACTTATTATCCGATGTAACATGTATGCAATCCAAAATATTTGATTGCTGCATACAGTTGGGTATCTTCGTTCGGTAAAGGCTTGATTTTAATTTCTTTTTTATTTTTATTTATAGTTTCTAAGTTGCATGTTATTATGTTAACTTGATTCAACATATTTTAAAGAGTTTCCAAATGTAACAACATAATGCGTAGACTTTACACTTATTTGATTTTAGCTTATACATAGCAGAATATAAAATTCTGAGGAGACAAAGATATTTTACTGATAAGAGGACAATAATATTACATTCTCCGATGGCTGAACCGTCGCGGAGTGCCCACGTCTGTCTATATCGAAAAATTTATTATACCATTTAAAGAGTACTATTTTATTGAGACTACATACTATCTGATATCCAGAAGGAAGGGAAGATTAGGGTTTAACCCTCCGTCGGGCGCACCTCCAGATGAAACAAAATCAGGCGCACCCGGCCTGAGAGGCCACCCACATATTTTGTGGACTAGCTCCGCCATGTTAAATCAAATTCAAAATGCGTGTTGGCTAGTCTTGAAGAGGATCTAAAGGAAGGAATTACAGCAAACGTATAGCATAATAATGGGTTTATTGAACACAATACACCTTAAACTAAAGTGACCAAAATTACCAATTTCCCACAAAGAGCATTAAAAATTGGTCGAACAGACATCCATAAAAGTAATGAAGTTATTTTTAAAGGACATTAGGCAGTCTATTCTGACATGGAATCATCTTTTCCCGCCACATTTGCAGCCAAAAACCGATGCTAAAACTCCCAAATCAACAGCTGAAACACAGGTATGGCACAGAACGTATACGTCGCTCAAGCAGATTGGTTGATGACAAGCTGAACATTGGTGATTCTTCATCCTCCTAACGCTTGTTTCAGCCACGCATGGTCGACGTTTTAGCCATTTGGGAGGTAATGTGGGAGAACTTTCCCGTTCATTGTGGGGTAAAAATTTTTTTCAGTCGAGTTTGCAGCCGAATCGACATTCCACATATATTCATAGCATACACAGGCTAAATTGTCCAGTTAGAAGTTGATGACACAAGGTTTTGCAATTTGTGGCGTCATTTGTAGCAATATCTTTTACACTGGGTGTTGTGTAATAATGATGTGACTCTTCACACTATGAATAGTAGAAGGTATCTACTTAGACTACTTCGTCGTCTTATCGTTTCCAAAATAAAAACTCCTCATATATTTTCTTCTCTTCTTCATATTCCCGAGCTGTTTCCTAAACTTCCTGTTCAGTTGCTGAGTCCTTCTTGCCTTCTCCTACCTCATACTGAGAGTGGGTGTCTCTCTCATCGACTAAATCTTCGAGTACGGCTGGATCTTCAGCAGTTTCGTCCTCGAGGAGGCGCATTATTTCCACAAGATCATTGGCTTAGAGGCATAATATACTTTTCTGGACATTTCAGCAGAAAATATGGATGTGATAACGTAGGAAAAGAAAGGAAAACTGAAATTAGAACTCGATCAGGCGCACCCAGTCTGAAGGGCCAGCGTCGTCAAAGTCTTCTTTTTTCCGAAGGTAACGGTGAAAATCACAGAGGACAGACTTATTTGGATTGAAACGAAATAATAAAATAAAAATATCTTGAAAAATCTCACCTTAAAAACTATAACGTAATCGGACGCAGGCGGCCTGTGAGGCCCAAGGAGTTCCCCGTGATCCGCGTGGAAATCGATGGCAGCCTGCGGATCGGCACTGTGTGAGGTTCCCAAGGTTACGCGAGTAAACGGAGAGGCGGGCCGCTGGGCCACCACTGTTAAGCACGGGAATCAAAAAAGTGTTTTGCTGGCCTGTGAGGCCGACTGCGCCCGACGGAGGGTTAACTTCCCATAGACAGCTTGGCCATTAAAGTTATAGCTTACGCTCATATTCTTCGGTAAGGACGAGGAGAGAAAACGGCCGTGCACTATCAAAGGAACCAGTCACGTATTTGGCTGGACTGATTTTGGGAAGTCACGGCAAACCTAGATATGGATGAATGGAGGTCGATTTGAACCATCGTCATCGCTAATAAGAGTTCAGAGAGCTACCGGTGTGGCCCCACGCTCGTGAGATAGGTAATAGACGAAATGATTAAGAAAAAGTCTGTCCACAAAAATATATTGAAAGAATATAGATAGATATATATGAAGAATATGTGTTTGAGGGGTCCAGTGGGAGCTATGGCACTCTGAGTTTTCTAAAGCGCTGTATTAAGGATTTATTTATACACTAAATGGGTCCCGTTTTTCATATTACCGTAGGTTATGCAAAAGGAATATCATTTTTAATGATGTCAAATGATTTCAGATTGGAACAGAATATTATTGGCAAAGGGGGAAAACCTATGGCAGAAGAAAAATAAATAGTAACAATAGATGGAGCTGTAAGCAAATCCCGGCTGGTTAGCTACTCATGCACACTAACACGTAGGAAAGTGTGCAAGTAGCTAACCAGCCGGGTAGCGGTGGTTGCTATTCTCCAGGCGTCAAGGCTCAGAAGTCGCTCTTCCATTTGTCTGGATTACGATTGCGTTTCTACCACCTCTTTCAACATTCTCTGAGACACAAGGATCCATGTTTCACGTACACGTAGAACAGGACTATCAACCAATCAGTAGTACAACAACTGACATACACAGAGGAATGACATAACACGTTTATTACAAGATAGAGACATAATGCAAATTGTTTTTAATAATTATAAAATAAGATGGATGTAAGAGCAACAGGCACGTGTTTTGAACAATATGTTCTGCCCTTAAAACTGATAAAACAATATGTAACACTTCTATGTTGGTACGTCTGCAACTAAAAAAGTGGACAACATCGGTAAGTGGCACAGCTCCTCCTCTCATTTAAAATGATTGCAAGGGTGCATTCAAGACCTTATAGCTTCTTCAAAAAGTGATTCTAATTAACAGTATAGACGAAAGATACCACGAGAATACTGAAAATGGACAAAGCTCCATATTTCATGTAATGTGGCTTAGCTTCATTTCTCAATAGACGCCTCAATTGTATGTCTGTGATATAACCGTTGAACCTGGTTGATTTCTGTCAGCAAGCTGCAAAATTTTAATGAAACAAATAAATTTAACAAATATTATTGAAGAACAACGAATATGGTTGAAAATCGACGTCTAAATACAAGCAAGTGATTCTCTGTTACAGACAAAATATGCAGAATTAGCTGACAATGGAAACGTCAATAATGCGATACGGAGGTAATTACTAAACATACTGTTATAAAATGTATGAAACGTCTAAAAAAGTTATGTTCTAATAACAGTACATAATCGCAGACATCTTGTGCCGCACAGTAGTGGCCAGGGGGTCTAAGGCGTTAAAGCCACGGATTGCGATCGAATGTTGGAGTTTCCAACAGGCTTGTGTGTATATGTGTGAGTGTGAAGTTCTCAGTATAAATTGGTTTTAGTAGTTTGTAAGAATATGGGCAGAAGATCTCAGCAAATTGGTCTGTCAACTTAACAAATGTTTGAACACTTTTTTGAGTAGACAACTGGAAACCGTCCATTGTATCAAAATCTGGTAGAAGAACTGTTCAGCTCCTGAATAACGCTGAGCAACATACTAGGGTTCTAGTATTATCATTTTTTCAGCACTCAATACATCAGTAAAACCCACCAACGATGTACTTTCTTAGTTCTGTTAACTCATCATTTATACTATTCTTTTATTGCTATAGCATATTCGTGCAATAAAAGGCGAAACTGAGTAGTGGTCGAAACTCGAACAGAATATATTTATTGAGTTGTGCTTGGGGACGGCTTTTGAGTATTGCATCAGGGTAGTTCCCAAACGAGTACATTATTTTCACATCAAATAAATTTGACTACGAGCACTAACTAGAAACAAAAAGTCGTTGTCCCACGTTTATTCAAATATATTTACAAATTACCATTATTCACAATAAAGAAGTACTAGTTTCCGGAATGAAATTTTCACTTTTCGGAGAAGGGTGCTTGGAAATCAAAATTCTTTGCAAATTATGACTACGAAACCAGAACATATTCCTTTCGTGGGAAAGTATCAATTTGAGGCTTCCCCACGGCAGTCACAGATTCTGAGTTCTTGTCCTGGCCCGGTACACAGTTTTACTCTGCTGGGAAATTTCTAAATTACAATTAGCCCATTATCAAACACTGAGTTTTGAGGATCGTCACCATGTTGATGTTTATATGACGCCTGCTATCAGACCTACGGTGCTGGTATGTTTACTGAGCTGGGAGCAGTAGTACACTTTACTGGGCTGTCATCGGGAAGCTTATGTCTCATCTGTAGACACGTCGCTGTTCCCCTCATGTACCAGAGACCTG
Organism: Locusta migratoria; assembly: GCA_026315105.1. Lineage (NCBI taxonomy): Eukaryota > Metazoa > Arthropoda > Insecta > Orthoptera > Acrididae > Locusta > Locusta migratoria. Next base: position 99,636,389 of record CM048751.1, on the reverse strand, counting down.
ACAGAAAGCATGAAATATCGAGTTGTCTGTCGTCGGCCAGACTATATGCTACGACCGATGTGTGTGTTCGACACCTATCCGCAATAGATACCGAGCTTAGCAGCATAACACTGACAAGGGGAACACCAAGTATGGTGACAACGGAATTTGATGGGTCGTAGATATGTTGAGAGGGAATTACTCCAGACCATCAAGCTGAAAGCATTTGTTCCAATGGGCCTTGATTTATAAGAAAATCAAAATCAAATTCGCAGCAAATTACCACGCGTAACGTGTCTACTTATACATGGGGGTTACCGCTCAGCGAGACAGCGTGGTGTTATCGTCAAGAAGCGAAGCTGCCATGCAGGCGACCTGGGTTCAAGTCCAACATGGGTCAATTACTTTTCACGCCTGTCCGATGATTGTATATAATTATGTATTTTTATAACCATTCTTATGTAAACGTTTGCAATAAATGGTCAGGATAAAAACATGTAACATTCGCTCAATATGTTATGTATTGCGCGACGATTATTTTATTCATTTTGTTTTTTCGAAGCACACTTTTAAGGCGATTGAAGCCTATTTCGAAATCAGTAAACAGTCTTATTAATAACTATAATTTTTGGGCAACATTTAATACCTATGTTTACAGTTCCTGACCGTGCTGTTTTTATCTCCTATGACGTGTGTACCCACGTGACGCGTCCCAGTGGTCTATTTCTTTATATCTTTCTCTTTGCTTAATTTTTTTGAAATATAAAACCTAGCAATTACAATTTTTAAAAATTGTTCTGCCGTTAGGTATCACAAAAAAATGTTCAAATGTTTGTTAAGGTTATGGGACTTAACTACGGGGTCATCAGTCCCTAAACTTACAAACTGCTTATCAACTACCTTATACTAAGGAAGGCACAAATATTCATGCCCGAGGGGGAATTCGAACTCCCGACCGTAGTGGGCGTGCAGACCGTGACAGGAGCGCCTCAGTCCCCTCGGCCACCGCGGTCGGCTAGGTACCACACCCGTGGCTCCTGCATGGGAGCCTAGCACCTTGAAGATTACACCACGCTGTCTTGCTGAGCGGTAGCCGCCATGTATAAGTAGACACGTTACGCGTGGTAATTTGCTGCGAATTTGATTTCGATTTTCTCAGAAATCAAGGCCCATTGGAACAAATCCTTTTAGCTTGATGGTCTGGAGGAATTCCCTCACAGTATACCTGCGACCCATCAAAATCCGTTGGTACCATACTTGGTGTTCCCCTTGTCAGACACCCACTAGAAAGTGTTTCTGTCTCCATAACAAGTCTTTATGTATAGACAATCAGTGTATTCCCAAGCGATCTCTTTAAATCCACCCGATATATGTTCCTGAGTGTGCGCATACTTTCGAATGGCTGGCTCGGATTCTTCTTAGCGTTACCGTCCACTGTCCTAGAGTTTTCGTTGAAAGAAGAAAGATCATACGCAGACAAGAAATGGTCAAGCCTCTCGCCGCCAGTTACAACACATCCTGCCTCCCGAACATTCGTCACCAGCACCGTTCCTCTAAAAGCTCCTTCCGCTTCCAGTGCGATAACATGTCCCTGCTACACAACACTACAGAAAAACATCCAACGCACTTTAACGCAAACGTCCTGGCAAATGGGGAGAGATTGCCAACGGGGGTGGGGATAGCGAGTCGGGGGGGGGGGGAGGGAGAGGTGGCTGGTGTGGTGTGGGGTGGTCTCCATTCAGTCTCTCTATGGCTGTGTGCCTCGTGCAGAGAAGACCAGTAACCAGGAAAGTGGGGTACATAACTCTTCTGTCCTCAAGACAAATATAATTGCTTATTTTCTAAATAATTATGGAGAAAATCAATCTGTTCAGTTATTAAAATCAATTTAAAACCAGTCTTGAGTGCATATGTTTTGTTTGGTGACCGGTTTCGATCTTGTTACCACGTCATCTTCACACTACTCATGAGCAGGTACCGCTGGAGGTACGAGATCAACTGCTGCTCATCGCCACTCCTACTGAGTCTGCTCATGGGTGGACTGAGGATGACCTAATAACAAGGTCTAAACCGGTCACCAAATAAAACACATGCATTTCGAAAAACTTACGGGTATGCTGCCAGGTACCAAAATCGACGACGGCCGATATTTCGCCTTGAAAATAGCAGGGTGGTCTCCTGCCGAAATATCGGCCGTCATCGATTTTGGTACCTGGCAGCATACCCGTAAGTTTTTCGAAGTTGTTATTCGCCAGGATAAATTAAGGAATCACAAAATATAAGCAATGTAGACATTTTAAATTGATTTCCATTGTTAATGCATCACTGTAGAAGTGGAATGGTATTCAAGCAAGATGGGATGACAATCCTTACTAGGGATGTTTATTTCGTGAACTAGTTTAGTTGAACTCTTTCGGGAAATTTTACTTTATCTTGGTAAACTGCCGTTCTTTTACTCCTTTTACAGAGAGCACTACTGAGTAGACCCTACCCCCAGGACCTAGATTTATGTATTTCAGAAATCCTAACTTATAACTGCATCAGATCGGAAGACCGAAATAGTTCACTTCCTTCAGCTAATGAACTGTTTTCGAACTTCGCGATCTAATTCGTATCGAAAGACACACATCGTTCAGTTCACTTTGATGAGTTGATGAAGCAGTTCCGAAATGCGCGAACGAAGTCGTATCGGCAGACCGACATAGTTCAGTTAATTCACTCACTTTAACTGATACACTAGCCGAACTTAGAGAACTATGTCACATCCGAAGGCCGAAACAGCTCTGATAGTTCACTTATGTATAAATGGCGTGAAAAGTATTGCTGTTAATAGAATTTTGCATCTAGAACTAAGAAAATTGGTGACATTAAAAAATATATATTTCAAAGATTTTGGAAATTCAGCCTGTAAAGAGCATCATCTTTGCTTCGTCTTAATTTGTTATGCTAATTATTGCTTTTCTGACCAGAGGAAGCGCCATCTGCCGGATATTTTTGGATTTTTTCCCCTCAAGTAAAACCCCAAGTCATTCCAAGCACGTGTGTCAATTTTTACCTCTCTATCTACATTATTCCGCGTTTTATTATGTTTTCAAATTTATACTGACTTTTAGATCACCCGGTATATCAGAGATATTAAACTGAAGGAGAGGCATTGGACTAAAATATGTGCCACGGCCATGTTACGAACCTAGGACCTCCTTAATATTAGGCAGGCGCTATAACCACTAAGCAGGTTTTAATATGAAGCAGGAGAAATATGACGTGTTGCAAAAGGAATGAGACTGAAAACACAATGTGGTGTGGAGAAATAATGACATGTGTTACAAAAGTAATGAGACTGAAAACACAATGTGGTGTTTTCCAGCCTGTGCTCGACCGATCTGTTTATCCGTCCCACTTCCTCAGTCCGAGTTACAGCTCCAGACAGCTAACATAGTAGTTTTAACAGCACGACGAGTGAAGTTGTGTTTTTGTTGTATGTTACAGAAATGGGGCATCGGAATTTAGAAGAACACTGTGCAATCAACTTTGCAATGTAGACATGGTTTATTTTAATTTTCCCCCCTTTGCGCAACAGATTTAAGCTAATCGATTTATTCGTGACCAGTAAGAGATTTATTTAGGCCCTACAATCACAACATTGTCAATTTTGGGTTAAATGCTTCTGCCTCGTCGTGATTTGACGTCGGCATATAAACGAGATTTCTCTGTAGAGTCGAGCCTCTACATTAGGCTTTTTACTGATATACAAAATGCATGTAATCGTGAGTAACGTAGTTCTAATATCAGAAAAGGCGTTGTCGTTTTAGACACAAATTATGAACATCAGCAAATTAAAATGAAACATTAAATAAGATATAACAGTGGTCAGAGTGACTATAGACATCAAACAGGGTGAAATGCTATCGTGACAGCAGTGCATTTTTCTATCATGAAATATACTTGACGGCACAAACATCCATGCCTGTGGGGGAAATATACTTGATATTATAGTAATTTGTTGAAATATATATTAAAGGAAAATAAGCTGGATTAATTATTTTACAAGACTTAATGCACGTTCAGGATGTGTTTTAGTCCTAAATATTATCGAGATGAGCCACTAGTATGGGGAATATTGTTTATCAAGAACATAAGTTTTCCGATGGCACCAATCATTTCTGGAAGGCCGAGAAAACGCTGGAAATAAACCTCGTTCAGGAAGACCTGTAATTTCGAAAACTGACGAAAACTTTGAAAGTTTCATGGCTCTTGTCATATTCGACGTTTAACAATAAGGATGATGTCTGAAGTGTTAAATTTAAATGCTTTCAAATTCAGAGACGATATGGAAAATGTTCAAGCCTTACTTGTTTCAGCGTGGCAACAAGGAAAGTTATTAATGACAACTTATATCGACTTGGAACGCTTGTTTGGCAGCTGATGTTTGTAAATCTATCGGGCCAAACTGCGTGGTCATCAGTCCGTAGCTTACAAACTACTTAAACCTAGGTAAACTAATCTAAGGACAAACACGCACACCCATGCCCCAGGGAGGACTCGAGCCTCCACGGCGAGGAACCGCGCGCTCAGCAGCGAGGCGCTTTAGACCGCTCGGCTACTCCACCGCGGCTTGGCAGCTGACACAGGTGCATTTTAACTGCAGTATTTTGTATTCAATTTCGTCTTCGTACTCAAATTTCGTCGATCAAAGTTCACAACCAAACCCTTCGTCAGCAAATTTACAAGTTTTTAGACTTAATGTAGGTAAATGTTCATATGTTTGTAAATCTATCGGAGTCACCAAGGTTGTCATTAGTCCGTACCTTAGAAACTACTTAATCTAAGGTAAACTAAGCTAACACAAACAGCCATGTCCGAGGAGGGACTCGAACCCCCGACGGCGAACGGCGGAGCGCATTGCAGCACGGCGCCCCAGTGCGCACGGCTAATCCGCTGCGGCTAGATAAATGTGTACTCGGCTCTATGAACAGTTCTTACAACACATTAACAACAGATACAAATACATGATCATGATTGAAACTTCCTGGCAGATTAAAATTGTGTGCCGGAACCGGGACTCGAACCTGGGACCTTTGCCTTTCGCGGGCAAGCGCTCTACCGACTGAGCTACCCCGACACGACTCACGATGCCGCCTCACAACTTTACTTCCGCCAGTACCTCGCCTCCTACTTTCCAAACTTCGCTTGCCCGCGAAAGGCAAAGGTCCCAGGTTCGAGTCCTGGTTCCGGCACACAATTTTAATCTGCCAGGAAGTTTCATATCAGCGCACACTCCGCTGCAGAGTGAAAGTTTCATTATGATCATGATTGTTCATCATAATAATTACTGTTCACTGTGTGTTTCGCAGCTCGCTTAGACCATGTACTAGCATTATAATCAACACATACATTTTCTCAGCTGCACATTCATTGTTATTGTAAACCTCAGATAACTGGAACTGTATTACTCGAAGGTTCGCGAGAGTTGTTTACCGCATTTTTTAGGAACTATACTACCAGGCTCACAATTCACAGCTTTGATGAAGTCTGACGCAACATGATGCACCTCTGTATTCAATAATCTGTATTTATTTAAAATGTGGGTCTGTAAATAGGTAAAATTCGCTGGTGGATGTGGCATACCAGCTATCAGCCAAACCCCAAATAACATGGCGACGGTAGTTCAATTTACCTCAAACATGGCGGACTTATCGGCAGTCTATGAAAATTAATCTGATTGTTTTAAATGTTTAAAACCACTATACTCTATTAGTAAGTTACTCAGCGTGTTGTCCCCACGAAAAAACTACAGTACAAAAATCGACCACAGAACATATATTCTTACAACTGAATTACTTGACAACTGCTATCTACCGTGATAGTGGGGCTGTTATAGTAACATGTCGAGTCTGCTTCACAGATCGTAGTGAGATTCTCGGTCGGAAGAATATATTCTCTTTCAGCTCCACTCCTTCAACATCGTCCGGTCGCCAGCGAGATCCAGCGTCGACAGATCAAGTCGACTCAAGGCTATTGGTAAAGTGACGCTCGCTATTTGCTAGGGTTGTTTTATATAGTTGCAGTAATCACCCATCAGTGTGTATATGCGTGCGTACGATCGATGTTTTACTTCTCTGTCCTATAACTAATTTCTTAGCGCCTCTGTCAATCTTCCTATTTTTTTCACGATAGGACATCGCCACATGTATTGCCAGATATTTCACTGTGTAGATTAGTGAAAAATATAGATTTATTTGTTTGCAAATCTATATTTCGACCACTGTGTGGTCATTATCAGTGCTAAAATAAATACAAAAGAACCATTTAGAATAACATACATGTCACATTATAAGTCAATTGTACAAGTTTCAGTTTAAGTCAATTTTAGTAGGCATATTAACTTTAAACTGTTGTTTATTAATGAGTGTCGTTTACTGTTTATATATTACTATATTTACTACCAACTATATATAAACAGTAAACGACACTCATTAATAAACAACAGTTTAAAGTTAATATGCCTACTAAAATTACACCAAATGCAAATATTTCTACTATAAACATACCTCATATAAATTTGTTATTTATATGAAACTTTAAAGATGGCGCCTTAGTAGCAAATTACTCATGCTGACGTCAACTGTAAGTATTGTAACAGCTTTGTCAGTACGAACGCAACCTCCAACATGGAGGTCGAGATGTTTTAATTACTTTAATTGTTTTTAAGGTATGTGTTTTTAACATTGACTTAAACTGAAACTTATACAATTGGCTTATAATGTGACGTATGTTATTCTAAACGGTTCTTTTGTATTTATTGTAGCATTGATAATGGCCACACAGTGGTCGAAATCTAGATTTGCAAACAAATAAATCTATATTTTTTACGACTGATTGCTGAAAGAATTACCACAAATCAAATACAGTAGTGGAGCACCAATTCCAACATGGAATCAAGCCTGTGTAGATTAAAACTTTACATGTAAACGTCACGGCTCCATTTATTTCATTCCTAGAAGATTTCGTACATTGATTTGTAAACTAAGTTGTTACAACTCAGACAATTTGCTGGGCACACATGTATTCGGCTGTGTTAACCGATATTACTGCATTTGATGTCCTTTTTTATAAATATTTGTTTTCTTTTGTAACCCATTGCTAGACTACACTTTTAACTGTGATTTCATTTACAAAATCCTTTACATTAATTGTTAACTATCCCCAGAATTCCTGTGTGTTTTTATGAATAAATGTTTGTTTATGTCATAAATTTACTTTCCTTTACAAATTCCTAACTCACTATTTTGGATGGGTAATTAGATAGATAGGTTTATTGTTTGGTGTACTCTGATCAATTATCTTGCCACCGTGGTTGTAGATTTAGGGTGTTGGATCTTTTTCCATTTTTTTAATAAAAAAAATCGCACTGACGTGTTTTATGGCTCACTTTAGCTTTGTAATTTTATACGTTTTTGCAAACATTTTGGACCAAAATAATAATCTAAATAATAAAAAGTTAATTAATAAGAGTGTTTGAAACCCCTATAGGAAAAAATAATTTAGGTAGTTGTGGGTTTTAAATCACTGACCTTTAGTGTCACAGTCGAACACATTACCTACTACGCTACAGCTAACAGTAAAGATTTGTGTTCATTAACTTTATAATATTGATGGACGTTGTTAACTGATACTAATATGGCATTTGTAGACACTAGATTATCATTTATCGTACGAAGTACGTCGTGTTTTTGTTATTTCTTCAGTGCGCCATTGCTTTGAAATGACAACGTGTAAGTTACAATAAGAAAATCATCAAATACGCAACACAAGATGGCGTATGCCACAGAGAGTTCTGGGCGAGGAATGTCACGTGACATCTACAAACGGCTGGTTTTCGTTAATTCAATGGAGAGTGACAAGACTCCGTTACTTTTGCAAATATCTCTCAAAGGGTACGAGATTTAAAAAGAAAAGAAAAAAAAGAAAGAATTTTCTGCTCTACAAATTCGTTTATTCAATTTTCGCGTCAGAGGAACAGTTAATATGCAATTAAAATTATATTACAAACTTTTTTTATTACTTTCATATTTCTTGTCCGAAATATTTCAAAAAGCTAGATTCTGGTCTCAGGTAGCAAACAATTGTGTCTGTAAAATTTGGTGCCGATCGGTTGAACTGTTCGTCTTAACAACAGGGAACACTTTACGGATAGACAGATATACATCGCAAAAGCGCCGTTATTTTTGCAAATATCTTTTAAACGCTACGAGGTATGAAAAAAAAACATAACAGAGCAAAGTTGTAGAGAATTTTCTCCTCTACAAATTCGGTTATTCAATTTTCGTGTGAGATGAATGGTTAAGCCGTTATTTTCATTTAAGTTTCGAGCTGTCAAAAGACGATCGCAAAGGCCCACTTTTAGTGTTACTACCGTAACCTAAAGTGGGCCAAAATATGGAGGCGACCCTTGATATTAACATTAATGAGAATTATATTTAAAATTAATTTGCACATCTGTGATTTTGCACATTTGCATACCAGTGGACCGTCTCTGACGAGTAAAAATATATCCACACGGTGGGGTTATCCCTCCCCTTTTCGACGCAACGTCATACAAACTGCTATTATGTCTCTTAGCGCGATATCATTCAAAACTGTAAGCTTATCACAATCCAGCACATAAAAGAAGACGCAATTTATTAAGTCAAAGGACAAGAAACGAGAAGCTTATTCATAGGTAAAGCAGATTTCAACAAAACCGGCTAAGAAATACGCCTCAAATCGTTTAATGAAAATTAGAACATCCCTAAAGAAAGTAGCAGCCTAAGTCTTTTGCAGGAGGAAACGCCGTGTAGCGCTTGCTCTGCCTGCTTTGGGCCACAAATGTTTTCCGGCGGCGCAGCGGCAGCGGTTGCCCTCTCAGGGCCGCTAATGTGAGATTTATTAACTCGGCTGCCGCACCCTTTATAATTGCGTTCTTAATATCTCAGAGGGAATATTTCAAACCCGCCCCTCTCCCCGCGCCGGAGTCCCCCGGCTTTGCTTAATCCGAACATATAACCTAAACCGAAGTGTAATCCTATTTTCCTGCATTAACTTTAATCAAACATATTGCTCTCGCTAGTTTCATCAGAGCCCCCTCCTCCTGCCCCCTCCCTCCTCCCCCCCCCCCCCGCAACCAACCACCCTCACCTTTAATTCCTTATCTCTCTCTCGCTCTCACTCGTAATCCCCTGTTACGCTGGAAAAAATTCTGAGTTTTAATTATTTCAATTTCCCATCCGGTGTCGCATTTCGGCTTCCGTTTTCAATCCACTGTAGTCGCACTAGGTTCTGGAAGTGGCACAGTGTGCTGTTGTGATAGGTATACGCTCCATCTTAATGTCTTTGGTAATGGGAATTATTTTTTTCCCAAGACCAAAAGAAACCTTATACCACAGTCTTAACGCTCTCACTCGTAATCCCCTGTTACGCTGGAAAAACGTCTGAGTTTTAATTATTTCAATTTCCCATCCGGTGTCGCATTTCGGCTACCGTTTTCAATCCACAGTAGTCGCACGAGCTTCTGGAAGTGTCACAGTGTGCTGTCGTGATAGGTATACGCTCCATCTTAAAGTCTTTGGTGACAGGAATTATTTTTTTTTCCCAAGACCAAAAGAAACCTTATAACACAATCTTAACATACACAGCCGCGAAACTCAATGCTGTGAAGACTAGTTTACACGACGACACCAGATTGCGACACCTGTTGCGTGAAATGAATTGTAACCAACTGGTTCCGTGTATTATCTGTAGACACGACGCCAATACTATGCACTTCAGTTGCGAAGTTTTGTGAAAGCTGTAGTCGCCGAAGAATGAAACTTTGGTAGCTGTGAGACTTGTGGTGGAGCTATTGCATTTCTGTGTGAAGTCGCTGCGTAACACTACACATAAATCTATATCTATAAATGTGAATGGCTGTTCGTTGTACGTTTATCAAGTCTGAACCACAAGACATAAAGAGCTAAAAATTTGTACCGTCACTGATTTATACCTGAGGAAGGTTTTAGGCACGGTTTTATGGCGATCAGATAACAATTTATCTATATCTATTAATGTGAATGTCAGTTCGGTGTACGCTTATCACGTCTGAACGACAAGACTCAGAGACTTAAATATTTGTACAGTTACTAATTTATACCTGAGGAAGGATTTAGGCACGGTTTTATAGCGATCTGATAGATATTTAGTAATTTGATGAATATAACGCGAAATGCGGAACAATAATTACTCTTTGAAAATTATATTTACTCTTTGAAAATGGTTTTATTGGTTGCATTATTGCTTCAGGGTTGATAATGATAAAAGGTTGGAGTATATTGTGATGGAAAGTTATCGGTGTATATAAAATTCTACGTGTGTGTGTGTGTGTTAATATTTCGCTCTGCAGCGAAAACTACAGAACGCTAACGAATGGTCTGTGTGTAATTGTTGTCCGAAGTCTCCCGTTGTACACCATAGCAGTTCCATGCCGATAGCTATAAGGGGGTGGAAGATATGATGGTTGAAAGTCGTCAAATTAAAAAAAGTTCGGACTGAAGGCCAGCGATGACATTTGCGACTCTATACCAAGGAGGTTACATACAGAGAAACGTGATGTCACATACCATATCTTTGGTCTATGCGTGCTACAATGTCTTCAGCGCTTTCTCTGTAAGAATAAACATACGAATAAGGATATAGAATCAACAAACACGCGAGCGGAGCCGCGGGTTTAAGCTAGTAGAATAATAAACGAGTTTTGGTTCTTAACTGGATTAAAATAAGACGTCAGCTCGGTTGCTCAGCGAACTTGCTGAAAGAAATTGTGATTGAAGCCCCTAGAAGTTATTTTCATCAACTTAGAATGTCACGAGAGCAGTTCACGTTCCTTTCAAACGGAGTTAATAATGAAATAAAGAAACAAAATACTGTTATGCGTGAAGCATAGTTACCAGAACAGAAATTACAAATTGCATTACGTTTCTTGTCAAGTAGGTATTCCTCTCTACAGTACCTATACTGTGTTCCGAAATCCACAATTGCCATAGTTCGTTTGTATAGGTATTTCGAATTGACTGTATTTTAGTCTGCAATTCACTATTTGTTAATCCATAAATATTTAATTCACGAATAATTGCTTCAAGCGCACCAATACGCCACTGCTTATTACTGAAATTATCATTGTTAAAATCATTTATGTTGTACTTTGTTCTATTTTGGTTATAACCTAACCTAAAAACACGCGCAAAGAGTTTCGTCTAAGTTGGAAGTTGCCGAAACAGTTCAGTTCGCCAACGAGTTGCGCGTACGCCTGCCGCGCATGCGCATTGGCCAGTAGCGCAGTTTCATGAAACCTAGTGTCGTCGTGTAAACTAGCCTTTAAAGTTGCTACCCACTGACAGTTGCTACGACAATAGCGCTCCTAGCGGATGGCAAGCCATCGAAGGAGTGATGATTGTCTATAATTATTTTTGTACTTAACGAAATAGTTCATGTAATTTCTGCTTTACAATGATTGGTAAAATATCAAGAGACCTACATAATACGGAAATTAATGTAAAAGCAGCCCAATGTAAGTGATTCAGTGGTATAAAGAACAACTTTGCTATGAAAAAATATTTAGGAGTATGTGTTCATTGGCGGCTTACTTCGCTAGAGGTAAGTAGAACATAATCAGAATAGAAACTTAGTATGACTGGCAGTTTTTTATGCACATCAATGCGGTATGGATATGCACAAACAAATTTACGTTTCAGTCTTCTCTCTTATACGCGTATGTGCTTTTGAGTGTAATTACTTTTGCTTAATGAGCAATTATGACGAAGCTTTTTGTCGATTGTGATTCATGTGCAGCAACAATTGTGGAATTGGTTTCTGCTTTGTTGGCAAACATTTTGATTGCTTTTGCCGTTTTATTGCCATGTCTATTACGTTTTTTCTTCTGTCACAGCTGTGGTGGCTGCTTTGGTACATTACATAATGTAGGTATTGCGTTCCATATACGTTTATTACGTTCAACCCTCGCCGATTTTACTGGAATTGTAGTGAAGAAACATTTAGTTGCTGATATAAAAGCGACATCTTTCTGCCAAAGGGCAAGTCCTCAGATGTTTCCTAGATATTTTTTATTTGTAACAGAAAATTAAAATTGTTAGTTAATGCCTGTAGATTAATGAGAATCGTAAATCAACTGCCCTTCAATGTACCGTTTCATACCTTGCCAGGATTTTTAGAAAGTTACAAGGAAAAATATGGACTTATTTTTTAGTTATTACCGATTTTTGTCGGTATGGTATTGTAAAACGTATGGTGTAATCAATATAAAAGAAACGATTCACACTGTTTCAATACCGTGTTCAGAAATGTAGCTCGCCGGCGTCTTGGACTGATGCTGTCTTAGTGTATTACAAAATTAGCCGCGGTGGAGTAGCTGAGTGGTCTAAAGCGTCTCGCTGCGGACGCGCGGTTGCTCGCCCTTCAAAAAAAAAGTTCAAATGTTTGTATAGTCCATGGGACTTAACTATGGGGTCATCAGTCCCTAAACTTACAAACTATTTATGAACTACTTACGAACTAGGACGGCACAAATATCCAAGCCTGAGGGGGGATTCGAACCCCCGACCGTAAGTGGCCGTGCAGACCGTGACTGGAGCGCCTTAGTCCCCTCGCCCACCGCGGCCGGCTTGCTCGCCGTGGAGGTTCGAGTCCTCCATGAGGCATGGGTGTGTGTGTTGTCCTTAGGTTAGTTTTAAGTAGTTTGTAAGCTACGGACTGATGACCACGCAGTTTGGTCCTATAGAATTACAAACATTTGAACATTTTTTTGAACAAAATTAAGTAGAACTGTCAAGACAGTGTATGTTACATTGTGCTTTTCCACTAAGTACAAAGTCCGTTTGTTTGAGGGTTTGTTGGTTTGTAATTAATACAAATCTAAAATTTTATTCCAGTCTTAAAGAGACGTGAACAGCTGACCTAAAAAACAAGAGGAAGATTAAAGGCTATCTTCAGAGAGTTAATGGCAAGGGATGGGTCTCCTCCACGCCCACACCAACGTCGTGACCATCACAAAAGTCACCTCCGTATTTAGGTTAGTTTGCTAAGGTGGATCACGAGATGTGGGAACCGCGATGTTATCCGTACGTGTGGGCACGGTCACCCATTAATACGGTGCATCTGGAGATAGAATTGGTCGAAAGGTATACGAAGGGTAAAGGTATCTAAGGACAGAGGAAAAAAGTGCCAAGGCAAGAGCCAAGGAAAAAAAAAAAAAAAAAAAAAAAAAAAAAAACTCTGCGACAGTGGGGTAGGTTTGAAGGGCAGTAGCGGTTTGCTATCTGCGACAGATCATGCAAGGTTTGGTAATGTTAGTAGAGGGTATATCTCAGTACCGTTAACTTTGCTAGGTTCTTCATAATGAATCAGTTCGTTTGATGCGAGGTTCTGCTGCAGCTGAGCTCCTGTGAAGTCTCCTGGGTCGGCTGCGGCAGAATACCCGTGAACATCGGCTGACGCAGAAAACCTGTAACATAGCCAAGTTTGTCATGGTAGTTAGGCAGTTCGGTCATAGAACTGGCTAAGTGTGTGGGACTGTTTAGGTTTGTTTGTGTTTAGCGCGCTGAATATGGTTTCCCTGCTTTGCCTGTAGGTCGGCTGTGGGCTCAGCTGGCATTGCCAGTCAATTTGCTGTTCTGCAGGGGTTTGCCATGTTCATCGTGTTTGCGAGTTGTTGTTTCCTACGGCCGTAGGTGGTTAGTCTCTGAGGAGAAGTGTTTTGGGGCGTTTATGTTTCCACCTATGTTTGTTATAGTAGTTCCCCAAGCGTAGGATGAAGGGGTTGTTCGAGTGTCTCGAGTTCTTGTACAGGCGTGTGGCGAGTTTCTTGAATACCACCGAGAGGCGCTCTAGGCGGTATTCATTGTGAAGATCCACGGTGCGTGTGTTTCGTGGAGCGTTGCTGATGACGCGTAGTACCTTGTTCTGTATGCGCTGCAGGCGGCGCAGCCGTGTTGGCGCCGCGTATGCCCAGCACGGAACACCGTACGTCATCAGAGGCCTAATATGTGTCATGTAGAGGTTCCTCGACACCCGGCTATTCAGTTTGCTTTCCCTGTTAAGCATCTGGTAGAGTTGTTTGAGCCTCGCATTTGCTCGGTTGGTCATGTGTTGTATGTGGTCCCCCCAAGTGAGTTTCCGGTTCAGCCAGACACCGAGGTATTTGACTTTCTCACGGAAACGTATTGGGCGTGTATGTAGAGAAATTGGTCTACAGTGCTGGAGTTTGCGCAGGTGTTTCGGTCTGCGTGTGAACAGAACTGCCTCACACTTGTCGACGTTGACTTTAACACGCCATTTCTCCAACCAAGGTTCGGCAGTTCTGAGTGCAGTCTGTAGGCGTGAATGTTAATGGCAACGGTACCTTACACCAATCACCATTCTGCTGTTGTACTCCGATCTTGAAGAAATAGTGGAACTGACATTCAAAACATAAGGAATGTCACTTTATAGATACAATTTAGTACTGTGCACTTCGAACGATACTTCACATCAGCGGCGAATATAGCATACAATTTTAGTTGCGGAGACTATTCATAATTATGCTGGTTTGTTTCCCTTAAAACGAAAATATTTTTCTCCTTGCAGATATTTCGTTTCTTCGGTGTGAAGAAAACACAAAGAAAATAATAAAATAAAGTTAAAAAAGATATCAAAGCATTTATGTAATAGGATTGCGCTCGACCAGACTAGCTTAAACACAGTCGGCACAACCTATACATCACTGACGTCATAGACGCACTCCCGATGACACTGTCTGCAGATTCACACGCAGGCACGAAAGGCGCACCCACTGCGAGTACTCAATTTTCACCACAAAGTCGATCGTGTTAAACGGGCTTAACGAAAAGTATGCGGATACGCATTTCATGCACGGTAGGGCTAATGGCAATGCACGTGAGGCTGTACACTTGTACCTAGAAACATACAAGACAAGACACCCCGAAAGTCGTACATTTACAAGGGTCTATCAGCTCCTGAAAGAACATTGGAGTTTTCCACGTAGCAGAGCAGGAGGTTGGCCTGCTCGCATTACGGCTGAGGTTGAGCATGTGGTTCTATAAACAGTACAGCACACACCAGGAACCTCGACGGGAAGAAATGCCAACAAAAGTGCTTATAATAAGCCACAGCAGCGATAACAGAAAGCACTGAAACACACACCATTGTAAGCAGTGAAAGTTGGCTCAAGCCGGAAATAAGTTCAGCAGAAGTTTCTGCAAAACATCTGTGTTCAGAAAGGATAGATCAAACAAAATAGGTGGAGGCGTGTTTGTCGCCGTCAAAAGTAGTCTTTCATGTAGCGAAATGAAACTGATAGTTCCTGTGAGCTATTATGGGTGGAGGTTGTACCTCAAAATAGTAAGAAGTTAATAATTGGTTCATTTTACCTTCCTCCCGACTCTGACGATACAATAGCAGAAAGGTTCAAAGATAACCTAATTATAAAAACGTACCCGACTCACACAATAATAATAGGCGGTGATTTTAATTTACCCTCAATCTGTTGGAAAAATTATGTTTTCAAATCAGGAGGTACGCATAAAACATCATGTAAGATTGTGCTCAACGCATTCTCTGAGAATAACTTGGAACAATTAGTTCATGAGCCAACTAGAATTGTAAATGGATGTTAAAACACACTTGATCTCTTACTAACAAATAATCCTCAGCTCATAACGACCATCAAAACGGATACAGGTATTAGTGAACACAGAGCTGTCGTAGAGAGGTTAAATATTGAAAGTCCCAAAGTTACAAAAATAGACGAAAAGTATATTTCTTCAGGAAAGCAGATAGAAATAAAATAAACTGCTTCTTGAAAGAAATCTTTCACTCGCTTTTAACACTAACCGTAAGTGTATACCAGATGTGACTCAAATTCAAAGAGGTGGTATCGACAGGAATAATTATTGACAGTTTTAAACCAAATAAATTAATAAAAGAAGGAGGTGATACCCCTTGGTACAAAAAACAGTTCAGGACACTGTTTAAAAAGCATGCGAAATTTAAACGAACACAAAATCCCCAGGATTGGCTGTCCTACACAGAAGCTCGAAATTTAGCGAGGACTTTAACGCGAGATGCCAACAATACACTTTCTAGAAATTTGGCTGAAAACACAAAGAGATTTTGGTCATATGTGAAATATACTAGGGGCAAAACACAAACAATACCCTCACTACGTGATAGTGATGGCGATCCTACCGATGGCAGCGCAACGAAAGCAGAGTTACTAAACTTAGCTTTTAGAAACTTATTCACCAAAGAAGACGAAACCAATATTCCAGATATCGAATTAGGAACAGAGGCCAGAATGAGTAACGTAAAAGTAGATATCATCGGAGTAGTGAAGCAACTAGAATCAATAAGAACAAGTCTTCTTGTCCGGACTGTATACCCATTAGATTTCTATCTGATTATGATGAAGCTCCTTACTTAAGAGCCATATACAACCGTTCTCTCAAAGAAGGATCTGTACCATAAGATTGGAAAGTTGCACGGGTCACACCTCTATTCAAGAAAGGCAGTAGGAGTAACCCACCACTACACTTCAGGCCTATTTCAATGACGTCAATTTGCAGCAGGGTTTTGGAACATCTCCTGTATTCAAATATTATGAATTATTTCGAACAGAATGATCTATTGACCCTAGGTCAACACGAATTTAGAAAATATTGTTCATGCGATATACAACTAGCTCTTTACTTACACGAAGTGATGAGTGCTATCGACAAGAGTTCGCATATCAGTTCCGTATTTATTGATTTCCAGAAGGCTTTTGACACCGTACGTCACAAACTGCTTTTAATCAAATTGCGTGGTTATGGTATATCGCCCCAAATTTGCGACTGGATAGGGGATTTCCGATTTCCTGTCAGATAGAACACAGTTTGTAGTAATCGATAGTAAAACATCGTCTAAAACAGAGGAGATATCGGGCGTTCCACACGGTAGTGTTATTGGTCCTTTACCGTTCCTTATTTACATAAACGATTTGGGAGAAAATCTAAGTAGCTCTCTTAAGTTGTTTGCAGTTGACGCCATCATATACCGTGTAGTAAAATTATCGGAAGATCAAAACCTACTGCAGAACAATCTAAATAAGATATCAGTATGGTGTAAATAATGAGAAGTGTGAAGTCGTCCACATGAGTACGAAAAGAAATCCGTTAAACTTTGTTTGCAAGATAAATAAATCAAACGTGAAGGCCGTAAACTCCACTAAATACCTAGTAATTACAATTACATCAAACTTAAAGTGGAAAGAACACGTAGATAATGTCGTGGGAAAGGCGAACCAGAGACTTCGTTTTATTAGTAGAAACCTTAAAAGATGCAGGAGAACTACTAAAGAAACTGCACTACGCTTGTTCGTCCTTTTTTGGAGTAATTCTGCGCAGTGTGGGATTCTTATTAGTTGTTTTGACGGAGGACATCGACAGAGTCCAAAGAAGGGCAGCTCGTTTCTTACTTTCAAGTTACAGGGGAGACAGCGTTACGGAATTGTACAGGATCTGGGATGGGAAACATTACAACAACAGCGCTTATCGCTGCGGTGTGGGCTACTTACGAAACTCCAATCGCCAAGATTCTCCTCCGAATGTGAAAATATATTGTTGACTCCAACTTACATAGGTAGAATTGATCATCAGAGTAAAATACGAGACATCAGAGCTCGAACGGAAGGTGTTCTTTCTTCCCGCGCGCTACTCGAGAATGGAATGGTAGATGAATAGTATTACGGTGGTTCGATGAACCCTCTGCCAGGCACTTAAATGTGATTTAAAGAGTATCTCATGTAGATGTAGATGGAACTTATTTTATTGTACTCTTACCAACTCTAACGAATTCAACGTCTCAGAGATGCGGACTTTGTTAATAGAGTGATGTTTTGTGAGTAAATGCAATACCAGGCTGTAGTCAGCCCTCATTTCGCAAGTAACATTTTCAGACGAAGCAGGATTCTCACATGATGATGTATTTAATTATCATAATACTCATTTGTGGTGTGAAATAAACCCACATGCTGTTTATGAGTCACCACATCATTGTTTCGAAAGGTGATTGCAAATGTGTTTTCATTCCATGGTAAATAGTTTAAACGCATAATTAATCACATTTCTTTAAGAGAACAGTCATGTATTGAGGTTTGGGTGGTAACCAATTCTTAGCCTGTTAATTGTTTATTAGATTTACGTTTGTACAAAATTTTGTCAAGGAAGTTGACAGCTAATATTGGATGTAGCTTGTAACATTCTTCATTAGGCTATTCCCTTCAGGATTAAACGACGTTCTGTTAGGATGAATAGATAATAAAAGGTTTAGTTCAAAAAATATTTTCAAATCTGAGGGACGGAACTCATAGGGTCAGCGATCTCTAGAGTTACCAGTTACTTTAACTTAAACTATTTTACACTAAGGACAACACCCTCACGCATGCCCAAGGGAGTGAGTGACCACGCAATCCGTAGCTTAGCGCCATAGATCACGGGACCATTTCCACGCGGCATTTAGTTCAATGATTATCTCGAATTATGTAGGCAAGTGACAGTTGTTCGACAGCATCCATTTTACCTATAAGAAGCACACCGTCACGTACACGGATAGAATAAGTCAAATATTAAAATGTTCCAAAATTTAGATATTTAATACAGTAGTTGATTTTTGTAACGTGTAAGTCCTTATTCTGAAGAATGGACAGTTGATTTCTCTATTTTAGCTCACGTAAATCAGGGAAGGCACATAAACGTGGAACACTAGATCCTAACCTACGTCGTATTTCCGCATACTGTTTTCTTAGGCGATCTTTCAACCAGGTAATAACTTGGTTCAAGGGGAATTACAGCTTTACTTCAGAAGTGCTATCCTCTATTACGGTAGGTTCTAGACGCCTGCTTCGCAATACTTGCACCATAAATTTACTTTCTGGCAACCACACTCTAAAATTTTAGTACATTTCTCGAAATGTTTTCCGATAGGTTTCATCCTCAAGAAACACACTGTCAATGTCATTATCTTCTCAAAGACTGTCGAATGTAACTAAAAAAGTATATCATTGTGTTTAGAAATAGCCGTAGTTGCCTCAATAGCTGAGGTGACAGCCGCGCTAATATCTTTAATCTAACCAAAAATATAGGTTGCAACAAATTTAGTACATAAAACTTTGTAAGACTAACATCCACAGCTAAAACTGTTGATGATCAAGAAAGCTTTATTCACATGAAGTGATGGGTGCTATCGACAAGGGTTCGAAAATCGATTACGTATTTCTTGATTTCCAGAAGTCTTTTGACACCGTACCTCACAAACGGGTTTTAATCAAATTGCGTGCTTATGGTATATCGCCCCAAATTTGCGATTGGACAGGGGATTTTCTGTCAGAGGGGACACAGTTCGTAGTAACCGATGGTAAGGCATCGACTAAATCAGAAGTGATATCGGGCGTTTCAAGGGTAGTGTTATTGGTCTTCTGCTGTTCCTTATTTACATAAACGATTTAGGGGAAAATCTAAGTTTGTTTACAGATGACGCCGTCATTTAACATCTAGTAAAATTATCTGAAGATCAAAACCAACTGCAGAACGATCTGAATAAGTTATCACTAAAGGTAAAGCAGTCAACAATCCGAAGATTGGTTTGAACACCACAGTGCTTTACTAGGCATGGTTCTGTTTGGAGGTGGTATGCCGTTGCCTTCCTCCGACCTTCGAACTGACTTACCCAGTCGGTTATAGGTGTACCTACAGTTTAACGTGGGTTCCGAACCACGGTGCTACTCGATATTTTTCACATGATCAATACTGCCAGAGGGGAAAGAAGTGGAAAGTGACAGATATAAATTCTAGGACATTGCGGGGATCGAACCCGGGACCTTTGGATTCGTTGTCTAGAACTCTACCACTATGCAACCGAGGCCACTATGGTGTAAAAATTGGCAATTGACTGAAAGTAATAATGAGAAGTGTGAAGTCGTCCACATGAATACGAAAATAAATCTGTTAAACTTTGTTTACAAGATAAATCAATGAAAAGTGAAGGCCGTAAACTCCACAAAATACCTAGGAATTACTATTGATTCAGACTTAAATTGGAAAGAACACATAGATAATGTCGTGTGAAAGGCGAACCAGAGACTGCGTTTTATTGGCAGAACCCTTAAAAGATGCAACAGAACTACAAAAGAAACTGCATACACTACGCTTGTCCGTCCATTTTTGGAGTATTGCGGCCCGTGTGGGATCCTTATCAGGTGGGTTTGACGGAGGACATCGAAAGAGTCCAGAGAAGGGCAGGTCGTTTCATATTGTCACGATACGGGCGAGACAGAGTTACGGATATGATACAGGATCTGGGATGGGAATCATTACAACAACGACGCTTATCGCTGCGGCGTGAGCTACTTACGAAACTCCACTCGCCAACATTTACCTCCGAATGCATATATATATATATATATATATATATATATATATATATATATATATATATATATATATATATATATTTTTATTTTTTATTTTTTTTTTTTTTTTTTTTTTTTTTTTTACTCCCACTTACATTGGTAGAAATGACCATCAGAATAAAATACGAGAAATCAGAACTAGAACGGAGAGATTCAGGTGTTCTTTCTTCCCGCGCGCTATTCGAGAATGGAATGGGAGATAAATAGTATAATGGTGGTTCGATGAACCCTCTGCCAGGCACTTAAATGTGATTTGCAGAGTATCCCATGTAGATGTAGATGAAGCTGTAGATGTAGAAGGGTCCGCTGCAGCTATTTTCCACTTTCTTAGAAAGTAATGATCCGGTTCGTGACCTGCAGCTATATCATCACGGTATATACCTGAATCAGAAAGATAACAACACAAAACATTACGATATGACAAAGCAGATAGTAAAACTTAATTTCATGTATATATAGAAACTGGCGCTTCGTTCCAACCGTTCTTGTAGGTATGTTTCAATTTCCCTCCAAGGGTTATAACTCTCGATAGCCAACGTGGCAACTCCACCCATCATAATAGGTGCAAAAACTTCAATCCAGCCAATAAGTTGTCCTAATATTCCATAGGCTCGCAAACTGTTCGTCGGGCAACCGTGTAGAACCGTGTCTAACGCCACAAGAGCTATCCAATGTAACTAGAAAAGTATATCATTTTATTTAGAAATAGGCGCAGTTGCTTGAGTAGCTTAGATGGCAGCCGCGCTAATATCGTCAATCTAACCAACACTTTAGGTTGCAACAAATTTTGTACATAAAACTTTGGAAGACTAACATCCACAGTTAAACTGTTCATGATGAAGAAAGGGTCAACTGCATCTCTTTTTCACTTTCTTAGAAAGTAATGACCCAGTTCGTGACCTGCAGCGATATCATCACGTTATATACCTGAATCAGAGAGATAACAATACAAAACATTACGATATGACAAAGCAGATAATAAAACTTAGACCGTTCGCGGTGGCGGAGGGGACTGAGGCGCTCCATTCACGGTCTGCACGGCCACTACTGTCGGGGGTTCGAATCGTCCCTCGGGCATGGATATTTGTGACGTCCTTAGGATTAGCTAGTTCATAAGTAGTTTATAAGTTTAGGGACTGATGACCCCATAGTTAAGTCCCATAAGCTAAACAAACATTCGAACATTTCAATAAAACTTAATTTCATGTATAGAAACTCTCGCTTCATCCAACCGTTGTTGGTATGTTTCAATTTCCCTCCAAGGGTTATAACTCTCCCTAGCCAACATGCCAACTCCACACATCACAATAGCTGCAAAAACTTCAATTCAGCTACTCAGTTGTCCTGATATCCCACATGCTCGCAGATTGTTCATCAGGCAACCGCGTAGAACCGTGTCGAACGGCTTGCGGAGTAAGTGACCTATGACTTTCCCGCATCACTGTGTCTTGAACTATCAGACGACTAAATTTTTCGCAGCGTAAAGGTGGGTGGGTGCCCCCAGCGGTCACCTGCCGCCGCTTCCGCCCCCGCGCAGCCTCCGCCCACCGCAGCGCCGACCGCCTCGCCGGAGCCCCAATATCCCTGGCGGGGATTTAGTGGTGGCGGCTGCCGCCCTAATTTAATTAAAATAATATATCTGCGCCACGCCACCCTGCGGCCACCCCGCCAAGTCGCGCACGGTCTCAGACCTCCATCCCACTGAATACCCTTCCCACCTTCGACCTTCCAAACACTCCCCGGGCTATTCTCGAGTCCTACTTTTTTATTTAGTGCAGGTAAAATATTTCGGAATAATTAACTACTGAAACTTTTGGAGGTGTTCCTACGTTGCAAGACAGTTTTCGCCTCATTTTTGGTCAGGGTTTCCTCACCGATATGATGTGACCAGACACGACTCCTCTCTGGTGCCAACCTCTCCATGTGACTGTAGTGCTGTGAGGTGCCTGACTATTCCGAGTGACCACTCACCACTTCCCAATTGCTTCCGTACATGTACCAGAAGTAAGTAGAACCGCCGATGGGACATTTTTATCCCGTGGCAATATTTAAATCCCTCCCCTTCGTTTAATCTTTTCATGAGGTGGATGAGGCTTCGTGACTTTTAATGTTTCTCACCGTAATCAATATCTATAAATGTGAATGTCTGTTCGGTGTACGTTTATCACGTCTGAACCACAAGACATAAAGAGCTAAAAATTTGTACAGATACCAATGTCTACCCGGGGAAGGCTTTAGGCGCGGTTTTATGACGATCGGATAGCTATTCATCTGTTGTTGTTGTGTTGTTGTGGTCTTCAGTCCAGAGACTGGTTTGATGCAGCTCTCCACAATACCCTATCCTGAGCAAGCCTCTTCATCTCCACATAAGAACGACAACCTACATCTGTCTGAATCTGCTTACTGTATCCATCTCTTGGTCTTCCCCTGCGATTTTTTCCCCACACACTTCCCTCCAACACTAAATTAACAATTCCTTGATGTCTAAGAATGTGTCCTACCAATCTATCCCTTCTTTTAGTCAAGGTATGCCAGAAATTCCTTTTCTCCCCAATTCTGTTCAGTACCTCCTCATTAGTTACGCGATCCACCCACCTAATCTTCAGCATTCTTCTGTAGCACCATATTTCAAAAGCCTCAATCCTCTTCCTGTCCGCACTGTTTATCGTCCATGTCTCACTCCCATACAAGGCAACACTCCATACAAATGCCCTCAGAAAGGACTTCCTTAGGCCTAAATCAATATTCGATGTTAACAAATTTCTCTTTTTCAAAAACGCTTTTCTACCCATTGCCATTCTGCATTTTATATCCTCTGTACTGCGCCCATCATTTGTTATTTTACTGCCCAAGTAACAAAACTCATCTACCTCCTTTATTGCTTCGTTTCCCAATCTAATTCCTTCAGCATCACCTGATTTTCTTACACTGCACTCCATTACCCTAGTTTTGCTCTTGTTAATGTTCATCTTATATGCACCTTTCAGCACACTGTCCATTCCATTCAATTGCTCTTCCAGGTCCTTTGCTGTATCTGACAGAATTACTATGTCATCGGCAAAACGCAATGTTTTTAATTCTTCCCCCTGAACTTTTATTCCTTCACCAAATTTCTCCTTGCTTTCCTTTATAGCTTGTTCAATGTACAAATTGAATAACATTGGAGAAAGGCTACAACCCTGTCTCACTCCCTTTCCAACCACTGCATCCCTTTCATGCCCTTCAACTCTGACAACCGCTGTCTGGTTTTTGTACAAGTTGTAAATAACCTTACGCTCCCTATAATTTACTCCTGCTTTTTTCAGAACTTTAAAGAGTTTATTCCAATCAACATTGTCAAAAGCCTTCTCCAAATCTACAAAAGCTAGAAATGTAGATTTGCCTTTTCTTAATC
The DNA here is from genome assembly GCA_026315105.1 of Locusta migratoria. Taxonomy (NCBI): domain Eukaryota; kingdom Metazoa; phylum Arthropoda; class Insecta; order Orthoptera; family Acrididae; genus Locusta; species Locusta migratoria. The sequence continues at coordinate 99,612,486 of CM048751.1, read as the reverse complement.
TATCTTCTAGGATAAGCCGTAAAGTGAGTATTGCCTCCCGTGTTCCTACATTTCTCCTGAACCCAAACTGATCTTCCCCGAGGTCGGCTTCTACCAGCTTTTCCATCCTTCTGTATATAATTCGCGTTAATATTTTGCAGCCATGACTTATTAAACTGATGGTTCTGTAGTTTTCACACCTGTCTGCACCTGCTTTCTTAGGGATGGGGATTATAACATTTTTCTTAAAGTCTGAGGGTACTTCACCTGTCTCATACATCTTACACACCAGGTGAAACAATTTTGTCATGGCTGGTTCTCCTAGAGACTTCAGTAGCTCTGAGGGAATATCATCTATTCCAGGGGCCTTGTTTCGACTTAGGTCTTTCAGGGCTCTGTCAAATTCTTCTCTCAGTACAGTATCTCCTATTTCATCTTCATCTACATCCTCTTCCCTTCCTACAATATTGTCTCGAAGTTCATTTCCTTTGTAGAGCTCCTCTATATATTCTTTCCACCTTTCAGCTTTCCCTTCTTTGCTGAGAACTGGTTTTCCATCAGTGTCCTTGATATTCATAGAGCTGTTTTTCTTATCTCCAAATGTTTCTTTTATTTTCCTGTAGGCTGTATCTATTTTTCCCCTATTTATACATTCTTCTACATCCTTGCATTTGCCTTCTAGCCACTCCTGCTTAGCCATTTTGCACTTCCTGACAATCTCATTTCTTAGTCGTCTGTACTCCATTTTGCCTGTTTCATTTACTGCATTTTTATATTTTCTCCTTTCCTCGATTAAATTTAGTATCTCCTGTGATATCCAAGGATTTTTTGTAGGTCTTTCCTTCCTACCTATTTTGTCCTCTGCTACCTTCACTATTTCATCTCTCAATTTCACCCATTCCTCCTCTACTGTTTTATTTCCCCCCGTTTCTGTCAATTGTTGCCTAAAGCTCCCTCTGAAATTCTTAAGAACCTTAGGTTCCTTCAATTTATCCAGGTCCCATCTCCTTATTTTCCTACCTTTTTGTAGTTTCTTTAGTTTCAGCCTACAGTTCATAACCAACAAGTTATGGTCAGAGTCTATATCTGCCCCTGGGTATGTCTTACACTGTAGAACCTGATTCCGAAATCTATGTCTTACCATTATAAAATCTATCTGATATCTTCCGGTGTCTCCTGGTCTCTTCCACGTATACAACCTTCTTTTGTGATTCTTGAACCAGGTGTTTGTTATAACTAAATTATGTTCTGTGCAAAATTCTACCAGGCGGCTTCCTCTTTCATTCCTTTTGCCCAGACCATATTCACCTACTATCTTCCCTTCACTGCCTTGTCCTACTACCGAATTCCAGTCTCCCATAACAATTAAATTTTCCTCTCCCTTAATAGTCTGAATAATTTCCTTTAGCTCCTCATATATTTCTTCGATTTCCTCATCATCGGCAGAGCTAGTTGGCATATAAACCTGTACTACTGTTGTCGGTGTTGGCTTCGTATCTATCTTGACAATGATAATGCGATCACTGTGCTGGTCATAGTAGATTACCCGCATTCCTATTTTCTTATTCATTATCAATCCTACTCCTGTGATACCCCCAACTGATTTTGTATTTATAATCCTGTACTCACCTGACCAGAAATCCTGTTCATCCTGCCACCGAACTTCACTAATCCCCACTATATCTAACTTCAACCTATCCATTTCCCTTTTTAAATTTTCTAATTTTCCTACACGATTAAGGGATCTAACATTCCACGCTCCGACCCGTAGAATGCCAGTATTGTCTTTCCTGATGATCACATCCTCCTGAGTAGTCCCCGCCCGGAGATCCGAATGGGGGACTATTTTACCTCCGGAATATTTTACCCGAGAGGATGCCATCATCATATGTTCATACAGTAGAGCTGCATGTCCTCGGGAAAGGTAACGGCTGTAGTTTCCCCTTGCTTTCAGCCGTTCGCAGTAGCTGTGTGGCAAAGCCACATTAGCTGATGTTACAAGGCCAGCTCAGTCAATCATCCAGACTGTTGCCCCTGTAACTACTGAAGAGGCTGCTGCCCCTCTTCAGGAACCACACGTTCGTCTGGCCTCTCCACAGATACCCCTCCGCTGTGGTTGCACCTACGGTACGGCTATCTGTATCGTTGAGGCACGCAAGCCACCCCACCTCGGCAATGTCTGTGGTTCATATATATATTAATGTGAATGTGTGTTCGGTGTACGCTCTTCACGACCGAACGACAAGACGCAGAGACTTAAATATTTGCACAGTTACTAATTTATACCTGAGGAAGGTTACAGCGATCTGATAGATATTTAGTAATTTCAAGAATATAACGCGAAATGCGGAACAATAATTACTCTTTGAAAATTATATTTACTCTTTGAAAATGGTTTTTATTGGTCGCATTGTTGCTTGAGGATTGGTAATGATAAAAGGGTGGAGTATATTGGGATGGAAAGTTATCGGTGTATATAAAATTCTGCGTGTGTGTGTGTTTTTTTATAATTTGTCGACTTTCAACCACCATATCTTCCACCCCCTTGTAGCTGTCGGCATGGAACTGCTACGGTGTACAACGGGAGTCTTCGAACAACAATTACACACACACCATTCGTTTGCGTTCTGTAGTTTTCGCTGCAGAGCGAAATATTAACAGACACACGCCTAAAATTTTATATACACCCATAACTTTCCACCCCAATACACTCCACCCTTTTATCATTCTCAACCCTCAAGCAACAATGCAACCAATAAAACCATTTTCAAAGAGTGAATATAATTTTGAAAGAGCAATTATTGTTCCGCATTTCGCGTTATATTCTTCAAATTACTAAATATCTATCAGATCGCTATAAAACCGTGCCTAAAACCTTCCTCAGGTATAAATTAGTAACTGTACAAATATTTAAGTATCTGCGTCTTGCGTTCGGACGTGATAAGCGTATACCGACCAGACATTCTTATTTATAGATATACATAAAAACAACATATGAGACCATCAGTGTCGATATTTCTTACATAAATACTCGTGCCTTAAAATTAAAAGACTAGGATCAAACAGTAGCGCATCGATCTGAAATGGGACACTTTTGTCCCGTTAGCGGTTCTAGTATTAAACTCTGTAAGTCATTTTTAAGATAATACTCGCTTGGATTGGCTGTGAGCACGGAGCGAGAGCCACCTGTGCGTTGTAGGTGAATGCCAGGGCAGACCATAGGGGTTGGATTTTAGACCAGTTTTCGCCGAGAGCGCTCAGCTAGTGTAGTACGCTTTTGTGCCTCCTTCACTTGCATCGCGACTTAATTCCGCTCTAGTGTAGTTGTCCATTGTGTTGAGGGATAACTGGAGAATCGTCTGTACAGACAGTCGATACTCTATTTCACTTGTCCTTTGTCGCAGCGAACAAGCGGTGCGCAGGTTCCTTTTGATCAACAGCCAATGACCTGTATGTCAGTGTCTCCAGAAGAGTCCAGACCCAGGCTGATCTCTTGGCAACTGACAGCAGGGATTCGCACGAGTTAGATAGCGGTGTACTTAGGGCGACCCACTATTGATCACGGGTTTATGGGAGATGACCAAAATCTAATCACGATTATAAGGGAGAATAAGGGAGACTTTGTTACAGTAAATTTCAACTGCACATCTACAGGTATTTCTTCGTTATCAATGGCAATAGGGAAGTAAACATTAAAAACCAGACGTACTTTGCTTATTTTTACTCAAATATATTTTAGGGTAAGTCCACAAGCTGAGAGAACATTTTTAAGAGTGCAATGGCAATAATTAGTCTTATTTGGAAAATAAATTCAATAACAGTATGCGAATAACCTATTCAAAGAGCTGGATATACTAACTGCTGCTCCACAGTATATTTATTCCTTAGCTAAGATCTCGGTGCACATATCAGTACTAAGAAGAAAAAAAACATTATTCAGAAGACTTGAAATCACTTAGGACGTACTTTAGTAAAAAAAAAAAAAAAAAAAAAAATAAATAAATAAATAAATAAAAATAAAAACGCCATTATTCAGAAAGTTATATTTTCAGTAAGTCCCCACCAGCCATTAAGAGCTTATGTTTCAGACAAAGCAAAGTTAAAAAATTGAAAGATTTTTTTTTTATTATTGGTCAGTTCTCCCTACTCCATAATGAATCGCTGAATAGATACTGTAGAGTTTAGGTGTAAATAGCCGTTGGATATCTATTTTCACTTGATTATAACAGACAAGTAATTAAGTACTTTAATGAGTGCTAATTATATTAAAACTGCTCATTTGTGTTTCTTTCTGACTTAGTATTAATTCTGTAGATATGGAAGGTTTCAAATTTTTGGTCTTTCTTACATATACTAACAGTTTCCTCACTAAAGATCACTCAAAAATCTATTCTACTGAAGTGTTGTGTGAGTCTGTTGAGGACTAACTTATTAAATGCGCCTGTTTAAACATCAACGTATGTATAATCCGCTTTCGAATTATTACTTCTGTTTCTTAACTGCTGACGCTCGACGCAAGGGAATGTTTTAGTTTGCAGAATTTACCAAGAAATAAAGAAACATTTCCCTCATAAGCCCTTGCATTCCAAAGGCCGTAAAAATACAAACATTAATAGAGAATCTATTATTATAAGAAAAGTTATCGAATCACAATTAGAGAATTTCAAATATCCACAGAACCACACGGGTTTCTACTAATAACAGCAATCGATGACGAAGTTCGGGAGAAACAGGTTGACAATAAGGGAGACGGGAGAATTTAAATATAAATCATAAAATACGAGAAAATCCGTATAATACGGGACAGTTGGTCGCCCTAGGTGTGCGCGAGATTTCACAATTTATTTCGCGTCTTCTTTCTTAACCGACGACAGCCTACGGGAACGACCGCCCACAGCATTCGGCAGTTTTGTTGGCTGTTTCCCCTTTTTACCGATACAGGCCAATTTAAGATGACCATTTATTGTCCAGCAGTGATTATCACTCCCCAATTTTATACGCCCTCTACTTCATAGTGAGAGTGTTTATTATGTACCCCATCATTGCATAAGCCTTGCCAGCTGCAGTGCCAGTAGTGTTCATTCTTTTTCTTTGTTGTCAGTATATGCTTTACGTTTTAATCAATTATCCCTAGGATAAATGCTGGTATGTCAGCATGTAGAATCATAGGAAACCAACAGTATTTTTGTACCCATTTGTGTAGAGTGCCACTTGTTTTATTCAGTAAATAAGTTCGACCTGCGACTCTTTTTAAGTTTTAACATCACCCCGTCACATTTAAAATTTACATGTTTTTCTCCCTTTCTGTGTATCTCAATTTTTTTGAGCAAGAAGCTGTTGGCCATATTGCCAGCTTAAATGAGCCCACTTTCAATACGGAATACACCTTTGACATGATGCCGCGACTTGGGATAATAATTTTACTGTCGCACTTCCCCTCACCATCAAATTAGACTCCCCAAGTTTGAGAGGTGTATTTCAGTACATACGTCAGATGCCTTCACGCTCCGTGGACGACTGGTGTTCAGCGACTGGGTACGATTCCCTGCACCACCTTTGTTCTTCTGAGTGAAGGTCAAATGAGGAGCTGCTTGAAGAAATAAGTAAAGGCATTATCAGAGTTCATATACTAATCACAACCGTTTGAAGAATTGACGAAATGATAGTTACATGTAAAACGATAATACATCATTCCTCGCACCGCCTGGTACGCATTACCTAGTCGTAACCGACAGAAGACCTAACCCAACAGTGGTCTTTGTATCTGCGTTTATGCATCCCTCAGGCACTGTTTCTCATCACGCGGGGACCCTCGTCAAGTTTCATCTTATTATTCGATATATCAGCATCGTTAAATGTGTCCTTTGAGATATGTGTTTTTCGTGGCTTGAAACACAGAAAAAAAAGAACAAAATCATTTGTAGGAGATGTTATAGAAGAACGTTACAAATTATGGCAGAATTTTACTACAACTCCGCGTACAAACGATTTTATTCCTTTTTTGTGGATTTCAAAACACGTTTAACTCATAACACGATTATGGACAAATATATTGATGCCGCCATGATGTATCGAATCCTACCGTTACATAAATCAGGACGAAGCAAAATCACTAGCGGTACAGGGATGCCCACTCGGCTACCGAATGGGGTGAGCTACTGGCATCTTTACAAAAGGCACGCAGTGCTTTTATTTTAGTGTGGCGGCTCCTGGACTGGACAAGTACGAAAAGAGAAAGCGGAAAGATGATTTGAGAACCTTCACAAAGTATTTATTTACTTCAGCACCCGGCTTTGACTCGTGTATTTATTCCAATTCTACTTGTCCACTTCCTCCCTTTCACTCACTGTTATTTACCCCTCCATTCTGTTTCATTCGCCATCTTTCCCTACCCATATCGACCCCGTTCCCTACAACACTCCCCTGCCCCTCTCTGTAGCAATCTGCTGTTCTTTCCATGTGCTCTATCTGCATTTTCTGTCATCCTCTTTCTTCCATCTCCTCCTCATCACTTTTGCGCAACTTCTTCCTCCGACACTTTTCTGTCTCCTCTTCCACTTTTCACTTTCCATTCACCCTCTTTCTATCCATCTCTTCTCCTTCGATTTCTACATCTACATCTACGTCTACATACATACTCCTCAATTCACCGTAAGGTGCGTGGCGGAGGGTACACTGTAACACTACTAGGCATTTCCTTTCCTATTCCACTCCCAAATAGAACGAGGAAAAAAAAAACAATGCTTATATGCCTCCGTACGAGCCCTAATTTCTCTTATCTTGTCTTTGAGATCTTCACGCGAAATTTACATACGTTTCATCCCCTCTCTAGCCATTTTCTCTCTCTCCCAATTTCCTATCTATCTACAATTCTTTCATTTCTCTGCCCGTCCACCCCTCCTCCTCCTCCGTTTGTCCTGCTTTCCACTCGTCTTCCAGTTATCACTTCCAACCCAGAAGAATGTTGTTGATTCCTACCTCCATAATATTTCGTTGTGGACAGTTCGCAGTATTTATATCACGTTTGCTTCCAGACGCCAACAAAGTCTCCGCCCTAGTGCAGTTGACACTATGTCACGCAAACATGATACGTGAATCAAGACAATACTTAGTGATAAGAGATGTTGGTGTACGCTAGAGCTAGCTCAGAGCAAAACTAGGGGGGAAACGTACACAGATGGCAGCACAGTTCAGTGTAGGTTCGCTTGTAAGTGCACTTCACCTTTGGCAAGGCAACACGTCTTGCACTAACCTATGCGGGAAACATAAAACTAAAAAAGACGGCGTCCATGAGCCACATGGTATATATTAGACTGTGGTAGATCTCTAAATATCTATCCAATCGCTATAAAACCATGCCTAAAACTTTCCTCGCGTATGAAATAGTAACTGTACAAATGTTAACCCTTTAATGCATAGCGTAGCTGATCAGCTACATCCGTTTTCTTTCCCCATTATCTCTCGAACTATTCCACATTTTAGCAGAAATACATTTGTAGCTGCTTGTATAGATAGTGTTACATATGATAGTAGCTATTCCTAGAAATTATAAATTGCAGAGTGCTACTGAATAATTTCGACGGTGAGCTGCATTGAGTTACTCCTAACATGTGCGTTCGTTTACATTAGTATTTCTCCTTTGTCATGTAAAAGTAGCCAATGACATACTACTGTTTCATTATGAGTCTGGAAAGATGAGTGACATTTACAACATCAGGTACATAATGGAATCGTTATGTAGCTGACCAGCTATGAAATATTTGTTGCTATTAGTGCATAATAATTTAAAGGATTTCTTTTACAATATTTTTCACAGTTTATACGCACAATACATTAATTGTGGTGCTTTTAATAGATTCAAATAAAAAGTCATGCATTAAAAGGTTAAGTCTGCGTATTGTGCCGCAGCGGAGCGGACGAGCGCATTGAGGCGCTATGCTACGATGCGCGAGGCCGTTCCTCGTCGGGGATTCGAATGCCCCCTCGGGCATGGATGTTTGTGCTGTCTTTCCTATAAGTTAGTTCATAAGTAGTTTGTATGCGTATGGACGTGATAAGCGTACACTGAACACACACACACACACACACACACACATACACACACACACACACACACCAAAAAGGTACGGCCAAACTTTCAGGAAACATTCCTCACACACAAAGAAAGAAAATATGTTATGTGGACATGTGTCCAGAAACGCTTAATTTCAATGTTAGAGCTCATTTTAGTATTTATCTTTAAATGTAAATTGAAATAATTCCTGCAGACAATTGTCAAAATACCCAATTGTTTCGTTATTATGTACTGTACTTCCTCGATTCACCGCCAGTTGGCCCAATTGAAGGAAGGTAATGTTGACTTCAGTGCATGTGTTGACATGCGACTCATTGCTCTACAGTACTAGCATCAAGCACATCAGTGCGTAGTATCAACTGGTTAGTGTTCATCACGAACGTGGTTTTGCAGTCAGTGCAATGTTTACAAATGCGGAGCTGGCAGATGCCCATTTGATGTATGAATTAGCACGGGGCAATAGCCGTGGCGCGGTACGTTTGTATCGAGACAGATTTCCAGAACGAAGGTGTCCCGACAAGGAAGACGTTCGAAACAATTGATCGGCATCTTAGGGAGCACGAAACATTCCAGCCTATGACTCGTGACTGGGGAAGACCTAGAACGACTAGGACACCTGCAATAGCCGAGGCAATTCTTCGTGCAGTTGACGATAATCCTAATGTCAGCGTCAGAGAAGGGCTGCATCTGCGCATCAGGGATTCAATGCGACGGAGGGTGGATGCATGTATCATCGCTATCAGAGGTCATTTTGAACATTTCCTGTAACAAAGTGTTTGAAGTCATGCTGATACGTTCTGTTGCTATGTGTTTCCATTCCATGATTAATGTAATTTGAAGAGGAGTAATGAAATGAGCTCTAACATGGAAATTAAGCGTATTCGGTGTCATGTCCACATAACATATTTTCTTTCTTTTTTGTGAGGAATGTTTCCTGAACGTTTGGCCGTACCTTTTTGTAACACCGCACTTCTGTCACAAAAGCAAACTTCTCCCTCAGTTTCATAGCCGTCGAGCAACGGCGAGCTGCAGCATCTGCCTCATTAAACAACCAATAGCGTTCCCAGTTATCGGAAGGGTAACTTTGTTGCAGCAAAGAGATCTCGTGTCGTTCCATTTACCTGCTCGTGATCGCGCCGGAGAGAGAGAGGATTCGGATTAGAGAGACGAGAAAATTGAACGCTACGGGCCGAGGATTACGCGAGGTAACTGCGAAAGCAGGGGACAGCGACTTGCAAGGCAGAGTTCTGGGTGGGTGATGGGGGGTGGGGGGGGCAGGGAGGGGGTAATCCGTCGGTCGTTACGACGCTCCTTACCAGACACCTGCCGGCTTATCTGAACCGCGGTCTCGGTGGCGGGAAAAAATACACGCCACCTGAGCTAGTTCTGTCTCGCAAAAGTGTTCGCTGTCTGAGAATTCATGCTTTATGGCTGCAAGAAAACAAATAGCTTTCATATGTAAAAAAAAATCATCATCATCATTAGAGACTGATTATGCCTTTCAGCGTTTAGTCTGGAGCATAGTACCTCTAATAAAATTCCTTCATGATCCCCTATTCAATGCTAACATTGACGCCTCGTCTGATGTTATGCCTTTTACTTCAAAATCATTCTGCACCGAATCTAAGTACTTTCTCCTTGGTCTACCTCGAGTCCTCTTACCCTGCGCTGCCGGGCTTGTACCATGACCGCACCAAATGTTCAAATGTTTGTTAAGCTTATGGGACTTAACTACGGGGTCATCAGTCCCTAAACTTACAAACTACCTATCAACTACCTTATACTAAATACGGCACAAATATCCATGCCCGAGGGGGGACTCGAACCCCCGACAGTAGTGGCCGTGCAGACCGTGACTGGAGCGCCTCAGTCTCCTCGGCCACCGCGGCCGGCCATGACCGCACCATCTCAGTCTGTTCGCTCTGCTTCATCTATGGTGTTCATTCCCAGTTTTTCTTTGATTTCCTCATTATGGACACCCTCCTGCCCTTCTGCATCTACATGCATACTCTGCAGTTCACCATAAGGTGCGTGGCGGAGGGTACACTGTACCACTACTAGGCATTTCCTTTCCTATTCCACTCCCAAATTGAACGAGGAAAAAAAGAATGCCTATATGCCTCCGTACGAGCCCTAATTTCTCTTATCCTGTCTTTGTGATCTTTACGCGAAATGTAAGTAGGCGGCAGCAATATCGTACTACACTCAGCTTCAAATTCCGGCCCTCTAAATTTACTTAATAGAAATTCACGAAAAGAACGTCGTATTTCTTCCAGCGATCCCTAATAGAGTTGCCGGAGCATATCCGTGACACTCGCGCATTCGTCGAACCTACCGGTAACAAATCTAGCTGCTCGCTAAACCGCCTCTATGTCTTCCTTCAAACTGATCTGCTGCGGGTCCCAAACACTTGAGCAATACTCAAGGTGGTCGTACAAGCGTTTTATACGCGGTCTCCTTTACAGGTAAAGTACATCTTCCCAAAATTCTCCCAATAAACCGAAGTCGGCTTGTTCCCATCTATTAGTACCTGCAATCGTTTTTGCCACTCCCATACAACAAAGTTGGTCAAAAGATAGAGCGGTGCACTGCTAATTTAGTCTTGGTACTTACTTCCTTCTTGCAGAAGAGAGTAGATCTTGGCTGAGCACTCACTGCATTAGCTTTGCTGCACCTCGATTCCAGTTCTTTCACTATGTTGCCATCCTGTGAGAAAATACATCCCAGGCACTTGAAACTGTCTACCTGTTCTATCTTTGTTCCTCCTATTTGGCACTCAATCTGTTTAAATCTCTTTCCCACAGACATTACTTTCGTTTTGGAGATGCTGATCTTCATATCATAATACTTGCTCCTCTGATCGAGCTCTGAAATATTGATTGATTGATTTTTCCATGGAAGCCAAAACAGTCTTGGTCCAACCCGCCACTGCCCGCATCGAAACTAAGTTTATTGTGCGGTATTCCTCCCTGTATATCTAGTAAAGCCAACCAATGCCCTTGAACAGTGCAAGGAGTCCCTTTACCAGTTCTTTATTAGAAACAATTTCTTTGGGTCTGGTAGTCCCTAATATTCTGTGCCTTTTATTCTCCAATGCAATGCATTCGAAGATTAGATGTGATGCAGTTTCATCACCGTCATCTTCTGTTATTCCCATTGTACTTAGGTTTTTTTTTTTTTTTTTTTTTTTTTTTTTTTTTTTTTTTTTTTTTTTTTAATTCCCATTGCCTGTCAGCAATCCAACCATGAGTCTAATATCTCTCCTGTTCAGAGCCAGGATTGCAGAGCTTCTTTTAAAACATGGCTTTGGCATCATTACCTTGCCATGTTTTTGTTGATGGACTTTGGTCCAATATTCTACGTGCTGTCTTCTGAGCCAGTTACGTAGCTCCAATTTGATCATTGCCTTGGTAATTATCAGGACAGGTTGCGGTCAAATAAATGGAGTCTCTGCCCCCATCCTGGCTAATCTGTCGGTATGTTCGTTGCCACTGATCCCCGAGTGGCCAGGAACCCACAATGAGTTTACTCTATTGCTTTCCCCTAGCTCCACCAGAACCCTGTGACATTCTGCAACAAATTTAGACCTTGTTGCAGGAGCTGCCAGTGATCTCAGGACTGCCTGGCTGTCTGAATAGATATAGATGCTACGATCTTTGTAGCACCTACGCAAATTCTCCTTCACACACGCCCTGATGGCAGTGATTTCGGCCTGGAATACTGAGGCCAGTTTTCCTAGAGAGATGACGCCCTCCAGTCTTGGCTGCACCCCATGTACCCCAGCCCCAACATCTTGGTCTGATTTTGACCCGTCAGTGAACCAGACAATATCCCCCGTACGGTGTCGAACTATTTTCTCCCACTGATCCCTACTATCAATTGTTATATTGAAAGGCTTGTTGAAGCAGTATGGGGTTATAATATAGTCGGCTGGCATTTCCCAAACCTTTCCTATATTTACCTTACTCACTATTTTAGTGTGTGATTCTGGATATCCCAAAGAGTTCCAGTTGTTGCCAGATTTGAGTCTGTATGCACCAGCCGCTGCCTCCATCTTGACCCAAATGTGTAATGGGGGCATATCCATCATGGTTTCCATCCCAGCAGTTGGTGTGCTGCTAATTCCACCTGTTATGGATAGGCAGGCTAATCTCTGCACCTTACCAAGCTCCTTAGCAGCAACCTGCTGTTCTACCTTCTTCCACCACACGACTGCCCCATAGGTGATCCTGGGTCTAATCACTTTGGTGTATATCCAGTGCATACCCTTGGAGCTCAGGCCCCAATTTTTGCCACAAGCTCTCGTACTCACAACAGTACCTTTTGCCTTGGAGCAAATATTCCTGATGTGAGGGGTCTATGTCAGTTTCTCATCTAGGGTAACCCCTAGATATTTCACTGTCCCCTTCACAGGTAGCGCTTCATTGAAAAGTTTTAGATTCCAACTTGAATGTTGTATATGCTTCTTTGTGAATGGTACAACAACAGTCTTCTTAGGACTAACCCCCAGATCCTGTTTTCTGCACCAGTCTTGCACAATGTCCAACGCACCTTGTGCCATACTCTTTACTGTGTCAGCAAATTTGCCAAGTATTACTATGACAAGATCATCTGCATATCCTTGGCAAAAGTACTGCCTAGAGTTTAATTCTCCAATGAGATCATTCACCACTAGATTCCACAATAAAGGGGATAGAAATCCTCCTTGCGGGCAACCCCTAGTGGTGTTGATTACCATTTTTTCATTCATCATGGTAGCTTCTACCTTTCTTCCACTGAGCATGGCCCTAATCCACCTACATATTGTGGTTCCTAGGTCATGCACCTCTGCTGCCCTAACCATGGAATCGAAGGTCGTGTTGCTAAAAGCCCCCTCGATGTCCAGGAAGATACGGAGGGCTATTTCCTGAAAGTGTAGTGCTTTCTCCACCTTCCCAACGAGTTGGTGGAGAGCTGTCTCACATGATTTACCTGGCTGATATGCATGTTGGTTTGAATGTAGAGAAGCCCTACTTAACCTCCTTTCTCCAACATGCACATTAACCAGCTTTTCCAATGTCTTAAGAATGAAGGAGGACAAGCTGATTGGTCTCATATCCTTGGCCTTGGTATGATCAATTCTCCCTGGTTTAGGAATGAAGACAACATTCACTGCCCTCCAGGCATTGGGAATGATTCCTGCTGCAAGGCTAACCCTGAATAACCTGCATAGGAATCTTATAAGATTTTCTCCCTCTTGTTGCAGGAGAGCTGGAAGGATTCCATCACGGCCAGGTGTCTTGAACGGTTGAAATGTTCCCACCGCCTATCGGACCTTACTGAGATCGACACACTTCTTGCCCAAATCCCAATCCTCTTTGCGAATACCTGAGAACCGTTGTCTCTCAGGAATGGCATTCTGGTCTGAGTTGTCCCCCAGAGTATATTGAGGAAAGTGAGTCTTGAGGAGCAGTTCCAGCGTTTCATGTGCTGTCTTAGTATACTCCCCACCCTCCTTCCTCAATGTTTCTCCTGCATTAGTTGGTACCCTAGTGAGGATTTTATGAAGTCTCGCTTGAGCAGCCGTGCCCTCCACTTCCTCACATAATACCTTCCAGGATGCCTCCTTTGCCCGTCTGATGGCAAGGTTGTAATTGACAAGGTCCTCACGATGCTTTGCCCATTGTACTTTGCGCCTCGCAAGGTTAAACAGTCTTCGTACCTGTTTCCTTTGCATTTCCAGGTTATTATTCCACCAAGGCACAGTCCTATTTGTGCACTTCTTGGTGATGGAGCAGTTGTCCTGGTATGAGGTCACTATAGCAGACGTTACAGCCTCTGCTACTTCCTCAAACTCTGCTGGATTCCTTATCGAAGTTTTAATTTCCGATAGGCTGAAGTCAAGATCTTTCCTATATCTCTCCCAGTCCGCTTTCCCGGGGTTCCTATAGGGCATGGTCTGTCTGGTTCCCATTTCAACCTTGACTTTAATATACAGATGAGGATGGCTCCAGGACCACATGCCACTGTTTGACGTAACTTCCCATCATCATGGAACCAAAAGTTATCTCAATTAATTCTTCCCTTCTACTATTCCTGAATGTAGGTTCATCACCCCTATTCAAGATCTCCAAGTTGTTAGATAGGAGAAATTCAAGAAGGTGCTCTACTGTATCCTTGCTGCCCCACGATAGATTGTGGGCATTGACATCACATCCCACCACCAGTTCGTCACCTTGCCGATGGCAGGCAGGCAGGAGGAGAGCTGTCTTCATAAGGAAGGTATGCTGAGGCCAAAACAACTTCCCTCGTGATACCTTCCTCACGTTGCTGCATCCTGATGGTCACCAGGTCCCTGGAACAAAAATCCATCATTGGTACGAAAGGTATTCCATTTCTAACGTAAATGCATGTTCTGGAGTTTTTTAGATTTCTGGCATAAATCAGCTTACCTCCAGTACCACCGAGGCACGATAAACCCCCTTTGTATAAATAGGGTTCTTGTATCAGGGCCACGTCCACATCCTGTATCCCCAGGCGACGGCTCAGGGCAGCAGTGGCCCCTTTACTGTGCTGCAGGTTTATATGCAGCACTTCCAGTCCCATCTTGCTGCCATTATTGCCTTTAAGGTCTTTGATTACACTGACGCCGACCTGCGAGAACCCTAAAAAGAGTTTGAGGCCGTGCTCTCGCAATGCCTTCAGGGACTTCTCTCCGACCTCCACCACCAGGGTTCGTCCTTCCGGAATGAACTTTTGGTTGATTACCCTCCAAACCACTGTCGAGACTTTTCGTTCTGGACCCTTATTTTCTCGATCAGAGTTTTTGGAGAGACATCCTTAAGGATCTTTGGTACCCATATTGATACCTTTGCGGTCTTCAGGAGTTCGGTTGCTGTCTTGACCAGCTGCTTCGCATCCTCCCACGGGGATATCATGGGCACCTTGTACTTAAGCCATTCTGCTGAGTGCTCCCCCTCACAGACAAAAATGAGGGCACCGCGATCTAGATAGCCCCTCATGAATTTGGGTCCTGGACCAGCGACCCCCCCCCCCCCAAACTCTGCACGAGCTCCTCCTGCTGCGAGGTGATGCTTACCAGTGGGTATCCTTCTTGGACAACCGCCAGTCTAAAGACTGAGACTGCAGTACTATAGGTCTGCTTCCTTATTTCTTGCCTCAGCCTTTTAGGATCACGCTTGTCCAGAGATGAGGGAGTCTTAGATTCCTGCCTAACCTTCTTGCCACCTGTCTTTGACGTCTTGGGCTCAAGCCCTTTTGATTCCCTCCACTTATGTTTAGGAAGCCATTCTTTCCCTTCCTTTTGCTTATGTTCCTTGAGAAGTTTCCTCCTCTGAGCCCCAGACAAGGCCTTAATCCTAATCTGCTCCAACTTCTCTGTTACAGTTCCTACTTCTTGCTCAGGTCTAGACCCTGACTGAGAAGTAGGAGTGCACTCCATCGGTCCTGATCCCGATGTCTGAGTACCTGAGGTCTCATGTTGCCTCTCGGATTCTTTTAAAATATTTTTTTTCTCCATGTTCATCTTAGTCCCACGAGATTTGGGGATTTATATGGTCCACACCACGATAACCCCGCGTGGTGCAAGGTTACTTACTCAGGGAGGTCGCCCGGTATCCCTGAGGCTCCGTTCCAGACACATCCACCCATGTGCCACACACCCCTCGGCACGGGTCGCACCACACCTTGGGTTGGGGGGGGGGGCAGATAACGTCGTGCCCGGGACGAGCTCTGAAATATTAGTTTGCAACCTTTCAATCGAATAGGCCATTACAAATAACTCATCCGCATATGCGAGACAGCTTATTTTGTTTTCACCTATTTTAATCCGGACCTGCCAGTCGACTGTTTTTAACATATGATCCATGAATAGTATGAACAACAGTGGTGACAGGTTACAGCCTTGTCTTACCCCTGAAACGACCCTGAACCATGAGCTTAATTTTCCATCTACTCTAACTGCTGCCTGACAGTCTACGTATAGACCTTTAATTGCCTGCAAAAGTTTTCCTCTTATACCATAATCTTGTAGAACTGACAGTAGCTTCCTCCTAGGAACACGGTCATAAGCCTTTTCTAGATCTATGAAACATAGATACAATTCCCTGTTCCACTCATAGAATTTTATCATTACCTGCCGTAAGCTAAAGATCTGGTCCTGACAGCCTCTAAGAGGCCTAAAACCACACTGATTTTCATCTAACTTGTCCTCAATTTATTAACACTCGCACTCTCCTTTCAACAATACCTGAGAATATTTTGCCTACAACGCTAATTAAAGAGATACCTCGATGGTTGTTACAATCTTTTCTGTTTCCATGTTTGAAAATTGGCGTGATTACCGCTTTCGTCCAGTCAGACGAAACCTGTCCCGATTCCCACGCCTTCTCAGTTATCCTATTTAACCATTTGAGATCTGATATTCCTGAAAAAAAAACTGAAAAATGCTAATGTTGGAACACATAAGACGTGGCGACGAGATGCGACAGGCACATACAAAAGACACACACATACAACACATTCAGCTATCGGCCATGGCCTTCTTCAGAAATAGAGCACTCACGCAATCACACAGGCACACAACACAGTCATACAACCATCACCTCCGACTGCCACACTTCGAAGTGTGGCAGTCGGAGGTGATGGTTGTATGACTGTGTTGTGTGCCTGTGTGATTGCGTGAGTGCTCTATTTCTGAAGAAGGCCATGGCCGATAGCTGAATGTGTTGTATGTGTGTGTCTTTTGTATGTGCCTGTCGCATCTCGTCGCCACGTCTTTGCGGTGAGTTGTAACTGTCCTCACTATATTATTTATTCCAACCTGGACTTTCCATTATTATATAATGTCGGAACACGTAAGAAATAGGTTTATTTTTGCAAGACTGTTGGTTGGTTGGTCAGGTTTTCAAAGGCAAAGGGACTAAAGTACAATGGTCATCAGTCCCTTGCAAGACTGTGAAAGACAAGTAGGGTCCAGCTGTGAAGTACTCATTCTGCCAACACCACCAAAGATTTTATCTTGCGGGCATAATCGTGCTCATCTGAGACAGAATATGCTAAATACTTTTATCCACCTTCTCTCCCTGAGAGAGTTGGCGCAGTAGTAACACACAAACTGGACTCCCATGCGGGAGGACCGAGGATGCAGAGTTAGGTTTCCTTCTATCCCCTCTCATCCTCTCTCTCTCTCTCTCTCTCTCTCTCTCTCTCTCTCTCTCTCTCTCTCTCTCTCTCTCTCTCTCTGTTTATCACCTTTCTTCCCTGTACTTGAAAAATACATAAATCGTGCTAAATTTCATGGTGATCCGTCGAATGGAGTCCAACTATGTGGTAAGGTATCCTCCGCCGTGCGCGGTAGAAAATCTTACGCAGACAGTGATATTTGCTTTTGTTTCAATGTGAAGTGTGGAAAATTTCATCAAGATCGGAATTAAGGAATAAATCGGTGTCGCAGTTTGTTGTAAAGTGTCCTCTGACATGGTTGCAGGAAAACAAACAGCTTTCAGATTTCCCCCGATATGGACAAATCCCCGACTTGTTGCTCGGTTTAATCCGCTACATCACTTGTCTGGTAGCTCCTCCAACCGCTTGTCGCAATCCCTTTATCTCTCCACATAGTGCCATTACTTCCGTAAAGTCACAATACGGACATGGAAGAAGGAGAATTGCACCTCAACTTTCATTTACGATACAATTATGTAAAATGACAGTGGCGGCTGGTGCTTCAGATGACTGGAAGTTCACTTCTTTCAGTCCCGAAACTTGACAGTGGCGCCGTCCCCTCACCTACTGCCCCTGAAACACAGCGTCTAGAGAGATAATTTGGCGCATCTGTGCGAGTGGCTCTAGGAAAAGCGCCCCGCCCCCCCCCCCTCCCCCCAGTTTTAGATATATTTTCGTTAAAAGATCTTTAGAATGTCTTACCTCGGCTTGTTTGCGCTTGCTTCAACTCGAGCTGAGGCGTCAGCCTACCAAGCTTTTTTTATTCCATACTTTTCTTCCAAGCTTAAAGCTGAGTGACTTTTTAAATTTTTCTTTGATAATAAACACCCAGGACATTTGAAAGTGCACAATAACACTAAAATACAGTAAGTAAATGATTACACTGTTATGTGACCGTAACAAAATGAATATGTTACAATGAAGAGACAAGCTACCTTTAAGTCACGTGAGACTTAAGCAACACCCCCATCCTAACCTTACACATGCGCTGAGGCTGCTCTCTCCTACATATTTTCAATAATGACACTTCCTGGCAGATTAAAATTGTGTGTCGGAACCGTGACTCGAACCTGGTACCTTTGACTTTCGAGGGCAAGCGCTCTACCTACTGAGCTATCCCGACACGACTCACGATCCCACCTCACAACTTTACTTCCGCCACTACCTCGCCTCCTATTTTCCAAACTTCACAGAAGCACTTCTGCGAACCTCGCCAGACTAGCACTCCTGGAAGGAAGGTTATGGTGGAGACATGGCTTAGCCACAGTCTCTGCAGTAGAGTGCGCGCTGATATGAAGCTTCCTGGCAGATAAAAACTGTGTGCCGGAACCGGGAATCGAACCTGGGACATTTCCCTTTCGCAAAGTTTCATATCAGCACGCACTCCGGTGCAGAGTGAAAGTTTCATTCAGTTAAATGATTGTTACGACGAAGATTATAAATGTGATTTACCCTCTAAGTTACGACACATTTGCTAAAACTACCAAATGAAACTTCCTGGCAGATTAAAATTGTGTGCCGGAACCGGGACTCGAACCTGGGACATTTGCCTTTCGCAAAGTTTCATATCAGAGCGCACTCCGCTGCAGAGTGAAAGTTTCATTCAGTTAAATGTTTGTTACAACAAAGATTATAAATGTGATTTTCCCTCTAAGTTACGACACATTTGCTAAAACTACCAAATATATGTGACAAGTAACAATACAAAAGTCATTGTTGTTCCCGTATCGGTTAAAAAGAAGATCGGGTTTTTAAAAAAAATTGCTTGCAGTACCTTCGACGGCGCAACGCGAATGCGCTGACCTTACGGCTATTCCTGCTGGATGGAGATTAGTGACTTCATAATTATTCATGATCGACCTTCTGAAGGCGTTTACAGTTGATGCGTCTTTAATTTATAAGATATTTGACCATATATGATATCTTTTTGATGAATCTTCAATGTGGCAAATCAAATATGAAGGGCGGATGTTGGCTTCATGGAAGATTTGCACATCCGCAAGGCGAGATGCACATTAGCTCCATTCCCTTGCTTCGTGACCATTCATAAGTAAACGCAAGAACTTGAGTATGTTCAAAAATGTTCAAATGTATGTAAATCTATCGGACCAAACTGCGTGGTCATCAGTCCGTAGCTTACAAACTACTTAAACTAAAGTAAGGACAACACCACACACACACACACACACACACACACATACACACACACAAACACATACATCCCCATGCCCCAGGAAGGAATCGAACGTCCGACGGCGAGCAATCGTGCGCTCTGTAGCGAGGCGCCTTAGACCGCTCGGCTACTCCGCCGCGGCTGCTCTAGTATGCAGGAGCTGGTGTCTCTACCGGCTCCAACGCCAATGTCAAAAGCGGCGTTTCACGTCGCCCCTCCCTGCGGCGGGAGCGCCCATATGCTGCCTCCGGGGGGATCAGAAGAGAATTTGAACCGTAGTCGCGCATGCGCATTGCAATGGTGCTGCCTGTACCACATATATTAAGCGACCGGGCCACGAGTCTCATATGTGCGGTGTTCGCGACATAAAACGTTTCTGATTCGATAAAAATACTTTGAATCTGCATATAAAATGATCTGATAGGAATGAAGAATGGTTGTTAATAAACTATATTTTGAAACTTCCTGGCAGATTAAAATTGTGTGCTGGAACCGGGACTCGAATCTCGGACCTTTGCCTTTCGCGCACACTCCGCTGCAGCGTGAAATGTTTCATTCTGGAAACATCCCTTAGGTTGTGGCTAAGCCATGTCTCCACCAGATCCTTTCTTCCAGGAGTGCTAGTCTTGATTGGTTCGCAGGAGGGCTTCTGTGAAGTTTGGAAAGTAGGAGGCGAGGTACTGGCGGAAGTAAAGTTGTGAGGCGGTATCGCGAGTCGTGTCAGGATAGCTCAGTCGGTAGAGCGCTTGCCCGCGAAGGTTAAAGGTCCAAGGTTCGAGTCCCGGTTCCGGCACACAATATTAATCTGCCAGGAACTTTTATATCAGCGCACACTCCGCTGCAGAGTGAGAAGTTTCATTCTCGACTTTATATTCTATTTATTTATTTATTTTTCACGGTAAGCTTTTTTACTGGTTTTCACCTAACCTTTGAACACATAGGTCGCGCCGCCACTGTAAAATGGGAAAATAAAACCTCATCCCCACAGTTCATACATAATTCCACCTCACCTGCTAACACTGCGGCCAAATCCTTTTTATCACAGCAAATGAGTGCACGGAGCACTTTTGCAGTTGGGAAGCAGGGCAGCGCAAGACGCAGACAACAGTCTGTCCTGCTACTGTGCGGCGTTCCCCCGCTGCCGGCTCGTCGCTTATCCTCGCACCCTCCCGGCTGCTCCCTCTAATAAAAGAGCGGCCCGCTTTTTACGCTACCCCACCTGACGCGCGCAGCCCCCGATCCACCCCCGCGGCGCACTGCTCGGTTAACGCCGCCAATCCGCCGCCCCCCGAGCACGCTGGCTGCTCGCGCTGATTGCCTTAATTTCGCCGGGGCAAAAGCAGGGGGTGGCTCTGGCACCCCTTTAATTATTCTGCTCCCCAGGGCGGCCTGCTGTCACTCACAGCCAAATTGTCTGCCCTGATGGCGCCCCCTACCTGTGCCCTAATATACGCGCCGCTCGCCCTCTTCATCACCAGATAACCTGTTTCACCTTAATGGAGGTAAAGTGCGTTTCGTGAGCTCCCTGGGAGGCGCCGAGGCATCCGTACACTTTCATACGTACTGTGTGTATCTGCACTGCCTCCTTCGCTTATGTAGTTTGTGCGTGGTTTCAACATGCAGAGCTCAGTCAGCACAGACGTCTGAAGGATTATAAAAATAGACCTTCATAAAGTTATTGACTCCCAGGCAATCATTATATGTCGTACCACCTGATC
Source organism: Locusta migratoria (assembly GCA_026315105.1). Taxonomy (NCBI): domain Eukaryota; kingdom Metazoa; phylum Arthropoda; class Insecta; order Orthoptera; family Acrididae; genus Locusta; species Locusta migratoria. The sequence continues at coordinate 99,591,320 of CM048751.1, read as the reverse complement.
CTTCCATCACAGTGAGCTGCACCTCACACTACATTACCGTCCCATCCCCAAAACCTCCACCCTAAAATACCTTGGCCTCACAGTGGATCGCTCTCTCTTCTGGAATCCTCACCTTGGACTTGTCTGTCAAGAAGCCCTTTCCCGTCTCAACCTCCTCCAACTTCTCTCCTCCCCTACACAATATTATACACCAAACATTCCTTGATGCGCCCTGTCGTTCGCAGTTTGCACCTTGCTTGGATTTCCGCCTCCCCCACCTGCTACAAATCCCTCCAAATCCTAGATCGCCACACACTCTGCCTCGCTTAGTCCCTCCGCCTCCCTTCTCCCATCGGATCCTCTGTGGCCTCATTCCTTTTCCTCACCTTCATAAGTTCCTTGAACATATACGCATCCAATACATCATCTGCAAAATAGAACCTCGTCACCCTCATGTCTAACCCCTCCCCTTGAACCGTGGGCCTTTGCCGTACTGATAGCAACATAACCCTCCACAACCTTCATACTCTCCACGTCCTCTTCGAGGGTAACTTTCGCCACCTCCCTCTTCCAGATGACGCACTCTGTCCTGATATATTCCCATCCTATCAGCCCTAAACTCTCCCCTTCTCATATATTATGAAATGTCATTTCAAAAATCGGATCAATCACCTCAATTCTGGGAATCATTATATTTATTTTCATTATATGAGAAAGAATAGTTATAAACAGAACTTTAAAGATCAACTTAGATACTATGTATGCACCAGGTTACGCAGTTTGACGCTTAAAATTTCAGTTATATGTTTATATCTCTGTCGTCAGTACCTGATGACGGCATAACAGTCAATCGCCTCGTTAAATCATAAAATAATTTTTTTTATATTTCAAAATAGTCTAGATTTTTTTATTTAAAATGAACCAAATATTTTACAAGGAAGTAACAGTTAATAGAAAACAAAATTAATTTCTTCATGGTATGGATTCGTGATCTGTTTTATATTTCACAATATACTTCATCTTTGTGTAATAAAGTAGGAAGAATTAATGTTGGTATTAGTATAACGGTTCTCTGCTTTAACTGCACCGGAGGGTGAAACAGACAAAAGATATTTTTGAAAGTAAAAGTTAGTTCGCATGGCCATACTGTGAACCTAAAGAAAAAGAAAGGAAATAAAGGTATACGAGGCGGACCTAAAAATTAGCTTCCCATTTTATGAACAATGACAGAATGTTGTTCATTCCGCAAACTGGTTTGATAGAACTATCGACGCTACCCTGTCGTCGTCTTTAGTGTAAGGTAGTTCATAAGTAGTTTGTAAGTTTATGGACTGATAGCCCCGCAATTAAATCCCATAAGCTTAACAAACATTTGAATTTAGAATCATACAGTGTGTCTGCTCTTTATAGCTCGTGACGGTAAAATAATAATGCATTGTTTCATCACTTATCCTCCGAAAGAGGTATTAGAAACCTCACTGTTCGCACGTTACGGCGTGTGCCGATGACAGGAAGTGCAGCACCGGTCGGGCGTCGCGCCTTTATGGAAACGTTGTAAATGGTGACTTTTTCTACAGAAGATTAAGCAAGGAGGATTGCTGCCTATCGCCTTTCCCCCTAAACTGCACTCACCTGCTGATCTGCTGTCCTTGGACCGTAAAGGCGTCGGACTTCTTCTCTTGGCAGGTGTTTCGTCGCCTTATTGAAGATTCTTTAATTTAAAAGAGGACAGTAGGAAAGTTTCGGAACAAATAGGCAGAATTGTGGTGAAATCTGTATTCATAATGATATAATGAATATGAAGTAGCCCTGTTGCATGTTTAATATTATTTCACAAATAAGACTATTTTGCGAAGAAACTACCTTGCTGTTGATCAAGGAATTACTAACAATAGTCAAGAAATAAGCTCATTTTATACAGATACATTTGCAGTCCCTGGAGAGAGCGGAGAGTGGTTGAAACAGAATGTTGGTAGCCATGAAGTCGTAATACTAAAATCAGAGCAGAGGCTGAACGGCCAAGTTTACCTTACTGTAAACTGAACGGTAAGTCTACCGGATGCTTCAACTCGCACATCATTGTAACAGACACGGACGGTCTTCAAAGTCACACTTTCCTAATACGGCGGTACCTTCCGCCCTAGACCGCAAGGTGGATAACTTGAAGCTCTCCAACCGAATGGCGGTGCGTGTCTGTTCCCCGGGCACGGCATCGCAGTATGCTTTCGCTGTTGAAAAATAGTCCCTGTAGCCAACCTTACAGGTAGGGGAGAGAAACCGCTGGCGAAACTTAGGACACTCAGGTTGGGACACCTGTTTGGAGCGCGGGATAAAGCTGGTATGCCTCAGCCACGGTGTCGCTTCCGGTTGCTTTTAAATTTAACGGCTACAGGAAATTCTCCATTTTGAGCCATTTCTAGATGAACCAAACGGGTAATGTAGAAGTTACTCTGTCCCTTTCATTCGATTGTCCACTAAGTAAGCAATCATTCTGTGATGCTACTTGGTTGGTGAAAATTAATAAACCGTCCTAAATTATGACAAAAAAGTTTTCTGGGGGTTTGAACAACGTCATGATGTAAGAAGGCGATTACTAAAATAACCGACGTTTCGGCCAACGTTACAGTGGCCTTCATCTTGGTATACCGATGTGAGCTGGTTGTTACTACACTTTATATTACTTTCAATTAGAGATTACGTCATAATCTTTTTAAATAAGCGATGTTATTGGTGAATTGGTATATCGGAAGCCTACACATACCGACAGGTATTTGCGAGCCCAATCAAACCACCATCCAGCACAGAAGAACTCTGTTATCCGCTCACTGACGATTCGCGCGCAGCGACTAAGTGATGAAGACAACAAAACAGCTGAGCTCAACAAACTAGAAACAACATTTCTGGCAAATGGCTACAACCATAGAGTGATTCACACCGCCATAGACACAAATAAAAGGAACAGCAGTAGGCAGGAAGTCAATAAAAAGCAGCCAGCAGCCCGCTTACCGTAAGTAAAAAAAGTCACAGATCAGATTGCTAAACATCTTCGCCGGATTGGTGTCCAGCCTTTCTTCTATAGTAGTCACAAGATCAAGGATGTACTTGGTTTCACAAAGGACAACATAGAGGCATCAGGAGTATACAAGGTGGAATGCGAGTGTGGGGAAGTATACAAATGTTCAAATGTCTGTAAACCTATCGGACCAAACTGCGTGGTCATAAGTTCGTAGCTTACAAACTACTTAAACCTAGGTAAACTAACCTACGGACAAACACACACTACCCATGCGCCAGGGAGGACTCGAACCTCCGACGGCGAGCAACCGCGCGCTCCTCAGCGAAGTGCTTTAGACCGCTCGGCTACTGCACCGCGGCTGGGAAGTATACATAGGTGAGACAGGAGGGCAGTGACAACGTGCATACGCGAACATGAACGCTACATTCGGTTAGGCCAACACAATAAATCTGCAGTAGCCGAACACCAGCAAGATTGCAGCCAGAATACTCGCCAAGCAACCAGGGATGGTTAAACGCAAGATGAGGGAAGCCATCGAAATTGTAAAACACCCTAATAACATGAATAGAGAAGATTTACTCAGGCTTGCCCCCTGCCGGCCGCGGTGGCCTATGGGACTGAGGCGCTCCAGTCAAGGTCTGCACGGTCACTAAGGTCGGGGGTTCGAATCCAAAATGTTCAAATGTTTGTATAGTCTATGGGACTTAACTACGGGGACATCAGTCCCTAAACTTACAAATTACTTATAAACTACTTACGAACTAGGACGGCACAAATATCCATGCACGAGGGGGGATTCGAACCCCCGACCGTAGTGCCAGTGCAGACCGTGACTGGAGCGCCTTAGTCACCTCAGCCATCGCGGCCGGCGGTTCGAATCCCCCCTCGGGCATTGATATTTGTGCCGTCCTCAGTGTTAGCTAGTTCATAAGTAGTTTGTAAGTTTAGGGACTGATGACCCCATAAGCTACACAAACATTTGAACATTTTTTTTGCTTGCCCCCCTCTTGGCTACCAGCCATCACAACGAAACAGGCCGCACTGGCAACACGCAAGCGTCACTAGTAAGCAACTGCCGCCGCGAGGCCCACGGCCAGCAGGAGAGAAACGGAAGCCCTCATCCCATTCGCCGATGACCACCAATCATGTCTCGCTATGCAAGAAGCAACGGCCAACCCCCACTCCCTCCACCTCAGCATCCTATCATAATAAAGTTCCATTCTTCCGCCAAAAATTCACCAATAACATCGCTTATTTAAACAAAAAAAAAATTATGACGTAATGTCTAATTGAAAATAATATAAAGTGTAGTAACAACCAGCTCACATCAGTATACCCAGATGAAGGCCACTGTAACGTTGGCCGAAACGTCGGTTATTTCAGTAATAGCCTTCCTACATCATGACGCGGTTCAACACCCAGAAAACGTTTATGCCATCTGACTCTGGCCGCGGAAGCCTGCGTAATTATATCGCTTATTTATTTATTTATTGGTTTTTTCTGTTCCATAGGACCCAATTGAGGAGTGAGACTGCATGGTCATGGAACAAGTCAATATATTAATTGTTACACAAGAATAGTAATAGAAAATTTTTAAGTAGTCCTTTGCACACCACAATCTTAAGACAAAGTGAAAAGAATCAATAAACAAAAAATGAATTAGCTTAGTTGTTTAACTTTTCTAGGAGTTCCCCGACAGAATAAAAGGAGTGAGCCATGAGGTAACTCTTCAATTTACATTTGGAAGCGTGTGGATTAGTGCTAAGATTCTTTAGTTCTTGCGGCAGCTTACTGAAAATGGATGCCGCAGAATATTGTACCCCATTCTGCACAAGTGTTAAGGTGGTGTGATGCAAATGTAGATTCGACTTCTGTCTAGTATTCACCGAGTGAAAGCTACTAACTCATGGGAATAAGCTGATATTATTAACAACAAACCACATTAAAGAAAAAACGTATTGTGACGCCAGAGTCAAAATTCCCAGACTACTGAAAAGGGGTCGACATGACGTTCGCGAACTTACACCAGATATTGCTCGAACCGCCCGTTTTTGAGCCAGAAATATCCTTTTTGCATCAGGCGAGTTACCCCAAAAACAATGCCGTACGTCAAAAGAGAGTGAAAGTAAGCGTAATAGACTACTTTTCGTGTTGAAAAATCACTTCTCTCGGATATTGTTCTAATGGTAAATATAGCAGAATTTAGTTTTGGAGCAAGATTCTGAACATGGGCTTTCCATGACAGTTTACTGTCTATATGAACACCTAGAAATTTGAACTGTTCAGTCTCACTTATCACATGCCAATTATGTGTAATCAGAATGTCAGCTTTCGTCAAATTATGTGTTAGAAATTGTAAAAACTGAGTTTTACTGTGATTTAACATCAACTTGTTTTCTACAAGCCATGAACTTATCTCTAGAACTGAATTATTTGATACTGTGTCAATATTACAAGCAACATCCTTCACTACCAAGCTGGTATCATCAGCAAACAAAAATATTTTACAGTCAGCTGTTATACTCGAAGGCATATCATTTATATAAATAAGAAACAGCAATGGTCTCAAATTAATTGATTTAATTTTGGTACTTTTAATTAAAGTCCGTCCGGTCTGTTATTCGTATCGGGAAGTTTGAAATTTTACTGGCCACTCGAATCCGTGCTCGGAATAACATACTCATTTTTATTTTGCTCTGATTTTTTTCTTATGGCACAGCCGTTGCGGCCGTGCATTGTGTGCCCTCAAGAAGTCCGTGCGTTACAACGTTGTCGGAGGAGGACGTGCCCTAGCCGGCGCATCGCCAGTGTCAACACGGGAGGTGGTGGGTGGCGGAAGCCCACACATCCGACTAGAGGGGCCACGATTTATTACGTGTGCGCTGCGGCGGTGACTGCTCAGGCCGATTATACTGTACGACCCACTGTGCCGCGTCGGGGTTTCCGTCTCCCTGCTTTAAAGCAAACACGATATCAGCTGAGGGCGGAGCACTAACATCCCATGAGGTGTCGCCCGTGCTACCACAAGGAGAACGGCACCTAACTCTCGGGCGGCAGCGCCAATTATTATAACTTCAGCAGCAGCGCGGTGCAGATTTGCTACCACTGTGTTGCGAGTTACACACCTAGTATATGGCTACTAAGTGATCGAAATGACAAAAAAAAAAAAAATATATAAAAAAAAACCAAAAAAAAAAAAAAAAAAAAAAAATTAATCCGTTAATGCCCAATGTCGCGGATTCGCATCATACCGTTGTGATATAAATGGAAGGATAAGTGTTTTTCAGTGCCAGTTCTGATAGATGCCGAATCTACACAAAGCTGCTACCTATCTGGAAGGTGTAGGGTCTGCTACAGCAGTTTGATGTTCGCGCATTTGTTCATGAGACAGACATATGAAGATATCCTCTTGTTTTGGAGAATTACGATAGAATAAAGAGCTAATTTTGGTTCTGAAAATTATTAATGTATTCTTTAGTATCTGTGGCGTTACGTAAATCGCAATTTGATGTAATAATGGTGTTGAAAGTACAAGCAAATTTCAAAATACGGTTTGTGTAAAATATGCATCATTGGGCATTTGCGTACTTTTGTGTGCCCGTGTAACAAAGTGTAAATGGATAGTTCTTTCGATGTACACTACCAAACTTTTTCAGTTGTAAATTATGGACCTTTTAATTGTCAATTGCTGATTGTTATACGGCGGGACTGTGTGAACCTCAAAATTCCCCATAATGAACAAAATGTCCTTCCTAAATTCAATTCTAGAACAGCAGAGACACACTGCAGACAGGGAAAAGATATAACTAAGAAAAAGAGAGGTAGACCTTCAACCAGTATACAGACTATACTGTAGCGTAAGAAGCATCAGGGTCCAGCAACATCTTTTCCAGTTAGGAGTATCCGCACTGATGCAGTAGGTCACTGGCCTCAAGATACAGGAACAAGGCAAAGATGTAAAAAAAAAAAAAAAAAAAAAAAAAAAAAAAAAAAAAAAAAAAAAAAAAAAAAAGAGGGGGGGGGGGGGGTCTAAGGCGTCACACTGAGCGCGCGGTTGCTCGCCGTGGAGGTTCGAGTCCTCCCTGGGGCATGGGTGTGTCTGTTGTTCTTAGATTATTTTACCTAGTAGTTCGTAAGCTACGGACTGATGACGACGCAGTTTGGTCCGATAGATTTACAAACATTTGAACATTTTGAACACTATTATAACTAGATAAACAAATAGACAAAAGTAGAGGGATGGGATTGACAGGAGCGCAAAATGGCTAACGAGTAGTGGGTAGAAGACAAACGCAAGTCTATAGAAGAATGTATAACTGGCCGAAAATAGATGCAGGAAATTAAAAGAAACATTTAGGGATTAGAAAAGCAGCTCTATGAATATCAAAAACTCAGAGGGAAAACCTTATCTGAGCAAAGAAGGGAAATCTGGAAAGAAAGGGGAAGATGAAACTAATTTTGTATAGGATGTGGGACCGTCTTTTGCAACTGTAAATTAGTCTACTTTAGACCAGACGCGTTTCGCTTTATTTTAAAGCATCTTCAGTGGTCAGCTGTACAATAAATGGTTTGTATTACATTATTTGTTTTAGTTATTACGAGATTCGATCTGTAACAGTTCTCATGTAATTGGATTGTTTCATTCTGAATAAATTGGACTATTAATATTACACACGAATTTTTTATGTTTTTATCTTCATGTGTGGTTTGCAGCACCTTGTCACTTGCTGTCACTGCTTATATTTACACTATTTTACACTTTTTACAGTAACATTTCTACGCAAGTTTATGAAACATAACCATTTTCTGTGGCCTGGCAGGCTCTGTATGTCGTTTGTTTTATTTGTCTTTTGTCTGTGTGTGTGTTCTTTTCTTTCAAGTTCTTTGGTTCGTGCTGTGAGATGTGTTTTTGTTTCGTTTCTGTCAAAATAGGCGTCTCTCACTCACACCCACCCACACACACACACACACACACAGAAAGTCGCTAGTTGAACCAAAAATCATATTTATAAACACACAATACAATCAGAACATCACACACAAGGTTGATAGCAGACGCCTGTTTTGACAGAAACGAAACAAAAACACATCTCACAGCACGAACCAAAGAACTTGAAAGAAAAGAACACACACACAGACAAAAGACAAACAAAACAAACGACATACAGTGCCTGCCAGGCCACAGAAAATGGTTATGTTTCATAAACTTGCGTAGAAATGTTACTGTAAAAAGTGTAAAATAGTGTAAATATAAGCAGTGACAGCAAGTGACAAGGTGCTACAAACCACACATGAAGATAAAAACATAAAAAATTCGTGTGTAATATTAATAGTCCAATTTATTCAGAATGAAACAATCCAATTACATGAGAACTGTTACAGATCGAATTTCGTAATAACTAAAACAAATAATGTAATACAAACCATTTATTGTACAGCTGACCACTGAAGATGCTTTAAAATAAAGCGAAACGCGTCTTGTCTAAAGTAGACTAATTTACAGTTGCAAAAGACGGTCCCACATCCTATACAAAATTGTATAACTGCAACTGCGGAAGACAAGGCCAAAAAACCGAAGAACTATGTATATGAAACTAATTATATGGAGGTGCTCTACCGAGGAAATGAACTTTAGGAAAATATTATAGAACGGGAAGAGGAATTAGATCAGGCCTTTCCAACTCAGGTGCTTCGCGGGCACTAGGCTGCACCGGTGCTCTGCTGCAGCGCCGGTGGTGTGTAGTGGGGCACGAGATGCAACCGAGGCAGGCACAGCACTGTCATGGCAGTGGTAACAAATGTTCAAATGTTTGTTAAGCTTAAGAGACTTAACTACGGGGTCATCAGTCCATAAACTTACAAACTACTTATCAACTAACTACAACTAAGGACGGCACAAATATCCATGCCCGAGGGGGGATTCGAACCCCCGACCGTAGTGGCCGCGCGGACCGTGACTGAAGCGCCTTAGTCCCCTCGGCCACCGCGGCCGGCGCAGTGGTAACAGAGGGGACGTGCTGTCGCAGCGCTTAGCGAGCCGAGAGTCATGTGGTTGTCTGTGAATTATTCAAACGAATAATAATAATAATGCATTTTTTGAGTATGTTCAAAAATAGTTTTATTGCGCTCCTTATTTTGCACGAATTTTCAACACTGTTGGTACTGGGTATCACTCTGAAGTTACCAATTTTTTCATATTAGGCACAATCGTTTTGGCAGTTGCAATTCGAAATACTGCTTGCAACGATGCATTAAACTTGAGCTTGTTTTTATTTTGTTAATATTCATAATTGAAAACATTTGTTCACATATGAATGTTGTTCAGAACATTGCAACATATTTTGGAACGAGGGCATGAATCCTCGAGAATTCTTCTAGATTAACGCCTTTATACAGAGGAATTGGCATCACTATTGTAATTGTGGTAGCGGTCTGTAAAAATTGAATCGTACAGTAGTTTTATCAGTTCAGTTTGGACACATGATGGGACATCCTCTGGATGCACCAAAAAAATGCATCATAAGAACTTTTGAATGTAGCTTTAGTTATTTTATTTCTTCAAAAGTGACTTCAAACTTTTTATGCAATGGATATAATGCTTTGGTGTATTCGCTAATATGGACATAAGTACGTAATTCAATGGATTCTGAGAGGGAAAAATTGCCAAATTTTCTTCTGGAAGCTGACTTTTAGAAAGTAAAACCTGCAATTTGGAACCTCCAATACTTTCACACATAGTAGCGATTATTTTTATTTATTTATTTATTTATTCATTTTTACAAATAAACAATCCCTGAGACAGATTTTCGTCTCAAATATGTCAAAGACATTATTGATAAATATGAAGCAATGAATTAAAATTTGTGGCGCGGCCGGGAATCGAACCCGGACCTCCATGCTTACTAGGCAGACGTCATAACCGTTAGACCATCTAAGTACAATTTCCCTCCACGTCACAAACTTTAATTAAAGTTTGCGACGTACTTAGACTATTCCAACGCGCCTTAGTCGTTAGTGGTGTGGTGGTCTAACGTTTTCGCCGGGCGCCGTGGCTCAGCGCGCCCGGTCAGAGGGCTCAACGCCCTCTGTAATAAAAAAGCTGAGCCAACAACACACCGAACAAGAACGAACGAAAACGAACAGCGTCCGCAACAAAGTGAACTACTCATAGAAAAAAAAGAAAAAAGAAAAAAAAAAAAAAAAACGTTTAAGACGTCTGCCTAGTAAACATAGGGATCAGGGTTCGATTCCCGGCCACACCACAAATTTTAATTCATTACTTCATATTTATCAATAATATTTATTTTTAATTTTATTTTCTTTATTTTCTTTTATTTTTTATTCTGCAAAGATTTATTTAAGTCATGTAAATAATATGTGATTTCCTTGAAAGCGAGGTCAGCGATCCAAATGTTCAAATGTTTGTATTCCTACGGAACAAATCTTCTGTCGTCATTGGTCCCTAGACTTACAAAGACCCTAAGCTTATACTTAGGACAATACATACACACACACACCCATGCCCGATGCCGGCCGCGGTGGCCGAGCCTTCTGCGGCGCGTCAGTCACACTCTGCACGGCCACTACAGTCGAGGGTTCGAATCCCCCCTCGGGCATGGATATTTGTGCCGTCCTTAGTGTTAGCTAGTTCATAGGGACTGATGACCCCGTAGTTAAGTCCCATAAGCTCTACAAACATTTGAACATTTTCATGCCCGATGAAGGAGTCGAACCTTCGACTCGAGGGGACGCACGATCCGTAATAAGTACAATTAAAAATATTTAGAATAAACAAGACTTACTTCTTATGTAGTAATCTTTTCCCTTCTGTCTGGTTCGACAATTCTCTCGTGTGTAACGGAATGTTTATTTTCGTAGTGATGGCGTTTTGTCGGTGCTTTGATGTTTCGGTAGGGTAGCGTATTAAGCATTGTGATTTCCCTTTCCTTTTTCGATCTAAGTTCTCTTATTTCATTACGATGATCGCGTCTCCCTATGTAGTTGGGTGATAACAAGATACGGTCGCATTTGCAAATGGATCTCGTCGCAACAAATAACGACTTTATCAGGCTTGATTCCGTGTTGGAATTAGTGCTCCACGACTGTATTTGTTTTTTTTGGTAATTCTTTCAGCAATCAGTCGTATATATATCTAGATTTGTTAAAGAGACGCAAGATCAGTTCAGTCTTGAGGCCTCCGACGAAAATACGGTAATTAATGAGACAAGTCATATATGGAACAGTCTCAGAACACTTGAAGCCTACAAGATGCCTTACGAGAGTGGCCAGTTTTATATCGGAAAAACAGTACGCAGGGAAGGAACATGAAAGGTTTTATAGTTTACGATACTCAGAGAAATCTGCTTTAGCTGAGCATTCGCATCAAATTTGATGAAACCATCGTCGTGGCTCGCACTAACACCTTATAGCCATATTAAAACACTCTTAAAGATGGCTGCCTGCAGCTCAGCGCGCGTGGGATCCAGCGGTCCCGGAGATAAAGCCGGCGCATCGAACACCGACTGAAAGTGAGTCCATTAATGGCGATGTCGCGGTGCACCAGTGACGTCACAGGCGGCAGCTCGCGGCCAACGGGAAATACAGGGCCCCAGCGCAGACGCCATGCCACGTAAGCACGGTAGTTCCTAGCCGGCGCGATAGCTAGCTCACTGCCGACCGCGGTAGTCGAGCGTTCTGCGGTGCTCCAGTCACGGTCTGCACGGCCACTACGGTCGAGGGTTCGAATCCCCCCTCGGGCATGGATATTTGTGCCGTCTTTAGTATAAGGTAGTTGATAGGTAGTTTGTAAGTTTAGGGACTTATGACCCCGTAGTTAAGTCCCATAAGCTCTACAATCATTTGAACATTTTGCTAGCTCAGTGGCTGCCCGCTATGAGGCAGTGGGGTATGTCCCAGCGGCTGGCGAATCGGCTAGCGATCGCGCCGGCTCGGAACTACCTTGCTTACGTAGCATGATGTGTGCGTTGAGGCCTGTCTTTCTCGCCGGCCACGTGGCAGCTACTGTATGTAAGCCCTTAACAGCAGCCACTAGGCCGTCATACAACTTGACAATGGCCGAGGAGTGCTTGTGGAGTTTCACCCACTTGAAGGTGACGGAAACCCCAGAACTTTGTCATCGCCGAGAGACAATGCATTCTTACACAATTGGTATAAAATATTCTTAAACATCGAGGAAAGGTGAATTCAGCATGGGAAGGAATCGTGTGGATTAAAAATTTCAGCGGGAGATCAAGAGACTAGTAAGGTAAGCAGTTTGTATTTTAAAATATACTGAAAGCTAAAACAAATGTGAGGAACGTGCTTAAAGTTTATGAGCCCTTCTTTTTGTAATAAAGCAAAATGAAACTACGTATGTGCATAATTATATCGCTCAAGTTCTAAGGTATCACATATAATACACCTATAAAAATTCACTATTCATGTAAGAGATTTAGTGTGTTCATTTTTTATTAGAATTAATATATACAAAAAATACGCGTAAGTACTCGGATTTCCAATATTTGAGACAGATGAGGATACTGTAGAGAAATTTTACTATACTAAGTGGACAAGAGCCATGGGACCGGTTGTAACATCTCTGGAAAGGTCGCAAACAGTGGTGGACGTGGTCGGTCGCGATACAGGCCGCCAGAGGGCGCCCTCGAGTGTGAGCAGAGCGCTCACGTGTAGAGGAGAGGGCTGCTGATGCTGACTGCTGAGGCGACAGACTTTCTCTCAGTCGCTCTCCGTCAATCTCAGTTGCTGTTGAGAGCTACTAGCAGTCGTTTTTACTGGGAATTAAATATTGGATTGCTGCTAGTATCATTTTTGTCTAAGTTGAACTGTTTATTTTTTTATATAGTTAGCAAATGATGAGCTGTAATTTATGCCAGTTTTGTATGGACCGCGCGTGTTGCGCACTTATGGTGACTTGCTATTAAAATATTATGTGCTCAGTTGCAGACAGTAACCGACTGTACTTAATGCTCCCCTGTTCCAATACGTGTTAGCCTGTCCTGAGTGCATGGCATCGTACCTGCAATTTTATTAATCACCGCGCTAAATATGGACTCAGGGACATGGAATTGTAAGGAAACGACGTTGTTGCCTTTCACGCGTAACTAATGAGGCAATTAAGTATTTTTTACGGAAAAAGGGGTGTTATACGGTGTTGGTATCCTGTCGGACCTCCTTTCGCACGACCAAGTGCACCGGCTCGACGTTGAACTGACAAGACGCTCTAAGTCCCTCGCAGGAATACTGAGACGTGCTGATTCTATAATTGTCCACAATGGAGAAAGAGATGTCGATGAAGGATTTTGTGTTCTGTTATGTCCAATGAATGGCCAATACATTGTGGATGGGATTGATGTGGGTCGAGCTGTTAGCCTCATCATTCGCTGCAACAGTCCAGAATGCCCTTCAAAGCAGCCTCAAACAATAGGCTATTTTCCAATGTTAAAACTATGGGTTCCCATTGTTGTCACTCTGAATAATTATAAGGTACGAATAGCATTTTCGGTCATTGTTCTAACAAAACAGCTGTTATTTTTCTGAAATTGTATTTGCAGTTTAATGACTTTTGAAGATTAGTTCACGTGATCCAAAACACTCAGTCATTGGCTGAAGTCTGTTGACGTTACATCACACGAGGATGATGAAGCTACACTATGTCATCAAAAGTATCCGGACACCTGGGTGAAAATGACTTACAAGTTCGTGGGCCCTCCATCGGTAATGCCAGAATACAGTATGGTGTTGGCCCACCCTTAACCTTGATGACGACTTCCACGCTCACAGGCATACGTTCAGTCAGGTGCTGGAAGGTTTCTTGGGGAATAGCAGACCATTCTTCATGAAGAGCTGCACTGTGGAGAGGTATCGTTGCAGGTCGGTGAGGCCAGGCACGAAGTCAGTGTTCCAAAACTTCCCAAAGGTGTTTTATAGAATTCGAGTCAGGCCATTCCATTACAGGGACGTTATTGTACTGCAACCATTCCGCAACAAGCCGTACGTTATGAATAGGTGCTCCATCGTGTCGAAAGATGCAATCGCCATCCCCGAATTGCTCTTCATCATTGGTGAAAGACGGCTGTCCACCGTCTTCTCTAGGTTTTTGACTTTATAAATTATCAAAGTTCACTAGAAGGCCTTTTTTGCTAAACGAGAACCCCATTCGTTCGAGGGCATAAATAATAGCATATGTTTTATAAATGTTAGTGTCTGTAATATTGCTGGGATTTTATTATGCTAATAAATTATCATTGTGTCTATGAATGTGGCAATATGAACGGTTCCTCCGTGACGCCGCTGTCCCTGTGAGAATGTGTTCTTGCTTTTGGTCGGCCGCGGTGGCCGAGGGGACTGAGGCGCTCCAGTCACGGTCTGCACGGCCACTACGTCGGGGGTTCGAATCCCCCCTCGGGCATGGATAATTGTGCCGTCCTAATTCGTAAGTAGTTCATAAGTAGTTTGTAAGTTTAGGGACTGTTGACCCCATAGTTATGTCCCATAAGCTATACAAACATTTGAACATTTGTTCTTGCTTTATTCTGAGTGATGTATAAGACTTTTTGTCGTCGGCTGCTGGCTGATCGCTACTAGTGTTTCTCTGGCTTCGTATCGATAGGTAGTCGTTACCAACCACTGATTTTGATGCTACCAAAGAGGTTCCTCCACCATTTTGTTAAAAGTTGGTTTGGCAACGCCCACTAGCGAGCCTCGGTAGGACGCGCGAGTTTAAGCTACCCCCACCACCGCGTTTTCCTCGGTTTTACCGATTTCCGGTGGATTTCCAGTGTTTGCGGGGACTGGGTGGCCGACTTCGTCACTCTGTGGCTGCGCTTCGACCTGCTAAAGAAAGACAGACCAGAGCGAACTACGAAGTTTATTTCTTCTTGTGTTGTGTGGTACATCCTGGTTCGCTGAATTTCGCCTAAGATTGCGGCGCCTGATTCTGCTGCGTATCAGCACGCTGAGTTGGGTGAGTTTCGTTTTTCTTCGAGCGTGTGAGTGGCTGAATGCTTGTTGATTGTAAATCCCTCCCCCGACGATGTTCAGTTCAGATTACTTTGAGTTAGTAGTTCAATGAGACACATTTTTATTGTTTAACAAAATTAGTCCCCCCACTTGCTCATGTTTCAACTGAATAAATAATTGATTGTCAGTAAAACTTTATCCTACTTATGAATATTAGTTAACGAATACCTTCCCTTTTTTATTTAATTTTGTTTTTCACCAGTGCTGAGAACAAATTCAGATGCATATTATCATATTTTTAATTCCGTTGCGCCATAAATGTTCTCACAGCCACCTTCATGAAATTTTTTAATTCGGGGTGGCTTGTATATTAATGATTACGTGTAATTCTCGTGATCTACGACGTATGCTGGCCAGTCTCTTAGTCTTCCTGCTGTTAAAGTTTGAGTCAGTTCTAAATTTTGGACCAGGGAACAAGATTCTGTTGCAGGAAGTCGTCAGTAGTTCACGCGAATCTTTTAGCTGGTTTTACGGCCAGAGTTATATGTCTAAAGTAAGTTTTTTAACTGGCTCCTCTCAGGTACAGTCAATTTCACAGTTAACTGTGGCGATTTCAGTTGGAAGCAAGAAGATGCTTCAATCATCAACGTAGGCCTGTGCTGGGACAGCGCCACGCAAAACAAAAATGGGTGTAACTACCCTCCGTGAAGTATACGACCACACCATAAGAACTACCGCCTCATATTTTACTGTTGATACTATACACGCTGGCAGATGACGTCCACCAGGCATTCGCCGTACCAACACCTTGCCATCGGATCGGTATATTGTGTACCGCGATTCTTCATCCCACGCGACGTTTTTACACTGTTCAATCGTCCAATATTTACGCACCTTACACCGAGAGAGGCGTCGTTTGGCATTGACCTGCATGATGTGTGGCTTATGGGCTGCCGCTCGTCCATGAAATCCAAGTTATCTCACCTTCCGCCTAACAGTCACAGTACTTGGAGGGGATCCTGATACAGTTTGCAATTTCTGTCTGATGATCTGGATAGATGCCTTCCTATTTAACTGTACGATCCTCTTTAGCTGTCGGCGGTCTCTGTCAATCAACACAAGAGGTCGGCCTGTACGCTTTATTGCTATACGTGTCCCTTCACGTTTACAGTTCACTATCAAATCAGAAATAGTGGAGCAAGGAATGTTCCACGTTCGAAGTCAGTGACTTCCGCAGAGCGCCTCAATCTGCTTTTTCACTATGTCTAATGACTATTATGGTAGCTCATATGGAGTACCTGGCAGCACACATAATATTAGCAATTTTTTTTTTTTTTTCTTGGGATGGAAAACCATTTACAACTTTGGACAAGAATTTTGTGAGGCCTGATAGTGAAAACTTTCTGAAACTGGATTCATTAATGGTATCTTAACTTTTTCGGTAACAAACTTGATTTTTACGTGTCGTAAATAGGAAAGGTGAAAACAGAGTTTAAAGTAAAATATACCTACATTTAAAGCAAACTGTAGCTTATTTACATCAATAGACTGACTCTAAACGTACAACATAATCGTGTTTCAATAAGCATTGCATCTTAGATTCAGTCTTAGTTTTTGTACTAACAATATTTCACTTTTAAATTAACACTGTCATTAGTGGTCACTGTAAAAATGACATGGAAAGTGGGCTATTAATGCAGTGGAAGTTCAGTTTCGGATTAATTCTTAATTATTGTTGCATTTATTTTGTGCTGGTTGGCTACAAAGGAACTTTTTGGGGTTAAATCGGAACTTGGCATTTTAAAGAAGGGTGAAAATAAGAGGACAAAATATTTCGGCGTAGGTGGCATTGACTGATTTGCTCCAAGAGACGTAAGTATCGAAGTTTTAAACCGTCTACATCTGTGCAGAGGGATTATTTTCTTGGGATGCATTTGTCGCTCGTGTTTGGAAGCGTAGTTTTAGCGCCATTGACTTCAAATTTTGCGTTCCGTGCTCAGATCGGATATTCAACTAGTTTTCCTCTTTTATTTGTCGCAGAGGAATGTGATACTGCTAAATAGGGACGAATTATTCACGAAATTAGTAATCGTTTCAAATTTTATTGAAAGTAGTTGCATTCACCAGATGCGCTGAGAAGGCGTTTTTTAAACACACTGCGTTATTGATAAAAAAATGAAGTACTTAATCACTGATCTAAATATTTAAACTGGCAATAATATGAAATTTGTAGGTTCACGATCTACATTAGAAAAAGGCTTAGTACAAACAGTAGACGTTTCATATTGTGCACAGCTGTTTTTCAAAAGTAAACATCAGCTCAATAAAATGTACATAACAATACTTTACATGCTTACAGCTGCACAGCATTATAATAATGATCATATGGAGTATTTACTTGCATAAAACTGATCCTGACAAAAATAAAAGATGAAAATAATCGCTTTCTAATTTCAAGATATGGGAGCGAGTCTCAATCACTTTTGAGACATATTTCATTGGATGGAACATACAAAACAAA
Organism: Locusta migratoria; assembly: GCA_026315105.1. Classification (NCBI taxonomy): domain Eukaryota; kingdom Metazoa; phylum Arthropoda; class Insecta; order Orthoptera; family Acrididae; genus Locusta; species Locusta migratoria. Next base: position 99,573,825 of record CM048751.1, on the reverse strand, counting down.
TTTTCTGGGAATATTATAGATGAATTTGTACAGTGTGGTACTACGCAATATTTGTAGATACTTTCAAGAAACGCGAGTGCCCGAAAAAATACATCACAGCTACTGAATTCCATTGCAGCAGGCGTAGAATCATGTCAGTTGACGTCACAGGCATCAAATAACTGAACTGAAGAATTTTAATGGACTTTCCATTTTTATTTTTACAAAATACTGTATTTCTAGAGGCTAAAAGCACATTTCACGCAGTATATGATGGAATTAACTATCTAAGATGATATTCAGAAATCTGTCATATACCCCATTGTGACCAGACACGCTGTGCGCTCTCAACTGTGGAAGTTCCATCATTGTTTGGGAACATTAATTTCGAGAACGGTAGCTAAGGCACTCGAGATAAGTGAATGAGCCATTACCAGTGAAGAATCTATTTGGTAACTTCCATGCATAAGTTGTTGTTGTTGTTGTTTGTATAGTCTATGGGACTTAACTACGGGGTCATCAGTCCCTAAACTTACAAACTACTTATGAACTAGCTTATACTAAGGACGGCACAAATGTACATGCCCGAGAGGGGATTAGAACCCTCGACCGTAGTGGCCCTGCAGACCGTGACTGACGCGCCTCAGCCCCCTCGGCCACCGTGGCCGGCAAATAGTCTTCAGCATGCGGTGAGACCAATATGTTTCGCAGTGCTTTATTGGATCCTTGTAAATTCCCCTCGTAATGTGAAAAGCACCTCTCTTACCTTATCCCGTCAGTCACTGCGGAACAAATAACAGCTCCACTAAATGCACCATCCATTTATGGAGTGCACGCAGGATAAATTGGCCGATACACGCGCAGACGTCCGGACAAGTGTGGGGATGGCGGTAGTGGTGGGAGTAGCGGCCGGAGCAGTGAGGGAAAGTGACCAGCGCTGGAGTGGAGGTGTCGCTCTAAACAGAAGCCTACGCTCCACTACCTGCCAGAGTTTCTCAAATTCTCTTTTCTGTACCTAACCACACCACCAAAAATACCTTATTCTAAATACTTAACTCAATTTAATTAATATTTAATTATTTTTATCATATTATTAACATCTGCAGTGCACTCACTCGACTGGCACTGACCGGCAGGCGGAAGTGGACTAACGCGGCCTCCCCTTCCGTACGAAGAAATGAACTCGCCCGGCGCTTTAGACGAAAACTCGTCCTTGCACATCATAAACCTTATCCTGCACGGACCCTTCCATCTGTCTGCGATACTGCCGCCATAACTGATCATATCGCTGTCGCGTGACTTTGTCACCATATTATAATCATAAACCTTGATCAGCAATGTGTAAGGGAGATTGTACCTCACAGATGGACTTGGTGCAACTCGCTGCTACTTTATACACGTGAGGCAGTTAGAGGGCGTGTTATGTGTTGTGGAGCCGGTGTTGTCTGGGGGGCGTTCTCGCCTCTCGGTGTGTCCATGCACGCCGCCGCTGGCTCGCCAAGTGAGCCGGCTTAATCAGGTGGCAGTAAACGCAGTGCCCTTACCTGGCGGTGCCGCCACTAAAACACGACACTCACTCGTAAAGGCAGCTGCTTTACGACCGCACTAACGAAATGGATCGCGCAGCGCTTACCTCTCACAGTGTCCAGGCTGTTATTCGTTCTGGAAGTCTGCGTGAAACACAGATTAGTGTCAGTCCAAGTGTTTGTAAATCTATGGGAATTAACTACACTGTTATCAGTCCCTAGGCTTAAAAACTACATAAAGTTACTTAAACTAATCTAGAGACAAACACACTCACCGCCACGTCCTAGGGAGGACTCGAGCCGCCGACGATGAGCAACCACACGCTCCACAGCAAAGCTTCTTAGAACGGTCGGCCTCTCCACCGCTGCCAGCGTCAGTAAACTCTGAGACAACTTATTCAAGTTGCTGGATTCATCGTAGTGGCAAATAAATACATCCTTCCATTCAACTTCAGTTGCCCAAAATTGGAGAGCTAAAAACTGCGCCGAGTTTGCGTGCTATTCCGGAGTTGTGTTCCATGAAAATACGAGGGGGGGTTGGAAAATAAATTTCCCCTGTCAAGTGTGGCCTGAGTTCTGCATGAAAGGAAAAAATATATATATTATGATTAATTAAAGATAAGACATATCTTTAGTTTTATACATAACTACCTGTAAACTCGGCGTTGCCAGGGTGTTTATTTATTCTACACTCTCGTAGTCCACCTCCCTTTCCCTCTGCTATCTACATTCATCTCTTTCTTTCCCATGCCCTCTGTTCGTTTCGACCTTTCCCTTTCTCGCAATATTTTTTGCAAGGCACTCTCTGTCATGTACCATACGAACATGTATGTATCTTGTGACCTTCCTCTTGGTATAGGTGTCGTGTGTGTAAAAATGCATCAAGATCTGAGAAAATCTATTCATTTTGGCAAAGTTCGTATGTTAAGTACCCTCCACCGTGCGCCGGGCGAAATTTTACACAGACAGTGACATTCCTATTGTTTTTACGGTGAAGTGTGCAAAATTTCATAAATATCGGAACAAAAATAATAGATTTGTATGCAATAGAAACACAAAGTCACATTGAAAAACGCACTTTGTTGTTCTCAAATTTTCCAGTTTTATTTCATATAACCTGTGTTCTTAGAATAACAACCGGCCGCGGTGACCGAGGGTTCTGAGGCGCTCCAGTCACGGTCTGCACGGCCACTACGGTCGGGGGTTCGAATCCCCCCTCGGGCATGGATATTTGTGCCGTCCTTAGTATAAGGTAGTTGATAAGTAGTTTGTAAGTTTAGGGACTGATGACCCCGTAGTTAAGTCCCATAAGCTTAACAAACATTTGAACATTTTGAGAATAGCAAAAAAAAAAAAAAAAAAAAAAAAAAAAAAAAAAAAAAAAAAAAAAAAAAAAAAAAAAAAAAATAAAATAAATAAATAAATAAAAAAAATGATCTGTGAAATCGGGGTAGACGGTGACCTTCCTTTTGAAGGTCAAGCGTGAAAAGTTTCGTGAAGGTCGGAATGGGACTGTAGATTTCGTCAGTTTGTAAGAAAAGTATCCTCCGCCATGCACCTTTATTTCGTTCTATCGTAAATACTTTCTTAGCTAACATCATCTACTTTTAAACTACATACCGGCAAAATTTTAGCTTCATAGATGCAGTAGTTTTAGGGATTTCGTATTTCGTCAGTGAGTGAGTGACCTTTAGCATTTATATATAGAGAGAGATATCTCCTGAACTATGGGTCCTACAAACACATTATTTACCAAGTTCGTAGGGAGGAATCTTAGGAAACTACCCGCGAAATGTAAATTGATTTGTAGTAAATTACAACCTCATTTTTAGGGCGAAATTTCATGTATTTCAATGTCTTTGACGTCATAGCACCTGAACTACATGTCGTAATACGATATTTTTTCGAAGGTACATGCAGTTGTCCATATGTAGAACGTTTGAAAAATACATCGCGAAAGGAGTTAGTAGGAAAGATGTAACAAATCAAAACGTCATGCCTGATGTGGCGGTTCTTCATTAACGTAATTGTTTACTACTCCTTATCTCATAAACTGTGTGTTGTACCATGATAAAATTTCGAACGTACGTTCAGTGGTATGCGTGTATACTGTATGTAACATTTCTCGCGAATACAATTAATAGGTTAGGAGTAATAAATTGTAACGTCATGCCAAATGCCGTAATTTTACTTCATGAACGCCGAAAAAGTAGTAAGCGACACACTTTTTTCCTATCATCATTTTGCTGGGGTTGTCAACGAGAGAAAGTTTCCCAAAGGTTTGAAATTATGTTTGAAGTTTGTTGCAAGTCGGTAAGTCCTCTCCTTCTCAAATAGTGGACTGATAAAGTCACACTATCATGTGCCGCAATACAGGGAAATTTTCATTGTTTATGACGTCATATCTCCTGAACTATCGCCCTATCGCAAACTCCTGTTTTGACTGACGTCTTCTACCGATGAACTACATTCCTGCCAAATTTCAGTTTCATAGGTGAAGTAGTTTTCGAGATTTCGTGTTTAGTCAGTGAGGGAGAGTCTGAATGAGTGTCCTTTCGCTTTTATATATGTAGAGATTTCCAAGTACATTGAGACATTTGTAAACCCACTTTATAAGCTTCAAAAAGACGTCCAGGAAAAAAATCAGGGCGTTGCACACGGAAGAAGCGTTGAATGGCTATGGGCGAAAGATGACACAACAGTTGAACGCGCACGTGCAAGACACCGATACACCACTGGGTAGATGTCGACCAGAATATGACAATGACTTTCTGCTTTGGATTGTGACGGGGGATGAAAGGTGGTTCCACCATTACACGCCCGAATCAAAGGTCGTATCCATGGAGTGGAAACATCCGTCATAACCTGTCCGAAAGTAGGTCAAACGCACTCCGTCTGCCGGTAAAGTGCTAATCACCGTTTTGTGGGACCCCCAAGAAGTATTGTTGCTGGACTTTTCGGAGGATGCAACCATCAATGCTGCGCGGAACTCTGCCAGTCTGGCGAAATTGAAACAGGCCATTCGGAAAATGCGGTCTCGGCTTCTTCGATCTGGCGTTCTGCTGCTGGATGATAATGCGAGACCACACTCGATGACGGCAACGCAAAACCATATTGGAACTCTTGGTTGGGAGCGCCTACACCATCCGCCATACAGGCCTCATCTCGCACCAAGTGACTTTGTTTCCAGATTTGAAGAAGACTCGGCGGAAGGCGCTTTGGAATCAACGCTGACGTAAAACAAGCAATTCAACACTTCTTCCGTATCCAACGCCCTGTTTTTATTCATGGACGGCTTTTTGAAGCGTATAAAGTGGCATGACAAATGTCTCAATGTACTTGCACATTATGTGGAAAAATAAAGATATGTCTTGAAACTTCCTGGCAGATTAAAATTGTGTGTCGGAACCGGGACTCGAACGTGGGACCTTTGCCTTTCGCGGGCAAGCGCACTACCGACTGTGCTATCCCGAAACGACTCACGATGCCGCCTCACAACTTTACTTCCGCCGGTACCTCGCCTCCTACTTTTCAAACTTCACAGAAGCTCTCCTGCGAACCATGCAAGACTAGCACTCCTGTAAAAAAAGATATAGTGGAGACATGGCTTAGCCACAGCGTAAGGGATGTTTCCAGAATGAAACTTTCACTCTGCAGCGGAGTGTGCGCTGATATGAAACTTCCTGGCAGATTAAAATTGTGTGCCGGAACCGGGACTCGAACCTGGGACCTTTGTGAGGCGGCATCGTGAGTCGTGTCGGGATAGCACAGTCGGTAGTGCGCTTGCCCGCGAAAGGCAAAGGTCCCAGGTTCGAGTCCCTGTTACGGCACACAATTTTAATCTGCCAGTAAGTTTCATATCAGCAAACACTCCGCTGCAGAGTGAGAGTTTCATTCTGGAAAGATATGTCTTACCTTTAATGTCTCATTCCATATTTTTTTCCTTTCATACGCAACTCTGACCACACTCGGCAGGGAAAACTTATTATCCAACTCCCCCCACCCTCGTATATTCTATTATGACTGCTTCCAATCACCAATAAATATTCTTCTTCTTGGATTTTGGCCTGTGTAGGCCCTTCATGGATTCCATCTTCCTCCTTTCTCTTCTCCGCCACAACCTCTTCATTGTCTCCCGCTCTTCTTCAGTATCCTCCTCTTTAGTTTTACCCACTTGTGGTTTTCTATCCTTTTCCTGTATCCTTCCCTGTCCTTAATCTGCAGATTATAGATCTGTCTATACTTACTTCTCCAGTTTTCCTTTCCTTCCGCCAAGATGCCCAAATCCACTCCAATCATTTCGGAGCTCAACAACCCACTTGGTTCCTGTCTTTCCTCTTGTACTCCACGTTGTTTCCCACACTCTTTTCGTCATTCTGTCCATTTTCATTCTAATTACATATGCCGCAAACCTTGCTCTCCTAAGTCTGATTCTCCTAATATTGGTCTCTTTTTGTCGTAGAGTTCTTCCTTAGGTCTTCGCATTCATCTCTCACCACATCTTTCAGGGCCCAGTATTTTTCCCCCTTCATTCTCTAGTTGTTCTGAACCATACCTGCCTAGTGTTATTGTCTCAGATATTGTGTCAGCTACTGAAAAACGACCTTCAAGGTCATGAACGTACTGTTGGGGCTTACGAAAGTAGGTACTATGAGACATTCTAAAACGTAAAGAAATATTACTTTAAACTCAGACTTATTTTTTTAATGGAAACGATATTTTATTTCTTAAGCAATCAATGGAATGAAAAGTCTCAAAAAGAATGGCGTTGGTTGCATCGCAATCCGTCAATTCCATCCGGATAAACTGCGAATCGAAGACAACGTTGGAAACACATGAGACGCGGTGCTAGCGCGTGTCCGAGACTCGACCGAGATTCTCTCTTGAGTCCCGGGACGCGTTAGCTGTACAGTCGAGGGCAAGAACAAAATTTCTTTAAACTTCGCCAGAGGAGAAAGAAGTAGAAAGTGACAGACAAAAATCCTAGGTTATGGTGGAGATAGAACTCGCGACCTCTGTATTTACAGCCTTCCACTTTACCTCTGTGCTGCCCAGCCATACGATGTACTACTGTGTCGATTTCAGATCAATCGTCGATAGCACTCATCTTGTGAGTAAAGATCTGTGTTTCACGAGAACTATATTTAATGAATACTTTTGTTTGAGGTCGTACATAATGTCTGAGGAAAGTTGCTGCCAACCATCAAAGATATAGGCCTCAAATTTTGCGGATCACTACTATTGCCTTTCTTGAATACTGGAGTGACCTTTGCCACTTTCCAGTCTTTGTTTAGGATTTTTGGATGAGCGACATGTTTATGATGGCTTGGTATGGAGATATTGCACCAGTATACTCTGAAAGGAATGTAAGTGGTATTCTATCTGTATCGGAAGACATGCTTTTGTTAAGTGTGTCGCTTTAATACTCCAGGGATATCTACTTCTAAAATAGGCATTCTGGCAGTTGTTCACGATTCAAGTGCTGAATTTGAAATTAATTTCTATGTTCCCCAGTGATTTATTCCGTTTGTCGTGATCACAGATGCATAGGGAGAAAATCGTCATTTCACATACATTGTTTAGCTGCGATAAGGAAGATCAAAGACAACTGTAAAACCATTTACATAAGGTCTGTGCATAGAAAGAAGTTGGAAATTGACCCTAAACAATGATAAGGGTAATGATAGTGATAAGGAAGATGAGGTCAGCCTTCTGCATGAACAGATATATATATATATATATATATATATGTACAGCCCCAAAAATCAGACATTACAGGACAACAGTGAACAATGCAGTATTATATACAGCTGAGACAATAAAACTAGAAACAAATGGTGCAGAACAACTGTAGAAATAAGGGGGCAAAATAATGGGGAAAATAGTGGGCCCGAAAATGGTTGCAAAGACCTATGGAAGAACTCTACCAAAACATGAGATAAATATCACGGGAAATCAGACGCAGAAGAGCAAAGTTTGTGGCACATGTAATTAAAATGAATATGGACAGAATGAAGAAACGATTATGAGAAAGAACTAGGAGGGTAACAGGAAAGACAGAAACCCAGTGGTTGTTGAGGAATTGGTTGGAAATGCTGATCAAGGTGCAAGGAAAGGAAAACTGGGAAAGCAAGTATACACCGACCAATATGCCGGAGTTTGAGGACAGGAAAAGATGCAAGAAAAGGATAAAGACCACCAGTGGAGCAGACAAGAGAGGAGGATACTGAAGATTTCTGAAGAAGAGCGAGAGAGAAGAAGAGAAAGGATGAAGATGTTCTGGGAAGAGGAGAGAAAGGAGTAACGTGAGCCGGCCTCAGTTGCCAAGCGGTCTGCGGCGCGCCAGTCCATTCTGTACGGCCGCTATGGTCGGGGGTTCGAATCCCCCCTCGGGCATGGATGTTCGTATCGTCTTTAGTATAAGGTAGTTCATAAGTCGTTTGTAAGTTTAGGGACTGATGACCCAGCAGTTAAGTCCCTTAAGCTTAACAAACATTTTTTGAGAAACGTGAAATCAATGAAGGGGCTATCCGTATTCCTACAGAGGCAGTAACGCAAGAAGAAGAAGAAGAAGAAATAATGATAAGTCTGTAGTCATCCATATGAGCACTGAGAAAAATCCATTAAATTTCATTCACACTATAAATCAGTCAAATCTACAACTTTAACTAAATACCTAGGAGGAACAGTTACAAACAACTTGAATTTGAGATAAGACACAGAAAATGTCGTAGTGAAGAGTGAGGGCGAATCAAAGTCTGTGTTTAATTGGCAGAACATTTAGTAGATGCAGCAGTTCTACTTAAGAAAACACTGTACTTATGCGTCCTAATTTGGAGTGTACAGGATGACCAGCCAGTCTAAAATAGTTAGGGAAACAATCCAAAAATTTTATTTCAAAACTTCGCCTAAGATTTACAGGTGTTATTCCACTGCAACATCCGCCTGACAACGTGACCAAGGCTGTCCACCTTGCAGGACAGAGCCGGCCAGAACCAGTATTGATTGCCGATTATAAAATCACGTCACCCTTCTGGCGTCCGTGCTGAAACTACCGACGTTTCCATGCCAAGAGCAGACACCCACGTTTGATCACGTGTGCTACTGCTGGAGGACTCAGAGGTGCGAGAATCAGTTCCTTGGCTCTCTTCCGTTTTAGTTCTCGTGTAGAGCAGACGCACTCCATAGGTCCAGTCTCTGTGCGCGGCGAACGGCTTCATGCCGTCCGCACCCGTCTAGCGGCTGTTTGGTATCAGCCACCAACTGTGTGAACCGCTACCTTAGACTGGCACTCATTCATTGTATCCGACTTCAGGACGATTGCCGCTATTGTAGCCCGTACTTTTAGAATATACACAATATTAACGTGAATCCTACCTTTTATTTATCAATCAGCCACCTTTTCCTAGGGCACACGCAAGCCTTTACCACTTCGCCCTACATCCTGACAACGCTTCCAACCCATCTTATTTCTACAGCAGTGAGATGGGTTGTACAATGTTGCTATCATCCATGCGATAAAGATTAAGTGCTGTACATGAGTATTGCTACGCACTATGGGACACAAATCAAGTGGGACTGACGGAGGATATACAGGTAGATACACAGAAGGGCAGCTCGTTTTGTATTATCATGATATATGAGAGTGTCACAGATGTGATGCACGAATTGGGGTGGAAATAATTAAAAGAAAGGTGCTATACCTTGCGACGACATTTATTTGTGAAATTATATCGAACAAATACCTCTTCCAAATACGAACATATGTTTTTATAGGGAGACATGGTGGTCTAATAAAATACGATAAATGAGATCGAAAATGTAAAAAAATTAGGTATTCCCTTTTCCCGCGAGCTGTTAAAGAATGGAACGGAAGAGAAGTATCAAAGAAGCTGTTGCAGCACTAAATTATGACAAAGAAACTTTTTTATATCTGCTATTGCTCAAGCAATCGCCAGCCAAGCTAGGCGCAAGCAGGTCATCGAATCTGTCGTAAATGCTATGCCAGTCGTTCGTGACAACAGCAGAGCCGCGGTAGAGTAGCCGAGCGGTCTAAGGCGCTTCGCTGCGGAGCGCGTGGTTGCTCGCCGTCGGAGGTTCGACTCGTCCCTGGGGTATGTGTGTTTAAAAAAATGTTTCAAATGTTTGTATAGTCTATGGGACTTAACTACGGGGTCATCAGTCCCTAAACTTACAAACTACTTATGAACTACCTAAGACTAAGGACGGCACAAATATCCATGCCCGAGTGGGGATTCGAGCCCCCGACCGTAGTGGCCGTGCAGACCGTGACTGAAGCGCCTCAGTTCCCTCGGCCACTGCGGCCGGCGGTATGTGTGTGTGTGTGTGTGTGTGTGTGTGTGTGTGTGTTGTCCTTAGGTTAGTTTACCTAGGTTTAAGTAGTTTGTAAGCTACGGACTGATGACCACGTAGTTCGGTCCGATGGATTTACAGACATTTGAATATTTATTTCTTTATTTTTAATGACAGCAGACATTGCGTCGGCGAGTTGAAAGCCTACTGACAGCAGACTGTTGACTGCGACGGACGACCAGGAGAGGGAGGTGGTATACTCGTCAGCTTGTAAACATGTCATAACTACACGTAATTCTGTCACAAGAGTGAAAAAGACTGAGCATACGTCAGCGGTTAAAGAGCTCACTGAGTGACCGCTGCACTCACAAGTAGGACACTTTCGCTCATTACGAACCGTCCCATACGGCACAGCTTCACCCGATTCCTATATATACACTTCCGCTTTTAGAAGTTGTAGTGACTTGGTCTTTGGAATCAATGATACTCAGGAGGGTAGTCGTTGATCCAATGAACGAGTTTATGCGTTAAGCTTATGTCTCAGATGGAGCAGTACAGACTAGTAGGCACTAGCCCAATTAGGAGAAGGAGTCCGGGGCAACTATTACGCTTCGAACGGACCATCACCTGGAAAGATGGTGAACCGCTGTCTACCGTCCTCAAAAGGCTGTATATGGATGTTGCCTGAGGGAAACCCAGTCTTCATTGACTGGATTCCTAAAGGTCAATGATCCTGCCGACGAGCTGGCACTCTGGTGCTAACCCTGCCAGCGGTATCGAGAAGTCGCCTGTCACCACGGCATCCGACTTCAATGGTTCCAAGCATGGACCGACAAGCAGCAGAATCGACCGCAAAAGGGACCGATTATTCTCCTGGAAGTCTTTGGTTCAACACCCAGACGTCGCGGAGCGGGAACCTCCGCCCGAGTGGTACAGCAGTCGTTCCATAGAAGACGCAGCGAGACGGCGAGCTGACGCGAGCGAAGGAGACGTCAGCTACTGATCTAGCTCCTGCCGAGCTAGAGCCTACACCACAAAATATTGTATTCATTTGAATAAACTTGTAAACTCTGACAATGTTTTACTGACGTCCTCTGGCGCTCCACCAGATTTGACGCCTCATACTGACTTAAAGCTGGGAACCTATCTTTCGGCCCCCATCACAGCTTTTAGATGAACTGTTTCCCATGCACTTCACTGTATTTTGTAGGGGTAGTTACAAATTGAAATCTACATTTTTAGCGTTTTTGGATTGGGAGAAGGCATTTGAGAATGCTGAATGGAATACATTCTTTCAATTCTGAAGTCAGCAGGAGTAAAATACAGGGAAAGGAGGATTATTTTCAACTTGTACAAAATCCAGACCGTAATTATTAGAGTCGAAAAGGATGGAAGCAAAGCATTGGTTGGGAACAGAGTAAGACAGGGTTGTAGTAGCCTTTCTCCAATATTATTCAATTTGTACATCAAGCAAGCTGTGAAGCAAAGCAAGGAAAAAATTGGAGAACGGATAAGAGTTAAGGGTGAAGAAATAAAAACACAGCGTTTTGCTGATGACATTGCAATTGTGTCAGAGACAGCAAAGGACCTGGAAGAGCAATGAACAGTGTGTTGAAGAGAGTGTACAAGATGCACATTAACAACAGCAAGACAATGGAATGCAGTCTAAGAAAATGTTCAAATGTTTGTAGAACTTACGGGACTTAACTACGGCGTCATCAGTCCCTAAACTTACAAACTACTTATGAACTACTTACAAACTAGGACGGCACAAATATCCATGCCCGAGGGGGGATTCGAACACCCGACCGTAGTGGCCGTGCAGACCGTGACTGGTGCGCCTCAGTCCCCTCGGCCACCGCGGCCGGCTCTAAGAAAATCAGGTGACGTTGAATGAATTAAATTAGGTAACGAAACAATATAGGTGATAGATGAGTTTTGTTAGTTGCGCAGTAAAGTAACATACGACGGTCGCAGTACAGAGGACACAAAATGAAGAATGGCAATGGGGAAAAAATAGAGGCATTGTCTAACATCAAAAATTATTTTATTTGTTAGAAAGTCTTTTCTGATGGCATTTGTGTGCAGTGAAACATGGACGATAAATATTTCAGACAGAAAGAAAGAGCCTATTGAAATGTAGTGCTGCAGAGGAATGCTGAAGATTGTGTGGATAGATCGCATAACTAATGAGGAGGTACTGAACAGTTTTGGGAAGAAAAGGAGTTTTTTGGAATAGATTGATTAAAGGAAGGGATCAGTTGGTAGGACACATTCTTAAACATTAAGGAATAGTAAATTTAGCATTGGAGGGCATTGGGTGGGGGGAAAATCGCAGAAGGAATACAGTAAGCAGATTCAATTGGCTGTGGGTTGCCATTCTTATGAGGAGCTGAAGAGGCTTGCTCAGCATAGCGGGGAGAGCTGCATCAAACCAGTCTCCGGACTGAAGACCACAACAAGAACAACAACAGTTAGAAACACAATCTAATATGTAATCGTATCCAATTGCAAGCTTGAAGCTGAGAAGAAAACATTTACAGCACAAGTATTTTTTTACTACGAAATATGACAGTGCTTAACCTTTAATCTGTTACTGCATTGACCTCTTAGTATTTACGTTACTCTTTTTATTCGAGTTTCAAAACAATTAGTCACAATATTTCGCTTAAATGTTATCATCTGATGAAAGTACACCTTAAGAGAATTTTTATTGATCACTCGTTACAATTCTCTAACGACGTTGAAATGAAACCGCTACTATCATGCCGCTTTTAAAGTCTTTTAATTGGCGCCGTGCGGTCATTGTCACGTCTCGAACCGTTTCACTCGAAGGCAAAGAGAGAAGGACAAAAGACTGGAATAAATATCTGAATAAAATACGTTACCATATGTATATTATGTATGATATCAGGAGAAGAAAAAAAAATGCAGTAAATGAAGCAGGTAAAATGGAGTACAGGCGACTAATAAATGAGACTGATAGGAACTGCAAAATGGTTAAGTAGGATTGGCTAGAAGCCAAATGCAAATTTGTAGAAGAATCTGTAAGTAGGAGATAAAATAGACATTTTGATAAAAAAAAAAAAAAAAAAAAAAAAAAAAAAAAAAAGTGTATGAGTATCAAGAACTCAGATGGAAAATCAGTTTTGAATAAAGTGAAAACTGGAATGTGAATGAGTGTTTAGAGGGGCTCTACAGGGAAATATAGTCAATAGTAAGGGAAGAGGAAGTAGATGAAGATGAAAAGGAGATACTATACTGAGAGATGAATTTGACAGGGCACTCAAAGACCTAATTTGAAACAAGGCCCCTGCAGTAGATGACCTTCCCTCAGAGCTAATGAACCCTCTGGAGAACCTGCCATGACAAAACTATTTCACTTAGTGAGTAAGATCTATGAGACAGGCTAAATACCCACAGACATTAAGAAAAAATATACTAATCCCCATTGCTAAGAAAAAAGGCGCAGACAGTTGCGAAAATTACAGAACCATCAGCTTAATAAGTCATGGTTGCAAAATTTTAACACGAGTTATTTCCAGAAGGATGAGAAGGCTAAAAGATTCTGAACTTGGGGAAGATAAGATCGGATTCAGGAGACATGTAGGAACACTGGAGGCAATACTCGCAGATAGATTAACCAAAGGCAAATCTACATTTCTAGCTTTCGTAGAAAACTTTAGATATTGCTGATTGTAATACACAAATTATGAAGTCAGTAGGGATGAATTAAATGGAAAGGAGGGTTACAAAAGCCAGACCGCAGTTATGATAGGCGAAGGGCTTGAAACGGAAGCATTGGTTGTGAAGGGAGTAAGACAGGGTTGTAGACTTACAGCATTGTTATTAGAGAAAGCTCCGCCTTTGCATCGCCCTTTTGTAGCTTCTGTACGCGACCTGTAGCGGTGTCTGTCGCTATCCTTTGATCTCCCACACCTTCGCATACTCTTTTCAAGAAAATAGAAAATTCTCAATTAATTCCAGAGCAGCGGATGTTCGTGCTTCCGCGAAGAGGAGATCCCGGGGCGATAGCGCGTGCGTCCTAATAGGGTAGAAATGCCTTTCCTCTGATAGTGTCTCTCGGGAAAAAAAATTCCTGCGCCTCGGCACGAGTAGCTTAAAGTAGGGAAGTTGTGCCCGGGGCTGGAGAGGGCTGCGAGGTCTGGAAGTGGCGGCAGGTGGCAGCGAGCAGCACGCGCGGCTAATCTGCTTACGCCGCCGCCGCCGCCGCCGCCGCCGACAACTTGAGGCCCAAATTAAAACACCTGCTGCGCCGCTCTAACACAGAGACCACGCTGCGCTGCGAAACAGCCGCGCCGCGCCGGGGCAGTCGCCACGAGCCGCTGCTCTCCAGAGGAAAGCCAGCTCTCCCACCAGAGACCAGAGCAGCACTGACGGAAACGCGACTCCCCACTGGAAGAGCACGTCTCTATGAATGAAAACTAGTGCTGGTAAAATCATGTATATTACTTCTCATCCTTATTTTTTTTTTATTTGTTTGAATCGCTATATCTTCCGTATTAATCATCCATATTTAATGATTGAGGTACCGTAAACTGAAATTACTTGGACCCAAGGAGTGAAAATTTTCTGTATACTTAGTACCAATGTTAGCCTAAAACATTAACTATGCCGTTATCCTAAATCACTATACATACAGTGTGTTTCACTAAGTGTATTTGCCTCTGTAACTGGTAATAGGTGACGGGAAATTTTAATGCGGTAGTTCAACACAAGAAATGTTACACTTTCTGCGTAGCTATGAACATTGTTTATTGTATCATTTTCCGAAGAGTTACACCACAAAGATATAATGTTTTCTACATGAAACAATAGTTTTTTTTTCTATCGTGCATTGGATTCGTTTAAACCAGCTGCATCCAAATCAATTTAAACTATCACTGTTAGTTTGGGAGCTACAACCCTTCAAAGTTCCGGGGACGGAGGCTGCGATAGCGTAGCTGATTGGCCGAGAGGCCATCCCCTGGGGCACGGCACACTGTCTCATGACCACCAGCCAGTCAGCTACGCTGTCGTAGCCTCCGCCCACTAAACTTTGAAGGGTTGTAGCTCCCAAACTATCAGCGATAAGAATGTAGTTTAAATTCATTTGGTCGCAGCTGGATGAAACGAATCCAATACACGATAGAAAAAACTATTGTCCCATTTAAAAAATTGTACCTTTGTGGTGTAACTCTTTGGAAAATGATACAATAAACTATGTTTATAGCTCCGCAGAAAGTGTAACATTTCTTGTGTTGACATACCGCATTAAAATTTTCCGTCACCTATTATTTTATAAGTTACAGAGGCAAACATACTTAGTGAAACACCCTGTATATTACTTCCCACCCCCTTTCCTATATATATATATACATTTTTCTTTTTCTTTTTTTTTTAATTCTTTCTTTTTGTTCGTAAGCCACACCTTCCAAATTAACCACCCAAAGTTAATGACTGAGGTACCGTAAACTGAGGTTACTTGGACCCAAGGAGTGAAAATTTCTGTATCCTTACAAGGAAAATACATGGGCTCGAACAAACATATCTGTACGAACGTTTGCTTACAGGATCTCTACGTACACCTGAATGTGCTGGTGGGTGTCGTTTTTATGCAAAACTCTGCAATCATGCTCCAGATAACACTGTAGATGTAACGCCATGCGTAATGCAGATATCTTAACTATAACTTATGTAATAATCGACGTACATGTTCTCTAGTGAATTGTCATCAAAAGCCGTGATGATAGTTGCAACTTTAACCCTCTTCTCGCAAGACTGTTGGTATTCACTGCCACTGCTTCCATCGCCTCTTCCCGCATTTACTGTAGCACTACCGCTTGCAATAAGTTGTTCGTCGTTATCATCCCTATTATCATCATTATGTGTTAGTGTTACAACAATATTTAACTTACGCTCATATTTCTGTACCATAACAGATACGAGAAAGCATGAAAATGATTCATCTTCTACACTAATACCATCTTCACGAAGAAGGGTTCTTCGTAACTTCATCTCAATCAATCGAAATACATTAGCAGAATTGATTACCAATCGCCACCCCAACTGACGCTTCACCACACAAATTACGTCACAAAACAAAACTTCGGAGGCACACTGCACCGTCCCTACTGGCGAACCGACAGGTCAAAGTGCAATGTGGCATGGCACACGGAGAGGCCTCTAACAGACGATTGCAGAGTTTTGCAGATGCGGGAGTATCACTAGTGTAATAAGGAACCTTTACATTATCTCTCATACGATTTTGGTGTATATGTTTTTGTTCTAGTCCAACATTGAAACATTTAGAGAGCTAAATAAATAACAGTTGCACAGAACAATTGGAAAAACGACTGACATCTTATATCACAGATTTTAATTCTGAATATGAATAGCGAATAGTTAGCTAAAACGTCTTCCCTCTGACGTTTCGTTGTCAACTGCGGGTATCTTCAGAGGTGAATAGACGACTGGCTTCTAGGTGGTTACGTGGTGGAGTTGCCGCTTATATAGAGCAGACAGAGTGTGCCACCACACGTCACGTGCTGCCGGCTATGCAATTATCTGTGATTATCGTCACTTATCTCGATTACAGGTAATCTATTGTCACGTGGTTGGTCGCCATATCTTGTCCAATTTTATGCCTTCTTCCTTTCTATTAAAATTGTTTCGATGTTTGTGGATATCAATAGCCTCTCTGTACATACGTCTGTATTAGTGCGAAGCCCTTGCAAGCACTCTCGTATCACCAAATTTTATTTCATGATTTCCGTTTTGAAATACATGTTCTGCTACTGATAATTTGTCGTTATGTCCCAAAGGACAGTTCCTTTTGTGTTCCGTTAAGCGTGTATTGACGCTTCGTTTTGTTGTCCCTGTAACACCATGCCACAACTACAAGGAATTTTATATACCTCTGGGGTAGCTAGGTGATGCCCAGCATCTTTCACTGATCTTAAGAATTCTTTTATTTTCTTAGTGGGTCTGAAAATAGTTTCCACTTGAATTTTGGCACAGCATTATATTGTAGGTGAAAACAGGAAAACGATGTATACAGATATGAAAAATATTGTGTCATATACTCTCCAGAATTCTCGTTCTCATTTCTTTATGCATTTAAATGTTGAAACCTTCTTCACATATCGATATAACCAGGAGGAATAAATTAGAAAAGAGATTTCATTCCTTTTTACTGTAGCAGAAGTCGGCAACTGTAGTGTCCTATATTTTGTTTCATAATACATTAAAGTCTCTCACGAGTCGCTCAGTAGGCTCTATGAAGCGGTATTACTAAGAATTATTTCAGTTTCTTTCACACATAATGGTAGATCTTGGAATCATCTACCGTATTCTGCAAAATACTGTGAGCACAACATTCTTTATTGTCCATTTTAGTATCGTGTTTTATGTAGCTGTTCATCAAAAAATTCATATACATTTTTACCTACATGGAATTTTTAATGCGAGCACAATATCTACACGAACCATTAACCTCGAGGATCTTTTAAGGGAAGGAACTACTTCCACATGAGTTGAGGAGCATCTTTGTTGCAATCAATTTTAAGATAAATAGTCCATGCCTAAATAGGGATAAACAATAAAGAAACTGCATGCTGATTAATCATTCCAGTCCTGTGAGAAATCAACGCCGTTAAACGGAAGTTACCTAATTTAAAGTAATAATAAGATTGAACCACAATGTTCATGGCAACATTATGTAAAATAACTGGTTTTTCAAATATTATTAAGCCTATTTCCTTTTGATCCATTTTTATTCACACTCATATTTAATGCATTAAAATCGTAATTCGGCGCTTGTGATAGTAATTTCGTCGTTTGTATAGAAGGTATGACCATCTTCTTTTCCACCACTTTTAAATAAACCGTGTTACAAATTTGTGGCCTGTTATCAGATTACCAATTAATAACACTGCTTTGTAATCACTGAGTGTCCCACCAGCTTGTCTGCTGCTTAAACAATATATATTGACGTTAATTATTAACTCACTATGTTGGTACGTTCATTGCCAAATCTGTATCCACGTAAATATTCGAAAATAAACTGAACAACAGAAACGACGGCAATTAATCTTCAGTAATTACCATCGGTAAATTAATTAATAAATACTGAGTCTCATTAATATATCAACAAAGGAATGAAAAGTAATAGCAAATATGTAGTGACTAATTGAACTTGTCTTAACCGTAATGAGGATTGCATGGGGACACAAATAACAAAAACTAATTACTATGAGCATTAAAATTAGTCAAAGTTTCTAATGAAAAACATTTTGTATGTGAATGATATAGTACGGACTTGCACGTTGTAGCGATACGTTTTTTTTTTTTTTTTTTTAATTGAAAATTATATCTGCGACGCTTGTCGCTAGCCTCCGTTCTCTCTGCCAATAAATCTCTGATTATCCTTGTTTTAATCAATACATTCAACTATTTCAAACGATCTGGAGAGAAAACGGAATCGCTTGTCGTCTTTCGTTTTTCTACCTTTATACTGAGCGGACGTATTTTACTCGACCTCCCAAATTTTGTAAGTGTGAGCCCTGGTTAGCATCCTTTATCGTAATAAATTTTAAATTTCATTTGAAATTTCTATTTTATTTAAATAATGACTATTTCTCCCCATCTTTCATTTAATTTATGACTTGAGTTTCAGCAATATTAGTAAATTGATGCTAGGTCATTGTTGCCTATTGTTTCATGATGACGAAAGAACATTCTCGATGCACAATTTATTTACTCTCATTTTATATTAAAAATTGAATTCAATGTCTGCAGGAAATCTTTATTTTGTTAAAAGCGAAGTCCAATAGTTTCTTTAACTTTCGATAACCATAATGATCAAAATTGCACGCAGTCTTGAAACGTTAATAATTAATAGTCATGAAACCAAGCATCAGTTTATGAGAACGAAGATATTAATCACTTCATACAGGTTCAACTGCAGTGTCACGGCTTCCACCAATGAATGCATAACAGGTAACTGATTCCGCTATTTTCTTATGTAATGGTGCTTTCTGGTGTTGTCGTAATTTTTAACTTACATTGCTACTGAGAACTGACGACGAAATCTTTTGTGGTCTTTTCAGAAATTAATATTCATTGCTGATCTTACGGTTAATTAAATTTCAATTCCAGTTTTCAACCTTGATCTTGTGACAACAACAGCGATAAAATCCAGAAAAAAATCGCATTGACGTGTTTTACGGCCCATTTTAGATTTATAGTTTTATAAGTTTATGAGTCCTATAATCTCTTACTATTGATGGCCGTTGTTAACTGATGCTAATATGGTATTTGTAGACACTAGATTATTATTTATCGTACGAAGAACGGTGTGTTTTTGTTAATTCTTCAGCGCGCCATTGCTTTGAAATGACAACGTGTAAGTTACAATAAGAAAATCATAAAATTACGCAACGCAAGATGGCGAATGCCACAGAGAGTTCTGCGCGAGGAATGTCATGTGACATCTCCTAACGGCTGATTTTCGTTAATTCAATGGAGGGTGTCAAATCTCCGTTATTCCAATTAGGTTATTCAATTTTCGTATCAGATGAACGGTTCGTTTGCAATTACAATTATATTACAAACGGCTTTTTTAGGTATTACTATCTTATTTTTTGTCCGAAAAATTTAAAAAAGGAAGGTTCTGGTCTCTGGCGACCTACAATCACGTCTTTAAAATTTGGTGCTGATCGGTTGAACGGTTCGTCTTAAAAACAGGGAACACGTTGCGGACAGACAGACAGACGGACGGACAGACAGACAGACATACAGACATACATCCCAAAATCGCCGTTATTTTTGCCAATATCTTTGAAACACTACTAGATATGAAGGGAAAAAAAAAAAAAAAAAAAAAAAAAAACCATAAGAGAGCAAAGTTGTAGAGAATTTTCTCAGGTTATTCAATTTTCGTGGCCGGCCGCGTTGGCCGAGGGGACTGAGGCGCTTCAGTCACGGTCTGCAAGGTATTAGCTAGTTCATAAGTAGTTTGTAAGTTTAGGGACTGATGACCCGTAGTTAAGTCCCATAAGCTATACAAACATTTGAACATTTTGAACAATTTTCGTGTCAGATTTTCATTTAAATATCGAGCCGTCGAAAGACGATCGCAAAGCCCACTTTTAGTGTTACTACCGTAACCTAAAGTGGGCCAAAAGTATCATTACAACATGTACTCTTTGCAGTGTGCAGTGTTGAACAGATAAAAAGAGACCAGTGCAGTGACACGTGTTCAATAAAACTCGTCTAATTGCTTGCTCACCTGGTCTGAATAGGGAGCTGTCGCCGGTGGCAGTTTGGTGAGCAAACTCCAACTGTGAGCGACGTGGGCGCCCCCAGATCCCTCCCACGCAGCAGTGGCGCATTCACGCCGACGTTGCCGCTGTGCCCCGCCCGTTGACGTCACTTCTGTTAAAGCGCGCTGTACGGACTCTGTCGCCAATGGGTAGTGTGTGCTCTGTGGCAACACTGTTAAATCATGCACGTCTAGCTTGAACTAATCCGGCGGAGTAAAAAAAATCGTACTGGCGTGTTGTAGGGCCCACATTAGAATTGCCTGTAGCTTATGACTTTTTGGAAACATTCCGGACACAAATAATAAAAATAATAAAATTTAACGGACGATACGACTGCTACTCTACTATTGTGATAATATCTACGCACCCAACACGTAATACACTTTCTGACCAAAATTATTTGAATTTTTTAATTTTATTTATTTATTTATTTTTATTTTATTTTTTAGTTTAGCTTTAACAGATATACTCTGTTTCGATATTTTACCTCTTTAAAATATTATTTTAATATCTCTCCACATTTTTATTATCACTTAACCCTCGAGCGGCAGTGCTGGTGCAGATATGCTACCACTTTTCTTTAAACGCTTACTGTTGCCGCAATAATGGAGATGCCGTATTTTCGCTTTAGTTATTCCTCAATTAACCCTTAACAATGATGTCACTGAAGGTTCTGAGTTTGTAGTGCATGGATGTGTCCACCCAAAAAACGTTTTGTTATGGTGTGCATCGCTGGTAGCAGATTTGCACAACGCTGCCTGTCATGTAAGTAGATTTGAATTGTTTTGTGTTACGTCTAGTTTTCCTTGCAAGTGGATTTGTGGCAGTTTCTAGTAAATATTTCTTGTATAAATTTTACCCTACATATTATAATGCTCAACCCTACATATTAGAATGCTCAAAAATTTAAATTTATTTCGTAAATAGAAGTTTAACCCTCGATAAAATTTCCTCTAATTTCTCCTGATTAGCCATGCTGCAGTTTTCGTCGATCTCATTTAAACCCTTTTAAAGCCTTATACAATGCGAAAATTAGTGTTATTCTACCACATAATATAATCTCGAGGTCTCGTAGATGTGGTATGTATCTAAAAGATGAGGAAAAAGACTTCTTTGGACAAGTAATGAAGACCTTAGAGATTTATGTCTAGATTCCTTATCAGATCTTGAACAGGATACTATTATGCAAATGTAATTCGCAGTTGCGATCCAGAACAAGATTTACTCTTTGGAGTAAAACGCTATAAAAGAAGCACACCAAAACACTGAAAAAGAATATAAAAATCATCCCTGGTTCAAAAGGGAACGCAAGGGGCGTGAGGTCAGAGACGCAAGCGCTATCTTATCATGATAGGTGATATTATAATTGATGAGGAAATTATGTGTACTTAGTTACACAACACAGGAAGAAACTGATACTAACTACTTAAGAGACTACAGGGAAGTAATGGAAGAAGAAATGATAGTACTCCTGGGTCTATTATACATGATTATTGTCCACTTTCGGAATAATGTTGCATTTGTTGTATTTATACACCGAAGGTAATTCGTATACTAATTCAGATATTAACCATAATGATATTTTTACCTGTACATGTAACTATATTTGTCATAACGATCACTTAGTAGCTATATACTAGGTTTGTAACATGGAATACACAGTGGTAGCAAATCTGCACCGCACTGCTGCTGAAGTTATAATAAATGGCGCTACCGCTAGAGGGTTAATTTACTCATATTAGGAAACGATCTTATTTTATAAATGGGATAGTGGCCAAGATCTCAGTTTTTATTTTATTTATTCCAGACAACTTTTTTCAACATTCTGTAGTGTCATCATCTGCTAACAATGACATTAACCCTACACTGCATGAATTTTTATTTTAGCGCAAAATATATATGATAGAAAATGTTCGCCCATGCAGGGGCACAATATTGAAAAGAAAGTCATTTAACAATGGGAAAGTCATTATTTAACTGTTGCCATTGCCAACATAATGCATTTAGACATAAGTCACTCTCCAGGAAAATATTGGTATCTAACATGTTTTCTACTCCTATTAGGTGTCTGTAACATGATAATTTTTTTTTACTTGACAGAAGTCGTATCAGTTTGTAATTACATTAATGCTCGAAAGTGAGTAAAATCCGCTGGAGCGCTCTTTATTTCATTTCTCCTCAATTCATGACTGCGCTGCCTTCTATGGAGGAAACGATCAACAAAATGCTTGCAACAGACTCCAATGTGTACTATATGCATGGTGTTACCATCTCTCAACAAGAGGTATGTCTGAAAAAGTAAAAGAATTTGGCGTTGCCGAAGGGCAACATCATGCAGTGTACGGTTAATCTGCTTGTTACAAGTGGTCCACATAAATTCTGGTAGATGTACTGGATGATAGTTATAAATAAAAATTGTGTGCTGGTGGATAGTTAGAAATAAAATGGATGGCTGTTCAAAATTAAAACAGTAAAATACACATAATAAGCACCACAGTGCACATGTCTGGTTGGTTTTATGGAGATGCTCAACATTTGGCGTTAGGAAATCAGTCACGCCCGAAACCTTGCCCGAAACTCTTTTTTGTATACGCCATCTTTCTTTTTTATGTTTGATAACTTTTTATTGTGACTCAAGCATTGTCATTTCAAAGCAATGGCGCAATGAAAATTATCAAAAACACGTCATTGTTAGCACAAAGAAATTACAGTCTAATGTCTAAAACTGCCATGTTAGCAGGAAACACCTGCCATCGATGGTACGATACTTTTGGATTAGTTTCGCAGCTGTTTGGCGTAGCGTAATGGGCAGCGAATAAGTTTGTGATGCACGAAGATCTTAGATGGTGGTTCGAAACTTGCCGTACGCGGTGGCTCAGAGTGTTCAGAGGGTTGCCGGTGTGATAGTTCAGCATGCTCAGTCAGAGTGCTCGATGCCCTCTGTAACGAAAAAACTGAGTCAACGACGAAACGATCACAATAAAACAAATAAACCAACGTCCACAAAGGACCGATCAAACCGAAGAAGCTATGGATAGAGATGAAAAGAAACAGAGCACAACGCCATCTGTAATAAAGAAAACTAAGTAAAATTGTCTATTAACAACCCAGAACGAACATGAACAAACGACCGCAAAGCATCGATCCACCTGAAGAACGAGAAAATATAAATCAATAAAAATAAATAGATAAAACCCAGCCACTGGCACTTTTTTTATCTTGTTTCCTAAAGGGTTTTCGCACACGTTATTAAATTGAACACAACTATATCCTAAAAAAATGCATTTGTTCTATGTTGTGAACATACATACCAACGAAATGCAAACAAAGACTTCTTTATCACATGTACACAAACAAAGGAGATACTTTTACAATGACTGTTGTAAATGATGTAATGATAATAGTAACTTTCCATATAGATTAAGTATTAGAGCTTTGTGGATTTCGGATTACCACACTTACCAGTTTGTTGTTTTAGCTGTAAAAGGAAACGTAGTCATGGTTTGAATCAGAACATTTGCTCTTTACTTAAGCGCAGAACAAATTTACATGAACAATGTCATATCTGAACTACAGAAAAGGTAATACAATCTATGTTAAAAGCGTCCATAGCAACCATGCCAAAGACATATATATTTCAGTAGACGCATTGATTCTAATTAATGACCTTCAACATTAATAGCGAATAATTGCTTAAAACAGATAATTTGTTGCGATGTATACACTTCCCTTCCGTTTCATTAAGGAACGACAATTGCCACAGAAATCTAGGACTTCATTTGTATATGAAACTACCAGTATTTGCGCGTTGTTTAGAATATTCATTATCACAGTATCCTCCCCGTTGTTGTGCAAATGTTTCAGAAGACTAGACATTAGAGAACATTGCTCCTTACGGCAGTCAGGCCATATGTAAACCAATGCCATCACACAACAAATATTACAATACACGATATTAAAGATGAGACAGTAACGCTTATAAATTAAATTTATTTACAACTAGCTTAAACCCGCGGTCCGCTCGCGTGTTGGTCGATTATGCTAGATAATCTATCTTTCAGTAGTGTGCTATAAGACTGGTTTTGAAGGATGAAATGAAATACAATACCTTCTTTAGAAACAACATTGCTCCTTACGGCAGTCAGGCCATATGTAAACCAATGCCATCACACAACAAATATTACAATACACGATATTAAAGATGAGACAGTAACGCTTATAAATTAAATTTATTTACAACTAGCTTAAACCCGCGGCTCCGCTCACGTGTTGGTTGATTATGCTAGATAAGTTATCTTTCAGTAGTGTGCTATAAGACTGGTTTTGAAGGATGAAATGAAATACCATACCTTCTTTAGAAACAAACATTTTTAATCAACATAATCAGGAAAGTAAGTAGTGTAGATCAAATCACACGTAAAAATGCACTCGTTTCGAAGAATCCAATCACGAAATTCAACAATAATGATTGTAATAATATCACAGATCGATCACTTGATGTAATGCGCGAAACGTGAAACAGATGTTTTTAAACAGATGTATTAAAAGAAATTTCTTTTTTACTGCTTTATTTATTTATTCTTATATTTTCTTATTCGTATGCTTATCCTTACAGAGAAAGAGCTGAAGACATTGTAGCACGAATAGACCAAAGATATGGTCTGTGGCATCACGTGTCGCTGTACGTAACCTCCTTGCTATAGAGTCGCAATCATCATCGCTGGCCTAAAGTCCGATTTTTTTTATAATTGCACGATTTTCAATCACCATATCTTCCACCCCCTTATAGCTATAGGCATCGAACTGCTGTCGTGTACAACGGGAGACTTCGGACAATAATTACTCACAGACCATTCGTTTTCGTTCTATAGTTTTCACTGAAGAGCAAAATATTAACACACACACACGTAGAATTTCATATATACCGATAACTTTCCATGCCAATACACTCCACCCTTTTATCATAATCAACGCTCAAGCAACAATGTAACCAATAAAATCATTTTCAAAGAGTAAATATAATTTTCAAAGAGTAATTATTGTTCCCCATTTCGCGTTATATTCGTCAAATTACTAAAAATCTATCAGATAGCTATAAATACATACCTAAAACCTTCCTCAGGTATAAATTAGTAACTGTACAAATATTCAAGACTCTGCGTCTTGTCGTTCGGTCGTGATAAGCGTACACCAAATAGATATTCACATTAATATATATATATATAGATAAATAGCAATCCGATCGCCATAAAACCGTCCCTAAAGCCTTCCCTGGGTAGACATTAGTAACTGTACAAATTTTTAGCTCTTTATGTCTTGTGGTTCAGACGTGATAAACGTACACAGAACAGACATTCACATTTATAGATACAGATTTAGCCAGTTAAATGTTGTGTAGAACGAGTGATCCAGCTCATGAATACAGTTTACAGTGAGCCATATTTCTTAATGAGAGCTGTACATGTCGCGTTACGTGTAAATTGTGTTTGGCCAAATGAGCACAGTTTTTGTAATACATACGGTCAACGTAAAGTCGCATGCAACACATCTCACTAATTTTCGAGCTATCTAAAACGTATCAGTGGGTAAAAATGAGATAAAAAACCAGTTACAGTTATTAAAGTGTGTTATAAGGGACGCTTTACAAAGGCCACAGGTGGTGATGAGACTGTTACTTTTTTACGTGTTTCGATCTCGTCATTGTCAGAATCTAAAACCTGTGTAGAACGTCATGGCCCTGCTGAACTGTAGTTGAGCAGGGTCATAACGTTATACATTTGTATGAAACATTAGCCCAGGTTTTCGATTCTGACGATGACGAGATCGAAACGCATAAATAAATAACAGCCGTATCACCACCTGTGGCGTTTGTATTTCTAAAGCGTTCCTTATAACACTGTTCCCCTTCCATTTCCAGTGTTATTCTTGGACAACAACGAATTAAAAGCTGATTTATACAGCATTTAGTGTATCAGTCTTTAAAGTCGCATGGTTGTTGATGGTACGGTATTTTGCCGTTTGGTACGGCGTGTAGCCACTTCTGAGGCATTGAGGTTGTGTATGTGCTGTCTGTATGTGGTTGTGAGTGTGAGCGTGAGTGGGATCACGTTATTTTAATTCAGCAGTGAATTGTCTTTGGTGCTGTGACAAAAATGAAGGTAGCATTATTAATCTCAGAGTGTTATCTGTTGTTGTTATGGTCTTCAGTCCGGAGACTGGTTTGATGCAGCTCTCCACAAGCAAGCCTTTTCAACTCAACGTATGAACGGCAACCTACATCTGTTTGAATCTGTTTACTGTATCCATCTCTTAGGCTTCCTCTGCGGTTTTCACCCCACACACTCCCCTCCAACGCTAAATCCACAATTCCTTGATGTCTAAGAATGTGTCCTACCAATCGATCCCTTCTTTTAGTCAAGGTATGCCAAAAATTCCTTTTCTCACCAATTCTGTTCAGTACCTCTTCATTAGTTTTGCGATCTACCCACCTAATCTTCAGCATTCTTCTGTAGCACCACATTTCAAAAGTTTCTATTCTTTTCCTGTCCGCACTGTTTATCATCCATGTTTCACTCCCGTACAAGGCAACACTCACACAAATGACTTCAGAAAAGAATTCCTTACTCTTAAATTAATATTCGATGTTAGCAAATTAATCTTTTTCAGAAATGCTTTTCTTCCCATTGCCATTCTGCGTTTTATATCCTCTGTACTGCGACCATCATTTGTTATTTTACTGCCCAAGTAACAAAACTCATCTACCACCTTGATTGTTTCGTTACCTAATCTAATTCCTTCAGCATCGCCTGATTTTCTAAGACCGAATTCCATTATCTTTGTTTTGCTCTTGTTAATGTTCATTTTATACGCTCTCTTCAACACACTGTCCATTCCACTCAACTGCCCTTCCAGGTCCTTTGCTGTCTCTGACAGAATTACAATGTCATCAGCAAAACGCAATGTTTTTATTTCTTCATCCTCAACTTTAATCCTTATTCCGAATTTTTCCTTGCTTTCCGTCACCGCCTGCTCGATGTACAAATTGAAAGGAGAAAGGCTACAACCCTGTCTTACTCCTTTCCTAACTAATGCTTCCCTTTCATGCCCTTCGAGTCTAATAACTGCGGTCTGGCTTTTGTACAAGTTGTAAATATTTCTCCTTTCCCTTTATTTTACCTCTGCTGACTTCAGAATTTGTAAGAGTGTATTCCAGTCAACATTCTCAAAAGCTTTCTCCAAATCTACAAAAGCTAAAAATGTGGGTTTACCTTTCCTTAATCTATCTTCTAAGATAAGTCGTAAAGTGAGTATTGCCTCCCGAGTTCGTACGTTCCTCCTGAATCCAAACTAATCTTCTCCGTGGTGCCGGCCGCGGTGGCCGAGGAGAACCGGGCGCCGTGGCTCAGCGCGCCCGGTCAGGGGGCTAAACGCCCTCTATAATAAAAAAGCTGAGCCAACCATTCAACGAACAACCACGAACGAACTAAACGAACGACCGCGAACCATAGATCGACCAGATAAAAAAAAAAAAAAAAAAAAAAAAAAGGAGACTAATGCGCTCTAGTCACGGTCTGCACGGCCACTACGGTCAGGGGGAATCCCCCCTCGGGCATGGATATTTGTGCCGTCCTAGTTCGTAAGTAGTTCATAAGTAGTTTGTAAGTTTAGGGACTGATGACCCCGTAGTTAAGTCCCATAAGCTTAACAAACATTTGAACATTTTTGAACAGGAATGCAGTAAACGGTATGTTTATTGTGAAAGCTGTAAGACGTTTATACAGCAGTTTGAAATAATAGTTACAGAAGCTGCTAACAGATGGCGCTGTACGCTGTACAGCTCATATCAGCATACATAAGTGAAATAATCGTATGAAAACACTCTTTGCAAACAATCACTTCACAATGTTTTCAAAATGTGCACCATTGGCACTACAGAGGAGGCGCAAACGAAGAATGAAATTCGCCGTCACATTTCTTAGTGTTTCAACCGAAATGGATTCACACGCCACAGAGATCGCCGATGCAAGCTCGTCCAGCGTGGCGGGATGCTTCGGGTAGGCCATGTCTTTCACTGTGCCACAAAAATAGTCACAGGGAGTCAAATCCGGCGAATATGGAGGCTAATCCATGTCTGCACCAGTAAATTTGGGGTATTCCAAAGCAATGACTCGATTCCCGAAATATTCCTTAAGAAAGAGAAACACTTGTTCGGTCCGATGTGGTCGGTCTCCATCTTGCATAAAGTATTCAGTATCTGGTCGATCCTCTAACGCTTGCTCTATGGCGACAAATTGTTTCAAAATTGCAACGTAACGTGCACCAGTGACCGTTTCTCGAATGAAAAAAGGGCCAATAATGCCTCTGCTGCATACTGCAGCCCACACAGTAACTTCAGGAATATACAGGGGTTTCGCTTCACATCAGTGTGGCTTATCGGAACCCCAAAATCGCCAGTTCTGCTTATTCACGTATCCATTCAGTTGGAAGTGTGCTTCATCTGTAAACCAGATGCAGCCAACATCAAATCCTTCACTATCAATCATTGTGAGCATGTGATTAGCAAAGGCAACCCTTTGTTGCACAGCTCGTACGGGCATGGCCTGGTGCGTTTGAATTTTGAATGGAAACATGTGTAGGCTCTTTCTCAGTATTTTCTGCGTGCTGGAACGCTTCAAACCAGTCTCAGATGCAATACTACGGACGGATGACATTGGATTTCGCTGAATAATTCCACAAACTGTGGTGATATTTTCAGGTGTAACTGCTGTTTGCTTGTGGCCAACATGCCCCACTAGATCATCAGTTACGCTGCCTGTTTGCAAAATTTCAACGAAGAGCATACGAATGGTTTTTGCATCGGGTCCTTTTGGAACATTAAGTCGTGCTTGAAAACTTCGCCCTGTTGCGGTAGGACTCTCTTTTAACCTGTGGTACTCTAGCACCAGAAAAACGCGTTGTTCAATGGTACTCCTGTGCCGGCCGCTAACCTCCTTTCACGTTCAATAGTGGAACTGACCTCTCTGGTCTTCGGATCACTATTTATACCAGGGGGGTGAAACTCATATAGGGATTTTCGGTAACACAATGTCGGTTCGCTGCCAGGCCCCATAGAGCGCTGCGAGCGTTGCGATTTTTTATCTGGCTTTCCTGTTGGATGATTTACGCTTTACAGTCCTCCATATTTGTTTTGATTCGTAGGTGGTGTTCTGTGCTGAGGTTCTATAGCAACGTCTTTCTAATTGCGATCTTCTGTGTGCATTTTCTTTTAATTCGCAGTGTAAATATATTGCTGTTATACTGCTTAATTTTTGTCCGCATCCGTAATATTAGGTCTGTCTGTATAGTCTATGGGACTTAACTACGGGGTCATCAGTCCCTAAACTTACAAACTACTTATGAACTACTTAGGAACTAGGACGGCACAAATATCCATGCCCGAGGGGGGATTCGAACCCCCGACCGTAGTGGCCGTGCAGACCGTGACTGGAGCGCCTTAGTCCCATCGGCCACCGCAGCTGGGTAATATTAGGTGGTGTAATGATGATACATTATTTACTTTACATTTATTTCCGTGCGATAACGCCACTCGGCAAAAATCGCAGTACCGAGTTTTAGAAACAAACAATGTTACGGTCAAAAAGATTACCATGACATCATTTACGAAGTTTGGCCGACTGTAAACAACAGCCACAAGCAATTAATGTTAGTTTTTGATTTACATTTCTCGTATATATTACTTTGCAAGGTCTCAAAAACCTTTCTATGAGGTCCACCCTCAAAGAAGAAATGAAAAATATTGTCATCTAACACCAGTATAACGTTTTCTCATTCGTGTATTTAGAAGTAAACGTATGGATTTTCGCGCCACATTTTTCGGATTGAAAGTTCACTGCCAGGCCACTAGTAGCGTTGCTGTCATTCTGTGTTTCCGTGTGATAACATGGTCTTTGCACTTCTGTTATTTTTGGTGTTCTGTGATTTATACTAGGCATTACGTATGGCGATTACAGCACTGTAAACAACAGCCACAAGCAATTAATGTTAGTTTTTGATTTACATTTCTCGTATATATTACTTTGCAAGGTCTCAAAAACCTTTCTATGAGGTCCACCCTCAAAGAAGAAATGAAAAATATTGTCATCTAACACCAGTATAACGTTTTCTCATTCGTGTATTTAGAAGTAAACGTATGGATTTTCGCGCCACATTTTTCGGATTGAAAGTTCACTGCCAGGCCACTAGTAGCGTTGCTGTCATTCTGTGTTTCCGTGTGATAACATGGTCTTTGCACTTCTGTTATTTTTGGTGTTCTGTGATTTATACTAGGCATTACGTATGGCGATTACAGCACTATCTGTTAGCAGCTTTTGTAACTATTATTGCAAACTGCTGTATAAACGTCTTACAGCTTTGACAATAAACTTACCGTTTACTGCATTCCTCTACCGATCTATGTTTTCGAGATATTTAATTTTGAAATCAGTGAGTCCTTTTCTGAACACCCTGTAGTTACAGAGCGAACGGTACAAATGAACGCTATCGTCGGTGGCAAGTACTTGCTGCTCCACAGCAGCGCTGCGACGGTGTCAGACGGAGATTCCGGGCGTCTCCGGCGGTGAGGAGTCTGACGTCATGAGAGCTGGGTTCCGCCAAGGCGCCGTCGGCCTTATCGCCGCTACACTGGCGGACTCATCTGAGTCTGCCGTGGCGGCCACTCGCCGCCTGCAGAAGTGGACAGTGGTCAGACGACTATATAGGGAGGTGCAGAACAGCATCCCGACACCTCGCCTGAGGATGATGAGAACGAAACTCATTGAAACGTTGCGCCAAGACGACGCCACCACTCGGCTGATAACCCGAGTACATGTTATCGCTGGATACGCCGAGAGAGCCTGCCACAGACATATATTACTAGACTGGCAAACTAGCCTCTGTGAATGAAGCCTAACGCCGCCATCTTGCCTCACCTCACGTCATAAAGTTTGTGTACGGTATTAGTATGATATTCTGTCACGATATGACGTTGTAAGCCATATTAGTTGGTTTGAACAGGATATGCATTTGAGCCAATAATTCCGTAATGAATTTAACACATACACTGTCGAATCATGTTATGAGAAGAACGTGTTACGTACGGTTAAATTTTACTTATCGCCCTGGCTCCCTCGCGGGATTACGTTGTCAGTCAAGTTACGTTGGCATTATCCTATCGCGTGACAACGCAAATGTTTGTAATTAAATCGTTTTACCAGCGCAGTTTCTTTTACTGGGTGAACGAGGGTAAATACAAGAACCTGTCAACCATAGAGCAGGAATAGCATTATTTATTTACGTCATCGTCTGTACGAAACACTAATCAAGTCAGTCAATGCGGACTTCTGAGAAGATTAACATCTTGGCAAAAAATTTCTTCCGTTTCGTTGATGTTGCCAACATAATTATGCGAGACCGCTGGGATGGTAGGTAAAATTTTACCGTTACATACAGTGAAAGCAGAAGTAGTTATCTAAATAACACCAAGAAGAATAAAGATACGTTATCCACGACAAACAGCACATTTATCACGGTCATACTATTGAAAGACAAGCCGAAGTTGACCGAAACTCACAACCGATTAATAAAAACAGGAAACACGACTCATTATTGTATATCGCAAACCAGACTATAGATTTCCTGAAAACTCTCAAAAGAATGATACGAGTTAGCTACGATAAACAACACTATTATAATTACCATACTACTGAAGGAAAATCCGAAATGGACTGAAATTAGTAAGAGATTAATAATTATAGCAAATCGATGCAACTCATTACTGTATGTGTAAATTTTACTCCAGCTGCAAAAATTTCAGCCGTATACAACACACCAATTTCCCACATATCAAAACTCCAAAGACCATGTAGTTACGTCAGTTCATCCGTATTTTACGAGATTTTTCTTTAATAACACACGTGGCTGCTCTTTCGTTTATAGTATAGAAATATGGCGGCGAGACTTCACTGACTCTAATGATACTGTATACGGCATTGCCAGTCTAGTAATGTATGTCTGTGGAGCCTGCAATCGCAAAACTCGCACACCTGCTCCGTGCCGGCCGCGGTGGCCGAGGGGACTGAGGCGCTCCAGTCACGGTCTGCACGGCCACTACAGTCGGGGGTTCGAATCCCCCCCTCCGACATGGATATTTGTGCCGTCCTTAGTCTTAGCTATATCGTAAGTAGTTTGTAAGCTTAGGGAATGATGACCCCGTAGTTAAGTCCCATAATTGCCACTACTGCCAAGGCTCTCCATGCAGCGGAATAGCACCTCAGCAATGGACATGGTGGAACAACCCTGCCACGGTGATATAAATATCAATTAATACAGATAAAGAATCCCTGAGACGGATTTACGTCTCAAATATGTCAAAGACATCATTGATAGATCTGAAGCATTGAATTAAAATTTGTGGTACGGCCGGGAATCGAACCCGGACCTCCATGCTTACTAGGCAGACGTCTTAACCGTTTTTTTTTTTTTCTTTTTTTTTTTTTTTTACCTCAGGTAGATCTATGATCTGCGGTCGTTGTTACTGTTCGTACTTGGTCGTTCGTTGATCATTTGGCTCAGCTTTTTTGTTACAGAGGACGTTCAGCACTCTGACCGGGCGCGCTGAGCCACGGCGCCCGGTAACCGTTAGACTACCACACCACTAACTATTAAGGCGCCTCGGAATAGTCTATGTACGATTTCCCTCCACAACACAAACTTTAATTCAGCTTCTTTGTTCCAGAGATAATTGCCACTACTGCCAAGTAGCAGTAAATAGATTTACAAGACGTAAATCCGTCTCAGGGATTCTTTATCTGTATTAATTGATATTTATATCACCGTGGCAGGGTTGTTCCACCATGTCCATTGCTGAGGTGCTATTCCGCTGCATGGAGAGCCTTGGCAGTAGTGGCAATTATTTCTGGAACAAAGAAGCTGAATTAAAGTTTGTGTTGTGGAGGGAAATCGTATATAGACTATTCCAAGGCGCCTTAATCGTTATTGGTGTGGTAGTCTAACGGTTAAGACGTCTGCCTACTAAGCATGGAGGTCCGGGTTCGATTCCCGGCCGCACCACAAATTTTAATTCAATGCTTCAGATCTATCAATAATGTCTTTGACATATTTGAGACGTAAATCCGTCTCAGGGATTCTTTATCTCTATTAATTGATATTTATATCACCGTGGCAGGGTTGTTCCACCATGTCCATTGCTAAGTCCCATAAGTTCTGCAAACATTGAAATTTTTGAACCTGCCTCGTGAGGAGGTGCACGGCACGGCTTCCCGGGGCGTTTGTATATCTCAAGCGTTCCTTATAGCACTGTTCCCCTTTGATTTCCAGTGTGAGTCTTGAACAACAACATATTAAAAGCTGATTCATATCGCATTTTGTGTATATTTCTTTAAAGTCGCATGGTTGTTGATGAACAACATGCTAATTTTGCCGTTTGGCACTGCGTGTAGCCACTTCTGAATCATTAATGTTTCCGTCCTGGAAGCTATGTAGTTTGCCGTCTGTGTGTGGCTGTGAGTGTGAGCGTGAATCATGTTATTTTATTTTAGCAGAAAATGCCGCGGCGGAGCGGCCGAGCGCATTGAGCCACTATGCTGCGTTGCGCGAGGCCGTTACCCGTCGGGGGTTCGAATAATCCCTCGGGCATAGATGTTTGTGCTGTCTTTCAAATGTTCAAATGTTTGTATAGCTTACGGGACTTAACTACGGGGTCATCAGTACCTAAACTTACAAACTACTTATGAACTAAGACTAAGGACGGCACATATATACCATGCCCGAGGGGGGATTCGAATCCCCGACCGTAGTGGCTGTGCAGACCGTGACTGGCGCGCCTCAGTCCCCTCGGCCACCGCGGCCGGCTGTGTCCGAGGAGACTGAGGCGCTCAGGTCACGGTCTGCACGGCCACTACGGTCGGGGGTTCAAATCCCCCCTCGGGCATGGATATTTCTGCCGTCCTTAGTATACGGTAGTTCATAAGTAGTTTGTCAGTTTAGGAACTGCTGACCCCGTAGTTAAGTCCCATAAAGCTATACAAACATTTTTGTGCTGTCTTTGGTATAAGTATTTTTGTAAGTTTAGGGACTGATGACCCCGCAGTTGAGTCCCATAAGCTTGACAAACAGTTGAACATTTCAGCAGTGACTTGTCTTTGGTGCTGTGGCGAAAACAAAGGTATCTTTATTAATCTGGCAGTGTTATCAATAAACAAAATAACGTCCCAAGTAATAAAATATCTCGATAGAAACATCTGTGTTGTGCATAAAAAAAAAAAGAATAGTTTGATCAAAAATTTTAAGACACATATTTTGATGTTTACTGCCATGTATTAATACAGAAAACACTGAATTTTAATTTTTCCAGAGCTGAACTCATAATATGGGAATGAAAGGGTTAATAACGAAATCTGAACTTCAGACTTACACTGGAAAGAACACGTAGATAATATCGTGGGAAAGGCGAACCAGAGACTGCGTTTTATTGGCAGAACCCTTAAAACATGCAACAGAACTACAAAAGAAACCGCATACACTACGCTTTTCCGTCCATTTTTGGAGTATTGCAGCCCAGTGTGGGATCCTTATGAGGTGGGTTTGACGGAGGACACCGAAAGGGTCCACGATACAGGGGAGACAGCTACTTGCAAAACTCCAATCGCCAACACACTTCTCCGAATGCGAAAATGTATTGTTGACTCCCACTTACATAGGTAGAAATGATCATCAGAATAAAATACGAGAAAGCAGAGCTCGAACAGAGAGATTCAGGTGTTCTTTCTTCTTTATTGTGTCAGACATATTTATTTGATTTATTTATATATTTACAGCGCATACCTCTTTCGTGACTTCATGTCACATTTGGAATTCACGGCAAAACCAGTTAGCTACAGAGCGAACGGTACAAAGGAACGCTACCGACGGTGGAAAGTACTCGCTGCTCCACAGCAGCGCTGCGACGATGTCAGACGGAGATTCCGAGCGTCTCCGGCGGCGAGGAGTCTTTCGTCATGAGCTCTGGGTTCCGCCAAGGCGCCGTCGGCCTTATCTCCGCTACGACTCTTCATGTGCGCCGATCGTGGCGACCAGTGAGTATGTGATTAGCAAAGGCAACCTTTTGTTGCACAGCTCGTACGGGTATGGCCTGGTGCGTTTGAATTTTGAATGGAAACACGGGTAGGCTCTTTCTCAGTATTTTCTGCGTGATGGAACACTTCAAACCAGTCTCAGATGCAATTCTACGGTCGGATGACATTGGATTTCGCTGAATAATTCCAGAAACTGTGGCGATTTTTTCAGGCGTAACTGCGTTTTGCTTGCGGCAAATATTCCTGCTCGCTGCAATTTTGCGAAGAGCGTAGGAATGGTTTTCGCATCGGGTCCTTTTGGAACATTAAGTCGTGCTTGAAAACTTCGCCTTGTTGCGGTAGAACTCTCTTCTAACCTGTGTTACTCTAGCACCAGAAAAACGCGTTGTTCAATGGAGTACGTGGTTTTAATCTCTTCCTTCGGTTCGCTAACCTCCTTTCACGTTTCAATACTACGTGCTTTTTGACTGCTGTAATTTATTGAAAGAGAGGAACCATCTCAGGAAAAAAACAGCTGCCAAAGAAGGAGGATGGCCCGTCAGTAAATATGACTTAGTACATAAATACACTACAGACTTTTACAATTTTTGTAATTCAATAAGATTTCCTATTGTATAAAACTTTTACAATTTTTGTAATTAATTAAGTTTTCCTAATGTATAAAATCGTTTGTTCCTTTGTAAACCCTGTCAACTTATATACTGTACTTGTGTTTGTAGAAATATTTGATGTAACCGCCTGAATCAAACCATCAAACATGTAATATTACTATCTAATGGGGCATGTTAAATAATAAATAAATAAATAATAGTGGAACTGACTACTCTGGGCTTCGGATCACTATTTATACTAGGCATTACGTATGGCGATTACAGCTTAGCAGCTTTTGTAACTATTATTTCAAACTGCTGTATAAACTTCTTACAGCTTTCACAATGAACATACCGTTTACTGCATTCCTCTATCGATCTTCGTGTTCGAGATATTTAATTTAGAAATCAGGGAGTCCTTTTCGGGACCCCTTGTAGTTACAGAGCGAACGGGACAAAGGAACGCTACCGACGGTGGAAAGTACTTGCTGCTGTCGTTCTGAGCGCAGGGTTCCGGCAAGGCGCCGTCTCCCTTATCACCGCTACACTGGCGGGCTCTTCATCTGCGTCTCCCGTGGCGACCGGTCGCACACCTGCCTCGTGAGGATGTGCACGACTCCCAGGGGCCACAGTGATGAACTACTGTGCGCTTGCCGCCGTGTACTGCCGCTGCGCGCGGAATCGCGGCACGGCCCACGGGGCTCAATCTCTGGAGCTGTCGCCACTCGGCACCCCCTCCCTCCCCCTCCCCCACCCGCCCCTGCCCCCCCTCCGCCGCCCTCTCGCCTCTTCTTTATGCCGCCATAAAGATTCCATCTCATCTCTA
Source organism: Locusta migratoria (assembly GCA_026315105.1). Classification (NCBI taxonomy): domain Eukaryota; kingdom Metazoa; phylum Arthropoda; class Insecta; order Orthoptera; family Acrididae; genus Locusta; species Locusta migratoria. Next base: position 99,537,135 of record CM048751.1, on the reverse strand, counting down.
TCCGCCTCGGCCGCCGCCGCCGCCGCCGCCGGGCTCATATTCACTTTCTGCGCGCCTGGCGGCCTTCCAGCCAGCTAGTGGCCCCCGTCACCCCTTCAGCCCCTTCAGCCGCCTCCCCGATATCTGCCGCCCTCTGTTTTATTCGCCGACCGTAGGCCATTTCTTATTTTCGCCGCCCGCCTATCTGTTACATATGTATGGCATTTATACGTCATTGGTTCCTTGCGGTGCAGTTTTCGGTCCCGCCGGTGACCGTATGGACCTACCCCTCTCGAGGCAGCTGGGCCACGCTGGAATGGGTTTTAGATGCAGCCCGGCGCTCGCCCGGTGGAAAAGAAACAGTGAAATACAATAAGGGAAGGAGTAACCAAACGTCTCCCCTCCTGCTGAAGCTGAATGTGATTATCGAGCACTGTGGATGGTAAGTTACTCTTCTTGTCAATCGAGACGTGCTATTTTGTACCTCGCGGCACAGATGCTGTTACACAGTGTGGTACCTCTCCTGAACTCTAGTCATTAATTAATTAACAAAAAACGTTTAAAAAAACATTCAAATATTTGTAAATCTATCGGACCAAGCTGCGTGGTCATCAGTCCGTAGCTTACAAACTACTTAAACCTAGGTAAACTAACCTAAGGACAAACACACCCATGCCCCAGGGAGGACTCGAACCTCCACGGCGAGCAACCACGCGCTCCGCAGCGAGACGCTTAATACCGTTCGGCTACTCCACCGCGGCAACAAAAACTTTAGGCAGGGTGATTCAAAAGGTTGCACACAAACTTAACGAGGTGTAAAGTCCCTGTGGTCCCCATATAATTAATTTTCACTATTTGTATAGGTTATGGGACCGTCTTATGCAACTGTAAAATTAGTCTAGACCAGACACATTTCGCTTTAAAGCATCTTCAGTGCTCATCTGTACAAGAAATGGCTTGCGTCACATTATTTGTTTCATTTTTCACTAAATTCCTTCAGTAACAGTTCTCATGCAATTGGATTGTTCTGATTTTGAATAAAATGGACACTAATATTACTCACGAATTTTTGTGTTTTCCTCTTCATGTGTGATTTGTAGCAAATTGCCACTTGCTGTCACTACTTATATTTACACTTTTTACAGTTACACTTCTTACACACGTTTTTGATAAAAAGGTCATATCTGTGGCCTGGCAAGTTACGTATGTCTTTTCTTTTGTTTTGTGTATTGTCTGTGTGTGTGCTATTTGCTTTCGAGTTCTTTGGTTCGTGCTGTGAGATGTGTTTTTGTTTTGTTTCTGTCAAAACACGCGTCTGCTAGCAACTTTGTGTGATGTTCTGACTCTATTGAGTGTGTGTTTATAAATATGATTTTAGTTCAACTAGCGACTTTCTGTGTGTGTGTGTGTGTTTGTGTGTGTGTGTGTGTGTGTGTGTGTGTTTGTTCGTGTGTGTGTGTGTGTGTGTGTGTGTGTGTGTGTGTGTGAGAGAGAGAGAGAGAGAGAGAGAGAGAGAGACATTCTGATTTTCTGCAGGTGTGTATGTGAGGGTAGGGATTTGTTGTCGTTTTATGTGGTAGTATCATGTGGCGGTTTTGAGGGTGGGGGAGGTTTGTCTTTGTGTAATATGTGTTTTATTATTTTAAATAATGTTTGGTTGCTGACGTTCACTTGGTCATTTAATAATATTTCAGTTTGTATAGGCTACGTTCTCTGTAAAGCCCTTTCTGTACGGGACATGCGACACCCACAAGAATGTCGTTATCAGCTATAAGCGCTCCTTGCGATAGACCGTCAAACTGCAAAGACGCGTTTACACGGCACGCGTTTGTCGAGTCGTCTACGTGTCAAACGTGTCTACATCGTTTATTGTCAACTTAGAGCAAATGAATCGCTAAGTTAAGATCTCTTTTCGAGACTGTCAGATATATTGTGATTATTGTAATGATTAAAACATTTATTTGTGTTTTAGACTAATTGTTTCTGTGCAGTTCATGCAAAACGACGTAGCTCACTTGTGTAAACGTCCGCAGTAAAAAAGGCGATCAAATACTCCCAGGCCACCTAGTTTGAGGTGTTTGTGTATATCATGGTCAAGCTTAGACGTCTATGAAAGTCTGTTTATACATAGACCTTTCCCAGGGATAAAGCTTCAAATAATGCTCACCGAAAACAAATATTTCACCTGTTCACTATGTTTCAGGAGAAATAGCAATCATTTTAGTTGATGGTAGTAAAGACGCATTGCAGTGAAAATGCTGTATAATGTGTGTTCAATTTTTAGTGGGTGTAGCTCTCAGTATGTAACCCCTACAAACGTATAGTATTTTAACTTCCCGATTGTTGGGCCTACAGTGGGGTAATTGTCATTGAATGACATTGCAATAAAAGATCCAGAATCACTGCTTACAGGCCGGCCGCGGTGGCCGAGAAGACTGAGGCGCTCCAGTCACGGTCTGCACGGCCACTACGGTCGGGGGTTCGAATCCCCCCTCGGGCATGGATATTTGTGCCGTCCTAGTTCGTAAGTAGTTCATAAGTAGTTTGTAAGTTTAGGGACTGATGACCCCGTAGTTACGTCCCATAGACTATACAAACATTTGAACATTTTTGAACTGCTTACAGTTTATTATTTATCGCTACAGCTGTTTCAGCATTTTGCTATTATCAATCGCCTACGTGTAAAGAAATTGTAAATTTGAATATTTGGACTGATACTTTCGTCGGCTCTTGGTAAACCATCATATTGGCTTTTATTTAAAAAACCAGTCTTCGACTTACTTCAAAATTCTAAAGAGGAAATGAACTTGTAAAACATACAAAAACTTGTACAGTGAAGTCAGTACGAAGTTGTTTTACCAAGAACCGAAGAAAAAACAATGAAAGTGTTCATTTACATTTGCTCAAAGTTTGTTTGGATTTCATGTTGACAGCTCCCTCATTCCCTGTTCTCGGTAAAATTGTACCTTGTATTTACGACTGCTCTAGAGTCAAACTGTATATATAACCACGTTCCCCTGAGCAGGATACAAGTAAACATTTCTCAAACAAATTCGCAACTCGGCTCTGTTCGTCAGCTGGGTTCCCCACTCAGTCGGTCTTCTGCACATGCGCGAAGCATTTCGAAACGCGGGAGAATAGGATTCACCTTATTCCGTCTACTAGCGGTCGTATGCATGCATCTTGGCCAAGTGGACGCGTCTACAAGGGTACCTCCATCATGGGTAATATTGTAAGCTCTCACTTCCCGTGTAGAACGGGTTTAAGTCGCAATAGTTTTTGCGCTGTACTTATAAAATTAAGTAAATTTCTCCGTTAATTTACATTATTTCAGATTATTGGTACTGTTTGTCATTCAGTATTGTACGCAATTTATTTTGTACATATTTTACAGTAAATATATACACCGTAAATTTGCTTTATAGATAAGGTCCGCTTTGAGCAAACTCAAATGTTTTTAGTTTCTCCCATACATGTTTCGCTGGCGTTGCAGCATCGTCAGTGGGATGCTTAATTCATACTGTCTTAATACTACATGTAGTTGTGTTTGTGGTTCTTCAACTCACAAAACGTCACTGAGAATTTTTGACAGTTTGTCATTTTGGTGAATTTTCACTGTTTTCGCGTTGTGAACCGGCACTGTGTCACTTTCACGTCACTCAATGTTTATGTTACCGTAGATGATTTTGTGAACTGGCCACCCATATACGTTGTAAGTGGCGCAATAGAGTAAGCGCTCTGACTGCGAGAGGGCTGCTGTGAGAAGTAACTCGAGAGAGTTAGTCAGTACCGTTAAGGAGAAACGGTTGGTGAAGGCAGTCGTCAGGTATGTGTTGCGGCACGCCATTATTGTAATGCATGATTTTAACTTCATTTCCTGTAATGTTTTTCATGCCATATAATTCTGTCCTAATATACAATTTCTGATCTTAAATTTGCTTTCCGCGTTCTCATTTTTAGTTAGTTTCCCATTCTTCATATCATTTGCTATTATTCATTATTACCTTTTAATCTTTTTTAAAATATTTTTATGCTTTTATAAAAAAAAAGTCATGATCCTGCATTCTGAGAGCTGCTTCCTGTTTCCAGTTTTGAAATAAGAATAAACAAGGTAAGTCAAATTTTCTTTCTTTTATCTGTGCAACAGTCAGATTGCCTCCCCTTTTATTATTCAAGTTCTACCTTTCGGGAGTACTTTCGACAGGGCCATAATTTGTCAGTATATTTTTCTTCCCTTTCCCCGGGAGTTTCCGTTGCGCATATTAAATAATGATAGGTTTCCTCGGTAGTCGGAGTCACCACAATGTTTGGTTGTAGAAGCTCCGTGTTGCACTTACTAGACGTGGCGGAGCGGCCCAGCGCATTGAGGCGCTATGCTACGAGGAGCGAGGCCGTTCCCCGTCTGGGGTTCGAATCCTACCTCGGGAGGCATGGATGTTTGTGCCGTCTTTAGTATCAGGTAGTTCATAATTAGTTTGTAAGTTTAGGGACGCAGTTAAGTCCTGCACTTGGCCTTGCGCCTGCTCTGAATCCTGGCACAGGTATATTAATATAACAGTAGTGTTTAGCAGTGCACAACGCGCGCATATCTTCGTGTTGTGTGTGAGTGTAATGTAGGACTGACTTACTTTTCTGTGAGAATTTTTACGATTTCTCAGATCCCCATTGTATGACTAGTAGGAGGATATCGCAGTGTCATGTCTGCTGGCCGGATTTCAAGGATCAGCCGGTGAATAATCCCCCACAACGGCTGTCGGTTCACACTGGGCTTCCGCCAGTGCTCCGGTATCCGGGCGAATGCGCGGCTCTGTAATGTGGCGAGTCGGGCAGCAGCAGGTGTCGCGTGTCACGGCATAACTCAGGCCAGTGTTTGAACAGCGCGCCGCCTCATGCCACCGCAGCGGACTCGGGAGCTGCGCTGCTGGCCCGCTGCGACACGGCCGCGGTCGTGTCGGCCTCTCCCAATGCCCTCGGCCCGGTCTCTGCAGCCCCGCTTTTTAATCCGGTGCTGTGCGGGGGATTTAGCATATTGACCACTTTAAAGCCGACCGCGATAAAATGTTTTATATCGCAGGGCCTGTCGCCCCGCCTCACCGCAAACAGCGGGGAATAAATTACGGTTAAAATGTGCCTACTGTACTGACATAATTCGACGTAACTGCGTATGTGTGTGATCTAGCCGACCGCAGCTCTGTTAATACATACGGGCCGGGCTTCTGTTTGACTCAAAGCGCATTACACAAACGTCCTTAAGTCTTAGTCTAATTTTTAAAATTTTTGTATAGTCTATGGAACTTAACTACGGGGTCATCAGTCCCTAAACTTACAAACTACCTATGAACTACTTACGAACTAGGATGGCACAAATATCCATGCCCGAGGGGGGATTCGAACCCCCGACCGTAGTGGCCGTGCAGACCGTGACTGGAGCGCCTTAGTCCCCTCGGCCACCGCGGCCGGCAAGTCTTAGTCTGACCTGCCTACTGTTTCGCTGCATCCGAAATTTATAGTAGGGAAAATCTGCATTGATCCAAAATATGAAATGATAACACGAAAAATAAAACTTTTATCCATTGTGTTGGAACCTGCGACTGTTTATTGAAATATGTTTCATAAATTACTGCAACCAGTCGCCTTTTGTTTCTTCTTAATGAAGATTTACTTAAACCATTACCGGTTTCAAGCTGCCTAGCAGCTCATCTTCAGATGGTATACAATTATTTCAAGTTACATTTGAATCTGTGGCAGGGTACAAAACGAGAAAATAGTAAACACTAATTTTGGTAGGCTATACTTAATAATTACAATATAAGTTTGTCTTCAAGACATTACTTACAGTTATGCACTTCACATTTAGTTTGTCCATATTTGGTCCGCTTATGGATAGGATTTCACTACACTTCCTTTCCATCAACACGCCACAACAACTCCCACGACTTTTAAGTGGTAAAATTAACAAATACTTCACACTCATTACGACTTTGTAGCCACTAGCACAACTTTCAGCTTGTAAACAAATCAAAGAGTATGTTTATACCACAAGATAAGAACTATGTGAAACCAAAGACTGACAAAAGCTTATCTTATTATAGAATATAAATATGATGCCAATTTAGATTACATAAGATCAAAAGTTGTATTCAAAGTTAACATATGTATATAATATGATTTCAAAATGATAGTTACGTTAATATTAGGAGTATTGATTTTGTGATTACTATAACATCTGTTTACATGCGTCACATGTGTTGTTTTAGTAATTTCTGAAACCTATTAACACGAAAAATGATAAAGAAATTTCTAATTTGCGTGAGTCGGATCCTATCGGAAAACTGCAAGCTTTCTGGCCAATGAATTCAGTGATAGTGAAGTTGTTGTTATGGTCTTCAGTCCGGAGACTGGTTTCATGCAGCTCTCCACCCTACTCTATCCTGAGCAAGCCTTTTCATCTCCTCATAAGATCGGCAACCCACATCCACCTCAATCAGCTTACTGTACGCGTCTCTTGGTGTCCCTCTGCAATTTTACCCCACACACTTCCCTCCAATGCTAAATTTACGATTCCTCGATGTCTAAGAATGTGTCCTACCAAGCGATCCCTTCTTTTAGTCAGGGTAAGCCAAAATCTCCTTTTCTCACCAAGTCTGTTCAGTATCTCTTCATTAGTTATGCAATCTACCCAACTAATCTTCAGCATTCTTCTGTAGCACCACATTTCAAAAGCCTCTATCCTCTTCCTGTCCGCATTGCTTATCGTCCATGTTTCACTCCCGTACAAGGCAACACTCCACACAAATGCCTTCAGAAAAGACTTCCTTACACTTAAATTAATATTCGATGTTAGCAAATTTCTCTTTTTCAAAAATGCTTTTCTGCCCATTGCCATTCTGTATTTTATATCCTCTGTACTGCGACCATCGCATGTTATTTTACTACCCAAGTAACAAAACTCATCTACCACCTTTATTGTTTCATTTCTTAATCTATTTCCTTCAGCTTCACCTGATTTTCTAAGACCGCATTCCATTATTTTTGTTTTGCTCTTGTTAGTGTTCATTTTATAGTGAAGTAATAAATTAAAATCTCACTTCTGACGCAGAATTTTTACCAAATAAACGCCCAAAATGTACTAAGCGACAAATATTACAACAAGGAGCTGGACATAATAATTCAGATGGCAAAGAGTAATGGATACCAAGAATCCCACATTACAAAATTGAATAAAAGAATCCAAAACAAAATAAAGAAACAAAACACCAAAACCCAAGGGCTCATAATACTCACAACTGTCCCACAAAACAACAACAACACAAATGAAGGACATAACACAGAAACTCAACAAACAAACTGGTACACACTTACTTACGGAAATAAACTGACACACAAAATTGGAAACATCCTCAAGAAACAAGGTATCAAAATAGCATATCAAAGCCATAACTCATTACAGAAATGCCTAATAAAAACAGAAAACACTGACATCTACAAAAAAATCTGGTATTTACCAGCTGAAATGTAACAGTTGTGATGCTCTATACTTAGGTCAGACCAGCAGAACATTTGAAACACGATATAAAGAACACAAACGATCCTGGAAATATGGCAACAGCCATTCAACATTTGCAGAACACCTTAGGCAAGAAAACCACTATCCCACCACCATAGAAACCGACATGCAAATAGTCAAATTTAGCAACAAGAAACACCTCCTGACCCTCCAAGATAATTTCCAAATTCAAAAAGCATTAATAGAAAAGAAACACATATTAAATGACCAAGTAAACATCAGCAATCAAACATTATTCCAAGTAATAAAACACATAATAGACAAAGACAAACCTCCCCCTCCCTCAAAACCACCACATAAGACAACAACAACAAATCCCTACCCACACATTAACACATGCAGAAATCGGAATCTCTCTCTCTCTCTCTCTCTCTCTCTCTCTCTCTCTCTCTCTCTCTCTCTCTCTCTCTCACACACACACACACACAGAAAGTCGCTAGTTGAACAAAAATCATATTTATAAACACACAATACAGTCAGAACATCACACACAAAGTTGCTAGCAGACGCCTGTTTTTACAGAAACGAAACAAAAACACACCTCACAGCACAAACCAAAGAACTCGAAAACAAAGAACACACACACAGACAATAAACAAGCAAAACAAACGACACACAGAGCCTGCCAGGCCAAGAAATGGCTATTTTTCAAAAACTTTCGTAAGAAATGTTACTGTAAAAAAGTGTAAATAGCGTAAATATAAGCAGTGACAGCATGTGACAATGTGCTACAAACCACACATGAAGACGAAAACATATAAAATTCGTGAGTAATATTAACAGTCCAATTTATTCAGAATCAACACAGTCCAATTGCATGAGAACTGTTACCGATCGAATTTAGTACAAATTCAAACAAATAATATAATACAAACCATTTCTTGTACAGCTACCACTGAAGATTCTTTAGAATAAAGCGAAACGCGCCTAGTCTAATGCAGACTAATTTACAGTTGCAAAAGACGGTCCCATAACCTATACAAATTTTATAACTGCAACTGCGGAAAACGAGGCCAAAAAAGAAATATGTAAATATTTTCCCTTTACATTTTTTGTGGGCGTGTAAGAGAGAATTTTTTTTGGAAAGATTTGAATTTATGTTTGCCGTTTGTTTGAAGTCGTTAGGTGCTGCCGTTTGTCCTAGACGAGTGCAATATTGTGTGGTTTGTATAGCTTATGGGACTTAACTACAGGGCCATCAGTCCCTAAACTTACAAACTACTTAAGAACTAGCTAAGACTAAGGACGGCACAAATATCCATGCCCGAGGGGAGAATCGAACCCCCGACCGTAGTGGCCGTGCAGACCCTGACTGGAGCGCCTCAGTCCCCCCCGGCCACCGCGGCCGGCTATTGTGTGGTTCAATGGCGCGTTGGGAGTGCTTGCTAGGCGTGGGCCAATGCGGTTCAGCAGCAGAGAGAGCGCAGTGCTGGCAGTGAAAAACGTCTCATTTTGGCAATACGAAGTACATGGAAGTTGCGGGAAAGGAAAAGGATTACATATTAGTCGAGACAGTTCTTAGAAGCGCAAATTAGTCCATGTTTTTTACTGAAGCAGTAGCGTACAAATATTTTAATAACAAAACAGCTTGTTTGACGATGCGGAAAAGCTAAAGGATTCACTTATAACCAGTTTTAGTATCTTCTGTCGTTAACTGGACAAAACTTGAAAATTCAGGTTTGATTCTATCTTGAATCCAACTGCTCAGTGCCTGTTAACGTATAAGGATGATGAAGATCAGTCACAAATATTTCTTTACTGTCGTAACATTTGATTGTGGTCGCCGTGAGATTCTCACCAGAGCTTGAAACACAGTTTAAAACGGGCAAACATTTTCAGTCTTCATATTGAAGATTATGTAATCGTCAACATGAAGACAGAACACTTTTCTTTGTTTCAAACTGCATATCAATTATTGAGAGTAGTAACACATGAATCATTTGTAACGAGACTAAATGAAAAAGTAAGTGAATAAAAACAGAAGTCTATGTTTGTTTTACTTACAGGAATTTCATCTTTCGTTTTATATAAGAGTGAACCACCGATGTCTAAGAAACTCCTGCTGGTGCTAGTCTTGCAAGTTTCGCAAGAGAGCTTCTGTGACGTTTGGAAAGTAGGAGGCGAGGTACCGGTAGAAGTAAAGTTGTGAGGAGGGATCGTGAGTCGTGTCGGGATATCTCAGTCGGTAGAGCGCTTGCCCGCGAAAGGTCCCAGGTTCGAGTCCCGGTTCCGGCACACAGTTTTAATCTCCCTGGAAGTTTCGTATCAGCGCTCACTCGGCTGCAGAGTGAAAGTTTCATTCTGTATGGGGATGTGTTCCATAGATTGTACCTGATAATTTTGCGGAGACTGTTGTTTCTTGCAGGTACCTCCCTTTTTGTGTGCAAGCAGTGTGTTCTATAGTTTATTGTTCGATCAAGAGTTACTCCTAGCTATTTTGCTGTAAAACAGTGCTTGTTTACCTTCACAGATCAAATGCAGCTTTCTTGATGCCAATTGGTTTTTGAGATGGAAGGCACAGACTTGTGGTTTTTTTTTTTATGGTTGTGGTTTTTCATTGCTTCTCTTGATAGTACCCATTGTAAGGCGTAGGAGAGGTAATGTAGGTGGGTGCACACATGATGTGTTTACATTCGGAGGAGACAGTTTACGTAAAATTATTGGAAATTGATCTCGCCACAACGAATAACGCGTTTCCTGTGATGACTTTGACCCTAACTCGTGCATCACTTCCATGACACACTCTTCCCTGTTCACGACAACACAAAACGACATTTTCGTTTCTAAGCTTCAGTCCAACCAGATGAGGATCTCACACTGCACAAGAATACTCCATAGAAGGCCAGACCACTGTACTGTAGACGATATGTTTAGTACAACTAAAATGTTCAAATGTTTTTAAAGCTTATGGGTCTTAACTAAAAACAATACAAACATCCATGCCCGAGGGAAGATTCGAATCTCCGTCATGGGAGGCCCTGCGATCCGCAACGTTGAGCTCCTGACTGCTCGGCTACTCCCGCGCGGCTTTAGTACAACTGTTGCTTCTTTTATGAGTTCCGCCAATGAAACGTAACTTTCTATTCGCCTTCCCCTCAATGTTTTCTCTCTATTCTTTCCAGTTTGTGTCCTCAACTGTAATACCTAGATATTTAGTTGAATTTACGCCTTTTAGATTTGACTGATTTATGAATGAAATGAAGTTTATAGGATTTCTTGTAATTCTTACAAGGATGACTTCACACTTTTGATTATTTACCATCATCAGCATACGTTGAGATGGAAGGGAACTCATAGTCCAAATGACAAACTACGAACAGTCCACTGAATAGATTATTTAACGCTTAAAGGTTTGGCAATAATGCCTTCTATATGTGTTCGGTTCTTTCTAAATTACTATAATATATAAATGAATGAAAATGGTAAAACTATGAAAATGACGTCTATAAAAATACCTATAAGCGTTAATGAGCTGACGCTATAATTCATCGCTACGATGCCAGAATGTATAATAATCTCCACAAACAGATTTAATTAGACGGCTAGTACGAGGAGTTGTAATGACTTCAAAAGCTATTTAATTATCCAAATAAACATACAGACACGTCCAGCAGTATACTAGACAAGACTAGTTACATAATAGTTTTTAATCTTGGCATTTAAACCGGTTACAGTTAATTAATTTTTAAAACACCCTGTTTTTAATTACCGTTATAACCTATGTATGACGTGTGTCAGCGTAGGTCTGTGGCAACAGGTGAAAAAAAGGAAAAACACGCACTGTGTACTTATCTATGTGCTATTTTCTCGAAATCTGTGAGGCGGATGTGTCGTTTCGCCTCGTTGGCTAACTTTTTAAAAAAAAGTTCAAATTTTTGTTAAGCTTATAGGACTTAACTTCGGGGTCATCTGACCCTAAACTCATTAACTACTTATGAACTAACTTATACTAAAGACAACAGAAATATCGTACCCGAGGGAGTGGCTTATTTCACCTGTTCGTTTATTTTCACAACATAACGTGAGATGGGGAACTTAATTTATACCATTATTGGCCCACTTTAGGTCACGGTAGTAACACTAAAAGTGGGCCTATGCGATCGTCTTTTGACAGCTCGAAATTGGAATGAAAATAACGGCTTAACGATGCATCTGACACGAAAATTGAATAACCGAATTTGTGGACGAGAAAATTCTCTACAACTTCGCTCTATTATGATTTTTTTTTTCATGTCTTGCATCGTTGCAGAGATATTTGCAAAAATAACGGAGATTTGACGATGTCTGTCTGGCTGTAACGTGTTCCCACATTTTAGGTCGAACCGTTCGACCGATCGGCACCAAATTTTACAGACATAATTGTTGGCTACCAGAACCTCGCTTTTTTAATGTTTCGGACAAGAAATACGCTAATAATACTAAAAAAGCAGTTTGTAATGTAATTTTAATTGCAAATAAACCGTTCATCTGACGCGACAATTGAATAAACGAATTTGTAGAAGAGAAAATTCTCTACAATTTTGTTCCCTTATGGTTTTTTTTTTTTTTTTTTTTTTTTTTTTTTTTTTTTTTTTTTTTTACCGTTTGAAACATATTTGCAAAAATAACGGAGTTCGCAGATGTCACGTTACATTCCTCGCCCAGAACTGTCTCTGGTATACGCTATCTTGCGTGGCGTATTTGATGATTTTCTTATTGTAACTTACACGTTGTCATTTCAAAACAATGGCGCACTGAAGAATTAACTAAAAGACGTCGTTCTTCGTACGATAAATGATAATCTAGTGTCTACAAATGCCATATTAGCATCAGTTAACAACGGCTATCAATAATATGAGATTAAAGAAAGCAATTCCGAACTGTTAGCTGTAGTGTAGTGGGCAATGCGTTGGTCTGTGACGCTGAAGGTCAGTGGTTCGGAACCCGCCAGTACCTAATTTTTTTTCCTACAAGGGTTTCAGACACTGTTATTAATTATTTTTTTATTATTTAGATTATTATTTTGGTCCACAATGTTTGGAAAAACGTATAAAACTACAAATCTAAAGTGGGCCGTAAAACACCTCAGTGCGATTTTTTTTCTCTGCAACCAGTAGTAGTCAAGGAAAAGGACCTAGTGTATTTTTATGTCAGACCCCTCTTCCTTCTCTCCTTAGGCTTCTATGTGCGTGTGAGTCAGCTTCGTTGGGAGAGAGTGCAGGTGCGATGTTGTGGGTTAACCATAGATGAATCTGTTAGGTAGCACTGTACCAACCCAACTTGGCTAGAAAACTTGAAAAAGATGTTCGCACGCAGACCTAAGATGCGCTGGTGGCTCTATCCAGGAATCAATACGGTTGTCACAGCCCATTTGTGCTCTTATCCCCCTCCTCCCATTGTGAACACTGGGCGGTTGCTCTCTCTCTCTCTCTCTCTCTCTCTCTCTCTCTCTCTCTGAGAGTATTAAATTGTAATATTATTTCCTTCAGCATTGCTGTATCGTTTTACTTAATGAGGGAGAACATTCTTGCAATCTGTCCTTAGGTGACAATTAGGACACGAGTGTTATCTTGTTTGGCCGGGTACAGGGAACGAAGTTAATCTCAAATAACGTTTATCTCCAGTGTTTTAAGCGTACTTAAATTAATATTAGCTCTTCGAACTTTAGATAACAGACGTGACTGCTTGAATTCCGTTAATCAAATCAAATCAAATGTTTGTTAAGCTTATGGGACTTAACTACGGGGTCATCAGTCCGTAAACTTACAAACTACTAATGAACTACTTACGAACTAGGACGACACAGCCGACCGCGGTGGTCGAGGTGACTGAGGCGCTTCAGTCACGGTCTGCACGGCCACTACGGTCGGGGGTTTGAATCCCCCCTCGGGCATGGATGTTTGTAAGTAGTTTGTAAGTTTAGTCCCATAAGCTTAACAAACATTTGAACATTTTTCTAGGACGACACAAATATCCATGCCCGAGGGGGGATTGGAACCCCCGACCGTAGTGGCCGTGCAGACCGTGACTGGAGCGCCTCAGTCCCCTCGGCCACCGCGCCGGCTTACGTTAAGCGTCAATGATAAAATAACTACCTAGTAGGTACGTCAACTGCAGTCTTGATAAAAATTACACATATATAATAACTATTTTAGCTGACAGGTGGAGCTAGTGTAGAACATTTTCACCAGTTTTTACATTTAATATTATACATTTCAAATTAATATAAAAATAAGAAATATATCAGTTTTAAATTTTTAATTCTAAGCATTCTACGAGTTTTTGAAAAATCAATCTATTTGGCTGCGTAGAATTTAAACTTTATCTGTCTTTCTTCTTTTTATATGATTGTAAAGGTAGAATATTAAATGTAAAAACTGATAGCAATGTTCTACACTAGCGCCACTTGCCAGCTACAACCGTTTTTATATAAATATGTGTAAATTATATTCAGGACTGCGGTTGACGCTGCATTGACGCTGAACATTAATGTGCATGTTCAGAGGGTTTTTGGTGAGTGTACAATGGTATCCTTGTAAATACGTTTTATATTTTTGAATTTAAAACGTTCTGTGTAACTCGATTCTATAACGAACTCATGTTCCTTCATCTTGCAGATCTGATGATGGCAGATGCCGAAACGACGTAATAAATAAATATAATTTCAGCGATTTAGACGGTTTTTATTCCTACCGAGTTCTCTCTATAATATTTAGACATGTCTTCAAGTGCTTTCTCCAAATTTTCCTCAATATCCTGGAAGCTTCGGGATTGCACAGCAATGGACAGGTCATCGGCGTATAGTTAGTGACTGTCACTTCCAGTTATTGGTTGATCGTTAGTGTATATTATACAGTATTGGTGGCAGCACGCTTCCCTACGCAAGGCCGATCTTTTGATCTCTCGATCTGCTCCTTTTCCCATGCAGTAGCACATAAAACTTTCTACTCTGGAGCATGGATTCTACCACTCTTACTGGGTTGTAACCGCCCAACTTATTATACGTTTTGTAGAATAGTTCTTGCAGTACAACAGTAATGTTTCGCAGTATATAGAGAGAATGATCTATTGACCCAGGGTCACCATGGATTTAGAAAATGTCGTTCATGCGAAACAAAACTAGCTCATTGCTCACACGAAGTGATAATCCTATCGACAAGGTATCTCAAATTGATCCTGCATTTCTTGATTTTTATAAGGCTTTTGAGACCGTAACTCACAAACGGCTTTTAATGAAATTGCGTGGTTGTGGTATATAGCCCCAAATTTTCAACTGGATAGGGGATTTCCTGTCAGAGAGGACACACGTCTTCCATAGATTATTTAAATCTGTAATTTATTTAATGTCGCTAGATCGGTCTTTTGTAGAACTAGAACCGCACTCAAGCGCTCTACCGACTGAGCTATCCCGACACGACTCACGATGTCGCCCCACAACTTTACTTCCGCCAGTACCTCGCCTCCGACTTTCCAAACATCACAGAAGCTCTCCTGCGAAACATGCAAGACTAGTACTCCTGGAAGAAAGGATATGGTGGAGACATGGCTTAGCCACAGCTTAAGGGATGTTTCCAGAATGAAACTTTTACTCTGCAGCGGAGTGTGCGCTGATATGAAACTTCCTGGCAGATTAAAACTGTGTGCCGGAACCGGGGCTCGAACCTGTTTGGAAAGTAGGAGGCGAGGCACTGACGGAAGCAAAGTTGTGTGGCAGCATCGTGAGTCGTGTCGGGATAGCTCAGTCGGCAGTGCGCTTGCCCGCGAAAGGCAAAGGTCCCAGGTGCGAGTCCCGGTTATGGCACACAAATTTAATCTGCCAGGAAGTTTCATATCACCGCACACTGCAGTGCAGAGTGAAAGTTTCATTCTAGAACCCCATTCTATTTGAGGCCTGAGGAATAGCATTTCATTTCATATTTTTAATGTTATTTCCATTAATACTATGTTAGTGTTGATTGTAGTTTATTATGTTTAAAAATTATTATTGTCTCTATGAATATGGCAACATGAACGGCTTCTCCGTTACGCCACTGTCCCTATGAGAGTGTGTGATTGCTTTATTTCTGTCTGTGCATGAGAATCTTCTGGAGTGAATGTCTTTGTATGACAAACTTCACTGTCAGCTGTTGCCTGATCGTCTTGCATGCTCACTAGCTTCGTGTCGAAAGGTAGTCGTTACCAACTGCTGTTTTTGATGATACCAAAGAGGTTTCGGCACCACTTGGTCAGATATTGTGTTGGAAATCCGCGGAGAGAGTCTCTGAAGGCTGTCGCGGGAGTCTCTTCTGTCCTCTCCACCTCTCTGGGTTTTCCCGTACATCCGGTGGTGGCCAGCGACCTGATGACCAGTGGTCACTCTAGAGCTGCTCTTCAGACTGGTAAGTTGGTTCTGCTTTCATGTCTGTGGAGATGGTAGCGATTCGTTGTCTGTTATGTTCAAGTTAGACTCTAGAACATAACTTCATTTTCTAAATATTTTCTCCCGTTATATGCAGAAATATTTTTAGTTTTCATTCCGGTGTTTTCCTGCAGCCAAACACGGTGAAATCGGTAACACCCTGGTATATTCAAACCGTTTGTGATTATGTGGCGCCGGCCGCAGTGGCCGAGGGGACTGAGGCGTTCCAGTCACGGTCTGCACGGCCACTACGGTCGGGGGTTCGAATCCCCCCTCGGGCATGGATATTTGTGCCGTCCTTAGGATTATTTAGTTCATTAGTAGTTTGTAAGTTTAGGGATTGATGACCTCGTAGTTAAGTCCCTTAAGCTCTACAAACATTTGAACATTTTTTGATTATGTGGCGGTGTACGAACCCTGTGTAAATTCTTTCTAGCTTTGTGGGACGCGATTATTAAGGGGGGATATGTTGATTTTATGCATTTCATGTGAAATATTTCTTTTTTCCTTCCGTGAGTGATATGGGCTCCAAATATGGTGTTCTTAGAACAAAGCCTTCAGCTACTCCTGTGGCTGTTCCATGCCCTTCAGATAAGTAATTATGCGTGTACCTTTCTGATTTCGATTAATATTTTGCGATCATTTCTCTCCGCCTACTTTGACTTTGCTGTTTCTTTTGCGAACTTGCAGTTCGCACTCAGTCTTAGTTAGTAATTCTCTCCGAGCCTTGTACAGCCTCCTTTAATAGATTTCTTATGAAATACTATGTATTTCTAGGGGTTGCATGTCGTGGTTCTCATTTTTAACTACTCCGACTTTGTGATTATTTCACTTTTCTGGTTTTGGAGACTGGACTTCATCAGTCTATGTAAACTCTCCCAATCGCGTGTAGCTACATTTCATTAGCTTCCTTATTAAATTCGATGCATTACTAAGGGTTTCACGCCATAGTTAATTTCCTTTACTTCTCGGAAATTTAATTTCGTATATTTACTGGTTTTCGGAACCGCGTGGGTCTGGAGTCCGACTTCGAGTGTTCATAGCTAGTCTCTTGAGTTCTCTTCCCTGCTCACAAACTACTGCCTAAATTGTGTATTCTCTCATTGTAATTTTATGATTTCGTTGTGATTTTGTTGAAATAATTCCGATTTTTAGCCACCGCACCTTCAGTGGTGAGCAATCATGTAATGTGGCCGACGTGTGCTGTGTGTCTAAGTTAGCTAGCTTGCTGTCGACCTAATTTAAATGCATCTTCGCTATACTCAAGCACCATCTCAAGTCGGGCAAGACAGACCTGAGCCACCTACGAAGTTTAATTATTTATTGTGTTGTGTGGTACTTCCTGGCTCACTGAATCCTTGTCTACGCCAGCGGCACACGCACTTGATTCGTTTCAACACGCTGATTTTCGTGAGTGTCGCTATTGCATTGCGTGTGAATGAATGAATGTTCCATGATTATAAATCTTCCCCTAACAGAGTTTAGTTCAGTGTACTTTGTGCTAAATTCAATGCTGGGCATCGTCTGTGTAAGATAGGTCGTCTTAAGTACGTTATTTCAGTGAGATGCATTTTTATTGTGTATCAAAATTGGTTCCCCTTTGCTTGTGTATGAGCTCAATAAATAATTTAAGGTCAGTGCAATTTTGCTTTGCCTATAAATAGTAATTAATGGGTAACTCCCTCTTTTAGTCAATACTATTTCTCACTAGTGCTGACAACAAATTCAGATGCATTTATTAAGTTATATCCGTTCCGCCATAAATGTTCTCTCAGCCACCCTCATGAAATGATTTTGTGTGTGGTGCCTTGTCTATTAATAATTGTAAAATTAATTACGTGTGTTGGCCACCTTCCTTTAACTTCCACTGCTAAAATAATTCTGATTGAAGTCAGTTCTCAGTTGGGCCGGGGAACAAGAGATTTTGTAACAGGAAGTCCCTAGTAGTTCACACGAAGCTTTCATCTGGCTTTTACGCCCAGAATTTTATCTTGCTACCACTGTCAGAATCTATTTCCAAGGTGGTCTTTTAACAGTTCGTAGTAATCGATGATAAGGCATCGACTAAAACAGAGGTGATATCGGGCGTTCCACACGATAGCTTCATTAGTCCTCTGCTGTTCCGTATTTACATAAACGATTTGGGAGAAACTCTAAGCAGATAGGTTGTTTCCAGATGGTGCCGCCATTTACCGTGTAGTGTAATCATCTTAAGATCAAAAGCAACTGCAAAAGATCTAAATAAGATATCACAATTGACTCTAAATAATGAGAAGTGTGAAGTCGTCCACATGAGCACGAAAAGAAATCCGTTAAACTTTGTTTACAAGGTAAATCAATCAAAAGTGAAGGCCGTAAACTCCAATCATTCCTAGGAATTACTATTACTTCAGACTTAAACTGGAAAGAACACGCAGATAACATCGTGGGAAAGGCGAACCAGAGACTGCGTTTTATTTGCAGAACCCTTAAAACATGCAACAGAACTACTAAAGAGACTGCATACACTGCGCTTGTCTGTCCTTCCTGCTACCCAGTGTGGGATGCTTATCAGGTGCGTTTGACGGAGGACATCCAAAGAGTCTAAAGCAGGGCAGTTCGTTTTGTATTGCCACGATACAGGGGAGACAGCGTTACGGAAATGATACAGGATCTGGGATGGGAATCATTACAACAACGGCGATTATCGCTGCGGTGTGAGCTACTTACGAAACTCCAATCGCCAACATTCTTCTCCGAAAGGTGAACAGTTGGGGCTTAATAGCTTTGACATAATTGCAAAACGACATATTGATCATAGCTGTTTATTTTTTCTCAATACTACCGCTTTCGGGTAGTTTACCATTATCAAGCGTTAGCAGAGTTTAACTAAATAGCTTAACATGTCGTAACACAAAAATTCAATATTGTAAAATAAGTATTTGTTGTCATTACTTTACTTGAATTTTTGTCTTACATGTTAAGCTATTAGTTAAACTCTGCTAACGCTTGACAATGGTAAACTAACGGAAACCGGTAGAATTGAGAAAAGATAAACAGCTATGGTCAATATGTCACTTTGCAATTATTCTCCTCCGAATGCGAAAATATATTGTTGACTGCCACTTGCATAGGTAGAAATGATCAGCAGAATAAAATACGAGAATTCACAGCTCGAACAGAGAGATTCAGGTGCTCTTTCTTCCCGCGCGCTATTCGAGAATGGAATGGGAGATAAATAGTATAAAGGTGGCTTGATGAACCCTCTGCCAGAAACTTAAATGTGGTTTGCAGAGTATCCCATGTAGATACCAGAGAAACAGCATACAGTAGTGCGTCATATTCTGGAGTATTGCTACGCATTGTGGGATCTTGCCCATGCGGGACTGGCGGACGATTTAGAGAAAGTGCAGATAAAGGCAGCTAGTATGATATTATCGCGATGTAGGGGAGAAAGTATCACGGAAATGATGCTGGAGTTGTAAAAACGATTAAAAGAAATATATTAATCGTTGCAGCAAGATCCATTTTTGAAATTTCTTTTACCAACTTTCTCTTCCTATTTCGAACATATTTTGTTACCAGATAATTACATAGGTGCACATTACCACTGCAATACAATACGAGAAACGGATTGAGAACGGAAAGATATAGGTGTTCCTTTTTCCCGCGAGTTATTAGAGAATGGAAGTATAGATAAATATCATATAAGCTGTTTGATGAACCCTCTACCATGCACTTCATTATGAGTTGCAGAGAATTTATCTAGACATAGATGTAGATATACTACACAAAAATAAAATAAAGGAGAGCCTAATGGCTGAAAAATAAACGAACAATCTGTTTTATAAATCACGTGTTAATTCAGAGAAAAAAATTTAAACATAAATCTCTGGGGCAGCTTTCTTAGAAGACAACGGGGGGAAATGCTACTGAACATGATTATATGAATTGCTTAAGGGAGATTACCTGTTACATAGATGTTTATCGTCGCGTCGAAGATGAATAAGTGGTCCTAGGTCTTAATTCATGCATGTAGAATATTCTTATGTAGTTCGCGAATGAACTAGTTTGGAAGAGCGCTCCCACAGGCGAACTACGCGAACTAGTTCGCAGATCCCTCGCCTCTTAGTTCGTCCGCTCCTTTTCCGAAGACTGACGGGTAACAGCGAGAGGAGACGAGAGCGCGCAAAATCGCGTGATTCCCTTCTGCCAGTTGCCGTCATTTCGAGCTGAGATACAGCTCAGCTGTAGTTTTAGTAGCGGTAGCAAAAGCTACGAACTAAAAAGAGCGACCTACTTCGCGGCCGAGCTGCGATCTAAAAGGAGAGCTACCGGCCGCTAACTAAAATATGTGCGATAGGTTGCGAACTAAAATATGCGCGATACTTCGCGAACTAAAATATGCGTGAGAGGTCGCGAACTAAAAGATGCGCGATAGGTCGCGAACAAAAATATGCGCGATAGGCCGCGAACAGAATTAAAAATCATGCGTTTGCCTACTGCTAATGAGAGCCATTTCGAGGTTAGCGACTGCCTGCTAGACTATATAGTTCAGTGGTTCAAAATTTCTGCTTTGAAGTATTCTGCACTCTGCACTATCTGACTAATAAATTCCGTAATGCCAAGATATAGAGATAACTGTAAACTTAAACGCGAGAAATTATCCACAAACTGTTTCTTTTGGTTTGCGTGATATCGTTAGTGCCTCAAGCAGCAAGAGCATGAAGCAGCTAGGAGGGGGAACTTCTGCTTCCACCTATATGCGCAGACCACGCCGCTCAGCAGTTATTTTTATTTACTCGTTCGGCATATACAAAGGCAAATATTCTTTAGTTAATTACATTGTTCTTATACAGCTATTCTAACAATACAAGGCTCTTACAGTACTAAACTACATTAAAAATTTTCTCAAGCCACTTTAAGGCGGAGTCACTGAGTCTGTGTATGTCTTGTATGTCTTTCAAGTCACCATTATAACCGTACACGTCACACGCGCGTAGATGGTCCATTGTATGGGTTTCACCACACTCACATTCAGAACTGTCTGTCAGGCCCCATTTCTTCATTAATTGCTTACATCTGCGGACACCTGACTAGATTAACTCTGTACATTGAGGCCAACCTTCCAACATACCAAGCCGGTTTTCGAGCAGGCAGAAACTGTTGCGATCAGGTGCTGTCCCTTACAACCAACATTGAGAAAGGCTTCCAAAACAAGTTGAAAACTGGACTGGTTCTCGTAGATCTTATATCAGCCGTCACTGGGAGCGAACGAACTAACAGAACGAACTAGTTCGCAGCAGACGCGAACTAAAGTGAGCGCTTCCGATCTCGAACTATTATGTGCAAGTCCAATGTAGAACCCATTTTTAATATACATTTTTCTTCTAGTTTTGATCGATACTATCCCATAAAATATGGAGGAGGAAGAAAGGAAGCTTAGGGTTTAATGTCCCATAGACACCCTCGTCATTAGGGCGATAGCGCACTATACCTGGAGTCATATAAGAAGGTGCTTCCGCACATGGAGGCAGAGCGATAGGGGAAGCGAGGAAGGGAGGAGCTACGGCCTAGCGCCAACAGTTACGCCTGCGGGAGAAACATTGCGTAACTCGCTGCTAGCCACGTGCCTACATAATGAATATTATTGGCTGTCACTGCAGTAATGGAGGGGGATGCGCAAACGGCTGAAAACTGGGCCGCCTTCGTTGCTGACGCCGACTATAGTGCCAACAGCTGGCCGTGGCCGCAGCTGCCGCCAGTAGACAGGACTGCGGCTGGTCGGCGCGGCTGGCGATCACCTGGCCGCAGTTCGGCCGCACGATGACAACGCGGATACAGCTACGGCTGTGCACTGCTAGAATCGCGACAAGAAGAAGAGATACTTGGTGATCTAATGTTGCAATCTCGCTCTTCAAAAGGAAAGTTTGTTACTTTTTTCTGTGAACGTCGCGAACACGAATAAAAATTCTTCTATTTCATTAAAAATGCCCAAAAAGTTTTGATGAATATTAAAGAGAATTCGAGACCCGATGATGATTTGAAACCGATAAAAACTGGTAGTTAATTAAGTAAAAATAAAGGTAAAGTAACCGACATAGAGTGTTTTGTTGCTGTGATGTTGCACATCATTGCTCTCGAACATTGTTATGGTACATGGTCCACCCCAGTTTTGTGACTTTATCTATCACTGTATGAATAAATTTACATTATGAGCGGACCGCCCCGGACCTCTGGTCTTTGGAGGCCTCCAAATGCCTGGAAAGTGCCTCTCTCTTTTTTTTTTTTTTTTTTTTTTTTTTTTTTTTTTTTTTTTTTTAATCGCGCTTTGTATCCTGTTCTGCTGGGGCCTCCCAATCCCAAAAGCTATTTTTCAGACTGTCCCGGTCCTCGGAAGGGGCCTCTAATTCACTTTTATAGTATAATAATGATTTTGCAGCCAAGATCGCGTTTTTCATTTATTATGTTACCGGTTTCGGCGTGCTCGACGCCATCTTCAGACCTGTCGTAATTTACATAACTTCACGACATTTTTATATACTATAATATACTACCTGGATGTACTCTTCTGGTATATACAAAATGTCGTGAAGTTTTGTAAATTACGACAGATCTGAAGATGGCGTCGCGCACGCCGAAACTAGTAACATAATAAATGTAAAATACGATCTTGGCTGCAAAATCATTAT
Source organism: Locusta migratoria (assembly GCA_026315105.1). Classification (NCBI taxonomy): domain Eukaryota; kingdom Metazoa; phylum Arthropoda; class Insecta; order Orthoptera; family Acrididae; genus Locusta; species Locusta migratoria. Next base: position 99,514,541 of record CM048751.1, on the reverse strand, counting down.
AAAACAATTATAGATCGCCCCATCGAACTATGAGTTCCTTATATATATAATCATTTTTATAGTGATGAGCGTATGGCCTTGGCTGGGAGATCCCTTACGGGATTGTTCGGCGTCTTTCTATTTGACACCGCGTGGGTGACTTACGTGCCATTGATGATGAGATGATGATGATTAGGACAACACACAACACCCAGTCCCTTTCCGGGAATCTAACCCGGGCCCCCTGCGTGGTAGTCAGCGACGCTGCCACTGAGCTACGGAGGCGGACTTTTTTATAGTAATACATGTCTTTCCAAGTGAACGGAAGGCGGTGGCTCCTTTCGTTTCGCCGCCGCCCCGGTCCTCTAGCAACCTTAGTCTGCCACTGCTTCCAATGGTAGGTTGTGGAAGGAAAGAAACGAGATTTTGACTTAAATCAATCTACCTGACTTACCTGTTAAACTTTTGTTGCTGTGACCGTTGCACAGACGTTCACATTCGTTCATCACAGGACAGGTTACCCTGTAACTTCAAAATTTGATCTGAAGATGGGCAGCTGTCCCGAAAGCCGTCATGTTTTAGAAAATAAAAGTGATCTGGAGACGGATATTCAAGAGTTTTATTCATATAACGATCACAGAAACTCCCTGGAGACCAATAGGTCTTGCTTTGATATTCTTGAATATTAATGGGACCTAACTTCGTAATACTTCAAACGAATCGTCATTTTTCATCAGATTGGAATCCATCGTCAGAAATTTGATAATTATTTTATTTACGGCTACGCTCTTTGTCCTAAAGGCTGCCCATGTGGTTCATGACATCTTTGTGCTGGTCTGTGAGAAGTCTTAGCTGTACAGTATGTACAGACATTTTTTCTTGTCATGTTGTGTTTCTGGGAACATGCTATAAAAGTCCACAGAGCCTAACAGGAGCATCGCGAGACGAGCATCCTGAGTTACACCCGGGCCTCAGGAGGGTCCTCTGGTAAGCTCCTTTGCTTCGGAAGACGCAGTACGGGATCCCTTACGGGGCAGGTAAGTTAGGGCGGTGGGCGAGTAATTGCGAGATTCGTCATCGGCCGGAGTTAGTGGGGGCCCGGCTGCTGCGGCACTCGTCGCCGGTCTCCGGGAGCGTAATTACGCCACAAATTACGCGCGAGGCCGCATTAGTGGCGCCGCCGCCGTCGCCCCCGTAAATAAGCCGCCGCCGTCACGGCCGCCACACCTAACGTTATTTGCGTCGCGGTGCGGCGGCCCCGTCTCCTGATTACACCGGTGGCCTCACCTCGGCCAAGTCGAAACAGGATCTGCCGCGGAATACGGGGCAGACGCCAAATACGAGGCGCGTCCAGAAAGTAAGTTCCGTTTCAATTTATTTCCACTCCAGCGCTGCGATTGCAGTTCCGCACATGCGATGTAGATGGCCAAGTCGAAACAGGCTCTGCCGCGGAATACGGGGCAGACGCCAAATACGAGGAGTGTCCAGAAAGTAATTTCCGTTTCAATTTATCTCCACTGCAGTGCTGCCATTGCAGTTCCGCACATGCGATGTAGATGGCCAAGTCGAAACTGGCTCTGCCGCAGAATACGGGGCAGACGCCAAATACGAGGCGTGTCCAGAAAGTAAGTTTCATTTCAACTTATCTCCGCTGCAGCGCTGCGATTGCAGTTCCGCACATGCGATGTAGATGGCCAAGTCGAAACAGGCTCTGCCGCGGAATACGGGGCAGACGCCATATACGAGGCGCGTCCAGAAAGTAAGTTCCGTTTCAATTTATCTCCGCTGCAGTGCTGCGATTGCAGTTCCGCACATGCGATGTAGATGGCCAAGTCGAAACAGGCTCTGCTGCGGAATACGGGGCAGACGCCATATACGAGGCGCGTCCAGAAAGTAAGTTCCGTTTCAATTTATCTTCACTGCAGCGCAGCAATTGCAGTTCCGCACATGCGATGTAGATGGCCGAGTCGAAACAGGCTCTGCCGTGGAATACGGGGCAGACGCCAAATACGAGGCGGGTCCAGAAAGTAATTTTTGTGTCAATTTTTCTCCACTGCAGCGCTGCGATTGCAGTTCCGCACATACGATGTAGATGGCCAAGTCGCAACAGGCTCTGCCGCGGAATACACAACAGACACCAAATACGAGGCGCGTCCAGAAACTAAGTTCCGTTTCAGTTTTTCTCCGCTGCAGCGCTGCGATTGCAGTTCCACACGTGCAATGTAGATGGCAAAGTGGAAACAGGCTCTGCCGCGGAATACACAACAGACGCAAAATACGAGGCGCGTCCAGAAAGTAATTTCCGTTTCAATTTTTCTCTGCTGCAGCGCTGCGATTGCATTTCCGCACATGCGATGTAGATGGCCAAGTCGATCCAGGCTCTGCCACAGAATACGGGGCAGACGCCAAATACGAGGCGCGTTCAGAAAGTAAGTTCCGTTTCAATTTTTCTCCGCTGCAGCGCTGCGATTGTGGTTCCGCACATGCGATGTAGATGGCCAAGTCACAACAGGCCTTGCCGCGGAATACACAACAGACGCCAAATATGAGGCGCGTCCAGAAACTAAGTTCCGTTTCAATTTATCTGTGCTGCAGTGCTGCGATTGCAGTTCTGCACATGCGATGTAGATGGCCAAGTCGAAACAGACTCTGCCGCGGAATACGGGGCAGACGGCAAATACGAGGTGCTTCCAGAAAGTAAGTTCCATTTCAATTTATCTCCGCTGCAGGGCTGCGATTGCAGTTCCGTGCATGCGATGTAGATGGCCAAGTCGAAACAGGCTCTGCGGCGGAATAGGGGGAAGACGCCAAATACGAGGCATGTCCAGAAAGTAAGTTCCGTTTCAATTTATCTCCGCTGCAGCGCTGCGATTGCAGTTCCTCACATGCGATGTAGATGGCCAAGTCGCAACAGGCTCTGCCGCGGAATACACAACAGACGCCAAATACGAGGCGCGTCCAGAAACTATGTTCCGTTTCAGTTTTTCTCCGCTGCAGCTCTGCGATTGCAGTTCTGCACATGCGATGTAGATGGCCAAGTCGAAACAGTCTCTGCTGCGGAATACACAACAGACGCTAAATACGAGGCGCGTCCATAGTGTAAGTTCCGTTTTAATTTAGCTCCGCTGCAGCGCTGCGATTGCAGTTCCGCGCATGCGATGTAGATGGCCAAGTCGAAACAGGCTCTGCGGCGGAATACGGGGCAGACGCCAAATACGAGGCGTGTAGAGAAAGTAAGTTCCGTTTCAATTTATCTCTGCTGCAGCGCTGCGATTGCAGTTCCGCACATGCGCTGGTGACATCAAGATGATGTGCTGTTTCCCAAGTTGGTTTTCTTGACTTCAAACGCTGTTCTGCTGTCGATATGTCGCTGTGGGGTTCTTCTGAATGTTCCTCCACATCTTCAGGAGAGCATCTAATCTTCGTAGAACTGGATGTTGGATGTTATATAAAACAGGTAGCCAAGCAGTTTGAGTACTATGTGCGCATTCTGTGATAAGTCGCATTGTCTGGTTGAGTTGCACATCTATTTTCTTAGTGTGAACACTGTTCATTCAAGTTGGACAACAGTATTCAGCGACAGAGTAGGACAGTACCAAAGCAGTTGATCGTAGGGTTTGAGCACTGCAACCCCAGGAGGTACCAGCAAGCTTCTGGATGATATTATTACGGGTCTTGACTTTAGGAGCCACTTTGGAGAGGTGGCGCAGTGGAGTAGCCGAGCGGTCTAAATCGTCTCGCTGCGGAGCGCGCGGTTGTTCCCCTTGGAGGTTCGAGTCCTCCCTGGGGCATGGGTGTGTGTGTTTGTCCTTAGGTTAGTTTACCTAGGTTTATTTTGTAAGCCTTCGGACTAATGACCACGCAGTTTGGTCCGATAGATTTACAAATATTTGATTTTGGAGAGGTGTTGACGGAAAGTTAGGGATCTCTCGAGTGTTACTCCAAGGTTATCGGTGTGCTGCAGTACTGCAAGGTTTGTGCTCTGAGCTTTACTTCTGCTTTATAGTTAGAGTTCCGATTTCATAGGTGAAATGTTTCAGTGATAGTTTTCTGAAGGTTTAGGCGGAGGCAGCATTTCCTGAAGTACCAGGTTGCAGCGCTGCGATTGCAGATCCGCACATTCGCTGTAGATGATGTGTATCAAGGAGATAAACGTTCGCCGTTTGGAGATTGCTGTCAGTTACGTACGCTTTGTTGTGCTTGTTTGAAATGTCGGCGTTGACTGAAAATCCCGCCGCCTGTGAAATCAGGTCGGTGATTCGGTTTCTGAATGCGAGGATAGTGAAACCAAGTGAAATTTATCGGCAAATTTACGATGTTTACGGACCAAATGCGATGAGTGATTCGATGGTGAGAAGATGGGTCCGACAGTTCAATGGCGGGCGTAGTGATGTGCACGATGAGGAACGAAGTGGGCGTCCACCTTTGGTTACAGAAGAACTGGTTCACGCGATTGATGACAAGATCCAGGAAAGTCGTAGGTTTACAATTAGTGCTCCCGCTACGGAATTCCTCCAAATTCCACGATCACTGATGTTTCCATCTGGTTGAAGACACAGGCGGCAGATTTCTATGAAGAAGGTATACAAAACCTGGTGCCACGCTATGACAAATGCCTGCAAAATTTCAGCAGATGTGTGGAAAAGTAGTTTAAGTGTTGTAGAATTTTGTGCAATAAAAATTTCTTCTGTATCTGTATACAATTTCATTTTATTACCAAACGGAACTGACTTTCTGGACGCGCCTCGTACATAATGCGCTGCCCGAAACAGATAGGGGACCAGTTGAGACATACAGGGTTTCCAGTGTAGCCATTGTCAGAATGAACTAAAATGATTCGGCCTCTGCCTCTCGGTTCTACGAAGTGGAGACGACATTACTCAGATACTGGTCATAACAAGAAGTTGCTACAGAGAACGTTGGTGTTGTGATCACTCTACCAAACAAATAGCACAAGCAGTGGCATTCAAATAGTGTAGTGCGCAGGTGGTGCAACGAAAGAACAACGTGACATACCAGAAGCTATGGCGTGAAGAGCCATAGGAAGGGTGGTAACAGGACAGAGGAAGGTGGCTGCAGCTATTGGAGGGACCCGAAGTGTAAATCCTGGACTCAATTCCAGTCAACAGGAACTGTTGAAAGGAAGCAAGGCCAAGGTCGGCCATGGGTAACATCAGCAAGAGATGACCGTCATGGCGGCGGTGGAGTAGCCGAGCGGTCTAAAGCGCTTCGCAGCGAAGCGCGCTGTTGCTCGCCGTCGGAGGTTCGATTCCTCCCTGGTGCATGGGTGTGTGTGTTCTCCTTAGGTTAGTTTAACTTAGTTTAAGCATTTTGTAAGCTACAGACTGATGACCACGCAGATTGGTCCGATAGATTTACAAACATTTGAACATTTTTTATGACCGTTATCTCCGATAAATAGCCCGTCGAGATAGCAGGCTGAATACAACTCAGCTGTAACGGACCCTCCAGGCAGGAACAGGACGCAATGACACCAACAGTCCGATATCGCTACTGGTAATGTGGTCTCACGGAGACCTACACTACTGGCCATTAAAATTCCTACACGAAGAAGAAATGTAGATGATAAACGGGTATTCATTGGACAAATATATTATACTAGAACTGACATATGATTACATTTTCACGCAATTTGGGTGCATAGATCCCGAGAAATCTGTACCCACAACAACATCATCTGGCCGTAAAAACGGCCTTGATACGCCTGGGCATTGAGTCAACAGAGCTTGGATGGCGTGTACAGGTACAGATGCCCATTCAGCTTCAACACGATACCACAGTTCATCAACAGTTGTGACTGGCGTATTGTGACGAGCCAGTTGCTCGGCCACCATTGACCAGACTTTTCAACTGGTGAGAGATCTGGAGAATGTCCTGGCCAGGGCAGCAGTTGAACATTTTCCGTATCCATAAATGCCCATACAGGATCGAATGAAGGGTAGAGCTACGAGTCGTAACATATCTGAAGTGTAACGGTTACTGTTCAAAGTGCCGTCGATGCGAACAAGAGGTGACCAAGACGTGTCACCAATAGCATCCCATAACATCACACTGGGTGATACGCCAGTATGTCGACGAAGAATACACGCTGCCAATGTACGTTCACCGCGATGTCGCCAAACGGATGCGACCATCATGATGCTGTAAACAGAACCTGGAATCATCTCCGAGCTGATATTCCATGCTGCTGCAAACGTCGTCGAACTGTTTGTGGAGTTGTTTGTTTTCTTGCAGACGTCGCCATATTTTGACTCAGGAATCGAGACGAGGCTGCACAATCCGTTACAGCAATGCTGATAAGATGCCTGTCATTTCGACTTCTAATGATATTAGGCCGTTGGGGTCCAGCATGGCGTTCCATATTGCCCTCCTGAACCCACCGATTCCATATTCTGCCAACAGTCATTGAATCGCGACCAACGCGAGCAGCAATGTCGCGATACGACAAACCGCAATCGCGATATGGTACAATATGACCTTTTTCGAAGTCGGAAACGTGATGGTTCGCATTTCTCCTCCTTACACGAGGCATCACAACAACGTTTAACCAGGCAACGACGGTCAACTGCTGTTTGTGTATCAGAAATCGGTTGGAAACTTTCCTCATGTCTGCACGTTGTAGGTTTCGTCACCGGCGCAAACCTTGTATGAATGCTCTGAAAAGCTAATCATTTGCACATCAGAGCATCGTCTTCCTGTTATATATTGTTAAATATTGCGTCTGTAGCACATCATCTTCGTGGTGTAGCAGTTTTAATCGCCAGGCGTGTATGTTTTGTATCCCATTAAATCCCAACTCCATTTAGCACGCAGAAACTGGACGGATGAACATCAGAATTGGGGTCGTTATTAATGTCGCCGGGTTCTGTTCACAGACGAGACAAGATTTTGTGTTCACCTGGACAATCGTAGTTCTCCCATCTGAGAGAAGTGGAACTCGAAACAATCGTGGAGGTGGACGAATGGTGTGGTGGACGTACGCACCTCTATGTCCTTCAGAACGGCACTTTGATTCTTCAGAGATCCTTTGACCTTTTGTTATGTCCTACGCTTGTTCCGTAGGAGATGCGATTTTTCTGATGAATAGCTGCACTGGTGGACAACATGCTTGAAGCTGAGGGAATTGAACGAATGGAGTGGCCAGTTTGTTCACATGACTCGAAACCTGAACAATAACGTCAGAGCTACATAACAGCCGCATTTACGAATAATTATACAACTTTTCATAATATTCAGTCAAACAGTGGTAATGCTACATTAATAAAAAAATTTAATTTATGTCTCAATTAATGTAAAATACTAGAGAAAGTGCTTTTACGATTGTATTTCATTGAATTCAAAATTATCAACACGAATTAAAATCTGTACTGTGAGCGTATAAAAACGTCGTAGATAAAGTGCCTCTCGGAATTTCGATTGCCGGCCGCGGTGGCCGAGGAGACTGAGGCGCTCCAGTCACGGTCTGCACGGCCACTACGGTCGGGGGTTCGAATCCCCCCTCGGGCATGGATATTTGTGCCGTCCTTAGTCTTAGCTAGTTCATAAGTAATTTGTAAGCTTAGTGACTGATGACCCCGTAGTTATGTCCCATAAGTTCTACAGACATTTGAACATTTTGATTTGGAATTTCGATTTTGCGTTTCGCCCATAGACATTTGAAAATCCATGTGTCAAGTGTTGAGAAATTTCTCCACTTTTGAGGCGAGCTCTATTGACTGTAGTGTGTAGCTATTTATAATCGGGACACTAAATCTTATTATTTGGCAGTTCGCGTGGAACACGTACCTGAACTGTTTCGAATGCTGTTTAGATAGGAACAATAATTTACTTCACAATTCACTATATGAGATGCGAGTGACGTTTCTTAAATAATGTACCAATTTATTGAGAGAAATGTGAAAACTCATTTTCGTCGTAGTTCCCGAGTCCTAAATATTTAATATACCTTAGGAACGCCCTATTACAGCTTCGACGAGTTTAAGTGTGGAATGCTGTCTGAAGATTAAAAGCAGTTTGTTCTCCATCGCTTTCTGGCTGCTTATAATAGTAATTTCCAGAAAAGGTAGCGTTAGAAAGAAATCACGCACATTAAGTAATTACCGAGTCCATGCGAGACACGACCGAACCGAAAAGACAAAATAAACGAATCCGCCGCCCCACAATATTCACAAAGTAACACACTCCCACACAGCACAATATGCCGAGCCTTTCAGAAACCTGATTCCACATGGTTACATATGCCTGCAGAAAAGTCCTGGCTCTTTTGGACCGAGGGTCAAAACATCAACAGTCGAGTATGCAGCGGAATATACCAATGTTATCATCTTTAAAATCCAATAAACAGACATCACACTGGCACGAAAAATATTTAATCGATGTGATGAAGCCCTACGTGCAAAACAATAAACGTCTTCTGTTGATTTACTCGTGAGGAGGCCAAAATATCCACAAATATACAACAAACTGTTCCATGATGAAGACCGATTGCCAACGTGCAGTATTAAAGTAACACCCTCCCCCCCCCCCCCCTTGCACGACACTTTTTTTTTAATTCATGTAAGACATGTAACAAAAAATTCAAAAATGCACTTACATCATCGAGTAACAAGAAATAAATTTCTTCACGAAAATCTTGCATCTATTATACATATATCATCAGCTATCCTCGCAAGTATTTAGTGACATGCTGCGTTAGGCAGGGTTCCCTGTGGTCTATGCGATTAGAGAAGCTGTTTTCAGAATATCAGTCAAGTTTGTTTTCCTATGGAGGTATTAAATAAAAAAGTCACTGCAAAAAGGCGGCGTTTATAACGAGCGCAAGATATGGTCATGATTAATCGTTCTCCCAGTAGATGCAATTAATTAATTGCTAAAGCATGGAAGTATCGATTTAAATACACGACGTTCCCGTGTGCAATACCGAATTTCATCCTATACCTATACCTTTCGTGCTTATATAAATTAATGAAATAATCTACATGACGTTTCGGTTAATTACGACTTCAGTAGTCTACGCATTGCCAACAGCACCAAACTATTTGCCACCGGGCGGTGCCAAACCCGCGACCTTTTCAATAACAATCCGAACCCTTAACGCTGAGCCAAATACTGTTTCCTAAACACACGCTCATAGGTACAATTGATAAGGTGCATATGGTGATAGATGCTTAACGAAATTTCTTCCGAATCACTTGGCCATGTGTAGTTCCCACTTGGGGCACTTCCATGCCTCACTGTGACTAATATGTAGCAAACATTTGGGCGAATCGGTGTTGACGAGTAGGCTTCCTCTCCTTGTCAGAGATGATTGTCACAGTACAAACACGGTCTAATATATACAGTCGCGACACTCACTGCTGTGAAAGTTGTTACCAGCTGACAGTTGCAACGACACTAGCGCTCCTAGCGGTGGGCAAGCCGCTGAAAACGTGATGTTTGTCTATAATTATATGTGTACGTAATTAACGAAATAGTTAATATAATTTTTGTCTTACAAGCATTAGTAATATATCAAGAGACATACATAAAACGGAAATTAATGTAAAACAGTCAAAGTTAACTGATTAACTGGTATAACGAAGAACTTCGTCAGGAACCAGTACTTACGAATATGTGTATATTTGCAGCTTATTCCGCTTCTATTATGGTCTGTTCTTGCAATGACAATAAGTTTTTTTACGCATATCATTGTGCTATGGGGTCTAATGATTCGAACATTTTTAGGCTTCACTCGTCTTTTTTTATAAGCGCATATTGTTTTGAGTGTGATTACTTTAGCTTAAGAAGACAAAATCTTCAAAATTCTCGCCGTTTGCGGTTAAGCTGGAGCAACAATTGTGGAATTGGGCTCTTCTTTGTTGAATGCAGTTTGATTGCTTTTTCAGTGTTCTTGCCACGTTTGTGATGTTTTCCTTCAGCTACATTTGTGGTGGCTGATTTGGTACGTTAAATACTGTAGCTACTGCATTATACATTCGTTTCCTACGTCCCACCCTTACCGATTTCACTGTAATTGGAATGAGGAAACGTTAGCGTTCTTGAGAAAGGAGAAAACGTCTTCCTGCCAAAGGGCAGTTATTCTCGTGTTTCCTAGCCATTTTTCTATTTTTAATAGTAAATTAGTTAAAGCCTGTAGGTTACAAGATAACAGTAAATAAACTGTGCCGCAAGGTACCGTATACTATCTTGTCAGGATTCTTAAGAAACCTAAGAAAGACACAGATGGAGCTATTTTTAAGTTATTTTATGTCACTACATACGCTCCCTAATGTAAAAAAAGTGTTATAATCAATATAAACGATACTATTCGCACTCACCCAATATCGAATTCATAAAAGTAGCTTGCCGGCCGCTTGGAGCGCTGCTGTCGCAGTGTATAACAAAAGTCTGCGGGAGTGTCGTGACTTTATATGTTAGACTGTGGTACAAAAGTAGAGAATGAACTAACTCTGGCCAGAGGTATACATAGTATATACACATTATTAGAAAATTTTGGAAATCATTTTTGAATACATCTAGATATAGATATAGAAGCGGTTGGGAGTATGACCCAAAACCATTTGGTTCAGAATCCGACACTTTCTCCAGTACACCACTACATCTAGCGCTTCATTTGGACCAGTTTTATTCCCTATGACGGGGGCTGGCCACTGCGGACCAAGTGAGGCTGGAACTTTCTCGGCCTTGGTCGCCACTCCTCGGAAGTTCAGGTTTCGGCGTCACATTTCATGTTTGAGTGTGATGCGGCTCTGTTCCTTTAGGCTTATGGTGCGACATTTCTCCAACTGCCACCTTTCATTTCGCTAATCTCTCCGGATGGATGGAAGATTAGTGTTTAATGCCCCCTTGACAGCTTGGTCATTAGAGATGGAGCCTATGCTCGGGTTGTTTGGGTAAGCATGGGGAAGGAAATCGGCCGTGCCCTTTCAAAGGAACTATCCCGGCATATGCCTAGAGTGATTTAGGGAAATCACGGAAAACCTAAATCTGGCTGGACGGAGGAGGATTTGAACCACCATCCTTCCGAATGCGAGTCCAGTCTCTTACCACTGCGCCACCTCGCTCGGTAATCTCTCCGGTATTAAAAAAAATGGACATCTCCTATAATTCATTTTAGTTTTGAAATAGATGTAGAAAGAGTTATAAAATTATTTTCTGGATACTGGCAAAGTCACATCTCTTTTTGAGACGTATTCAAGACCAAGTTCTCTATCAATTTAATGTGTCTTCTCCATTTTCAGATGGAACTTACAGATTTGAATGTAATTGCCGATTGGAAGACAAGTCACTTTATATTATAATACATTAATACTCAGGAGCTCTGCAAAGGATTTCCTGGATAAGAGTTTCCACGTCTTCATAATGAGACTAAAAAGTTCATTTTTGGCACAACTTATATGTGCGTAAAAGATTTTTTTTTTCAATAATAAAATGAAAGACGTCATGTTTCAAAAACTACATCTACATTAAAACGTAGCCTAAGTGCTGCGACATCATACCATTCTCGCGACAGGAATATTAAATAACTTATGTTTATTGCCATCTTATGGGGTACGTTAAAATACGAAAAATATCAAATATTTTCGTGAAATGTATGTCTGAGAAACGAACTATGTACGAGCTCCAAGCTCAAAGAAGGGCAAATAAATCCCAGTAAGCCTACATTATATAGAAAAACCTGTAAATAATTCCGTTGGACAATTGTTTCGACAAGTACGCTTATATTAGTGTGATAGATTGTTGTCGTGCCGGAAAGTTTCGTAATAAGTGTGAAGTGACTATTTTCGGAAGTATATTGAGTATTTAAAAGTTAACTTCGTGATCATTCACATAGTAACGATTTCCCTCTGATATACTAAGTGCAATAACATCTTTGAGTGAAGCCATTTATGATTTTCTATTAGCATTTGACATTTATGATGAGACAGCTGAGAACCCGGCGTTGCCCGGGTATTTATTTATTTATTCCTGCTATTTTCACGTATATATTCATTTGTATAAGGGCTGTATGTGTGTAAAATCTCTTGGGAATACAGTTAGTAGTAAAGAAGTAATAGATTAAAACTTATGCATGATGGCGCGTTTTCCACGAACGTTACTGTTTATATGCCCATATCTCATGAACTACGCGTCGTACTGTGATGCAGTTTCGAAGCTACACTCAACAATATGCGTGTATACTGTCTGTAAAATTTCCTGCGGCCACAATTTGTAGTGCACAAATTACAAATAGTAAAGTCATACCGAATGCCGTACTCTTATTCCATAAACAACGGAAAAGTAGTAAGCGAGAAACTTTTTTTCCGTTCATTATTTTGCTACGGTTATCAGCGAGGGAAAGTTTAATAAAATTTTATGTTTAATTTTGTTGCAAGTCACTAAATACACTCATTCTCATATAGCGTATTTATAAAGTCTCCCTGTTTTATGTGGCAGGTTTTTCCGATTTCAGTTGTTTATGATGTCATATCTTCTGAACCATGTATCGCATGTAATTCTTAACCATGCAGAAATTGTTACTTCAAGGTAAGGAATATGTGTAGCAAATTTGGTTGAAATCGGTGTAGTGGTTTAGGAGAAAATGAGCAGCGTTGTCGATAAATGCAGCAGTTTTTCGCGCATCTCATTGTTTATGACGTCATATCTCGTGAACTATATATCGTACGTGATTCTTACATTTATGGCGACCGTCCTCATGGATTGAAGGTACGTGTACAAAATTTGATAAACACTGGAACAAAACCGCAGATTTGTAATTCTGAGTTCAAAATAGTCTTTCCTATTTCACCCCCTAAATGGTTTATTTTCTGAAAATACCAAAACGCATGTCTTTTTAATTCTGGCCAAGAAAACATACCAATTTATGGGGCTGTATCTTCAAAATTGCCTTAATAGCCAAAGATTTTCGAAATCATCCTCTCTCCACTTCAACCCCCTTGATGGTTGAATTTCCAAAAATGCCGATTTTGCAGCTGTAGCTTCAAAATTGTCTTGACTACAATGTGTTTTCGAAAAGAATTTTTGATCTCCTATTCCTTTAGGAATCACTTGGGAATATTGTACACATCTGGAATGCTAAGCCAGAAATATTATGCTGTATTCAGTGTAGGAAATAATGCTTACTGGGGTCACACCCGTAATATTAAGGTTAGTGTTCTTCATTCGATTGTTGACTCTCGTGAAAAATATTAGTCGTCTTACAGGTTAGAGATCGCAGTTACATGCACCTGGTACAAACTTTTCTAAGAAATGTTCTAATGTTTGTAGAGCTTATGGGACTTAACTACGGGGTCATCAGTCCCTAAACTTACAAACTACTTATGAAATGGCTAAGACTAAGGACGGCACAAATATCCATGCCCGAAGAGGGATTCGGACCCCCGACCGTAGTGGCCGTGCAGACCGTGACTGGCGCGCCGCAGTCCCCTCTGCCATCGCGGCCGGCACAAACGTTTCTCAGCTTGCAGTAACAGTAGTGAATGGGCAGTGAAATCGCCTATATGTAGGTTCACAGACACCAGATCTGAGGTGTGTCGCTGAACTATCGTTTGCCAGAAATAGCTTTTGCCTTTTTATGCATGGTTGAGACAAGTTGCGCACTCATATGATCACCATATAGGAACGGCCGAAAATGGAGCGCTAAAATTCATCGAAAAATCTTGCTGAATAGGATCACATTCAAATTGTTACAGATGAAAGGTCCTTCACGGGGTCTGTACTGTATGCCACAGCATAAATTTCGGTGGTGCTAAAATCCATAAAAGTGCGGTCACAGTTTGCAGTTTCACGATGCCATGAGAGACTGATTGACTCGTCCGGTGAATGTCTGCGAAGGCGGTCAGCAGTATAGTCCTGTTGCTCACCGCACTGGGAACTATCATTTTCGTATGCGAAATGTGTTGTATTAAATGCTCCCAAGGGAGCAATATGTCTGCCTTTATGCCATTCTCTGTTGTCTGTTCTGTTTTTTTTTTTTTTTTTTTTTTTTTTTTTTTTTTTTTTTTTTATTTTTTTTTTTTTTATAACATTTTCCTCGTCATTTTCACCGTGTCGGCACCACAGAATAATCGACACCGTAGTTTTTACATATGCAAGTCCGTGTTGTCAAAGGTCCACAAAATTATTCAAAGTTCTTAATATACATATAATAAAATTTTTTAAGAAAAGCATCGGAGATCTCTGTTCAACTTAAACCAAATACATTTCTTTCAACACTTAACATACAAACTCTTTTGCTACCAGGTCAACTTCATAAATTGGGTGATACATTAAAAGAAAAGAAGTTTTAAATTTTGGCGCCATAAGAAACACGAAAAATTAACATTAACACAATAATTTCGATAACTGTCGCCTATTTAAGAATAAAACTGAAAACAGAACAGTTAATAATGCACTATATCTGGCAGCTGCTATTGTGAGCTCTAAAAATTTTTTTAAATTCAATAACAGAGGTAAAACTCATCAATGAGATACCTCTGAAATGCACAAATAAAGCATACACTTTAATTAATGCCAATGTGTTAGTCAATAAGAATAACCCTTAAAATCCTGAAGCAATTAATGAAGATTGGTAAATGTCAGAAAGCATCATCTCGATTATTTCTTAAAGCCATGTTAAAATTTTAAACGGTGATTTTAATACTCAATTATATAAAGAAAAGATATAGAGTAATACAGTGGGGCGATTTACTGCACATAAATGGATAAAGCAATCTGTCAAAAGCATTGGTGAAACATAGAACAACAAAAATATTTTAAAATCTTATTAACTCATTTTGAAAAGAACCCTTCTAAACAAAAACTTGGCTAGTACCAAATACATATACTGGAAAATTTCAAATCGATCATTTAGTTTTTTCATACTCTAACTACAAAGAAATTTTATATGCTCAAGTTAGTAAAGAGGCTAATATTGATTCTGAACATTATTTATCGGGGATAAAAGTAAAATTTCAGTCTCAAAAAGTCTTCAAAACCAAAAATGTTAACACAAAATGTGACGCTGCTACAATAACCACCATCTCTAACAAGAAAATCTGACAAAACTAGCCAACATTTGGCAAATTTTAAAGAAAAGTTCATCAAAACAGCACAAAATTAATTCCACATTGAAAGACGAAAGAAATTAAAACATTCTATCTGAAACATGGATGTGAGACAGCAGTTAGGTCCCGGTATGAGGCATTCACTAATTGGAACAGAAACAACTCTGAAAACAGATGTAGGAAAAGTAACGTAAATAAATCTGACAAACTAGAAGACACTGCGAATATGCATCCTTTAATAAATAAAAAAAGACTTCCAAAAGATCAATATCAGAAACATTTATAAAACATTCAAAACAAAACCAGCCATGAACAATTGGGTTTAAGAGCGGTGAACAAGGTAGTCGCTCCATTCGGTCAATCCCCTGAGCTTCAAGCATGTTGTCCACTTCTGCAGCTCTCATAGGAAGAGCGTTATCGTCCACCAGAAGGAACCTACCTCCTATAGAAACAGCGTAGAGCACAACAAAAGTTGAAGGATCTCGTATGAGGAGTCAAAGCGCCATTATGAACAGCATAGAGGTCCGTACGTACTCCAATACTGACTCCTGAGCACACCACTTGCCCACCACCATGATATGTTGATGTTTCACGCACGTAAGCATGATTGTTCTGAGGTCCACGTTCTCTCCAGATCCACATCTACATCTACATGGGATACTCTGCAAATCACATTTAAGTGCCTGGCAGAGGGTTCATTGAACCACCTTTATACTATTTATCTCCCATTCCATTCTCGAATAGCGCGCGGGAAGAAAGAACACCTGATTCTCTCCGTTCGAGCTTTGATTTCTCGTATTTTATTATGATGATCATTTATACCTATCTAAGTGGGAGTCAACAATATATTTTCGCATTCGGAGGAGAATGTTGGCGATTGGAGTTTCGTAAGTATCCCACGCCGCAGCGATAAACGCCGTTGTTGTAATGATTCGCATCCCCGATTCTGTATCATTTCCGTGACACTGTCTCCTCTGTATCGTGACAATACAAAACGAACTGCCTTTCTTTAGACTCTTTCGATGTCCTCCGTCAAACCCACCTGATACGGATCCCACACTGGGCAGCAATACTGAAAAAAATAGGACAGACAAGCGTAGAGTATGTGGTTTCTTAAGTAGTTCTGTTGTATCTTTTAACAGTTCTGCCAATAAAACGCAGTCTGTGGTTCACCTTTCCCACGACATTATCTACGTGTTCTTTCCAGTTTAAGTCTGAAGTAATAGTAATTCCTAGGTATTTAGTGGAGATAAGGCAACGATTATTAACTGGCTGAACATAAAATCTTATCTGTGAACAGAACACCTCGCCATTCGTTACGACTCCAACCCTACTGTCCTCCGCCCAGTTTCTGCAGAATACACGGTGTCGTGGTTTTAATAGTACCACACCATAGGACTCCGTGCGTAGAGGCCACATTCCCGAAGGTGATTTCGGACACTTTGTGTTGATATTGCGCGTCCTGTTACTGCTTGGAGGGCTCGTTGCAGCTGAGTTGCTTTCAAACCTCCTGCCTCAACTTGCTGTTAACCGGAGGTAACGGTCAACTCTTGCTGAAATTACCCGTGCTCAACGTTGTTGTGAAATCGCTTACAGGTCCTGGAAATTACACTTTTGGAACTCCAATAGATAAGCATCCCTCCAACCTTCCTATGGCTCTCCACACCGTAGCTTCGGTAAGGCACGATGTTGTTGCATTTCACTATCTGATTACTACACTATCTGACCGGACTCCTTGAGTAATTCCTTTGGTATAGTAAACAGCAACCACCTCTGCAACATTCAGTTTTTACCACTACCTTCGTTGCCAAGATATTGTTCTTCCACTCCGTTTATTCTGCCGATGACAATACTATAGAACCTACATAACTCAACTGATCCCCTGAATATTTAATGTGGAGTCACTGATAACGTACCAGCAACAGTCGTCTGTGCTTTGGTGAGAAATCAAGATGATGGATATACTGTTTCTGAACATTCTTATGAAATTTGTGAAAATATGTATGTAAGTGTGAAATGTATTACAGACAGTAAATCTGTCGAAAATTCTAAACTTTTTAAATCTCTTTTTGTGTCAAGGCTTATAAGGATATACACTCCAGGAACTGATATGGATGTGTGACTGTTTCTCTCGTGTGCACACAGGCTTTGCAGAATTGTCGGTTACAAATTGACGAAGCTTAGTGAAACAGCGCACCACGCGAATATGTTTGTTCTGCCACGTGTTTAGCGAAGTGGAGCGATATGTCACAAGATGGAACAATTACACCCAGTATTAATCTCGGCTCGATCTGCAGCTGTGGCATTCTGCACAGCTAGTAAACAGATGTCAGAATCCGATAAATGCGTCTGCACTATTGGCATCTCCCGGTATTCACTTTTAAGAGAGATGCTAAGCGGCTTATAAGAGCAATTTCTCCTTCTTATAATTTCGAGATCAGTAAACTCTTGAACGTATAAGCATCCTTCACGCCCTAACCGAGTTCACCGTTTTTTTTTTTTTTTTTTTTTTTTTTTTTTTTTTTTTTTTTTTTTGACCAAACTGCGTGGTCATCAGTCCGTAGCTTACAAACTACCTAAACCTAGGTAAACTAACCTAAGGACAAAGACACACACCCATGCCCAAGGAAGGTTATAAAGGTTATAAACAGTATTTTGCCGGCCGCGGTGGCCGAGGGGACTAAGGCGCTCCAGTCACGGTCCGCACGGCCACTACGGTCGGGGGTTCGAATCCCCCCTCGGGCATGGATATTTGTGCCGTCCTAGTTCGTAAGTAGTTCATAAGTAGTTTGTAAGTTTAGGGACTCACAGCCCCGTAGTTAAGTCCCATAGACTTTACAAACATTTCATTTCATTTCAGTATTTAAAAGGTTTACACACACATTACATATTTACAAAGTTGGCATATGTAACTTATGGTGCTTATGAATCTTGGTTTCTTGTTGGCTGAAACTGATAACGATTAGAACTGTCATATATATTTTCAATCGATTGTTTTTCCCTTTCTCTATATCACTCTTTCTACCATAGAATTTTTTTTTTTTTTTTTTTTTTTTTTTTTTTTTTTTTTTTTTTTTTCCCCACACCTCACTTTGTGTAGTAGATTTTAAGGCAAACCTGTTTTCCAATCATTCCACTCCACTTGGTTTTGCGTATAGGTTGTGTTTCCAACACATGCTCTTTGTGTGTGTGTGTGTGTGTGTGTGTGTGTGTGTGTGTGTGTTCTGGAGGGTGAGATGGTTTCAGAAAGTTTTAGTTATTGGACAGATATCTAACATATTCGTCAGACTTGTAGGGGGAAGACGGAGATGAAGACGGATAACAGTAGTTGGAGTTTTAGAATGAGTGATAGTGTCATAGCAAACGTATCGTTGTGGTCACATGTTTGAGTTTATTTTTATCAACTGATTTACGCTTCATAGTTCAGGTACTAATTAATTGCTGTGATATGAACGCTGGAACTTAAATAGTGGCAACTTTATATTGACAACCGATACAAAAGCTTTACATGTTTGCACATTTTACTGTTCTCCAAAGTATTCACCAGCGTTGTGTAGAACCCGTTGCCAGCGATGTGGGAGGCTTAGTATAGCGTTATCAGAGTCCGTTCAGTTGATGGTACGAATGGCACAGTCTTCTGCCTCTCTAAATACTGGAACAGTTCTGAAGAGAATGCCGCAAGGTGGTTCCTTCATCTTCGGAATCAAATCAAAGTAACAAGGACCAAAGTCCGGGGAGTATGGTGAATGGTACAGTACTTCCCAGTCCCATCGCCGGAACAGAGCAGCCACAGCTTGCGGTGTATGTCCCCACGCATTGTCGTGCAAAATGATGGATAGGTCGCACAGATAGTGTTGTCGCTTCGTTCGTAAAGTTGGTCGCAGGTGATGCTTCAAAGACGAACAGTAATACTGTGACTGTCTGCCATGAAAGAACCTAACGCGTTAGTATAACACCATCACAGAACCACCATACGTTTCATCACCCTGGGCTCAGACGCTCTTTCGAATTTCGCAGCGATACATAATGACGTCATTCGTTGGATTGGCGTTCAAGTTTTCGCACGTACAATGTGGCCTAAGTCTCATCCAGTGTGACACTGTTACGTTAGACCGCTCGCTCCCCAGAAAGTTCTCACGCCGCTGATATGGGACGGGCGAGTCCATTTGCTCGGAGGTAAGGTAGGTATGTCAACAATGTGTGTTGTTTGCGACAATAGTACATTCCGTTGCATAGTGTCGCCACAGCAGTGTTGCCACTATTTAGGTTCCAACCCTCGCTGTTGTTGTGGTTTGATGCAGCTCTCCATGCTACCTTGTCCTGTGCAAAATCTTCATCTGAGAATACGTTCGGCAACCTACATCCTTTTGAATCTGCTTACTGTATTCGTCCTTAGGTCTCCCTCTACGATTTTTACCCCACACAAGTCCTTCTAATGCTAAGTTGACGATTCCTTGATGTCTGAGTATGTGTCTCACCAATCTATCCCTTCTCTTAGTCAGGATATGCCAGAAACTCCTTTTCTCCCCAATTCGGTTAAGCACCTCATTTGTTACATGATATATCCATCTAATTTTCATAATTCGTCTGTAGCACCACATTTCACACTCTTCTATCATATTTTTCTCTGAATTCCTTATCGTCCACGTTTCAATCCCATACAATGCTACACTACAGACAAATGCTTTCAGAAAGGACTTCCTAACATTTAAATTAATATTAGATGTTAACAAGTTTCGTTTCTTTAGAAACGCTTTTCTTCCCATAGCCATTCTGTATTTTATATCTTCCTTACTTCGGCCATCAGAAGTAATCTTGCTACCCACGTAACAAAATTCATCTACTACTTTTATTGCCTCATCACCTAATCTAAATCCTTCAGCATCGCCCGATTTTCTGACATTCCATTACCTTCGTTTTACTTATTTTAATGTTCATCTTATATCTTCCTTTCAAGACACTGTCCATCCCATTCAATTGCTCTTCCAGATCTTTTGCGGTCTCTGACAGAATTACTATGTCATCGGCAAACCGCAATGTTTTTATTTCTTCTCCCTGCACTTTAATGCACTTCAAAGGCGAACAGTAATACTGTGACTGTCTGCCGTGAAAGAACCTAATGCGTTAGGATAACACCATCACAGTCGTACATGAGAACCACCATACGCTTCACCATACTCTCAGACGCTGTTTAGAATTTCGCAGCGATCCATAATGACGTCATTCCTTGGATTGGCGTTGAAGTTTTCGCACGTACAATATGGCCTTAGTCTCATCCAGTGTGGCACCTCACAAACGGCTTTTAATCAAATTGCGTGGTTATGGAATATCGACCCAAATTTACGATTGGATAGGGGATTTCCTGACAGAGAGGACACAGTTCGTAGTAATCGATGTTAAGGCATCGACTAAAACAAAGGTGATATCGGGCGTTCCACAGGGTAGTGTTATGGGTCCTCTGCTGTTCCTTATTTACATAAACGATTTAGGGGAAATCTAAGTAGCTCTCTTAGGTTGTTTGCAGATAACGCCGTCATTTACCGTCTAGTAAAATCATCTGAAGTTCAAAACCAACTGCAGAACGATCTGAATAACATATCAGTATGGTGTAAAAATTGACTCTAAATAATGAGCAGTGTGAAGTCGTCCACATGAGTACGAAAAGAAATCTGTTAAACTTTGTTTACAAGATAAATCAATCAAATGTGAAGGCCGTAAACTCCACAAAATACCTAAGAATTACAATTACTTCAGACTTAAACTGGAAAGAACACGTAGATAATATCGTGGGAAAGGCGAACCATAGACTGCGTTTTATTGGCAGAACCCTTAAAACATGCAACAGAACTACAAAAGGAACTGCATACACTACTCTTGTCCGTCCATTTTTGGAGTATTGCAGCGCAGTGTGGGATCCTTATCAGGTGGGTTTGACGGAGGACATCTAAAGAGTCCAAAGAAGGGCAGCACGTTTCGTATTGTCACGATACAGGGGAGACAGCGTTACGGAAATGATACAGGATCTGGGATGGGAATCATTACAACAACGGCGCTTATCGCTGCGGCGTGGGCTACTTGCGAAACTCCAATCGCCAACATTCCCCTCCGAATGCGAAAATATATTGTTGACTCCCACTTACATAGGTAGAAATGATCATCAGAATAAAATACGAGAAATCAGAGCTCGAACAGAGAGATTCAGGTGTTCTTTCTTCCCGCGCGCTATTCGAGAATGGAATGGGAGATAAATAGTATAATTGTGATTCGATGAACCCTCTGCCAGACACTTAAATGTGATTTGCAGAGTATCCCATGTAGATGTAGATGTTGAATTAGACCGCTCTCTCACAAGTAACTGTGTTTCCCCAGAATGTACTCACGCCGCTGACGTGGGACGGGCGAGTCCAATTCTTGGAGGTAACGTAGGTATGTCAACAATGTGTGCGACACTAGAACATTCCGTTGCACAGTGTCGCCACAGCGGTGTTGCCACTATTTAGGTTCCAAGCCTCGTATAATAATCAATGGCTAAGAAAGATACGTTACAGTGACCTTAATGAGGGATTAGCAGTGGCGGGTAGTACAAAATGTGACCAGTGTGGTACAATATTACAAAAATAAACAGGAAATAAAATATAATAAAATAAAAAGCGTGATTGACAATGAAAATAATGGAGCTTAGCAATATCCCCGCCACGTCATCTATGTTCTACACAAGTGACCAATGAAATTGCTTGGCTGAAAAGTGCAGTTTCACTCGCATGTTGGCTATATATTATTAATGTTGTTTGTGACTGAAGTCTTATTTACAGAAATTAAAAATTTGTACTCAGAGATATTTGAATACGAGCCTCACACAAGTAGGTTTTAGAGACAACGCGCAAGACACCTGAGCCAGCGCGCTATTTGACTCTGTATGTCGCAATATTCGCCATATACTATTCTTCCGCAACCGTTACACGCAATGCGAAAAGAAATATTGATCTGGTGCTGAAGTCTGTCTCAGCACACATGAGTCGCCAGGCCTGACGTCACGTCTGCGCATGCGCACTAGCGAACAGACGACTGCGCCGCCTCTCTGCGCACGTACCAGCGCGGCTGAATCCCACTTCAGCACACGGAGCTGGTTTCCAGCTATCGCGGCGAGAGCGCTCCTAAATGCGTTATCATCCTTATCACTAGCATTTTAATACGTATTGGAAGGGAATTGGCATAATTTTATTATATCTGGATCGCATTCCAAGAGAAAGGATGTATTTTTATAGCGATTTCTCGCTTGCATTCGAAGAGAAATGGCGTAATTTTAGTAGTATATTTACAGTGTGCTGCAGCACATTAGCACATTATCACCAGCCACCACTGGGGATTATGTACGGACAAAGAAACATTTTAAGATATGAGAATAATGACGTTGTAGAAGCTGAGTGATTCTGCTAAGTGGGCTCAGATGGCAGCTGGAGTGCGAGCGCCATGTTTGGCAACTGGCGCCATGGCTGGCCCCAGTCGGCAGCTGGGTGGCGCGGCTTTCATTAGCGCGGCTGCAGCGCTCGGAAGAATTTAATTGCGGCAGCGGGGCGACCGCTTCCTGCTGGAGGTGCCTCCCCCCCCCCCACCCTACCCCAGTAATCAGCTTAGCGAACAGACGCCTGGCTGGCGTCAGGCTCTCCACAGACAGCTGCCGCTCGCTGCCTCCTGCCGCTGCCGCTACACTTGCGCTCGTAAGACCTAGCGGTGGTAGAGGGATACAGCATTATTTTTGAGCTGGATAGGTTCCTTACTGACCACAGAGATGTCCGATAAGCCTCATATAGGCACTTGGACCTTCACACACACACACACACACACACACACACAAACACAAGCACGACTAGTGTCTCTGGCCGCCGTGGCCAACCTGCGGTAGTAGCCGCTAGTGGTAGCGGATGCCTTGAGCCACTCCTGCATTGCGTATGCGCTAAGTGTCGGGGTGCGCGCGATCTCTCAAAAACCAAAGCAATTGGAGAGTGGAGAGCATCACAACAAGTGGCCCTGATGCGCTAGTCTTAATTCGTTTGTGGCGCTGTTACATATTGAAACTTTTAGTGCCAGCTGCGGTGGCCGAGTGGACTGAGGCGCTTCAGTCACGGTCTGCACGGCCTCTACGGTCGGGGGTTCGAATCCCCCCTCGGGCATGGATATTTGTGCCGTCCTAGTTCGTAAGTAGTTCATAAGTAGTTTGTAAGTTTGGGGACTGATGACCCCGTAGTTGGGTCCCATAAGATTTACAAACATTTGAACATTTTGAAACTTTTAGTAAGCGCATTGCATAATATGATGTTTAGGTTCTACATGATCAAATATTCATTTTACATTTCGAAAACATATTCGAGAAAAATGTATATTTTAACGTATCTTATTGTAGCAATATACGGCAAGCAAAGCGGAAGTTACTTCCGATGTGTGAAAGCCGACAATGAATTTTCCTGAGAGTAGTAGTATTGTGGTCACGGGATGAATTTAATGATTGGAACATTCCTTCATGCCCCCGAAGAGCTGACATTTGGCAGAAACGTTTTTTACGAGAACTGTATATAATTCTCTCCTTCATCTTTGTCCATTATTTTCTTCGGCACAATTTCTTCTTCCTTAAGAGAGTATGATTTTCTTAACATGCCTCCGTAAACCCAAGTGGAGTTCATATTCACGTTGACATACGGGACACACATATAATAAAGTAACTAAATTCGCTCTCACTATTTTCACAAAGTAAATCACAAGGCGCGCTACAAGCAACGGGACACCAACTTAGAATAAATCACAAGGAGCGCTACGGGACAGCAACTTCGCGCAACTGGTGGCAGATTCGCGCATGCTCAGTGTAGGAGTGGCACGAAGTATGTTCAAATGTTTGTAGAGCTTATGGGACTTAACAACAGGGTCGTCAGTCCCTAAATTTACAAACTACTTATGAACTAACTAAGACTAAGGACGGCACAAATATCCATGCCCGAGGGGGGGGGGACTCGAACCCCCGACCCCAGTGGCCGTGCAGACCGCGACTGGAGCGCCTCAGTCCCCTCGACCACCGCGGCCGGCGCACGTAGTATCCCGCTACCTCTAGCCGCTAGTATCTGCGGTACCCAACGCAGCCTAGGCGAGAGCAACCAGGGGTGGGGGTGAGGAAGTAGCATGGAGTGGGAAGCAGGAGGGGAGGGAGGGATACGTGGAATGGGTGGGGGAATACGCCAGTGCTGTCTGACGGACAGTGAGGAAGGAAGGGAAGGGACTAAAATCTGTGACGGGATGGGAGACGAATGTAAGGATTGTCGTGAGCACGGAAAACTAGGGAAGGGTGGTAGAGGCACGAACTAACGGATGTTTAAGCTTTAGGAATTCCAGGAGCGTAGGATATATTGTAGGGAGTGTTCCCACTTGCGCAATTCAGAAAAGCTTGGGTTTGTGGGGAGGATCCATATGGCACAGTCTGTGTAACAAAGCGAAACACACTCTGCAGCGCTGCATGCTCTGCATCAGGATGGTCTAGCTGCATTCTGGCCACAGTTTGACGATGGCCATTCATCCGGATAGACAGCTTGGTGCTGCTCTTTCCCACGTAGACAACTGCACAGTGCAGTTTGTAGATAACGTGACTGCTTTCACAGGTTGCGGGGATGATGGATGGACAAGGATATTACGTAGGTTTGGTAGGCGGCAGACTACCACTGTGTGGGAGGGGGGGGGGGCGGGGCGGGGCGGAGGCAGGGAGGATACTGGTTAGGGTATTTCTCATTTCAGGAAAGGATAATGAAATGTAGCAGAAAAACTGGCGGAGAATGTGGTTTAACTGCTCCAGTCCTGGGGGATATTGTGACACAACAGGGGTACTACTTTTTGGCCAGATGTTGGGCGTGGAGGAGCTGGTCGCTGACTTATTTTCGGTATTTATTATGTGTCGGTTCTAATTTTTTTTTCTTTTAGTGATTGCCAATTTGTTCCAATTTGTTCTGGTCACCGGACCACAGACTGGTTTGATGCAGCTCTCCATGAATACAGGAAGCAGATTGAAAAGGGTGTTGGTTGCTGTTTTTATTTGCAGATGAAGAAGCTTGCAGACAGTTCTGCAAGCCTCTTCATCTGCGAATAAAAACAGCAACCAAGATCCTTTTCAATCTGCTTTCTGTATTCGTTTCTCGGCATCCCTCTACGATTTTTACCCCACACACTTCCTTGTAATACTATGTTGATGATGCATAGGCGCCGACTTTTGAAAATCTTGGGGTATACAAACAAGTTTAAAGTAATATTTTTTTAGTAGTGTTGCTTCTGTTTTGCTTCATCTGATGTTAATTTGGGACAATTTTAATCTCTGAAAGGAGAAAACTAATTATTTAAATACATAGTAAAGAAAGTAACAGACATTAATTTCAGTTACACGTTCTATAACTACTGGGCAGATTTTGCGAACATTTGAAACTACTGTAGTAGCTAGTAAAATCAGAGTTTTAGTGTAATGAGAAATACATATCAGATAATGATGTGTTTCTATTGTGAATACTGTGTTCACTACCGCAAACACTTTAATAGGATCGTCTCCCTGGCTTCTTTCTTCTGCAGATATATTTTCTATACATTATTACCAAAATAGTCCATAACCACTTCTGCTGTCATGCCATGTCTGTCGATACCAATAGGTTCACAACCCATTGTTACATCCCACACCAACTTAATATACAGGATGAAAACTGTCACGACTTACACTAACGCGATTCCCTGAACACAACTGACTTCTAAGAGAAAGATAAACGTTAAATTTAGAGTTTAAACATTTTCATCGCACTGTACCAAACCCACTTCATCTCTAGTTATTTAAATACTACAATTAAAGGTTCCTGCCTTCATTTTACAATACTGTTGTAACAAGCGGCATTCCATTATCATTTGGACTAATTAGAAAACAGACTCTTCACTCAAATGTCAACGTGGATTTTAATGGAAACGAATTCAATTAGTTGTTTGTTTTTACAGCTGTGTATTACAAAAGCCAGCCGCCCATCAATTAGATGAAAGTGTCGATTTCAATTACTGTCAAGAAATATAACGTAAATAAAAAATTATACCAAAATTTTCAGTGGGGTATGAGCATACATGTAGTTGGCGCCTATGCCGTGAAGTCTCAGAATGTGGCACATCAACCTGTCAGTTCTCCTAGTCATGACATGCCAGAAACTTCTTTTAACCCCATTTATATTGTGCACCTCATTAGTGATTTGCCCATGTAATCTTCATCATTCGTCTGTAGCACCACATTTCCAAAGCTTCTGTCATCTGTTTGTTTGAAATCCCTATTGCCCACGTTTGATTCCCATACAATGCCACACTACTGACAAATGCTTCCAGAAAGGACTTCTTAACATTTAAATTAATATTATATGTCAATAGATTTCGCTTCTTTAGAAAATATTTTCTTTCCATAGCCATTCTGCACCTTATGTCTTTTTACTTCGGCCATCAGAAGTTATATTGCTACCCAAATAACGAAACTCATCTACTTCTTTTGCCTCATTAGGTAATCCAATTCCTACAGCTTCACCTGATTTTCTGACACAAGGAAAACATTGTACTGTTTCACACACTCAGTACAAATGTAACCAATATCGGAACGAAACACGTGCCGGTCAGAGGTTAAAGTGAATATTTTTCAAAAATGTTTGTTAAGCTTATGGGACTTAACTACGGGGTCATCAGTCCCTAAACTTACAAACTACTTATGAACTACTTACGAACTAGGACGGCACAAATATCCATGCCCAAGGGGGGATTCGAACCCCCGACCGTAGTGACCGTGCTGACCGTGACTGGAGCGCCTCAGTCTCCTCGGCCACCGCGGCCGGCTGAATATTTTTAGGGTGTAACTTAGCTGGATTTGACAACCATAAATGGTGAGGTAGAAGTCATGGACACGGAATGATTGATGTGTCCCACAATTATTGGCTCGGTTTTCAATGGGTTCAACGTTAGGAGTATTTGTTTGCACCAGGAGCTAAATGATTTAGCGTTGGTATTTCTTGGTCATAGAACAGAGCAGGGATGTTGACGTCTTCTTACTGAACGACGTGAGATGGGGTAGGTGGTTTCGGCGTTGAGGATGCTAGGAGAGAAAAAAAGGCGGGAAAAGGTGGAAAGTAAATGGTTTGGTGTTATGGCAGTGTGATAGGAGAGGCAATTGGAGTGGAAGCTGTAAACAATTAATTTCAAATGCTTATGTCTAAATCCTGAAAAGGAGACGGGTATGGCATAATCGGTTATATGCTTTTCTAGGTCAAGGAAGGCAAAGAAGTGGATTTAGAGGTGTTGCGGTGTTGGGATAGGAGAATCGTAAGTTTTAGGCGTTGTTCATTACCATGGAAAGAGGCAGTGAAAGTACATTGGGTCATAGGAAAAAGTGATGTTGGTGCGGATTTCGGACGATTCCAAGACAGTATGGGGTATGCAGAGGGGCGGTAGGAGAAAGCATCAGTTTATAGTTTGTGAGGTTTGAGAAAGAGTATCAGTCTGCAGATTTTCCATAGGTCGTGATTGTTGCCGTTATCATGGAGATGATAGTGGTTTACAACTTTACTAAGGTGATTAAGAACAGGAAAAGGCATACTCGGAGATTTTCTTTTATCGTACAGCATATATACAAATATAATTACATAAAGGACAACAATATATATATATATATATATATATATATATATATATATATATATATATATATATATATATATATATATCAATAAAAGATTGTACAAGACCTCATTTTATGTAGATGTGAGTGATCAATGGTTTTTTATGACAGAACACTTGGAATTAGGACATGTATCATGCTCTTGGCTACACATCAATGTCCAGATCTTGAATCCACTTCATAGCCTGAGATGTAGCTTCTATAAAGTCCTAAG
Source organism: Locusta migratoria (assembly GCA_026315105.1). Classification (NCBI taxonomy): domain Eukaryota; kingdom Metazoa; phylum Arthropoda; class Insecta; order Orthoptera; family Acrididae; genus Locusta; species Locusta migratoria. Next base: position 99,486,574 of record CM048751.1, on the reverse strand, counting down.
CAGAGCCACTATATTTTCTTTTTGGACACACTCTTATGATGTGGTCCAGCGTCTGCTCAGGTGCTCCACAATCACAACTTGGGCTGTCCGTGAGTCCCCCTTATAAAGCATGGCCTTACACCTGGTATGGCCACTTCTGATGCGATTGAGCTTAGTCCAGTCTTTTCTTGAGAGGTTGAACCCTTTTAGTTCTTTTGATGGATCACGTATGAGGTGATGATTACACACTGAATTCTCTCACTCCTCTTTCCAGTTCTCTTTCAGGTTGAAGGTGACCTCTCCTCTTATATAACAGTTGTTCCGTATCGGCTTTCGTGATTTCAAACGGTAATTTGGCAAATTTTTATTACATTTTGCATTGGTAAACATTTTCGTTCAATTATTTTTACAATTTTTTGCCATTCTTTAAAATATGCTTTTGGTTTTCTTAATTTTGGAGGGGCTATGTTAACGACGACGGAGAGCCACGGTGTTGGAGTAGACTTTAATGTGCCGGTGATTATCCGCATGGTTTCGTTTATCAGCACGTCTACCTTGTAGGTGTGGTAGCTTCTCTCCCAGAACGGAGCACAGTATTCGGCAGTGGTGTAGACTATCTATGTTGCTTCTGTTCACAGTGTGGATGCATTTGCACCCCAATAACGTCCCGCCAGTTTTCTAATAATATTATTTCTAGTTTTTAGTTTCTGGCCTACATTTTTAAGGTGTTCTTTATAGGTGAGGGACCTATCATGTGTAACACCCAGATACTTACTCTCTGTTGGTTAAATACCACAGACATTTGTTTACTGGCTATATTATTATTGAGGTGAAAAGCGCAAACTTCAGTCTTAGCCGGATTTGGGCACAAACGCCTTCTGTAGTATTTGCTAAGGACTTCAAGGTTATCCGTTAGAGTCTTTTCACCTACTTCCAGAGATTTCCTTTGCCCTGCTACGGGCAGCTCATCCGCGTATCCGAATTTTTGGCTCACTGTGTAAGGCATATCGCTGGTATAGAGATGGAATAGTAATGGTGCCAATACTGAGCCTTGAGGTAATCCATTCTTGATCTTAAGGAATTTCCTTATGTCAATTCGACTTGTTACTTTAAAACAGCGATTTGAAAGCATGTTTTTAAGGAGAGTCGTGAGTCGAAGGCATGGGATCATTTTCTTGAGTTTCAGAATGAGTCCATCCAGCCATGCAGTATCGTAGGCAGCTGTTAAGTCAACAAATGCGAATGATGTTTTCACTCCTCTTTGAAAGCCAGCTTGTATGTATGACGTCAGAGCCAGTACCTGCTCGCAACAGCTGCGATTGCTGCGGAAGCCTGCCTGGAATGGTGGTATCACTTCATCTATAGCCTTGTAGATACGGATGTATATGAGTCTTTCCAGCAGTTTGAAGCTTATGCTGAGTAATGCTATTGGCCAATACTCGGAGGTGCCCACAGGTTACTCACTCACAAAGAGGAAATGTGTTTCTTGTGCAGTATTTGAGTGAATTTCTATCCAGAAAGAAGGATCCCTAACAGGAAAAAGTGACAGTATTAAAATATTTTAAGTTAGAAATAATAATACAGATATGTGCTGAATAAAATTACGGGCTTTGAAGGAAGGAAACGAAGAAGAGCTGACTTGTTCACGAAAGATAAATTGGCACCATTGTAATGCACTACCCCGCAATTTCGCGTTCTCAGTCCTTTCGCCGTGTAGAGGAAGTGTGTGGCACAAATCAGGAGTGGCTGGTGACTGACAAGTAAGGGGCGCGTGCAGAGGACGGACAAAATGGAGGAAAAAAGAAAACAGCAGAGCGGGGGCGATCGAAAGCGGAGAAGGAGATGTCGAATCTGAACGAACTGATTAAAGTTTAATTTGGAGGGGAGGCGAAGCAATCAGGGCGAGCACGCGCGCGCCCGACCTGCCCCCTGGCCGGAATTCGCGGAAGCTCTGTCTGTGGCGGGCCGTGGGCTGTGGGCAGGGGGGACCGCAGCAGCCGCAGCAGTCGCAGCCGCTGCTAAAAACCAGCCCCGCCTCCCGTCTCCTGCTCCCCACAGGTTTTACTGCTCCGTCGGGGGGAATTACTTTCTAGATCTCTCGGGGTCCTGCGCCACTCGCCTCGACGCATCGGCTCCGCCTTAAAAGATTTCACACCCATAGGGCAGTGTTGTCCTATCCTCACAAGCAGGGGTGCCAACTTGTACTCTACTAACGGGGATAATTGATATCATCATATAAATACAAATTAGCCACACAAAATTATTAAATTACTAAATCCATTTCTCCAACAGTCGGTCGGTGGCCCTCACATCTTGAGAACATCCCTTTCAAGATGCAATACGTGAGGGAGTATTACTTCCAGACAAGTTATGTGTTGGACATGGCCACCGATAGACTCCGAACGATCCACTGCCTGTGCGCAGCTCTGCGTTGATGACTTCCTCCACGCAACTGGAAGTGCGACTCCCCATCGTTAACTGGAGCCAGGTGTGGGACATCAACCGCCGTCGGAAGTGTTCTCCACCTGGTCCTGCCTCGTCAACGACACGCTGGCAACGATTCAACACCTGGCCAACATCCGCATTCTAACCTCAGCAGCTTGTAGGGGGTGCGACGTACCCGACACCCGAGAATATCGGTTGCTCTGTCGCGCTGTTTCGCCGGTAGAGGACCTCTGTCGTGTTGATGGCCCTAATCAACGGAATGACGTCGAAAAGGAATTAGACCAGCTGGGGCATGGCGCCAGGTCAAGTCCTCTCTCAGAACCAAGCATCAAGCTACAGTTTGGCTCCTGGGTCATACTGCCCTCGCCATAATCATTATATATATATAAGCTAACACGAAAATTGTGGTACATATTACTAATTTATTCGTACAAGAAAGTCAATGAAAGTTACATAATTCGAAAGATTGCTTGTCGTAGATTTCACGAATATAAATATTATGTGCGCATTTGGCCATTAAAAGTGGTAAAAGGAAGTAGAAATTTTCCTATTTACAGCTTGGATAAAGATCTACATTCTTCAACAATCAGCTCACCGATTGGCTATTCGCCTCGACCAAAGACGCTGTAATGCAGCGCATCTGCAGTATTAAAATAAGTGAATATCGAAACATGGAGTGCTCCCAACTCACTTTCTTCTGCCGTGCAAATGCTTCATTTTCGCATTGATTAAGAGTGGTTAATAGAAATGCATGTTTTCATATGAATGCCAATGTAAAGGATAATGCGCCAGGAGAGGCATCTAGCGGTGCTCAGGTGGAACAACGAAGTCGAGAAAGCCACAGGTTTTACTGCTCCGTCGGGGGAGAGTTACTTTCTAGATCTCAGTGTCCTGCGCCACTCGCCGCGACGCGCCGGCATGGACTTAAAAGATTTCACCCTCCGAGGGCAGTTTTGTACTATCCTCGCAAGCAGGGTTGCCAACTTGTACGTTAATAGCGGGAATATTCGATTATCTAATACATAAAGCAGAGTGTTTGTATATTTGTACGTCTTGCATACAAAGCTACAGTTTTGTTCTAATATTTGGGTCCTGTGCCAAACGCCGTGACGCATCGGCTTGGTCTTAAAAGATATCACACCCATAGGGCAGTGTTGTCCTATCTTCGCAAGCAGGGTTGCCAACTTGTACGTTAATAGCGGGGATATTCGATTATTTAATACATAAAGCAGAGTGTTTGTATATTTGTACGTCTTGCATACAAATCTACAGTTTTGTTCTAATCTTCGGGTCCTGCGCCACTCGCCTCGACGCATTGGCTCCAACTTAAAAGATTTCACACCCAGAGGGCAGTGTTGTCCTATCTTCGCAAGCAGGGTTGCCAACTTGTACGTTAATAGCGGGGATATTCGATTATCTAATACATAAAGCAGAGTGTTTGTATATTTGTACGTCTTGCATACAAATCTACAGTTTTGTTCTAATCTTCGGGTCCTGCGCCACTCGCCTCGACGCATCGGCTCCGCCTTAAAAGATTTCACACCCAGAGGGCAGTGTTGTCCTATCTTCGCAAGCAGGGTTGCCAACTTGTACGTTAATAGCGGGGATATTCGATTATCTAATACATAAAGCAGAGTGTTTGTATATTTGTACGTCTTGCATACAAATCTACAGTTTTGTTCTAATCTTTATGAAATTTTGTACACGTAAGCTTCAATCCATGAGGACGGTCGCCGTAAGTATCAGAATCACATACGATATATAGTAGAGGTCTGTAAATCGCCGGTTTCGCTCGCTCGTACTCGGTCGAGTGTGCAACGCTCGGCAGTGGCGCGGCGAGTGTGTTCGCTCGCAGCGAGCGTGTTGACACTCGAACGAGGCTACGTGGGACGGCGTGGGCACAGGCCGCACAGCGTAGTGCTGCCGTTGTACTCACAATCAGATCTACCCGTCATTCTCTGATTTTTATGAAATTTGCATATGTTACAATACATGAAAATCTATGGGACACGTACGTTTTTTAGCTACGGAAACACATATTTAAGGGGTGAAACGGTCCCTCCAAAATTGGGGCTAAAATAGAAAAATGGCGATAACTTAGAGATTAGTGAAGCAATTATAATAATTTTTGGTATGAAAGTATCTTTTGATAAAATACATATTTCATAGATTCAACTTCGATTAAATCAAAACAATTTTGTGAGCACAAAAAATTGGTCATTTTAGGGGTAGCTGCCTCCCTAAATTGTCACTTCCCTGCAACGTACCTAGGCCGATCTCTTATCCCGCCATTCCTAAAACATGCAGTTCATTCTTTTGGCTTGTGCTTCCAGGTTACATTCTTCAGACGGCCCTAAATAAATATAAAACAGATATCACTGAAACACAAGGAGCATCATACGTTCGTACAGCTGTGTAAACTAAACAATTTAAATAAGAGGATTTAAAACAGGTACAGGATATATGAGCATTAGATCAGCATATGATCCTGACGACGGAAGAAAGGGCGGATCCTATACATTGTACAAAAGCTTGCATGCGTTCTTTATTATGTAGATAAGAAAGACGGCAGTGGCAGTGGGGTTATATGAATGTTGCAATTGGAAAAATTCCCGTTAAGGACTAACTTGGAAAAGATAGAGGCGCAGCAACCACGCACAGTACCAAAATGCTACGGGAATATGTGTTAACTGGGCGCAACAAAGACAGAGAGATGCACAAACCTAACCTAACGGGTGTACATCAATATAGGAGTATTTAATATCAATATAAAAGACGCACAAAGTATTCCAGGACTTGAGAGTGATGAAAGGAATGGACATTAAATACAATCATTTCCTCGTTAAGACGGCAAGTAACACCTACCACTAGACGGGCACTAACAGTCCACAAAATGGGAACAAGAAAGAAAGAAAGATCATGGATAACTCATTTAGTAAATGATCTTAGCACAGAAACTTTATGTTAATCACGTATAATAACTTGTATGGTAAAGTACAAAATGCGAAACTGAATAGCTAGTTCAAGTGGATCAAGAGAACAGCTTTCGAAGCACCCAGGAAAGGAAACAAATCCAAATTTCGCAGTCGGGATTTATTCTGTAGCGTCTAGTTTGCTGCCGACACTCGCCTTAGACTCGAGTGGCGCTGTGGTGGGCGACCGAGTGGCGAGCGGGCAGTGTGGACGGTCGGGCCGGTCGAGCGTGCCCCGCTCGAACGAGCGTGCAGGAAGTCGAGCGCAGCCACACGCCTTGTCGCAAGCTGCAGTACCGACGCCTGCCGGACTGTCATAGAACGACGTGTATGACGCGGTTCGAGCGAGCAACCGAGCGAGGTGCACACCTCTAATATATAGTTCACGAGATATGACGTCATAAGCCGCGGTGGAGTAGGCGAGCGGTCTAAAGCGTCTCGCTGCGGAGCGCGCGGTTACTCGCCGTGGAGATTCGAGTCCTCCCTGGGGCATGGGTGTGTGTGTTTGTCCTTAGGTTAGTTTACCTAGGTTTAAGTAGTTTGTAAGCTACGGACTGATGACTACGCAGTTTGGCCCGATAGATTTACAGACACATTTGACGTCATAAACAATGAGATGCGCGAAAAACTGCTGCCATAAGCGACAATGCTGCTCATTTTCTCCTAAATCACTGGGCCGATTTCAACCAAATTTGGTTCACATATTCCATACGTGAGATAACATCTTCTGTAGGAGTATGAACCACATGTGACACATGGTTCAAGAGATATAACTCAATAAACGATAAGAGTTGCAAGAAACTGCTATAATGCGATGAGATTTTACAAATACACTATATGAGAATTAGAGTGCTTAGCGACTTGCAACAAACTTTAAACATAATTTCAAATCTTTATTAAACTTTTTCTCGCCGGAAACCATAGTAAAATAATGATATGAGAAAAGTTTCTCGCTTACTACGTTTCCGCTGTTTATGGAGTAAAATAGCGTCATTTGGTATGACGTTACAATTTATAATTTCTACACTACAAATTTTAGACGCAGGAAATTTTATAGTCAATGTACACACATATCGTTGATTGTGCCTCCGAAATTGTAGCACAGTGCGAAGCACATAAAACAGTAACGTTCATAGAAAACCACCCTATCACGCACCAAGTAGTAATCTATTACTTCTTTAACACCAATTGTATTCCCAAGAAAATTTACAGATATGCAACACTTATACAAATGAATACATACCTGAAAAATTATACAATTGTAGCACATATAACTGAATAAATATGAGATCGTGCGAATTTTATATGTCATTTGTGTTTTGACTTCTTCCTTTCTTTGTTTGAATAATGCGCTTATAATTTTGTACATTATCCAAGACAGCGTTATTTCTTATACGTTCTCCGATGAAGATAACATATTTTTAGAAAAAAGAAGATGGACAGAGAGAGAAGGGTAGGAGAAGTACTAACTCCAGACAGGAATAAATAAATAAATACCCAGGCAACGCCGGGTTTTCAGCTAGTTTTTTATAAATATATAATTCAGGTATTCGATGCATATTAATTAATTAAAACTTATAATGATGATTTGATTTTAATTTAACATATTATAATGAATCATTTGTATTAATTAATAAAAATAAATGACATATACGAATGTAATATATTAAAATACGTAATTCGTATTAATTACTAAAAATGAAAATAAAATCGACTTTCTACCAAGAAGTAAGTGTCTGAAAAGAAATGAAATACATATACAATTAGACGTTACAAGTTGAGCCATGATTTGATGATTTGATTTTAATTTAACATATTATAATGAATCATTTGTATTAATTAATAAAAATAAATGACATATACGAATGTAATATATTAAAATACGTAATTCGTATTAATTACTAAAAATGAAAATAAAATCGACTTTCTACCAAGAAGTAAGTGTCTGAAAAGAAATGAAATACATATACAATTAGACGTTACAAGTTGAGCCATGGAGGGAAATCATGAAAAGGCATGGATGGAAAATAAAGATAAGAGTGGTATTTGGAAAAGACAAAGGGATCAATGGGGAACCCCACAAAGTGGATAACAGTTTCACTCATTTAGAGAGTGAAAAATACTGCAATGGAAGTATAATGAATGTAATTGACAGGGGATTATAGAAAAGAGGCAATTTGGAATGAGGTAGTTCCAGAAAAGGCAAAACTCCTTATGCGCAAGTGTTACTACTTTCCTACAGTCAACTACGAAGGAAAACGTGGACAATGACAAGAAGGCACTGGAGCAGACTGCAAGCGTGAGAAATGAAATTTCTCAGAGCAGTGAAAGGACACACAATAATGGAGAGACTAAAGAATGTGGGGATACGGAACGACCTTTAACCGGAAAGTCTGAACACATCAAGGTGGCACGAGCGACTTAATTGGATGTGTGTGCAAAGACTACTCAAAATTATGGAGGAATTAGCGATAGATGGAAAAAGACCTGGAATAGAATGGAAAACGAGGGTGAGAACATGTGTTGTACGACGAGGTGTGAACTGGCAGCAATTGGAGGGAGAAAAGTGTTGGAAGGACAGGGCCAGATGGAAAGGAGGTGTCGGGAGCTAGATCCGGCAGGAGCTGGAACGAGATGTGGATGCATACTTGTTTTTGTTACTGTGGTCTTTAGTACAGGACTGGTTTGATGCAGCTCTCCACCCTACTCTATCCTCTAGCCTCTTCATCTCCACATAAGAACGGCAACATACATCTGTCTGAATCTGCTTACTGTATCCATCTCTTGGTCTTCCTCTGCGGTTCTTACCCCAAACACTTCCCTCCAATACTAAATTCACGATTCATCGATGTCTAAGAATTGTGTCCTATCAATCGATCCCTTCTTTTAGTCAAGGTATGCCAGAAATCCCTTTTCTCCCCAATTCTGTTCTCATTAGTTACGCAATCCACCCACCTAATCTTAAGCATTCTTCTGTAGCACCACATCTCAAAAGCCTCTATCCTCTTCCTGTCCGCACTGTTTATCGTCCATGTTTCACTCCCATACAAGGTAACACTCCACACAAATGCCTTCAGAAAAGACTTCCTTAGGCTTAAATCAATATTCGATGATAAATTTCACTTTTCAAGAACACTTTTCTATCCATTGCCATTCTGCATTGTATATCCACTTTACTGCGACCATTGTGTGTTATTTTACTGTCCAAGTAACAAAATTCATCTACCTACTTTTTTGTTTCGTTACCTAATCTCATTCCTTCAGCATCACCTGATTTTCAAAAAAGGAATCATTAATGTATATGTATAACAGAAACTATGAAGTAGGTGCCTGTTAAAAGCGTTACCTTAATAACGTAAAAAAAAAAAAAAAAAAAAAAAAAAAAAAAAAAAAAAAAAAAAAAAAAGAAAAAAACCATCTCATTACACAAGTCAAACTTAAACTATCACTTTTAGGATCCAAAACTAATGTTCGTATTACAGTGTCTTGTGCGGTATTAATATGTGTACGTGTACGAATACGCGATTCTTCAGGGGACCATACCAATGGTTCTGTTAATCAAGGAGTTACGAGGTGTAATGTTCTCTACAGTGCTTTGCTTAATGATCATTTGTATGTCAAGTTCTGTAAACCAAGGAAACATAAAATAAAATAGGGTGCAATATATAGACGACTCAACTACAAATATTCAAATTAAACTAACATCCAAACCTATCGTAAAACTTACCTAACGCAATGTTAGATGTTTGGATAATAATATTGCCGCGAGACTCGAAGTCTAGGAACTGCTGGCGTGGCGAAATGGATAGTATCCCTGAATGCGGTGCTGAAGGTTGTTGGTTCAATCCCGTCCAGCGGCAGAAATTATTTTTTTCTTTGTAATTATCATTTCCAGAATATTCTATATGTTTCTAATGTTTACTTGTAATTTCTACATGTTTCTTATGTTGAATATTCTTCTAATTTCTGGTACATTCTGTCTGTGTTTAAATAGCAGAGCACTCTGCCCGAGAGGCAGTCAGTGCTGCATGTATGTTAAGTTCGCGATAAACCTGCATTCAGTATAAATGATGTGTTCAGTTCACAACCCTGCCTTCAAAGTCAAGCCTGCTTCCATTTCAACGCAACAATGTCGTTGGTCACCAATGACAGCTATTATGCATATGGATATTGTTTGACGTTGTGAACTGCTGTCTATTAGTGCACAACTTTGTGCTATCCGATGAACATGTGGTTCAGCTCGACGATTTGTTAATTTTGACGATGTTGCGGCAGATAAGTTTTATGATAGGTTAGGAATTTAGATTAATTTGAATATTTGTAGTTTAGTTCGAAAATGCGATTTTTAAAGAGTCCTATCTTGGAAAGTAGCAAATGACTTAAATGTTACCTATACCTTGATTAGATGTTTATAGAAAAAATCGTTTCCAGTTTTCTAAAATCTGTATTCTCTTTCAAGATACGATAGAGATATTATAATTTTTTCTGTCATCTACACATTTTAATCATATCAAATCGTCGCAGTTTTTACGATAAGTTCTTTGAAAGTTTTTTCAACAATCCTATCCTTTCCGTGATCCGTAGAAGCCAAGTTACCGTACATATACACGTAAAATATGCACGTAATATCCGATCTGATGAGAAATTGCAGTTTTAGCTAAAGACGGAAACGAACAGCAAAGCATCGTGGTACGAAGGAACAAAAAGATGTTTGTGGTTGCCATTTATGCACTATTTACATTTTTGAAAGTTACAAACGATCGTAAATTTTGTCTGTGGTAGATTTTTTTTAATCATTTTTCATATTTATGCCTATAAATCGCATCTCTGATGAAACTTTGTGTTAAGAGTCGACGTTCCAACCGCTATGAAACATATTATCCGGGTTTTTGAAACCAACACTTCGTAAAAATTTGATTTTTGCACAACTTACGATTCAATACATTCTCATTTTATTTTCGTTATTCGTCTCATTTAATATGCATGATCAAATTAAGTAAAGTATTTCAACACATTTCAAAGAGTATGGAGAGGTAATAATAACTATGCATAGACCTTACGTACGTTTGGTTTTAGCTGATACTTAGCAGCATTTCAAATCCAGAGGTATGGAAATTTTATTTAAAACTTACAGCACACTCATGTCTCATTTCATTCTCGAGAAGTTAGTGTCATACAGAGCCCTGGCGTCGTACACACATTCTTCTGATGTAAACTACTTATCATTCCATTTCAAGAACGTTCTTGTTGTCTTCAGTCCAGATGGATGATGCAGTTCTCCACCCTACTCAATCCTGAGCAAATCTCTTCATCCCATCCATCTTCATCCATTTGAATCTGCTCACTGTACTCGTCTCTTGTTCTCCCTGTGCGAATTTTACCCCACATTCTTCCCTCCAATGTTAAATTCACGATTCTTTGATGTCTAAGAATTTGTCCTACCAATCGACCTCTTCTTTTAGTCAAGGTATGCCAGAAACTCCATTTCTCCTTAATTACTTTCAGTACCTCCTCATTAGTTACGCAATCCTCCTAGCTAATCTTCAGTATTGTTATGTAACACCACATTTCAAACGCCTCTATCCTCTTCGTGTCCACACTGTTATCGTCCATGTTTCACTCCCATACAAGGCCACACTCGACTCAAATGCCTTCAGAAAGGACCGTGTGCTTAAATTAATCATAGATTTTTTCTGCCCATTGCCTTTCTGCATTTTATATCCAATTACTGGGACCATCGTGTTTTATTTTACTGCCCAAGTAACAAAACTCATCTACCATTTGTATTGTTTTGTTACCTAATCTAATTCCTTCAGCGTCGCCTGATTCTCTTAGATTGCACTCCCTTACCATTGTTTTTCTCTTGTTAATGTTCATTACATATGCACCTTTCAACACACTGTCCAGTCCTTCCAACTGCTCTTCCACGTCCTTTGCTATCACTGACAGAATTACAGTGTCATACAGAAAACGCAATGTTTTTATTTCTTCACTCTGAACTTCAATTCCTTCTCCACATTTCTCCTTGCTTTCCTTTATAGCTCGCTCAATATACAAATTGAATAACATTGGAGAAAAGCTACGACCCTCCCTTTCATGCCCTTCAACTCTGATAACTGCTGTCTGCTTTTTACACAAGTTGTAAATAACCGTTTCCTATGTTCTCGTCCAGCTGATTCCATAATTTGAAAGAGTCTATTGCAATCAACATTGTCAAAAGTTTTTTCCAAATCTACAAAAATTAACATATCGTCTGTTATAAATCGGGCCCTACAAAGCTAGAAAGAATTTACATAGAGTTAATACACCGCCACATAATCACAAAAGGTTTGAATATACCAGGCTGTTATCAAACTGCAACGAGTAAAACATACACCGCATTTATCTGTTGAAAATCACTGGATTGAAAACTAGAACACATTTTCGCACATGATCGGAAAAATATTCTGAAAAATGAATCTGAATTCAAGAGTCTAAGTTAAATATGTCAGACAACGAATCGCTACCATCTCCATGAACAAAAGAACCAACTTTACCTCACCACAATCCGAACACAAAGTGAAGAACAAGCAGCCAGGAGGTACGAAGCTACCGGGAGCTGGCAAAATCCGAAAAAACATCGGTGGTGGGGACACGAGAGTCATAGATTTACAAACATTTGAACATTTGACACGAGAGTCGCCCTGGAGACGACTCGCGAACTCGCATAACCAAAGGGTGTAAAATCCTCTTTGGTAGCATGAGCAGCGTGGTAACGACTAACTATCGACTCTGAGCCAGAGAAAACGAAACAAAGCGAGCTATTAGTACCTACATTCAGACACTCATTAGATTCTCGAACATCCACTTAAAAGTAAAACAAGTACACATTCTCACAGGGATAGTGGCGTTGCAAAGCAGCCGTACTTATTGCCACATTCATAACCACAATATTGTTTTAAAACATGAAATAAAAATGCTATTACCCATGCCTCGAAAACAGTGGGGTTCTAGTTTAAACAAAATGCTAATCTAGCGACATCAAATAAATTACAATTTTACAAAAAAAATAGATGGAAGACGACAGACGGTCGTCTTTCATTACCACTTTGTTAATTCAAAATTTTGATGTAGGCTGAGGGAAATATATTACATCAGAGACAGCAAACTTTTCTAACCTAACATGTGGTTGCCTTATGGGCAAAATAGACAGGTTTGGCACGTCACTTAAACACAGCAAACAAAAACAACAACAAAAAACACTTTGTAAAATACTAATTCCTACAAAAAACTAAATCGATAGAGATGCAAATGTGGCTGTTGAGACCATGGGATTGGGACAATATGTATAACAATCCAAAATTTACAAAGAAACATAGATAGACAAATCATAAAAATAGAGATACATGACATTGAAACACAAACAAAAAAATCACATGTCCTGTCGTGTTGTATCACATGATTAGTAACACATGGATGAAATGTCTCCATAAGCAATCAAAATTTTAAAAAAAGTGCAATAAAAGCATCAGTCCTCGCCATATTTTAAAATTGCTGAGGGCGACTAGGGTCGCAACAGGGAAAGGGCCTCTTAGCAAATGAATCGTATTTCGCACTCTCAGAGCGCTCACTGTTTTCACTGCTCACACCACTTTCCTACCTGATGCAGTCCTTGACATTGTCATCAACTCAACACTGGCTTTTAAGTCACAAATACTGTTCTCATCGGTTCGAACCGTAGACTGGCGCCTTTGAAGGGGGAGGGAGACAATCTTCTAGAAGATACTGGGAGGAAACTAAAACCCGCACACATAAGAAGATACTTTTAACTTTTTGTGTCTCTTCCTCAGCTATTCAACCCGACGTGAGTTCGGGCGTGTGGTTAGTGCACCTATCTGCAGGCCTGTCGGTCCCTGTTCCTGTGGCAGGTGGCCCGACGAGTGCTGAGCGGTTGCGAAGGCTGACTACCAGAAGAGCTTAGCGGCGGCAACTCGGACCAGCGCGGCCGCATCTTTTGTGTGCGCCGTCAGCCAGTAGCGCGGTACCACAGAGTAACATATACAGAGAAGCAGCCCAACCCTAAACCACTGTCCTACACTCCCCTTGTAGTTCCGTAATATGCTAGTAGGTGTCACGCGGTTCGCTGGCTTAGGGTGCCTCTTGCGCGTCAGAGGGTAGCATGGAGGGGAGGCTGAGGGGAGAGTTCGTGCCGCCTGCCACGAGGCCACGGCTGTGTCCGGCATGCCGGCGTTTGAGGGGAGGTGGTGGTGGGGGCAGCCGCTACCTGCCGCCTGCTCTGGCCAGTTTAAAGAGCTGCTACTGACCGCAGCGCCATCATGGGACATCTTACGGAACTGCTGGAAACCTTCCCTCCCCGCACCCCGTAGCGTAGGACCGGGCGCTTACGGAGGTTTCCCGTCTGTATATATTTGTCTGTGGCGGTACTCAGCATTGTGTAGCCCGCCGGCCGCGCAGTTTTTGTGTTGCTGCTAAGCATCCAAACTAGCCAGCTGGGACCACTTGACCAGGTACCTGTTATGGAACTATGGCAGGTCGGCCGTTCAGCTTCTGGCTTCCCGCCGAACCCCTGGTAACTCCGATGTCGGTTATGGACCGCACCGGCGCACAAGGCTCGCATGGAGTCCTACTGATGCATGCCTCCGTCTTGGCCACAAACACCTTCACATATCTGTCAACACTTTGGTACACATTGTGTTACCACAAGACACCCTAAACTTACAAGAATCTCCATTGTGTCACAATCATGGAGAGCCCTCAAATTGTTTTTCAAAAAAAAAAAAAAAAAAAAAAAAAAAAAAAAAAAAAAAAAAAAAAAAAACATTTAACAAAAATACAATTGACATCAAGAGATGTTTAGTCATAACATTTTAAAATTAAAACACTTATTAAGATATCCAAAAATAAACCCTTAAATTAGCCAAATGGTAAATAGAACTTGTAGGTTCTTAGTCCTTCTGCTTCAAATTTAATAAAACATTTTAACATTAAAGATACAATATTCATAATATAGTGAGGACAGTTTACAACTCACCGCAAAGACGTGGCGAAGAGCTGCGACAGGCACATACAAAAGACACACACATACAACACATTCAGCTATCGGCCATGGCCTTCTTCAGAAAATAGAACACTCACGCAATCACACAGGCACACAACACAGTCATACAACCATCATCTCCCACTGTCGCACTTCGAATCACGCTCTGCAGTGAATGGGGGATGGGAGGGCGGGGATGGGAGGGGAGAGGGGATAGGAACGTTACGTCACGGTGGTGGGGAAAGGTTAGATGGGAATAAAGAGATTCCCAAGGTTAGATTCCCATCTAACCTTTCCCCACCACCGTGACGTAACTTTCCTATCCCCTCTCCCCTGCCCTCCCCACCCCTTCCGTTCCCGATTCGCTGCAGAGCGTGATTCGAAGTGCGGCAGTCGGAGGTGATGGTTATATGACTGTGTTGTGAGCCTGTGTGATTGCGTGAGTGTTCTATTTTCTGAAGAAGGCCATGGCCGATAGCTGAAAGTGTTTTATGTGTGTGTCTTTTGTATGTGCCTGTCACAGCTCTTCGCCACGTCTTTGCGGTGAGTTGTAAACTGTCCTCATTATATTATTAATTCCAACGTGGACTTTCCATTATTATATAGATACAATATTCACAGATATAAAAATTCCGTTTCAAATCAAATTGACATATTACATTGAAATCACACAGAGTTACATATCAATAATAAAATAAGTTATCCTATAACTTAAGATAACGTCGAGAAAAATATTTTTAATAAATTAAACATGGTCCAGTACAAGAAACTGTAGCTTAGCTACTATAATTCAGCCCACAGGGCAGTTCGTCATGTCAGGTCATTGTCTGTGTTAGTTTTAGGGACGCAAAGCTACCTTCATCCATGCAACATGTAGCGCTATGCACGAACTAACTACCAAGCCACTGTGCGGCGCTACGCCAACACTAACTACCAAACCACTACCTACAGCCCGGGCGCAAATTATTCTAACTACCACGCGAGGCGGAGAGGGAGGTTTCATGAGTCCGCCGGTCTAGTTTCACATGCTGCAAATTCGAGGTTAGTGTCCGTAAACAGACTTACACCACTCACTCACAGAGGCGAGAAAACACAGTTGGAAGATAAAAAAACACTACAAATCCACAAATGTTAAACAATCCTAAATTAATAAAGTGAGATCTAAGGTATTATCTTACCACAATCATGCTGCAATATTAAGAAGGAGAATTAGTGGTTGCAGGAAAATCAGGGTTTATCGTCTTATCTATGTTAGAGAGTCATGTGTCCTCGTTGTACACGTTAGGTGGACAGTTCTTTGACACTGAGCTTACCCATCTTCAACTACTTTATTTTTGTTTTTATTTCCTCACATATTTTTCTGCTTCTGAATGTGATTCTGGCCTCTCCCACAGATCACGCTCGGTGCTTTAATTTACGAAATTGCCCTGCTAAACTTATCTGAAAAACTGCAAGTTGGTTCTATTAAGAAGCCAGGGTGTATCTTGTCAATTAAATTTAGATGAACCCCTTCGTTCGTGCTCAGCCGCAACCGTCTACCAGTCGGATCGCACACCTCCTGTTATTCAAACGGACAATCCCTAGGAAAAATTATATAGACCCCTAAGCATCAACACCACAGTCCATCAACGTGCAACTAACAATCCTATGGATTACGGCTTTGGCGCCTACCATAGCGTCATATTAACATGCAAACCTAACGGGGAGATTGCCGATACAAAAATCTACAGTCAAGTTGACAACTCAAGCATTCCATAAACAAGGCTAGCTTCACGCACAGTGAAGAAGGGCACACACACTTAAAATGACAAACAGGAACACAAATTACATAAACAAGATATACACAATAAAATACTTAACATGGCCTAAACAACTTAGATTATGCATCATAAATCCTCAGGATGGAAACCAACGATAAAAACATGGACAAAAAAGGGACTAAGTGAGGTGGGCGCCCTTATAGCTAAGAGAGACACTTGGTTCTGTCACACCAATAATTCTTTAAGTACAAAACGGAGCGTCAAGGTAACGTACGTCGAACAGCTGACAGGTAGAACCGGTAAGATGCTGTTAACCAAGCCAATAGCAGCGTGCACCTTATAGTACTCAAAACACGCATACAACATAAAGACATGTTATGGCGAAATGAAGTCGCACAACAAACACGTACATATACAAAGGACACACATAACAAAATACACTATTAAAAGAAACCATTTAAAGAAACACTGGATATGGTATACAAAATACAACATAAATTTACAAACACAAATTACATAGTTGGTAGGAATAACACTAAATCTACCCTAGAAAAAAGAAAAATTTAGTATGTGCTCCTTTCCGAGCAAGTTGATAGCGTGTCAGTCAACTGCAGGAGATTAGTATTGGCTTGTGCTAGGGGCGGGGTCCTGTGGTTGATTGTGGAGCAGATCAGCTGACCTGATTTCCACCCCCTCTGTTGGCAGATCGCATGGTTTTCGCAGGCCTTGGTTGGGTTGGTAACCCTTATTACCGTTCTCGAACCTTCGCCGTTTGGCTGCTCGCTTAACACAACAATAACCTTGCTCGTTCCTCCTCTGTGGCTGATTCTCAGCATTGGAAGGACCGGACTCCCTGCTGCTAGTAATTTCCACCTGACAGTTGCTCCTAGCGCTACTGTCGCTCCGATTACTTCTCCTAGAAGAACCGTTGCCATCTCTTCTAGATTCGTAATCATCATCAGAGTCCTCCAGGTAAGCCTGGAAGGTCTCAATGTCCTCCTTGCAGCTTCCCACAAGGACGGCATGGGGCACATTTCGTCAGAGCTTTAACACACAAATTCTAATTAATTCACGGGGAGGATATGGGTAGTCAAGGAACTGAATTCTCAGCCTCCTTCCTTGAAAGAATTCGCTGAGACACCCACTGTTGCTGTTTGCAAAGTGGGGCATCACTAAAATGCTGCTTTTTACTCGTTCCTGCTACCTCTCCAACCAGAAGGGAGACAGGAAATGCTCCCTAAAATACTCATTGATTTGATTTGATTTGATTTTTCCAGGGAAGCCAAAACAGTCTTGGTCCAACCCGCCACTGCCCGCACCGAAACTAAGTTTATTGTGCGGTATCGCTCCCTGTGTGTCTAGTAAAGCCAACCAATGCCCTTGAACAGTGCAACGAGTCCCTTTACCAGTTCTTTATTAGACACAATTTCTTCGGGTCTGGTAGTCCCAAATGTTCTGTGCCTTTTACTCTCCAATGCAATGCATTCGAAGATTAGATGTGATGCAGTTTCATCACCGTCATCACAGATCCTACATTTAGGGTCCTCTTCTGTTATTCCCATTGTATGTAGGTGTTTTTTGAAATTCCCATGGCCTATCAGCAATCCAACCATGAGTCTAATCTCTCTCCTGTTCAGGCCCAGGATTGCAGAGCTTCTTTTAAAACATGGCTTTGGCATCATTACCTTGCCATGTTTTGTTGATGGACTTTGGTCCAATATTCTACGTGCTGTCTTCTGAGCCAGTTACGTAGCTCCAATTTGATCATTGCCTTGGTGATTGTCAGGACAGGTTCCGGTCCAATAAATGGAGACTCTGCCCCCATCCTGGCTAATCTGTCGGCATGCTCGTTGCCACTGATCCCCGAGTGGCCAGGGACCCACAATAAGTTTACTCTATTGCTTTCCCCTAGCTCCACCAGAACCCTGTGACATTCTGCAACAATTTTAGACAAAAAATGTTCAAATGTTTGTTAATCTTATGGGACTTAACTACGGGGTCATCAGTCCCTAAACTTACAAACTACTTATGAACTACTTACGAACTAGGACGGCACAAATATCCATGCCCGAGGGGGGATTCGAACCCCCGACCGTAGTGGCCGTGCTGACCTTGACTGGAGCGCCTCAGTCACCTCGGCCACCGCGGCCGGCCAATTTTAGACCTTGTTGCCGGAGCTGCCAGTGATCTCAGGGCTGCCTGGCTGTCGGAATAGATATAGATGCTACAAAATAGTCATAGTATCGGCAATATCTCAAGAGAGGTCGCATCTGCGTGGCGGGTTCTCCCCCGAGATATCCGCACACATACTCGATTTTCTGCCCTTCTGGCCAGTTCGGAGGCAGAGAGTAATCAAATTGCTCTAGACATGCATGGGGATGTATCCGGCTTGCAGAGTTTTGGAAGAGCTGGTACTTTTTACTGTCAGAAAATGGTTATAATCAAATGCCTGCACTGGCTCTCGCACAGGCACTCGACACAGTCTTTCTCTTATGGGAGGACGGGCAGGCAGAGGTTCGACTTCCTCCTTCTCAAAAGCCAAATCTTCTCCACGGTCGGAACGCCAGGGCCGACATCCACACAAACTGCGGGAGGAGTTTTCTACTTGCGGGGGAGGCAGGGGTGCAACAGAGACTTGCTCCAGGTGTGCGACGCGTTCATCTAGCTCGACCGCGAGGCCTATGGTTAATTTCTCACTGTTGTTCCTTGAATTGGAGTAAGTCGCGAACTTCCTCCAATTCATTTACAACAGCAGGAACTGTCCTTTCTGCCGCCATTTCCCCGGTCTGTAGAATCTGCGCCACTGAGGTGGCCAGCTCTTCAACACACACACCTAGTTCATCGGTGTGCGTTTTCGCCCGACTGCCTACCAAATACACTCTCGTTAAGAGAGTGGACATCAGTCTTAACTAATCTGACTATCTCCTCAAGAGATTGGATATTAGTATCTATGTGGTCGGAGAGGGGAGATATAGCTTCTGCATTCCCTGAAATTTCAGTCGCGTTTTCTGAGATACCATGCATTGCTGCCTCATGTCGTTCCTCAATTAGCCCCACTATATCGGTGCGCAACCCATCCAGATTATCTCTATATATAAAAGGAAGTGTCCCGATTGACTGACTGACTGAGTCATCATCGCCCAGCCCAAACCACTGAAGATAGAAACTTGAAACTTATGTAGGGTGTTGATCTTACTCTGTAGGCGTCATTTAAGAAGCGATTTTTCGATATTCCGTCCGTAAGGGGGTGAAATAGGGGATGAAACGTTTTTTTGACAATACGTAGCTATTTAGGCAATTTTGAAGCTAGAACTAAAAAATTTCGGATTTTAATTCAGGGTCCGAATTTAAAAGACACGTGTTTCGGCATTTTTTGAAATTCGACAAATAAGGGGGTAAAATAAGTGAGGAAAAAATTCATTTTCAAAAATATGTTGCTGTTAACTCAAATTTTAAGCTACAACTACGAAACTTCGGATATGGAAACTTGGTCAGGATTAGAAATCCATGATTTTTAGTATTTTTGGTAATTCAACAAGTAAAAGGGTTAAATAGGGGATCAAAAATTCTTTTTGAAAACACGTTGCTATTTATACAATTTCGAAGCTAGAGCTGCAAACATTGATATTTGTATAGTTGGTTACACGTTAAAAAATACGTGTTTCGGTACTTTTGGAAATTCAGCCATCAACGAGGTTAAATTGGAGAGGGGGTGTTTTTCGAAAATATGTTGCTATTTAGGCAATTTTGAAGTTAGAACTACAAATTTTCGGATTTGGATTCCGGGTTCGAATTTAAAAGACACGTGTTTCGGTATTTTTGGAAATTATACTAATAAGAGGGTGAAAAAATTGATTTTCAAAAATATGTTGCTGTTAACTCAACTACTCAACTACGAAACTTACGATATGGATTCTTCATCAGGATTAAAAAGAAACAACTGGTGCAGACCAACCAGCCTACGCATGCGAAGCAGCGGGGGTTCAGCTAGTTGTTAATAATCTGAACGGTGTTACTTTGCGCCTCCCTGCACTGCGTAGAAACCTTTGTAAGTTCGGCCTGGACTGAAGCATATTGCGGTTCCATCCCTGCTTTTATTTCTCTCATGAAAACCATGATGCTGCTTAGAGTATCAGAAACGCACAAGGGCCGAGTAACACTGGTTGAACTAGTTTGCGAACTAGCAGAAACCGGCATATTGGTATGCGGTTCGCTTTGTTCGCCCCTGCCCTACCTCCAGTCGTGTCCACGTTTAAACTAGTCGCGTTTTCAACGGGAAAGCGGCCGTCTGTACTCGCTACTTTTTCCCTTTCGCACGAAAGATCTGATTTAGTCGACTTTTCCGATCCTCACATTGGTTTAATCGCTTAGAGCGAGTGGAAACGGACAAGGCAGAACTATTCTCCATCATCACAAGTAGTTTAGAACAACAAAAGTAACAAACATAAGACTAGCCTAACAAAAACCGCCTAACGAAACACGAACTAAAGCCTTCACACGCAGTGCACTGTGGCTGCGTTCTTTTTACAAAAACAATTACATAAAATAATCCATCCACAATGTCATTAAAAAAATACACTGAAACACATGAGGGCTGGAAACATAAAATGAAATAGATTAATGCGCGCTGCAAATATAGCACATTCATCCACTGGGAGGTAAAGAAAAATTAATATTCCCGCACACATTAAAAAGCACAGATATATTTCATTGAACAGATGATCCGCTAGAAGGGCGAATCCTGGCAGCGGTAAGCCAGAAAAACGTGGGCCACTGTACGAAATAAAAGCTTATTTCTGCTAGGAGGGACCCAGATAAGAGTTTACTGTTATGAAAAAGCTTAATTTTAGCAATAAAATCATCAAAAGGTCCGTATGAAATGCCGGCTACTCCCTGCTGCAAAACCTTGTTCCCTGGCCCAAATTGAGAACTGACTTAGTTCAAATTACTCTAATAACAGGAAGTTAACGATACAGTGGCTAATATACGTAGCAGCTCACACGAAATTACACACAGGCATTAATAAACAAGCCAACGCAATTAAAGTTATTTCATAAAGTTGGCTAAGAAAACCATTTATGGCACAAAGGAACTTAAACATAAAAAATGCATCTGAGCTTGTTCTCAGCACTGGTGAAAAACAATATTAAATAAATAGGGGAAGGTGCTCGAAACCTACAATTTATAGGCAAGTCAAAATTATACTGAACTTAACTTGTTTATTCAGGTCGAACGCAAGCAAAATGGGGAACCAATTTTGTTAATACATTAAAAATGCATCCCATTTACATTATCTAATACTGACGATGCCCAGCATTGAATTTAACATAAATTACACTGAACGTAACGCTACTCGGGGAGGATTTACAAACAACACTAATTCACTCACACACACACAATGCAAATGCGAAACCCACAAAAATCAGCGTGCTGAAACGAGGCAGCAGCAGGCGCCCCTATCGTAGACGAAATTCAGCAAACCCGTAGATTCACACAACACAACATACAATAAAACTGCGAAGATGGCTCTGGTCTATCGTGCCTGATTTGAGATGGTGCGTGAGTATGGCAAAGTTAAGTTGCATTTATATTAGCAAACACGCTAACGGCGGCACACGGCTACGTTATATGATCGCACTCCACTGAAGGTGAAGTGCTTGAAAATCGGATTCATTACACAAACTCACGGCTGACTCTTAAGTTGCAATCTGAGAGTAAACTATCTAGGCCCTGGTTTTAGGAGAAGTGGCGTGAATTCAGGTGACTAGCTGCAAACCGCTGAAGTCGGAGTTCGGACCCAAGTGGTTCCAAAATCCTATAAAAATGTGTGAATTCAATTTCCGAACTATAAAGAAAATTAACTACGGCATGCAACTCCTAGAACTGTGTAGAATTTCATAAGGAACGTACTGATATGCAGCAACATGCGATTGGGAGCGTTCACAGAGACTGAAGAAGTCCGTCTCAAAACCCAGAAAAGTGGAATAATTACAAAGTAGGAAAAACAAAAATAGAAACTACAGCATGTAACCCTTAGAAATGTTTCGAATTTCATAAGCAAGCTGTTGAAGGAGGTTGTACAAGGCCTGGAGAGAAGTACTAACAAAGACTGAGTGCATACTACAAATTTAGAGGAGAAACAACAAAATTAAAATAGGCGGGGAGAGAAGATCGCGAAATGTTCGAATTTCATAAGCAAGCTGTTGAAGGAGGTTGTACAAGGCCTGGAGAGAAGTACTAACAAAGACTGAGTGCATACTACAAATTTAGAGGAGAAACAACAAAATTAAAATAGGCGGGGAGAGAAGATCGCGAAATGTTCGTGGAAATTAGAAGGATACACGCATAGTTACTTGCCTTATGGGCATGGAACAGCAGTAGTGGAAACTGAAGGCTTTGTTCTAAGAACCAACCATGTGGAAAACATATCACTCACAGAAGGAAATGATAAGAATGATTTTACATGCACTGTACAAAAATGAACATATCGTCTGTTATAAATCAGGCCCCACAAAGCTAGAAGAATTTACACAGAGATCGTACACCGACACATAATCACAAAAGGTTTGAATATACCAGGCCGTTATCAAACTGCAACTAGTAACACATACACCGCGTTTATCAGTTGGAAATCACTGGATTGAAAAATTAGAACACATTTCCGCGCACGATCGGGAAAAAAAATATTCCGAATGTAGTGTCGCACAAGTCTGAAGTGTGCGCCCCGTACTTTCGCCGCACGCCGCCATGCAAGCACGACGCGGTGTTCTTACGACGTCAGCCACGAGCGCCCTCTGCTGCAACTCCGCTCGTGGCCACCACTGAACTGGATCGGTCACTTGGCAATCAGACAGACACAAGTTAGGACTCTCATCAGTAGGCAGGCCTCTAGTTAAACTATGTATCTCCATTCCACTAGTCTTCAGTTAACAAAGTAAAGTGTTGTACTATTTCTGCAAAATATATATCTTGTACTAATCTAGCTTAGTGTTTCTAGTTTCTGCTGTCCCACTGGCTGGTCACCTCAGACTCTGTACCCGCACACGCGTGCATCCTATTTCCCTGTGTCGGTCTCTCTCTACTCGGCCACCGATACCTAGCACAACCGGCGGCAACGAGACACAAAAGTGGCGACTAGGATGGGATAGAAGAACCTTGTACCAGCCCGCTTGCAGCAGCCAGACAGCAGTAGTCTGAACACACAGTAATTGCTCCCGTCCACCCATCCTTATTATAAGATTTTTGGGGGAAGATATTCTGTTACGTGTTTGGTGAACTTTTTTGTTCCAGAGCGACATCTTTCACATTGCATTTGTTTTGTTGTAATTTGTTGATGCGCGGCGCCTAATCGGTCAGCATGGCCACTACCCCAAACCCAAACTTAATGGAAATTATTCAGTTACAGACGGCGCCAATCACGCAACTACTCCAAGAAGTGTCCCAGTTAACGGCGCAGGCAGCTCAACAACAGCCATCGCTTCAGCCGCCCACGTCTGCCACCGCACCGCTCCTTATGTTTCGCAGGTACGACGAACGTGAGGAAGAATGGAGCGATACTTGGCGCAATTTCAAGAGTTCGTCGTGGCTCATCAAATTACAGGTCAGACAGTGAAGCATTTGTTCCTCTCTATAGTGGGCACAAAGACCGTCTTCTTACTGCAGAAACTTTTCCCTCCACGTATCTCCTCGCGATGTAGACTTTGAGGACATAGTAGATACACTGAATGCTCATTATGACAGGAAAGTTCTGGTAGCTGCGGCGCGGTACCGGTTTTTCAGACTGAAAAAGTCACCGAACCAAACGCATCAAGAATGGATCAGAGTTTTTGCTCTTGTGGACTTTCTTATAGTGACGTTATGTTGAGAGGTGCAATTACGCAGAACATTCAGGACCCCAGAATTAGGGCAACGATTCTGAAACAGTCTGACCCCTCATTAGATACTGTACTGAAGCTTATAGAAGCGCATGATATCTTTGACTTGGGAGATGTCGAAATGCAAAACCACAGTGTTAATGCAGAGCGCCGCAACGGACGCTTTTCTAGTAGCAGTTCTCAGTCTAGCCCTAGTGATTATTACATTTCTACCGGCCGTGCTGAACAGACAGTGAACAGTAGCCAGTGTAAAAGTGCGACACAAAGGTCGCTCCATTGTGATAGACAACATACTGTGAATAACGGGCGCCAACACTCTTATCAAAAAAATGTTCGTAAGCCTTGCCCCCAGTGTGTACCTCGCCACAAACGTGCGCAATGCCCTAGTCGTAACGCCATCTGTTATCAATGTGCATATCAGGACACGTACAGACAGAGTGTCTGCAGAACAAAAATTTCAAGAAGAGTGCCGTTAGGAACAGTGCTTCGCACAGTGCGAGAATAGTACATGCTGTCAATGTCATACATGCTATGGATTTGGACAGTGTTTCTCTTGAGTCTCAAATGAAAGAAAGTTCTTCTGCGCCTACGGCAAAACTATGTAGTGAGCCACGTCGCAAGCGCCGTCGAGCGCGTAAAACTTTGCAACGGAAAAGGGTTCGGGACAAGCAAAATGATTATGTACAGTGCAATCCTGTAGTGAACGTAGTGCCTTCTGCAACTTTCCTTGTAAAAGTGCCCAGTACTGTGTAGCTACTGGCAGTAGACTTAATGTAGCTACTCAAAGTAATTTTGGTGCAGTAGCTGGTGAATCTGGCGTAGCTTCGCACGCTTGTGCGGAAGCGGATCCGGCGGTAGTGCCATCTAGGGACAGTGTTATTAATCTGCTGTGTGCCGATTCTGCGTCGCTTCCTTCCGTACGCAGCCCGTGCAGTCTCAAGTGCAGCAAACAAACTGTGTCAGACGTTGCCCACTTTCGCGCACCTGTAGAGTGCCACATGCAAAAACTTTTTGTGACTCTTTCCATAGAAAATACGACTGTGCAATTTCGGGTCGACACTAGTTCCGCTGTCACATTAATGAATAAAGACACATATGAACTTTTGGCTTCGCCAAAAATGTCGCCGTCTCAACAATTGCTCACAGCGTACACAGGACAGAATATTTCCGTGCTGGGATCGTGTAGCCTGCTGCCCGCCTCTTTTCAAGGTGTTACCAAAACTGTCGCTTTTGTTGTTCTTCAGGCCAAATCTACACACACATTTTTCGATTCGATGCATTTGACTTGTTTGGCTTTTCGATTCAAAGAGACGTGCTTCAAATTTCGTCAGTAGTGCCTCAGGACAAAATCAATGCATTGTGTGAAAAATATAGTGACTTGTTTTCGCCGGAACTAGGTTGCGCAAAAGGCTTTGTGGCACATGTAACTTTAAAATTATCTGCAATGCCAAAATTTCGTAAAGCTAGACCAGTACCTTTCGCCAACTTAAGCGTTGGCAGGATAGTGGATGATTTCTCCTGTTTCTGCGAGTCAGTGAACAGTCAAACAATTGTAGACATATATACCCCCTCCCCGACTAGAGGAACGTATGGACAAATTACGACAGTCTCGCTTCTTTTCTAAGATTGATTTAGAAGAGGCATACTTACAAATTCCGCTCGATGACGAGTCAAAAATTTTTTCGTCATTAATACTCACATGGGTCTTTTTCAATTTCAAAACACCTACCCTTTGGCAGTTATTCCAACCCCGCTATTTTTCAGCGTTTTTTGGAACAGCTGACAGTTTCTGTACCATGGTGCTCAAACTATTTAGATAATATTGTGGTCCAAGGGCGCACAGTTGAAGAACATTTATCAAACCTGGAGCGCCTTTTCAAACTGTTGACTGCAGCAGGTTTACGTTGCAGTAAAGCAAAGTGTTCGTTTTTTCAGACTGAAATAGAGTACCTAGGCTATGTGATTAATGCTTAAGTAATCCATCCCTTACAATCTCATCTTTGAGCAATCAAAGACTTGTCTCCTCCTAAGAATGTGCACGGATTGCAAGCAGTAATGGGAAAGCTGAACTATTATTTCAGATTTATTCCGAATGCCTCTCAGATTGCAGATCCACTGCATCACTTACGTAGGAAGAATGTTCCTTTTGTATGATCTAAATATAGTCAGGTTGCCTTTGACAAATTAAAGTCTGCATTACTCAGTGATGCATTTACAGCGTCACAAGGTTTCATCATTATCTCTATGGCAGAAAATTCTATTTGTTGACAGACCACAAGCCTCTCGCATCGTTGTTCTCACCTACAAAGCCAATTCCACCATGAACGGCACAAAAGCTTCAGAGGTGGTCCTTGATACTGTCTAATTATCAGTATCAGATTTTGTACCGACCTACCACTAAACATGCCAACGAGGACACACTTTCCCGACTTCCGGTTGGCCAGGATGTGTTGTTTGATTCTTCAGAAATGCCATGTTGTCAGATAGACTCCAGAAATGCTTCTACTGTCGCAGACTTCCCTTTGAACTCTCGTCGGGTTGCACAGGAAACAGCTGCGGATGCGGACCTAAGTGTGGTAACACGTTTTGTTCGATCAGGGTGGCCTGCCAGAGTCAAAGACATTGATCGGCATCTGGTTCGACGTTATTTTGCACAACGTCATGCATTGTCTTTAAGTCAGGGTGTTCTGTTGTTACATACCGACAACGACCAAACAAGTGTTTGTTCCTCGTTCGCTGCAACGAGAAGTGTTACGCATCCTGCATCAAACACATTGGGGTATTGTTCCGACGAAGCAACTGGCCAGACGTCATTATATCTGGGTTGGTATGAACGCCTAGATAGAGAGCATGACGTCACAGTGTACGGTTTGTGCGGAGCATCAGTCAGCTCCTCCGCAAACTTTTTCGGACTGGCCACGCCCCAAGGTACCATGGCAACGTTTACACACTGACTTTGCCGGACCTTTCTGGAATACGCGCTGGTTAATCCTTGTAGACGCTTTTAGCAAGTTTCCTTTTGTGATTGCCTTGAACTCAACGACGGCGTCTAGTACAATCAGTGCCTTAACATCAGTGTTTTGAATCGAATGTTTGCCTGAAACTAACGTCAGTGACAATGGACCTCAGTTTGTTAGTGCGGAATTTCAATAGTTTTGTCGTGTGAATGGCATTCAGCACATCACCTTTTCACCCTCAGCTCAATAGTGAAGCAGAACGTTTCGTTCTAACATTCAAGTCTCACATGGAAAAGATGAGAGGTCAGCACTCCAGGCAGCAAGCTCTTCAGATTTTCCTGTCTACTTATCGGTGCATGCCACGTGACGGCCCGTCTCCTGCCGAGATGCTACACGGCCGCCTTCACCTGCTGCAGCCTCCGAAACACCGAGTCGGTTCGTATAGCGCTTCGCGTTTTCAGGTTTCTACGCCGGTGCTGTACAAGGTGTTTGCTGGACACAAGAGATGGATTCCAGGCACCATTCAGCGCGTGCTTGGACGCAATATGTATGTTGTACATTCTTCCACGGGATCGGAGCTGCGGCGCCACGCAAACCAGTTGCGCCTGCACAGGCCGCGTGATTGTGTCTCTTGATTCCAGACCCAGTTCACCGCCAGGGAGCACCTCCGCAGATGACAGCGTCACTAAGAGGGACTCCGGGACCGTGCGTGCCGCCCCCCCCCCCCTGCCTGGCCAGGCACCTCTGAAGAAGATGACCTGCTCCCGCTGGGCGGAGTTGTGCCTATGAACATTGGTCGTGGACGCTACACAGTTCCCCAGATTTTGAAATTTCAAAAATTGAGTTACAATTCTTTATGATGCAAGATAATTTTATGTACAGTGGTTATTTTTAAGGGAAATACAATCTTCTAACCATAAAATAGTCTATTTGTTAATTTTAATAGATGTTTGGTCCCTGAGAAAGACCCTCCATTATTGTAAAACTTCATATAAATATAGCCTACCATACCTTGGGAGATATTTCAATGTAAAAGACGATCGGTTTCACCCCATTGCCTGGGTGAAGACGTTATAGGTCATCAAAAAATAAGTGATCGGCTTCACCCCACCCAGTGGGGTTCCCTCGAAAAAAGCAGAAAAACTGGATTTTGTGATCGACTTCCCCCCTTCTGACGGTACTGGGAAGAAAGAAGACGTGCTAAACAAGCCACACGTGATCCTGAAGGGTCCTAACGAAGCAGAAGAAGAAGAAGGAAGGGTAAATATTAGATTTCTAACCAATGTGCTCAACATTTCAAGTTAATTTATTACAAAACCGAAGTACAGTCTACCGCCACGCGGAATCTGAATGTTGCGAAGCGTACAAATCCGTGAAATCTCGTTTAATTTATAACGCACGACCGGACCGATCGTGGCCACAACTTTCACCGGCTGTGGTCAGAGCACCGACCCTACCCTAGCAGAGGGCGCCGCGTCGGTTTATAAATTAGACTGGGAAAAGCGGCGCGTCGGCGGCGTTCTGCGGCGGCAGATAATTAGCGCGGAGCAGAGTGATTGGCCGGGATTAACACGTGATTAACCGCCGTGGTCACCGGTCGGCCGGATTCCGCGCGGGCTTCCGCGTCGGCCGCAGACCGCGGGGGCTGTTAATTAAAATGTGCGTCCACCTACCGACGCGTTCACTGATTCCCGATATCATCTTTTCCGACAAACGCATCGTACTTAACGCCATCTCTGTTCCGTATACATGTAGTGATTAACATAGAGCTAAATCTGGAAATTTACTACAAAGCCGCAGGTTGACATTATTAGTCCATGCGCGGAAGTTTCAAAATGATTCGTTACTAAACTCATTTTTCTTTCTCACCAGTTGGTTTCCACGTATACAAAATAATCTTTTGTTAACGACATCGTAAAATAACCGATATGAGTTAAAACATTCCTCAGTGAAAAGATTGTCATGTTGTTGTTGTTGTTGTTGTTGTTGTTGTTGTTTTATGGTCTTCAGTCCGGAGACTGGTTTGATACAGCTCTCCACAATACCCTATCCTGAGCAAGCCTCTTCATCTCCACATAAGAACGGCAACCTACATCTGTATGAATCTGCTTACTGTATCCATCTCTTGGTCTTCCTCTGCGGTTTTTACCCCACACACTTCCCTCCAAAGCTAAATTCACAATTCCTTGATGTCTAAGAATGTGACCTACCAATCTATCCCTTCTTTTAGTCAAGGTATGCCAGAAATTTCTTTTCTCCCCAATTCTGTTCAGTACCTCCTCATTAGTTACGCGATCCACCCACCTAATCTTCAGCATTCTTCTGTAGCACCACATATCAAAAGCCTCTATCCTCTTCCTGTCCGCACTGTTTATCGTCCATGTTTCACTCCCATACAAGGCAACACTCCATACAAGTGCCTTCAGAAAGGACTTCCTTACGCTTAAATCAATATTCGCTTTTAACAAATTTCTCTTTTTTAGAACGCCTTTCTACCCATTGCCATTCTGCATTTTATATCCTCTGTACTGCGATTGTCATATATGTAATAAAGAGTTGATTCCAAAAAGCAGACAAGACCAAAAATAGATTTTTCTTAGATAAACAGATCTTCTTATTCTCTTTGACCAGATCCACATGATGCTACTATTCCTTGCTACTGTTTCGATGATTGTAACAAAAACTGGACGAGTACCACCAAATTCCAGACTAGCTCTTGGACTTGCCTGCTATTTGGAGAAAATAACAGTTGAGTGCGGTACTGTGCATTCAATACTCCCTGCTAACAATGCCCTTTAACGCTTTGCTTACATTGTCACAAGTCATTGTCTTAGTAGCGTTCGAAAATGGATGACACTAACTCTAGTGGGTGTCCAAAACGGTAACATAAAAGAGGAAAACTGAATCTACCATAAGATATGCCAAAGTATGAGAGGAACATATAAACCTTCCAGGAGATCATTTGGATCACGAGTTTGTTTTAATGTTAGATAGGTGCCCAGGACAGGATAAACCGAACAATGGTTCAGTTTCAGTAAAGTCTGGTTATTTTCTGAATCTATTCAACAATATCACATACATTTCCTCCCTTAGAGGCTACAGTTCCTTCCTAATGATCAGGACTTTAACCTAATTGGTAACAAGGCAAAAAAGGATCACAATACCTGAAATATGGGACAAAATTGTAGAATAAGCAAGAAAGTAACCAACACAATTTAAACTGGAATGACTCAAGAAGAATTCTTCAAAGAGTGCTATAGAACCATTGGTCTTGGAAACACCAAACCCCTCTCTTAAACTACAGACAGTTATAAAGATGCTTTAAAAAAAAAAAAAAAAAAAGATGATGCAAATATTTACCTGTGGCGAAAGAATTATGGTCCTTGGGAAAGACACATAGTGAGAAGCAAAAACTACCGAACAGACATTACCTGTATTACTATTTCAAAGCTCTATGATTCACCTCCAGGACTGCAGCCTACTAAGAAAAGGGATTTACTTAATCTCAAAGTACCTTCAAGACCCTGTACACTGCACTTACTACGAGTCTTTGTTGAAGAAAGTGCGCGCACACATGGCTGTCCAACCTGCAGCAAAAAATGTTGATATTGACAATGATGAACAAGGTACAGTGAGGAATTTGCGATAGGCTTACTGTAGATGTCTTCCTTCCAGGAGCCAAGAGTACATCATGAGTCAAATATCTTGCGCATTTAATATTAGTTGGAAGCATAATTTAATATCACAGCAACGACTCACACGTTAGAATCTATCGGACTCGATTACTGGGTTATTAGCCCGTAGGTTACAAACAACTAAAACTAAAGTAAACGTTCTAAGGACAACACAAACACCCATGCCCGAGGAGGTACTCGAATCCACGTCGACGAACGGCCGTGCGCACAGAATCAAGGCGCCCCAACGCGCACGGCTAATCCGCCGCAGGGCAATTAAGGCAGTGTTAGTTTATTTTCCCTGCGAAAAGGTAATTGAAATGGCGTGGGTGTCAGGAGAGGTTCCTTCTGAATATGCGGAAGCAGTAATCTTACCAATTTCCTAGCATGGAAACATTAATTCTTAAAACTACAGAGGTATCCCTTTAATTAGCGTTGTGGGCCAAAACTTAACAAGAATTGTTAAAAAGAGAATGAGAATATTAGTTGAAGACAAGCTGGGTGTCAATAATTGTGGGTTTCTGAATCTTACACGCTATCAGGACCACGTTTTTAGCTAATGGCGGTCTGTGGATGGGGCAGGGAAATTTATCTTTTACCGCTCTAGAAAAGGCTTATGACCATATTCAGGAGGAAGCTGTAGTAGGTTGTACTAGATTGTGAACAGAAAGCAAACGTCTGCAGCCAATAGGTCTTCGACTAGATAATACAGCAACAGTTGCAGTTGGCTGTAAATTGAGTTCATGTGCTGTAACCTTTGACCTTTGTTGTTTATATTATTTATAGAACATATTTTGAAAACGGTAGACTGACAGGGTGAAATTGAAATAGGAGAAAAATAAGCAGTCTGTACATGCAGGCGACTTAGTGGTGATGGCAGATTCGATTGAAAGATTGCAGTCTAAAACTCCAGAGCAAGCTGCGAGATGTAAGGATTATGGTAGGAATATCAGCATCTCCAAAAAGAAAATAATATCAGTAGAACAGAAATTTAAAGAGACTGAGTGCCAAATAAGGGGAACAAATAACAGGTGCATCGTTCCCAGTTGTTAGAATGTATTTTTGCACAGGATGACAACATAGTCAAAGATATGGAACCAAGGTGGAACGAAGATAACTCAGTGAACTTTTACCTACGATCTAACACTTTCCTGCAAGAAGGAAGTCAGTAACAAAACTAAGTTAGTAGTGCAACGTTCAATCTTTCGACCACCTTTCGGGTTCGGGAGTGAAAGCAGGGTGGACAAAGGTACCTTATTAATAAGGCTCTGGACACAGGGATACGTTGATGGCAAGATTAGCGTCCCTCTCTCAGAACCAAGCATCATGCTACCGTTTGGCTCCTGAGTCATACAGCCCTCGCCATAATCCAATTAAAACTCCACGACGGCGTCTCTTACGTGGCTTATCAATGAGACGCCCGCCAGGAAGTCAACAAGCGTTCAAAATATACTGAACTGTTCGCAAAATTTCTCGCAGTGGTCCTGATACATGGGTACCAAACGACCTTTAGTGTATGACATTGAGCAAATGATAATACGTTATTTCTCTTCCCTCTTTCTATAAGGGCCTTTGTTCACATTTGCGCTTAACGCCGTTTTGTCTGGTTTCACTTAAGTGAACTTCTTTCAGTTGTACCAAGCCACATGCCACTTATCTTGTGCTATGCAGACGTGAGCACGTAAGCTTGAAACCCAGAAATAAACGTGACACTGGAAAAACTTATTTTCTGTGAAGCCTTATCTTTCTGTTTCAGTCACTCCCCTTAATTTTGAAATTAATTCTGCAAGTGGCATCTACTAAACATATGGCAGAATGCTTTTCGGTTCTCGGTCGTCGGATTTTGTTTTCAGTTCATGTTTTCACACCTTATTTTAAAAATTGATTTTTCCGTCCTACCGCTCCGGCAAAAATCAACTAATGACGGCGAAATCTGATTTTTTTTTTTTTTTTTTTTTTTTTTTTTTTTTTTTTTTTTTTTTTTGTTCATTCATTACGGCTTTGAAGGCTGAGAAGTGCCGGAGGAAGCCAGTCGCATGGAACACGGTATCAACTTACCGTGTGTTACTCGCAGAATCAGTTTTAATTGGATTTAGTTGGCACCGCGTTTGATTTAGCCGAAGGAGGTTTATTGGTGAGTGAAAGGACGGCTGATAGGGGAGAAGGGAGCCCCGGGAAAAAAAATCGGAGTAATTCGAGCGCATAATTTTTGCTAGTCTTTAATTTATTAAAAAAAAATGAATAAATAAAAGAGGTGTTTCATACCGGAGGATTGCACTGTAGTTCCTGCTCTAAACCATCGCACAAACAACAAAATGGCATATAATGTAACAAGTGTCAGAGAGACAGAAAAGCAACTGAAATCAGTCAACATAGGAAGGGTCACTGGACATGATTGGATACCAATTCGCAGTTTGATTTTACACGGAATCTGCGAAGAAACATGCCCTCTTCTAACATCAGTGTAACGAAGGAGCAAAGCGTTCCTGAGGATTAGAAACAAGCGCATGTCATTTCCGTTTACGAGAAAGGTCGTCGATCAGATGTAAAACACTCTGACATCGGTCAGTTTTGAATTTGGTAACACATTTAATGTTCTGGTATTGTGTCATTTCAGGCGAAATCAGCATGGTTTCCGAAAGCAGCGATCATGTGAAACCCGCTCGCGCTATTCATCCACGAGATTCAGAGGTCGGTAGATAGAGAATTACAGGTGGGTGACGTGTTTCTTGACTTCCGTAAGGTTGATTGGTTGTTTAGTGTTATAAAGGGATCAACCTACTATGGTCATCAGTCCCTCTTCCCAATCACAGAGATGACGTAAAGGATAGCTAAAATGGAACACACTGTGTTAAATTACATCAAACCATAGATGGAAGATGTCAGAAGTAAAAGAAAGAAATAAAATAGAAGAAAGAAGAGGTTTAAAAAATACCAGAATGTCTAGGCTGGGAATACACACAAATAAAAGTAGACGTTCAGCCACTCCGTAACACATTTAACTCACCAGCCTAAAAATGTTAAGCAGGTGTAGTTGACATAGATAAAACATACTCAATGAACGTCAGATGGAATTGTATAATCCAATGTTAAGAACAAAATTTAAAACAGAAGCAGCCACAGAGGTATTGTCACCTAACAGAAGGTTTAAGGAGTCAGAGAGATTAAAAGTCCGCCTTTCAGGGTCGAAAGTTGGGCATTCCAGTAAGATGTGGGCGACTGTCAAAGGCGCACCACAGCGATAGTGAGGAGGGTCCTCGCGACGGAGAAGGTGACCGTGCGTAAGCCAAGTATGACCGATACGGAGTCGGCAGAGGACGACAGAATCTCTGCGAGGATTCCGGATAGAGGATCTCCACACGTTCATTGTCTCCTTTATGAGTCTCAATTTGTTGGGTGTCCGTAGGGTACGCCATTCTGTATTTCACAGACCAAGAACGCGACTATGTAACATCGAACGGATGTCAGCCATGTCGTTTCCATCTGTCCCAACGTGCCCTGGAGTCCAGAGAAATACTACCGACCGCCTACAACAGTCGATGTCGTATAGGGATTCTTGGATGGCCATAATCAAGGGATGACGAGGGAAGCACTGATCGAGGGCCTGTAGCCTGCTCAGGGAGTCACTACAAATGAGGAAAGACTCTCAGGGGCAGGAATGAAGGATGGCTGCATGAAGGATGGCTACTACCTCAACAGTGAATACACTGCAGCCATCCGACACTGCAATTCCGTATGTTCTGTATGCATATATGCAAAGCCGACACAACCACTTCTGTAAGGAGTTGGATACCGTTCGACATCGTCGCCGGATGATGGAAGTCCTTCATTATGAAATATTAGACCAAATGTTTGATGCGTTTCTAACAGACCGCAGCATGTTACTGTTAACGGAGAGTTCAGACGTTAAATATCAGGAGTGCTTCAGGGGAGTATCATATGACCATTAAAATGGTCATGTAACATTCCTCTGGTTCTTTGAACAGACCCATCGTCTCCTTTTTGCGTGTAACCCTCCCCACGCCCACCTGTCTTGTTACCTCACATCCTGCCTTTACGCCTCACTTATGAGGAAAGATTTATGTCCTGCAAATATGTGGTTAATTTAAGTAGTTTGGTCCACTGGGTTTACGAACAGTTGAAGTTAATTTTTTGTCTTTGAAAGGGGTGTTTCCAGTCAAATAAAGCTACTTCTACGTAGAAGTTGAAAAGTGAGAAGAAGGCGAAACTCCTACCCACACAGGCTGCGAGGGCAAAACGGGGCCGGCTGCGGTGGCCGAGGGGAATGAGGCTCTCCAGTCACGGTCTGCACGGCCACTACGGTCGCTGGTTCGAATCCCCCCTCGGGCATGGATATTTCTGCCGTCCTAGATCATAAGTAGTTTGTAAGTTTAGGGACTGATGACCCCTTAGTTAAGTCCCATAAGCTTTACAAACATTTGAACATTTGGCAAAACGGGTACCGACCGACCGCCGGCATTCCCGTCTATTTCCCAGACCGAAGCCGCTTCTTTTCAAGCAAGTAGCTTGTCAATTGGCCTCAGAAGTTCTGAGTGCACCACACATGCCAACAGCAGAGCCGGACGGTTACCCATCCAACTGCTAGCCAAGCCCGACAGTACCCAACTTCGGCCATCTTTTTTTACTTTCATGCCCGAGGGGGGCTCGAACCCCCGACCGTAATGGCCGTGCAGACCGTGACTGGCGCGCCGCAGTACCCTTTTTATTTATTTTTTTATTTTACTTTATTTTATTTTTTGAAAAATTCCGGCCTGGATTTGAACTCGGGTCGTCTGTGTGACGGTTTCATTTTTTTTTCCTTCTTCACCGATCGCTTCGACCCTTTTTCAAATTTATCTTTATTTAAACAAATTAGGGCTAAAAGGAGAAAAAATACAATTAAAACGAAGGAACCATTCAAGCATAAACAAAAGAATATCTCTGACATCTTTGTAATAAAATTAATGATTCCGTCGGACCAGCACGTCCTCACAAGTCTGGCGATCGCTGTGATTAGCCGCACGAGAATAAAAACCGCGCGGCAGCGATACATCAGTAGATCATCCATACACGTCTTCTCGAAATTATTTGTGGATTACCGTTGTAATGATCAATCATAATCTGGTAATAGGGAACGTAAGTCAGCTTCTCCCTGCATGGATGATCCAGCTGCAAGGGAGGTAGCGGTATGCACTCTGGAGGAAGTTCGAAAAGTGTTGCTGGTACTTCAGTTTCTTGATACCTGCGCAGTGTGGTTCATTGATGTATTGCCAGAAATCGAGAACTGATTTATCACCATTTCCAAACAGGTAGTTGCCAGGAGTCTGATAATCCATGTCACTGTGTGGGCCTTCACTTGTGGGAAATAGTCCTTATCGGAGAAGAGGAGCATTTCTGCAGTGACATTGGCAGAGGTTGTGCGTGTAAAGATGGCCAACATCTGGCGGACCAAAAGCCAAACATTGCCTGCCTCTCCGCAGACAAGTCGATGGCCATCGTCGTCTTGCACACACGCCACACGTGGCACATAATGGCAACAGTGCCGGTGGCTAATCGCGCAAGAACAGAGTATTATTTCTACATCTACATCTATATGGATACTCTGCAAATCACATTCTCTAATAGCGCGCGGGAAGAAAGAACACCTAAATCGTTCCGTTTTCGATATGATTTCTCTTATTTTATTGGTCTCCCTACGTAGGTGGGTGCTAGCAAAACATTTTCACACTCAGAACTAAATGTCGGTGATTGAAACTTCGCAAACAGATCACGCCGCAATGTATAACGTCTTTCTTTTAATGATTTCCACCCCAACTCGTGCAACATTTCCGTGACGCTTTCCCCCCCGTGACGTGATAAAACAAAACGAGCTGCCCTTCTCTGAACCTTCTCAATATCTTCCGTCAGTCCCACCTGGTGAGGGTCCCACAAGGGGCAACAGTACTCCAGGAGCCGGCCGCAGTGGCCGAGGGGACTGAGGCGCTTCAGTCACGGTCTGCACGGCCACTACGGTCGGGGGTTCGAATCCCCCCTAGGGCATGGATATTTGTGCCGTCCTAGTTCGTAAGTAGTTGATAAGTAGTTTGTAAGTTTAGGGACTGTTGACCCCGTAGTTAAGTCCCATAAGCTGTACAAACATATGAACATATATGAACGTACTCCAGGAGAGGACGCACAAGTGTGATGTAGGCAGTCTCTTTGGTGGAGCTGATGCATCTTCGAAGCGTTCTGCCAATGAAAAGTAACCTTTGGTTCGCCTTCACCATAATATTTTCTATGTGTTCTCTCCAGTCAAAGTTGTTCGTAATTGTAACTCCTAGGTAGTTGGTAGAATTTACGACCTTAAGGTTTGACTGATTTATCGCGTAATTGAAGTTCAGCGGATTTCTTTTAGTGGTCATGTGTATTACTTCACATTTTTCCTTATTTAGTGTCAATTGCCAATTTTCGCACCGAGTAGAAATTTTGTCTAAATCGTTTTGCAGTTGCTTTTGATCCTCTGTTGACTTCACTAACCGATAAACGACAGCATCATCCAGGAACAGTCTAAGGGAGCTATTCAGATTATCTCCTAAATCGTTTATAAACACGAGGAAGAGTAGGGGACCTATAACGCTTCCCTGTGGAACGCCAGATATCACTTCTGTTTTACTCGATGACTTACCGCGAGTTACAACGAACTGTGTTCTTTCTGATAGGAAATCGTGAATCCAACCGCACAATTGATTGCTAATGTTGTGAACTGGGGCCAACATTTACCCTATCAGATCCGTTAAACTTCTCTGGCACAATTCTTTCTTTACGTTTAAGAACTCACGATCTTCATGTACCCTCAATGACAGGCCATCTGAACGTTGATAGTCTATACTTAACACGATAAAAAGTACAAAATTCAGTCTCCTAACTAACCAGCATTAGTATACGATTTATAAAAGTAGCTAAAAAAATACGTAGCTTCTTCAGCGTGTTATAAGTTTACAGAAAGTGGTTTCATTATCCCGAGTGAAAATATATAAGGGAAAAAAATAAAGAAGGAAAGTATTAACGCCCAATCGAATTGATAGTAATGGTTAATTTATCTGTTAGCCGAGTAGCTTCCGGAAGGCAGTGGGGAGCCAACGGAAGCCTATTTCCTTGTCTTAAGCGGCAGAAGGGAGAGGTAATTAGGCGGGAGCTTATATAGCGATACGAATACCTCGCGGTAGACCCATCCCACTCTGAGGAAGAGGAGGAAGAGTGGTGAGGAAACAGGGGGCAGGAGAGAGAGAAAACTGGAGGAAATAAGGGAGAAGACGCTGCCGCCCTGCTCCAAAAATTACCCAAATTACTTTCGGCGTTGACAAAACAAAGGCGCGCGGCTGCCGGCGCATTAATGAGATTAACTGGGAGGCCGGACCGCCGAGAGGCTGGTCTCTGCAGAAGCCAGTGGGACGGGAGGATCTGCAGGAGGAGGGGTCCAGCCTAAACAGCTCTGTTGTCGGACTCAAGCGTGGCGCCGCGCCGCGCCGTGCCGATACATGGTTCGCTTGCAAGCAAAACTCTTCATTGCAAACCCTCATATACAGGGTGTTTCACTAAGTGTGTTTGCCTCTGTAACTTATAAAATAATACGTAACGGGAAATTTTAATGCGGTAGGTCAACACAAGAAATGTTTATTGTATCATTTTCTACAGAGTTACAGCACAAAGATATAATTTATTAAATGGAACAATATGTTTTTTCTATCATGCATTGGTACCCTGGAAACCAGCTGCGTCCAAATCAATTTAAACTACATTCCTATCACTGTTAGTTTAGGAGCTACAACCCTTCAAAGTTTAAGGGCAGATACTACACGCTGTACATAATACATGGCTGTGTGGTGGGTGATGGATGTTATGGCGGTGGGAAATTGATTTACATGAGATGTTCAAATGTGTGTCCATGTTCCTCAATGCATAATGCAATCCACCGTCGAAAGGATCTGCGGATGAGATGTAACATCGCCGGTGTGACGGAGCGACATGCGTCCTCGATGCGCCGTTCTAGATCATCTGGATATGTGGGCTCAGTGACATAATCCTTTAGATATCCCCAAACAGAGAAATCTACTGGTGTTAAATCGGGCGACCTTGCGGGCCATGAATGAGGACCATGGCGCCCCAACCATCTTCCTGCAAACTTGTTGTTTAGTTCTTCCACAACAGCACGCACAGAATGGGCTGGGTGACCATCGTGCTGCATCCACATATGGACTCTCGTGTGTAGACACACTTGTTCAAGGAGACCACCCAAACTGTCGGCTATAAAAGCGCGATATAACTCACCTGTCAGTGTACCTGGGAAGGTGTGGACCGATGATTTCATCCCCAAGGATTCCACACCACACGTTAATAGACCAACTACGTTGACGGTCGACAGGTCGTACCCATCGAGGATTGTCTGCGGCCCAGTAGTGCATGTTATGTCGATTCACTGCACCATAATTTGTAAACGTGGACTCATCAGAGAACATAACACTTCGTAAAGACTCCAGCGTGAAATTACGCATGGCCCACTCACAGAATGTCACTCGGAAATGTCACACGGAAATCGCTCCCATGCAGCTCCTGGGTCAGTGACAGGCGGTACGGGTGAAACTTGTGGCCGTGTACTATACACCACACAGATGTGAGACTGACACCAGCGACTGCAGCAACTGCTCGTAAGCTGACATGAGGATCGTGGTGTAGTGCAGCTAAAACAAACACCTCCGTCTCCTCACTTCTTGCAGGTCTTCGTCTGTTACTGCGGCGCATTACCAAGATGCCTATTTCCCGAAGTAGTTGTTCGGCACGTAAGAACGTAATGGCTGCCGGGACTCTTCGCCTAGGATATCTCACGGCATACGCCGTGGCTGCTTCAGTGGCATCGTGTCGGCACTCGCCGAGCAACGTACTCGTTGTTCGTGTATGCCATCGTCATCCGATGTCAGTAACTGTGGTATATTGAGCCCCGGTTGTTTGTGTGGCTCCAACTGTCGGGTATACGGCCGTGTACGG
Source organism: Locusta migratoria (assembly GCA_026315105.1). Classification (NCBI taxonomy): domain Eukaryota; kingdom Metazoa; phylum Arthropoda; class Insecta; order Orthoptera; family Acrididae; genus Locusta; species Locusta migratoria. The sequence goes on along the minus strand of CM048751.1, from coordinate 99,446,855 downwards.
CGACAGTCGGCAGTCTAACAGTGCATAGAGGAAGCTTCTCGCTACGTGACATCGGCGACGTTACAACTCGGCCGCACCACATTTAGAAGGCGCATTGCATTATGCGCAGCGTTTGTGGTATCTGCCCCTGAAACTTTGGATGGTTGTAGCTTCCAAACTAACAGTTATAGGAATGTAGTTTAAATTGATTTGGACGCAGCTGGTTTCAACGAATCCAATGCACGATAGAAAAAACTATTGTTCCATTTAAAAAATTGTATCTTTGTGCTGTAACTCTTTGGAAAATGATACAATAGACTATGTTCATAGCTCCGCATAAAATGTAACATTTCTTGTGTTGACCTACCTCACTAAAATTTCCTGTCACCTATTATTTTATGAGTTACAGAGGCAAACACACTCAATGAAACACCCTGTATACAGGGGGCGACAAAAAATTGTATACATATTTCGAAGCGTCATAGAAAATTTATTTCCCGTTCTATAATGTTAAATTTCTGGAAATGGAAAGCTTAAAGTCCAATTTGAAAAATAAATGTACTTTAAAAATGTGGTTAACGTTTAAGCTGGTGGCCTTCAGCATCAATACATTTCTGAGTACGAGTCACCACTGATTCCGTACATCGTACCAAAGTGTCCAATGAGATTTCTGCGAACATCGCTTGAATCTCATTGCAAAGTGTGTCCGGGTTACGTGGTTTACGTTTGTACACCTCATCTTTTACTGTGCCCCATAAGAAGAAATCCGGTGGCGTGAGGTCTGGAGAGCGTGCAGGAAACTCGAGTGGTCCCCTGCATTCCTATCCACTGGCCTGGCATCTTGTGATCCATGTATGCTCGTACGTTCCTATGATAGTGTGGCGGGGCACCATCTTGTTGGAAATAAAACTCCTCATTACCGTATAATGCACGAATGGCAGGGGATATGGAGTCAGCTAGCACTGTTAGGTGCGTTTCTCCAGTAAAAGTACCTTCAAAGCGGAAAGGCCCAGTGACTCCCCTTGCAGACAAACCACACCACACATTTACACCAGGCAAATTCACAGCCTTTTCAACTGTAATGTGAGGATTATCTTCAGCCCAATACACACAATTGTGCCAATTGACAGTTCCATTGAGTTTGAATTATTCTACCTATAACTCCCGGTTCACGTCTCACCATCTCCTGAACCCATTCACAAAGTTCTAACCTTCGTCGTCACTTTGTTGTTGCATCAGCCTTGGAATGTGCACACGAAATCTGTCTGTCTTCAGAATGCATAGCACACTACTAGAATTTACATTACTCTCACGTACCACTTGCCTTGAAAATTTTTGAGGTGAACGCTGAAACAGTTCCAAGACCGCAGTTGTGGAATCATCACTTGTAGCTGTACGGGATCGCCTTGATCGACCTTTAAGCACATCACACATTGTTCCATGAATTTCTAATTAGTCTCGTGAACGTATAATTGTTAACCTTTAAGGTGGTTCTGTACCATACTCACTTCTCCACTGTCTTCGAACCGCAGCTACGTTCTCAAACTTCCAGTACCACTTAATGATCTGCTTCCGCACTTAAAAGCTCAAACGCACGTCCGCCATGTCGAAGTTACTTCCTTGCTACTGCTGCTATTTGTTGAATGAACATAACATTACTTTCTCGCAGATATTTAACCTTGTAGAACGCGAAATAAATTTTTTCCAGAAGACTTGACACCGTACCTAACAAACGGCTTGTAATCAAATTGCGTGGTTATGTTATATTGCCCCAAACTTGCGACTGGTTAGGGGATTTCCTGTCAGATAGGACACAGCTTGTAGCAATCGATGGTAAGGCATCGACTAAAATAGAGATGATATCGGGCGTTCCACAGGGTAGTGTTATTGGTCCTCTGCTGTACCTTATTTACATAAACGATTTGGGGGAAAATCTAAGTAACTCTCTTAGTTTGTTTGCAGATTACGCCGTCATTTACGGTCTAGTAAAATCATTTGAAGATTCAAACCAACTGCAGAATGATCTAAAGGTATCAGTATGGGGTAAAAATTGGCAATTGACTCTAAATAATGAGAGGTGTGAAGTCGTCCACATGAGTTCGAAAAGAAATCCGTTAAACTTTGTTTACAAGTTTAATCAATCATACACTACGCTTGTCCGTCCTTTTTTGGAGATTTACCCAGTGTGGGGTCCTTGTCAGAAAGGTTTCATGGACATCGAAAGAGTCCCAAGAAGGGCAGCCCGTTTTATATTGTAACGATACAGGATTTGGGATGGAAATCATTCCAACAACGGCATTTATCGCTGTGGCGTGGGATACTTACAAAACTCTAATAGCCACCATTCTCCTCCGACTACGAAAATATATTGTTGACTCCAACTTACACAAGTAGAAATGATCATCAGAATAAAATACGCGATATCAGAGTTCTAACGGAGAGGTGTTCTTTCTTCCCGCGCGCTATTAGGGACTGGAATGGGAGCTAAGTAGTATAAATGCGGTGCGATGACACTTAAATGTGATTTGCTGAGTACCCCATGTCGATGTAGACGTAAAAAGTATGTCGTTAAACATCTATAGATATAAATGCTTTACAAAATCAGCATTCAGAGGTAAAATTAATCTTGCATCGCTGCCACCGTCAAAAACAGCAGCACTATAACATTCAATCCGAATCTATCACCAAGTTCAGTGGTAGTATGGAGTGCAAAAAAATTCAGAACGATGGGGATAGGAAAAAAGTAAGACTGGGCTAATTGTTGTCACTACATTCGACCCCACGCTCCAGAGAAATTATTCGAACTTATTTATTGCAAATTCAGAAAAGGATATCAGGGTGCTTGTCGATGAAAAAGCCAGGATTAAAATGCTCCGTTATTTGAGTGATTGTAGCAGTACCTGTCGTAGTTCCGAAGTTCCACAACAGGATAGTGATGAAGAGGAAGAAACGGACCTACGTGGAAATCGAGGAAAAACGTGAATACGTCGAAGACAAAATACAAATGTTTGCAAATCTATCGGACCAAACTGCGTGGTCATCTGTATGTAGCTTACAAACTATTTCAATTTACGTAAACTAACCTAAGGACAACACACACACACCCATGCCCTAGGGAGGACTTGATCCTCCGACGGCGAGCAACCGCGCGCTCCGCAGCGAGGCGCCTTAGACCGCTCGGCTACTCCACCGCGGTATACGTCGAAGAAGAGAACCTTATTGCGTGTAGTGCGTAAGAACTTTCTACCCGTGAAATTTTGCTAGATTACATACACGAAGTTTGTAAGTTTAGGGACTGATGACCCCGAAATTAAGTCCCATAAGCTTTACAAACATTGAATATTGTTAAACAGATTGAGTGCCAAATATGAGGAACAAAATTAGAACAGTACCTAGAATGTATTTTCTCACAGTAGGATAAAATAGTGAATTAACTGGAATCAAGGTGTAACAAAGCTAATGAAGTGAATGCTCAAATAAGATCTACTCTCTTCTTCAAGAAGGAAGACAGTACCAAGTCTAAGTTAGTAGTGCATCGCTCTATCTTTCGGGCAACTTTGTTGTATGAGAGTGAAAGCTGGGTGGATACAAGTTACCTTATGCATGCGGTTGAGATTAGAGAATGAAGTGGTGGAGTATCCGAGCGGTCTAAGGCGCCTCGCTGCGGAGCGCGCAGTTGCTCGCCGTCGGAAGTTCGAGTCCTTCCTGTGGCATGGTTGTGCGTGTGTGTGTTTGTGTTGGACCTTAGGTTAGTTTACCTTACTTTAAGTAGTTTGTAAACTACGGACTGATGACCACGCAGTTTGATCCGATAGATGTGCAAACATTTGAACATTGGAGATATGAAAGTATCAAGGATGACTGCAGGTACAACGACAGGAGGGTGTCCATAATGAAGAAAACTAGGAAAAACTGGGAAGAACACCATAGGTGAAGCAGTCAGAGCGAACAGCCTGAGGTGGTAAGGTCATGTTACATGCACGGGAGAAGCAAGATTACCTCTTGACTCATGCCCTCGGGAGCGAAGGGTAAGAAGAGTCGAGGTATACTAAGGAGAAAGCACTGAGATTCGATGTCGAATGATTTTGAAGTAAAAGGCTGAACATCAGACGCATCAATGTTAACATTGAACAGGGGTTCATGAATGAATTTTATTAGAGGTACTATTCTCCAGACTGAACGCTGAAAGGCATAATCAGTCTAATGATGATGATGATGATCATGGTAGTTGGCGCTGTGTTTAAAGAAAATCCGTGTTCATTTTACGTAGACAATGGTTATGGATAAATAAAAAATACTTACTTCGTAAATTTTGATTCGCTGAAACTAAAACTCGCCCTCCATAGGGTGGGGTATTGCTCGCTACAAGTAGAGTTTGACGCGTTGATAGGCGAAATTACGCCAAGCGGGCCGCTTCTCGCTCATAGTAATTCTAAACCTGAATAGCAATACTAACGCCGCGTCAAGCTAGCGCTTTCGCGGCTCGGTTTTGTGGTCATGTTGCCGGGCTGCGAGGTCGCAGTTCCGTGAGCGACGCTGCGTCTTGCTCTATAGTTTAATTTTTCTTTTATTACAAATTTTAAAAAGTCCGTCCGGCCATTCATATGTCTCTTCACTGTATTCAATTTTGTGACTGTACTGCGACGAGAGAGCCATTCACCACAACTGCTCTATTGACAGTCGAAGCAGCTCTTGAATGAGAGCCGTAAGCGTTTGCTGCGCAACAAGGTTCAAATCAAATGTTTGTAAAGCTATGGGATCAAACTATAGTGGTAATCAGCTCCTACAGTTAAAACCTACTAAAGCCAACATCCCAAGGACAACACACGTTCCCGTGCCAGAAGAAAGACTGGAATGTCCGACGGGAAGCAACTGCGCACTCCACAGCAAGGCGCCTTAGAGCACTCGACCGCTCTGGCGCAGCCCAACGGAATCCTCCACCCTGAAACTGATAACACTCCACATTTGTCACAGTATATGGAATCGGTTTCTAGCGCAACTAACATGTACGCCTGGTGAGTGAGATATGCCTCTCCTTGGCTGGTTTAGGTGTTCGTATGAATGTTAATGTGATAACTCCAAAACAAATATTATGAAAACACAACAGTTTTTCATATAAATGGAAGATATGAACGCAGCCGGGCGGGAGTGTTCACATGGTCTAAGGCATCATGCTACGGACTGGACGGCTGCTCCCGCCGGAGATTAGAGTCCTCCTTCGGGCATGGATTTGTCCTTAGTGTATATTTTGAAAGTCTATGTATTGATGACCAGAGCAGTTTGGTCCAATAGGCTTACAAACATTTAGATCAGTATATATACACGTGGCGTTTATTCCGAAAGAATAGACATCTCTTTTGATCCTGCAGCTGTTATTCTGTAATATTCACAGAATACATGACATCAACTGCGTATGGGCAAAGCTGAAAATGTGTACCCAGCCGGGATTCGAACCCGGGCCTCTCGCTTTCTAGGCAGTTGCACCTTGAGGCTTGCTTAGGTTGTCCTGGCAGGTGCGCTGATCGCTGTGTCCCCAGTGGTGTAGCGATCAGTTCAACTCCCTAGAAAGCGGGACACCGGGGTTCGAATCCCGGCTGGGTGCACATTTTCAGCTTTGCCCATACGCAATTGATGTCATATATTCTGTTAATATTAAATGTGGATCAGTGTTTCAGAACAGTTTTGAATACGCCACCCCCGTTCCAACTAAAAATATTTTGGGGACCCCGACCCCATCCCCGAAACATAACGCAATTACGTGTGTATTTTTTAAAGGTGGAGATTTTAATTTTATTTCGTTGATGAAACTTTCTTGTAAAATAACAATACAAAGTTCAGTATTGTACTTTATAGGATAATTTTATTCCATTTTTCTGAATGGAACACAACCTATTATTACATGAATTCCGATATAAAAATACATGTTGCAAAACGAGGTTTCGCATTTCAGGTACAGCTCAGAAGCTAATTATGCTTGCTGAGCAAGTTCCCACTGTATAGTCAATTTGTAAACAATCCAATTTCTCAAAATTGCTTATTGTATCTTGTAAAATTAGCTATCGCCTGGTACCTGAAACCACTTTCCGTCCCTTCGTGCCGGCCGCGGTGGCCGAGGGGACTGAGGCGCTCCAGTCACGGTCTGCACGCCCACTACGGTCGGGGGTTCGAATCCCCCTTCGGGCATGGATATTTGTGCCGTCCTAGTTCGTAAGTAGTTCATAAGTAGTTTGTAAGTTTAGGGACTGATGACCCCGTAGTTAAGTCCCATAAGCTTAACAAACATTTTTTGAACGTCCCTTCGTTTATTAATTGTTGACAGGATGTATTTATTATAAAAGTCTTTGTTCTTTTGAACTGAGAATTGATGATCATCAAAGAATCGCGTAATTTTAATATAAAATTGTCACGTTTCTTACGCATATGTTTTTGTATTACGGAACCCTAGTATTCAGACATGCTGTGGTCTGGTTGTTTTATGGTGCAACTACCCCCTCCTATACGGCGACCCCCGAACAAGACTTCTACATCTACATCTACATACATACTCCGCAATTCACCGTAAGGTGCGTGGCGGAGGGTACACTGTACCACTACTAGGCATTTCCTTTCCTATTCCACTCCCAAATTGAACGAGGAAAGAAAGAATGCCTATATGCCTCCGTACGAGCCCTAATTCCTCTTATCTTGTCTTTGTGATCTTTACGCGAAATGTAAGTAGGCGGCAGCAAGATCGTACTACATTCAGCGTCAAATTCCGGCCCTCTAAATTTACTTAACAGAAATTCACGAAAAGCGCGTCGTCTTTCTTCCAGTGATCCCCAAGTGAGTTGCCGGAGCATTTCCGTGACACTCGCGCATTGGTCGAACCTACCGGTAACAAATCTAGCTGCTTGCCTCTGAACCGCCTCTATGTCTTCCTTCAAACCGATCTGCTGCGGGTCCCAAATACTTGAGCAATACTCAAGACGTGGTCGTACAAGCGTTTTATACGCGGTCTCCTTTACAGGTGAAGTACATCTTCCCAAAATTCTCCCAATAAACCGAAGTCGGCTGTCTGCCTTACTCACAACTGTCCTTACATGCTCGTTCCATTTCATATCGCTCTGCAATGTTACGCCTAGATATTTGAACGACGCGACAGCATCAAGAAGCTCCCTACTAATGCTGTATTCGAACATTATGGGATTGTTTTTTCTACTCATGCGCATCACCTTACATTTCTCTACATTGAGAGCTAGCTGCCATTCTTCGCACCAACTAGAAATTTTGTCTAAGACAACCTGTATGTTATTACAGTCAGTTACAGACGACACCCTCCCATACACCACAGCATCATCAGCAAACAGCCGCAAATTACAACTTACTCTGTCCATCAGATCATTTATATAGATAGAAAATAATAGCGGTCCTATCACACTCCCCTGGGGCACGTCTGACGATACACTCGTCTCTGATGAACACTCGCCGTCGAGAACAACGTACTGAGTTCTATTACTTAGGAAGTCTTCCAGCCAGTCACAAATCTGTGAACCTATTCCATAAGCTCGTATCTTCTTTAGCAGTCTGCAGTGTGGCACCGCGTCGAACGCCTTTTTGAAGTCGAGAAAAACACAATCGCCTGTTGCCTTTCGTCCATGGCTCGCAAGATGTCATGTGAGAAAAGGGCAAGCTGAGTTTCACATGAACGATGTTTCATAAACCCGTGCTGATTCATGGAAAGAAGCTTTTCCGTTTCAAGGAAATTTACTATATTCGAACTGAGAATATGCTCCAAAATTCTACATGAAACCGATGTCAACGATATTGGTCTGTAATTGTATGGGTCAGTTCTCTTTCCTTTCTTATACACGGGAGTCACCTGCGCTTTTTTCCGATCACTAGGAACTTTGCGCTGAATTAAAGATTCGCTATAAATGCAAGCTAAATAGGGGGCCAATGCCGCAGAATAGTCTTTGTAAAACCGAACTGGTATTCCATCCGGACCAACAGAATTTTTCGTATTTAGCGCTCTCAGCTGCTTCTCTACACCGGAAATACCTATTGCTATGTCCCCCATTTCGGAATTAGTACGTTGATCAAATGATGGTATATTTGTGCGGTCCTCCTGCGTGAAAGATTTCTTAAAGGTTAAATTTAGAACTTCAGCTTTCAGTTTGCTTTCTTCTATTACTGCCCCGGAATGATCAACTAGTGACTGGACAGTGGGCTTTGACCCGCTTATCGATTCTACATAGGACCAGAATTTTTTCGGGTTCTCGGAACGATCTTTTGCTAAGGTATGGCTGTGACAATTATTGTATGCTTCACGCATCGATCTTTTTATAGACGCACGAGTCTCTACTAACTTTTGCCTGTCATCATTTGCGTGTTCTTTTTTGAATCGAGAGTGCAACAGCCTTTGCTTTCTCAGCAGCTTTCTGACATTATTATTATACCACGGTGGATCTTTTCCATCCTTAATCGTCTTTACTGGCACATATTTCTCTAACCCTTTATTAACAATGCACTTAAATTTAGTCCACAATTCCTCTACATCCATAGTCCCAGAATTAAACGATGCCCATTCATTTTCTAAGTGCGATCGTAACATTTGCTTATCGGCTCTTCCCAACAAAAACACGCTCCTAGCCTTCTTGATTGGTTTATGAAATTTGGTCACCATCGACGCTATGACGATATCATGATCACTAATTCCTGTCTCTACACAGACATCGTTAATAAGGTCAGGCCTGTTTGTGGCTATAAGGTCTAGAATATTTCCACTGCGCGTGGGTTGCCGGTTTAACTGCTCAAGACAGTTTTCGGAGAATGTGTCCAAAAGTAGCTCGCAAGACTGCTTGTCTGTACCGCCTGAAATGTAACTAGCGAGGTCCCAATCTATAATCTTAAGGTTGAAGTCACCTCCAACTAATATTACGTGGCCCGGATACCTATGCACTACCTGGTGTAGACTTTCCTTGAATGATTCTAAAACTGCTACATCAGCACTGGGGGGCCGGTAAAAACACCCAACTAATAACTTTACTTCTTTTAGAACTGTTATACGTGCCCAGATAACTTCACAGTTACTTTCAACCTCGATCTCAGTAGAAACAATATCTTTGTCCACAGCGATGAACACTCCTCCTCCAGTTGTATCAGATCTATCTTTCTGATATACATTCCACGCTTCGCTAAATATTTCTGAACTTGCCACATCATCATTTAGCCAGCTTTCGGTGCCTAAAACTATCTGAGCGCAATAACTTCCATGCAGCGCTGCAAATTCGGGAACTTTGTTTCTAATCCTCTGTAAGTTCGCGGCTAATATTTTTATGCTCGAATTTTTGTTCCGAACGTGGCCTGAATTCGCTGTTTGAATGCTGACAGGCGAGTGCTCATCAGAGTTAGCGCCTAGCCTAAAAAAAAAAACGCATGTGCACTCCACAAGTACTCTGCTACCCGAGTAGCCGCTTCCTTAGTGTAGTGCACACCTGATCTATCTAGGGGCACCCTACAATTCCCCACCCGATAACGCAGATCCAGAAATCTGCACCCATGACTGTCACAGAGTCGGCGACGCCTCTGGTTCAGACCCTCCACTCGGCTCCAAACCAAAGGACCCCGATCAACCCTGGGAACAATGCTGCAAATCGACAGCTCTGCTTGCACCCCGCGTGCGAAGGCAGCAGCCTTCACCAATTCCGCCAGCCGCTCGTAGGACCTGAGGATGTCCTCAGAACCCAAGCGATAAGCGTCATTGGTGCCGACGTGAGCCACGACTTGTAGTCGACTGCACCCCGCACCCTCGATAGCCGCCGGCAAGGCCGCCTCCACATCTCGGATGAGGCCCCCCGGCAGACACACCGAGTGCACGTTGGAATTCCTTCCAGATCTGGACGCTATCTGCCTAAGGGGCTCCATCACGCGCCTAACATTGGAGCTCCCAATAACTAATAATCCCCTCCCCCCGTGCACCTGCTCGGACCCTGCTGAAGGAGTGGCCACACTCTCACTCACAGGACGAACGGGCGCAGACGGACGTCCAGCCTCCACATTGGCCTTCCGCCTCGAGCAACGCGAACGCCGTACAACCCGCAACTCCCCTTGCGGGGTTTCGACCCACAGGTTGAAAGACACTGATTTAGATGAACGCAATAATTTCACAACTACTTTTTTCATGTGCTTAACGCCATTGAAGTTTTCCATATGAACACCATCGAACACTGCATGTTTCAAAAGAAATCTCAACATGTCGTGGAATTTTGAAGAGCGAGATTGATTACATGTGACAACTTGGGCTATCCGAGTTCACACCGGTTTAATTGTTGTTTTAATTTCTGTGAGATGGCTAAAAAGGCATGTTGCCTGCTCTCACTATTCATCTCATTTAGTTGCGACGATAATATATTCTTAATACATAACTCATATTCCATAGCTAATGAGCGACAACTACCAAGGAGACAATAAGAGATCATAGTTTTCAGTCGTCGATCTGACAGTTTATGTACATCTACATTTTGAAAAACCAAAAATGCATAGACTGAAGAAGATTTGAACACGGACCTTGTACATCACAGTCCCTCACAATCACCACATAACCATAACTTTTATTACCGCTTCTACCTTGTATGTCTACAATATTTTCTAATTTTCTTTCTTTTTCAGGTTCCGTACAATTTTTGCTGTGTTCGTGCTTGATTTTATCACTAAACATGACAGAACGTCATCGAATATGTCAGAAGTGATATCTGACGTTCCCTGGGGAAGAATATAGGGTTCCAATTGTTCCTTATCTTTATGAAGGACTTTATACACAATCCTACTCACTTATCCTGTTCGCGGATAATATCTTTAATTATCACTTAGTAAATTCAGCAGCAGGTCAAAAGCAACTGCAAAATTATTTAGCTAAGATACCTGCATGGTGCAAAAAATTGCAATTGACCCTCTATTATGGTAAGTGTGATCACTAACGGAAATCCGTTAAACTTCTTTTACTCGATAAATCGGTCAATTCTACAGGCCAATAAATTCAACTGAATATCTAGGAATAACAAATGCGAAGAAAAATTGGGAAGAAGACCTAAAAGTATTTTGTAGGGAAGGCGAACCAAACGCTACGTTTCATTGGCAGAACACTAAGAAGATGCAACAGTTCTAGTAAAGTAACTACGGTCGGGGGTTATAATCCACCCTCGGGCATGGATATTTGTGCCGTCCTTAGTCTTAGCTAGTTCATAAGTAGTTTCTAAGCTTAGGGACTGATGACCCCGTAGTTATGTCCCATAAGTTCTACAAACATTTGAACATACTAAAGTAAGTGCCTACACTACACTTTTGTGTTCTATATTGGAGTATTGCTGAGAATTTTGGATCCTCACCAAGTAGGACTGACGGACGATATAGAGAACGATCAGAGAAAGGAAGCTCTTTTTGTATTATCGCGATATACGGGAGAGAGTGCACGAGTTAAGGTGGAAGTCATTTAAAGAATGGCGTTATTCGTTGTGAATGTGAACATATTTTGTTAGCACCCAGCACCCTGATCGTGGTAGTAAAATAAGAGAAATCTGACCGAAAACGGAATGATTTAGGCATTCCTTTTTCCTGCGAACTATTAGAGAATAGAACAGTAGAGAAATATCATAAAAGAGGTTTGATGAACTCTCTACCTCTACCACGCACTCCATTTGCAGGGTACATGACGTAAATGTAGGTATGGTGAAGATTTCCCTTGTTAGTAAGAGTCAACCAGAAATGGAAACGTTGCCTCCACTGAGACAATTTAACATGGTTTTTTTTTTTTTTTTTTTTTTTTTTTTTTTTTTTTTTTTTTTTTTTTTTTTGGTCGTCCTTCTCCGCAGTTGCAAAAATGTTGAAATATTTGTTAAGCTTAAGAGATTGAACTTACAAACTACTTATGACGTACCTTATACTAAAGACGACACAAACATCTATTCCCGAGGGGGGGATTCGAACTCCCGACAGGGAATGGCCTCGCGTATCGGAGCAAAGCGCCACTATGCGCTCGGCCACTCCGCCACGCCTTTGCAGTTGCAGTTATACAGTTTGTATTAGTTAGGTTATCGTCTTTTTCAACTGTAAATTAGTCTAATTCAGGCCAGATTCGTTTCGATTTATTACAAAGAATCTTCAGTTGTAAACTGTACATGAAATATTATTTGTTTTACACATTTGTGTGGTTTTTACTAAATTCGACCACGAAAAATTCTCATATCGGGGAAGAGGGCAACAAAAACGTGAGTAATCTGTACGACAAATTTTATTCGGAATAAAATAAATCCTCAGCATAAGAACAGTACGCTGACGAATTTAGTAAAAACCACACAAAAAATGTAAAACAAATAATATTTCCTGTACAAATGACCACTAAATAAAGCGAAACGCGTCTGTTCTGAATTAGACTAATTCAGAGTTGCAAGAGACGGTAACGTAACAAATGTTCAGATGTTTGTTAAGCTTAAGGGACGTAACTACGGGGTCATCAGTCCCTAAACTTACAAACTACTTATGAACTACCTACAACTAAGGACGGCACAAATATCCATGCCCGAGGGGAGATTCGAACCCCCGACCATGACTGGAGCGCCTCAGTCCCCACGGCCACCGCGGCCGGCGCTAACGTAACCTATACAAACCATGTTTTGATTTTATTGTCTTAGTTAACACTTTAGACCGCTTAGTAGAGGTTGTTAATGAAATTGGAAATACACTACTGTGCACACAAAATGCAACACTCTACAAAAAAGTAGCCAAATAAGGTGAGACTTGTGCCCTGCGTTAGCGCAGGCTCATATAATGACCTCTGTGTAACGTCGATCCATGAACAACGTTCGTACGGCGTACGCAGCAGGTGCAAAACTTTCCATTACAATTGCGTATGGCTTATCCACAATCAGGCTTTTCTTACAAGTTATCGTGACAATACACGGCGTTCTTCTGTTCTACAGTACACAACAACGTACTTTGCCTCCTCTGCCCTTAACACATCCGTGGAAGCGGCTATGTACAGCGCTGGACAGGACACGACGGACGTCTTGTGTATAGGGGGTGCTCAGGAGGTGCGGCCGTTAGCCGCGCGACGGCCCCCGCAACGACCAATCAGCGAGCGAGGCGGCGTATGCAATCAGCGCGGCCAGCTTCTCTGCCGAGAGGAACAGCCGCGGGGCGCAGTACGAGGCCAGAACAGGCCGGCAGCACTGTAGCTGTAGTACGGGTCATGAATGAATGAACCAGTGGCGCGGCAGTAACCGGTCTGAGTCCCTCCCCTGCTAGTGTGATCCTATCTGAGCACGTACGATGGCGATTTGCAAATATGTTCAGGTCTGTTAAGTCTCATGAATGAGTGGCACCAATATTGCAATCAGTGACCCATCGAGTATCTTCATTTGACAACATCACTGCAACTGATTTATAGCGAATCTTTAATTCAGCGCAAAGTTCCTAGTGATTGGAAAAAAGCGCAGGTGACTTCCCGTATATAAGAAAGGAAAGAGAACTGACCCATACAATTACAGGCCAATATCGTTGACATCGGTTTCATGTACAATTTTGGAGCATATTCTCAGTTCGAATATAGTAAATTTCCTTGAAACGGAAAAGCTTCTTTCCATGAATCAGCACGGGTTTAGGAAACATCGTACATGTGAAACTCAGCTTGCCCTTTTCTCACATGACATCTTGCGAGCCATGGACGAAGGGCAACAGGCGGATTGTGTTTTTCTCGACTTCAAAAAGGCGTTCGACGCGGTGCCACACTGCAGACTGCTAACGAAGATACGAGCTTATGGAATAGGTTCACAGATATGTGACTGGCTGGAAGACTTCCTAAGTAATAGAACTCAGTACGTTGTTCTCGACGGCGAGTGTTCATCAGAGACGAGTGTATCGTCAGGCGTGCCCCAAGGGAGTGTGATAGCACCGCTAATATTTTCTATCTATATAAATGATCTGATGGACAGAGTAAGTTGCAATTTGCGGCTGTTTGCTGATGATGCTGTGGTGTATGGGAGGGTGTCGTCTGTAACAGACTGTAATAGCATACAGGTAGACTTAGACAAAATACCTAGTTGGTGCGAAGAATGGCAGCCAGCTCTAAATGTAGAAAAATGTAAGGTGATGCGCATGAGTAGAAAAAACGATCCTATAATGTTCGAATCTACATCTACATCTACATAGATACTCTGCAAATCACATTTAAGTGCCTGGCAGAGGGTTCATTAACCACTTGCATAACTTTTCTCTACCGTTCCATTCTCTAATAGCGCGCGGGAAGAAAGTACACCTAAATCGTTCCGTTTTAGATCTGATTTCTCTTATTTTATTGGGATGATTTTATTTTCTAGGTGGGTGCTAGCAAAATATTTTCACATTCAGAACTAAAAGTCGGTGATTGAAACTTCGCAAACAGATCACGCCGCAATGAATAACGTCTTTCTTTTAATGATTTCCACCCCAATTCGTGCAACATTTCCGTGACGCGTTCCCCCCCGTGACGTGATAAAACAAAACGAGCTGCCCTTCTCTGAACCTTCTCAATATCTTCCGTCAGTCCCACCTGGTGAGGGTACCACAAGGGGCAACAGTACTCCAGGAGAGGACGCACAAGTGTGATGTAGGCAGTCTCTTTGGTGGAGCTGGTGCATCTTCTAAGCGTTCTGCGTTCTGCGTTTGCGTTCTGCGTTTTTGGTTCGCCTTCCCCACAATATTTTCAATGTGTTCTCTCCAGTCAAAGTTGTTCGTAATTGTAACTCCTAGGTATTTGGTAGAATTTACTACCTTAAGGTTTGACTGATTTATCACGTAATTGAAGTTCAGCGGATTTCTTTTAGTGGTCATGTGTATTACTTCACACTTTTCTTTATTTAATGTCAATTGCCAATTTTCGCATCAAGTAGAAATTTTGTCTAAATCGCTTCGCAGTTGCTTTTGATCCTCTGTTGACTTCACTAACCGATAAATGACAGCATCATCCGCGAACAGTCTAAGGGAGCTATTCAGATTATCTCCTAAATCGTTTATAAACACGAGGAAGAGTAGGGGACCTATAACGCTTCCCTGTGGAACGCCAGATTTCACTTCTGTTTTACTCGATGACTTACCGTCAAATACAACGAACTGTGTCCTTTCTGATAGGAAATCGTGAATCCATTCGCACAATTGGGGAGATATTCCATAAGCACGCAATTTCATTAGAAGCCGCTTGTGAGGTACAGTGTCAAAAGCCTTCCGGAAATCCAGAAATATGGAATACAGCATTAGTAGTGAGCTTGATTCTGTCGCGTCGTTCAAATATCTAGGTGTAACATTGCAGAGCGATATGAAATGGAACGAGCATGTAAGGACAGTTGTGAGTAAGGCAGACAGCCGACTTCGGTTTATTGGGAGAATTTTGGGAAGATGTACTTCACCTGTAAAACATACCGCGTATAAAACGCTTGTACGACCACGTCTTGAGTATTGTGTTTGGGACCCGCAGCAGATCAGTTTAAAGGAAGACACAGAAGCAGTTCAGAGGCGATCAGCTAGGTTTGTTACCGGTAGGTTCGACTAATGCGCGAGTGTCACGGAAAAGCTCCGGCAACTAAATTGGGGATGGCTGGAAGAAAGACGACGTTCTTTTCGTGAATTTCTGTTAAGTAAATTTAGAGGGCCGGAATTGAAGCTGAGTGTAGTACGATCTTGCTGCCGCCTACTTACATTTCGCGTAAAGATCACATAGGCAAGATAAGAGAAATTAGGGCTTGTACGGAGGCATATAGGCATTCTTTTTTTCCTCGTTCAATTTGGGAGTGGAATAGGAAAGGAAATGCATAGTGGTGGTACAGTGTACCCTCTGCCACGCACCTTACGGTGAATTGCGGAGTATGTATGTAGATGTAGATATACGAGGCGCGTCCAGAAAGTTAGTTCCGTTTCAATATATCTCCGCAGTTCAGCACATGCGCTGTAGGCGATGTGTTTCAAGGAGAAGAACGTGCGCCATTTGGAGATCGCTGTCAGTTACGTACGCTTTCTTGTGCTTGTTTGAAATGTCGGCGTTGATTGAAAATCCCGCTGCCTGTGAAATCATGTCGGTGATTCGGTTTCTGAATGCGAGGAAAGTGAAACCAAGTGAAATTTATCGGCAAATTTGCGAAGTTTACGGACCAAATGCGATGAGTGATTCGATGGTGAGAAGATGGGTCCGACAGTTCAATGGTGGGCGTAGTGATGCGCACGATGAAGAATGAAGTGGGCGTCCATTTATGGTTGCAGGAGAACTGGTTCAAGCGATTGATGACAAGATCTTTCCTTGGCGGTCATCACTTCACCAATGACGACGAGCTGAAAAAAAACTTTTTCCAATTGGTTGAAGACACAGGCGGCAGATTTCTATGAAGAAGGTATACAAAACCTGGTGCCACGCTATGACAAATGCCTGCAAAATTTCGGCAGTTATGTGGAAAAGTAGTTTAAGAGTTGTAGAATTTTGTGGAATAAAATTTTCTTCTGTATCTGTGTACGATTTCATTTTATTACCAAACGGAACTTACTTTCTGGACACTCCTCGTGACTGCAAACCTGCTCGGTTAGCCCTATGGTCTAAAGCACCGCTTTCCGAGACGGGAAGCCGTAACGGCCTCGGTTCGAAACCGCCCGGCGGATTAACGAAAGGGGTCGGAGTGCCGGCCAGCCTAGATGTAGTTTTTAGGCGGTTTCCCAAATCCCCCTAGGTGAATACTGGGCTGTTCCCCAAGTACTGCCTCAGTTACACGATTCGCATACATTTCGTCACACTTTACACTTTCACACACATATCACACTATACGCAGACATTTGTGGTACACATTTCCTCTGGGGAGGGGGGGGGGGACATGGGGTGGCGGCAGGAAGGGCATCCGGCCACCCTGTAAATATTAACACACGCCAAATCTGCGTTCAACTCAGTGCCAACCATGCATGTGTGGGAAAAGGGCCAAAGAGAAAGATGGAGAAGAAGAAGACTGCAGTATAGCTGCGAGGTTCTATTTTAGCTGTTTCTCTCATCAATATCAGTGTTTAACCTTTTGACTGCTGCGGACGCCTGTAGACGCGGCTCCACACCTTTCCCCTTGTTCTGTGGACGTGCCCAGGCGCGATGCTGGGACTTTCCGTCTGTGCTGTTGACGTGTTCAGACGCGCCGAGCCCTCACTTTCTGTGTGCTATGGACGTCTCCACACGCAAAGCTGTATTTCCGCACCGTTTCAGTGGCTGTTCAGAGTTTCGGCCGCATATTTCGAACGTGCATCTGCGCTTACTGCTGCGATCCTTCAGTGTTTCGCATTTTGTGCTTTTGTGGGTGTTAGTTTCGCATTCTTCTACGAGATTCTTTTGGGCTTTGCCTAAGGTTTTCTGGCTGAATATGGCTCTCAAAATTATTTTCTTTGTTATTTGTAAGAGAACGCATATAGTGGTAGTAGATGACCAAATTGTATTTATTTTAACAATATATTGCGGCAGATAGAATAGCTCAAAGTCGCCGGAAATTCACGGTCAATCTGCGCAACTTTGCACATGAAGTCAAACCAGTGTTGATATATCGTATAACTTAGACTATTGCAAAACTTCACCAACGTACATAGAGGACATGTGTGAATGTGTATATAAAATTTCTTCGAAATCCGTGATGGCCGAGCGGGAAAATATTTAGAAAACAGGTCATTTGACGTGGAATTGCCAGTAAGTAGTCTCAATGCTCGTAATGTCTTTGTAGTAATACATCTGCAGACTGGAAGCCACGGAAAAAGTGCCCAGATACACCGTGTGTCTGAGATCACACTCAGAAGGCGGGACAGCCGCGACCGCCCTCGGCAGCAGGAATATTGGGCACAGGGCGGGGTCGGCCGATCGGCTGGCTCAGCCGCCTGCAGAAGGCCGTGGGAACTAGTCTTGTGTAGTTCGCGAACGAACTAGTTCGGAAGAGTGCTTCCACAGGTGAACTACGCGAACTAGTTTGCAGATCCCTCGTCTCTTAGTTCGTCCGCTCCTTTTCCGAAGACTGACGGATAACAGCGAGAAGACGCTAGAGCGCGCAGAATAGCGTGATTCCCTTCTGCCAGTTGCCATCATTTCGAGGTGAGATGCAGCTCAGCTGTAGTTTTAGTAGCGGTAGCAAAAGCCAAAACAAGCGGACGAACTAAAAAGAGCGATCTACTTCGCGGCCGAGCGGTGAAGTAAAAAGAGAGGTACCGGTCGCGAACTAAAATATGTGCTATAGGTCGCGAACTAGAATATGCGCAATAGGTCGCGAACTAAAATATGCGCGATAGGTCGCGAACTAAAATAAGCGCGATAGGTCGCGAACTAAAATATGCGCTATAGGTCGCGAACAGAATTAAAAATCACGATTTTGCCTTCTGCTGATGAGAGCCACTTCGAGGTTAGCGTCTGCCTGCTAGATTACATAGTTCAGTGCTACAAAATTTCTGCTTTGAATTATTCTGCACTCTGCAATATCTGACTAATAAATTCCATAATGCCAAGATATAGAGATAACTCTAAACTCAAACGAGAAAATTTATCCACAAACTGTTTCTTCTGGTTTGCGTGATATCGTTAGTGGCTCAAACAGCAAGCGCATGAAGCAACTAGGTGGGAGAACTTTTCCCTGCACCTGCATGCGCAGACCACGCCGCTCAGCCGTCACTGGGAGCGGAAGAACTAAAAGAACGAACTAGTTCGCGGCAGAACCGCGAACTAAAGTGAGCGCTTCCGATCGCGAATTACTATGCGTAAGTCTAGTGGGGACACCCGCAGCGCAGGTAGCGACCGCGAAGGCGCGCGCACCCGACAGATCGTATGCTCTACGGCAGCAGCTAAAGGGTTAAAATACCCTACCGAATAATAAATAAATTAATTACTTTGTATGGTAGACACCACCGAGAGATAGCAGATATCTTGATAATGGTTTCAACGACGTCCGCCAACAGGTAGCATAATCACATACACCGAAGAGTTGACGACATTGTAATAGGCATGCGTATGCAAACACAAAGGCATGTAAACACTCAGAGGCCGGCGCTGCTTATGGTAACGCATGAATACGACATGTGCTGGTACTGTCGCTAGATCGGTTACTGTTGCTACAATGGCAGGTTATTCCGATTTAATTGAGTTCGAACGTGGTGTTATATTCGGCGCACGAATGATGGGACACAGCATCTATGAGGCGGACATTTCCTGTACGGCAATTTAAAACGTTCACAGTGAAAGACAACCGTCTGTCGTCTTCCATATATTTTTGTATAGTTATAATTTATTTAATGTCGCTAAATTATAATTTTCTTAAAACTTGAATCCCACTCTTTTCAAAGCTTGAGGAATAACATCTTTATTTCATGTGTTAAAATATTATCAAGATTGCTAGGTTTTTCTTATTTTGTTATGTTAATTATATGTTATTATATTTATTAATGTGGCATAAGTACGGCTTCTCCACTACGCCACTGTCCCTGTGAGACTGTGCAGTTGTTGTACTTTTAAGTGTGTGAGACAATCTATGGCTGTTTGAATGTAGGGAGTGTTAGCTCGCTTTGCATCATTCTCTCTGGCTCAGTATCGATAGCTGATCATGCTACCACAGAGGTTTCCACACCCTTTGGTTGCGGGCTACTTAGCGAACCTTTCCCTCCAGCACGAGTATCGCTGTCCATTCCCACCACCGATGTTTTCGTGAATTTTCCAGCTTCCGGTGGCTTCCCTCGTTTTCCCAGGCCCCGTTGGCCACTTCGCTGATCATTCTGGTCTGGGCGTCTGGTGAGGTAAGGTTGGTTGTGCTCTTATTTCTGGAGATTATAGCGATTCATTGACTAGCGCGTTTAATTTAGTTTCATGAACTCAGAATAATTTTTTGGAATATTTCATCCGATTGTGTGCGGAAATGTTTTCTCGTTTTTCAACTCAGTGATTTCCAATAGATAAATGCGGTGTGTGTGACTCTAATCGCAGTTTGATAACGGCCTGATATGTTAAAACCTTTTGTGATCATGTGGCCGTGTATGAACTCTGTGTAAATATTTTCTAGCTATATGGGGCCCGATTTCTAATAGATGATATGTTCATTTTATACAGTGCATGTAAAATTCTTCTCATCGTTTCCTTCTGTGAGAGATATGTGTGTTCCATGTGGTTGGTTCATAGAACAGAGCCTTCAGCTTTTACTCTTGTTTGTTCCATGCCCATCAGGCAAGTAACTATGTGGGTGTCCTTCTGATTTCCACTATTATTTCGCGTTATTCTCTCCCTGCCTATTTTAATTTTACTGTCTTTTCTCCATCTGGTAGTACGCACTCTCTTTGTCAGTAATTCTCTCTGAGCCTTGTACAACCTCCTTCAATAGCTTCTTTATGTAATTCTAAACATTTCTATGGGTTTCATGCCGTAATTCTTATTTTTATACTTCCGACTTTGTAATTATTTCATTGTTATGGTTTTTCTGAGACCGCTTCATCCGTCTCTGTAATCGCCCCCTAACGCGTGTAGCCGTATTTCATTCGCATCCTTATATAATTCTAAGCATTTCTATTGGTTACATGCAGTCGTAAATTTTCTTTAATTTTAGGAAACTGAATTTATTCAATGTTACTGCTTCTCGGAACCACGTAGGCCCGAGTTCCGACTTCCGGGGTATGCAGCTAGTCGCCTGAGTTCACGCCACTTCTCTTATAAAACCAGTGCCTAGCTCGATTTCTAACAGACTACAACTTAAGAATCCACCGTGATTTTGTCTAATGAATCCCTCTTTCAACTACTTTACCTTCAGTGGAGTGCGTTCATGTAACGTAGCCGTGTGTCGCCGTTAGCGTGTTTGTTCGCGGTCCAATTCAGATGTAATTTAACTTGCTATACACACACAGGCACTACAGACCAGAGCCAGCTTTAAAGTGTTTTTGTATATTGTGTTTTGTGCTACCTCCGACTTGAGGAATTTCGCCTATGACAGCGGCGCCTGCTTCCGCCTCGTCTCAGCACGGTGTTTTTGGTGAGTTTCGCTGTGGCATTGCGTGTGTGAGAGAGAACGAGTGTTGTTTGTGAATCCTTCCCCTCAGTAGCGTTAAATAATGTATAATTTAGGCTGGGCACCATCACCTTAATCTATGTAAGAGATGCATTTTATTGTATTAACAAAATTGGTTCCCCATTTTGCTTGTTTTCTATCTGAATAAACAAGTTTACCTTCAGCATATTCCGTAATTTGCCTATAAATTGTAGTTTTAGAGCACCTTCCCTCTTTTATTTAATATTGTTTCACAAGTTCTGAGAACTAGTTCAGATGCAATTTTTTCTCATGTCTAAATTCCGTTGCGCCATAAATGTTTTCTTAGCCACCTTTCCAATATAATTTCAATTGTGTTGGCTTGCTTATTAATGTCTGTGTAATAACGTGTGATCCGCTGTGTATATTGACCACTGTAGTATTAACTTCCTGTTATTGAAGTAATTTGAAACGAGTAAGTTCTCAGTTTGGGCCAGGGAACAAGGCTTTGTAGCAGGAAGTAACCAGTAGTTCACACGAACCTTATTTACTAATTTTAGTGACAAAGCAAGGCTCTTGTTACGTACAGTGGTCGACTTTTAACAGTGAATATTGGGAATCCGGTATAACATCAAATCTACAATCACTACGGTCGTAAAAACTCCTGCTAGACAATGTGCAACCGTTTTACAAATTCTTGCGGATTTCAGTGCTGGACCTGTGTGCAAACCGTTCAAAGAAACATCAGCGTTATGTGGATTTCGGAGACTAAACCACCTACTAACACTACTTCAAACATTAGTCGAGTTCAGCACTTATGTTAACTCGCAGGGTCCCTACATTTTATTGGGCTGGTGCACCACTTCCTATGGCTCTCGAGTGTAACTCCCAGAGCGCCATCTGTGTGTACCCCTTTAATATGGAACGGTTACAGACATAATGCTCAAACTGATATCAACGTGTGAGGCAATGGGTACCATACCAAGACGACGGTTTACAAGCCCAGACATGTCAGCACAAACTGTTGCCAACTGGTTACCAACAGTGGAACTAAAGGCATGTACACTTCTAGTTCTCTTTCCCCTCACGCCACAATAACGACATGTACGGCTCTACTAGTAGCGTCACTTTTGCAATCATTCTCGAAAATGTCTGAAAAGGTAATGTAAATACAGCTTCTGAACCACTTGAACACAAATTACATATTGTCCTGAAAACAGTTAGGATTTCTGAAAGGTTATGATATCGACAAGGCTATTTACTCCTGAAATCAGAATGTAGTCAATTCATTAGATAACAATTTCAAGCAGCAGGTATCTTCTGTGATTTGTCAAAGGCATCTGATTGTGTGAATTACAACATTGTCAATAGATTGCTATGGTGTTACGGGCAATCCTGCAAAATGGTTCAAGTCATATCTCATTAACAGGCAGCAGAGGGAGCTAGGGACTAGTGAATTGAGCCATCAATCATTATTGGATTGGGATGAAATTACATGAGGTGTCCCACAAGGATTCATATTAGGGCCATTTCTTTATCTTGTATGCATTAATGATCTCTCATCGGTTACACTGCCAGAAGCAGAGTTCGTTTTGTTTGCAGATTATAGAAGTAATACAAAATATAGCTTGTCAAGCATAGTTCTAGAAAAGTCTGCTAATGATATTTCCATGAACATTAATACATGTTTTAAAGCCACATGTTTTCCATCCGGCATATGCATAAAGTATGAAGAACAGCAGTAGAAGATGTTAACAGTATTCAATTCCTGGAATTAAAACTTGATAATAAATTCAGTTGGGGGGAGCACACTGCAGAACCGCAGAATCGACTTAATAAATGTTCAAACGTCTGTAAATCTATCGGACAAAACTGCATGGTCATCAGTCTGTAGCTTACAAACTACTTAACCTAGGTAAACTTATCTTATGTTGTAATTCACAAACACACACACTTATGCCCCAGGGAGGACTCGAACCTCCATGGTGAGCAACCGCATGCTCCGCAGTGAGGTGCTTTAGACCGCTTGGCTACTCCACTACGGCCAACTTAATAAGTCTGTACTTGCAGTACATGTGTTATCAGACATAGTGGACATAAAAATAGCTTGCGTACTTCCATTCCATAATGCCACATGGTATAATTAATATTCTTCAAGACAAGCAAACGTTTACAGAGTCCGAAAGCATCTAATATGCATTATATGAGACGCAAATTCACAGACATCCAGTGGTAGCCTCTACAAAGTACTTGGTATACTAACTACTGTGTATCAACATATTTATTCCGTAATGAAATTTGTCATAAATAATATATCCCGTTTTCCAAAAAACAGTTCAATTAATATGTACTATACTAGGAACAAAAACTATCTGTCTTTCTCCATATTTAGTTCAAAAAGGAATCACACATTTTCAATAATTTATGTACAGCCATAAAAATTTACCTACAAATAAAGATTAGTTTTAGAAAAGCCCGAAAGACTTACTGGTTGCCAACTCCTACTCCATCGACGAATTTTTGAATAGAACCAACTGACTGAAAGATGTATGTATCCGTATTCATATTGTGAGTATTATTATATCAGCTTCAAAAACAAATTATACATATTTCGACTTTTTTCACATTGACAAGGTTCTCCTCAAGATGGATCTATGGAATTAACAACTAATCTAATCAAAGAGCATCACTTGGAAGATAGAATTTCTTGACGTGGTCTTCAGCGATGGAACCAGATTCTGCCTGCTCGCAAGTGATGGCAGATACACCGGTTCCCGCCAGATCACTGAAGTGGGCGGTACTTAGATGGGTAACCGTCCTGGTACACCATGCGCTGTTGACACATTTCCCTTTGTCTTACGGCGGAGGGAAGAGGATGGGTGGTGGTGCAAATTACTGATCATCTGTCTTTGCACCAATGTCCTGGATTAAATTCCAAACCTCTCTGCAGTGTCTCATAGAGTGAAGGCATCGGAGACTGTTGATAGTGATCCGTCCATCGGATGGGGATGAGCTCAGTGGCCTCCTTGGTACTCTTCAAGAGGATTAGGCTGCGTGCTAGAATTGGGTTTTAGCCCTCTCTCTTCAACACGAATACGACACTACACTACACACGCACCCATTACAGTCACTTAAACGTAACATAGACCCTTCAACATACAGTTCTCATACTTCGCGAAGGAAAGGTACCTGAAGGCGCAAAGGGTAGGGATAACTTTTCCAATTAGGCGGCTGAACCTGCCCTTCGGGGTCTTATTTTTTGCCTGACTACAGATTCATTTACTGATCTGTAAGGTGCGTCAATTTAGTCTGAGTTACACAAGGAACAGTGCAAATAGTTGTGGATTGGACGGAGACTACTACTCTGCGAAAAAATTGTAAAAAAATAGTAAAAAATTATTTAAAAAATCATTACCGCGAGGCTGCGGCATTAATAGGTTTGTACACTGTCTTGTAAATCTGTGGCTGTAACAACACTTGTTAATAATTGAAATTCCACCAAGCAGAACAGCAATTAGCAAAAAGTGTATGGGTGAATCAATAAATAAGTCACAAACTTAGGTAGACACGCCAGTACTGTACGCTCTGTAAGGGTATTTCTCTACCACTTGTGGGTTGCAACAGCTTAAGAAACCAAATAAAGTTTCAACTCAAGTGCGTCAATTATAGGATGAAAACACTTCCACGAAAATTCCAAGTGCCAGGCTTTTAAAACGATAGGAGGAGTATTTAAATTCACAGGTGGTGTCAGCTGAAAGATAAAGCAATTTTTAGTCTTGTAAATGCTGTACCGCGATGTCTATCTCAGTTTGTGACTTATTTACTCACTCACCCTCGTATTTTAAAAAACAATGGTGATTGTACACTTAATGGAATGCTTGAACCGGTATCAATTAATACACAAATATTAAAAAAAGAAACAAACTATCAGGACAGTTCTGGACTCTGTTGTTCAGAAATTATTATAAATATAATTGTTCAACTGTGTGTTAAGCTTAAGGGACTTAACTGTGGGGTCATCAGTCCGTAAACTTACAAACTACTTATGAACTACCTTACACTAAAGACGGCATAAACATCCATGCCCGAGGGAGGATTCGAACCCTCGATGGAGAGCGGCCTCGCGCATCGCAGCATAGCGTCTCAATGCGCTTGGCCATTACACTGCGGCATATAAACATAAGTAACTGTGTAATATATTAGATATTCAGTCTTCAGTGTTCCTTCAGAACCATCAATCCGTTATCCAAACGAAATCTGCGAGAGAAGCTTTTCAAGCTTATTACACTCCTGTCTATGTATCTTTTCTTTTATTTCCTTTGCCTTATTACTCTTCATTAATGTATCCACTGTCATGCGTGACACCCCAAATGCCACTGTGGAGTCCTAGAACGCTTCTCTGTAAATATTTGGCATTGTCTGATTGCTGTGTTACAGCATCATCTTACAGGATCCAGGTACCTACTCTTTCTTGAACCTGAGCTTCTAACGTTATTGGAAGAAATTCCTATTGCTAAAAGAACGTGTATGTTCTTCCACTGTGATGGGTTCCTGCACATTCTAGAGGTCAGATAGTACATAATCTAAACCGAACATACCCAAAAGATTGATAGAGTTGGGATCGTTTCTAGCCAGGCATGATATCCGGACCTTACCCTGTTTCGATTTTTTCCTGTTGAGCTGTTTGAGAGGTGATGTCCACAAAGAAAATGTGAACAGCCGACATGATCATTTTGATTTTGAATAGTGCAGCCCTTATAAAAGAACGCAAGCACAAACTCACAAGAGCTATGTGTGGTGTTATTAAGATACATCAAAAATGCAATAACGTTGGTGGTGCAATTTCTGAAAATCAAATTTGATCGTCCCCATTGGCCTTTGCTTGAAGTTTGTTTGGTTTTATATACTAGAAGCTTTATCTATGCAATCAATAAATATTTGATACCTGTTTTGCAATTTTTATTGTAATTTGTATATATTAACTACTCCAAAACCAGTTTCTGTTCCTCCTGAAAAACTTTAATATTAATAAAATATTAGTCATTTATTACACTAACTAGGTAACTAGGTTCTTAAGTCTTGTCTTCAACAGAATGTATTAAAAGGGTTTTACATCCTTCTGTCAGTTTTACCGAGTGGAGACAACATTATGGCAATCAACGTAGTGGTAATAACAGAAAGTTGCTACTGATGGGATAGGTGTATACACTACCAAACACATTACACAAGCAGTAGGGTTGAGAAAATGTAGTGAGCAATTAGTACAGTGCAACAACAATGTGACTTACTCAAAGCTATGGCATGAAGGGGCATGGAAATGTTGAAAATGGGACAGACACAGAGAGAGATGGATGCAGCTATTGGAGTGTCCGAAAGTGTAATTCCCAAGACCTGGATGTGAGTTCAGACAACAGGAACCGTTAAAAGAAAGTAAGGACAGGGTACTCCTTGGGTAAACTCAGCAAGAGATGATCGTTATCGATGATTCACAGGCAGAATGTAACTCGGCGTCAACGCACCCTCAAGAGAACAGAGGGCACGCATTATCAACACAAACGGTTTGAAATCAACTTCTGAAATGTGTCCTTTACGTACGGACGGCTACCTTGTGTGTTTCATTGCCACCACAACACCGTTTAGTCCACAGAAAATGGACACAGAAACATCAGGATCAGCGTCAAAACAAATGGCATCGAATATTGTCCACATTAAAGATTTTGCGTTCAGCCAGATAATCATCGTTCCTCATGTGGAGAGAATGTAGAACTCAGAAAAATGTTGCATATGTGCAGGAAATGTCACTATATTATGGTGGTGGGTTAATTGTAAGGACTTGAGTCTATATTGGTGGAATTCTGTTTTTATATTACCTACTAAGTACACTTGATTTAAGAAGAATAAATTTATTCTTTTGAGTATTAAGATGATGGTTACTTTTAGTAGATACAGAAATATAATTTTCATTAGTTTTCTCTAATGATTATTGATTTGTTTATTCATCCTAGATGTTTCATTGATGAGTATGCTATAATTAGGCCCAATGAAGTGTCAATGAATCCTTGTATCGCCCCAATAATGATTCTTAGAATTATTACTATAAATGAAAAGTTACTTATTGTAATTCAATAGGGTAATGTTTATATTGATGCGATGTTAGTCATGTTTTTATGATAACACAGTTGAGTCACCTTTTTGATGATAATACTTCTGGTAAGCAAAAATGGAATGGACCTGCTCCTATTTTTATTGTTATTGTTGACATAATTATTATTAATGGGATACATTCTTTATCTCATCATGTTGAACGGTTTATTTCAATAATTGGAATTTAAATCAATTACATTGTTGATGATTGTAATTAAAAAAGAAATATTTATATATTTATTAATTATTAAGTTGTTAGTATCTGTTAATATTAGAAGAATGCAAAGTAACTTGATCTCTATTCCTATTCAAATTTGTAATCAGGAATTTGAAGAAATGGTCAGAATTGTTCTTATCATCAATAAAGATAAGAAAAAAGTTATATAGAGTTGTTGTACACTAAAAAGATAAGGATTAATATCTTCATAAATAGGGGTATGAAGCCATTTGCTTCATTAGCTTAACTTTTTATTTATACATTAAGGTATATCATTCATGTTCATGTTTGCAGCAAGTAATAGAATTATTTAATGAGAGTAATAATTTTAATTTATTTATCCTGTCAAGATAATCATTTATTCAAGCACCTTATTTTAGCATTTTTATTTTATGTGTAAATTCAAAATTCTTTATTGGAAATATGATGTGAGCTTTTGCCTCTATTTGAAATAAAAGATGCTTAAAAATCTGACTTTTTCTTGATTTACTTTATTATTTCATATAAATTAAAATTTAAATACCAGACATCTAAATAAATTAATAATTATTGAGTTTAATTTAATTAATATAATTTAATTAGTTGCATTTCTATATTAATAAGAAATTTTAGCTAGCTTATAGCTGTTATATAATAAAATATTTAATGTAATGTAATTAAATATTTTAAGTTATAATGATATAATCCATATTATTCACATGTTTAATATTATTATAATAGTAAAGTAACTAAATATATTCATGATGTAATGTTATTATTTAATTAAATTAACCCTATTTGATATAATAAAATTATTTATCAAGCAATATAACAAATATAATTATTAATAAAGTGAAACTAAATATTATTATAAGTTAAGTAATTTATGTTATTTAATGTCTATTAATTATTAATGAAAAGAAAGATTAATTGATAAAGAAAGCTATATAAATTTATACATATACAAGTTCCATACATATCTGTATAATATAGAATAAAAATGTTGTTGTCGTTTTTTGTATTTTTATTATCGTTTTACATACTTTATTCTATATACATTTACTGTGTTTTATCTTGATTAACATTATTGTATATGACCCATTTTTATTTTAAAGTTTTATTCTTGCTTATTTCATCAATTTTTCTTTATATTATGTGTAAGTGTTGTTTAACAAGACTTTTTTATTTGTAGTAATTAAAATTAATTATCTAGTTATTTTGCAATGAGTAATTGAATAAGTATTGGCATATTTCATGCCAGCATTTGTGGTTATACGATTAATGGAAGTGAATATTTTTGGTTATGTAGTATCAATTAGTTAAAGTTTTAATATTGAATTTATTTGGTGAAATATTTTTATGGCTCTAATTGATGATTATAAAAGTAACTAGGATTAAATATGCTACTATTTTCAGTGTTAATTTTACTTCACTTGAGTAGTATTAGTTAAGGTCTTTAAGCCCAAAGAAGTTGGCGACATTTCATTCTACTCAGAGGAAGGTATCTCATAATTGATAGTATGTGATTCACTTTACTTAATTTATTTGTTTATATATCTCAATAATCAGAAATCTTTCTGGAATAATAATTTTCTTGATTTTTTATTTTTTTATTATTAATGACTATTTCAGGTCTAGGTGCAGCTTATAATTAAAAGCATCATGGTTAACAAAAAAATAATACGAATTTGATTTTATAATATTTAAATGAAAGTAATCACAATATTTTATTTAGTATAACTGATCTTGGCTCTGGAGTGTGTACACATCCCACATCACTCTCGTTATTGATTAATAGTTATTTTCATGTAATAAGAGATAGGTCATAACATAGTATATGTACTGCAAAGTATATCTAGTAAGTATGTTCAGGACATAGCTATTTACTAGGGTGAATCATTCATGCTGACCACAGCTCATGCATAGAGTGTTTTTAACTACAGAATCACAGAAAATAGATAATACTTGCAACTAAGTTAGTTGTTCGGGCATCAAAGCAGACATATACGGTTCGACCCTAAGATAACATTGAGCCATACTTCTAAATCACAACCTTACATAGCACAATATGCTGGTTCTTACAGTGTATAATCACACTTGCTTTAATATTAGCTGTGATAAATGCAGTGCAGGTTAAAGTGTAAATTCGATAGACGTATAGAGACGAAATTCTTCGACCTTCTGCTGTGTCCTACGCAGGTGCCATAGGAGTGGGTTCCTTCTGGTGAAGAATAACATCCCCATCCCGACAGAGCTGCACAGGTGGACAACATGCTCGAAACTGACCATTCTGGGATGCACTTGGCAGATGCACTGCAGCCAGACCAGCATCTCCCACGACAGTTGCGAAGCTGGATATTTCACTCATGGAAGAATGTCCAAATATCCCTCACGAGCTGCTGATTAATAACCTCATACTGTCCATGCCACGCAGGTAATCACAAACCATATTTGAGGCCAACGACTTCTTCACTATCATGGTAGCTTCGTGGAGCCTCGTTCTATGTAAAAACCGTGTAAATGTAAATAATTGAGATCGTAAAATATCGGACCGAGCGAGGTGGCGCAGTGGTAACACACTGGACTCGCATTCGGAAGGATGGTGGTTCAAATCCACCGCCGGCCATCCAGATTTAGGTTTTCCGTGATTTGCCTAAATCACTCCAGGCAAATGCCGAGATGGTTCCTTTGAAAGGGCACGGATGATTTCCTTCCACATCCTTACCCAAACCTTTGGAGCGTAAGCTCCATCTCTAATGACCACGCTGTCGACGGAACGTTAAACTTTAAGCTTCCTTCCTTCCTTCGTAAAATATCGCGCTAACAACAATGGCAACCAATAAATGAATAAATTTCACTATGAATATTCTTCATGATATCTCGCGTCATCCCCTAACTGCTTTGAGCAGTGAATTTTATCAGTACTCAAGTTACAGAGACTCTCTCTCTCTGAAGAAATCTTCACCTTGTCAAGTACTTCTGCGCTTGTACCCCTCATTGAAACCTCACCGGCAGTTACGTTGTTCCCCTGGTCTCGCCGACGCAGCAGGTGGCGCAACTGCTGGAGTAGTGGCTGCAATTATTATCGTGAAAGCGCCAGGCTGCGGCGCGGTGGCCGGCTGTATTGGGTGGGGCAGTGGAGTGGCCTGTGGCCGTGTCCTGGGAGTGCCCATTCCGATAACGGCGCCGCCAAAGTGCCGGCCGCCGCCGATGGCCGCCGCTCCCACCAGCCCCGCCATTTCCTGCCGCCGGCGGAGATTGGCCGGCCCCACGCATAAACACGTCATCACCTGCCCTCTCTCAGCTCTGCTGCCCCTATACATCTGCCGCCGTCACGTGCTACACCGGTCACTTTGGTACTACCACGATCGACCAGTGGCAGTGCTTGGTAGTTCTGCAATATTAAGGGTATATTACACGGAGCGAATTTGGTAGCTAGTCGATGGCGTATTTGGACGCAGCTGCTAAATTCGTTCCGTGTAAATAGGGACAGCGAACAAAGTCGCTGCTCCGAAACGCGAGCGTCTAAAGTTGAAGGGTGGGCTACTTTAGACGCTGGTCGCTGGCGTTTTTGGTCACCCCGTGTCATATTCGAGAGCGTCTAAAGTAGCCACCAGTCGAGTCAAAATGTCGAAGGAAATTGTAAATGCTGGCGTTGTATTTCTCGCAACAGTTTTAAAAGAACAATTAATGAACCAAAAGCAAAACGGAAAAGTATAAAAGAATAAAAGAAAATGGATTAGAAGGTGGATTGCGAGGACGGATAAATATGGTACTTCTGCAAATCTTTTGGGTGAATTATCGTGTGAAGGTCCTGCCTACAGAAATATAATGAGGATCACATAAGAAATTTGTGATACATTACTGTAAATGGTAGAGGATAAAATAAGGAAACGGAATACCATCACGGTGATGGCGATCTCGCCAAGAATACAATTTAAATAATCGTTATTTTTAATGTCCCATAATACTGGAAAACTTCGATAAATTTTCAGAAATTTGATTACAATTCCACGTCATATTTTGCTGGGGGGACACAGAACTTTTAATATCTTTATTTATGTCAATGATCACAAAATTTCTCATCGTTTTGACGACCGGTTTCGGTAAGGATGACCATTTTCAAGTCTATAACAAATCAGAAACAGAGGGATACAAGAAGTATTAGACTACCTTAGAAAACAAATAATTACAGTCATCAATACATGTAATATAACCATATGGCATCATCACAGCATAAGTGTATCTTCATTAAGGAATGTAACAACAAGTATGATGTGTAATATTTTAACACATTTTTTATCTTGATGACTGTAATGCCATATTTATGTTTTATGAGGTACTGTAGTCTATTACTAAATTTGTCCTGTTTCAGATTTGCTGTAGACTTGAAAGTGGTCATCACTGACCGAAACCGGTCGTCAAAACGACGAGAAATTTTGTGATCATTGACGTAAATAAAGATATTAAAAGCAATTACAAAATGGATCACTTATATAAATTCGCGACCATGTCGCACCTTGGGAAACAGAACTGTTTGGTATCACCTAACCTCCAAAACAATGTATCATATGCTACGTCGTGTTTCAATTGATTTTACGAAGACGCTAGCGCCTGAAGTCGCTGCGTGTCATTGCGTCAGCGTATGCATTCACTATTCGGCCATACGCCGAGTGACAACAGACGCCAGCGACTAGCGACCAAATACGCTCCGTGTAATATACCCTTTACAGATATCTCAACTTTTCAAGCTATGTATCTCGCTTTTTCTTCTATAATACCTGTATCATGAAATATGTTATATTCAACTATTTTCGGTCATACAACATGCTGTTGCCCCGTAATGCACTGAAACACGCTGACGATCATGTGATCAGCCGTGGCGCTAACTTGTCACACAAAGTAGACCGCGTTAGCTGACAGGTTGGCCACTTTGGTATACTGGGCCATGACCCAGAGGCCCCCCCCCCCCCCAGTCAGTTATGTGATAGAGGCATAATCTACATCTACATCTACATAGATACTCTGCAAATCACATGTAATTGCCTGGCGGAGGGTTCATTGACCACATTCACAACTTTACCGTTCCATTCTCTAATAGCGCGCGGGAAGAAAGAGCACCAAAATCGTTCCGTTCCCGATCTGATTTCTCTTATTAAAATAAGAGAAATCAGATCGGGAACGGAACGATTTTGGGATGGTCATGTCTCCCTAAGTAGGTGGGTGCTAGCAGAATTGATTGAAACTTCGCAAACAGATCACGCCGCAGAACACGTCTTTCCTTTAATGATTTCCACCCCATTTCGTGCAATATTTCCGTGACGCTCCCCCCCCCCCCCATGATAAAACAAAGCGAGCAGACCTCCTCTAAACCATCTCAGTGTCTTCCGTCAGTCCCAAATGGTGAGGGTCCCACAATGGGCAACAGTACTCCAGGAGAGGACGCACAAGTGTGATATAGGCCATCTCTTTGGTGGAGCTGGTTCATCTTCGAAGCGTTCTGCCAATGAAACGTAATCTTTGGTTCGCCTTCCCCACAATAATTTCTGTGTGTTCTCTCCAGTCAAAGTTGTTCGTAATATTACTCCTAGGTATTTGGTAGAATTTACGACCTTAAGGTTTGACTGATCTATCGCGTAATTAAAGTTCATCAGATTTCTTTTAGTGGTCATTTGTCTTACTTCACACTTTTCTTTATTTACTGTCAATTGACAATTTTCGCTCGGTGTAGAAATTTTGTCTAAATCGCATTGCAGTTGCTTTTGATCCTTTGTTGACTTCACTAACCGATAAACGACAGCATCATCCGCGAACAGTCTAACTTCACTTGAGAGCGCTGCAACCTTCTCTCTAGGTGGTGTTGATCCAGGCCTGACTGTGGCACCATGTCGAGAGCACACAGGATAAATTGGCCAGTAGTTGTGCAGACAGCTGGGGAGAGCGGTAGTGGTGGGTGTAGCGGTCAGAGCAGTCAGGGAAAGTGACAAGCGCTGGAGGGGAAGTGAAGTGCCGCCCTAAACTGAAGCCTACGATCTACAACATGCCGGAGTTTTACAAATTCCCTCTTCTGTACATAACCATACCATCAAAACAACCTTTTAACATTTTATTAATATTACCTGTCTTACTTTGAAATACATACAATACTTAAAGAATTAGTTATCTAACATTTACGATACATGATATGCACTGATTTGTTGGTATTACTGGTGAGAATGCTGCAAGTATGATATTTCTGTTTAACTTAACAAATAGAAAAATTTTAATTAGTCCTCAATTTACTGCAGTCATCTGGATAGAGCTTAAACAATCAATCAGAAACAATACTAAATCAGACAGTCACAATACGAAATTGCGTTAATAGAAGCGGTCACTGTCACTGTATTATGGAATATATTTAAATTTAAAAGGAATG
Source organism: Locusta migratoria (assembly GCA_026315105.1). Taxonomy (NCBI): domain Eukaryota; kingdom Metazoa; phylum Arthropoda; class Insecta; order Orthoptera; family Acrididae; genus Locusta; species Locusta migratoria. Next base: position 99,413,122 of record CM048751.1, on the reverse strand, counting down.
CTCATTTTCTCCAGACCTATAATGTTGTAGACCATAAAATGTAAATATTTTCTTTAGTCTTTAGACACAGTAATACCTTATAGTTGGCAGAACTACTTGTCTTTTCAGTTATTTTTGTTACCTGCGTGTAATATAATCAGACTTTGTCCTCTTGAAAGTTGTGCCTTTACTTTGTTATTTTATCTATCTGTTCACTCTCTGGACGTAGTATAAGAACTGCGAATGTACGTTTCATCGACTTATTGTTTTTTGCGCTATCTGATAAGTACTAAGCGTGTTAATTTCATGAAAAACAAAACATGTAAGTATTACAGTGAAATTAAAAATAAATAAATAATGTATCTTGAGCCTAACTTTTGAAGTAGGTACCGCAATGAAGAAATACCTACCCATTTTATTCTGATGGTCATTTCTACCTATGTAAGTGGCAGTCAACAATATATTTCTCCATTCGGAGGAGAATGTTGGCGATTGGAGTTTCGTAAGTAGCCCACGCTTCAGCGATAACAACCGTTGTTGTAATGATTCCCATCCCAGATCCTGTATCATTTCCGTAACGCTGACTCCTCTGTATCGTGACAATATAAAACGAGATGCCCTTCTTTGGACTCTTTCGATATCCTCTGTCAAACCCACCTGATAAGAATCCCACACTGGGTAGCAATACTCCAAAAAAGGACGGACAAGCGTAGTGTATACAGTTTCTTTAGTAGTTCTGTTGCATCTTTTTAAGTGTTCTGCCAATAAAACGCAGTCTCTGGTTCGCCTTTCCCACGACATTATCTACGTATTCTTTCCAGTTTAAGTCTGAAGTAATAGTAATTGATAGGTATTCAGTGGAGTTTACGGTCTTCACTTTTGACTGATTCTTCTTGTAAACAAAGTTAACAACAGATTTCTTTTTGTACTCATGTGGACGACTTCACACTTCTCATAATTTACAGTCAATTGCCAATTTTTACACCATGGTAATATCTTATTTAGAGCGTTCTGCAGTTGGTTTTGATGATCAGATTTTACTACACGGTAAATTAGGGCGTCATCTGCATTTGTTTTATGTGAAAAATAGGATGCCAACGAGTCCTGTGCTGGGAATAGAACCCGGCTGATATCGTCATTGATTATGGACGGAAAAGCATTAACTATCTCGTTTTTATCATCATAATTTGAAGCGACATGGTTGAACATAAGCCGATGAAAATCTCTGTATCTCGCTAAGACTCCAGTTCATCATACATCAACCCTTTTCCAATCTAATATAAGAATGGGTTTTTATGTAATCAGAAAATCATGGGAAGTTGAAACATGTCTGTACAAATTCAATTATATTGTTTCGCCTGTCTTGTATCGATAGCCTGTCTTGTATCGATATTCGGATGTAAAATGTTATATGAACTTCTTTGAGTAACAACGTCTATCGTTTACTCTGTTGTGTAACATATCTGTCAAAGACTATGTATGTGAGTAGTAGCGGAACAGAAAGATCGTAGGTGTGTAGCTCTGGTATTGATCAGACGTGCTTTGGTTAGCTGCTTTTGTACGAGCTGATGGAATAATTTTGAAATCTGATTTTCACAGACACTGTTCTGTCTTTATAAGATTTGTATCATTGATTTATGCATCAGTCTGAGAAGATTTCGTTGTTCTTCAATCATAAGGTAATGTAATCATTATTGTTAATAATAATTCAGAAAGTTGAACCTCTTTACCTGATTCACTTTTGTAGTTAGAAGACTAACCCTTTTCCTTTCATTGAAAGTTATTAGCTATTAAAATCAAAGCGTAACATTGACTAAGCTGAGTTTGATTAACATATTTCTTTATTGGTGTGACGTTTAATAATAACAGTGATTGTTGCGCAATAATACACAGATGAACAAGGTACTAAGCTTCTGCAATCAGTCAGTTAGCGAAATAAATTCTTGAAGTTGCCGTATTAGAAAGTGGTTCGTGTTTTTCCAGATTTCTCTCGCAGTCAAATTTATACTGTATGCATTGAGCCTTATGTAGTCTACGTATTGTTTTTGCTGTGTTCAAAAGATCCGTTGCGCTTTCAATCAGTAAACCCACTGTTTTGTAATTAACTGTGCTGGTATTAATATTAGGGCCATAACTAAACAGAATTATAGTGTTAATGAATAAAAATCTTAATTTTTAATCAGCTTGATTGGAAAGTTAGTTATTGTGAGTGTTAACTACGGGCTGATGACAATTATTAATGCTGCATGTAACACCAGATTAGTTTTGAATGAGTAGCTTTTGAAAGAGATCTTCTTTAGCTGGCTCACTATTGCCAAATCCTTGTAGCGACCCTGTTTTTCCAATCAATAGAACAGCCTTACCTATACCCCACCAAACAACATAACAGTTTTAAAGTGATCCAATTGAAGTAACGAAAAATGTCTACTTGTCGTGAATTCTCTTTAGTAACGAGGTGAATAAACTTTAAATAGCAAGATTACAGCCTCTTTGCTCACAGTTAGCCATGTTAAGAATATCCAATTTAGGTGAGGTGCAATATGTGTGCAGAGAGAAATACTCCAGAATTAGAATCATTGGATCGACATTAATTGGATTGGATCGACACTGGATCAACCCAAAGTCTCTTTGTAAACAAATTACCACAATTTGTATATATATATATATATATATATATATATTATTTGTATAGAAAGCTTTTTTATTACCGAAGTTCTGAAAGCGTTTCCGCTATTAAGAATCTTCCGGGAGAGGGATTTCAGCTCCTCTCTCAGCACCGCGGCGCTGGCGTTTTTCCTTTGTTACGGAGAGCCGTCACTGTCTGAAAACATGCCCTCTGGCAAAGAGATTGCGAGCCAAAGAAAAGGCACGTCCCTCCAAAGGAATTAGCCGCAGGCTCAGATTAAAGGGCGATCGACGCATACCTCTCTGCTGGCGCCGCGAGATAAAGGCAGCGGATCGTCTGCTGAAAGCGGGCTGCCACACCATGAATGAATTCCTGAAACGTGGAGGAGAGCGAGAAAAATGTGTGTCTTATGAAGAGGTTCACCAGATCAAAGATGACATTTTTTAAATGACGTATCTGTAGCAGGAACACCCATGGATAATTTCAAAAGCGTTTCAATTGCTCTGTAAGCAATGGGCTACAGAAAATGCCAAACGGAGGTATTAAAATTGAAATACTTCTTTGTTGAAAATGGTGCTAAATAACATGGAACTACATCGAATAAATAAAACATGTGTGTGAAAGTTTGTTTCCTACATGTATGGGCCAGTTATGTTGACAAAGTTGTTTTATAGAAACTACGTACGGCCTAACTGAAGGTAATAATGCTGCTGTCGTTTAACAACAAATCTCATTTAGGGAAAATAAGAAAAATTACGTACTTTACTGCTGTGGTTACAATGCCGTCGGACATGCTTCCGATCCATTAGAGTTTGCACTTTACCTCCCATTTTCTTAATTAAAAACAGGTTTCTTATCACTTTACTTTTTACTAGTGGGATCAAAATTCGATGTGTTTTCCACTCAGCACATTATCACAGTATTTAGTCTACTCATCTTATCTTTGGACGCAGCGGAGCGGGTGAGCGCATGAGGCGCAATCCTACGATGTGCGAAGTTGTTCCCCGTCGGGGGTTCGAATTCCCCCTCAGGCATGGATGTTTGTGTCGTCTTTAGTATAAGGTAGTTCATAAGTAGTTTGTAAGTTTAGGGACAGATGACCCCGCAGTTAAATCCCTTAAGCTTGACAAACATCTGAACAATTCATATTATCTTCTTTGCGGTTTATATTAGCCAGTGCGCACACACAGACACACACACAAACACACACACACACACACACACACACACACACACACACACACACACACACACACACATATATATATATATATATATATATATATATATATATATTGTACAATTTAGATATTTAGGGAACAGGACGTTGTCCAACATGGTACTCTCATTTCAATGGCAGGGTTGAGACAGGAATGGGGGTGGTGTGTGGGTACTGATTTGAATTTGTGCAAGGGTGGAGTGTAGGGTAGTGACTATAAGGGTATGGGTGCTGGCATGTGTTCGTGTGTATTGTTATCGTAAGTGGTCAGTAAGCTTGAAAAGTGTTTGGTTCGCTAGGTTGGTCACGTCATTTATGCCATCTTTCTTTCCTGCTATGTTTTTCTGAACAGTGCAGTTTTCTTGTTACGTGAGAGGGTGTTTCTTGTTGTTGTTCATTCTAATGATATTCACGTCTGTTGATTTAGGTTTTGGTGTGCAGAAGACGGATCATTTTTCTTATTCATTCATGCCCAGACATGGACATTTTATCCGCTGAAAAGTTTCTCTTTGACCTACTCTTCAACTATTCATCGTATGTACTGTTTCTTAGGCGATATGTACCTTACTTCATTAATGGCTCGATTTTATTTATTGTTTCTGGAAAGACTTTTTGAAATGAACTGTTTTAAAAACTAATAACTAATAAATGTTCGACTTCTGTATGTGTATCTGTAGTTCTATGTCATTGTGCACCATCTTTCGTCTTCTGTCACTTTCTCACTCTTGTGTTGTTCTTGAATTTTATAAATTTCTTTGTATGAGATTCTGCTCTTGTGTTAGTGGTTTTGTGTGGTTGTTTTGTTGTTTTCTCTTTATTTTTTTGTTTAGGTAACTCGATTTGTCTCTATTCGTTGTTTGTGGCTATTTATATTACGATATTCATTTCTTTTTGGTAGTTGTCTAGAGAACAACAAACATTGAGAATAAGGTGTACACAGTGACATAGCTCCACAAAGAGTATCCTACATTTCCAACGAAATAAATAAATATAAAAAATAAAAGAATAGAAAACAAAATTCAAAATACTCATCAAATCAGCCACTGAATTCAGAAATGTTTTTTCCAAAAACAATATAAAGACAGTACCATACAGGAACATACTACTGGAAATTTAATACATCTCATGAGAGTTATATAGGTCAAAGTAAGAGAACACTTGATACCAGATGTAATTAACATTTCAGAGCATGGAAGTAATAGACAAATTATCAAACACTTGCACAACACCTACACCTAAACCATCATAACAACAGCAGCAAACTCTTTCTTCCTCTGTAAGGAAACTACCACACTCAGAAAATCATAATAGAAAAGAAACATCTCATAAATGATCAAACCAGAGAGCATTCACTTTTCAAACACATTGATCATGTAACATAATAGAAATGAACACTTGACCACACTCCTACTCTTGTAGGCACCACCACCTAACCCTGCCTAAACTCAATCTACTACTGAAACCTCAGCTGTCCCCTCCAGAACCCCACTTACATTTCTGGCAAATATGTTTCATTTGGTGTTTTCTAAATTTCTATGTGTGAGTGTGTGTGTATGTGTGTGTGATGAACTCCAACTACTAAACAGATCTGAAGGAGATTTTGCACATTGTTCGTGACTTGGTCCAGCTTAAAAGGTACTAAACTTTTGTCTCAATTAATAAGTTCAACTTACTTTTATAGCAAATTAAATATTGTTAGCTAGCACTGTGTTCCGACTTCGAGTTAACGATTGCAGTTAAGCGCTGGACAGCAAAGTGAATGGTCATGGGTTCGAAACATGCTAAGTGTATGTATATTTTTTCTGTGCATTTTAATATAGCCTTCGCCTCTTAACGATGTAGAGTGTCGCCAGAAACGACACTTGATTTTGATTCCACGTTAAAATGTAGGCCCACTTTTCCCGGTTGGGCTATGTTACCGATTTGGAACTCGCCGAAGTGGTACCGTGTTGAAAACTTGCACCATGGCAAGGAGCGATGCGAAACTGTTATTATAACCCATTCCAAACCTTTCCTTGTTGCTACAATTTACTTCACACTACGTTTTCCAAATTTACATGCAATGTAACCGTACTTAATAAACTTTTCTAGTATTTTATATTAATTAAAATTGTCGTGTGTATTACTTACAGTAAAATGACCCGACGAATAATATTGCCTCGTCAATGCATTTAGCAAAGAGGTGGAGTAGCCGAGCGTTCTAAGGCGCCTTGCTGCGGAGCGCGCCGCTGCTCGCCGTCGGAGGTCCTTAGCGTCAGTTGTTTTAAGAAGTTTGTAAACCTAGGGACGGATGACTAGATCAGTTAAGGCCTATAGATTTACAAACATTTTTGGAAACGTGTTTGAAAAACTGTGTGTATGTCTCCGAACTCCTGATGAACGGTTGGATCGAATTTGATGTTTTGTGTGTGTGTGTGTGTGTGTGTGTGTAAGGTTGTATCTCTGACTGCTTACATTCCCAGTTAGACCTGGAAGGTGGCGCAAAGAAATTATAAATAATGTGAATTTGTAATTTTAGTAACTTCTCCTTATATTCCTGTTTTAAGCGTTGCCATACAGTTCATTTGATATCGATTTTTGAATAATTGATCTTCAAAGCACGAGAAACGGTACTGTCTACATACTCTGATCAAACTTTAAAGAAGTACATATTTTTGTTCTAATTTCTCAACAATTACTCACTGCTATTTGTCCAGTTAGTTATCATTTGCCGGCCGCGGTGGCCGAGGGGACTGAGGCGTTCCAGTCACGGTCTGCAAGGCCACTACGGTTGGGGGTTCAAATCCCCTCTCGGGCATGGATATTTGTGCCTTCCTTAGTCTTAGTTCATAAGTAGTTTGTAAGTTTAGGGACTGATGACCCCATAGTTAAGTCACATATTTAAAAAAAATTATCATTTGATTCCTAATTATACTATCGAACTCTCAGTGTTTAGACACGCAATATGTGGTGTAATTTCACGAACGTCAGTAGTCTGGGAATTTTGACACTGACGTCACAATACGTTTTTGTTTCTTTAATGTCGTTTGTTGTTAATAAATTCAGCTTATTCCCACGAGTTAGTTGCTTTCACTCGGTGAATACTAGACAGAAGTCGAATCTACATTTGCATCACACCAACTTGACACTTGTGCAGAAAGGCGTACAGTATTCTGCAGCATCCATTTTCAATAAGCTGCCACAAGAAATAAAGAATCTTAGCACTAACTCACACGGTTTCAAATAAAAATTGAAGAGTTACCTCATGGCTCACTCCTTTTATTCTGTCGAGGAACTGTTAGAAAAGTTAAACAATTAAGTTAATTCATTTTTTTTCTTTATTGATTCTTTCCACGTTGTCGTAAGATTGTCATGTGCATAGAACTATTAAAAAATTTTCTACTACCATTCTTGTGTAAAAATTCATGTATTGACTTGTTCCATGACCATGGAGTCTCACTCCTAAATTGGGTCCTATGGAACAGAAAACCATAATAAATAAATAAATGGGGTTGGTTGTTCTGTGGTGAATCTGCTTCCTACAGTAATGGAGACCCCGAGCAATATTTTTCGACCCCCCCCCCCCCCCAAGTTTAAAAACACTGTTCTAGACTTCGACATCGTCGAAAGTTGGTAGATATACGTATTTCTTCATGTACAGGGGGGGGGGGAGGAACAAATCGACAGAGAGAGATGGAGAGAGGGGGATAGGTAATTTCATTGGGGTAATGGTACAATGGGATGATGGGATCAAGGAGGAAGAAGAGTAGAAAGAGGGAAGCTGGGAAAGTAAATCACGGGCTAACAGAATGCTGGAACATAAAAAATACCTGAGCTACGTCGATTTTTCATCTTGCTAATATAAAGAGCCGCAGAAGAGTACAAAAGCGGAATGTAAGAAATAGGCATATAGGCACAAAGGTGATGGGTAGAAAGATTAGGGGATGGACTGCGGTAGCAGGTATATTCCATCCATATTTACTAATTGCAAAGCATTTACAGGTTTACTAGTATGCTATACTATCAACCTGCACATAAAAGAGATGAGCAGAGTGTGATATTGAGTTGCGTAGAAAAACATGGAGAGTGTTGCTGCTGATAGTAAAAAGTAAGCTGACGTAAAATATTTATTCCAGACGGAATAGGGAAGGTGAAGTGCAAACATAGAAGAAACAGAAAAAATTGTGGAAAGAGACAAAAATAACCGAGTGTAAATAGAAGCCTATAGTACAAATAGAGCGATCTCAGTCAACAAGACGGAAATTACAGCAGTAGGATGTAAAGTAGAGACATTAACACCGTAAGTAGGATATATAGCAACTATAATAATACATAATGTGCACGAAAATTTTAAAATTCTTCTAAAAACATACATACAAACAAGTGTAAATCTGTGTATGCGCACCTGCAGAACTACAAAGGATTCTATATCATTGACAAGCAAGGTGCATCTGACGTAAACATACCTTTTAATTTTAGCCAGTATGAGACAGTAAAACCTGTTATAAATAAAGTTATCGACACATTTCCTGAAGTCTTTGCAAATACTGTCAAAAGAAAGTTTTGTTTACATTTCTCATGGTAAAACAATTATTTTATTTCTTAACAGTGTCGCTCATGTAATTTAATGCAAACACTGCGCTTTGTCTCAACACAGATGATGTAGAAGATGATTATCTCATGCAAGGGTAACACAGCACAAATTAATGCAACTGAATTATCCACACAATAATTTCCCTAATTTCTGAATTGTATAAAATAATTGTAAACACCTAAAAATTGCGGACGAATTCTGTAACTATATTACAATGGCCTTTTAAATCTGACTCGCTTTTACAGCAACTACAATGACTAACTGAACCGCGATGGAATGGCCGAGAGCTCTAAGGCGCCTTGCTCCGGAGTGCGCTGTTGCTACGCGTCGGAGGTTCGAGTCCTGCCCCGGGCATGGGTGTGTGTGTGTGTGTGTGTGTGTGTGTGTTGTCTTTAGCTTTGTTTAAGTAGTTTGTAAGCCTAGGGATTGAAACTATAGTAGTTGACTCCCAAAGATTTACCATACTTTGATTCGACTGACTGAAAGCAGAAACAAATCTATTTATTTGTTTAACTGCACTTTCAATAATCAGCTGTCTAATCAAATCGGAATGAATAATACCGACAGTTAGTAAAGCTATCTTTGATGGTGGCACTTTGGTACATTAGAAAAATTACCTAGTTTTGCAAATCCTCTGAGAAAACGTAGTAACTAATTCAATACATTAGAGAAAAACGTGGAGCAATGAAATAAAATTTGTGATGCGGCCGGCAATCGAACCCGGACCTCCATGCTTCCTAGGCAGACGTCTTACCATCAGACCACCACACCACTAACGACTAAGGCGCCTCGGAATAGACGAAGTATGACTTCTCTCCACGTCACAAATTTTAATTCAGCTTCTGTGTACCAAAGACAATTGTCACTACTGCCAAGGCTCTCCATTTATCACAAATTTAATTCATTGCTTCACGTTTATCTCGAAGTCTTGGACATATTTGAGACGAAAAACCGTCTCAGGGTTTATCAATTTGTATTTAAATTAACTAATCCAATTTGTAACTGAAAAGTGGCGTACCTCCAAGAAATACGAAATTTGTGGAAACAGCTTTGATAGCAGCCATAAGAGTGATTGTAACTATTCATTTTTATATGCTACTGAAAAGTTCGGTGAATGGTCCTACATTTTACAAACCGCGCTGGCAAAGATGAGGTGCCAGTGCAGACCCATTGAGCAACGACCTATATAAACAACATAGACTGGCTAAGGTGCTGCCATATAGCTCGTCTGCTATAGTACTGAATCATGTCACTTTCAGTCTATGCAGTGACTTAACAAAACCATTCTCTACCTGCTTATTGTTATTTTTATAGCCAAGCAAATATGGATAAAGGATAAATGATAGAAAACCAGTGTGTGACAGGCAAATCGGAAAGTTTAATTACAAATGGCACAATGCCTTTTCACTGCCCTTTAAACAATATTAATTTCGTGTACATCTGCCTAATCTGCTTACCTCTTTCCTCCACAGATTTGGCTTTACATAAATGATGAAATGTTCAAATGTTTGTAAATCTTGAGTTGGTTTACGTTATAGGAGGCCATCTATTTATATTATTGTAAAAAGATATAAAATAGCCAAGATCGCTTATCATCAGTTTTTATTAATGACATTAATAAAAACTGATGATAAGCGATCTTGGCTATTTTATATCTTTTTACAGTTTGTAAATCTATCGGACCAAACTGCGTGGTCATCAGTCCGTAGCTTACAAACTACTTAACCTAAGGTAAACTAACCTAAGGACAAACACTCACACCCATGCTCCAGGGAGGACTCGTAGCTCCGACGGCGAGTAACCGCGCGCTCCACAGCGATGCGCCTTAGACCACTCGGCTACTCCACCGCGGCCATAGATGATGTATTCTACAACTGAAGTACCGTAATGTTTTAATAACAGCTTTATTAAGCTGGAGTAATGGCATTCCTCCCAAAATTCTGAGGATACCATTAAGTGCTCGTAGTTGGTAAATAAAGTAGGTCTGTTTCCCAAAATTCTAAATACATCTACATACATTCGCAAAAGAAAAATTTTTCTACAAGATCTTGAGAGGGATTGAACAGACTGTTTTTTTATTCCTTATTATTCGATTAATCCTGCTTTATTCTCATTTTTAGGAGCAAGGAGAACTTCCACGCAATCTAAACACTTACGTTTTTTACTCACTTGCCTAACGATGCTTCTAGATATATATTCAACTACTTTTCCGGAATATAATGTCAGCATTTCGTTTTCTGGCACACAGTCATGATCAAACTGAATAGGTCTACTGCTCTCTGAATGACTTAAATCATGATTTGCAATAGGTAATAAAAGAGGTTCCATATCTCCTGCTTGGCTACATAACATATCTTCAAATGAAGCTGATTCACCTATCTGAGGTTTTTTTTTTTTTTTTTTTTTTTTTTTTTTTTTCGAGATCTCGTTGCTGGCGTTTTTGCTGTTTGAAAATGGTTTTTTGTATCATTTGTTGCATACATGATTTCTTCTCAAAATGCGCTGAACAAATGCAACTGCATGCAGTAGGTTTCCACTTATCTCGCTTCTGGCCTCATATTGGCAAACCATCGTTTTGTAAGTTCTTCATTTTTCAAAGGAAAACTGAAAAATATAATTATAGCTTACTTTAGTTACAGTAGGACTACTGTATGCAGAAATGTGGTAGGACAAAAGACGAGTATACGAAATATTAGAAACGAAACCATAGAAATACTTATTGAAAATACGATATTCCAAAAGTCTTATTACCGCGATTCGTACATTTATAGGCTCGCATACGCTGGGCAAGATTTTAGCTTAATAAATAACCTTGAAAGCTTACTACGATACATATAATGAGAAGCCAAAACACGTAAAAAGCGTCGGTCTAACTTTCGTATTCGGCGCACTAGACTTTGAAAAAAATGGCTGCCACAGTTCCTGTTTGCTGCCACAAGCAGCGCTGTTAACCCACAGATAGCCTCTCTAAGTAGTTTATATAGCTCGTTGCCATTGAAGGACATCTCAACAAGCGCCCCCTATCGTGCAAAGCACTGCACTGAAGCGGTGGTACACGCTGCGAACCAGCTAACAGGGTCAGTGTGAGAATTCGTGTCGTTGCAACATGAACAGCAGAATGAAGTAACGCGTTAACATCAAGTTTTGTTTCTAATTAGGTAAAACGGCGACGGGGACCCATGGCATGTTAGAGTAAGTGTATAGTGTTGAAGCAGCGTGTAAAAAGCAGGTGTTTGAGTGGTTTAAACGGTTTAGAGAAAGAAAGGAAGGTGTCGAGATGAGCCACATTCAGGTCGACCCCACACAATCACAGCCCCGACAACATCGAACGAGTGCGACTTATCCCGGAAGACATTCCTGATTCCCCACCTTAAGTAAGCCCTGAAAGGGTTGGGCTTAGCTACGGTTGCGGAGATGTAACAAGGCGTGACCTCAGTGCTTCAAGTGATTCCACAGGAAGCGTCTGCTGACCGTTTCCTAGAGCTGTACTATAGTCAGTGCGCGCTTAGGGTTGAAAGAGAGAGCACGCGACTGTACTAGAGAAATGTAAACGTCGGACGTGTACAACGACGCGGCACGGTGTCTGAGTGCTGCTGAAACGAGCAATCTGAACAGCCATTGGGTTGTCAACAATGTGCCATTCATTTTCATAAACAATAATTTAACTATATCCACACTTTTCTCTATTATATGAAGTTCGTGGTAGTAAAGAAAATCTTATATCAAAGAAACTGTGTTTCAAATGTTCAAATGTTTGTAAATCTCTGGTCATCAGTCCCTAGGCTTACAAACTACTTAAACTAACTTACGCTAAGGACCTTATGTGCAGAAAAATAAATTTTACTTGATACTGGTTCATGGGGAGGCCAAACCGACAGGATGCACTACGATAGGACATTTTAGCATAATTATTGTCAACCGACCTATACTCTTGAAGTGATACCACCGAAATGCAATTTTCGTTATCAACCTTGTGACATTTACTTGGTTCGGCAGGACAAGGCTTTTATCGTAATCATGCCACGTTACACGAGAGCAGAGAAATTCAAGATAGAGTAGACACTATTAAAATTCATGCCTTGGTGCATAAGCAGTTGTCCGCGCTTGTCAGCATCATCTGATCAAATAAAATATTTTACAAGGCCATAATCTGTTAAAAAGGAAAGACGGAAATTTAAAACATGCATGTCATTATAATAAAACGAGAATTGTACAAAAACCAGACAGCGGTTGTCAGAGTTGAAGGGCATGAAAGGGATGCAGTGGTTAGAAAGGGAGTAAGACAGGGTTGTAGCCTTTCCCCAATGTTGTTCAATTTGTACATTGAGCAAGCTATAAAGGAAAGCAAGGAGAAATTTGGAGAAGGAATTAAAGTTCAGGGTGAAGAATTAAAAACATTGCGTTTTGCCGACGACATAGTAATTCTGTCAGATACAGCAAAGGACCTGGAAGAGCAATTGAACGGAATGGACAGTGTGCTGAAAGGTGCATATAAGATGAACATTAACAAGAGCAAAACTAGGGTAATGGAATGCGGTCTTAGAAAATCAGGTGATGCTGAAGGAATTAGTTTGGGAAACGTAGCAATAAAGGAGGTAGATGAGTTTTGTTACTTGGGCAGTAAAATAACAAATGATGGTCGCAGTACAGAGGATATAAAATGCAGAATGGCAATGGGTAGAAAAGCGTTCTTGAAAAAGAGAAATTTGTTAACATCTAATATTGATTTAAACCTAAGGAAGTCCTTTCTGAAGGCATTTGTATGGAGTGTTGCCTTGTATGGGAGTGAGACATGGACGATAAACAGTGCGGACAGGAGGAGGATTGAGGCTTTTGAAATATGGTGCTATAGAAGAATGCTAAGGATTAGGTGGGTGGATCGCGTAACTAATGAAAAGGTACTGAACAGAATTGGGGAGCAAAGGAATTTCTGGCATACCTTGACTAAAAGAAGGGATAGATTGGTAGGACACATTCTTAGACATCAAGGAATTGTGAATTTAGCGTTGGAGGGAAGTGTATGGGGAAAAAATCGCAGGGGAAGACCAAGAGATGGATACAGTAAGCAGATTCAGACAGATGTAGGTTGTCGCTCTTATGTGGAGATGAAGAGGCTTGCTCAGGATAGGGTATTGTGGAGAGCTGCATCAATCCAGTCTCCGGACTGAAGACCACAACAACAACATCAATTAAATCAATAAGAGCGAGATCGGGCATATTTAGAGATGAGACATACCTTGTAATGGTATGTCTCATCTCTAAATATGCCCGATCTCGCTCTTATGGATTTAATTGATGTATCTTCTCGTTTTATTATAACATGCATGTTTTAAATTTCCGTCTTTCCTTTTTAACAGATTATGGCCTTTTAAAATATTTTATTTGACCAGACGATGCTGACATAGTTCAGCGAAACCGGTCGTCGTTAATAAAAAATGATGATCAGCGATCTTGGCTTTTTTATATCTTTTTACAATATTATAAGTGGATCGCCTCCTAAAACGTAAACCAACTTTGATATTTTTATTAACGGTCACGATTCGTCTATGATTCATGGTTCTATACTCAATCAATTGCGTTTCCTGCCGGTCACTGAACTGACTACACAAACCACTGTGCCCGCTGTGCGGTCGGGCACTACGAGGCGGCAACGCGCTATTGACTGGGTCCGAAGTGCCGCGGCAGGTGGGGACGCTGTGTGGTGGAGACCCCCCGCTAACACGCCAGTGCGGACACCTCTATTACGCCGCTATCGATCAGGACGGGGGTCGAACTGGCTCGCGCGTGAAAGTCGATGGTGGGAGGCCGCGTGCGGCACTGGGATTGGCCGCAGGTAGCGGCGGCCGACTAATGGCGCCGGATTACCATAGAAACGGCGCGCCGCTAGTAACGCAATCAGCCGCCAGGGGCGCTGGCTGGCTCCGGCAGCCGGCTGACGGACGACCGGCCGTACATCGCCTCTGGTGGGGCCGCGTGAGCGATTAAGCCTTATCTTTCACCCCCACCGCCTCCCTGCTCAATTCATTACCGCTACACCTGTTGCCGTTCCCAAGAAGGATGTGCCCACCTTTCTTCAGCTAGTCGGCCTAATCAGATTTTACAGGACGGACTAATGTATTTTTAAATTACTCCTCCCATCTCTGTGGCCGAGGTGGGCACGGCTGACTGCTCAAGCTTTGTGGACACCCTGTACGGTACTCCCTCATGTAGCAAACTAGATTTGCATTGTTATTTACTTACTGTTGAGTGCAGTAAAGTTTCTAAATAAATTAGTGAAATAAAACTAAAAAATAAATGAAAGTGAATAATACGTGAATGAAGCGCTACCTGTGAAGAGGACACTGAAATATCTAGGGGTTACCCTAGATGAGAAACTGACTTGGACCCCTCACATTAGGAATATTTGCTCCAAGGCAAAAGGTACTTTAGTAAGTACCAGGAGAGCTTGTGGCAAAAATTGGAGCCTGAGCCCCAAGGGTATGCACTGGATATACACCACAGTGATTAGACCCAGGATCACCTATGGGGCGGTCGTGTGGTGGAAAAAGGTAGAACAGCAGGTTGCTGCTAAGGAGCTTGGTAAGGTGCAGACACTAGCCTGCTTAGCCATAACAGGCGGAATTAGCAGTACACCAACTGCTGGGATGGAAACCATGCTGGATATGCCCCCATTACACCTTTGGGTCAAGATTGAGGCAGTGGCTGGTGCATACAGACTCAAATCTGGCAACAACTGGAACTCTTTGGCATACCCAGAATCATACATTAAAATAGTGAGTGAGGTAAATATAGGAAAGGTTGGGGAAATGCCAGCTGACTATATTATAACCCCATTCTGCTTCAACAAGCCTTTCAGTATAACAATTGGAAGTAGGGAGCAGTGGGAGAAAATAGTTCGACACCGTACGGGGGATATTGTCTGGTTCACTGACGGGTCGAAATCAGACCAAGGCGTTGGGGCCGGGGTATACGGGGTGCAGCCAAGACTGGAGGGCGTCATCTCTCTAGGGAAACTGGCGTCAGTATTCCAGGCCGAAATCACTGCCATCAGGGCATGTGTGGAGGAGAATTTGCGTAGGTGCTACAAAGATCGTAGCATCTATATCTATTCAGACAGCCAGGCAGCCCTGATATCACTGGCAGCTCCTGCAACAAGGTCTAAAATTGTTGCAGAATGTCACAGGGTTCTGGTGGAGCTATTGTGGGTCCCTGGCCACTCGGGGATCAGTGGGAACGAACATGCCGACAGATTAGCCAGGATGGGGGCAGAGGCTCCATTTATTGGACCGGAACCTGTCCTGACAATCACCAAAGCAATGATTAAATTGGAGCTACGTAACTGACTCAGAAGACAGCACGTAGAATATTGGACCAAAGTCCATCAACAAAAACATGGCAAGGTAATGATGCCAAAGCCTTGTTTTAAAAGAAGCTCTGCAATCCTGGGTCTGAACAGGAGAGAGATTAGACTCATGGTTGGATTGCTGACAGGCCATGGGAATTTCAAAATACACCTACATACAATGGGAATAACAGAAGAGGACCCTAAATGTAGAATCTGTGATGACGGTGATGAAACTGCATCACATCTGATCTTCGAATGCATTGCATTGGAGAGTAAAAGGCACAGAACATTTGGGACAACCAGACCCGAAGAAATTGTGTCTAATAAAGAACTGGTAAAGGGACTCCTTGCACTGTTCAAGGGTATTGTTTTGCCTTACTAGACATACAGGGAGCGATACCGCACAATAAACTTAGTTTCGGCGCGGGCAGTGGCGGGTTAGACCAAGACTGTTTTGGCTTCCCTGAAAGAATCAAATCAAATCAAATCAATACGTGAAGGAAAAGTGAGAACGTAGTTCAGTTCAGTCATGTACGGCGAGTAAAACAGCACGCATTCTGAAAGACCAGCGACCAGCTAACGCTACGGATGCAACACGGCATTCTTCCGACAAGTATTCACGTGTGGCAAGGAGTCCTTGCTCTCTCCACGAGCGGATGCCGTTGATTCAGCGATCAGGCTATCGACCGACGAAATCACGTGAAAGCACGTGAATGTCGCGAACTTCTAGAAGCAATGTGATCAGACGCCAATAACTTGGTGTATTGACCTCCAAGGCAACATGACTTTCGACCTTCTTACAAACTGTACAACGTGAAAGCAGAATACAACGACCCCGAAGATCGTTCACCTCCAGCCAGGTCCATCAAATAAATACCACAGCCAAGAAGACGTCGAGAGAGAGTTTGAGACAGGTGAAGTAGTATCGTCAGATTGGCAGTAGCGGCGTTAATAGCAGCGGCAGGACTAGCAGAAGAAAGAAGACGAAAGAAAATGGACGCCAGTCACATCATCCGGAAGAAGATCAACAATAACAGAGGTACTCACCCAGGATGACTGGGCAGAACGATAGGATGCGGTCTGGCCGGGCGCGGTGGCCGAGGGGACTGAGGCGCTCCAGTCACGGTCTGCACGCCCACTACGGCCGGGGGTTCGAATCCCCCCTCGGGCATGGATATTTGTGCCGTCCATAGTCTGAGCTGTTTCATAAGTAAAGCTTAGGGACTGATGAACCCGTAGTTAAGTCCTATAAGTTCTACAAACATCTGAACATTTTTGGCCGGCCGCGGTGGCCGAGGGGACTGAGGCGCTCCAGTCACGGTCTGCACGGCCACTACGGTCGGGGGTTCGAATACCCCCCTCGGGCATGGATATTTGTGCCGTCCTAGTTCGTAAGTAGTTCATAGGTAGTTTGTAAGTTTAGGGACTGATGACCCCGTAGTTAAGTCCCATAGACTTTACAAACATTTGAACATTTGAACATTTTTGATGCGGTCTGGTCGTGATAGTCACCTGTGATCTCCATCCAAGGTTCTGTCAATAGAAGACGTGCAGCCTGAAGACCGCCGGTTCGACTCCAGACCTAGGGCGAAAAACATCCACACCTCGCCATTACTTCTCGTCGTAGCACAACACAACACTTTATAAGATGGGAAAATCGCACCGCACCACCAGAAGGTAATCTCGCAGAATTTACGGCCTTTTAACGCACAGTGCTTCTACAACGGCAAACGCAGTTAGACTAGCCAGCGAGCAGCGAGGAGGAGATAGCCGAGCTAGAAGGAGATACTCCGCCAGTGTAACCGGAGAGAGAGATGGCAGACGCTCCGAAACGGATCTTCGCCGGCGCACGCCTCAAGCCAGCGACATTCGCCGAGCAACTAGTTCACAGTAAGAATAGTGTATGGTTTAACTGTTTAATAAATGTACTTCGTGTAAATGCTGTTTCATTTACGCCTCATACCAGAGCCAAGGAAAAGATCCCAGTTCCACATGAGTGAAGATTCCCTGTAAATGCTATCCTGACAATAAAATGTTAATTTGTAGTTAAAACTTGCCATCCTGACAATAGGGCGATGCAATGACGGTTGTTGTTAAGAGTTCAATGTTTAGCAAAATGGTAAGGTTACTTTATTAAATGACGAAAACCCCCTCTCCATTTGACAAGAGAATGCTTCTGCAATTGATGTCACAAGTAACCCCCGTCACACAACCTGTTACATTACTAATTAAATAACAATGCAACAAAATCAGTCTTCAGTAATTATATATCTTATAGGATGTATGTGGGTATGTGTGTGTGTCTGTATGTTCCACATCTCCTCCTGGACAGATTTCAACCAAATTTGGTAAACATGTTCCTTACCATCTGTACACTGTTGTTTGGTGATTGTAAGGGTGTTCACTTGAGGCATCTGCTGTTTTGCCTATTTCTTATCATTTTTCATTTTGTCAGGATAGCGATGCATCCGTGGGCTGTGAGTTCTACTCAACCTGGGAGAAGGGCGAGAGTAAAACAGCGGTTTAATCGACAATAACATTTATTGAAATATAATGACTTTGCAGCCAAGATCGCATTTTTCATTTATTTTGTTACCGGTTTCGGCGTGCTGGGCGCCATCTTCAGACCTGTCGTAATTTACATAACCTCACGACATTTGTTTATATACTAAGAGAGTACATCCAGGTTGAGGCATCACCAAACATAAAATAACTAGTCATAAATAAAATATATTTATCCATCTTCTAATGGTTCTGAAGCGAGGTACTTCAAAGACTTCACAAAACATAAAACTAAAGAATCACATAAAATTACTAGTCACAAATAATAAATATATATATATATATATATATATATATATATATATATATATATATACACATCTTATAATGGTTCTGAAGCGATGTACTTTGAAGTACCTCGCTTTAGAACCATTAGAAGATGGATATAGATTTTTTATTTGTGACTAGTAATTTTATGTTTGGTGATGCCTCAACCTCTTTTAGTGTATAAAAAAATGTCGTGCAGTTATGTAAATTACGACAGGTCTGAAGATGGCGTCGAGCACGTCGAAACCGGTAACATAATAAATAAAAATGCGATCTTGGCTGCAAAATCATTATTAAACAATTATAGATCGCCCCATCGAAGTTTGAGTTCCTTATATTTATTGAAATATTCTTACAACCAGAATGCCAGTGGGTAGTGTGCGCGTATTGTCACGCACCGCGCCGGCGGCTTGCTGACGAAGCCGCTGACTCCGCTCTGCCCCACGGGAGGCGGGTGCTGACTGCTGACGCCTCAGCTCGCTGGCCGCAGCCACAGAGTAACATATACAGAGGAGCAGCCACCCCTAAACCACTGTCCTCCGCTCCCCTCGTAGTTCCTTAAGATGCTAGCAGGTGTCTGGCGGTTCGCTGGTTTAGGGTGCCTCTCGCACGTCAGAGGGTAGCGTGGAGGGGAGGTTGAGGGGAGAGCTCGTGCCGCCTGCCACGAGACCACGGCTGTGTCCGGCTTGCTGCCGTTTGAGGGGAGGTGGTGGTGGGGGTAGCCGCTACCTTCCGCCGGCTCTGACCAGTTTAAAGGGCTGCTAATGACCACAGCGCCATCATGGACATCTTAGAGAACTGCTGGATACCCTCCCACCCCACACCCCTGAGCGGGCCCTTACGGAGGTTTTCCGTCTGTATATATTTGTCTGTGCCGCAGCTTACCAAGCCCAGCAGAGTGGTGTCGCATCTGCCGCGCCGCGCCTGGCCTCACCGACCTCGCAGCCGGCCGACGATCGTAGAACGGGGAGGGGGGGGGGGTGGCCCGGGCGTTGAACCCCGGTCGCCTACCGCCTCTAGCTGTTGCTCCGCCCTTGGACAGGCCACGAGAGCGCTCCTAGTACGACCGCATCCTTGCGTACATACTGCGCCTTCGGGTCAATGCTGTGCTGCTTGCTACCGCCATGCTGTGCCCGGTGCTGGTTCGATGCCCGGTAGCACCGCGTTGAGGTCGAGGACCCCCTGCTCGCTGTCCTCGTAGACTCTAGACTCTACTTCCCGCCAGAGAAGCCGTGTAGACAGCAGCGACCCAGCCGCCGCATTGCAGAACTCGCAACCTGCGCCCAAGTCAATTAAGGACTAACATTAGCAGCCATGAGTGGCTCAGTCCGGGCGGAAGATATCTGCCCAGCCGTGGCTGACTCTCTCTAGCCGTGGCCGACTTCCTGACTCCGACTCTCTGCCTAGTCTGCTTTTTCCTCCAATATTTATACGCCGGAGTTGACCCCGTTGATTTCCGTTTCATCGATGTAGGCTAGCTGACTTGAAACAAGTGATCGAGTTCTATTTTTCTGTCACGTTGGCCGTGGCTGCTTCTTCACTTAAACAACACAACTGATCGGAGCCGTTGCTTAGCGCACGCGGCTACCTACAACTTGCGACACTTGAAGTTTGCTTTGAGCTACTTAATTTTCCTGAGCGCCCGACCCACTCTGCTTCGCAACACTGCCGGCTTACGCCATCGTAACACTTTCCTGTTCGACCGCCGAAGTCCACTCACGACTTGCCGCGCTGAAGTAGCCTAGCGGTCTAAAGCGTCTCGCTGCGGAGCGCGCGGTTGCTCGCCGTGGAGGTTCAAGTCCTCCCCGGGGCTTGTCCGTAGATTAGTTTACCCAGGTTTAAGTAGTTTGTAACATACTGACTGATGACCACGCAGTTTGGTCCGATAGATTTACAAACATTTGAACACTCAAGACTTGTTCGTTGTGTTACATTACATTAAATGTCTAAACCTGTCCCGTACACTCTTCCACACATCAGACAACAATCGCTGTCGGGGTAACAACCACCTACGACAAACGAAAGGAGAAGTCAGTGGCGGAGCGTCGTACGTGTGGACTGGTTCAGTGAAGCCTCAGAAAAAAAAAAGCTCGGCGTGAAATAAAGTGAATAAAACGGCACCTGGTGTGTACAGAATTTAGTGCGAATGCGGGAAGCAATATATAGGACAGACTCAACGTTGCATCTCACAGCGCCGCAATGAGCACGTAAGGCACGTACACCTGGGTCAGTCTAACAAATCTGCTGTGGCGGAACACAGTATTCACCAGAA
Organism: Locusta migratoria; assembly: GCA_026315105.1. Classification (NCBI taxonomy): domain Eukaryota; kingdom Metazoa; phylum Arthropoda; class Insecta; order Orthoptera; family Acrididae; genus Locusta; species Locusta migratoria. The sequence goes on along the minus strand of CM048751.1, from coordinate 99,392,279 downwards.
GCATACCTACAATTTTGAAGACACAAAGAAAATTATCAGTGCAAACGAGTTTTTGGACTCAGTAATCAAAGAGTCCATTGAAATACGGTTTCGTGACAACCTAATCAACCGTGATAGTGGCTAGCAGCTTAGCACAGCCTCGGAGCTTGCAATTAGAAAAATCAGAGAAGGACGCTCCGCGCCACCAAGATCCGCGCCCTGCACATACGAGCACGGAGGCCAGGACACAAACTCTGCACTCTCCCCATCCCATCCCGGTCCCCCCCCCCCCCCCCCACACACACACAAACTCCACCCGCCACTCGCAGCGCTACGGCCGATTCCGCGGGCGCCTGATTGGTCGGCGGCGGCAAGCGGAGAATAGTCCAGCGCGCCTGAGTAGCGGTGGAGTGCACTAACAACAACACCTCAGGCCAACGACTCGTTGGCCTGACCTGCAACGAGATTAATCTTATAATCTCGTAGAAACTATGGAAGAAACCACACGGTCATTATCTGACACCCGAAGACCCTTCCTCCAGTCAGGCCATTAATATGTGTTTCCTATGTTTCAGGTACCGCAGGTACAGCAGTAAATGCTTAGCTTGCAACCCATCGGACCAAGGTCGAGGTCCGTCCTGAGAAGCGTGAGCGTGAGCGGTGGAGTGCTCGCACAGTGACAGCCGTACTGTGCGCACCGTCGCGGAAGCTTCGCAGCGCATTACGGTACTGCACTCTAGCCATAGTTGACCTGCAAAGTTCCGGTAACATCGCGGAGATACCAAGGTGGGATCAAGCCTAGTATGCTCTGCACGTAGGAGCGACCAACTGCGTTTTTCTAAAACTACAGTTTGGCGCTCAAGAAGATTCCAGCAGCGGCAGAAGAAAGCGAGAAGTTGATGTCTTCGTCCTGCGGTATGATAAGCAGAAGTGGTGCCTTGGGGCCTCAGCGGACATCCTCTGAAGGGGCGAAGCGCGTCTTTTTGTTGCCGCGGGCCGTGCCGCCGGCCGCCTCGAGCGCTTCGGCCGCGGGGTGCTCCTTGACGGCGGACAGGTTGACTGGCGCGCCGGCCTCGACGTGGACTGCCGCAGAACCAGGTTCTGCTCCCCCCAAGCGTAGGGAATCTGAGAGCCAGGACCTGGAAGCCGGCCGCCGTACCGCAAAAGAGGTATCTGCCGCTGCCGTCCAGTCGCCCGCGTCCTCCATCATTATTTTAGGGCCAGCACCTCAGTCGGGATACCCTACGGTGACAACGAAGACTGTGACTGGCAACCCCTTGGCAGCAAGCCCCTTACGTGTTCCGGACATGGCAACCAACACACACAACGCAGTAATACACAGAACAGCAACAAATGGTTACATCGTCAGTACTAGCGCTCCCCCCTCCTTCCCCTCTCCTTAGCCAGCTCCTGCTTGCCAACGCCCAGAACCAACTTCGACTCAGTATGGCACAAGGGGTTAATTTACAAATTATACACACAGGGATTCCCCGGAAGTATAGATTATCCAAAGCTATCTTACGAAAAGGACTTTCTCTGTCAAAGACGAAACATCCAGATCCAGCAAAAGGCGTATTCGTGCAGGGATCGGTCCTGGGACCTGTTTTGTGCAGCTTGTACACTGCAGATATCCCTACTATCCCCCTCGTGCACACCGCACAGTACGCTGACGACACAGCCTTCTTTACTAGAAACCCAAACAAGGGCCTGGTCATACGTAGGTTACAAAGGGATTTAGATAACACAGAGACATGGGCCCGTCGATGGCGAATCACTATCAATGCCGAAAAAACTCAGGCCACGCTGTTCACAAAGAAGCTCGGGAAACGCGATTCTCCTCAAAATCCCCCCTCCTAGTCCACCACAAAGGATCCCAACTCACCAGGCGCAGAACGGCCAAGTACCTGGGCGTTACCCTGGACCATCGGCTAACGTAGAAACCCCACATAGACGAGGTCTACACGAAAGTCTCCGCCAGAATGTCCGACCTGTAACCCATCCCTATCTCCTTAATCCGTCCCCAAATGGAGTACTCCTGCCCAGCCAGTAAACACCTGGACAAGCTGCAGGTTCTACAGAACCGCTGCCTCAAGAGGGCTCTTCACCTTCCCCATGGGTTTCCTACGGACGACCTACACGTTGCAGCAGGAGTTCCTTTCCTAAGAGAGCGTTTCCAAGATCTGGCAAGGGCTTTCTATGAAAGTTCCTCCAGATCTGGAAACGAGCTTATCCGTTCCCTATGTCAGTATGACATGTCCCGCGACAAGCATAAGCGTCCCTTGACCATCTTTGATCACTAGATCAAAGAGGAATGTCATAACACCCATCCTAAATTCCAATCCTACCCAACCAAACCAAAATCACGCCCACCCAGGGCAAGCACTAGTCACACACACAGAATCTCCAATACAATTCACAGACATTTAAAAACAGTCACAGTCACACAAACACCACACAATATACAGAGGAGTAAAGACCAAATGGCCACAAACTCCCCAGTACTCTCCCTCACAGAGAGGGATGTCAAGGAGCGAGCAGCAGCAGAGATATAAGCGGTAGATATAAGATAGTAGCGGTGGAGTGCGCGACACAACATTAATTCAGGCCAACAACTCGTTGGCCTGACCTGCTACGAGATTAATCTTATAATCTCGTAGCAAGTGTGGAAGAAACCACATCGTCATTATCTGACACCCTAAGACCCTTCCTCCAGTCAGGCCATTAATATGTGTTTCCTATGTTTCAGGTACCGCAGGAACAGCAGTAAATGCTTAGCCTGCAATCCATCGGACCAAGGTCGAGGTCCGTCAAGAGAATCGTGAGGGTGAGCGTGGTGGAGTACGCATCGCTGTTACTCGCTCGCAGCCGTTCTCGTCACCATGTGTCCATTGTGGACGAGGGAAGGGACGCTTGGGGAAGGGAAAGTACAAGTCTGGGTTCCCTTCTAACTTTATCCAGCAACTTGCTGCCGAGGTGCTGCTCATGTCGAAGCCAAGGAAGAAGCAGAAGAAGAGGCCTCTCCAATGCTTCCGATGTCAGAAGCTTGGCCACCAGGCCAAGTCATGTCAGCGAAAATATGCGTGTCTGAAATGCGCCGAGGCGCACGTTACACGCACGTGCAAGATGTTGCCTGGAACGACGAAGAAGTGCGCCAACTGCGGCGGACCTGACGCCGCCAATTTCCGTCGTTGTAGCTACCTCAAAAGCATCAACGGTTGTAAGAAGGTGACAGCGGAGAGGAAAAAGGCGCCACAAGAAGATCTGAAGACCGACGACCGCAAACCACCAGAAGAGTTTCGCGAGACGATTAACGACGCGGTGGCGTACCTCAAGGTCGCAATGGCGGAAGAGATGGCGGCCCTCCGCGCCGAAATCGACGCGCTCCATTGCCAGGTGGCGGAGCTGAAAAAGGAGCTGCGTGCCGCAAGAGAAGAAGCGCCCGCTCCTAACGTTTCTGCCCCATGCGGACGGGAACTGAGGGCGGACGCGGGCACACAGTGGGCCGACGACTACGACGACTTCGCATCTAAGACCCGAAGATGGACGAGTCCCCGGCCCCTGCAGCAATGCAGGACGTCGAGGAGACGACAAAGAAGACGGAGACGTTTCCGCCAGATGCCACCAAAGAAGAGACGACGGTCGCACACGCCGCGACCGGAGAAGCAGTTCGGGAGAAGATCCCTTCTGAAAAGTACCATTTCAATGCTTGGCAGATGAAGCTCTTGGAAGCCGATCTGAAAGGGAAAGAAGAAGAGGAGGTATGGGTCTACATGGAATCGATGTACGACTTCCACACACGATATGAATTGGTCGCCATCATCAAGAATGTGGCCAACAAGCAGAAGGAAGACGCCAAGAAGCGCAAGTTCCTGGAGAAGCCAGCCCAGAAGAGGATCACTCAGCATCCGTGGAAATAGCGGCAACCCCTAGAACACTGGACGCTACAGGGTGACTCAGAGAGAGACGCAGATTACGGGACGAGGTGGCGGTGGCTCCATGCGGCTGCTTACGGCTGTGCGTCTGTTGGCTCGCGGTTCCTTATCCAGCAAGGGCTTCTGCACGATCCCCTCCACACTCTCCGAGCGCTAGCCAAGCAACCAATGAAAAGTCAGAAATGGAAGACTAATAGGACCTGTAAACGCCTTGCGCGCGGTGTTCGGTAGTAACGTAAATAGCATTCGCAAACGTTCGCTTATGATCCACTGGTTGTCGCAATATTACTAAAGGTTTCTGGGCGAATCAAGTCGCCCTGACACCACTCCAGGACCAGATAGGATTCACAGTCAGTTCCTCCGACACCTTTCACCAGAGTTTCAACGCCGAATTCTCGCCCTGTTTAACCATCTATGGGCAGAATGGGTGAGTTTGTGACACTTGCGGGGAAAGGTAATGTGTAGACACTTGCGGGGAGACCCGGTCGCTGCAGGTAGTGAACAGGGTGTTCCATACGTAGGGATACACCATCCCTACTCCACGCCCTCCAGCCGCTACCTGTGCCGTATTCAGGGAAAGGTACACCGAGCGAGGTTGAGCAGCAGTAACAGGACGTAGACTTTTTCTTGAATGTTCTGAATATAAATCTTCACACTGACTTCTTGAGGAGGAAAGTGATAGGGATATCTGATTGTAAACTTGTGCCTATTACCTTAGACCTTTTTGACTGTACTGGTGTTCCGCGTATTCCGTAATTTATATTTATACAGTTAACAGGCAATGTAATTTATAACCAACTATTGGCTGCCAATTTCGCTTCATTTTTCCTGGAAGTCTTGCAACTTGTTTCTCCCAGTTGGTTTCGGAGTAAAAATGGTTCTATATGATGGTGATAGAATATAGAATTTATCTTTAGCATTTTTCGGAGTGTGACATTCCCTTACACATTCCGTATTTCATACATTTCTTAGATGTATTTGTAATTCGAATACAGCCAAAACGTTTTGGGGTCTACGGATAAACGCTTCAAGTATGTAAAATACTCATTGACTTATTATTAATGTTTTTTGATTGAAGGTTTAAGGTTGCGTCTCCTATTAAAAAGCATAGTAGCTATTTTTAAAGAGATGGAAGTTGTGTAATAGTGGGATTAAGTACATAGCGGTCAGTTACATGAACGTATCTGTGCAGGATGCCTAATATATTTATTGCTTGCGCAGGTGTCTTGATATGCTTAGTGGTCTGAATAATATGCTTTTAGGAGGTATGACTGTGGAAAGTCATCGTCTTGTAGTAGCAGAGAATGTCTTAATAATTCTCCAAATATTATCACTATTAAAATACCTTTTTGTTTTCAGGAGGAAAACTCGACGAATTAATATGTAGTTAGAACAAGTTACTATAGTGCTCTTCAGCTTGCAAAGGGTTGTGCAATTTCACTGAGTTTCGTGTTATGTTGACAGTGTGGGAACTTGACAACAGCAGTGCTAGATTGCTTGGTGTGCCTGTACTCAGGAAAAGGCATCAGTCGCCGCAAGGGCGCCGGGTTCCCCGCAAGTGTCACTCCCCGCAAGTGTCACTCTCCGCAAGTGTTCCAACCCCGAAAGGTTTTCCCCTCACAATGGCGGGAAAGCACTAGTATCCCAGTGTTGAAACCTGGTGCGGATCCCCTAATGGCTGACAATTAGCACCTGGTCAGCCTCACCAACGTCCTCTGCAAGCTCTTCGAACTTATGGTAAGTCGGTGGCTTATGTGGATCCTTGAAGAGCGTAGACTGCTTGCTCCACAACAAGGGGGCTTCTGCCAGGGCCGTTCTCCCATTGACAACATCGTGTCACTGGAGTCAGCTGTTCGCACTGCCTTCGATAGGCGTGAACATTTGGTTACGGTATTTTTCGTACTTTGTAAGGCGTATTATACCACCTGGTGCCACCATACACTGGCTACTTTGCATGACTAGGGCTTACATAGCCCCCTTCCTATTTTTATTCGGAATTTCCTCTCCCACTACTCGTTTCGGGCGAGGGTTGGAGCCTCTCTTAGCTCCCCCAGTATTCAAGAGAACGGTGTCCCACAGGACTCCATCCTCAGTGTCCCATTATTTTTAGTGGCAATAAACGGTCTTGTTGCGTCTATGGGGTCATTGGTCAGTTGCTCCCAGTTCGCCGATGACTTCTGCTTGTATTTCAGCTCCATTAATATCGGTGTAGCTGAACGGCAGCTGCAGGGTGCCATCCTAAAGGCCCACTCATGGACCTCTACTCACGGATTCCAGTTCTCCGCAGAGAAAACCCATGTAATGCACTTCTGTCGCTGTCGGGTAGTTCACCGTGACCCAGAGCTCTACCTCGGTGGTGAACTACTTCAGGTCGAGGAAACACGTCGCTTTCTGAGCATGGTTTTCAATGCACGGCTGACTTGGATGCCACACATACGTCAGCTGAGAGAGAAGTGTTCACTCGCTCTCCTGCAGTATGTTGTTTTTCTGGTGGGAACTATTTGTTATTGTTTTTGTATATCGCAACTGATTTTGTCTGAAATGGAGTGGATGGACAAGAGAGTACTTCATTTGATAGAAGAATTTAGTTCACACATATACTTGTGGTATCTTACAGATCATTAAAACAAAATAATGAACAAAACAAAATGCTTGGCAAGCACGAAGATGTTACTAATATTCACACACAGTAAAATATTTTTGTAACATCACAAGATCCTCAATATGAGGCGCAAACTCGAAACATGTAACTGAATAAACAATTTTTATACAGCTAAAACAAATATTACCATAACTGTTACCAGTAATGTAGGAAACCTATTAATAATATGTTGAACTCTAATTTCCATTTCTTGTTCGTCGTGTCTTTTGTTTAATTTTTTCACTATATTAAAGCCTGAGAAATTAATGTCAGCAAAATCAATAGTTTATATACCTGCGTGTATTATAAAACATACTGCACAATAGACTAGCTCTTTTCCGTGGTTTATAATCAGAGGGCATGATGTCATAATTTTGCATATCTAACAAAATTTAAACGTAGAAGGAGAATAAGTGAAAATTGTTTTTCCTCTGATAATGATGTGCCTTAGCCAACTAACCAACACACTATAAAACATAAGTTATAAAATACACTATGGTTGCAGTTTCATGTATCTGTTCATTAAATTACTCCTTTTTAGTGACATTGTGTTCATTGCAGTCACAATAATAAAAATGCTTGAGTGTTTCGATATGAAGTTGCATGCGTCAGTAATTATTTACAAATAGTTACAGTTGATATACAAAACAGATATTTGTGGCTAGCATAACTGCCGCAGCATTAGTGCTAGCCTCTCTTCTACTGTTATGACTCCCAATAATTAGTATCTTGTTTCAAAATCCTCGGTTGTAGCATAGGCGCCACCGAAGAAAAAACTTGGATTATGCATATCATGTTAGTGTTTAAACCTCATTGGCCTAATTGCCCCTATTTAATTACAGTAACTGTTAATGGTTCAAAATTAACTTCGTATATTATCTCCATACATAAAACAGGATGTCCTGATTAACTGACTGGCAGACTCATTATCTCCCAGCCCAACCACTGATAATAGAAATTTGTAATTTCCAGAGGATGTTTATATTAACCTGTAAGCGTCGTTTAAAAAGCAATTTTTTATATTCAGTCCCTAAGGGGGTGAAAAAAGGGATGAAATGCTTTTTGAAAATATGTAATCACTTAGGCAATTTTGAAGCTAGAACTAAAAAATTACAGATTTGGATTCTGGGTTGGAATTTAAAACACACGTGTGTCGGTAGTTTAGGAAAATGAACCATTAAAAGTGGGAAATAGGAGATTAAAAGATTTTTTTGTAAATACGTTGCTATTAACTTAATTTTGAAGGCAGAATAACAAAAATCGGTAGTTGAATCATGGGTAGGACTTTAAACTTCAAACTTACTCTCAAGCTGTAGCGCTTTTCTTTCGTAGTGCCCTATGTGAATTATTTTACTTGCTTGTAGGTTTACGTGCATTGCTGTGAGGACTTGTACTTAATTGCGCATCAGTACTGAAATTGTCGTTTGTCATTTGTCGAATCCCTATAGGCACATTTCTTAAAATTGGCCGTTGAATTTTATGTACGGATCCGAATCTGTTAATGACTACAGCACAGCTTTCATTTCTCTACTTTATATTTAAGACTATCTGGTACCGGTGCGTTGCTGCCGCAGAAGAAATAATTCTGCAAATAAAGTTTGAAATTTGAGCGTTAGCTTGTTTAATTACGAATGATAGCAATAAATATTCATTTTGGTGTCGCTAATAAATAGATTTATTGAAATTTAAAGTTACCGGTACGTAAAGGAGAAGTATAAATGACATTAATTTCATTTTGCTGACTTCATTATTCGAGTGCTTTAGAGTAGACAATATTTTTTCTTGGCTTAAAATACGAAGAAAAGAACAAATATGTATATCGTTTCCAATATTCCAGTAATGCATCTCCTCCTTTTCCTTCTCTCTGTTCACCTGCTCCTTCTCCGCCTCCTTCTCTCCCTTTATTTCCTTCCCCTCTTCCCTCTTGCTCATCTTCTGTCACCATCACCCCTCTCTCATTCTCCTCTTTTAACCGCTCTTTGTCCGTCGTCTCCCTCCTCTTTCTGTACGTTTCCTCCTCCACCTACTCCTCTCGCTCCTATATATGAAAACATACGCATAAGCGCCAAATTTTATGGTGACTAGTCAGACTGTGCCAAAGTCGCAAGGTACCGTGCACCATGCTGCATTCAGTGGCTCACAGATTATAAAAACCTCCTCGAAAACATACGCCGCGAGTTTCATGGTCACTAGCCAAACAAATTAGGGAGGCTTACGAAAGATAGGCCATGGATTATGTCTGGGTATAAGCTAACGTCATTCCACGTTTAATTCAATTCCGTCCATCCGTTAAAACGAGAAGAGTAACAAACGTGTTAGCTCACTGTAAGATACCCTCCACCATGCACCATACAGTAGCTTCCAAAAGGTAGCTCATGCGTTAATTTAGGGTGTAAGCTACCTGCATGCCGAATTTCATTCAGATCCGTCCATCTTTTTCGGTTTGAAAAGAGACAAACGTATCAACCCATTGTAAGATACCTTCCGCCAGGTACCAAACGGTGGCTTACAGAAAGTAACCCATGCATTAATCAGGTTATATGCTACCTCTGTTCAAAATTTCATTCATATCCATTCTGCCATTTCAGAGTGGAGGCTTAAGAAACGCATTAACTAACTGAAGAGCACCCTCCGTCATGCACCATACGAAGTTAATTTTAGTATGCCTGTAACTTTCGCGCGAGTGCAAGCAATGAGTTGACAAAGATTTATCGCAGTCGGATGTACAGTATGGCCGTTCATAAAATACTAACAAAAAGGAAAACAAAGAATAAAAGTGCAGCCCTCGGGCACGAAGATAAAATTATTTAACCTGGTTTCGGCAATAACTATGATTGTCGTCATGAGAAAATATTAATTAAATCTATAACGTGAGATTGCATGATTTATAAAGGAGTCACTTTTGCAACTTTCAACATGGCTGTTTAACAGCAACCGTAATCCAACTTTTTAACAAGTTTTTATGTCAGCCAACCGGTTGCGTAATTTTTAGGTGCTTGACCTAGGTTTCGTTGCCACCAGGGACAATTTCGTCAGAAGAATAAAAACAGTTACATGAAACACATGACGTCAAAAATATTCTTCTTCTGATGAAATTGTCCCTAGTGGCAACGAAACCTAGGTCAAGCATCTAAAAATTACGCATCCGGTTAGCTGATACAAAAAAATTGTTTAAAAAAGGGAGTCAGTTTTTATAAAAAGGAGAATGAAAGTATTAATGTGATGTAGAGCTTTGAAGCAGTACTTAAAAGTCACATAATAAAAGTTACAAATCAGTGGTACTGCTTACAATCACAAATTTTTAAAAAGAAAATATAAGAAGAGCTAGCCATTAGGGCCTGCACGCCTGCACGGAAGCATCAGACTGGCATGGAATTGTTAACAAGTAGACGTTACCTCAGTGGTGCCATCTTGTAGCCGTAATTGCAACTAGGTTACTCTACAGATTATAGAATTGAGAAAAATGTTACAAGAATCTATGTTTAACATGAGAGGTGGCTGACGCGTAAATTTGGCAATACAATATTAGTTTAGAGAATTAACGAGTAACAAAATTGTAATAAGTAACACAATTAAAACTGGCTTTTTGGAAAAACAAACTTTGAATCAAGTCGGAAGAAATATTTCGGATACTGCATGATGTACAACATCAACGATCGAGTAACGGCTTAATACCGTTGAAAAAGCTCCTATTACGGAGTTGTAACTGCTCATTTAGAAGAAGCCCTTCATTGCGAGAAGGATGTTTAAATATCTGCAATTCCTCGGGCACGTCTAATAGGTGGCCTTTCTTTCCAGTGTGCAATAATAATAATTTCGTGTGGCTCATTGGCCTGGTACAAGTCTTTCACTTGGACGCCACTTCGAAGATTTGCATGTCCCTAGCCTACCCCAGTTATCCAACCGGGGATAGGGGACCTACAGCTTAACGTGGAATCCGAATCACGTGTCGTTTCTGGCGACTTCTCACATTGTTGAGAGGTGAACGATGGGTTAAAGTGAAGATTGAAATAATCCGAGGACCGACCGGGTTTTGAACCCACGACCCTTCGGTTTACAGTCGAGGACTTTACCCCAAGACCACCGGGCTTAACTCAGTGTCCAAAACGTTGAGATCATGAATGGCTCTAGGTGCGTAATTAGAAGGTGGTCAGAAAAAGACGAAAAAACAACATTCATTTTTATATATTAAGAGTTGCTTATGTGTTTCTTAAATGTAAAAGAATACACACAAAACAGAGATACTGTTATGGGTGTGTTGGTTTTCAAAGAAACGTAGATAATATGCTCATGAGTGAATTAATGGGAAGCGAGAAATTAAGCAATGTAATCTGTGAAACCGATCGTCGGAATAAAATTATACCAGGTGATCAAAAAACTCAGTATAAATTTGAAAACTTAATAAATCACGGAATAATGTAGACAGATAGGTAAAAATTGACTCATATGCTTGGAATGACATGGGGTTTTATTAGAATTTTAAAAAGAGTATTCCTAGACGCGTGAAAGACTTCTTGCGCGCGTCGTTTGGTGATTATCGTGTGCTCAGCTGCCACTTTCGTCATGCTTGGCCTCCCAGGTCCCCAGACCTCAGTCCGTGCCATTATTGGCTTTTGGGTTACCTGAAGTCGCAAGTATATCGTGATCGACCGGCATCTGATGCTGAAAGACAACATCCGACGCCAATGCTTCACCATTACTCCGGACATGCTTTACCGTGCTGTTCACAACATTATTCCTCGACTACAGCTATCGTTGAGGAATGATGCTGAACATATTGAGCATTTCCTGTATAGAACATCGTCTTTGCTTTGTCTTAATATGTTATGCTAATTATTGCTTTTCTGATCAGATGGAGCGCCATCTGTCGGAATTTTTTTTAACATTTTCTTTTTTTTTTTTTCGTCCTAATAAAACTCCATGTCATTCCAATCATGTGTGTCAATGAAACTTCCTGGCAGATTAAAATTGTGTGCCGGAACCGGGACTCGAACCTGGGACCTTTGCCTTTCGCGGGCACACAATTTTAATCTGCCAGGAAGTTTCATATCAGCGCACACTCCGCTGCAGAGTGAAGTTTCATTATGTGTGTGAATTTTTACCTTTCTATCTACATTATTCCGTGATTTATTAAGTTTTCAAAATTATACTCAGTTTTTGATCACCCGGTATATTAGCGATCTTGGCAGTATCGTTTTTGGAACCATTCATAATGTTGGCTCGCCTACTTGCAGTATCTTCTTCTAATATATAAAGCAGAGTATCCGTATATTTGTACGTGTTGCATACAAATCTACAGTTTTCTTCCAATCTTTATGAAATTTTGTACACGTAAGCATCAATCCATGAGGACGGTCGCCGTAACTGTAAGAAACACATACGATATACAGTTCACGAGATATGACGTCATAAACAATGAGATGCGCGAAAAACTGCTGCATTTTGCGACAATGCTGCTCATTTCTTCCTAAACCATTGGACCGATTTCAACCAAATTTGCTACACACATTCCTTACCGTCATTTAACAACTGCTGCAGGGTTAAGAATGATAAACGGCACAAGGTTCAAAAGATATTACGTCATAACCAATAGAAATCGCACAAAAATGCCATATAATGCGGCGAGACTTTCGAAATACACTGTATGAGAATGAGAGCACTTAGCGACTTGCAACAAACTTTAAAAATAATTTCAAACCCTTATTAAACTTTTTCTCGCTGGTAACCATAGTTGAAAGGAAAAAAGTTTCTCGCTTACTACTTTTCCGCTGTTTATGGAGTAAAACTACGGCTCTCGGTATGACGTTACAATTTATAATTTGAACACTACAAATTGTAGTGACAGAAAATTTTACATATAATGTGAATGTAGCTTCTAAATTGTATCGCATTCCGACACGTAGTTCATGAGATATGAGCACATAAACAGTAACGTTCATGGAAAACCACCCCATCACGCACCAAGTTTTAATCTATTACTTCTTTACTACTAACTGTATTCCCAAGAGATTTTACAGACGTACACCACTTATACAAATGAATGTATACCTGAAGAATGGCAGGAATAAATAAATAAATAAATAACCGGGCAACGCCTGGTTTTCAGCTAGTAAACAGATAAACTGAATAATACAGTAACGTACTGTCGTATACCATCAATTTACAGCAATTTTTAGCACAGTAGAGATGCCCTCCAATCTAAAGAAATGATGACCGGTCCTGTGAGAGCCCTGAGAAGGCTCTATATCTACATCTACAAACACACTCCACAATTCACCGTAAGGTGCGTGGCGGAGGGTACACTGTACCACTACTAGGCATTTCCTTTCCTATTCACTCCCAAATGAAACGAGGAAAAAAAGAATGCCTATATACCTCCGTATGAGCCCTAATTTCTCTTATCTTGTCTTTGTGATCTTTACGCGAAATGTAAGTAGGCGGCAGCAAGATCGTACTACACTCAGCTTCAAATTCCGGCCCTCTAAATTTACTTAACAGAAATTCACGAAAAGAACTTCGTCTTTCTTCCAGCGATCCCCAATTGAGTTGCCGGAGCATTTCCGTGATACTCGCACATTGGTCGAACCTACCGGTAACAAATCTAGCTGCTCGCCTCTGAACCGCCTCTATGTCTTCCTTTAAACTGATCTGCTGCGGGTCCGAAACACTTGAGCAATACTCAAGACGTGGTCGTACAAGCGTTTTATACGCGGTCTTCTTTACAGGTGAAGTACATCTTCCCAAAATTCTCCCAATAAACCGAAGTCGGCTGTCCGCCTTACTCACAACTGCTTTTACGTGTTTGTACCATTTCATATCGCTCTCCAATGTTACGCCTGGATATTTGAACGACGCGACAGCAACAAGAAGCTCACTACTAATGCTGTCTTCGAACATTATGGGATTGTTTTTCATACTCGTGCGCATCACCTTACATTTTTCGACATTGAGAGCTAGCTGCCATTCTTCGCACCAACTAGAAATTTTGTCAAAGTCATCCTGTATGCTATTACAGTCAGTTAAAGACGACACCCTCCCATACACCACAGCATCATCAGCAAACAGCCGCAAATTACAACTTACTCTGTCCATCCGATCATTTATATAGATAGAAAATAATAGCGGTCCTATCACACTCCTTTGGGGCACGCCACTGATGAACACTCGCCGTCGAGAACAACGTACTGCGTTCTACTACCAAGGAAGTGTTCCAGCCAGTCACAAATCTGTGAACCTATTCCATAAGCTCGTATCTTCGTTAGCGGTCTGCAGTGTGGCACCGCGTCGAACGCCATTTTGAAGTCGAGAAAAACACAATCCGCCTTTTGCCCTTCATGCATGGCTCGCAAGATGTCATGTGAAAAAAGGGCAAGCTGAGTTTCACATGACCGATGTTTCCTAAACTCTTGCTGATTCATGGAAAGAAGCTTTTCCGTTTCAAGGAAATTTACTATACTCGAACTGAGAATATGCTCTAAAATTCTACATGAAACTGATGTCAACGATATAGAGTGTGAGTGAGTTGTCTTTCCTTTCTTATAAACTGGAATCACGTGCGCTTTTTTCCAATCACTAGGAACTCGTTAAAGGATTGTCCAGTGGGTGTCGCGACGCCTGCGGCAGAGAGTCCTTCTATCCGGCACACAGAGCGGCACAAAGCGCCGTGATGAGAGCGGCGCACAAGGCGCTGCTAATTACAGCGCCCCGTGTGTCCGCCGCTGCAGCCGGCGTGCCGGGCCTCACACACCACTCCAGCACCACTGACCAGGCTCTCTCTGCCTGCAGTCGGCCCCACTCCACCTGTTACTCATCGTACACCGTCTCCCCTTAACTGCCGAAACCTTTGAAAAATATATTTTCCAAAAAAACCATTTTTAGCTATGTCATACTTTTTTTTTTCTTTTAGTTCGTTTCGGCCTAGCCGCGGTGGAGTAGCAGAGCGGTCTAAAGCGTCTTGCTGCGGAGCACGCGGTTGCTCGCCGTGGAGGTTCGAGTCCTCCCTGGGGCATGGGTGTGTGTGTTTGTCCGTAGGTTAGCTTACCTAGGTTTAAGTAGTTTGTAAGCTACGGACTGATGACCACGCAGTTTGGTCCGATAGATCTACAAACATTTAAACATTTGAACATTTGAACATTGGTTCGGCCTACTAGGGACCATGAGGCTCGTCTTAACTCTCAGATAGGGTCTTCTGCTTCTTCCAGTTATGTCGTCTGGTGGTGCCTGTACACTTTTGCTTGTGACAGATAGTGGGAAGACTCCATGTAGAATGGCCTGACGGTATTGCGCTCGGTTCTCAGTTATCTGTAATGGGATCTGCAGTTCCTCTAAGTCTGATCTAACAGAGGTGAACCACTTGTCTTTTGACGCCTTTCCCCTGCTTGTCACTGTGAGGATCTTCTTGGTTAGCCTTGAGTGATTCAGGCGGGTCATGTGCCCGTAGAAGGTCAGTCGCCTTTTCCTCATACATGTGACTATGTCTTCCTGGTGTTCATACAGTTCGTTATTGTGCCTGATTCTGTACAACTGTATGAACACCAGGAAGACATAGTCATACTTATTATAATTTTGTTGCTCCTTAATTCTCTCAACTAATATTGTTTGCCAAAACGACGCATCACCCATATCTCGTGTTAAACGTAGATTCTTGTAACATTTTTTTTTCTCAGTACTTTCATCTATAAGGTAAGGTAGCCGTATTTCGAATACCATTTAAATTTTCACAAAATTTGGCAACAAAAATGTTTCACAGAAAAAGAAAGTTCGTTCTTGAACCCACTATTCTATATCCTTCAATGATCCATGTTCAAAATTCGTGTATTCATAAAATATTTTGAACTAATTTAATGGAATTAACCCAGATAGCGCGGAATTATTTTTGGATTTAATATTACTTCAAAAGGTATAAGCTACCTTCATATGACTGCACAAAAACTTTGTAAGTGATTTTTTCACAAACACTATATTAGTTTTTTAATATTGCCCATATTTATGGAAGGACATCAAAATTAATGTTTTAGAATTTTCATCTGATGGATCATTATTATTAAAACACTGTTTAAAATGAAATACATACGTATGAATGTCGCACAATTTAAAGAATGTTCAAGAAATGTGAACGTAAGTACATGGAAATCTTCAATATCTTCTGCAAGAACCTCAACTTTGCTGCCGTATCCTACCACTTTGCAATCACCAATACCAACTAAAATTTATCTAAAATGGAAGCAGGAGATTCAGAGAAATGAAATACTACACTGCGCGCGAATTTGTAACTACAAGTATGAAATACTAACCCACCATGCTCGTCCTTCTGGAAGGACGCCGGCGCTATCTGGGTTGCGCCATTTGAGAACTCCTGAAAAAGGTTTCCTAATTTCGGATGGTTGATATTAATAAAAATACATGGCTTTTTGAAAGATAAAAAGAAACTACTTTTATTTCGGCAGCATTAACTGGCACATTACATTATTCGAAAAAACATAAATCACATACGTATGTTTTCCACCCATGTTATACTGTATCCGCACACAATTCGTGGGCCCATTGGAGACATTTAATGCATTTAACCCACTTCTCAACACGTTGATCATTTTTGTAGGGCTCAAAACAGTAGAGGCATGCTTATCTGCACTACCTTCATCGTCCACGCTAACCAAGACTGGTTCAGGGGAAGAAACAGAGTCTGTATTTCTCTGTCTGGACGATTGAAATGCCAACTTTTATATAGGATGTCTTTTCTTTAAAGTTCTTCCTTTTCAGTTTGTAGAGGCAATGTTCAGCTTCATTCTTTTTTCCTCAGACCTCGCTAATGAGTCTTGTAGTTTCATTTCGTAAGGACAACTCGTAATCAAAGCAGTTTTATCTCCCTTGCTCGAATTTGAAATTCTTGGCAGAAAATTGTACATTAGTTCCTATTTAAAATGTATTTCCTGTATGGTAATAATTTCTGCTTAATTTAACTTATGATACACAATACTTTAAATACGTCACAAAATAGTTACTAATTTCGCATATCCGAAAACAGGCACCACCAAGTATCCGAAATTTGGAACTTTACAACACTGCATTCAACGTGATCGATTCAAATGTGTACGTTATGTGATCGTAACTTCACTTACACACGTTAACATTGGGGTAAATATGTTGCTTAGACATAGCAAATAAAATGTAATAAAGCCTTACCTTCCGTGTAAAAACTTAGCTCAGAAAAGACAGCAAAAAGACTCAATAAAACACATTCGAAGCTTCCAGCTACAATGGCTCTCAAGCAACAATTGAATAACTCTCAGCATGCTCTCCTACTACTAACAGAAGCTAACTGAGATGATTTTCCAGTAGATAACAGTACCTATTATATGAGAAATCCCCATATCCGAAATTGGGAACCTACCCGAAATATGGCTCCCTTACCTTACAGTTGGTTGTAATAATTGCGGCTACTAGATGGCACGACTGAGGTGACGTCAACTTGTTCGCAACTCCACATCGCACACGCCACACAGTCGGATGGAATCCTCAAAACGTGGCCAAACCTTGAAAACGAATTTTCGGTCCTCGGAATATTGATGGGTGTGTTGGGTAGGGGAAGGATTGGTGCATCTCATTACAGAAGGACAAGTTGCCCACTTCGATACCTGTCGTGTTACGTCAGTTCAAAAGAGACCTTCATCGAGAGCACACGCAGCTCTGTGAAAGCAAGACAAATTTACTCTCGGTTTTTGAGCGAATATTTTGGTAGTGAGGTGAATAATTTTAGTTCTACAAGATAGAAACGGTTGCTACAGGTATGTACAAACTGTTCGTACACTAAATAGCTATAAATTCCATGGTTATCCTATTTATATTATATTTTTACCGTTGCATGTGCGAAACGACAGTGCTTTACCGAACTTGCATTTTCAACTAGAACAAAAGTATCATATACTGCAATATAACGCGGAATTTCAACTCCCAGACTATAGATTGATTTCATATCTGATGCAATTGACAAGAATCATCTACCAAAATCTGCACTGCCATCTCTCTTGTATTATGAATATTTACAAGTGCCCGTGCGGCCGACATTTCGTATGCATGAGAACAGAATCTTAAATCATATTAAGTTTTTGTTGTGAAGAACGATTGTCTTTATTGCCTACACTTATTACTTCTATCGTCGATTATACTATTAAATTTATTAATTGTGTTCTGTCATCGACTTTGAAGATTGTTTCATTATATCATTAAATTAAAATGTGTATGGTATCGAAGAATTCCCCCCCCCCCGATTTATTTTCCGAATATTGTGTTATTTTGTTATGATAAACAAATCACGTTGGCAGTGTATTAATTATTAGTGTCTAAATACTGTATATACACTATTATTAATAAATTATTATGGATTTTCATGAGTCACGTTGCTAAGAGCTTCGTCATTTTGTTTAGACAATTTTTACCATAAAATTCGTAATCAGCGACCTCAATAACCCCCGTGTGATGAGTTTCGTGTGAATTAAATGTCGTTTTCGTGATTCCGTCCCACTGTGCGCCAGTCTGATTCGTCCGTGCAGGTGTGCAGCCCCTAGTGTCTAGCTCTTCATATATTTTTATTTTGTGACGTTAGCTCTACCGCTGATTTGTATTCATTGTAAGCACTGCTTTAGTCCTCTACATCAAATTAGTACTTAAATTATCTTTTTTATAAAAACTGACTCCTTTATAAATTTTGCAATTTCATGTTATACGTATTAATTTTATTTTTTGATGAAGACAATCTTCATCTGCTTAAAAAATCTTATCTTCGTTAACGAGGATTGCACTTTCATCCTTTAATATACAGGGTATTACAAAAAGTTGCTGCCAAACTTTGAGCCGGCCGCGGTGGCCGAGGGGACTGAGGCGCTTCAGTCACGGTCTGCACGGCCACTACGGTCGGGGGTTCGAATCCCCCTTCGGGCATGGATATTTGTGCCGTCTGTAGTCTTAGCTAGTTCATAAGTAGTTTGTAAGTTTACGGACTGATGACCCCGTAGTTAAGTCCCATAAGCTATACAAACATTTGAACATTTCATTCCTCACACACATAGAAAGAAAATATGTGGACATGTGTTCTAAAACGCTTAATTTCCATGTTAGAGCTCATTTTATTACTTTTCTTCAAATCACATTAATCATGGAATAGAAACACACAGCAACAGAACGTACCAGCGCGACTTCAAACACTTTGTTACAGGAAATATTCAAAATGTCCTCCGTTAGCGAGGATACATGCATCCACCGTCGCATGGAATCCCTGATGCGCTGATGCAGCCCTGGATAATGGCGTATTGTATCACAGTAGTCCACAATACGAGCACGAAAGTCTTCACATTTGGTACCAGGGTTGCGTATACAAGAGCTTTCCAATGCCCCCATAAATGAAAGTCAATAGGGTTGAGAAGCGTACGAGCACGTCGACTGAAATGTGCAGGAGCTCCATCGAGCATGAACCACATGTTGTGCCATACTTGTAAAGGCACATGTCCTAGCAGCACAGGTGGATTATTCCGTATGAAATCATGTTAACGTGCTCCAGTGAGCGTAGTTGGAAGAACATGAACACAAACACTGAAGTCAACATTACCTTCCTTCAATTGGGCCAACTGGCGGTGAATCGAAGAAGTACAGTACATACTAACGAAACAATTGGGTATTTTGACAATTGTCTGCACGAATTATATCAATTTACGTTTAAAGAGAAATACTAAAATGAGCTCTAACATGGAAATTAAGCGTTTCCAGACACATGTCCACATAACATATTTTCTTTCTTTGTGTGTGAGGAATGTTTCCTGAAAGTTTGGCCGTACCTTTTTGTACCACTCTGTATTTGTCAATTTATCGTTCTTAAAATGATACTGTGAAGTACACTCCTCAGAACAATTACGTTATCAGGGGAGATATCATACACAATATACAGATGGTAACGTATCTTATTCACATACCAGCTCCTAAACCCGGCACTGGCCGGGTATATATGCATTTTTCAAGTCTTATATTATAAATGAAAAGAAAAACTCGAAAAAATTTCATCTTCATGTATCCATAAAAACAAGTTAGAAGTTATGTAACAGTAAAAACAAAGAAGTATGCGTAATGTATAAATTTTAAGTGCAGTATCTAAAGAAAGAAAAATAGTAATAAGATAGAAATGATGTATAACATTAATTTAATTCAAAACTTGAGTAAAGACAATATTTATTGACTCATTGTGTACGATGTCATATCTCCTGAACTATATATCTTAGATAGTTTTAGCCTCACAGCGATTACTGTCTGATAGTAAGCCATATGTCTACCAAGTTTAGTTGAAATGGGTCCATTATTTTAGGAGGAGATGTTAAAAAAGTGCGCATAATGTACCAATTATTCGGAAATTTGATTGTTTATGACGTCATATCTCCTGAAATATGTGTCGTCCTATGATGTAAATTTGAAGGTACATTCAGTGGCATATATGCCTAATTTGCAAACACTGTCATGATTGATGTTAGTAGTAAAGACGTAATAAATCGAAACCTCGTACCTGAAGATGTGGTTTTTCATATCTTGTGAACTGTATGTCGAACTGTGATATAGTATCGAAGCAACATTCAGTGGTATGTGTGTGTTCTGCCTATGAATTGTATCACGAATAGAATTCACAATGTAGAAATAATAACCCGTAACGTAAAGCGAAGTGCCGTAGATATACATCACGAAAATCGAAAAAGTAGTAAGAGATAAACTATTTTCCTTTCATCATTTTGTTAGGGTTGTTAGCGACAAAAAGTTTCGTAACGATTTGAAATTATGTTTAAAGTTTATTGCAAATCGCTAAGTGCTCTCATTGTTAAAAACTTGACGAAGGAAGTCACTCTACGACGCGCCGCAAGATCGGGCAGTTTTCATTGTTCATGACTTGATACCGTATGAAGTATGTATCATACGTGGTTTTCGTACCCTTAGCAAATGGTAACTGCCCTCAGTGAATATTTCTACCAAATGTGGTTGAAATCTTTATATTAGTTTAGGAACAAATGTAGAACAATAATGTCGCGTTGCAATGGAAGCAGGCTTGACTTCGAAGGCAACTAAGCACAGCACTTATACTGAAAGCACGTTTATTACGAACTCAACGTACACGCAGCACTGACTGCCTCTCAGGCAGAGTGCTCTGCTATTTATACACAAACAGAATTTACCAGAAATGGATTCCTCGAAAGGCAGTCGACATCTTTGTGTTTGCGCCCGTTCTTGAATACCACTGTGACATCGTACTCTTGGAGTCTTAGTGCCCATCTTGCTAGTCGACCTGATGGATCCTTCAAGCTAGTCAGCCAACACAAAGAATGGTGGTCTGTCACGACGGTGAATGGTTTACCGAATAAATACGGCCGGAACTTGTTGATAGCCCAGATAACCGCAAGACATTCTTTTTCAGTTGTAGAGTAGTTTATCTCGGACTTGACGCATACGCTATCACTTTTTCGGCTCCTTCCTGAACTTATACAAGCACTGCACCAATCCCATAGCCACTGGCGTCTGTGTGAAGTTCCGTTTCTGCATTCTCATCGTACAAGGCTAGCACTGGTGCGGAAGTTAGAACCTCCTTAAGTGCTCGGAAAGCTCTTTCTTTTGTCTCATCCCAGTAAAATTTGGCGTCTCCCTGCAGAAGTTCTTGTAATGAACGTGCCTTGTTACAAAATCCTTTTATGAAACGTCGGTAGTATGAGCACAACCCGAGGAAACTTCTCACATCACGAATTTGCTGAGGAGTTGGAAATTCTGTGACTGCCCTTACTTTATCTGGATCAGGACGGACACCATCTCCGTTGACTAGGTGCCCCAGGATTTTTATCTCTTTGGCGACGAAGAGGCACTTCTTTGCATTGAGGCGGAGACCTGCAGCCCGAACACACTTCAACACAGTTGACAGGCGACTCAGATGTTCTTCAAATGTTTTCGAGTAAACGATAATGTCATCTAAATAGCAGAGACACGTCGTCCACTTAAGGTGTCGAAGCAAGTTGTCCATCATGCGTTCGAATGTGGCTGGAGCATTACATAATCAAAATGGCATTACTTTAAATTCATAGAGACCGTCAGGTGTAATAAAAGCCGTCTTCTCCCGGTCAGCTTCGTCAACCTCGATTTGCCAGTAACGTGTCTGCATGTCCATAGTTGAGAAGTATGTAGCTCCTTTCAAGCAGTCTAAGGTGTCATCAATACGCGGCAATGGGTAGACATCTTTCTTTGTGATACTGTTCAGCCGACGATAGTCGACACAGAATCGCCAGGTGCCATCCTTCTTCTTTACGAGGACCACAGGAGACGACCAAGGACTCTCCGAAGGTTGAATAATGTCATCTTGCAACATCTTCTCCACCTCCATCACCTCCATAGAATTTACCAGAAATTAGAAGAACAGTTAACATAAGAAACAAGTAGAATCTACAAGTGAACATAAGAAAGATGTAGAACCTTCTGGAATTGTAAATTACAAAGAAATAAATTTTTTCCGGTGGGCGGGATTGAACCGGCGAACTTCTGCTCCGCAGTCCGTGACGATATCCCCTGCGCCACGCCGGCAGTTGGTGTTCGGGGTCTCTCGCGGCAATATCGCATGATGCGGCCGTTTTGCAAGACTGTCATTAGAATGAAACTTTCAGTCTGCAGCGGAGTGTGCGCTGATGTGAAACAACCTGGCAGATTAAAATTGTATGTCGGAACCGGGACTCGAACCTGGGATATAGAAAGGCAAAGGTATCGATATTCCTGTCATTAAGAAATTATCTTGCTCTTGTGTCACACCTGTAAAAACTTCCCAGTATCGGCATGTTTTGAGACTAGATTAGTCTTAATTATGAATCTCTTTATAAGATCTTTATAAGAAATTCATAACTATTACATTATAAGATCGCCTCCTGGAAAATATCCTGAATAAGATGTCAGGTAATTATAATTAGTCTTGATTTACTTTCCTTTCGGCTCACATGTTAGGATTTATCGGTATATGGAAGTATTGTAATCGTACGTATCTGAGGTTCGATGATGTCTGTACAGATATTTGGCTAAAAGCTATATCATAACGGCTTAACAAAAGTTTATATTTAGGCAGATTTCCTACAACAAGAAGCATTTTAAAACCTTTTCATTACAGCAATGTAGTACCACAGTTGATTTATATAAAAATCCATGGACTAAAACAAAGTGGCCCTTAAATCTGTCTAATCAAATACAATCCGAAGAGAATTTCTGTGTTTGGGGGTTTATTTGTTACTATCAATAATACAGAGTCGGTAGACCAATGGGATTTAACATGCTGAGAGGTTAACCACAGCTTCTGAAAAATAAATTTCGCTTTGAGTTGGCATGAAATATTTGGGGATCACTTGTTTCAACTGCTTTCAGGATTCAAAACATAGCTGCGTATAACCACAAATTTTAATCCTCGATTCTCAGTATATTTAAGTCAAATTGAAAGAAAATAGATACAGAAATATGTGAAAACATAACTGACAGATAACTTAATAATCGTTATAATTTAATAACAATCATCACCAATACGTTTCGGGAGGCCAGCTCCCATCATATGGCTGATGATACATAAATATTTACCCAAAAATGCTCATGTGGTCAAATCATAAAAACAAACTTATTCGGACATTGAAATGTAACGTATAAAATTTATTTTTGATACTTTTGTATGCTGTGAAGGGAGACAAATTACAATTAAAGAAAATCTTTTATATTTACGTACTCCACGCTGAACCAACGTATTTTAAAACAAAGAAGTTAACTGAACACGTATAATCAATCTTGAATGATGAGATAATTTATTACAATTGCTTTCTGTGCAAACATCTAATTTAGATTTATGCGTGGCACTACTAAATAAAAAATTAATGTCTCCCGAAAAGTATTACGTTCCTTACGCAGTTACGCTACTTTTAAAAACTAAATAAAAAAGTAACAGCGCAATTTTAATTAAATACTGAGTTCTGACATTTAAAACTGATAAAAAATGAATAGCAAGCATTGCACCAGGATACAGGAGTTGGTAATTTGTTGGCGTCTGAGGAAGAATCCAACTGTTATTGTACTTTACCCGCCACTAGCACAAAGTCATATACCCAACAAAATTAAATAAATCGGCAGATCTCAGGCACGCGATCACGAAAAGATGTTTATCTTTTATATTCGTAGAATGGAATTTGTTCTAGCACCGTACGCATCTCCAACAATTGGAACCGTTCCGCACCAAGATGGCGGTCGACGTATTGCTGAAACAAAATTCGTCACATAATATTGAAAAATTAGTAAAGTTATGAAATTCTCATTTAATTGGTTATTACTGCGCAAACATCTATTACAAGGAGACACTTACTGTATCACACATGTCCAGAATGTTCCCTACGTAAAAATCTGTCAAAGTTAGAGGCCGCTCCCCGTCGGGGCTTCGAATCCTCCCTCGGGAATTGATGTTTGTGCTATATTTAGTATAAGTTAGTTTATGTAGTTTGTAAGTTTTGGGACTGATGACCCCGCAGTTAAGTCCCATAAGCTTAACAAACATTTTAACATTTTGAACCAGAGAAGTTAATACGTCCTATATGACAACGTCCTAATCGAGAGATATCAATCGTTCCATCCGCGCTCCTACCGCTAGCTGCACAATAAACATCTGAAAAATATTCATCTATTTCGGTTAATTATATATCTTTGCCCTTTTGGGAATTAAAATAGCTCTTTACCTCGGTGTTTTCAAATTAATTAAATAAAGATTTCATTTACAGTTCATCTCTTATAGTTGTCACATTTTCACTTTGTGTCCCCATTTAAATTATTTCTTATTCTCCGTAATATTATAACATGAAGTCCTCGTCTTGCTTTGAAAGTTGAGACAGTAGATTCTTTGCCCCGCATCTCCTCTGGACCGCCCATACAACAAAGCATTCCTTCCATCTAGCAAGAAAACACTTCAGCAACCTCTGAAGAAGGACAATATTACGATAGAAATATTAGTAATATCGTTTAGTACTTCAGATTTAAAACCTTGCGGCGACATCAGAAACTGATACCTCTGACCCAATAGGAAGGAACGGCTCTGTGTCATGGGCGACCAGATTGCTTTACGTTGGACCGTTCTTGTGGGTGTCGAAAAAAGAACTGGCAAGTCGTCATAAATTATCCTCATCTATAGCCAAAGGTATTGTTCAAAAATGAAAAATCAGTAAAGTTTGCAAAACGTTTTTACAATTTATTTTGTAGTAAGGTAACCGGTTTCGATGTATGCTGAGATCTTCATGGGACCGAATTCGTATTTACGTTAGTGCTGAGGCTATGAGCGTGCGTCGACTAATATTTCATTTTTTTAATCATGTACCATTCGCTGCGTTCATAATAGGAAATAATGTTATCAAAACTCATTAAAAACTACTGTTGCCGACGCAGCGGTGGTGCAGTAGCAACAAACTCACAATAGCTGAGCATAAAACCACTTACATACTCCTTAAGGGAAGACTATCTCTTACTAGCAATCCAACTA
Source organism: Locusta migratoria (assembly GCA_026315105.1). Classification (NCBI taxonomy): domain Eukaryota; kingdom Metazoa; phylum Arthropoda; class Insecta; order Orthoptera; family Acrididae; genus Locusta; species Locusta migratoria. Next base: position 99,367,180 of record CM048751.1, on the reverse strand, counting down.
TAAGGCTTGAGTGGACACCTATAAAACGAAGTACTATTTGTCGGTATCTAGATATTTTTCCGGATGAATAAAGAAACTTTCTAGAACATATAAAATATGTTACTCAAAAGGCGGCAAAAATCATGCATTAAATTGCTCGTGCTTATACTGTAGATTATAAATGTTCACATCATGCTGTACGGTCTTATCATGAGGCTATTTTCAACGCTGTCGTGCATTTCGCTGCTAGCGTCCCTAAGCCTCCAGAGCTTTAGGAAGGTACTACCCCGAATTCAGCGGAGTGTACTTGTAAGGCTTACCGGTGCCTTTTGCACTACACCTATTGAGGGTTTGCTGTTGATTCTAGGCATATGTCCATTGAATATCGTGGTGCGTTACAAAGCAGCGATGAACTGGTTAGGGTGTGAGCACAATTATCTTGTGTGTGAGATGAATTGTTCAAATGTTTGTTAAGCTTAAGGGACTTACCTGCGGGCTCATCAGTCCCTAATCATACAAACTACTCATGAACTACCTTACACTAAAGGCGACACAAACATCCATGCCCGGGGGGGATTCGAAACACCGACAGTAGCGGTCGTGCAGACTATGACTGGCGCGCCGCAAACTGCTCGGCCACTGCGGCCGGCTGTGTCAGATCACAGGAGTTCATGTTAAAGATAAAAGACACTTACGAGCCTGGATATTAGGTGAGTGGCAGTCTAATTGGGACTCTATAATCACTGGTATACTGTATATTCCCAGACATTAGAAACAGATTGCGGTACATTGCTCGTACGCGAAGTATGGTACACCTATTAATATTTACATCGCTTTACGTGTAGTAACACACAAATCTGTGATTGTGGAGATGAGGATACTGCTGAGCACCTCGTTCTAAGTTGCCTCCTTTCCAGGGGAAGAGATGGAATGCAAGATAATTAGACTGCGATCTGCAAACAGTCGTAAAGCACCAAACATTGTGGGTTACAGTAACACTGTTGCACAACTAATAACTAAAAGACAACTGCTTAACTTCTTGTCTATAACTCTACATCGACCACCCAAAAGTCAAAAATCTCTATAAATCAAACAAGGTAAGTTTAAAAAATAATTAAAAATTAAAAACTGTAAAATTAAAAAAATATAATAAAAAAGAAAAAGAAGGATAAAAACTGCTTACGCGCAGACTCGAGATTTTTGCCGAGGCACGCATATGCTTTTGGGGATACTGTAGAATAGTGGAGTTTGAGTTGGTCTATAAGTACACTACTGACCATTATAATTGCTACACTAAGAAGAAATGCAGATGATAAAAGGGTATTCATTGGACAAATATATTATACTACAACTGACATGTGATTACATTTTCACGCAATTTGGATGCATAGATCCTGAGAAATCAGTACCCAGAACAAACACCTTTGGCCGTAATAACGGCCTTGATAGCCTTGGTATTGAGTCAAACAGAGCTTGGATGGCGTGTACAGGTACAGACGCCCATGCAGGTTCAACACGATACCGCAGTTCATCAAGAGTAGTGGCTGGAGTATTGTGACGAGCCAGTAGCTCGGCCACCATTGACCAGACGTTTTCAGTTGCTGGGAGACCTGGAGAATGTGCTGGCCAGGGCAGCAGTAGAACATTTTCCGTATCCAGAAAGGCCGGTACAGGAACTGAAATATGCGTGCATTATCCTTCTGAAATGTAGGGTTTCGCAGGAATAGAATGAAGGGTAGAGCTACGGGTCGTAACACATCTGAAATGTAACGGTCACTGTTCAAAGTTCCGTCGATGCGAACAACAGGTGACCGAGACGTGTAACCAATGGCACCCCAAACGATCACGCCAGTTGATACGCCAATATGGCTATGACGAATACACGCTTCCAATGTGCGTTCACCGCGATGTCGCCAAACACGGATATGACCATCATGATGCTGAAAACACAATCTGGATTCATCCGAAAACATGACTTTTGCCATTCGTGCACCAAGGTGCGTTGTTGTGTGCACCATCGCAGGAGCGCCTGTCTGTGATGCAGCGTCAAGGGTAAACGCAGCCATGGTCTCTGAGCTGATAGTTCATGCTGCTGCAAACGTTGTCTAATTATTCGTGCAGATGGTTGTTGCCTTGCAAAAGTCCCCATCAGGTGACTCAGTAATCGAGACATCGCTGCACGTTCCATTAGAGCCATGCGAATGAGATGCCTGTCATCTCGACTGCTAGTGATACGAGGCTGTTGGGATCCAGCACGGCGTTCCATATTACCCTCCTGAACTCACCGATTCCATATTCTGCTAACAGTCATTGGATCGCGACCAACGCGAATAGCAATGTCGCGATACGATAAACCGCAATCGCGATAGGCACAATCCGATCTTTATCAAACTCGGAAACTTGATGGTACGTATTTCTCCTGTTTACACGAGGCATCACAACAATGTTTCAACAGGCCACGCCGGTCAACTGCTGTTTGTGTATGAGAAATCGGTTGGAAACTCTCCTCATGTCAGCACTATGAAGGTGTCGCCACCGGAGCCAACACTGTGTGAATGCTCTGAAAAGCTAATCATTTGCATATTACAGCTTCTTCTACCAGTCGGTTAAATTTCGCGTCTGTAGCACGTCATCTTCGTGGTGTAGCAGTTTTAATGGCCAGGGTGTAGTTATTGCCCTTATTAGTTGGCAAACCTCGAGTACTTCCGAGACTGCCAGGAACATGTTTTTGCAATTAGTCTGGAAGACTTTTGCTTAAGCCAAGGAACAATATCTGTATTTCAAGACTAATTTTTTTTCTGTAAACATTTGAATTTATTTTTAATTTTATTCCTTTTAGTATTGTAAACGATAGTAGTTAACACACGTAATAACTACATTTACATTTATAAAAGAGTATTTGAGACCATTTAAAATGATTATGTATGACCTGTTTAGAGTTTCAAGCTAACAGGTCTAAATATTGTGGCAATAAATTGAATTGAATTGAAACTGAATTGTTTTCTGCCAACCATCGTTCTGTAGGGCTTTTGGAAGGGCCTAGATACTCTACGATACTATGATTCTGCATGTTAATGGAAATCCAATGGATGTAGATTGTTGTTCTTATTTGGGTATGAAGAGACCTGCACTAGATAGAGTAGCGTGGAGATGCATCAAACCAATTTCCTTACTCAAGACCACAACAACAACAAGAATGGAGATATGCGTTATAGGAGAAGCCAAGACCGCCTATTTAATATTTTGGTCAGCTTCAAGACTGTTCAAATGTTCAAATGTTTGTAGAGCTTATGGGACTTAAATACGGGGTCATCAGTCCGTAAACTTACAAACTACTTATGAACTAGCTTATACTAAAGACGGCAAAAACATCCATGCCCAAGGGGGGATTCAAACCCTCGACTACAGCGACCGTGCAGACCGTGACTGGCACGCCCAGATCGCTCGGTCACCGCGGCTGCCTTCAAGACTGTAACACGTACATAACACGCACTATACGATAGAGATGCGTTGCAATGCGCATGCGCGACTGAGATTGAAACACTCTTCTGAACCCCCTGGAGGCAGCATTTGGGTGCTTCGCAGCAGAGAGAGGCGAGGGGAAACGCCGCTTTCAACACTAGCGTTGGAGCTGGTAGAGACACCAGCTCCTGGCTACTCGAGCTCTGAGGTTACGCACGAATGGTCCCGAAGTAAGACAATGGAGCCACTGCGCACCTCGCCTTCCGCATGCGCAAATCCTACATGAAGGCAACATCCGTACTTCATATTTGTTTTTGGCGCATGACAGAGTCATCATAAACACGTCATATTGCGCAAAATGTAACTATAAATTAAAGGCATATCAACTGTAAAAGTCTTCAGAAGGTCCAATCATAGACCCCTTCTTAGCAAGAATAGCCGTGTGGGTAGCGGCATTGCGCTGTGCTGTCCAAGGTAGTGGATTCGAGACCTGCTGCAACCATTTTTTAACAGATACGGGAACAACAATGTCCTTTGTATTGTTACTTGGCACTTTGGACGTTTTTGCAAATGTGTCGCGATTTTGAGGGTAAATGACATTTATAGTCTTCGTCATAACAAATATATAACTCTTTGAAAAGAAGTGGGAGAGAGCAGCCTTTGATGCTAGGAAGGGGTGCTGATTACAGTGTCACATGACCCGAAAGTATCTTGTTTCTTCATCATAACAAATTCATTTAGTTACAGTCACTTAACATTGTAATCAGTCACTTACTGTTTTTAGTGTTCATGTGCTTATTCATACGGTCTTAGTGTTTATTATCAAAGAAAAATGAACAACGTTCAGTATCTTTTAGAAACAAAAAGCTTGGAATAAAAGTGTGAAATCGTAGCGCGGCAGCGTAGCAATACGCATGCGCGGCTGAGGTTGCTCGAGTTGGAGCAAGAGCAAACAAGTCAAGTTAAGACATTCTACAAATGTTGTAACGAAAATATATCTAAATGTGGGGGGGGTGTGCAAAATCATCACCGAGCCGACCGGGATAGGGGGTTGGCGCCATTATAAGATCCAGCACAAAAAGAAGTGAACCCCCAGTCATCTGAAGCACCAGCCGCCACTGATGATGATGATGATGATCGTGTGGCATTTATAGCCCTTAGACCCCAGCTGAGGTCATATTCAGCCAGTCTGGTGCAAGTCTTTTGGCTGACGCCACTTCGCGACTTCTGTGTCAATGATGATGACGAGGACGACACAACACCCAGACCCAGAGCGGAGAAAATCTCCGATCTGACCGGGAATCGAACCTCGGCCCCGTGCGTGATAACCCACTACGGTATCCACTAGATTACAGACACGGACAGAACAATTTATTGAAAGAGGTCATTAGAAAAACTACACTGATCTGAAGATTTTAATGACCATCCCATTTTGCGATTAATAAACAAGAAATATTATGGCTTAAATTTGGGCAAGGTTTCGTTCGCTATTCGTTTAGTCGATTCCGACTCTTCGTGAACCCATGAACCAAAGCACACCACTTTCCTTTGTCCTGCACTTTTCTCCCGTAGATCTTCCAGGTTGGAACACGTTGCTTCTGTGATGCCATCGATTCACCTCATCCTCTGCCGTCCTCTTCTTCTAGTGCCTTTGATTTTCCCCAGCATTAACGTTTTTTTTTTTTTTTTTTTTTTTTTTTTTTTTTTTTTTTTTTTTTTTTTTTTCAGTGAGGCATGTCTTCGTTTCATGTGTCCAAAGTTTCAAAGTTTTAATATTGGACCTTCCAGAGAGTAATCTGGTTTTATTTGCTCTAATATAGATCTGTTGGTTCTTTTTTGCCGTCCATGGAATCCTAAGAATTTTCCTCCGGCACCATAATCCAAAGGAGTCAATTCTCCGCCTTTCAGCCTTTCTAATGTTCCAGGTCTCGCATCCATACATAATAACTGGGAAGACCATACCCTTCACAGTTCGTATCTTTGTTGTTAAACTTATATCTCTTGACCTTATAATCTTTTCAAGGTTTTTGACATCGCCTTTCTTCCGAGCAACAAGGGTCTCCTGATTTCGTTACTGCAGTCGCCATCATCAGAGATCTGGGAACCGAGATAATTGAATGTGGACACCACCTCCATGGATTCTCCTCCTATGTCCTATGAATTAATAGGTGTAGTTGTCACAATTTTGGTTTTCTTCACATTTAGCCTGAGACCGGCCTTTTCACTTTCGTTTTTTACCTTCAGCAACAGAGTCTTTAACTCTTCATTTTCTGCCAGCAGTATGGTATCATCTGCATGTCTGAGGTTATGTACATTTATTCCAGTCTCTTTAATTCCTGTCTCTTCTTCATCTATCTTGGCCTTCCTCGTAACGTACTCTGCAAACAGATTGAATAAGAACGGAGACAATATGCAGCCTGGCCGGACCCCTTCCTGAAACTTATCAATTTTGTTGTGCGATACAAAGTTCTCACTGTGGTTTCTTGGTTAAGGTATAAACTCCGTATCAGACGAATAAGGTCTGTGGTTGGCGCATAAACTTGAATTAATGTGTTGTTGAGGGGCTGACCTTGAAGTCTGAAAGACATAATTCGTCATTGTTATAGTTACATCTCATTACAGCTTTACCTACTCTATCACTGACTATGAAGGCTACTCCATTACTTCTGTTGTTCTCATGTCCAGAATAGTATATCCTATGGCACTCTGAAGCAAATTCTCCCATGACAGTCCACCTCATTTCACTTATTCCCAATATTTCGATGTTAATTCTCTCCATTTCTCTTTTGACTACGTCTAATTTTACCTGATACATCGATCTTACATTCCATGTTCGTATGCTATGCTTCTCCTTGCAGCTAGTTAGTCTTCTTGAAGACTCTCTCAACCTGCCCCCCCCCCCCCTCCCCGGAGATCCGATCGGGGAACTTGAAACCCGGGAACATTTTGAGCTGAGCGAAGCCATGGGGTTTTCTTGGGATACTTTCAGTGGTGGTTTACCGTTGCCTTCCACTGACCTCCAAATCCTGTCTGCTCACCGACTAAGTTTCCCTCTGGGGTTGGTTACCCAACCTTCTGCTGAGTTACTCGGCTAAACAGGGGCACCACCAGTGTAGGTAGGAATTTGGAGAATTGAGGTGACAGAGGCTTAGAGAACTCTCTTGCTGAGTTCTTGTAATCGCGTATTACCCCCATTTTGTGCCTTCCCGGTGTTTGCAGAGATACATCCAGGTCATTTCCTGGGCAAGGTTTGGAATCAAGCAATTAGGGCAGTACAACTGCAGACAAGTCATCAAGGTGTTTCCACTGCCGAACATATCGATAAGCGTATCGAATACTTTAACGCATTCGTCAGGAGGGCATGCATTTGTTTAGTGTACCTCAAAATGTGTAGCCTGCATGCGTAGTGCCGCCGCGATAACGCATGTAAGACCGCGACAGGCACCATGTTACTTGCTACACACTTTCAATGTGACCGGAAGGTACGCGGCCGAAATATTAACGAAATTGAATTTGCACACCGGAAATTTAATGGATTAATCATGAAGTCACGAAAACTTGTAAAAGCAAATAGAACATATTCATTCTTCACAAACAATTAACTTCAGGATTAACGATATTCGAATTGACATATGCTTTAAATATGCTTTGGGTGGTGAAAAGTAGTTAAACAACACTCCGTTCACATTCAGCGATAAAAACTGAGAAATATTACACTGGAAGCTATGCAGGTACTTCTCCTGAAACAGTTTGATGAAATAAATATGAAGAATACGTAATTGTAAATGCATATGACCTCTGCTCTCACTCGTGCGCTCACGAAAGGGTGTTTGTCTAAATTTGGATTCTACTATCACAAGCCAAGAGTAATGTAATCGGTAAATCCCAGTAGGTCAGAGAGTAACGAAAATTTAATGAACCGGAACCCAATAATTCGCAGCTTCATTCCATTTACAGACTGTCGAACTCCCTAATTTGATTGGAGACTGAGTTTCACAAAATACGTACGGATATAAGTTATTCGCATACCGCAAATTCCCTGATTTATCTCCAGTGAAGTGCTGGATGCGGTATTTGCAGTGAGGATGGATCGTGTTCGTTGCGAAATGTGGATGTCTGTGTATGTATGTGTGTGTGGTGTGATATGGTGTGTGTGTGTGTGTGTGTGTGTGTGTGTGAGAGAGAGAGAGAGAGAGAGAGAGAGAGAGGGAGGGAGGGAAAGAGAGAGGGGTGCGGAGAGAGTCAGAATGAGAAAGAGTGCATTAGCAAAAGTATGTCGGTTTGTACATAACACAATTCGCATTCTCGCCCTGTAATTCTTCATGTTTCACGTATTGTATGTAGTATTTACTCATTCTTGTTATAAATCTTCTTTTAATTTTTGTTTGGGCAAAACATGCAAATACATTTCTGAGTAGCCGTATTTTAATATTGACTTTATTTGTATTTCTTTTTAAAGCCTAAACATTTCTCTTATTATCTCATATTCTGGACGCTTCAATACATCTAAAAACTAAAAAATACATATTCATATCTTATTTTAGACCGAAAGATTTGGTACATGTATACAACCCTCAAGATAAAATTTATTTAAATGATTGTAAAATTGCTTAGAGGTTGCTTGAATAATCACTTAGATGTTGTTAGTAGATTATTTATTGTTAAAACAACATGTTTCGGGCTTTCCCAACATCGGATGACCAACATAGATTGAGGTTTCATGCTTTAAAATTTTTCATTTAAAATACTGTTGTTATATTTATTCTTGTTTGGCAGTACATATCAACAAAATTTTAAATGACAAATTTAAATGCATCAAAGCTCAATATATATTATACTGGTCACCAGATGATGGGCTAAGCTCGTAACATGTTGTATTTTGACAATAAATAATATGCTAACAACATCTAAGTGATTATTCAAGCAACGTCTAAGCAATTTTAGAATAATTTAAAGAAATATTCATATCTTATTCAGATTTTCTCATCAGTACAAGTCTTACATCAGGCTTACAATATTGTGAAGTTTTATTTTTATTTATATATTTTATTTTTTATTGACAAAATTCTCATTATGTTTCCAACCAACGCTGATACATTGTTAAGACCTAGCGCTGTCCATGTATGTACGTATCCTGTACTTATGTTAGTCCACCTCCTTCTCCCCCTATAAGCTTCTGGAGCACCCTTTGCCCTTTTCATCTGTATCTGAACAATATGTCGGCTAGAATTGTCACGCACCTCAATACTTATGAAGACATTTCTTCTGGAAAATGTGTCGCAGACAAATACATTATTCGTGTAGGTACAGTTAGATATTAGGTAACTGTCTGCAAAATGTGTTGCGAATCGAAATAGGAGTGAATACCTAACATATTAAAACCTAATGAATGACGTGACGGTTCTTCATACATCACATTGCTTATGTCGTCCTGTCTCAGGAAGTATAATTTGAAAGTATTTTCAGAGCCATATTTTCACTCTTTTGAAAATATATCGCGAATTATTAATAAAGGCGTGTCAAACAAAAACCGCACAAGCGATGGGGCGATTTCTTCATGAACCATGTTGTTTATGAAAGTACACTCAGTGGTAGCCATGCATATAGTGTGTAAAAGCCTTCACGAATACAATTAGTATTGTAGAAGTAGTAAAATCACGATGACTTCCTTATTTTTACTGCGTGAACCGAGGGAAACTAGTAAGAAAATCATCTTTTTTTCATCGATTTTCACATAATTTTAAAATCATTGTGCAGTTTTCTACAAGTCGTGCATCCCTCTCACCTCATTCTCAAATAATGGATGAATGAAGCCTCGCTATTGACCACTCAAGTGAAACGACAGTTTTTCGCGTATATTATTGTTTATGATGTAATATTTCAACTACACTGGTCAAAAAAATTAGGGGCTCAGTCGTGATATCTAGGTTCTGAAGTATTGTCATCAGATGAATGAACGAAAATTGTTGGACGTCTTTCTGTCGGTTCTATGCAGCGCAGACTACAACATTACGCCAACCGATATAGTGGTACAAAACAAAGTTGCTGCACAGGGGATTGGTGTTCACTTATATTTAATCTGCCAAACGAATTACACAACCAGCTGGGTTTAGATAGTGCAGTGAGCAAGTAGTACAATACAACAGTAACGTTACTTAGCTGAAGCTATGGTATGGAGAGCCATAGGAAGGTTGGAAGCTGAACAAACACAGAGAGAGGTAGCTGCTGTTGTTGGAGTGATCTAAAGTGCTATTTCCATGACTTGGACGTGATTTCAGACAGCAGGAACGTTTAAAAGAAGTCAGGGCCAAGGTCGTCCATGAGTAACATCAGCAAGAGATGATCTTTACCTCCCGTTAACAGCCCCTCGAGACGGGAGGCTGTATGCAACTTAGCTGCAACGCACCCTCCAGGCAGAAACAGGTAGTGCTATATCAACACAAGGTACGAAATGACCTACGGGAATGTTGCCTCTACACACGGAGGCCTATGTTCCTTCTCCTATTAAAACCACGACACCGTTCAGCCTGTAGAAACTTGGCACAGTATCATTAGAACTGGAGTCGTAGTGAATGGTGTCGGGTTCTGTTCACAATGAAAGTAGCCTGTTATTAAAATAAGCAAGATCTCGGGCAGTTGAGATCCGCAAATGAAAATAAAACGCTCACTGCTCCTCTAAATTACTTTATGAGTGGCCACAGTACTTGTGCAACGGAAATTTATCTCACTGCTCACTCCTTAAGGGAGCAGCCAACGTTTTAACAAATGGAAAACTAACGTTAAAAATAAATGAATAGATAATTAAACATGATATGGGGAGCATGAAATCATAAAGCAGAGGTTTGATACTTTAAAATCATAATCTATTCAGTAAAATAACAAGCAAATAAATGCGGGGAGACCAATTAAGCACACATATTGTAAAAAAGTGAATTAAGTCATATAGTTACTGCCCATATTAAAATTGTTTCTGCGCTGTATGAATATGGAGGTAATGTGGAAGGAAATTTTCAAATACACAATAGGTAGCTGAAAGCACATTCATTCTTTCACAGACACGCGCATAGAGCTAGGCGGTACATTACAATGCTGGAAGACATGAAAGTAGCGGCGAAAGGAAACGTCAGAGGCGTCTTGACAAGAGGGCGGGTGTCTTGATCACAAATTTAATTATACTGTGCACAAAATGAACTCATGTTTGGGGAGGCAGTGGATCACTATCCTTAAGTACCACATGGTGTGCGACCATGCTGAATTTCATAGCATTTACAAACCGAAATTAATTTAGAATAAGCGAGTAAAGCACATGCAAAATTCGTATAGAAGAAAGCTAGTATTAATAAAACCATGGCTGAAGGCCGAAGTAACGACCGTTACGAAAGCACGTAGTGCAATCGGCCATACAAGACAGGAAAGATGGAATCAAACAAGATCAATCTAAGAAATATTCAGCATACTCGCAGTTACAGATGCGGCGTGAAAACATTAGTAAAAAACAGCAAGGTAATTCAACACACTAAATTTACACCAAGGCTGAAGGCTATACAGGTGTATTCTAACTTGAGCAAAACCAAACACAAAAAACATCACCGGAAATTTAAAAAAAAAAAAAAAAAAAAAAAAAAAAAAAAAAAAAAAAAAAAAAAAAAAAAGACAGGTAATAAATTTACACTGAATTACACGAGTTCTGTAAATCAAGAGACACTTTGCCTCGCACAGTGAAAGAATTACTCAAGAAAACTTTCACTGAAAACTAAGACTGCCTTATCACAAAGAAAGCAAGGTTGTAACAGCGGAGTACATACTTCCACAGTCGTTAGAGCCAGAATGAAGAGTCCAGAGTGAAGCTCTAAGGCCACAGAAAAACCTCCCCATGCCATACACCGGATCTAGAGAGCGCTAAAAAAGTGACGCAAAGTGCGTTCAGAGACTAGTGTTTATCAACCCTTGCTACCTGTCTAAGATAGTTCCCTCTACAGCCGCTCCCAGAGAGGTCTCCTGTCACCTCTTTCGTCCAAGATTAGGTTGGTACGACACTAAAGAACACAGCCATCTCGCCACCTAGCCAAGTACGCTTGTCTCTGGCCAGCCAGCGGACGCCAGCGCAGACGACAAAAGAAGCCATGCGTTCTTGACTACAGCAAAACGACGCCTAAAGCGGGAGGCTGCGACTGTAAGCCATTGCCCGGCAGTCATTGAATATTCAGAGTACACATGCACATTCACATAACCAGACGAGTTCCATCACACGGGTGGAAACATATATAAATGTGGGGCAACATATGTAAACATGGGGCATTGATCATTAATGAAAAAATAATAAAATAATCAACTCACAGATTGATAATATTAAAGGTGCAGAAACACTTTAGGTTAAAGAATATATCAAAATGGAACGCGACCACACATATTTCAACATATGTCACGATTTTGTGTTCAGCCGGAAAATCATTGTTCTTTTATCTGGAGAGAACTTCGAACTCTGGACAATCCAGCTTATGTGCAGGAAACATGACCATATCATGGTGGTCGACGAATTGTGTGAAAAAGAGTCAATATTGGCGGACATACCGAACTTTATGTAGTTCAGAATGGAGCTTTGACACCACCGAGCTACAGAGATCCTTTGACGTTTTTGTTGTACTCTACGCTGGTGCCATAGAAGATGATTCCTTCTAGTAGATTGTAATGCTCAACCGCACATAGCTGCACTGGAGGACAACATGCTTGAAGCTGAGGGAATTTAACGAACGGAGTACCTAGCTTGTTCACTAGACTTAAATCCGATTGAACATGTCAGGGATGTACTTGGCAGCCTCATTGCAGCCAGACTAGCACATCCCAAAAGGCTTAAAGAGCTGGATATTGCACTCATGGAAGAATGCTCAAATGTCCCTCAACAGCTGGTTGAATACCTCATACTGTCCATGCCCCACAGGTGTGCAACTGTACTGGCCGACTGAGGTGATCAAACATCGTATTCAAAGGCAACTAGAATGACTTATCAGTCTTATGATAGCCTCATTGTACCTCGTTCTAAGTAAATACCATGTAAATCTCATTTAAAGAGTTGAGACAGCAAAATATAGTACCGTATCAAACACAAATTACAAATGTAACCAATATCTGTATAAAATACGTTACCATATGTATATTGAGTATGGTATATCACCTGATCACCTAATTGTTTCGAGCAGTGTATATGTCGTAGGTGGTTCTTGTTTCACGACGATTGTTTCCTAACGGTAAAGAATATGTGCCTTAAGTCTGGTTGAAATCGGTACAGTAGTTTAAGAGGAGATATGGGAAAAACACACGCACACACACACACACACACACACACATTCATTTCTACATTTAGTCACCAGACTGTTCATCTGTCTCCTTAATATAAGTAAATCTGATGCTGCAAGGGTACTATGTTATCTGAGTAAAATATTTTACTTGTCTTCTATTTTAACACCATGGTCATTAGCAAGTGTTTTAGTACCAATTCGGCCTATACAGGGTGTTCCACAATACATGTTGCACAAACGTAGAGGCAACGTAGCAGGAACACAGGCATCCATGTCCGAAAATATCATCGAACGATGAGCACATATTCAACTTCGATACTATGACAGCAAACACTTTGCTTTCATTGAGAGGCAAGAGGTTATTGTATGGCGAAAGAAGGAAAAAATGTCTCGTAAACATGGGATCTAAAAAGCATACTTGATAGCTATGAGCAGTTCTTAATTTCGATGTATGACACATCTAATTTACTGGTCAAATGACCATAGTTCTTTAACTATGAATTTTAGAGCCCATGTTTACTAGACATTTTTTGGTTTTTTATCCATAGTATTTCCTCCGAATATATGGATATCAAAATGATTGCGGTAGAAGAGATTCCTTCTACACTATCAATAAAATAAAATAATTGAAATTACTATTAAATCCACCTTAATTAAAATATTAAAAAAATAAATTCACAATAAAAAAATTATTGTAACCCATCATGGTCTTAAACATAAGCTGCACCTTGACCTAAAGTAACCTTTAATTTAATAAAATCAAGAAAATTATTACACCAAATAGATTTTCTGATAACGGAGATATACACAGAAAAGATGAATAAGATCTGATAATGACACATGTCGTGTAAATGAGTTGAAGACCTACTCTATATTACAGGGACATCAGACAAGGTAAATCTCCGAATATAAATAATTTCAATAGCCATTCAGTTAAACATTGTAGCAATTTGTTTTTAATGGTCAATGTTACCGCAGATCAATTACATATTATTGTCTCTGTAAGATATCCTATGGCTCCATTTAGTCTAAACATCTTCTATCACAGAGTAGGCAAAACATTAATACCGTACATTATTACAATTCCTTATTACCGATTTCAGCATTGATTTGTAGCTAAAAATTTTAAAAATTGTTGAAATATTGTCATGTAAATATTGTAAGTTCTGATTCATTTTTCTTCTTTGTCAGATATCTGAAGATGCCCTAACCGGGCGAAACGCGTCATTTAAATAAAAAAATTTGCAACCAAGACATTGTTTTATTCAAAAATAAAAATTTCTTCTTTTCCCTGCCGTAACATGAAACCCCTTCCTCGGCCAGCAAAATATCTGGAATTATCTCCAGTCCAATATGTGTAGAATACGATGGGACGACAATATACGCCTTCGGTATGATGGAATAGATGCCACAATCAGCAGTTGTATTTCTGGCCGTGATGCCTATACCAATATCGGTCCTTCACCCTGGATCGACATCTGGTAACAGAGTATGGCTACAGCTTTTGATCTGTAAATGTAATCTTTTCATGTATTGCATATGAATTGTTTTAACAATAAATCTTGAGTGGACTGGAAAATTCTAAAAGCGTATACTAATTCTTATTTCCGGATTTTTATAAAGAAACTTCAAGAATTTGCTTATCGATGAGTTACAGTTGTTATCAAATCCAAATCGTACAAAATAAATGTTGTTTCGCGTTGGATGTTCATATTATTTTTGTTTTCATTCCCCTGTAGCATTACACAAACGTATGGCAGCCCCCTGCCCCAGCACTACAGCCGATATGTTTATTAACAGTGTTCAAATTCGAATGTTTCTAAAGCTATAGGACCAACCTGCAGTAGCCCAAATGTTTGTAAATCTATCGGACTCAACGGCTAGGTTAATAATCCGTAGCTTAGAAACTATTTAAACTAAGTTAAACTAACCTAAGGACGCACGTCCATGCCCAAGGGAGGATTCGAACTTCCGGCGCCGGAGGTTTCGCGATTCCCTGCAGTGGCAACCGGTCCATAGGTTATAAACTGCACTAGTCAATACAATCAGATCATCAGTAAAGATTTTTTGTTTCTGAAGTAGTGTAATCGGCATAATAATTACAATGGTTCGAAGTTTTTCTGTCGGTTCAACGGAGGGGAAAAAAACAACCGAAGTAGTGGCAATAACAGAAAGTTCCTGCAGAGGAGGTTTGTGCTGACTTGTGTTTTCTATGCCAAACGTATTACACAAGCAGTTGGGTTAAGTTAGTATAGTGGGCAGGTAGTGCAACGTGACTTACCGAAGCTATGGCATGGCGAGCCATAGGAGGGTTGGAAGTGGGACAGATACAGAGGCAGGTGGCTACAGCTGCCGGAGTGTCCCAAAGTGTAATTTTCAAGACCTGGACGCGATTTCAGACATCAGGAAACTGTAAAAAAAAAAAAAAAAAAAAAAAAAAAAAAAAAAATAGGCCACGGTCGTCCACGCGAAACATGACCGAGAAATGAGCCTTACCTCCGGTTAATAGGTCATTGAGCCGCGGCGGAACGGCCGAGCGCATTAAGGCGCTATGCTACGATGCGCGAGGCCGTTCTCTGTCGGGAGTTCGAATCCCACCTCGGGCATGGTTGTTTGTGCTATCTTTAGTATAAAGTAGTTCATGAGTAGTTTGTAAGTTTAGAGACTGATGACCCCGCAGTTAAGTCCCATAGACTGTACAAAAATTTGAACATTTGAGAACGTGGAAATGGGAAGAATCCAGTTTATGAGCAGGGAACATCACCATATCATGGTGTTGTACGAATGGTATGCGCAGGAGTAAGTACTGGGCAACCTACGGATCTATATGTCACTCAGAATGGCGCTTTGACTGCTGAGAGTTATATAGATGAGATCCTTCGACCTTTTGTTGTGCCGTGTGTTGATGCTAAAGCAGATGTGTTCCTTCTGGTGAACGATAACACTCGTCCCCACAGAGCTGCACTGGTGCAAAATATGCTTGAAGCTGAGAGAATTAAACGAATAGAGTGGCCAGCTTGTTAACCAGTCGTAAACCAGATTGAGCATGTCTGGGGTGCACGTAGCAGAGGCGTTCCAACCAGATCAGCACCTTCAACAATGGTTGCAGAGCTGGATGCTGCACTCAGGGAAGATGAGCTGATTGATAATCTCATGCTGTCTATGCCATGTAGGTGGGCAACTGTATTGGTCGTCCTAGATGAT
Source organism: Locusta migratoria (assembly GCA_026315105.1). Lineage (NCBI taxonomy): Eukaryota > Metazoa > Arthropoda > Insecta > Orthoptera > Acrididae > Locusta > Locusta migratoria. Next base: position 99,351,239 of record CM048751.1, on the reverse strand, counting down.
CACTCACTATATCCCTTTCACACCCAAGGTTGTAGGTGATGCGACATTAATACAATGAGGGACATTTAAGGTACAAAATGCATACTGCAATTCATTAGAAAAACGAAAAGAAATGCATTTTCAAATGAATGACAAAATCTGCACCAATCCATATCAGGCGTCTTAGTGAAATAATTTGGTTTTTAAAACTTTTATCTAATGAATCACATTACACAAAGTGTGTTATAACCAGTTTACAAGAACATGTCCTCTTTTCACAGCTATTAATGGAAGATTACAATATCAAACATTTGTCAAGATTCTGTAATTAATGTCCTGATATATGCATTATGTGTGAATAATCTCTCTGAGCATTTTCAGAAAGGATTTTCAACAGAAAATGCAATATACGCCTTCCCTGATCAAATATTAAATGCTCTGAACAACTGGACATTACCCATTGGTATTTTTTGTGATCTCTCAAACGACTTGGTTATGTTAACCATAGAATTATTCGAAATAAGCTTAATCATTACGGTTTGAATGAGGCGGTGCAATAAAGGTTTAATTCGTACTAGACTGGAAGAATCCAGAAAGTTTAAATAAGTGGTTCGTATAATATCAAAATATCAGCTGATTCCTCATGGGTGCCTATCAAGAATAGGGTCCCACAGGATTGGGTCTTAGGTCCTTTACTGTTCCTGATAGACATTTTGATAAAACACAGTATATACAGTTCCGTAAAGTACATGGCACAACTCTAGTAACAAATATAAAATTTGAACAGCATTCTGAAACTAAGGTGGAAATTTCAAAATTTTTAAGTGCGTTCATTGATGAGAGATTAAGCTGGAAGCAAAATATTGATAGCCACCCTTGAGGAATCAGATGATGTTTTGACATTACATGAACCACTTATTTAAACTTTCTGGATTCTTCCAGTTTAGTATGAATTACTGCCCCATTCAAACCCTTTCTGAAAACCAAACTGACATTTGGTTAGGACGACCCGTTAAGACCTAATAACTTCCCATACTGCATTCTGCTTTCTTCATCTGCATATTATAATACATCAAGTAACCTGACACTATATATTAAGAACCCGATACCATGAAACTAAATTGAACCGTTCAATACCTAAATACGTAAATCTAGCCGGTGAAACGTAGTGTAACAGTAATATAATGATACAGCATTCAGTATTCTGGGGACTGACACGTAATATATACATTACATTACGTACAGTATCTTGACAAATGTTGGAACTGTCTTTTGTCCGCCGAATAAAATTCGTGCACTGGTGTGGAGCGCCCAAAGATGACCTCGGTTTGATGAAGGCCGGTGTGTACCAGATTCCGTGTCAGTGTGGAAAGTCATATATTGGACAGACGATGCGCACCGTCGAGGATCGATGCCTTGAACACCAGAGGCACACACGATTGATGTATCCGAGCAAGTCGGCGGTCGCTGAACATTTTTTGTCGGAGAATCACGCGATGGAGTATGAACGCACTAGGATTCTGGTACAGACGTCGAGATACGTCGAGATACTGGGACTGCGTCGTTAGAGAGGCCATTGAAATTCGCACTAGTGACGACCTCATAAACCGTGACTGTGGCTATAATCTTATCAAAGCTTTTGAACCAGCGATTGCGTTAATCAAGAGTAAATCTAGCAAACGTAACGTAGTGACTACCACGGCGGACAGAGACCTCACATAGACGTCATCTCAGACGCCGTCGCAGTCAGTTCCACTGCGCGACCGCAGCGTGGAGCGCGGACCAGTGAGGGGTCGCTCCGCGGGCCGAGGGTATTTAAATCGCCCGCCACCGGGCTAGAACCCAGTTCCCTTCGAGCCGCCGTAGCGTGCGGATCTACGTTCCGGGGCGTTTCCAGAAGCTCAGTTCGTCAGCTCACTTGACGATGGCGACTAGTATGATCGCCGAAATATTGTGCCCGTTGGCCACTGTATACCGGCAGTGCACTCTTGGATATTTTGTTTACTTATTGTTTCGGGTAGCTACAATGCTACCTGTACCTTCTCAAGACACTCCGTGCCTTCCTCTTCGTCCTTGAATCAAAACGTGCCCCCTACATCCTGCTAATCGCTACAGAGCGCATGATCCGCAGCCGCCAGAGGCGATGGCCACAGAAGTGGTGACACGCGACGCCGAGGTCTCGGGTGGCGGCCGCTGCTCTGCGACCCGACCGCCGGTGTCGCCTGGCGCGGCGGCCAGATTGGCCCCCAGTGCCCTTTCCTGTGCCCCTGCCCCCTCTGCCCCCCTGCTAGCGGCGCCATCTGTATTCCGGCGGCAGTGGCGGGATCCCGCGCTGATCCGCCAGCCAGCCTAACTGCGGTTCAATCGACCGACACCCGGCCGGGCGCGCCGCTCACCCAGATTTCGTCAGCTCCCAGAGGGCGCTACGGCTCTAGTGTCTCTCTTCCTCGCCTCCGTTGTTAAAGAAACCAGTCGGAAGGGCCCGTAGCCGAAATCCGGGAGAGCGGGAAGAGATTGAGTCGTACTTCTGTAGCCTCATCGCAAGGTGAGACAAAAAATGCGGCTCTGAAATGCGTACGTGTCCGCAATTATTACGTGAAGCGAACCATTTATTGCCTGCAGGGGCGGCGCGTCCTATGTGGTTACCGGTTCAGTGAACCTCCAGAAAAAAATCGTCATGAAAAAAAAAGTAAATAGATAAAATAAGGCGTGTTTTTATAGTATGATTCTTCGTTTCGTTTTTCTATCAAATCTTTTATATGAACATTCAAACGTTTTAGGTCGCAGGGACAACACGTATACGAGCCGTATCGTGGCAGTGGCCGTAGCGTTGCAATTCGCATGCACAGCTGAGGTTCAAATTCTCTTCTAAACCCCCTGGAGACTGCACATGGGGGCTTCGCAGCAGATTAAGGACTAGGGGAAACGCCGCTTGTAACATTGTGGTTGGAGCTGGTAGAGACACCAGCTCCTGGTTACTGGAGCTGTGGGGGTTACGCACGAATGGTCGTGAAGTAAGACAGTGGAGGTACTGCGCACCTCACCTTCCACATGCGCAAATCCTCCATGAAGTGTTGCAATGCGCTTGTGAAGTTGAGATTCAAATTCTCTTCTGAACCACCTGGAGACAGCATATGGGCGCTTCGCGGCACACAGGGGCTAGGGGAAAGGCCGCTTTTAACATTGGCGTTGGAGCTGATACAGACACCAGCTCATGGCTACTCGAGCTCTTTCGCTTACGCACGAACGGTCATGAAGCAAGACAATAGACCTACTTTGCACCTCGCCTTGCGCATATGCACATCCTACATGGATGGGTTGCAATGTGTGTATGAGGTTGAGGTTCAAATTCTCTTCTGAACCCCCTGGAAGCAGCATTTGGGCGCTCCCGCGGCAGGGAAGGGCGAGGGAAACGCCGCATTTGACACTAGCGTTGGAGCTGGTACAGACACCAGCTCTTGGCTATTCGAGCGCTGGCGGTTATGCACGATTGTACTCGGCGTCAGCTACGAAGGAGGCCCAGTTTTCAGAAGTTCTGCGGATCCCCCTCCATTACCGCAATTACAGCCAATAATGTTCATTCTGCAGACGCGTGGCTGGCCGCGAGTACCTAAGTGTATCTCCTGCAGGCGCAACTGTTGCCTCTTGGCCGTAGCTCCTCCCCTCCACACTACCCCTATCGCTCCGCCTCTATGCGCGGAAGCGCCTTCATATGTGACGCCAGCTATAGTCCCTAAGCAAGATAATAGAGCAACTGCGCACCTCGCCTTGCGCATACGCGTATTCTCCATGAAGGCAAAACGCGCCCTTCGTTTTATTTTTTTATTTATTTATTTTTTTTTTTTGTGCATTGGTGATTCATATTTGGTAAAATATAATTATAAATTGAAGATGCGTCAATTGTAAAGGCCTTCAAAGGATCCGATCAGAAATAATAACGAAGTAACTACTCTCCATGTAGGAAGAATAGCTGTGTGCTTAGCGGTTCAAAGTTCAAATGTTGGTAAATTTATCGGACCAAACTGGGTCGTCATCAGTCCGCAGCTTACAAACTACTTAAACTAACCTAAGGACAACACACACACCCATGCCCCAGGGAGGACTCGAACCACCGACGGCGAGCAACCGCGCACTCCGCAGCGAGGCGCCTTAGACCGTTCGGCTACTACACCGCGGCTGGTTAGCGGTATGGCATTGCGCTGTCTAAGGTAGTGCGTTCGAGATCTACTGCAAGCAATTTTTTTTACCCAATCTTCTTTTTTTAACAGATAAGGAAACAACAATGACTTTTGTATTGTTACTTGCCACATATCTTTAGACTTTTTGTCAAATGTGTCGCGATTTTGACGGTAAATGATATTTGTTCTATTTGTTTTAACAAATATTGTGTGTGTGTGTGTGGTGTCTGTTCTTTCGGAAATGTCCTTAAGAAAACACCACACTTTTGATCCTTCAGTTATTATCTATTCATATTCACGGAATGCATGACAGTAACTGGGAATGATTTAACTTGAAAGTGTGTACCCAAGAGGGATTCGAGCCCGGGTCTCCTGTTTTCTAGGCACTTGCGCTGACCCCCTACAACACTGTGGACACAGCGATCGTAACATCTGCACGGAATTACTCAAGCACGCCTTCCGTCAGATAAAAATTTGCAACTGCGAATGAGTAAAGTTGAAAAAGTGTACCCAACCGGGATCGGTACACGTGTCTCCTGCTTTGTAGGCAGTTGCGCTGACCCCAACACCAAAAAATGTTCAAATGTTTGTAGAACTTATGGGACTTAACTACGGGGTCATCAGTCCCTAAGCTTACAAGCTACTTATGAACTAACTAAGATTAAGGACGGCACAAATATCCATGCCAGAAGGGGGATTCGAACGCCCGACCGTAGTGGCCGTGCAGACCGTGACTGGAGCGCCTCAGTACCCTCAGCCACCGCGGGCGGCCCCCAACACCACTGGGTACACAGCGATCACCACACCTGCGCGGAATTAAACACGCCTCCCGTCTGATACAAATTCTTAACTTTACCCTTCCCACTAGAACTCAAACTCGTAGCAAATTAGTCATGATATCCGTAAGAGTAAGGGCCTAGGAGTGCCTCCACACTGAAGAAAGGATCATTGCCCGTCATCGGCAAATTGTATAAGTTATATGTATGTGGTGTCTGTTATTTCGGACATGACTATGATTTTTGTTAGTGCACGCGGTAAAGTTGCGAATTTGTATCTGACGGGAGGCGTGCTTGAGTAATTCCGTGCAGATGTGATGATCGTTGTGTCTCAGGTGTTGTAGGGGTCAACGCAACTGCCTAGAAAGCAGGATACCGGGTTCGAATCCCGGCTGGGTACACATATTCAGCTTTACCCATTCGCAGTTAATGCCATATTTTACTGTTTGAAAAGATGTGAGGGAGAGGAGCCTTTGCGCATGCGTAAGGGTAAGAGGTGGTGCTACTTACTGTGTCACGTGACCCAAAGGTAATTTGTCTCTTTATTGTAACATATTGATATTGCTACAGTAAGTTAACATTGTAATCAGTTATTGGTGTTCATGTGCCTATTCATATGTTCTTGGTGTTTATTATCAAAGAAAAATAAGCGATGTACAGTATCTTTTAGAAATATATTACTCAGTTTTAAGCTTGGAACAATAGTATGAAATAAAGAAGCTTGGTAGGCCAAAGCCGCAGCTCGACCGTAGTGGCCGTGCAGACCGTGACTGAAGCGCCTCAGTCCCCTTGGCCACCGCGGCCGACACGCGTATTATTTCTCATCTATAAGTAACGCTATGTCATTCCTATGAACAGTATAACTGATTTATGTAAACGATATATCTAACATACGTCGAGTTTGGGATTCGAATGTGGGTGCATGTAAGCAATGTCTGATGGGTTTACAGTAGTAACAGATGAGAACTAAAGCAAGCAGTAAGCTTCGCTCAGCGATGGGTAATGCTGTTATGTAAACAAGACAGGAGACGTAGAATACACAAGATCGACTACCCCTGAGGCTACAACAGAGCATAAACAAGATCAGTCAGCGAGGATACACAACAAAATATTTTTGTATAAAGGAAAGGAATATCCTATACATGTTGCCGCTCACTGTCTTTCGTTAGTGGGAATAAAGCCGTCTAGGTTACTATAATTTATTTACATATAGCGTCGTTTCGCCAGCAGCTATCATCAGATCTAAAAACTTTCGAAAATGCGAAGCAAAGTTTGCATAAAAGTCCGTACCTTATAAGGTCATGAATTTCATTATTATAAAATTATCGTTCTGTTTTTTATACGTTAATTAGAATAAGCTTTTAATTAAAAACAGAAAATTAATAGTGTAGGTGGCTTTTACTTAATTTTTCGCGGCGCATCTCTCGACGAACAAAGCTAATCAACTGTAGTACTATAAAAGTTGGGAAATAATATAAAAATGATCCTATCACAGCAATATAAACTATAAACTTGTGCTTTCCAGACTGAAAGACCGTAAAGATAAAAGATAAGTACCTCTCATTCCATTTTGCTGCCTTAGAATAGTACGTAGTAGTTAATTGGACATGTAATTGACTTTTTCAACTCCACTGAAGCTAACGACAAAAGAATCTAGCAGACGAAACCTTGACAGCTTACTTTTGTTAGTAATCTGAACACAATACATGTTTCCGATAGACACAATTTTTCATTCTGCGGCCATACTGATGAAGGCGGTGGGTGATCCCTCTCCTGCGACTGCACAGCGTGCTCTAACTGACGATAACCGTCGAAGTGCCGCACGAAACAGCGCAAATGGGCAGGGCCACTACGTCTGTAGTGCAGAAATAAGCTGAGAATTTCTGGATGATGGAGGCGTCCCAGGTTCGTCTGTGCAGGCCTGGTGATCACTGAGACTATATATCTGGCGCATTGATCAGCGATACTGCCTTATAAGCAGGAGACCCCGTTTCGAGTCCCGACCCGACTAAATCTTTCATTCTTGCCCACTGATGTAATTCAGTACTGACTATCAACTCCCGTCGTCCATTCCTTTCAGTCCTACACAACATAGTTACCCCATGAAGTAATGATGCGAAACATGTCTGTTACACCGGGGGAAAATATGCTGCTGTACTCTACACCAACGTTTCCCAGATTTGTTATTCTTATTACCATCATGTCCTCTTCTCTGGCCGTTAGTTTGTGATAGTGTTCTCGTAGGTTTTCAGGAAATACGAAGTCGTTTCTTCCATACTTCCAAGATCAAATGTGTTCCTTATATCCGAAAACAAACACTCTTGTCTCTTTTGTATGCTACCTTTATGCCATGTCTTCTAAAATGTTAGTTATTTTGCGCGTAAGTTTCTCTCCTCAATAAAAAAAATAAAAATAAAAAATCGCACTGACGTGTTTTACGACCCACTTTAGATTTGTAGTTTTATAAGTTTTACAAACATTTTGGACCAAAATAATAATCAAAATAATAAAAAATTAATTAATAAGAGTTTCTGTAACCCTTTTAGGAAAAAAATGTTAGTTAGTGGCGGGATCTGAACCACTAACCTTCAGCACCACAATCTAACTCATTATCCACTACGCTACAGCTAACAGGACTTGGGCTCTGAAATTTTGTACTATTGATGGCCATTGTTAACTGATACTAATATGACATTAGTAGACACTAGATTATCATTTATCGTACGAAGAACGACGTGTTCTTGTTAATTCGTCTGTGCGCCTTTGCTTTTAAATAAAAACGTGTAAGTTACAATAAGAAAATCATCAAATACGCAACTCGAGATGGCGTATGCCACAGAGAGTTCTGTGCGAGGAATGTCACGTGACATCCGCGAACGGCTGGTTTTCGTTAATTCAATGGCGGGTGTCAAAACTCCGTTATTTTTGCAAATATCTCTCAAACGATACGATATATGCAAAAACATAAGGGAACACAGTTGTAGAGAATTTTCTCCTCTACAAATTCGTTTATTCAATTTTCGCGTCAGATGAACTGTTTATTTGCAATTACAATTACATTAGAAACGGCTCTTTTTTGTATTACTAACGTATTTCTTGTCCGAAATATTTAAAAAAAGCGAGGTTCTGCTCTCTGGTAGCCAACAATTATGTTTGTAAAATTTGGTGCCGATCGGTTGAACGGTTCGACCTAAAAAGTGGGAACACGTTACAACCAGACAGACATCATCAAATTGCCGTTATTTTGCAAATATCTCTGCAACAATACCAGATAACAAAAAAAAAAAAAAAACATAAGAGAGGAAAGTTGTAGAGAATTTTCTCCTCTACAAATTCGGTTATTCAATTTTCGTGTCAGATGAATGGTTAAGCGGTTACTTTCATTTAAATTTCGAGCTGTAAAAAGATGGTTGCAAAGGCCCACTTATAGTGTTACTACTGTAACCTAAAGTGGGCCAAAATGTACTACCATATGAGTTTACAAATATATGCACACACGCAAATGCACGAAATCTTTAAGCCATCATTTTCGTACAGACACACACGTCCAACGCACTTAGTCAATATACCCAATGCTAATTTGGTAACACGTGGGAAACAAATTAAATCCGAAATAAGGTGCAGCAACAAGACCGTGAAAGAGATAAATCTAACATATCCCAAGAGCGAGAAAATGAACGTCAGTCGCGTAAATTGGGGAGCTGTGCGACTTCGACCTGTAACCAGGTTGAAGAACAACAAAGACGAAACTCGGAAGACTATAAACCGTGGGTAGCCACATAATACCCCTTACTGAAACGAACTGAATCTGTGAACAGAATGTAATTTCTAGGTAAGCCAATCCACTGTTGATGCTTTGAACTAAGTAATGGTCACATTTACTTCTGTTAATAGAAATTTCTAGTAAAATAATGGGCAGTATTATACTTTATAGAGCCGTTATGGGAATGGACGTGCGGTTCTAAGAGCCATGTCCGAGACTGTTCGATACAGCTCGCCGGAGGTTCGAGTCCTCCCTCGGCCATGTGTGTGTGTGTGTGTGTGTGTGTGTGTGTGTGTGTGTGTGTGTGTTGTGGCGGTACTGGCTTGTAAGCCAGCAGCCATTTCTTTATTTTATTTCATTATTTCATTTACTAGTATGGAATAGTAGAAAATAGCGTGAGCAAGATAGTAGCCAGATGGTACTGTAAGTACGGTCCCGTGGGAAAACACCGCCCCTTCCTCTAAGAGTGATCTGATTGGCTGTTGCTATATCTTTACGCCCCACAAGCTCTCAGCTAGTTTATTAATTATTTAATAAATAAAACTTAAGTTATTAATTTTATTACTATAATGTGTGTTAATTAATTGTTTATGATTACACTATTGATTTGTAGATTTATTAGAGTAAGTATTGCAGGTAAAGAGTAAGTGTGGCGTTCTAGAAATGTCGGTTGGCGCCAAAACTCTAGGCGCAAGCTTGGAGCCCAGCTCCACAGTTAGTCAGTTCACTGCGAGCCCCGACATGGTTAACATCTAGAGGCACTTTCGATAGCCAGCCTTGTATTAATCGGTCGATAATGGGGCTAAAATATTTGTAAAGTGCGTGCAATGTATGTCAAAGTGTGTTATGAGTGTAACGAAGTTACTTTTGTAAACTAATATTGACGTTAACATGCAGTTTGTGGCTTCTGTATTCGTGGGATTGGTAAAAATAAAAGAGCCAGTGGCATCTCTATAGGAATTCATCGACTTCGTTAATGGTAGTTAGAAAGCCACAGCATCCACTACTTTGAATTTTAGTCTCACCTCAGAAAACTCCGACCTGTGTGCTGCTTCTGCACTGGGAACATCTAAGAGAGAGAAGACACCATGTTAGTGGAATATTAAGTGACAACCGCCTACGAGCCTCACGTGCAACGTTCGGTCTATTACAACTAGACGAGTTAGCACGCTGCTCGCGGTAACGTGAGTGAGGTAAAGGGAAGATAGGAAAGTATCAAGAAACTGTCACAAGTGGACTTAATAACATAAACTTAAACCATATCATTGATAGGTTTAAAGAATTTTTTTCCTATCTCCACCCTCGCCAGTTTGGTCCTTTAGATCGACAAACGATTGAACATAACTGAAAGATTGGATTCATACTTAACAACGTCATCGTACAATCTACGGTCTGTTCATTTTAGAATTCATGTTCCTCCTGTGACAGCGACCAGAGAGAGAAACGTTGCAACCTCCCCCCCTCCCCCCCCCCCCCAAAAAAAAAAAAAAAGAAAAAAACATACGGTGGTCGCTACTCATAGACTGAGAGACACTGTTATAGACAGATTAACGACGAGCGAATATTACAAACATCTGTTGCTCATTGCTGTCGTGAATATCTTTTGAGACATGTCTTGCGACTGTGGGCCTTCTGTGTTAGCTACCTTTCTCGTGGCTGTAGGATTTGCGTCACGGCACTTTAGCACGACATTACGGGTGGTTGTGTTGCCATACTCTGTTCAAATCATTCCAGAGGTGGCTACAGAATGTTTAGTTTCCCGAGAGATTCTAAGAGAAGAAAAAATGGGTCATTAAATGTCGGCGCAAAAACTGGGAACCCGAACCGAGCCCACAGTTATGTATTGTAAGTAAGTAGCTATTATTATGACTTGAAGTAATATTTAATAGTAAAAATCGTTTGTGATATTTGAACTTACGGTTTTGTTTAGCTCTTCTGAAAGTATTACCTTTTAACAGAGAAGCTGCCTGTAGGAAATTAGCAGACGCAAAATATCATATTACAGCAAAGCATCCCAGAATATACTGTTTTTAGAGCGCAATATGTGTGTCTTATATTGTATATTGACAAATACACCACATCAAATCTTCTGTTACGTTATTGCGAGGAAGTATTACAAACAATAAAACGGAAAATATAAATATAAGGGACAAAAAGTTTAGTTACGGCTGTGGCAGCGTACTGTGCTCATACAAGCAACTACCGTTGAATGCTATTTGTGGTATTTCGAAGTTTTAGCGTCATAACTTGTAGTATGCAATTTGACAGAATAGTGCGGTACCTGATGTTTTGTCACAAATTACACCCTAAATTCAATTTCTTATTAGTAAATGTCAATTTAGACGCTTATCTATAAGAGGCTGTAACATAACTGGCAAAGAATACTGGGTAAATTTTACTTACGGCTGCGGCTTAGTGTGCTAATGTTGGCAACGAAATGTTTGCTTTATAAGGATTATTAAATTACTGACAAGCAAGGGTACTATTACATACGAAAACCCGTCACCCTTAGAGACGGAACAGAATTATTTATTTATTTCATGGTCAACACATTCTATACGATTAGGTTTTCAAATGGCATTCAAAGGTTGTTGCCAATATCGGTACCGTGTGCCTCTCGACTGTAAACTTTAGATCCTGTACACTAATATTCTTTTTTGTTTTAGTGTTTGTAAAGCATTCTGAAACTTTCGCAGTAACATAATAGAAGTACTTTCGGCAATTTGCGTACAAAAATCCGATGTGGTGAATTTGTCACAGCAGACAATAAACATTTACTGCAAGACGGCAAACAAACCTCGCATATTGACAGTCATTATTCAAATAGAAGCCAAGATCGCTTAAAAATGTTATCTAGATTACCAGTTTCGGCAGCATTAAACGTAGCACGCGATTTTTATCACTGAAAAATATGTTTCTTGCTCTTTTATCTGTATTTGTACAAAGTAGTAAATTATTTTTTTTAAAAAGTCGCGAGATTTTGGTGTCTACTCCACATATCGATGTAAACAACAGCGGAATGCAAGCTCAAAGTAGCACGATCTAAGGCTCTATGCCGGGCACTTGTAAAATATTTCACTCAACTTAAATAAAACAACACTGTTCGTATAAAATGCGTGCTGTGTTTAACATTCGCAGGAATGGAAATGGCGGATTCGCCAGCCTGTGTTTTTAGGAGCTCTAACATAAAACGTAGCAGCAGGTCTCTGATCTTATAGTGATAAAGACTTTTAGTCGTCAGTACATTGCCCTTGATCGTAAAGAATACGGCACAGATTCTACTCAGCGACCTCGATGTTCATAACTGTTAGATTCGCAGTGTGAGGATTTGGAAGATTCTATCTGCGATCGTCAATAGTTCCTTTCGTAACGAAGATTTCCGATAACAGCTTCTTTTGTCAGCACTATCTAAAAGAATCTCAATTTCTGCTAGAGTGAACTTCCGCTGAATATAGCTTACGTCGAAATAGTTTCCGTGTTACTGCCTCTCGACGTCATTAAAACATTTCTGTTATCAGCATTGTTACGGATATAAGCAGAAGGAAAGAAATGGCTCGAAGAGACAATGAAGGAAAAAGACTATAAACCGGAGTAACGCGAGGACGTTTCTTTTTTCATTTAGTCGAAAAGTAGGGCAGCTATTACAGCAGTATCGAGGGAAAAGTCGCTGGGCCACTATCGGTTTGTGCATTAGGTTCTTGTTGAGTCAACCAAAAAGTGCTGCAGCTCGTTAGCGGGAGCACCTGAAAGGAAGTCTCATTATCTGAGAGACCATGCACCTAGGATGGAAAGACATTTAATACAACAAAAAAAAAAAAAAAAAAAAAAAAAAAAAAAAAAAAAAAAAAATCTAAATTCTTTAATTTAAACAGTAAAAAGATATTAGTCATGCATTATTGCCGAGCGTGTTATTAGTGTTTTACAGAATCGTAATGCTACGATTTTTTTAAAGAATTACTTATTCGACTGAACTACAGGAAAAAAAAAAATCATATAACATTGACAAACTCCATTGAATTAACGCAAACCAGACGTTCGGAGATGTCACGTGACATTACTTACCCAGAACTCTCTCTGGCATACGCCATCTTGCGTTGTTTATTTGATGATTTTGTTATTGTAACTTACATGTTGTCGTTTCAGAGCAATTAACAAAAGAATTAACAAAAACACGTCGTTCTTCGTACGATAAATGATAATCTACTGTCTAGAAACGCCGTATTAGCATCAGTTAACAACGGCCATCAATAGTATGAGATTATAGAACGCAACTTCAAGTTGTTAGCCGTAGTGTAGTGGGCAATGCGTAGGTCTGTGATACTAAAGGTCAGTGGTTCGGAACCAGCCACTTCCTAAACTTATTTTTTTCCTAAAAGAGTTTCAGACACTCTTATTAATTAAATAGAGCTATGTTCTTCAATGTTTACCGTTGTGCATGTGTAAGAAGGCTCCTTCTAAAATGCGTGTTTGCTCTATTTCGTGACCATGCCATTAAATACGTAACAACGAATAGAACAATTGTTCTTCTGAACCATATGCACGTAAACTGGGAGGATACTGTAATAATGAACATTCTGCACAAAGTGTTGATACTGATAGTTTCCTATATAAAGGAATTCCCAGATTTCTGTGGAAACTGTAGTTCCTTAACCAAACAGAAGGGAAGTGTATACATTGCAACAAATTATCTTTGTTTTTTCTAAGCGTTTATGCACTCTTTGTGGAATATATTGAAAGTAATTAATTAAAATCAATGCGTCTACTAAAATGTTTGTCTGTGGCATGGTTGTTATGGATGCTTTTAATGTAGATGGTATTACCTTTCCTGTAGTTCATTTACTACTTCGTTCATTTTACACTGTTCCGCGATAAAATAAAGATCAAATATTCTATTTCAAACCGTGATTACGTTTTCTTTTACAGCTAAAATCACAAACGGAATAAGTGTGGTATAATACAGAATTCCACATAACTCTAGTGCTCAACAGTTTTTGTAACAGTATCTCCCCAGTTTATGTACATGTGATAAAGAAGTCTATGTTTACAATTCGTTGCTAAGTATTTCATGGCATGTTCTCGAAACAGAACGAATGCGCTATTCAGAGAAAGCGCTGTTACCTTTGAACAACTCAAAATCTTGCAGAATAGAGTTGCGTTCAGCTAACAAGAGTGTGCAAAAACCTTTAAGTAAGCAAGAAGAAAAATAAAGTGAGACAAACAATTGACAGTGGTATATATAGTCTTCTTTTCTTCAGTGAAATCGATGCTTTGCGGTCGTATGGTAATATTTGTGCTGGGATGTTCGTTGAGAATTTTACTCAGTTTTTTATTGGCGTTGAACCAACACCGTCTCCAGAGAATCCCTGTCCACAGGTCTTCTCTTCAGATTGTGTTGGTTCAACGCCAATTAACAGCACTTTCAAAGGTAACAGCTCTTTCTCCTTCCTTCTTTGTCCAGTTAAACAATAGTTAGTTGGTAGATCATTTCGTCTCGTTTGGGAAGTTCAGTTGACATGAAAAAATCAAGAACACGTATAACTATACTGCAATTGGTAAGTCATACAAAATATTTCAAACAGAATATTTAAATTGAAAAATATACACTAATTTCACTGTCTCGTAATACGGTTGCCAACTTTTTTTTATTATGTAGCGCCTATCAGTTGTTGGGGTTTGAGACGTTAACTAAAATATCACGTGATAGCTTTGAATCGGGGAGAAATGGAGGGTATGATATTAAATATTCTTTGATTAATTTTGCATAACGTCAGAGATAAGGGGAATGTTGGCGGAAACTACGATATAAAGAAGTTGACAGGCTTTAACTTCACGTTTACGATACATCATTTGATGATATCAGCCGGAAATCTGTAATTTTAAAATGAGAATAATTGAAGTGATCAAGAATTAGACGGGTGGAATATTAATGTGCACTGGACCATGCGATAAATTTTACTTGCGGTCTCGGCGTTTACGAGTGGTAAAATACCGCGGGGGAGACAAAATTTAGACTGCATCATATACTATAGCTTAATATAAATGACTGCAGGTTCTAAAGTAAAAAAAAAAAAAAAATGAATACTATTGTGAATGGGGAAGATTGAATTCTAATGTTAATAAAATGTCTAACAATCACTGCACTGTTATTCATCAGCCGTTATGGCGTCCAATTCTATAACACGCAAATGATAAATTATCTACGCAACTAGGAGGCGGGAAATCAAATAAGAACACCTCCGCCATTAAATTAATGAACTTTTATATTTCCATGTATATTTTCTTTGAATTTAGCACTATACTTACAGCAGTTTTAATAGGGAACAGGGAAAGACAGACAAATGAAGCGGCTCGCTGTTCTTTCTCTTCGGCGGTAAAACAAGGGAACGTAGGATTTTCAGAGATTATTTTTCATAAGAGACAAAGAAAAACGATCCTTGATGGTATCTATAATCTTCGACTCGCGAAGTTAATTATTGTATATTTATTAATATTTTTATTGGTACCGTTTCAACACCTCATGCCCTTATTTGAATCTCGATATTTCAGTAGTCATATCAGATATGTGACTCTTCCTTATCTTGGAATCGTAGTGAAGACTCGTGACTATACTCACTTGCGTTGCTGAGGCTGCCGGCCTATGCGCCGCAGTGGCCATCATTTATTGGAAGAACACACCTGGGTATTAGTGTATTTGTTTATGAGGATTTGACAGGCATTTCCCCTCTAAATTACCGAACAGTCTCTGTCAGTGAAGTTTGTCGAATTTTATTCTAATATGCTGTATTGTTTCGAAACTTTATTGGTACTCAGTATTATTTTGTAATTTATTTATTTACTGGAGACTCTAGCAGTGCTTCCCAATTGCCAAATATAAATGGAAATTGTAACAATGGAAATTCCAGGTTGGAATTCAACAACTCACCAGAAAAAGGCGCGAGCTGCGATAGGCACATACAAATAAAACATACACATGGTCACAACCTTTCGGCCTTAACCCTTCGTCGAAAAAGACATCACTTACACAATTACACAGCCCCACTTCACAAACACACACACACACACACACACACACACACACACACACACAACCTTCATCTCCGTCAGGAACGTTATGAGGAACGGTAATGGCCAAAAGCTTGAGATACATGTGTGAGAGTTTTTTTTTAATATACATCTTTTGCAGGGCGACATAGGTTTTTGCAGTGAATTGTAAAATATCCTCATTATATTATTGAGGCGTGGAAATCGGATATACATTGCAAATTTCACGCCGCTCTTCAGCTAACTATCCGCCCCCTTCCTTTTCTGTCTCCAACCATCACCATCTCCTTTACATGTCATCCTCTCCGTCTTGTTATCCCTTGCTCCTGAGCTCTGTTTATTGCGATTGTACACAAAACACATTGATAACTGAAGCCACTTAAAGTTAATCGGTAAGTCTGTTGGTGTCACTGGTAAGAAGGGTAAAGCAGTCTTCACCAGCTGGTGGATCTGTGACGATACAAGCTTCAGTATTGCACACAATCGTAACCTGTCAATTGCTAGTATTACAATGTTTTTAACGAATCAGATTCCGTAGTCTTGTTTTCATCATAAGGCGAAAAACAATAAATACATGATTTGCTTCATGGGTTTCCCGCCGGACAATGACGTCACCTTCACATAATATTTCAGCGGTCCATCTAGACGCCATCTTCAGGCTAGTTGGCTACATCACCAAGATGGCGGAATCGTCGATTCTTCTCGTCGCCCGCTGTTGTGTCTTCCGCGGCTTATATAGAGACCGTCACTCTCTTGTGGCTACCGTGCTTACGGGTACGATTCCTGTAGGGTGACGCTTGTCTACTGTTCGTCGAGCTGTCCACTACGAACTTACGAGAGCAACCCGGGCATCCGATCCGTGATTGACACGAGATTCCTAACTGGGATTCCCTCTTGCTCTCCCCCCCCCCCCTCCATCATCCTGTCTGATAACAGGCTGAATAGAACCGCGACTCTTTACGGGCCGGATTGAGTAGTATTACTCTCAGTTTCGAAGGTCATCTTCCAGCCAGTGTTGCCAATTTGTCGCTAAATCCGTGCGAATTCTTGCCATAGAAAGCGGCAAAATTTAATTTTTAGCGACTAGCGACAAAACTGGCGACTTCTGGTCATTGAACCAAAATTATCTTGAAATTTGAAATTTTGTGTGTCAAGAAACTATTTTGTCAACTTCAATGACCTACAGTAATTTTATTGTATTTAATTGCCGGCCGCGGTGTCCGAGGGGACTGAGGCGCTGCAGTCACGGTCCTCACGGCCACTACGGTCGGGGGTTCGAATCCCCCCTCGGGCATGGATATTTGTGCCGTCCTAGTTCATAAGTAGTTTGTAAGTTTAGGGACTGATGACCCCGTAGTTAAGTCCCATAAGCTATACAAACATTTGAACCTTTTTTTTTTTTTTTTTTTTTTTTTTTTGTATTTAATTTCGTAGCCAGCACTGCCTTCTCTATCTTGTCAATGCGTGATCTGAGTGCAGAATAGGACTTCCCTAATTTCAGCCTAGTATCCCATCGTTGATGGCAACGGCTTTCAACACTCAGTTGAGCGGCAACTGCCTAAGTGTGATGGTGTTCAAGCAGGGGCGTAGATAAACATTTCGTCTGGGAGGGGATTCAGAGATAGAGCTATATTGAGGTGCCCTATATTGAGGTTGACAGGTGACAAAGCTGTGACGCCCCCCCCCCCCCCCCCCGTAACCCCATAAAATAAACTTATGAATTTTTCTATGAATTACGAAAATTTTGTGAGTAGTTGATACAAGAATGAACCGTTATTGAAAAAGATAGTAGACATGAAGAGCAGTCTTTGCTGTTATACCTTGAAAACGACGAGCGTTCACCTCCCGAAATACTGGCTGTTGTCGAAGACGCTGCCCAACTATATTCCCGTAAATTATTTGAACATAACATGCAGAATAAGCCCAATTATCAGAACAAAAGTAATCGCTGTAGGGATTAGTAAATTAGAAATACCTTCCGCACTACCACATTTGGCTCAAAGTCATAAGTTGTCAGCAATCGTAAAAAATCGAAAGCCTTCAGACAAATAGGGGAGACCATGGGAATGACGCCACCTTAAGGGAAACCAATTTTATACCTCATTAAAAGCGTCTCTTTTTCGTACATAATAATACCACATCTTCGCCAGCTAAAACTACTTTATTATAATTTAATTCAGCCGTGTGTTTTGTTATGTTTTATTGTTAAAAATATATTGTGAAAGTATACATTGAAAATCAAGGATAAACCTACACGATGAATGAGTAGTAATAAATAAGTATTACAACTGTTCTCATTTATAATTATCACTCTTCTGTATTAAACATTTAGAAGGCTTCAAGTACTTGTCGATGTAAAATTGGAATGAAAGTAGATTTCATTATTTAATCTTGATTAAGACACCGCAAAAGTCAGAAATACAGTTTTTGGCACTTCAAAACCATCACATTCACAAAATGTATGCCCAAGTTGCTAAATATTGGTAATGTCAATTGAAAGCCTAAGATTTTGCAAAACAATTGGCTTAGAGAAACGAAATCGAAGCTAAATATCTACAGATTACGTTAATATGAGTATTAAAAAGCGCTGACAGCCTATAGAGATACTTATTTCAATAAAAAAGAAACTCGAAAATTATATCCAAAACGTCGAAAGTAACAATTCCATTCACGCGATTAATATCTGTCAAAATAGGGGGAATTTAATCTGTCTGCTATATAATGCTGCCACTTTAGGCATACGTGCGTGCAGATGATCAGCATCTGTGGTATAAATTATACACGGAAGTAATAAGGTTGTGATGTCATACATTGTTCTCGTTTAATCACACTCGTTAAAAAATATATTTGTATGTGTCACGTACAAGTTTGCTGTCCTACTGTAGCAATAAAGTGTGTAGATCACTGAAGTAAACGTAACACACGGTGGCCTTCGTTACACGCTAGGCAAGCCTCGCGCGGTTACTTTAAACAGTCTGTGGAGCGAGTTTCTGCCTGGAAGTTACCAATACTTGGTCATTGTTACTGAAGGTTAGGCAAGATTTACAATCGTGAAAGTTGTGCGCGACGCTTGCCTAGGCCTCAAGAAGGCCACCAATAAGACACTCGAGACAAAGTGTCCCAACAACAAGTAAGAAGCGAAAGCTCAACTAAGTATCGATTAAAACTTACAGACACCCAGGTACTTCTCTTTGTTGGCAAAGTTTTCAGTCTAACTCTCATATTCATTACACAAATTATTGTCAGGTTTTTAAATTTTAACACAATGACAAAAAAAAAGAAAAAAACGTCTTGAGGGGGGAGGGGGTGTTTGAACCCCCTCCCCACACTTATCTACGCCCGTGTATTCAAGTTACTTACGTTTGATGGTGTTCAAATTACTTACGTTACAGTTTCCTGTTTTCCTTCTCTCTCTCTCTCTCTCTCTCTCTCTCTCTCTCTCTCTCTCTCTCTCTCTGTGTGTGTGTGTGTGTGTGTGTGTGTGTGTGTGTATGTATGTATGTATGTGTGAGGCGATTTCTTTTCTTTTTACATTTCTCTCAGGTTATTATTTAAAGACAATGACTGTACAATTTACTCTCAAAACTGCGTCTTTGGTGCCATGTGTCATTGGTGTGTCGTTTCCAGGTGAAACTGGCAACCTACAGTAGCGTTAACATTACTGACGTTTTAAAAATTAATATCACATTTTGTTTCAGTTAAAAACAAAATTTACATCTTTAAAGTATTAAAAACAATTGTAGTAGATTAAAAATGTAAGTAAATTCTTATGTATAATACAAAGAAGACGTAAACGACATTTCTTAAATTTGAAAATATTTTAGCGACTTTGGCGACTTTCGAGGACGCATTTAGCGACATTCTCGTTCTAAGAGTTGGCAATTCTCCTTCCAGCACAGGAAACACTATTTACGTTTCAGTCATTAAAATGAACCAACCTTTGCCTAGGTAATTTCGTCATTTGCAATGGAGCAGTTGTTACGTCCGAGAGTCTTCTGTTTTGTTCTCTCGTTAAGGGCGTATGACAGGCAGGGCTCAAGTGGTGGCAGGAAAAAATAAAATAAAACAAGCAAAAGTAACCTCACCGGTTAATGGTGTCAGGCTCCGGACACACGGGAACATAAATCAGTGTGTCGCCTGGCATTGGCTGCGTGGGGACTCTGCTTCGGCATGCTCGCCCCTATAACCCGCACAACCCCAACGACTATCACGGTGGAGTGGTTTACGAGGCCAGAAATGAAGCACTCACAGCACAAAAGACACAATGCCACCATATGGCTGTTACGACACTCTCCTTATGCATTCGTTGATCTTCGCTTCGGGAATGGTATTGATTACATGGCTTATCTCTCGATTGCTCACCAACAAATAAATTCGCTCCGAAAGTATGGTGAATTGTTTGGTCACTTTCTTTCTGCTGCTCTGGTTCATGGCCCCAGAAAGCGTTACACCGTTAAATGTATATTCGTAACCATTGTGGAAATTTCTGTTTTGTATATGTCGTACTTTTACACTAGAAGGATAAAAATATTTTTTACCTTTGACATTCAAATTCTTCATCTTCTTTTACCTTTTCAAAAATTTCGTAAGAAGATTTTCGTGTCAGTGAACTTCTCCTTTATTATTTGATTTGATCCATTATAAATGATTTCTGAAAGCCTGCGACTGTAAGTTATAATGGTTAAAATAAATAAATAAATAAATAAATAAATAAAATAAAAAAAAATCTGCTACCAGTCACGTTTTTCTTACTTAAATTTACACTTTGCACGATGCATTTCGGGATATGAATCACATTATCAAGTGCGTTTTATTGCGTGCTATGACATTATCTTTTACTGTTTCCTATGTGTGAGGTGCTGTTATGTTTCTGTCGTCTTTACTACAATGTAAAAACACGCGCAATTTTATTTTATATTGGTTTAAAAACGAGTTTGTGACGAAATTTTGATGTGTTTCTACTTACGATTTCCTTATGTTCCATTTACACAGAAGCTCACACACATTACACACCATAAATAACATTTTGTACACAGCTCACATTTGATATACAATAACATATAAACAGCTGCAAAGATGATTGTAACATGTAGTCAACAGAGATAATAGCTTCATACGTCGTCCACAGAGTTTGGTAAAAATTTACATGTATACATGCATACATATTTAGTTTGGCATAAAGTTTTATGTAGGCGTAACACGATTTAGGAAATAGTGTCAAAACACCTGAAAAATTTTTACGTGACACTATTTATTTAAGAATATTGTCAAAACATCTGAAAAAATTCACTGATTCATCCTCCAGCTTTTTGTTGAGTATTCTCTCTTCGTATTTTTTTGTAGTGTGCATATCATATACCTCCAGTTCTTCTGGCAGATCCATTTGATGTCCTTTGGTTTGTCGATGGAGTACTCTGACACTTTTTTTTTTTTTTTTTTTTTTTTTTTTGCTATAGCTTATGTGTCTGTTGTGGGTGTAGGCTTTTATGTGTTCTGTATCCCTGGTGTTGAAATCTCGGCCTGTTTGTCCTATGTAAAACATGAAACATTCTTGGCATGTTATTTTATAAATTCCAGAGCCATGGTTGCACTTCATGCTATGTATTAGTTTTGTTGTAGCTTGTTAGATGTAGAGAATCCAATTTTTACTTTATGATTTTGACTTTGACTTTATGACTTTGAAAGCCAAACGAAATAAATCTAAATTTGTAGTAACTAAAAAAAACATAGACTCATTGTAGAACAGAGCAGTGAATATTGCATAAAATTTGATGTAAAGGAACACAGTCTACTACAAAAAGGACTGAAATACAGCATAAAGCCGAACCTGAACAACCCTACAATGAAACAGATCATAGTAGCACCTAAAAATACAGCTGACATTGCAAAACTCAGCTCAAACACAAAAGCAGCAATAGGTCTAAAAGTGAACAAGGTTCTTAAAGATGAAATCAAAAAAGAAAAGTGTAGATCTAAATCTGCAATAAATGACACAAAAACTTTAAAATCCATGAATAATAAACTGAAAAACAGCCAGTCTATAGTTGGGAAAGCAGACAACGGCAATAGCCTATGTGTAATCATAGAAAAGGAATACATAGACAAAACATTAATTCTTTCATGCCAATAACATTCAGCAAAACAACTTCAAAATCAAATTAAAGATCAGTTAAAGAACACACAAAATGGAAAGAAATATCTCACATACATGAACACAAAGGCACCAAGGTTAAGAGCACAACCAAGGCTACAAAAGGATGGTAACCTGATGCGCCCACTGGTAAATTCATACAAACTAGTACAGAAACTCAATAAAATGCTAATGGAAAACTATACGTATGAAACAACATACTCCATAAAAAAAGCATGATACTAGCAGATGAACTAAAAGCTAAAAAACTTTCTCAAGATGCTCAATTTATATCACTTGACATTGCCAGTCTTTACTCAAATCTACCTTTACAAGAAGCCTTAACAATAATACAGAAGAACCTTATGAAACATAAAAAACTTACATACACAGAGATTAGTGAGTTCATGGAACTCATGCAGCTGACCCTGAGTTACAATTACTTTACATTCAGTGGCAATGTTTACAAGCAACCAGATGGACTAGGAATGGGTTCAAGTATATCTGGTACCATAGCAGACGTATACATAAATAATTTGGAACAAAAACTATTTAAAATCCAAGAACCCTACCTGAATAAAATTGAATTGTACAACAGATATGTTGACGACACACTGCTGCTAGTCAAAGGGGATTTCAAGGATGGAGCAGATATTCTAAATTCTTTCAATAGCCTACACCAGAAAATTTCATTTACAGTAGAACATCAGAAAAACAAAAGCATCAGTTACCTGGGCCTAAGAATAACAAGACACAACAACACATGCACAATCAAAGTGTTTAGGAAAGATACAATGACAAACACCATAATCCACGCAACCTCATGTCATCCAAACACCCATAAACAGGCAGCATATAGGTCAAAGCTTCATAGGGCAACCAAACTACCTTTGAGAAAAGAAAACTTGCAACAAGAAATAGACATAGTAAAACAGATTGCTGTTGCAAACGATTATACTGTCTCTATGTTTGACACAGTGCTTAAAAGAATGAGGAGAGGTCCAGACACAAACCACACCACAGAAGAAAAATACAAAAACAAATATATATCTAGTATCCCCTATGTTAACTATATATATCAAAAGACTGAAAATATTTTCAAAAATCATAAAGTAAAATTTGGATTCTCTACATCTAAGAAGCTTCAACTAAAATTAACACATAGCATAAAGTGAAACCATGACCCATATTCAGACTCTGGAATTTATAAAATAACATGTCAAGAATGTTCTATGTTTTACATAGGACAAACAGAGCGAGATTTCAACACCAGGCATACAGAACACATAAAAGCCTACACACACAACATCAGCTACAGCCAGACACATACACAACACAGGACACCCTTTTGGTAAAATATAAAAAAGTGTCCCATCCCCATGAACCACAGACATTGCCGAGGTGGGGTGGCTTGCGTGCCTCAACGATGTAGATAACCGTACCGTAGGTGCAACCACAGCGGAGGGGTATCTGTGGAGAGGCCAGACAAACGTGTGGTTCCTGAAGAGGGGCAGCAGCCTTTTCAGTAGTTACAGGGGCAACAGTCTGGATGATTGACTGAGCTGGCCTTGTAACATCAGCTAATGTGGCTTTGCCACACAGCTACTGCGAACGGCTGAAAGCAAGGGGAAACTACAGCCGTTATCTTTCCCGAGGACATGCAGCTCTACTGTATGAACATATGATGATGGCATCCTCTCGGGTAAAATATTCCGGAGGTAAAATAGTCCCCCATTCGGATCTCCGGGCGGGGACTACTCAGGAGGATGTTGTCATCAGGAAAGACAATACTGGCATTCTACGGATCGGAGCGTGGAATGTTAGATCCCTTAATCGGGTAGGAAAATTAGAAAATTTAAAAAGGGAAATGGATAGGTTGAAGTTAGATATAGTGGGGATTAGTGAAGTTCGGTGGCAGGATGAACAGGATTTCTGGTCAGGTGAGTACAGGATTATAAATACAAAATCAGTTGGGGGTATCACAGGAGTAGGACTGATAATGAATAAGAAAATAGGAATGCGGGTAAACTACTATGAGCAGCACAGTGATCGCATTATCATTGTCAAGATAGATTCGAAGCCAACACCGACGACAGTAGTACAGGTTTATATGCCAACTAGCTCTGCCGATGATGAGGAGATCGAAGAAATATATGAGGAGCTAAAGGAAATTATTCAGACAGTTAAGGGAGAGGAAAACTTAATTGTGATGGGAGACTGGAATTCGGTAGTAGGAAAAGGAAGAGAAGGAAAAATAATAGGTGAATATGGACTGGGCAGGAGGAATGAAAGAGGAAGTCGCCTGGTAGAATTTTGCACGGAACATGATTTAATCGTAACAAACACGTGGTTTAAGAATCACAAAAGAAGGTTGTATACATGGAAGAGACCAGGAGACACCGGAAGATATCAGATAGATTTTATAATGGTAAGACATAGGTACCGGAACCAGGTTACAAACTGCAGGACATACCCAGGGGCAGATATAGACTCTGACCATAACTTGTTAGTCATGAACTGTAGGCTGAAGCTGAAAAAACTGCAGAAAGGTAGGAAAATAAGGAGATGGGACTTAGATAGATTGAAGGAAACTGATGTTCTGGAGAATTTCAGAGGGAGATTTAGGCAACAATTGGCAGAAACAGGGGGAAATAAAACAGTAGAAGAGGAATGGGTAGCATTGAGAGATGAAATAGTGAAGGCAGCGGAGGACAAAATAGGTAGAAAGGCAAGACCTACAAAAAATCCTTGGATATCACAGGAAATACTAAATTTAATTGATGAAAGGAGAAAATATAAAAATGCAGTAAATGAAACAGGCAAAATGGAGTACAGACGTCTAAAAAATGAGATTGACAGGAAGTGTAAAATGGCTAAGCAGGAGTGGCTAGAAGCCAAATGTAAATCTGTAGAAGAATGTATAGCAAGGGGAAAAGTAGATACTGCCTACAGGAAAATAAAAGAGACATTTGGGGACAAGAAAAGCAACTCTACGAATATCAAGAACTCAGATGGGAAACCAGTTCTCAGCATAGAAGCGAAAGCTGAAAGGTGGAAAGAGTACATAGAGCAGCTCTACAAAGGAAATGAACTTAGAGACGATGTTGTAGGAAGGGAAGAGGAAGTCGATCAAGATGAAATAGGAGATACTATACTGAGAGATGAATTTGACAGAGCCTTAAAAGACCTAGGTCGGAACAAGGCCCCAGGAGTAGATGAAATACCCTCAGAGCTACTAAAGTCTCTGGGAGAGCCAGCCATGACAAGACTATTTGAACTGGTGTGTAGGATGTATGAGACAGGCGAAATGCCCTCAGACTTTAAGAAAAATGTAATAATCCCCATTCCAAAGAAATCAGGCGCAGACAGGTGTGAAAATTACAGAACCATCAGTTTGATAAGTCATGGTTGCAAAATTTTAACACGAATTGTCTACAGGAGAATGGAAAAGCTGGTAGAAGCTGACCTCGGGGAAGATCAGTTTGGATTCAGGAGGAACGTAGGAACCCGGGAGGCAATACTCACTTTACGTCTAATCTTAGAAGACAGATTAAGGAAAGGCAAACCAACATTTTTAGCTTTTGTAGATTTGGAGAAAGCATTTGACAATGTTGACTGGAATACACTCTTCCAAATTCTGAAATCAGCAGGGGTAAAATACAGGGAAAGGAGAGATATTTACAACTTGTACAAAAGCCAGACCGCAGTTATTAGACTCGAAGGGCATGAAAGGGAAGCATCAGTTGGGAAGGGAGTAAGACAGGGTTGTAGCCTTTCTCCAATGTTATTCAATTTGTACATCGAGCAGGCGGTGAAGGAAAGCAAGGAAAAATTTGGAATAGGGATTAAAGTTCAGGGGGAAGAAATAAAAACATTGCGTTTTGCTGATGACATTGTAATTCTGTCAGAGACAGCGAAGGACCTGGAAGAGCAGTTGAATGGAATGGAAAGCGTGTTGAAGAGAGCATATAAAATGAACATTAACAAGAGCAAAACAAAAATAATGGAATGCGGTCTTAGAAAATCAGGCGATGCTGAAGGAATTAGATTAGGTAACGAAACAATGAAGGTGGTAGATGACTTTTGTTACTTGGGTAGTAAAATAACATGCGATGGTCGCAGTACAGAGGATATAAAATGCAGAATGGCAATGGGAAGAAAAGCATTTTTGAAAAAGAGAAATTTGCTAACATCGAATATTAATTTAAGGGTAAGGAAGTCTTTTCTGAAGGCATTTGTGTGGAGTGTTGCCTTGTATGGGAGTGAAACATGGACGATAAGCAGTGCTGACAGGAAGAGAATAGAGGCTTTTGAAATGTGGTGCTACAGAAGAATGCTGAAGATTAGGTGGGTAGATCGCATAACTAATGAAGAGGTACTGAACAGAATTGGTGAGCGAAGGAATTTTTGGCATACCCTGACTAAAAGAAGGGATCGCTTGGTAGGACACATTCTTAGACATCGGGGAATCGTAAATTTAGCATTGGAGGGAAGTGTGTGGGGTAAAAATCGCAGAGGGAGACCAAGAGAACCGTATAGTAAGCAGATTCAAGTGGATGTGGGTTGCTGTTCTTACGAGGAGATGAAAAGGCTTGCTCAGGATAGAGTAGGGTGGAGAGCTGCATCAAACCAGTCTCCGGACTGAAGACCATAACAACAACAAAAAAGTGTCACAGTGCTCCATCGACAAAACAAAGACCATCAAATGGATCTGCTAGAAGAATTGGAGATATATGCACACTACAAAAATAGGAATAGACAATACTCAACGAAAAGCTGGAGGGTGAATCAGTGAAATTTTTCAGATGTTTTGACAATATTCTTAAATAGTGTCAGGTAAAAATTACGTAAAATTATAGCAGAAACCTTTTTCCAGATGTTTTGACACTATTTCCTAAATAAAATAGTACTAGACCTACATAAAATTTTATGTTGTTGTTGTTATGGTCTTCAGTCCGGAGACTGGTTTGATGCAGCTCTCCACCCTACTCTATCCTGAGCAAGCCTTTTCATCTCCTCATAAGAACGGCAACCCACATCCACTTGAATCTGCTTACTATACGCGTCTCTTGGTCTCCCTCTGCGATTTTTACCCCACACACTTCCCTCCAATGCTAAATTTACGAATCCTCGATGTCTAAGAATATGTCCTACCAAGCGATCCCTTCTTTTAGTCAGGGTATGCCAAAAATTCCTTTTCTCGCCAATTCTGTTCAGTACCTCTTCATTAGTTATGTGATCTACCCACTTAATCTTCAGCATTCTTCTGTAACACCACATTTCAAAAGCCTCTATTCTCTTCCTGTCCGCACTGCTTATCGTCCATGTTTCACTCCCGTACAAGGCAACACTCCACACAAATGCCTTCAGAAAAGACTTCCTTACACTTAAATTAATATTCGATGTTAGCAAATTTCTCTTTTTCAAAAATGCTTTTCTTCCCATTGCCATTCTGCATTTTATATCCTCTGTACTGCGACCATCGCATGTTATTTTACTACCCAAGTAACAAAACTCATCTACCGCCTTCATTGTCTCATTACCTAATCTAATTCCTTCGGCATCGCCTGATTTTCTAAGACTACATTCCATTATTTTTGTTTTGCTCTTGTTTATGTTCATTTTATACGCTCTCTTCAACACACTGTCCATTCCATTCAACTGCTCTTCCAGGTCATTCGCTGTCTCTGACAGAATTACAATGTCATCAGCAAAACGCAATGTTTTTATTTCTTCCCCCTGAACTTTAATGCATATACCAAAATTTTCCTTGCTTTCCTTCACCGCCTGCTCAATGTACAAATTGAATAACATCGGAGAAAGGCTACAACCCTGTCTTACTCCCTTCCCAACTGATGCTTCCCTTTCATGCCCTTCAAGTCTTATAACTGCGGTCTGACTTTTGTACAAATTGTAAATAACTCTCCTTTCCCTGTATTTTACCCCTGCTGACTTCAGAATTTGAAAGAGTGTAGTCCAGTCAACATTGTCAAATGCTTTCTCCAAATCTACAAAAGCTAAAAATGTAGGTTTGCCTTTCCTTAATCTATCTTCTAAGATAAGACGTAAGGTAAGTATTGCCTCCCGGGTTCCTACGTTCCTCCTGAATCCAAACTGATCTTCCCCGAGGTCAGCTTCTACCAGCTTTTCCATTCTCCTGTAGATAATTCGTGTTAAAATTTTGCAACCATGACTTATCAAACTGATGGTTCTGTAATTTTCACACCTGTCTGCGCCTGATTTCTTTGGAATGGGGATTATTACATTTTTCTTAAAGTCTGAGGGTATTTCGCCTGTCTCATACATCCTACACACCAGTTTAAATAGTTTTGTCATGGCTGGCTCTCCCAGAGACTTTAGTAGCTCTGAGGGTATGTCATCTACTCCTGGGGCCTTGTTCCGACCTAGGTCTTTCAGGGCTCTCTCAAATTCATCTCTCAGTATAGTATCTCCTATTTCATCTTGATCTACTTCCTCTTCCCTTCCTACAACATCGTCTCTAAGTTCATTTCCTTTGTAGAGCTGCTCTATGTACTCTTTCCACCTTTCAGCTTTCCCTTCTTTGCTGAGAACTGGTTTCCCATCTGAGTTCTTGATATTCGTAGAATTACTTTTCTTGTCCCCAAATGTGTCTTTTATTTTTCTGTAGGCGGTATCTGTTTTCCCCCTTCTTATACATTCTTCTACAGATTTGCATTTGGCTTCTAGCCACTCCTGCTTAGCCATTTTGCATTTCCTGTCAATCTCATTTTTTAGTCGTCTGTACTCCATTTTGCTTGTTTCATGTTTTATACCAATATAAAAGTATGTATGCATGTATGTATGTAAAATTTTTACCGAACTCTGTGGACGACATATGAAGTCATTATCTCTCTTTACTACATGTTACAGTAATCTGTACAGCTGTTTATAAGTTATTGTATATCAAATGTGTGCTGTGTACAAAATGTTGTGTGAGCTTCTGTGCAAATGGAACATAAGGAAATTGTAAGTAGAAACCCATCAAAATTTCACCACAAACTCGTTTTTAAAACAACATAAAATGAAATTACATTTGTTTTTACATTTCAGTAAAAACGACAGAAACATCATAGCACCTCACACATAGGAAACAATAAAAGATGATGACAGAGCACGCAATAAAACGCACTTGAAAATTGGATTCGTATACCGAAACGCGTCATGCGAAGTGTAAATAAATAATAAAAACGTGACTGGTAGCAGAAAAAAATTGTTTTTTTAAACAAAACCCATTATTCTCCTTGATTGTTAGAGGCGTCATATTGATATATAACTTCTCAGCACGGACTTTGGGAATGGTTCTTGGTCATGTGACTCTCCTGTTCATAGGAGAACATTACTTTTATTTTTGATAGAAGGGCACAACCTACTATTTTTGTTTTTATCTGATTTTCATTTTATGGTCAGGATGCCAATTTTGCCTTTTTCCCTTCTTTCTTTCCGCGTAGACGCCTTCTCGAAAAACTTACGATATTCATTTTCGTCCTCACTATCACTGACATAGTTTTCTTTTCCGTACTCCCAAGACAGGATATGGCTGAAGGAAGCTATCCGTATATCAAAAAAATGTTCAAATGTTTGTAAATCTATCGGACTTAACTTCTAGGTTATCAGTCCGTAGCTTACGAACAACTTACACTAAGGTAAACTAATCTAAGGACAACACAAACACCCATGCCCTAGGAGAGGGGGGGGGAGACTCGAACCTCCAACGGCGAATGGCCGCGCGCACCGCAACACAGCGCTCCAGTACACGCGGCTAATCCGCCGCGGCTATCTGTATATTTTCTTCCTTCGGAAGGCACTGCCTCATATGAGAATGTTTTCTTTCTGTTCCTACTTTATTTGCATTAATGTTGTGTGTTGTTTGAGGTGTCATTCAGTTGCAACCATTTCTGTTTTGTTTTTCATTTCCAGTTGTGTGAGTTTTGATGGGTTGAAGGGGAAGTAGGAGACAAATTAAAAAAAATTATCATAATAATAAAAAAGCGTCTGCATCTACCTGTCGTCCAACCCAAAACAGAAAAAATTAAAAAAAGATGGCGACCAGATGGACTGCTGAATTATTGTGTCAAGATGACGTCATTGTCCGGCAGGGAACCTGTGAAGAGTATCATAATTATTATGCTGAAAAAGTCTACACAATCAATATAATAAATACACTTTCCCTGCATTCTATAAAATGCAGTGTGATACTGTTATGCTCGAAATTTCAAATACTAATAAAACAAGGAAAGAAGCAGCATAGCTGTGATGTGAAATCATGAATCGTCAGGTATATCTACTTCGGTGTTTTGGCACATATTTTCAATGTGTAGATGAACATACCCAACAATTTGTACCTAATACCACTATCTTGCAATGATCTATGGGAAACGTCCACTTATTTCCTGTTACATACCAAATTATTCTAAAAGACAAAATAAACGCCCATGCAATGGAGAGAGGTCACGAAGTAGTGTTGTGTGAGACTCTGTTTATCAGTCTGTAATATCAACGGTAGTAAACGACGAAGTACAAACAGTACATCAGCAGCGGCAGTAGCACAGGTATGGCAGCCTTGACTGCAAGTGCCAATCACTGCCAGCGTACTGATTGTTCATCGCGTTTTACAGTCGCCGATACCGAAGGCCAAAGTGCATACCACATCAAACTAATCTGTGGAACGCGTTCATAAAATTCTGCTTTACAGTACCTTTGCTTGTAACTGGAAACAAGAAAGGTGTTTTGTGCCGACACTAAACGTGGTCACAGCCTTCTTTTGAGCTGGGATCAACTACAAACAGCATACTCTAGACTGAAAATTTCTGTCCAAACACCAGAAAAAATGAGCCTGACGACTCATGGAAGATTCACCCTCTAATGGCAGGAGTAACTTTTCTAATGGTTTTCATTGCTCGGTAGAGTACTTCACACTTATTGCAACATAGGAGACGAAGCCGCATATCTTCACAGCATATACGTTTCTTTTAAAAGATGATCGCTGCTACCTGTAATCTCAAACTTACTTGAACACTAAGAATGGGACAAATAATTTAATTTTTCCTCCCAGCTGTTTCAGTTATGTTTTACGGCTCAAAAATTACAGTAGGGCATGTAATAATAAAAAGACGATAATTCAATTAGGCGCAACTGGAACGACTAGCTCACAGACCAAAACGTCTGTTAGAACAAGTGTGGAGTAGCAGATTTTCACCTATGCTGCCACTGTGCATGTCCCCTTCTCATATGTTATTTGTACAATATGATGACTGGTTTCATGTTAAATGACTGGGGGCGGCAAAGATACGGTATTGATCTTTCACAAATGGAAAATGAGAGATTTATCTTTTATCTTAGGTTTAATAAAATAGCTTCATTCAATGGACATTTTTATAAAAGTAGAAATAATTCTAAATTTTCAAATGTTTTTAAACCAATGGGACTGCTATGGTCATCAGTCCCTAGACTTAAGAACTACTTACAGTAACGTACACTGGACAACGCACATACCCATGCCCGAGGGAGGACCCGAACATCCGACGCAACATTGCAACGCGCCTTAGTCCATGTTTATAGCCCGCTGTTGCTCCGCTGCGGTGACCTCGCGGCGGTTTCGCAGTGTACTGTTTCTCTTAAGGCAGCGTGGGCCGACTGAAGTCTCGATCAGCAGCGTGGGTAATGTAGCGGTGTGTCCGTAGCAGTGTTAGGTTGGCAACATAGAACATTGAAAAAAAATTGTAATTCGTATCATTTGACAGACAGACACACACGTATTTCGATTTACATAACACGAGAGTGTTACATCTGAACAGAAAGACAGTGCATGTGGAGAAACGTAGTTTTGTAGTGTGTGATCTTCTTCATTCGAACGCTGTGATTCATTTCGAAAAAAATCATTCAAACGTGATTTTAACATATTCATTTTTACATCTTGTAAACATTGTGTGCCGCCATTCATCCCAGCATCCACAGTGACTGTTGCCAACACTGCCGGTTCAAGTCACGTAAATACATTAGGCCATGCCGCTGATGGAGACTTTTACCGCGTGGGCCGTGTTTATAGGCGCGGCTGCGGCGGCAGCCCCTCCGATCTTCCGCCGCGGCGTCAAAATACCAGCGGCCGCACTACCAAACCGCTTACACGGCGGCTAGTGTGGCTGTTCAGCGCGCCATATTTCTGTCCGTCAGGTGGGAACAAGGGTGATCAAGGTCACTGTGGCTGAAACATCTGCTCCGTGAGTGACAACCGGAACCACCGCAAAATCACAGCTCTTGTTCCGCCGCGGAGCAACAGCAGAGGGCCACGGTGGAGTAGCCGAGCGGTCTAAGGCGCCTCGCTGCGCAGCGCGTGGTTCCTCGCCGTTGGAGGTTCGAGCCCTCCCTGGGGCATGGTTGTGTGTGTGTCTGTGTTGCGAGAGTGAAGGTCGGGGTGAGAGTTTAAAATAGGGAAAGTTTAATTTTTAAAACTCACAACCACCAACTGCGAACCAAATTCCTAAACATGCAAAAACACTGGATCTGTGATTGCTACTGTTTGACTCGTTTTCTAGGGGATGATATCACACGTTCGCAGCTATCCTTCCCTGCATATGATTAACAAAGAAATTCATAATCAAGTTCATGAGAGAAAAGGGTGTACTAACTACTATTTTTTGAAAACACGTAAAAGTTCACTTTATGTTGTTTATTTCACAATATTAGAAACCTGTGGCTGATACGTCTGTACGTCGACACATTTATCAAATAAATTTATAGCTCGTGTGCCCACAGACAAAATGAATATTTGTCGCAAATTGTTTTCACACCATGTGGCTGTCTCAAACACCGTTTATGTTCATGCCTAAGCGACGACACGTGTTACATTAACAAATCACAGTCACTTTAATTCAATGCGATGCACACCTTGTTCCACCAGCTAAATATTCACCAACACACAGTATCATTCGATTCAACTTGGTGCAGTCTACGACGAGCAACCACACGTGGCGATTGCCACACAAAAATCTAATGTCTCCACCTGGAGATCCACATGCCGACTCATGCAGAGCGACGCCGCCCGGCCAGCCACCCCACGTGCTCCCGACTCGTCACTTCCCGCCGACGCGCGCGCACGCGCGCCAATAGCTCAACTGCCGGGTTTTTCCCTACGTCATCAACTTCCCCATGTGAGCTGTTCTAACCGATTTGCCAACGTACAGCGCTCAGCCAATACATTTCTAAAACTTTACTTAAAATCAAAATAATTACACTACACATTAAATAAATGTTTTCTTAGGTTTTTATATTGGTATAAACACCCTTTGTACTATTTATCATAATCGTGCAATTTCTTATATCACAGATAAGTGATTCAACTGAATACTTCAAGATGAAATACACAAGATTAATTGAAAATAAAATGAGAAATAGTTAATATATTATTTTTATAAACAAACATTGCCATGCTAGTTGTGTAACTGTCTCGTATTCATTGGTAATTTATTACTTTTCATTGTCAATTAAACATATTACGCCAGATGTGACTATATCAGCTTATTTATCAACAGGCTATTTTGTAATGAGGGCCTTAAAGGTTCCTAACTGCATCGTATTACTTCAAATGCCAGTAGTATTAGAATATTTTATTTCACCCTGTGCACTGCACTGTGCCTGTCAGTCGCCATTGTCCCTCTCTCCCCTCACCGGAAATGAAACTGGAAAATCCTAAGCTGGAACAAGCCACCAATGTCGGCCTGCTCGCTGGCCTCCCGTCAGCTACAAGCACACAGCAAATCTCAACGTGGAGAATTTCTACCTATGGCCTAACTATAAATGTTGTCACCCAACTGTGTACATACATTGCTACCATAATTAATAATATTAAAATTGTGTAACTTTTAGTGCATTGGCATGGTCAATGTTTCCTTCATACTGTTTAATTATCAAATGCCTTTAATTACCAATATTTCTATTGGGCGGTAATCTCACAGTGTGTGTGTGTGTGTGTGTGTTTGTTTGTTGCCCTTAGGTTAATTTACCTTAGTTTAAGTAGTTTGTAAGCTATGGACTGATGACCACGCTGTTTGGTCCGATAGATTTACTAACATTGAACTTTTTTTGAACAACTGCCGTTTATAAACACAGCCTTAGAGACTCTCCACCGCGGTACGTTAGAAATAATTCTCATGCAACTGGCCTTCTAGATGAAAAAAATTTGTATTTACCTGTGGATCTCTTAGTCGATTGTTCACGATATTTCCGCAGAAAATAGATGATGCATAAAAAGAAGCGATTCTGGCATACCTCTCGCACTAGCACTCACAACCAAACATTTACATCAACAGTCGTTACTACTAGGTTCTATACAGTGAAGCCACAGCGGGGTGGTGGAGCGCATTGAGGCGCTATGCTCCGATGTGCGAGACTGTTCTCCATGGGGAGTTCGAATCCTCCATCAGGCATGGATGTTTGTGTTGTCTTTAGTATAAGGTAGTTTATAAGTATTTTGTAAGTTTAGGGACTGATTACCATGCAGTTTAGTCCCATAAGCTTAGCAAACATTTGAGCATTTATATGGTGAAGCATGTACATAATGTTCAAACACCAGTAGGAATCAGCAAATGGGGCTGATAAACATTGACTACACGGAAAATCTGCACACAGTACGCCACTGACCGTTGCAATCCTTAAAGCGAAATGAATGTTCGCCCTTTCTCAAAGAGTCACCATCTGATAACTGACGATTAACTGTTATTAAATAAACGATGATAAGTGGGAAGTAAACTGGACTACCCAATAACTATACACAGGTTGTGACGTCCTAGCAAAGAAAATAAAATAAAAATGCTAAGTAACATCTACTGTACAGTACTTGTAATGAAATTTACTGATTTCTGATACATTGTAATAAATTATGACATTCTTTTTATTGCATATTGATTGCAAAAGGCAAAGAACAGGTCTAATTGAATTTTTTTAAGCTGTCCTTTATCGTAAATATTACGTGAAATGCTGACGAAACTATATACTGAATAAATTAAATAAAAGGTTTCACTAATCATTGGCTGCTCTCTGTCTGTAAATCATTGTAAGCATGAGAATTGTCTCTCAGTTACAGAACTGTTGGTAACTCAAGATCTGTCCTACGCCACAAAACAGAAACACCTCTATTATTCCGCTCTATTTAGGCCGTAGACCTAATTACGTAAATTTCATTAAGATCTGAATCATGAAACTGTATTACCAGTCCGTCCAGGATCGTAGTCCAAGCTGAAAAGTAATTCTTAATATTTCTGTCTTATTTCAACTTCTGTCACTGACCCATTTAATAAGTATCTATTTGAATTAACTATGGTGACTCCAGTTCAGCGGTCGATGATGAAGATGCTGCAACAGGTGCTAAAAATCTGAAAATGCTTAAAATGTCTGTTTGGATGATGTTACCACGAAGATCACGAGATACCGTTTCTCATTTCCATTTAAGATCATATCTGACATTCTACAAACGTTTAACAGACCTAGAATAGTATTCATGAGAAAAACAGCGATTCTCGCAAGCTTCTGATGTATCGCCGTTTACAGACAAGACATGATACAAAAAAAAAGAAAGAACAAGACAAGAAGGATTACAGATTATACAATAGTTTAAATAGTCCTCGGAAAAAGAGTTGAGATAACATTTATGACGATATTAAAATTACTTTGTTGTAAAAAAACATTTATTCCCGTCCTTGACTAACATTTTATCCTTGATATCACTAGGACTATGGTTAGATTAGAATTCAATACTTCTGCAGGGGACGATACAAGGTCATGAGTTACAGCGCACGCGATACCAAGGAGACAGTTAAAACTAAACCACACGTATCACACGTAACTGTCGAAACAGTGAGCTGAAATAGGGAGCTTACTGGCTGACTACCAGATTACAGTTATAACACCCAGAACGGAAGAACACTAAGTGGAACTTTTGGAGATTAACGTTTTTGAAGAAACAAATGTTTACATTTTTTTTTTTTTTTTTTTTTTTTTTTTTGATAGACGTTTTCTGGGTGTCTGGCCGCATTTGAAAATCTGCCCGACCTTTCGGCAACTGTTGCAGGTGGCCTTCCTCTGGGTATTTGACTGACGACAGACACGTAAACGTCGAGCAGATTTTCAAATGTTCAGATGTCTGTAAACCTGCTATGGTCATCAGGCCCTAGACTTATAAGGTATTTAAACTGTCACCCATGCCCGAGGGAGGACTCGAGCATCTGACGGTGAACGACCGAGCGCTCCGCCGCAAGACGCCTTAGAGGGCCCCGCCATTCTACTGCGGCGCATATTTTCAAAGGTTGTCAATGCGGTCTCACACGCGTACATTTTGTTCTTGATAGCGACAAATGCATAGAATGCAAAGAACGCATAACTAGGGGAAGGATAGATACCGCCTACAGGAAAATAAAAGAGATATTTGACGACAAGAAAAGCAGCTGTATTAATATGAAGAACTCAGACGGAAAACCAGTACTAAGCAAAGAGGGGAAAGCTGAACTGTGGAAGGAATATGTAGAGGGCCTATACAAAGGAAATAAACTTGAAGGCAGTATTCTAGAAATGGAAGACGAAGTGGGGGAAGATAAGATATGAGATAAGATACTGCGAGAAGAATTTGACAGAGCGCTGAAGGACTTGAGTCGAAACAAGGCCTCTGGAGTAGATAATATTGAGTCTGAACTGCTGATATCGTTAGGAGAGCCAATCGTGAAAAAAATGTGTCACCTGGTATGCAAGATGTATGAGATAGGGGAAATACCCTCCGACTTCAAGAAGAATATCTTAATTCCAATTCCAAATAAAGCAAGCCATTGCAGAACCATCAGTTTAATAAGTCATGGTAGCAAAATGCACGAATTATTTACAGACGAATGGAAAAACTTGTGGAATCCAGTCTCGGGGAAGATGTTTGGATTTAGGAACACGGGAAGTAATACTCACATTACGACTTATCTTAGAAAACAGGCTAAGGAAAGGAAAACCTTTAGCGTTTGTCGATTTGGAGAAAGCTTTTGACAATGTCGACTGGAATACACTCTCCCAAATACTGAAGGTAGCAGGGGTAAAATGTAGGGAGCGAAGAGTTATATTCAACCTAAACAAAAACCAACAGCGGTTATTAGAGTCGAAGGGCAAGAAAGGGACGTAGAGGTTTGGAAGGGAGTAAGACAGGGTTGTAGCCTTTCCCCAAAGTTGTTCAATCTGTACAATGAGCAGGCAGTGAAGGAATGGAAGGAGAAATTTGGAGAGGGCATTAAAGTGCAGGGAGAAGAAATAAAATCATTGCGGTTTGCCGATGACATAGTAATTCTGTCAGAGACTGCAAAAGATCTGGAAGAACAACTGAGTGTAATGGACAGTGTCTTGAAAGAAAGATATAAGATGAACATTAACAAGAGTAAAATGAAGGTAATGGAATGTAGAGTCAGTAAATCAGGCGATGCTGAAGGAATTTGATTAGGTAATGAGACAATAAATGTAGTAGATGAATTTTGTTATTTGGGTAGCAAGATAACTTCTGATGGCCGAAGTAAAGAAGATATAAAATGCAGAATGGCTATGGGGAGAAAAGCTTTTCTAAAGAACCGAAACTTGTTAACATCTAATATTAATTTAAATGTTAGGAAGCTCTTTCTGAAAGCCTTTGTCTGGAGTGTAGCACTGAATGGGAGTGAAACATGGACGATAAGGAGTTCAGACAAAAAGTTTATAGAAGATTTTGAAATGTGGTGCTACAGATGAATGATGAAGATTAGATGGGTAGATCACGAAACTAATAAGGAGGTGTTTAACCGAATTGGGGAGAAAAGGAGTTTCTGGCATATCAGAAGAGAAGGGATAGGTTGGTAGGACACATTCTGAGACATCAAGGAATTGTCAACTTAGCATAAGAAGGAAGCGTGTGGGGTAAAAATCGTAGAGGGAGACCGAGGGACGAATACAGTATGCACATTCAAAAGGATGTAGGTTGCCGTATTTATTCTCAGATGAAGAGACTTGCACAGAAAAGGGTAGCATGGAGAGCTGCATCAAACCAGTCTGCCGTCTGAAGACCACAACAACAACAACAGTGACAAATGACGCGGAACCCTACGCTTCCACTTTACATTTTTATTTAACCCTTTCTGCCGCGGCTGCGTAGTCGTGCGCACTGGGGCACCGTGAAGCGGTGCGTGTGATCGTTCGCCGTCGGGGGTTCGATTCCCCCAACCCCCCCCCCCCCCCCCGCCTCCCGGGCATGGATATTTGTGTTAGGTTAGTTTAATTTATTTTAGGTAGTTTGTAAGCTAGGAATAACCAAGCAGTTAAGTTCCATAAATTTACAAACATTTGAACATTTTCATTTAGCCCTTTCATTTACAGGGTGTTCCTGGACAACAACACATTAAAAGCTGATTTATACTGTATTTTATCAGTCTTTAAAGTCGCATGTTTGTTGATGAATAACTTGCTTTTAGAACGACATTTAGCCGCTTAGAACGGGCTGTGGCCACTTCTGAGGCATTATTTTATCCTCCTTGGGGGTTGTGTTACGTTGCTATCTGTATGTGGTTATGTGAGACTGAGTCTGGTTCATGTTATTTAATTTCAGCAGTGAATTGTCTTATCTTTGGTGCTGTAGCGAAGATTATGCTAGCATTATTTATCTGGCAGTATTGTATATCAAGAAAATAACGTCGCAAGTAATAAAATACCTCGATACAAACGTCTGTTTTATCAATATTTTTTTCGTAACAGCTAATTTCAAATCAAATTCAAATGTTTGTAGAACTTATGGGACTTAACTACGGGGTCATCAGTCCCTAAGCTTAGAAACTACTTATGAACTAGCTAAGACTAAGGACGGCACAAATATCCATGCCCGAAGGGGGATTCGAACCCCCGACCGTAGTGGCCCGTGCAGACCGTGACTGGAGCGCCTCAGTCTCCTCGGCCACCGCGGCCGGCTAGAACAGCTAATTTCTCTTAGCTTCACTGAATAAGGTATGGATGTCTGCCACCTGGTGACTAATGACAGTTTGTGCCTGCCCGGGACTCGACCCCGAGTTTTCCGCTTTTCGCAAGCGGTCGACTTAACCACTAGGCTACCCGAACACGACTTCAGGATCTACCCAAATTTCCATATGCCACACTTATTGCACATATGAATCAACTACTATTCGGCACAAAAATTTCATATGTCACCATTTGGTAGGATATCCATAGCTTATACAGTAACGCTAAGAGAAATTTGCAATTGTGAAAAAGTATTGATTAAGTATATCATCGCTGTAATTTCTCACCATACAGTAACAAACGTCTGCGTTGCGCAGGAAATACATAGTAGCCGCGGTGGAGTAGCCGAGCGGTCTGCCGGGCGCCGTGGCTCAGCGCGCCCGGTCAGAGGGCTCAACGCTCTCTGTAATAATAAAAAAAGCTGACCCAGCAACGTATCGAACAAGAACGAACAAAAACGATCAGCGTCCGCAACAACGAGAACTACCAATAGGAAAAAAAAAGCGGTCTAAAGCACCTCGCTGCGGAGCGCGCGGTTGCTCGCCGTGGAGGTTCGAGTCCTCCCTGGCGCTTGGGTGTGAGTATTCGTCCGTAGGTTAGTTTACCTAGGTTTAAGTAGTTTGTAGCTACGGACTGATGACCATGCAGTTTGGTCCGATAGATTTTAATACCTATGTTTTGATGTTTATTGCTCTTCATTAATACAGAAAACACGTAATTTTAATTTTGTCAAAGGTAACTTCATAATGTTGGAATTAAAGGGTTGAGTACAAGACCATGGGTCCGATAAAATAGGTTGTTTTCAATTAATGAGATCTTTAGCGCCGTTTAGAATAGAGTTTTGCACACAAGTGTCTGTTTTCGCGTGGCCTTCACTCGGCTGCCGTGGATCAAAGACATGGTGCACGAATTTTGTGCAAATTCACTGAAGCTGTCCAATATGGACGATACATCTGAGTATTCGGAGCTTGCAGCCGCGCGGCATTTTCAGAGCCGTGCACAGTATTTCAAGTACATCTACATCTACATCGATACTCTGCAAATCACATTTAAGTGCTTGGCAGAGGGTTCATTAACCACCTTCATAACTTTTCTCTACCGTTCCATTCTCTAATAGCGCGGGGGAAGAAAGAACACCTAAATCGTTCCGTTTTCGATCTGATTTCTCTTATTTTATTGGGATGGTCATGTCTCCCTAAGTAGGTGGGTGCTAGCAAAATATTTTCACATTCAGAACTAAAAGTCGGTGATTGAAACTTCGCAAACAGATCACGCCGCAATGAATAACGTCTTTCTTTTAATGATTTCCACCCCAATTCGTGCAACATTTCCGTGACGCTTTCCCCCCCCGTAACGTCATAAAACAAAACGAGCTGCCCTTCTCTGAACCTTCTCAATATCTTCCGTCAGTCCCACCTGGTGAGGGTCCCACAAGGGGCAACAGTACTCCAAGAGAGGACGCACAAGTGTGATGTAGGCAGTCTCTTTGGTGGAGCTGGTGCATCGTCTAAGCGTTCTGCCAATGAAACGTAACCTTTGGTTCGCCTTCCCCACAATATTTTCTATGTGTTCTCTCCAGTCAAAGTTGTTCGTAATTGTAACTCCTAGGTATTTGGTAGAATTTACGACCTTAAGGTTTGACTGATTTATCGCGTAATTGAAGTTCAGCGGATTTCTTTTAGTGGTCATGTGTATTACTTCACACTTTTCTTTATTTAGTGTCAATTGCCAATTTTCGCACCAAGTAGAAATTTTGTCTAAATCGCTTTGCAGTTGCTTTTGATCCTCTGTTGACTTCACTAACCGATAAACGACAGCATCATCCGCGAACAGTCTAAGGGAGCTATTCAGATTATCTCCTAAATCGTTTATAAACACGAGGAAGAGTAGGGGACCAATAACGCTTCCCTGTGGAACGCCAGATATCACTTCTGTTTTACTCGATGACTTACCATCAATTACAACGAACTGTGTCCTTTCTGATAGGAAATCGTGAATCCAATCGCACAATTGGGGAGATATTCCATAAGCACGCAATTTCATTAGAAGCCGCTTGTGGGGTACAGTATCAAAAGCCTTCCGGAAATCCAGAAATATGGAATCGATTTGAGATCCCTTGTCGATGGCACTTAACACTTCATGTGAATAAAGAGGAAGCTGTGTTTCGCAAGAGCGATACTTTCTGAATCCGTGCTGACTATTGGTTAATAAGTCGTTCTCTTCGAGGTAATGGAGAATGGAGGCGCGATGCTGCACTCCACCACGCGCCGCTCTGACGTGTGGCGTGGCTGCGCGCCGTGGCACGCCGGCAGACCGATAAGGCCACGCAGTCTGCTGCACGCAACAGGTAGCGCTCGCCGAGAGTGAGCGAATTGCCCGCCAAATGAAGCCCAGCCGCGTGAAAAGAGCGCCGCGGCAACTCACTCCAGTTCACCCCGCGAATGCCTTGATACGGTCTGCAGGGCCAACAGATTGAAATGCGTCCCACTTCCCACAGGAAAACTGAGAGGAAAGGTTGGCAACACTCAGTTGTAGTGAGCTAGGTGACCCAAATAAGGCCACAGACCCAACAGGGCGAACAGCTTTTATTCCTAAAAGTGTCCATGCTAGGCTGAAGAGCGCTGCACCAATCAGTAGACTTGCGCATAATAGTTCGCGATGGGGAGCGCTCACTAGTTCGTTCTTTTAGTTCGTCTGCTCCGAGTGACGGCTGACCGGCGTGGTCTGCGCTTGTAGGTGGAGGGAGAAGTTCTCCCACAAAGCTGTTTCATGCGCTTGCTGCTTGAGCCGCTAACGATATCACGCAAATCAAAAGAAGCAGTTTGTGGATAATTTCTCGCGTTTAAGTTTAATCTCCATATCTTGGCATTATGGAATTTATTATTCAGATATTGCAGAGTGCAGAATACTTCAATGCAGAAATTTTGTAGCACTGAACTATGTAATCTAGCAGGCAGACTCTAACCTCGAAATGGCTCTCATCAGCAGAAGGCAAATACGTGATTTTTAATTCTGCTGCGCGCCCTCTCGCTATTGCCCGTCGGTTTTCGTAAAATAATCCAACGAAGTAAGAAGCGAGATACGTTTGGCATAATAGTTCGCTACCGGTAACGCATGTTTTAGTTCGCGACCGATCGCGCATATTTTACTTCGCGAGCGATCGCGCATGGTTTGGTTCGCGACCTACCGCGCATAGTTTAGTTCGCGACCGGTAGCTCTCCTTTTAGTTCGTAGGTCGGCCGCGAAGTAGGTCGCTCTTTTTAATTTGTCCCCTAGTTTTGGCTTTTGCTACCGCTACTAAAACTACAGCTGAGCTGCATCTGAGTTCGAAATCACGGCAACTGGCAGAAGGGAATCACGCGATTCTGCGCGTTGTCGCGTGCTCTTGCTGTTACCAGTCAGTCTTCGGATAAGGAGCGAGCGAACTAAGAGGCGATGGATCTGCGAACTAAGTCGCGTAGTTCGCCTGTGCGAGCCCACTTCCGAACTAGTTCGTTCGCGAACTACACAAGACTACCAGTCAGTGGGTTACCTCAACGTTTACTATTGCAAAGTCTATAGAGGACATGGCTGATGTTCCATACGAAACCGCCATTTTGGTTCTAGACAGTGGCGTTCTCTCAGAGTGTGTAAGTTGTTTGTCAATGCCCTGCTGAAAGCGAATGAAAAGTTAAACATTATGTTCCATTAGAGTGTGTTTTCATTTCATTATAATTTCATTCTTGTGTTCAATATAGTGCAGTCAGTCTCCGCGCTGTCCGGAATCGTCTGGCCCACCTGCTACTGCCCAAGGACGTAGCCAAAGGGGGAGGGACTTGGAGGTCCGGGCCCCCTATCACCTAAACGATAAACTACTCAAACATATGCTAAGGGCAACACACACACACACACACACACACACACACACACACACCCGAGCTCGATGGTGGACTCGAACCTCCGAAGGGACAAAATCAAGTAATACTCGACCTAGCTACCGTGTAGTGAAACACTGAATGATATTGAAACTTCCTGGCAGATTAAAATTGTGTGCCGGAACCGGGACTCGAACCTGGGACCTTTGCCTTTCGCGGGCAAGCGCACTACCGACTGTGCTATCCCGACACGACTCACGATGCCGCCTCACAACTTTACTTCCGCCAGTACCTCGTCTCCTACTTTCCAAACTTCACAGAAGCTCTCCTGCAAACACGCAAGACTAGCACTCCTGGAAGAAAGGATTTGGTGGAGACATGGCTTAGCCACAGCCCAAGGGATGTTTCCAGAATGAAACTTCACTCTGCAGCGGAGTGTGCGCTGATATGAAACTTCCTGGCAGATTAAAATTGTGTGCCGGAACCGGGACTCGAACCTGGGACCTTTGCCTTTCGCGGGCAAGCGCACTACCGACTGTGCTATCTCGACACGACTCACGATGCCGCCTCACAACTTTACTTCCGCCAGTACCTCGTCTCCTACTTTCCAAACTTCACAGAAGCTCTCCTGCAAACACGCAAGACTAGCACTCCTGGAAGAAAGGATATGGTGGAGACATGGCTTAGCCACAGCCCAAGGGATGTTTCCAGTCGGTAATGCACTTGCCCGCGAAAGGCAAAGGTCCCAGGTTCGAGTCCCGGTTCCGGCACACAATTTTAATCTGCCAGGAAGTTTCATATCAGCGCACACTCCGCTGCAGAGTGAAGTTTCATTCTGGAAACATCCCTTGGGCTGTGGCTAAGCCATGTCTCCACCATATCCTTTCTTCCAGGAGTGCTAGTCTTGCGTGTTTGCAGGAGAGCTTCTGTGAAGTTTGGAAAGTAGGAGACGACGTACTGGCGGAAGTAAAGTTGTGAGGCGGCATCGTGAGTCGTGTCGGGATAGCACAGTCGGTAGTGCGCCTGCCCGCGAAAGGCAAAGGTCCCAGGTTCGAGTCCCGGTTCCGGCACACAATTTTAATCTGCCAGGAAGTTTCATATCAGCGCACACTCCGCTGCAGAGTGAAGTTTCTTACTGAATGATATTGTTATCAGTCATACGTCGAAAAAGAGATACGCACTATCGACAATCAACAAAGCCATCTGTAGATTTTAATTATCGATACATCGATAACAGCATCGGCTGTTGCCCAGTCCCCCTTAGCCGTTGTCCATTATTGGCCCTACCCCATTATTGCTATTTTTAAGCGCTACAGTGGAATGCTGCCACTGCCGTATATTTCTTTTGTGCTGTTAAGATAGTTTCCAATTACGAACAGTTCATATCAAGAAAAAAGAGAGAACCCGATTTTCATTTGTCCACTAGAGTTATGGTAAGTTAAAATACATACTAATTTAATAGCTTATTTATCTATTTACAGTAATGGAGTCGTTATTTGGAGTGGCAATATTTCAGTACATCATAAGCCACCACACTCAGTACGTGTAATACTTTTTAAAGTTATGTTTAAGAGTAATAATTTATCTAGAGGATGGATACCTTGCTATGCCAACAAGAGTAAAAGAACCAATAATCTTGGAAATAAAATTATAGACTTACGCTTCCTTAATCAATATGCAAGGTATTTATACTGACGCGAGAATTAATGCAGATT
The DNA here is from genome assembly GCA_026315105.1 of Locusta migratoria. Taxonomy (NCBI): domain Eukaryota; kingdom Metazoa; phylum Arthropoda; class Insecta; order Orthoptera; family Acrididae; genus Locusta; species Locusta migratoria. The sequence goes on along the minus strand of CM048751.1, from coordinate 99,306,787 downwards.
TTGCGAAAGACGGAGCTACAGTCGTGGCTGACAGGCAGCGAGCTTGGTGACATGCAACCGTGTCGTTGCCAGTGTTCAGATACAAAGAACACTTCTCATTCTAATAGTCTGACTTCGTTTGGAATAACAACTGAATGTTCTGCTGGCGTATATTGAAACAATATACAAGAAACGTTTTCCTTAATTTTCTATATAAAATATTGCAGTATTTGCAAGAAGGTCTTACAAACGCAAACTATGTGCATAAAAGAAAATAAAAATATGTTTGCGTAAGTTTTTTTTAGAATAAATGGAAAACATGAGTCCTTGTAAATTTCTCTTTAACCATTCGGAACCCCCACCTCCCTCCCCTTTGACAATATCCTGGCTACGCTTTGAAAATATCCTGGCTACGTCACTGTACTGCCAGCCAGCCGCCAAGGCGTTGACTCTGCTTCCAATGTCCTGGCCGCTTCACACGCCGCCAGCGAGCATGCGCGCTGCCAGTCTGTTCCCTCGCCGTCCGCCTACCAAAGCGTTGATTAGGTTTCTATCGCTTTCCGTTTGTTGCTGTTTCCGAGTTGCGCTCGAGTGTATTATTGCTTATGCGACCAAGTAAGGCATTTCAATATTTAATGTGATTTAATGTGGACAGTGAAAGTGTAGAAAGACACTTATTAAACACCAGTTTTTCATCACTTTCTTATAGTGAAACGAAAAAAATCGATTGATTGTTGACGATCATGTCCAGTTCTCAAGACATCTTCACGTGTGCAAGGTGCGAAAGGAGGGTTAGAAAGACGTTTTAGCAAAGAAATGTATGACATAGCCGACAGCAGTGGCAGAGTGGACTGCGGCGCACCAGTCACAGTCGGCACGGCCGCTACGGTCGGGGTTTCGAATTCCCCTTCGGGCATGGATGCTTGTGTCGTCTTTAGTATAAGGTAGTTCGCAAGTAGTTTGTAAGTTTAGGGACTGATAACACTGCAGTTAAGTCCCTCAAGCTTAACAATTTTTTTGTTGTTGATGTAGTGGACGTCTTTGCTGTTTTCAAACAAAATACCTATATGGATTTATCAACGATACAAGGATCTGAACCATCTGAACACTGCTGTGAAAATCTAATTCCTTCAGCATCGCCTAATTTTCTGACATTGCATTCCATTACCTTCGTTTTACTCTTGTTAATGTTCATCTTATATCTTCATTTTAAGACACTATCCATACCATTCAATTGCTCTTCCAGACCTTCTGCGGTCTCTGACAGAAATACTGTGTCATCAGCAAACTGCAATGTTTTCATTTCTTCTCCCTGCACTTACATGTCCTCTCCAAATTGCTCCTTCCATTCCTTCACTGCTTGCTCAATGTACAGATTGAACAACATTGGGGAAAGGCTAGCCGCGGTGGAGTAGCCGAGCGGTCTAAAGCGTCTCGCTGCGGAGCGTACGGTTGCTCGCCGTGGAGGTTCGTGTCCTCCCTGGGGCATGGGTGTGTGTGTTGTCCTTAGGTTAGTTTACCTAGGTTTAAGTAGTTTGTAAGTTACGGACTGATGACCACGCAGTTTGGTCCGATAGATTTACAAACATTTGATTTTTTGGGAAAGGCTACAACCCTGTATCACTCCCTTCCCAACCTCTGCGTCCCTTTCTTGCTCTTCGATTCTAATAACCGCTGTCTGGTTTTTTTATAGGTTGAATATAACTCTTGAGGCCCTATATTTTACCCCTGCTACCTTCAGTATTTGGAAGAATGTATTTCAGTCGACATTGTCAAAAGATTTCTCCAAATCGACAAACGCTAAAAACTTAGGTTTCCCTTTCCTTAGCCTATCTTCTAAGATAAGTCGTAATGTGAGTATTGCCTCCCGTGTTCCTACATGTCTCCTAAATCCAAACTGATCTTCCCCGAGGTCGGATTCCACATGTTTTTCCATTCGTCTGTAAATAATACGTGTTAGTATTTTTCACCATGACTTATTAACCTGATAGTTCTGTAATTTTCACACTTGTCTGCACTTGCTTTCTTTGGAATTGGAATTACAATATTCTTCTTGAAGTCGGAGGGTATTTGCCCTGTGTCATACATCTTGCATACCAGGTGATACAATTTTTTCACAGCTGGCTCTCCTAACGACATCAGCAGTTCAGACGGAATATCATCTACTCCAGGGACCTTGTTTCGACTCCTTCAGCGCTCTGTCAAATTCTTCTCGCAGTATCATATCTCCTACCTCATCTTCCTCCACTTGGTCTTCCCTTTCTAGAATACTGCCTTCAAGTTTATTTCCTTTGTATAGGCCCTCTATATATTCTTTGCACGGTACAGCTTTCCCCTCTTTGCTTAGTACTGGTTTTTCGTCTTTGATATTCATACAGCTTCTTTTCTTGTCTTCGAATATCTCTTTTATTTTCTTGTAGGCGGTATCTATCTTTCCCATAGTTATGCAATCTTCTACGGTTCTGCATTTGTCCTCTAGCCACTCCTGCTTAGCCAGTCTGCACTTCCTGTCACTCTCATTTTTCAGTCGTTTATACTCCCTTTTTCCTGTTTCACTTGCTGAATTTTTATATTTTCTCCTCTCATCAATTAAGTTCAGTATATCCTGTGTTATCCAGGGATTTCTATTAGGCCTTGTCCTTCTGCATATATGGTCCTCTGCAGCCTTCACTACCCTATCTCTCAGAGCTATTCATTCTTCTACTGTATTCCTTTCCCCAGTTTCAACCAATCCTTGTCTAATGCTCCCTCTGAAACTCTCAACCACCTCTGGTTCCTTCAATTTGTCCAGGTTCCATCTCCTAACCTTTCTACCTTTCGGCAGTCTCTTAAGTTTTAATCTGCAGTTCATAACCAATAAGTTATGGTCAGAGTCTATATCTGCCCCTGGATACGTCTTACAGTTCAGAACCTGGTTTCTAAATCTATTCCTTACCATTATAAAGTCAATCTGGTACCTTCTAGTGTCTCCTGGTCTCTTCCACGTATACAGCCTTCTTTTATGGTGGTTAAACCAAGTTTTGATGATCGTTAAATTGTGCTCTGCGCAAAATGCTACCAAGCGATCTCCTCTTTCATTCCTTTTTCCCAGTCCGTATTCACATACTACATTTCCTTCTCTTCAAATGTTCAAATGTTTGTTAAGCTTATGGGACTTAACTACGGGGTCATCAGTCCCTGCCTTCTCTTCCCTTTCCTGCTACCGAATTCAAGTCCGCCATCACAATCAAGTTTCCGTCTCCCTTAACTTTCTGAATGATTTCTTTTATCTCCTCTTACATTTTTTCGATATCCTCATCATCGGCCGTGCTAGTTGGCATATAAACTTGCACTACTGTGGTCGGTGTTGGCTTCGTGTCTATCTTTACTACGATAATGCGTTCACTATACTGTTCATAGTAACTTACCCGCATTCTTATTTTCTCATTCATTATCAGACCTGCTCCTGCATTACCACCAACTGATTTTGTACTTATAATCCTGTACTCACCTGACCAGAAATCCTGTTCATCCTGCCACCGAACTTCACTCATCCCTACCATATCTAACTTTAACCTATCCATTTCTCTTTTCAAATTTTCTAGCTTACCTACGCGACCCGTAGAATGCCTGTTTTGTTTTTCTTGATGACGACATCCTCCTGAGTAGCCCCCCCCCCCCCCCCCGGAAATCCGAATGGGGGACTATTTTACATCCGGAATATTTTACCCAAGAAGACGCCATCATCATATAGTCATACAGTAGAGCTGCATGTCCTCGGGAGAAGTAACGACTGTAGTTTCCCCTTTTCAGCCGTTCGCAGTAACTGCATGGCAAAGCCATGTTAGCTGATGTTACAAGGCCAGGTTAGTCAGTCATCCAGACTGTTGCCCCTGTAACTACTGAAAAGGCTGCTGCCCCTCTTCAGGAACCACACGTTTGTCTGGCCTCTCCACAGATACCCCTCCACTGTGGTTGCACCTATGGTACGGCTATTTGCATCGTTGAGGCACGCAAGCCACCCCACCTCGGCAATGTCTGTGGTTCATGGGGTGGAACATGTAAACATTAACTACATTAATTACCGTAATCAAAGTAATCATAACTGAAACTAATGCATTGATTTTACATAAATAACTGTCAGTTTCGTAATTTGTCATTTAGTGCAGTGACTTTCTCGGACTTCTCTTGATTTTTCCAACTTAATTTCTGTTTAAAGGCTAGGATCTGCCCCATGTTTGTCTGACACATGTCCAGTATCTCGATATTTCTTCGATTTACGTAATGTCGAAACATTGTAAACGCACACACCAGAAAAATTTCATATGGATGGAGGCCGACACGCCATATAAGATTCTGTCCTATTATAGTTCAACGCAACAAACTTTCGTTGATCCTTCAACTACACCATACCGAAAGGAAAGCTGACAAGAAATGAAAATAAAATTATATATATCAGACGGAAACACGTGGAACCTTATGTTACACAGATACAATTTGGGGAAGGCAGAATTGTGTTAATGATAAGGCTACTTTGTGGTAGTTGTGTCGTTAGTCATACAATGAGAATGGATGTAACGACATTCTCTGTAACCTGCATAACCCGTCACAGTTTTAAATTCACGGCTTTATGCGACTGATACTTTCTAGTAGGATACGTATTCCGAGTACAGTTTGTCACTGCCGCGTTTTAGAACCAAAATGGCCACCATCGCAAAGGATCACGGTACCGTGACCTTTAAAGACCTTGCTTTATCGGTAAGGATGACATCCATATAGTTCCAAAAGCTAGATGCGCCACTGTCAGTCACATGTTGTATCACTAAAGTACTCCAGATTATAATTTCAGGTGAGTTTCATTTTTCAAATTAATAAAGGTTTACCCATCAAATCTGCTGTAATACATTTCCGAGTTCGGCGTAAACTGTGCAATAACACCATGGTACGTGTTTTTGAAGCATTTGAAATACATAGTGGTAATTGTTGTATCAGATTGAACTGGCATACTGAAATGCCGGAATATGCTAGCGTCTGGCCTTCTTAGGGAAATGATTTGGTACATGTTTTATCCTAATAGGGAGTCACGTAAGCTTCGAAGTTCTGTGGAACAACCTCACAGTTTACAGACATAAGTCTATTACTATACTGAGTTCCACTGAATTAAATTTAACAATGGTTCCTCTAAGTTAATTCAAATTTTTTCAATCTTCTGTTGTAAATGGTTCTAAATGATATTGTTTGAACTTGAAAATTCACGTAAAATAAACACGACTTTCACTTGCAGTCCGATTTTTTTAAACCTGCAGCAAACTCTAAAACTTCTTTCGTTACTTTATTTTATTTTTTGGATTGGCCGTATTTAGAATCCCCTGACCTTAATAAGGCCAAACACAAAAATATTTTTTAAAAAAGGACTAAAAATCAAACGTATAATATTTTAGTTCTCCGGGGATCACTTAACAGTTTGTTCGGCCGCCTATTGCAAGTATTTTTTTTTTAATGACGCTATTGTCTGAGCTACTTTTTGTCCCCACTCTTCAGGTATGCCTTCTACGGCGTCCTGTATTTCAGGAATGATATCTTATTCCTCTGTAATTTCGATAGTTTGGTTTGCCATTTTGCTCTCCTCTTAAGGTTTGAACACTAACGGTCTGAAATTCCGTCGGCATCAGATGGGTGCCGAAAAATTGTATATGGCTTAAGTTTATTGTTGTTCATTCTTTCTTACTTAAAACTGTAGACCTTGACTTACAACAGTTTCTGCATAAAGTGCTATACGTTCTACTGTTCATTTTTGTTTTTGTTTTTGTTTATTCAGTAAAAGTATAATGAAATCGTAAGAAAATATTAGTAATGCGGTATAAGAGAAGGCTGTGTCTCCTCTTGGCTCTTCGCAGAAGTTGCCGTTTGTGATAGAAGCACCCAGTTTATTTTCCCTAACGTTAGTCGACACCCACTCAAAAGTGATTTTGAGCATGTTGCCGTACTGTGTACTGTGATTCCCACATCTTTTTGTTGTGTTGTATTCACACGTCATGTACACAGTGAATTCCATGGTATTGTCGGTACCTAAGTTGTTCACCACATGTGTTGTTGTTGTGGTCTTCAGTCGGCAGACTGGTTTGATGCAGCTCTCCACGCTACCCTGTCCTGTGCAAGTCTCTTCATCTGAGAATACGTTGGGCAACCTACATCCTTTTGAATCTGCTTACTATATTTGTCCCTCAGTCTCCCTCTAAGAACACTGTCAGTGCCACTAATCTCTGCTATCTTGCGGGCTGGTGTCACTGGTATCATTACTGCGGATGCCTTGTACATCTTCAAGGGCTATCTCGTAACTAATGTTTTTCGGCTTCGTGTCTACTTGCCCTCGTTTGAATTTTCCTGTGTTGCGTGCAACTGAAAAGTTCGACTGGGGTTTAATCTTGCGTCGTATCATGCAAGGGAACCTCCCCATAGAACCCCCCCCCCCCTCATTTAGCGCAGTGGCCGAGGGGACTGAGGCGCTCCAGTCACGGTCTGCACGGCCACTACGGTCGGGGGTTCGAATCCCCCCTCGGGCATGGATATTTGTGCCGTCCTTAGTCTTATATAGTTCATAAGTAGTTTGTAAGTTTAGGGACTGATGACCCCGTAGTTAAGTCCCATAAGCTATACAAACATTTGAACAATTGGCGCAGTGGATAGGCCTTGAAAAACTGAACACAGATCAATCGAAAAAGCAGGAAGATGTGGAATTATGAAAAAAAGGAAAAATGAAAACACCGTGAGTAGACCGAATATTAAGTTAAAAACAATTAGGCCTAACGTGCAATTTTTTAACTGTTTTTAATCTATTTATCGAAAACAAACTGTACAAACCTTTGTATCATTTACAGACCACAGAAGATGCTTTTAAAATAAAAAAGCGAAACGCGTCTGGTGTAAAATAAATCCCTTAATTGCACCTCTTATAATAAAAGAAAACAAAACTGAGCACTCCATGCGAAAGATATGCAACGTCGGGCACGTTCTGAGCGTAGCAGTGCTGTGGTCCTGTGGTCAGCGTGAGGAGCTGCGGCGTGAGAGTGTCTTCGTTTGAGCCTCCCTTGAACGAAAATTTAATTTTTTTATTTTCCCAAAATTATGATCTGTCCGTCCGTTCATTGAAGTCTCTGATCACCGTAATAAGTGTGTGTGTTTTGCGACCGCACCGTAAAACCGTGCGATTAGCAGACGAAAAGGAAGTGCTTCTCCAATGGGGACCTGAAACATTTGATCGCAAGGTGATTGCCTTCATTTGTTGCAGTTTAGGTGACAAACTCTTACGTTTTCATAACTTTTTTGGGACTGATTTTCACATCCACAAGAAAATCTATATCGGCTCTCTACCCTTTCACTAAGTACTAGTACTAGTACAAGTTACGTCGGTCGACAAGAGATTCCTGTCATATGACGCATATATCGTCACCAACGTCGTATAGAATACATCATACGGCCGGCCGCGGTGGCCTAGTGGACTGATGCGCTTCAGTCATGGTCTGCACGGCCACTACGGTCGGGGGTTCGAATCCCTCCCACGGGCTTGGATATTTGTGTCGTCTTAGTTCGTAAGTAGTTCATAAGTAGTTTGTAAGTTTAGGGACTGATGACCCCGTAGTTAAGTCCCATAAGCTTAACAAACATTTTGATACAGACCCCGTAGTTAAGTCCCATAAGCTTAACAAACGTTTTGATACATCATACGTGTTTTCCTGTGGACGAATCGGTTGAGCTATCACCTCGCGATCAAATGCTTCAGGTTCCCATCGCAGAGGCACTTTCTTTTGTCTGATAATCGCACGGTTTTGCGGTGCGGTTGCAAAACACAGACACTAAAATTATTACAGCGAACAGAGAGGTCAATAAATGGACGGACATATCATGATTTTGCGAAAATAAAATTAAAAAAAATTTACGTGTGAGGAAAAGCTTAAACCAAGGACCTCTCGCTTCACAGCTCCTCACACTACGCACAAGACAACAGCGCTCCATTGCTCACAATCTTTCACATGGACTGCCCAGTCTTTACATTTTGCTTATTTTTTGGTAGTTCCACACAATTTCTTCCAGTTTTCTCGATTGATCTGTGTTCAGTTTTTCACGGCCTATCCACTGCGCCAACTTATAACTAAGTCTGAAAGGGGTGCGATGGAGAGATTTCCTTGTTAGAACAACCCGCGGTGTTCGTAATGCTGACGCTAGCCTGTGCTAAAGCTGCTACTTGGCTGGCATACGCAGTCGGCAGTTTGGCAGACGCGTTCTGCTGGTTTCCTCCTGCCGCAGACTGCTGCGTTATTTCGGGTGGAGGCTCGTGTTTACTCGTGACGTCGACTGGGAGCTCGCGCTGAGGCGGAAGTTGCGCCTCGGGCACAGCGGCAGTGAGTGGTGGTGTACTTTCCTGCTCTGCTGCTGAGTTTAATGTTTCTACCAGGGGTTCCTCCTGATCCACATTTATTTCAGGACCCCTACATACTCTCGTCTTAGACTGATTCGTCCTCACCTGCGGATCTCTGATTCCGGACAGCGTGAGCTTTACGAGATGATCATCGCTTGGATCTAGAGGGGTTTTTTATGTCTCTTTTCAGGAAGAGCAGATTGTGGGTTCGGACGAACTATTAACGCTGGAAACTCGTTCTTGTCTGTTGACTGCATATCAGCGAGACTTGTTTTACACTGAACTACTGTACCTTCCGCAGTGTTGCTAGGTGATAACATTTCATCGAGGGTCAGTTTTCGCCGTTAGGTTATTTTTTAATACAAACACACGACGCGGGTAGTCTTGCCGTAAGAGTCCTGATTCATTGCGCACTTGGCAAGTGGGTGTCTGTCTGGTATAAATAATGTGCGCCTTGAAACCATATACTGTTATATGAGGCGGGATGTTAGTTTTCACTTCCATCTCTATTGATTTCACAGCATTAAAACTCAGTAGCTTGCACTGCGGACCCCATCTGTCACTTCCAATTTCTTTAACCTCCACGAATTTTGAGAGAGCTTTTTTAATTTTTTTCATTCTCAATTTCTACAGGCAAATTTAGCACACGAACAGTCCTGAATGTTGTATCAGCCCTTCTAAGGTAAAGCATACTTTTTGTGTGGTCTCTAGATAGAAATTCTACTTTCTTACCAAATTTACTACACATTTTATCTCCCGCCATCCGATCAAAAAACTAAAGAAAGACATAGTAATTATCAGAATGCAATTGAGTTGTGTGGAGAGAGTCATTATTGATATCGATTTCCTCGGATAAGGCCGCGCGGGAGTAGCCGAGTGGTCTGGAGCGCAACGTTGCGGATCGCGCGGCCTCCTGCGTCGGAGGTTCGAATCATCCCCCGGGCATGGATGTTTGTGCTGTCTTTGGTATAGGTCAGTTCATAAGTAGTTTGTAAGTTTAGGGACTGATGACCCCGCAATTGAGTCCCATAAGCTTTACAAATATTTGAACATTTTGAACCTCGTATAACCAGTCGAAGACTTCAAGGGCCGTGGGTTGTACCCGTCGTGTCAAACGATAAAACCTGTGTATTCTTCCTGATGCTTGCAAACCTAATGTGCAGCTGCTGAAGGGACTTCGGTCAACACCGAAAATCCGAAAAACTACGAAATATCATCGACGAAGACGACGCTAACGAAGACGAACATACAGTACACGAATATTACAGAGAACAGTAAACTAAGAAGCGTTGGCGTAGACACTGACGGAGCGGAGTGGCAGCAGGGACTTTAATACGCGTAGACAGGTAAAGCCAGAAACCGAGGCGGACTGTAATATCATAGTAAAATTGAATGGCTTATTGATTATCAATAATTGAACTAACATTTTAAGCTATTTTGTTATTTTTTCAGTCAAAAGTCACGTTTTAAAAAAATCGCATCGCCTACCTTATATTACAGTGAAGAACCAAAGAAAATGTTACAGGCATATGTGTGCAAACACAGATATATGTAAACATTCTGAGGATGGTGCTGCCATCGGATACGCATATATTAGACACCAGGAGTCTAGCGCAGATCGGTTACGGCTGTTATATTTTAAGTTTATCTCGGTTTAAGTGAGATTTAACGTTGAAAGGAGTACGTAATATAATTTTCACTTAATTTTACTTGCCATTCAGCGTTGAGCACATTTCGTTATAGAAACTTAAGCTATAATTCTGTAGAAAACAGATTTATATCATGTTTTGTATCATTTCATTAATCGATGTAACATGCTGTGCCGCGGAGGAGCGGCCAAGCGTATTGAGGCGCTATGCTACTATCCGCGAGGCCGTTCCCCGTCGGGCGTTCGAATTCCCCCTCGGCGATGGATGTTTGTGCCGTCTTTAGTATAAGGTAGTTCATAAGTAGTTTCTATATTTAGGGACTGATTACCCTGCATTTAAGTCCCATAACCTTGACAAACAATTGAACAGTTTTTGAACATATGCTGTACTCATTTGCATATTTCTGCTGTAAAGCGAAGACTATGTTCTATCTTTGGAGTGTGTCTTGCACTCGCAGTTGCGTTGAAGGAGTCGTTGTGTGTCTGTCGTAGAAGAGAGTCGATGAGTAGAAGGCGTTGTTGAACTGTCGAGTAAGTCTATCGGTGTGTAAGACTCGAGCATAAAAAAAGAAAAAAATCGGAAAGACTTTAGCCGTTTTGATGAGTCGCAGCCAAGTCTGCAGATTGTAATTTTTGTAAAGCAGCTGATGTTAATGACTACTGCGCCAATAAGGTACAACTTGTACATTTCTATTGTTATGAATAGTAGCTTGTACTTTAAGTATTGTAGTTGGTGTTTGTCCTTTTGCTAATGAATACTGTTAGGTGCAGCTTGCATTTATCATTTAACCCTTAGTCATTTTATCAGTTCCTCTTTCCTTTCACCAATTTGAAAGCAAATTTGCAATCAAATCTGATCATTGAGATCATTATTTCTTGTGATAGTGTTGAATAAGAATAGTGTTATTAATTTCATAAGTGTTAATTAGGACTGTTTGTTGTTAGAATTTTTGACATGATCAATTGGTCTATTAAAGAGAGTAAGAAGTAGTTTGTTCATAAAATCTGTGAGTTCATAGTTAGAGATTTTCTCAGTGTTAATGATAGCTCACATTATTAGGTCACTAAATGTTAGGAACAGTTAGTGTTATTTTTCTGATGAAAATGGGGAAAAAAAAAAAAAAAAAAAAAAAAAAAAAAAAAAAAAAAAAAAAATTTGCAGTGTGCGATATTCTGAAAACATTACAAGATTTGAAGTACATTCTATATATCATTGAATCAGTATGGCAATTGTTATATTGATAAGCACATTATCAGCTGCAGTGATTTTGGTATACCATTAATCCTAAATGTCTTTATTTGAAAACGTATTTATTCGACAAAAGTATTACAGACAGTCGGCCGCGGTGGCCGAGGGGACTGAGGCGCTCCAGTCACGGTCTGCACGGCCACTACGGTCGGGGATTCGAATCCCCCCTCGGGCATGGATATTTGTGCCGTCCTTAGTATAAGGTAGTTGATAAGTAGTTTGTAAGTTTAGGGACTGATGACCCCTTAGTTAAGTCCCATAAGCTTAAAAAACATTTGATATTACAGTCATAGCACGCTGGTTTCTCGGCTCTCGCAGTCGAATTGTGCATATATACTCTGGCCACTAGTATATGGTGCACGTTAGCAGATCTGAACATTTCTGTTGCTCACATTGTTTCTCACACACGAGATTATTTGTAGATAAATTACGAGTTTAATTAAAGTTCATTTATTAATTACGGTGCAGAATAAAGTGTTATCCGTTGCGCATAAAACAAAACAACATACGTAAGAGTACTGCATTCCATGTCAGTTGTAATTTATTCTAACAGGGAAAAGGAAGGTCAAACTACAACACAAAATTTATTTGTGAATTTTATAGAAGACTGTCACTTATAACCAACAGTGACACGATTTTTCCGACACACACACACATACACACACTACTTTCATCTTCGAAACACGCACACAACACTTTTCGGCACAGGAGTTAGATCGGTTACGGCTGTTACATTGGAAGGTTATCACGGTTTGAATTTTAACGTGAAGTTACAGTCATCGCATGAGAAGTGAGCCGCAGCATGTCCGAGGTAGCGTTGTAGCGATTAGATGGGGATTCTTCCATTCAAAAAATGTTCAAATGCTTGTAATTCTATGGGTCCACCTACGTTGGTTATCAGTCCCTAGACTCACAAACTACTTAAACTAAGTATGGACACACGTCCATGCCTGAGGGAGGATTCGAATTTCCAACGCGGGAGGCCGCAGGTTTCTTACGTACGACCATTTCACGACTGCTTGTGAATAACTGGAATCCAGTAAAATATCAAATCTCTGAAATCGCCAAGGGCGGAAATAGATCCAGCAAGAACGGGACCAGCGACATCAGAAGAGAATCTTTCACACATCCGCAGTCCTTACGAAAACTGCCGTGCATTTAAAATCTGGGTCATAAGCAAGTGTTAGCGTGCAAGCCATTCAAAGAAACATCGATATTGGCTTTTGGAGCCGAACGCCCACTCGTGGACTCTTGCTGACTGCACGACACAAGCCTTCACGCCTCGCCTGGGATCGTCAACACAGCCATTGGACTGTTAATGACTGCAAACATGTTGCCGGGTCTTAGAGTTTCGAGCGGACGGTCGTCTACAAATACGGAGACACCGTCACATACCCATGGATCCTGTGTGTCAGCAGGGACAGTTCCAGTTGCTGGAGGCTGCGTAATGGTGAGGGGCGTCTGCAGGCGGAGTGATATGGGACCCCTGATGCGTCTGTATATGACTGACGACATGTAGCCTCCAAGCCAATCATCTGCATCCATTCAAGTCCATTGTGCATTCCGACGAATTTGATCAATTCCAGTTGGACAATGCGACACTCCACAAGTCCACAACTGCTACAGAGTGGCTCAAGGAACACTAAAGCTTAAACACGTCCAATGGATACCAAACTCTCCACAGATGCAGACTGTTGAGCATACGTGACATGCCTAGCAATTCGCTGTTCCACACCATCGTCCTGTTATGGATTTATGATCAGCCCTGCAGAATGTTAGGTGTCAGGTCCATCCAGCTGTACTTCAGGCATCAGTCGAGTGTTGAATCACTTCTGAGTGCTCGCATGCCCCACCAGCACCGCCTAGAACACAAGGCCTGACAACTGGCCCCAGGCCTACGAGAAAGACAGGCCCCAGCGCAGACGTCATTCCACATAAGCAAGGTAGTTCCGATCCGGCGCGACCGCTATCTCAGAGGCTGCCCCCGAGGCCAACGAGAGAGACAGGGCAGTCCTGAGTCGGCGCGATCGATAGCTGATTGGCCGGCCACTGGCCCGCTGCCTCATAGCAGAGAGCCACTCAACTGATCGCGCCGGCTCAGGACTGCCTTGCTTACGTCGCGTGACGTGCGAGCCGCGCCCGGTCTCTCTCGTTGGCCTCGGGGGCAGCCTCTGAGATAGCGGTCGCGCCGGATCGGAACTTCCTTGCTTACGTGGCATGATGCCGTGCCTACATCACACAAAGAGGCGGCAGATGCCAGTTGACTGGCTGGCCGCTGGGGCACGCCGACCGCCTCTTAGCGACTGGCCAGTCAGCTTGGCCTGTCTCTCTCGGTGTGACGAGTTGTAAGGCACAAACATCCATCGCCGAGGGGGAATTCGAACGCCCGACGGGGAACGGCCTCGCGGATAGTAGCTTAGCGCCTCAATACGCTTGGCCGCTCCTCCGCGGCACAGCATGTTACATCGATTAATTAAATGATACAAAATATGATATAAATCTGTTTTCTACAGAATTATAGCTTAAGTTTCTATAACGAAATGTGCTCAACGCTGAATGGCAAGTAAAATTAAGTGAAAATTATATTACGTGCTCCTTTCAACGTTAAATCTCACTTAAACCGAGATAAACTTCCAATATAACAGCCGTAACCGATCTGCGCTAGACTCCTGGTGTCTAATATATGCGTATCCGATGGCAGCACCATCCTCAGAATGTTTACATATATCTGTGTTTGCACACATATGCCTGTAACATTTTCTTTGGTTCTTCACTGTAATATAAGGTAGGCGATGCGATTTTTTTTAAAACGTGACTTTTGACTGAAAAAATAACAAAATAGCTTAAAATGTTAGTTCACTTATTGATAATCAATAAGCCATTCAATTTTACTATGATATTACAGTCCGCCTCGGTTTCTGGCTTTACCTGTCTACGCGTATTAAAGTCCCTGCTGCCACTCCGCTCCGTCAGTGTCTACGCCAACGCTTCTTTGTTTACTGTTCTCTCAAATGTTCAAATGTTTGTAGAGTCTATGGGACTCAACCACGGGATCATCAGTCCCTAAACTTACAAATTACTTATGAACTGACCTATACCAAAGACAGCACAAACATCCATGCCCGGGGGATGATTCGAACCTCCGACGCAGGAGGCCGCGCGATCCGCAACGTTGCGCTCCAGACCACTCGGCTACTCCCGCGCGGCCTTATCCGAGGAAATCGATATCAATAATGACTCTCTCCACACAACTCAATTGCATTCTGATAATTACTATGTCTTTCTTTAGTTTTTTGATCGGATGGCGGGAGATAAAATGTCTTCTATGTGTGACGGCCGCGGTGGCCGAGTAGACTAAGGCGCTCCAGTCACGGTCTGCACGGCCACTACGGTCGGGGGTTCGAATCCCCACTCGGGCGTGAATATTTGTGCCGTCTTTGTTCGTAAGTAGTTCATAAGTAGTTTGTAAGTTTAGGGACTGATAACCCCGTAGTTAAGTCCCATAGACTATACAAACATTTGAACATTTTTCTTCTAGGTGGTGTTGGCCCCACACGTTATTAGACAGCTGTTTCAATTTCTTTCCGTGTAGCTTCTCTGCAGGGCTGGGTACCGTAAATCAAAAAGTTAATTCCTTAATCATTAATCCGTTACTAAAAACGCTTGTTAAATGTTAAAGCGTTACTCTGTGGACAGTTAAAAAAAATCAAGTGTTTGTAAATCTATCGGACCAAACTGCGTGGTCATCATTCCATAGCTTACAAACAACTTAAGTTAAACTAACCATGCCCGAGGGAGGATTTGCGGACAGTTTAACGGAAGTTAACGTCAATCGTTAATCATTAACTAGTAGCAATATTGTGCAACAACGAAAATTCGCCTTCAGTCTCCGAATTTATATATTTATGTTGTTATATCATTGAAATCAGCAATTTAGGGAAAAAACGTATTACCCTGCCTGATATTTAAGATAAATGTTATGAATACGCAAGTTTAAATAGGGCTTGGAGCATAAATAAAAACTAGTAATACTCGGTTATTCTATCGTGGCAGCCGGCCGTGAGCGTAGACAAATGATGTCTAATCACCTGCTAAGTTGTAAAATAGCCTCCGCAAGAGTCATTTTCTTTGGGGTAAAAGTCTTTTGTTCTTTGAAATGATTTGTGTTCTTGTATAAAAAAGAAGAATGTTTGTCATTTGTTTACGATCGCGCACGGGCTGCCACAATAATGTTTCCCAGAAATGTTCAAAAATGTTTGTAAATGTATCTGACGCAACTGTTGGGTTATTAGTCCGTAGCTTGCAAACTATTTAAACTCAGTTAAACTAACCTAAGGACAACACAAACACTCTTGCCCGGGGAGATACTCGAACCCGACAGCGAACTGCCGCGCGCACCGCAGCACGGCGTCCCAGTACGCACGGCTAATCCGCCGCGGCGACCCAGAAGTGTATAAATATTTATTTTTAGTAATAATTATTTCGAAATAAAATATAATTTACAGCAGACTGAAAATATATAATTTCACTGAATGTCATTGGCCATTAGGGACTTATTTACTTTAATAAACATTAGCATATTAAAATCCTTGTCTGACAGTGAGGCAATTTCGAATGTCAAAGTATATTTTTCCACTTGATGGTACGGAATTATTATTTTTTAATAAAAAGATTTACTTACATATTTTCCCCCAGAAATGCCGCATCGTTAAATGAGTCGTTGGATTTCATGTCCAACCACATGTCCATGTCCTTAAGCTTAGACTTTCGGCTTTACTCTTACACATCTGTGGCCTGCAGGCTTCTGCTTAGATCGAGTAACAGAAATTAAAAAATCTAGTATTTCTTCCTCACTGTTGCTGCTTTCGTCACCGCCACTTACATTATCTTTGTCCTTCGAAGTTTCGGTGCGTTCTGGCGTTAATGCAACTTCTAAGCTTTCCTCCATGTGTTATCTTACAGTTTCCACGCGAGTGATGTCGTACATTTCCAGCCATATTAGCCGCGACATTGGATGAAAAGCCGCAGCAAATTAGCATTGTTCATCGTCCAGAAGAGGTCCATACCTTTTTTCTATGCCACTTAACGAGATGTTGGCTAAAGCTGTACAATAAACAGACATCTATCCTTGATGTTCCTCAGTTTCAGAACAGTTACAGTAATTGTCGGTAAGAGTGACCAGAGAAACTATTGAGCTTCTCCTTGAATTTGATCAAGCAGAAACCTACTGCCGGCGAGTACAGACCACTGTCACGGGACGTAAAACTCTTAATCTTTCTTTCTTTCTTTCTTTCTTTCTTCCAGAGTCGCGGTTTCCCCTCGGTTGGAGCACGCTTACGCTGTTGTGGGTTTCTCGCTGAGTCCCCATTTTCGCTGTTCGGTCTTGGTTGCACCGTTCAGAAGATCAGCCGCAGCTTCCAGGGAGTGGTTAAACCCATAGCCTGGGCTTAGCCGTACACAGAAAGGACCTCCGCTCAAATGAGCATAATTTAGGCGGCAAGACTTTTGTCATTACAAGTGGGTATAAAAATAACGGATTAACGGACTTAAAGCAAATTAACGGAAGTTATATAGTATGTTACATTTTTAAAAATTAATTTAAATGTTGATCCGTTACTCAAAAAGTTAAATTCGTTAATTAACGGACTTGTGCCCAGCTCTGCTTCTCTACATATACAGGAAAAAGTAGTAAACATTTTAGGAGATTGCACTCTAGTCGGTTTGTATCACAAATGTATGTCTTGTAGATGTGTCAAATTTTTATTTCGTACAGAGATACAGCTGAGTACAATAAATGTTGTCGAAGTCCAACACACAGAAAGCTCGCTCCCCACCTCAACTCAGCATGTTTGCGACTAGCGATGTTTATCGGCTAATTACCAAACTACGCTGCGGCGCTAAACATGAAAAAAAATTTTAAAAACACTTTCAAGACTTCTCTTCATTATGACATGTGTATGATATCTATACAATGTTTGGTTCTTGTGCTATAAGTAATTGAAAGTGCTGCAGGTCTTAACGTACACCCTACATTGTGGAAGCCATGATGGTCTACGTATATTCTTACATTCTAACTGAGGTGTAGAAACAGAGGTAAAAAGAAAATGTAGTGTCAAAGAATGACACTGTGGATCTAATAATTATTACAAGTACGGGTGAAAGAAAAGAAAATTCTGCCATTCACTTCTCCTCTGACATTTTCGTGCCTACAGTTCGTAACAAAATACAACAAATTATTCACTGAAGTCGTAATAAACGTGATATCTGGTAGGAATTATCAGCGCCCTGACAGTTGGTGAGATTTTATCAGCTCTTCATGCCCCAGGAAGCCACGTAAACATGATTTAATTCCACTGAAAAAAGCTGAAAAAAGACTATTGAGACTTTGTTGTTGGATACTTCAAAACCGTTGAGTAATCCCATATTTACTCTTCAATGATGAAGCCACTTTCACTAGTGAAGGCATTAATAAAACTAATGGCCGGCCACAGTGGCCAAGTGGTCTGCGGCGCGCCAGTCGCAATCTGCACTGCCGCTACGGTCGGGGGTTCGAATCCTCCCTCCGGCATTGATGTTTGTGTCCTCTTTATTGTAAGGTTGTTCATAAGTAGTTTGTAAGTTTAGGGACTGATGACGCCGCAGTTAAGTTCCTTAAGCTTAACAAACATTTGAAATGTTGTGGTCTTCAGTCCTCAGACTGGTTTGCTGCAGCTCTCCACACTACCCTGTCCTGTGCAAGCCTCTTCATCTGAGAATACGTTCGGCAACCTACATCCTTTTGAATCTGCTTACTATATTCCTCCCTCGGTCTCCCTCTACGATTTCTACCCCACACACTTCCTTCTAATGCTAAGTTGACAATTCCTTGATGTCTCAGAATGTGTCCAACAAGTCTATCCATTCTGTTAGTCAGGATATGCCAGAAACTGCTCTTTTTCCCAATTCGGTTAAGCAACTCCTCATTAGTTACGTGATCTACCCATCTAATTTTCAACATTCGCCTGTAGTAACACATTTCAATAGATTCTATCATCTTGTTATCTGAACTCCTTATCGTCCACGTTTCGCTCCAATACAGTGCTACACTGCAGACAAATGCTTTCGGAAAGGACTTCCTAACATTAAAATTGATATTGGATGTTAACAAGTTTCGCTTCTTAAGAAACACTTTCCTTCCCACAGCCATTTTGCATTTTATATCTTCTTTACTTCGGCCTGCAGAAATTATCTTGCTACAAAAATAACAAAACTCGTCTACTACTTTTATTGGCTCATTACCTCTACATCTAAATCTACATAGATACTCTGCAAATCACATTCAAGTGCCTGGGAGAGGGTTCATAAACCACTTTCACAACTTTTCTCTACCGTTCCATTCTCTAATAGCGCGCGGGAAGAAAGAACACATTAATCGTTCCGTTTTCGATCTGATTTCTCATATTTTATTGGGATGGTCATGTCTCCCTAAGTAGGTGGGTGCTAGCAAAACATTTTCACATTCAGAACTAAATGTCGGTGATTGAAACTTCACAAACAGATCACGCCGCAATGAATAACGTCTTTCTTTTAATGATTTCGACACCAATTCATGCAACATTTCCGTGACGCTTTCCCTCCCGTAACGTGATAGAACAAAACGAGCTGCCCTTCTCTGAACCTTCTCAATGTCTTCCGTCAGTCCCACCTGGTGAGGGTCCCACAAGGGGCAACAGTACTCCAGGAGAGGACGCACAAGTGTGATGTAGGCAGTCTCTTTGGTGGAGCTGATGCATCTTCGAAGCGTTCTGCCAATGAAACGTAACCTTTGGTTCGCCTTCCCCACAATATTTTCTATGTGTTCTCTCCAGTCAAAGTTGTTCGAAATTGTAACTCCTAGGTATTTGGTAGAATCTACGACCTTAAGGTTTGACTGATTAATCGCGTAATTGAAGTTCAGCGGATTTCTTTTAGTGGTCATGTGTATTACTTCACACTTTTCTTTATTTAGTGTCAATTGCCAATTTTTGCACCATGCAGAAATTTTGTCTAAATCGCTTTGCAGTTGCTTTTGAGCCTCTGTTCACTTCACTAACCGATAAACGACAGCATCATCCGCGAGCAATCTAAGGGAACCATTCAGATTGTCTCCTAAATCGTTTATAAACACGAGGAAGAGTAGGGGACCTATAACGCGTCCCTGTGGAACGGCAGATATCACTTCTGTTTTACTCGATGACTTACCGTCAATTACAACGAACTGTTTTCTTTCTGATAGGAAATCGTGAATCCAAACACACAATTGGGGAGATATTCCATAAGCACGCAATTTCATAAGAAGCCGCTTGTGAGGTACAGTGTCAAAAGCCTTCCTGAAATCCAGAAATATGGAATCGATTTGAGATCCCTTGTCGATGGCACTTAACCTAATTCCTTCAGCATCGCCTGATTTTCTGACATTACCCTCGTTTTACTCTTATTAATGTCATCTTATATCTTCATCAGTGTTAATGGTTTTTTCGTGCTCGAGGAGTTCAATGAGTGCCGGACCTCGACGTCGAAAAAGATGGCGATCATCGCCTTACCTGTGAGGGCAAAGTCTCGAACATTTTATGGGGAACTGACTACGCATGCTTCGCTTGCACTGATGTCACACTAAGTTATCCCAAAGCGGCATATTCAAATTTCCCCCTGTTTGCTCGTTAAGACGTTTCGTACCTTTTCATTTGAACACTTTTTGTAATTAGAATTACGTGTGAAACAATATTTCCATTACATATATTCCCAACAAAGGCTGCATTCTTCACCCTGAGTGAAAGACCGTACTACCTGGGAGACCATTTTATATGATGCGTCTCAGAGGCACTTATGAAGCTCAACATTTCTGCATGACACTTCCAACTACTTCTTGCCGGACTTTGCGCCGTTGAAATGAGGTCGAACATCAACTTCGGAGGTCACCTATGAGATCTGCTCTCCCTGTGTGTAACGGAGACCGCCCTGCACAGCGTCTGAGACACATCAAAGGTCACTACACCGATTCATCGGAAGGGAACACCAGGGCTCGTACCGATCCTGCATTACTTCGGCATGTCGGTGGTGTGTGTAGAGGACTCCGTGTGAGATCGGGGCTGGTGGGTGTCGCTTCGTTAGCAGGAGGCGACGCCAACCGCGGTGCGGCGACCACTGGATTGGACGTCGGATTGGAGGAAGGAGTTTGGGAGTGTGGGGCGAGCGCAGGGGACACGTGACACAAATGCCAAGGCGGCCGGCGTGGCTCATCGGTATTCGGCGTCGCCTGCCACCAGTCCTCGGCCGGCGCCAAACTTCCATCAGCGGCCGCCCGCCAGCCGGACGCACCTGTCGCCGCTGCCTCTGCCCACCCGCTCCACACTCCAGCTGACACCTCCCTACCTCAAAGGCTTTGCCACAGGGTGACATTTTTTTTTTCATTTTTCTCAGACTCTACATCTACATCTACATTAGAGGTCTGCAAATCGCCGGTTTCGCTCGCTCGTACTCGGTCGAGTGCGCAACGCTCGGCGGTGGCGCGGCGAGTGTGTACGCTCGCAGCGAGCGTGTTGACACTCACCTCCACGGTGAGCAACCTCGCGCTCCGCAGCGAGACGCTTTAGACCGCTCGGCTACTCCACCGCGGCGCCGCTGTACTCACTGTGGTGTCGCACAAGTCTAAAGTGTGCGTCACCTACTTTCGCCGCGCGTCGCCATGCACGCACAGCGCGGCGTTCTTACGACGTCGGCCACGAGCGCCCTCTGCTACAACTCCGCTCGTGGCCACCTCTGAACGACATCGTTCACTTGGGACTGAGATAGGAACCAGTTAACACTTCGGCATCAGATAGACACCAGTGAAGACTTGGCTATCGGATAGGCTCTAGGCAGGACTCTAGCACAACTATGTATCAGCATTCTGCAGTACTGAGCTATGTAAAAGTTTTGTATACATTCTGTGCAATATATTTCTCGTTCTAATTTACTCTAGTGTTTCTAGTTTCTGCTGTCCCACTGGCTGCTCACCTCCGTGCCTGCACAAGCGTGCTACCTTTATTCCTGTGTCGGTCTTCCTACTCGGCCACCGACACCTACGACGGAAACGAGACACAAAAGCGGCGACGAGGCTGGGACACAAAACTCACAAGGAAACCTACCCAAGTGTCACTCTCCGATTTTTATGAAATTTGCATATGTTATAATACATGAAAATTATGGGACACGTATTATTTTTTTAGCGGCGGAGAAGCATATTTAAGGGACGAAACGGTCCCTCCAAAATTGTCGCTAAAATAGAAACATGGCGAAAACTTAGAGACTAGAGAAGCGATTTTAATGATATTTGGTATGAAAGTATCTTTTGATAAAAGACAAATTCCATTGATTCAACTTCGATAAAATCAAAATTTTCTGAGCTGTCCCCCTAATTCTCACTCCCCCAGCAATGTACCTTGGCCGACCTCTTATCAAGACACGGAAGAAAGCGAGGATCCTATATATCGCCCAAAAGCATGCATACGTTCTTTGTTATGTAGATAAGAAAGACGACAGTGGCAGTGGGAGATATATGAAAGTTGCAACTGGAAAATTCCCGTTAAGGACTCACTCGGAAAAGGTAGAGGCGCAGCAACCACGCACAGTGCCAAAATGCTACGGAAATATATATCAACGAGGTGCAACAGAGAGAGAAAGAGAGAGAGAGAGAGAGATGCACAAAACTAACCTAAAGGGTGTACATTAATATCGTGTCTTTAATATCAATATAAAAGACGGAAAAAGTATTCCAGGACTTGAGAGTGATAAGAGGAAAGGATATAAAATACAATCACTTCCTCGTTAAGAAAAAATGGGAACAAGAAAGAAAGAAACATAGATCCTTGAAAATTCAATTACAGAATGATCTTAGCACAGAAATTTTATGTTAATCACGCATAATAACATGTATGGTAAAGTATAAAATGCGAAACTGAATGGCTAGTTCAACTGGATCGAGCTGCTTTCGAAGCACCCGGGAAAGGAAAACATTCCAAATTTCACAGTCAGTATGTATTATCAAGCATCTAGTTTGCTCCCGACACTCGCCTTGCATTCGAGTGGCGCTGCGGTGGGCGACCGAGTGGCGAGCGGGCAGTGTGGACGGTCGGGCCAGTCGAGCGTGCCCCGCTCGAACGAGCGAGGAAAAAGTCGAGCGCAGCCACACGCCTTGCCGCAAGCTGCACTACCAACACCTGTCGGACTGTCATAGAACGACGTGTATCACGCGATTCGAGCAAGCAACCGAGCGAGGTGCAGACCTCTAATCTACATACATACTCCGCAATTCACCGTAAGGTGCGTGGCGGAGGGTACACTGTACCACTAATAGGCATTTCCTTTCCTATTCCACTCCCAAATAGAACGAGGAAAAAAAGAATGCCTATGTGCCTCCGTACGAGCCCTAATTTCTCTTATCTTGTCTTTGTGATCTTTACGCGAAATGTAAGTAGGCGGCAGCAAGATCGCACTACACTCAGCTTCAAATTCCGGCCCTCTAAATTTACTTAACAAAAATTCACGAAAAGAACGTCGTCTTTCTTCCAGCGATCCCCAATTGAAATGCCGGAGCATTTCCGTGACACTCGCGCATTGGTCGAACCTACCGGTAAGAAATCTACCTGCTCGCCTCTGAACCGCCTCTATGTCATCCTTCAAACCAATCTGCTGCGGGTCCCAAACACTTGGGTAACACTCAAGACGTGGTCGTACAAGCGTTTTATACGCGGTCTCCTTTACAGGTGAAGTACATCTTTCCAAAATTCTCCCATTAAACCGAAGTCGGTTGTCCGCCTTACTGACAACTGTCCTTAAATCTTCGTTCCATTTCATATCGCTCTGCAATGTTACGCCTAGATATTTGAACGACGCGACAGCATCAAGAAGCTCACTACTAACGCTGTATTGGAACATTATAGGATTGTTTTTCCTACTCATGAGCATCACCTTACATTTCTCTACATTGAGAGCTAGCTGCCATTCTTCGCACCAACTAGAAATTTTGTCTAAGTCATCCTGTATGCTATTACAGTCAGTTACAGACGACACCCTCCCATACACCACAGCATCATCAGCAAACAGCCGCAAATTACAACTTACTCTGTACATCAGATCATTTATACAGATAAAAAATAATAGCGGTCCTATCATACTCCCCTGGGGCACGCCTCACGATACACTCGTCTCTGATGAACACTCGCCGTAGAGAACAACGTACTGCGTTCTATTACTTAGGAAGTCTTCCAGCCAGTCACAAATCTGTGAAACTATTCCATAAGCTCGTATCTTCGTTAGCAGTCTGCAGTGTGGCACTCTAGGGACTGACCGGTGAGAGAATACGAGACAAATAATGTGTATTGATTTTAGGATATACGGGGCGCGTCCAGAAAGTAAGTTCCGTTTGGTAATAAAATGATATTGTACACAGATACAGAAGAAATTTTTATTGCACAAAATTCTACAACTCTTAAACTACTTTTCCTCATAACTGTCGAAATTTTGTAGGCACTTGTCAGAGCGTGCAACAAGTTTTTGCATGCATCCTTTACAGAAGGTTGCCGCCTATGTATTCTACCATGTGGTAACAGCTCTTTATCATCGTTGAAGTGTTGACCACCAAGGACAGATTTTGGGTGTAGGAAGAGATGAAAGTAGCTAGAAGAGAGGTCCGAGCTGTATGGAGGATAATCAAACAGGTCCCATTGAAATTTCCGTAAAAATTGTTTGGTCACATTCGGTGTGTGAGGTCAGGCATTATCGTGAAGAAAAAAATCTTTTGACAGTAATCCTCTTCTTACACCTAAAATCTGTCCTTGGTGGACAACACTTCAACGATGATGATGAGCTGAAAGAACATGTAACCACATGGTTGAATACAGAGGCAGCAACATTCTATGAAAATGGCACACAAAACCTTGTGACATGCTATGACAATTGCCTACAAAATTTAGGAAGATATGTAGAAAAGTAGTTTAACAGTTGTAGATTTTTGTACAACCAATATTTTTTCTGTATCTGTAACCGTTCGTTTTATATAACCAAACGGAACTTACTTTATGTACGCGCCTCGTACATAGTTCCCATGCTAGAGACCATTTATTGAGATATACTTTGTTACAGACACTGCAGTCTGATACGCGTTCTATGCAGCCACAGTTAGGCATTCTCCGCACGATACGATTGACACTTATAGTCCGCGGTATTTTCCTTTCCTTGCGTCATCCAACAGGGAGCAACAAGACATCGTTGGTCATCCCCTGTTAAATGAACTATTACACTAAAGAGGAAGTTGCTGTGATGTTTTACTGGTACTGTTGGAAGATGAAATAGCCTTGGTGCATCGGTGCATAGATCGGAATATTCATCAGTGTATATTTTGTACTTCACAACCACGTTTGAATGACGGAAGCGTTGGTGGTTTTACCTTATCGCCTCAAACCAAAATAAACAGACGTTTACCGCTAATGCTATGAATGTTTAGCTCTTTTTTTATTACAATACCAATACTGTCTTGGCAATGGAAATTTAGTATTTAAAAGACACATACGGGTTGAAGTACTTGTTCATAGTTATTTATTGTGTATTTTAATGGTCTTTAGTTTTGTCCACTATGTCTATATTAAATGATGTACTGAATTATGGAAACATAAACTGAAAACAAAACTGAATATAAATATCTGACAAGTTGGAGGAAGCACAGTATTCCGCAGGAAGACATTCAACAATTCTGTCACTCAATACCAAGTCAAATAATTCCTTGGATAATGGTCAGATTAAACCAACATGTTGACTCGGTCAAACTGCGAAGCTTTTCTCTTGAATAATTTATTTCCTAGTAGCAACCGGCGTTCCTCGTGCATTTATATATTCCAATCTTGAGTTAGTACTTCTACTACACCCTTCTCTCTCTGTCCACCTCCACCGCATTTCATCTCCTCCCCCCACCCCCCTCAACTACCACAGCCAATCTGCTCCGCTGTCTCTTCGCCTCGAAACTTCATCAACATTGGAATGAAACTCAAGGTTTTGTCTTAGTCCGTAAGTACGCTCCCCCATGCATCGAACGAAATTTTATGTAGACGATGACTCTTGTTTTGTAGGTCAACTGTCAAATTTCATCAAAATCGGAATTAAACTATACATTTGTGTTGTTGTTGTCGTTGTGGTCTTGAATCCCGCGTTGAGGGGTTCGAATCCTCCCTCGGGCATGGAAGTGTGTGTTGTCCTTAGGTCAGTTTAATTTAGTTTGAGTGGTTTGTAAGACTACGGATTGATGACCAATGTAGTTTCGTCCCATAGGATTACAAACTTTTGAACATTTGAATCTTAAATACCGAAAGTAGTTTGATGCAGTTCTCCACCCTACTCTATCCTGAGCAAGCCCTTTCATCTCCTCATAAGACATGCAACCTACATCCATTTGAATCTGCTTATTGTATTCATCTCTTGGTCTCCCTCTGCGATTTTTACCCTGCACACTTCCCTGCAATGATAAAATCATGATTCCTCAATGTCTAAGAATGTGTCCTACCAAGCGATCCCTTCTTTTAATCAGGGTATGCCAAAAATTACTTTTCTCCCCAATTCTGCACAGTACCTCTTCATTAGTTATGCAATCCACCCACGTTATTTCAGCATTCTTCTGCAGCACCACATTTAAAAAGCCTCCATCCTCTTCCTATCATCACTGCTTATCGTCCACGTTTCACTCCCATACAAGGCAATACTCCATACAAATGTCTTCAGAAAACACTTCCTCACTCTTAAATTAATATTCGATGTTAACAAATTTCTCTTTTTCAAAAACGCTTTCCTTCCCATTGCCATTCTGCATTTTATATCGTCTGTACTGCGACCATTCCATGTTATTTTACTGCCCAAGTAACATAACTCATCTGTCAGCTTTATTGTTTCGTTACCTAATCTAATTGCTTCAGCATCGCCCCTTTTCTAAGACTGCATTCCATTACCCTTGTTTTGTTCCTGTTAATGTTCATTTTATACGCACCTTTCAACACACTTTCCATTCCGTTCAACAGCTCTTCCAGGTCTTTTTCTCTCACAGGATTACAATCCTATTGTTTATGACGATACATCTTCTGAACCATGTGTCGTATGTGATTCTTAAACCTGCAGCAATTGTTATCTCACGGTAGGGAATGTGTGTACCAAATTTGGTTGAAATCGGTCCAGTGGTTTAGGAGAAAATGTGTAGTTTTCGCGCATCTCATTGTTTATGACGTCATATCTCGTAAACTATGAGCTGTACGTGATTCTTATACTTACGCCGACCGTCCTCATGGATTGGAGATAATGTGTAAAAACAATCATAAAGATTGCAACAAAACTGTAGATTTGTATGCAACACGTACACACAAACATACGGACTCTCTGCTTCATATATTAGTTCTGTTTCAGTGAGTTGTTCTTTACCGAACGGAAACCTCTGACAACAATGAGAGATAGATTCGTTCCCAACGAAATAATTCACTTAAGACATATATGTAGTCATACTATGGTGCTTAGGATTAAAAAAAAGGCCAAATAAAAAGGGTCAAAAATCGACGGAGATATCTAAAATGACATCCAATAAAAATAGTTGATTTGATTCGGGCCTTTGGATAGTATGAAAAGAAGGGGTATCACATAGGAAAGACAACATTTAAGCAGAAGAAAAGGGATCGTACACGACGCAACTGGCGAGATGATGCGAAGGGAAAAATGCAAACAAGGAATGTTAACATCGGTGGAAGACAGAGGAAAACTGGCGAATGGGGCAAAGAAACAATATTAGATGTAGCTGCATATAATTTCTTAGAAGAACAGTGGTGTGTACTTTCCTGCATACAACGGTACCTGATGAATACCTGTAGGGAAGCATGTAGGATACATCGGGCCTGGCATGGTGAAAGCTGCATTCGGGATTATGAGGCGTCGTAAACGCCAGGAGCGGCCATCGCAACGAGTTATGGACTCTGAGACGAGGCGAATAGTCTCCCTTCGCAGATGGAGTGTCCCCATATAGCGAAATCTCAGTCGTGTGCGGCGTAATGCAGCTGCAGTGATTTGCGTGTGTACGAGGACCCTCCAGTCACAAACCTGAGATGTAGATGTGACACTGGCAGGAGTCATTCGCACAGCCGTCACAGTTACTCAACTGTGCAGCGGAGTAACGTTTCGTCACTCGTCAGCGGCCCAGTGTCGTAGAACCTGTCACATAGGTAACCAAACCATTCTGATAGCATCTGGTCCCAGTAAGTGTCACCTGCTTCTAAAAATGAGAAAAAGAGGTATGAAGATATAATTGCAGTACTGACAGTAATAATCGAATTGACTAACAAGGAAAGTACTTGGACTCGAACACACACATATACACCAAAATCGTATGAGAGGTATTGTAAAAGTCCCTTATTGCACTAGTGATACTCCCACATCTGCAAAACTCTGCAGTCGTCCGTTAGAGGTCTCTGCGTGTGCCATGCCGCATTGCACTTTGACCTGTCGGTTCGCCAGTAGGGACGGTGCAGTGTGCCTCCGAAGTTGCGTTTTGTGACATTTGTGTGGTGAAGCGTCAGATGGAGCGGCGATTGATAATCAATCCTGCTAAGGTATTGCGATTGGTTGAGATGAAGTTACGAAGAACCATTCTTCGTGAAAATGGTATTACTGTAGAAGATGAATCATGTGCATGCTTTCTCGTATCTGTTATGGTACAGAAATATGAGAATAAGTTAGATACTGTTGTAACACTAACACATAATGATGATAAAAGGAATGATAATGACGACGAACTCATTGCTAGCGGTAGTGCTATGGTAAGTGCGGGAAGAGGCGATGGAAGCAGTGGCAGGGAATACCAACAGTGTTCCGAGAAGAAGGTTAAAGTTGCAACTATCATCACAGCTTTTGGTGACAATACGCTAGAGAACATGTACGACGATTATTACGTAAGTTATAGTTCAGATATCTGCCTTACGTATGGCGTCTACAAATACATCTACAGTGCTATCTAGAGCATGATTGCAAAGTTTTGCATAAAAACGACATCCACCAGCACATTGAGGTGTACGTAGAGATGCTGTAACCAAACGTTCATACATATATGTTTTTTCGAGCCCAATTACTTTCCTTGTAAGTTTACTTTCTGCAGTTGTACGTCACGAACTAACAAAATTGTTGAAATAGTAGAAATTTCATAGTGTCTCCTCATCGGGATATGATGGCTGGCAGCGTCTGTACACCCTCTGACAAGAGGCTTAAAATTGATCGTTTAATGGAGAGCCACATTGTCATCGCCGTCTCTAGCATCTACGCCACGCGCTTCTTAAGAGACCACTCAACTGGAAGACTGGTGCCTCTGGCTTAATGGTTCGGCGGGTCGCTCCCAGTGTGCTATCTGAAATGTTTTCGTATATCTTCATGTCTATTTCATCTCCGTTAAAGCCAAGTGGAGATCGTCAGGCTGCGCCGCAGTAAATACCTATAAATTCGCTAACAACTGCGACAGAGCCGATTTATGGTCGGTAGCAACGGGCAGAATACGCGGCATCAGCAACTGTCGCCAGAAATCTCCATTACAGTGGTCGGCAACTGGCGGACCGCGGTCCAGGTCCGGACCGCAGAAGTCCAAAAACTGGACCGCCAAAAATATTTTGAAAGTATAAGTTACATAATCAGATTATTAAAAAACTTTCTTCTGTGGATAACTACTTGTATGAGAAACACCCTTATAATTTTTATACAATTTTACAGCTATCTGCTGAATAATTAGAACCCTAAATGATTGTTGTAGGTAGATTAATTAAATGGTTGTCATGATGTGCGACGCTGGAGAGTACGCAGATAAGCGGCGGCAAAAGGAGCAAACTGACCGATGATCCACATAAAAGCCCTGTATACGCGAATGCACCGCGAGACCTTCATCTTAAAAACAAGGAAATTCCATAAATAGACTTCATACTCTGACAGTCTCTGAAATATCTATTTAAGCGTTCGGGGGATATCCACTTAAACACCATTTTTATGCTCTTAAAATCACCTTTTGAGGTTTCCAGTAGCGGAATTGACGGATGTGGCTGCGAAGCTGTTCCACCTTTCTAAGCCTTTACTCCAAATGGAGATAACAGGCTTGCAGTACGACATTTCCTTGCAAACATTTAAAAATGAATCCGCTGACAAATTGTGAACATGACCCGGAAAATATGACCATTATACTGTAGTAAATAAATACTGTAACTAGCCTCAAGATATAGTATTATTACGAATAGAGCTGTGGTGTTCTCTAATCAAAAATAATATGAAAATTGCAAAACATTAGACATCTACCTGGCTACTATATTTGGCTCCACATATATTTGTCAAATTTTATTAAAAAATTAATTAGTTGAAGAATAAGTATCGCTCAAGATTAACGGCAGGCCACCTTGGAGACACTATTCGCATAAGCTGCTCTGCATGTCAACCTATGTTTAAAAAACTGGCTGAAGACCGCAAATGTAAATTCTTGCATTGATTTTTTTTAACACAAGTACGAATATTTCATTGTTTTCATAATTTTTTGTGCAAATTAAGAAAAAAATAGTATGTTTAATATATGACCCGTTACTGGATTTTTCAACACATTTTATTTAAAACTTTTTCTGAGCGAAAATTAAAAATAAGTAAATAGCAAATAATATAAGTTTCATTGGATTATTATACATTTTTATTTCACATCTTTTGTATTTCATATTAGTTTGAGACTGAAAAAAAAATTATAAGAAATATATGATCTTACTTTTGGACCTCGATAACAATTTTCAAAAGTATCCGGACCCCATCCAAGATTACTTGCCGACCTCTGCTCTATTACATCAGAAACTGTTATTTTAGTTGATAGTACAACGGTGATTTAATGCCAAATAACTCTTATTATACCTGAACTCGCAAGCACGAATGTGAATTTGAATTCTGGCCCAACTAGGAATAATTCATAACTACTAGCGAAAAATACACAATGCTAATTTTCAGTCTCACTTCATGCAGTATCAACAATAAGGACATGTGCCATTATTTACAGTAAAGCACGCACGCATCTCATTCCTATTCTGCTAACATTTAAACTTTAACTTCAATTAGAAAAAAAGTCGGTTGGTGGAGGTTTCGATTCCCGGTCATGCTTAATTTCATCTTTACTACAGATTCAAATATGTCCTTGCTAGTGAAAAAATTCAGATGTCAACTTCTGACTTTAGTTATTTATCGTCCCATTAGGAACTGGATTCATATCTCGATACAAGAACTTTACCTCATAGCACATTGTTACTTTTGTAACTTAAAATCTTTCGTGGTTGATAAGAGGGACATAAGGGCATGGATAAGTTTATCTTGTTCATAAATAAAAAAATTGTGATTAATTTACAAGTTCAGATCTACGACATAATATGACAGTCATAGTGGCGATAAGGCAGGAAAACTTTGCTAATTTAGGAATGCCTGTGGCTGATAGGTTCCATTTCAGAACCTGATGTAGGGACTTCGTCATGTCATTCATAATTCATTAATGTACACAAATATTTGTTCATGCATGACTACAGGAAACTGGATGATATGTTGTTAATTTTGATATTTCGATCGTTTGCCTCCGTTAATAGTGTTCATTTTAGCTAATTAGTACAAGGACAGTTTCATGCGACACCACTTACCACATGAAAGACGTTTCGCAGCTGTACGAAAACCATTTAGACAGCAAACATACTTGGAGTTGTCGTAAACTCTCTTGTTCAAATCAGTATTTACATTCGTATTAGGATTACAGACATTTACTTCAAAGAGATTATTGTCTCCAAAATGTTTGTAAAGTTTATGGGACTTAACTGCGTGGGCATCAATCCCTAAACTTACAAACTACTTATGAACTAGCTGGTACTAAGGACGGCACAAAAATCCATGCCCGAGGGGGAATTCGAATCCCCGACCGTAGTGGCCGTGCAGACCGTGAATGGCGCGCCGCAGAACGCTAGGCCACCGCTGCCGGCTATTGTCTCCAACTCTCATGATTGTGGTAATGCTCATGCGATGTCACTTATTGTAACGAAGATGAGTTGATAAGCCTTAAGAAGTGTCTTGCTTTAATAACAAGTTTCTCTGTATTTGCAATATCGCGGTGTTAATTTACATCGGTCGTAGACCATCAACATTGATAAACTACACAAAAGTACAGACTAAAAGTAATTAATGAACACAATAATAAAGAAAATAAGAAGTACAACTGTACACCATAGGATGGAAAAGTGGAAGTATCATCACTTAAGGAGTGCACTGTACTGAACTGCAAAGACCATTGGAACCCATGCTATCGAAATGTGATAGCATGTCTGGGATGCACTTTGCAGCCAGAGCAGCACCTCCCACAACGGTTGCAGAGCTGGATAATCCACTTTTGGAAGAATGGCCAAATGTCTGTCAAGAACTGATTCATAACCTCATACTGTCCGTGATACGCAAGTTTGCTACCGTTATAATTAAAAACCAGATCGCATAATTTTTGTTTCTATTTCATAACCGGTTTCGGTCTATTGCAGACCATCTTCAGATGGATGCCACCATGACGGCAGGAGGTGGTGGTAACACAGCAAGCCGCAGAGACGTCAACAGCCGAGTACTGGCCGTTCGGAATGATCAGACACCTTATTAGAAGAGAACGAAAATGACTTTTCACTATTTTGGTAGCTCCATAGTGCCTTGATCTAAATAAACGACATGTAAACCTCAAGAAGAGAGTTGAGACAGCAAAAAATCGTACTTATCACATACAGATTACAATAATTGTAACCAAAATCTGAATAAAATACTTTACCGTATAAAACATTTATCCATTATGGCTGAGGATCACTGCGACTGTGGTGAAATGAGGTATCTTGAATGACAGCAACCAATCGCCTTTTATGCAAAATGTTTTTATTACGTTTCTCTCATTATCGGTTTCGATATGCCTAGCATATCATCAGGTGGTGGACGGTTTTATATTACAGATGGTGTGTAGCGAGATTTTTGAATCTGTTGTAATTACAAAAAAAAAAAAAAAAAAAAAAAAAAAAAAAAAAAAAAAATTGTAAGTAGCAACATGTAAGCCTAAGTCAATATTATTATGTCAGTAATTATAACAGATGCCACAAATCCCACTACACACCACCTGTAATATAAAAACCCGTTCACCATCTGATGATATGCTAGGCATATCTAAACCGGTAATAGGAGAAATGTAATAAAAAGAGTTTGCATAAAAGGCGACTGGTTGTTGTCATTCAAGATACCTTACTTTACCGTATGTAGGGGAGACCGGGGCACGTTGGCCACATTTTTTATTGTTGTTAATATTAATTTATTTGACATATTTAAATTTATGAAATTACCGTTAAATATTAATAATTCTTTACTGAATCTAGATGGCAGTTATTAAGCTTTAAAATATCAGTTAAAGTATTAGAAAAGAATTAATTACTGGACATATGTCAAGTGGGCCAATCTGCCACTACCTCGGGATAGGTTGGCCCAGAAGCTGGGGTACGTTGACCCATGTAGTCATTTAGTAACTATAACTAAGAAATCAAAATAAAACTAACAGTTATCAAGAAATATACTTTAATGTACACAATATGAAGTTGAATATTGAGTTAAATGCTTAACGTTGAGGACTATGAAAACAGGACAGGTTTAACTTATTACGATTTATTGTGTCTTAGTACAAACCAGTCAACTTTAATCAATGTCCAGCTCCAGAGGATCAGCACAGTTTTAACACTCATAAAATTGTCCACGGCTTTCGTTTTTAACGCATCTCTGATGAGTCCAACGCTTTCTCGTTCGTGAACTAAATTCCTTGTGCTCCAGTTGACTGTTTCAAAAACGTTCTGCGACTCTTCCTCACCGTCATCATTATCACCATCTTTCCTTTTTTACAGATAGACTTTTATAGCCTGTGATTTATTTTTCTTCAGTATTTCTTTCCTGTGACATGGGTTTAAAATCAATTTATTTTCCTGAGTTTCAATTACCTGTGCAAACTGACATCAGGTTTGTCTGTATTTAGCACAGTACCTCCAGTGCGATTTTCTTGGAATCCCAAACTCTTCGCTAAAAGTCCTCACAGATCTTTCCTTTTCTTTCAATTTTAAAACTGCTCTTAGTATCGCATCTTCAGAAATCATTCTCCTTTCATTCTTTTGTAATCTCGGATCTGTTTATGATACTACAAATAAAACAAAGATTTAAACAAGAGGCATATCTCATGTTTTGAAAATATGGAAATGAAAGAGATTTTAAGATCACTGTTTTAAGATTAAAATAAAATTTACTGGTTGACGTTTATTCAACGCTTTTTATCTCGTGAATATGCCGTTCTTTTGACCTCCAAAAAGTATCAAAATATGTAGAACTTCGACAGTTATGTTAATAATTTATTAAACTCGAAGAATTATAATCGTTGTTATCATTACAAGTAAAATCCTTTCATAGAATTTAAGGAAGTACTCTCTGCCCCATCACCATCTTTGCAATAAATTTTGTTATTTAGAAAACTCACTGAAGCAATTAAGTCAGTATGCATATAAAAATAATCCTTAAAGTACGACATTTTATTATACTACTCATCCCTTTGCGCCTAAAGCAAGTTAAATAACACACATTAACCGACGAGTAGTATTTTACTGAAACACCCACAAAAACTATTAAGGACTACAACTTGTCCAAAACTTCGCCGCCTGCAATGTTGACCCTGTATAAGGAGAGGGAGAGTGCTACCTACTTTCTGATTGATTCCTAAGACGATCTAGCGTCTACTGTATGAACTAATTCGACTGGGCCATCCTGCCCTATGGCCAACGTGCCCCGGTCTCTTCTAAAGTTACGAGTTGATGGTCGGTTTTTAGGTGGTTTGCGAGCTACAGATATGTGGGAAATGGGAAGCACGAGGAAGGGGATGGATTGGCAGACACCTCCTAACAATTACTGGAATGTGCCCTAAAAGAGATCTGGCCTCTTGACAAACAAATACCAAGCAAAATACAACGAAAAAAAATTGGGAAATATTACTACTGAATCAGATCGAGGTTAAAATGTATTTAATTTATTTCACAAAAGAATCAGATCCATTAACTGACAAAAACAGGAACAATTCTCAATACCATAAAAATGCCAAACATTTTCAGTTTAGAATACATGAATACAAAAATGACCCTAATAAATGATTGGGATTTTCCTACTATATCTGTAATTTCGGACAGTGGTAAGACGAAGTAGACCTAGGGAGCGTACTATAATTACGAGCGATTTCCACATAAAATTATGTTTAAGAAAACCGTCAAAAGGAAGAATCCTAACTCTCGCCCAGATAAGCAGTTGCAAGCAGTACTTAACCTAACGCTACTGAAGCCGGCGTCGCTGGGACTTGGACGGCGGCGGCAGTGTGTTGGAGTGCTGCAAATCGCGGTCCGATCTGAAAGAAAAAACTCCTCAAGACAGAAGCGTGAATGATCTACTCTCAGCCTCTTTGTCCAAGGTAAGTACACAGTGTCTAACGAAACCACAGGCTCGGCTATGACTTGCCAACTCAGACTATGTGCACTGGACACAAGATTAGAAAAATTATGCCAAAGATCGCTTTTTTGCAAATTTTTTATTTTTGCACAACCAGTTTCAGCAGGCTAGCTGCCATCATCAGGTGCTCTACAAATATACAAGGAAGAATGTAAGAACTGAAAAAAAAAAATTTACAGAAAATTTTATCTGCCTAATGTTATATACATACCATTTACATCACTAACACAAGCTTGTTGATGTTTATGGAGAGTGCTTAGTTTAAAAACATGCTTGTTTCATTTTATATTTTAAAATACGCGTCACTAATACGTCCAGTATGCTAGGAGACATTATTGACGTGTATTTTAAAACATAACATGAAACAAGCAAGTTTTTAAATTAAGCACTCTCCATAAACATCAAGAAGCTTGTGTTATTTGATGTAAATGGTATGTATATAACATTAGGCAAATACAGTTTTTTGTAAAATTTTGTATGCAGTTGTTACATTCATCCTTGTACATTTGTGGAGCACCTGATGATGGCAGCTTGACTGCTTAAACTGGTTGCGCAAAAAAAAAAAAAAAAAAAAAAATTGCAAGAAAGCGATCTTTGGCATAATTTTTATATTCAAATCAGATCGCGACCTAAAGAGTGCAAACTATACAGACACAAGATGTCGACTGTGCAATTGACACCAGAGCTAGGAAAAACGTTATCAGCGCGTCGGTGCTACTGATTCAAACTGGCTGAGCCTATTCACACCTCTATGATACTCAGGTCGACACACAAGTTTCAGACAGTGTCTGAAAAGTGATTATAAAACTCCAGGTTCACAAATAGAAATAAGTGAAAAAATAAGCAAGACACAAGTAAGCATCTAAGTCGAGCCAACCCGTCTCGTCGGCTGTCTAAGACGAAGTCCAAACTAACGTAAGAGAACACCTGAATCGAGCAACCGTACTCATCGGCTGTCTAAGACGAAGTCCCTTCTGGAGCGCTGCTCCACACTCTGCCAGCAAAGTGCGAGTCTACCCTCTCACTAGAAAGCAATAGTCAATCGCTATCGGTGCCAATTTTCCTGCAGTGCGCAGACACGGCGCCAAAATACTGTCCTCCCGCTCAGTGGAGTCCAATGACGACCGTAACGCGCAACACCCCACACAGCCGTTTGCGGGGTATGTATTCCTGCACGGGTCAGTCACTGACCTGAACTTAACGTTACGTCTTGATGTGGCTCTGCCGTTCCCAGGGTGATTACGACGCGAATATCGACGCCCCTTGGTGCGCGCCACGCCGGCGTCGTACCCTCCAGCCTGAGGATCTGCAGCAGGTACCTACATCTACATCTACATCTACATCGATACTCTGCAAATCACATTTAAGTGCCTGGCAGAGGGTTCATAACTTTTCTCTACCGTTCCATTCTCTAATAGCGCGCGAGAAGAAAGAACACCTAAATCGTTCCGTTTTCGATCTGATTTCTCTTATTTTATTGGGATGGTGGGTGCTAGCAAAATATTTTCACATTCACAACTAAAAGTCGGTGATTGAAACTTCGCGAACAGATCACGCCGCAATGAATAACGTCTTTCTTTTAATGATTTCCACCCCAATTCGTGCAACATTTCCGTGACGCTTTCCCCCCCGTAACGTGATAAAACAAAACGAGCTGCCCTTCTCTGAACCTTCTCAATACCTTCCGTCAGTCCCACCTGGTGAGGGTCCCACAAGGGGCAACAGTACTCCAAGAGAGGACGCACAAGTGTGATGTAGGCAGTCTCTTTGGTGGAGCTGGTGCATCGTCTAAGCGTTCTGCCAATGAAACGTAACCTTTGGTTTGCCTTCCCCACAATATTTTCTATGTGTTCTCTCCAGTCAAAGTTGTTCGTAATTGTAACTCCTAGGTATTTGGTAGAATTTACGACCTTAAGGTTTGACTGATTTATCGCGTAATTGAAGTTCAGCGGATTTCTTTTAGTGGTCATGTGTATTACTTCACACTTTTCTTTATTTAGTGTCAATTGCCAATTTTCGCACCAACTAGAAATATTGTCTAAATCGCTTTGCAGTTGCTTTTGATCCTCTGTTCACTTCACTAACCGATAAACGACAGCATCATCCGCGAACAGTCTAAGGGAGCTATTCAGATTATCTCCTAAATCGTTTATAAACACGAGGAAGAGTAGGGGACCAATAACGCTTCCCTGTGGAACGCCAGATATCACTTCTGTTTTACTCGATGACTTACCGTCAATTACAACGAACCAAAGCAACGGGTCCGCTGACCGCCACTGCGCGATCCTCACCCTGTGTAATGAATGTGTGCCTTCTCCGTCTCGGCGCCACTCTCTCTCTCTCTCTCTCTCTCTCTCTCTCTCTCTCTCTCTCTCTCTCTCTCTTGCTCTGATGCCACCCATAAGCGCTTTAGAAATAGACAGGATTCACTGGCTTGGCCTCCCCGTGGAACTCAAATGAATGAAAACATCAATAACCCGTAAAATTAAAAATAAAGTTGGCGGGCAGTTCTAGATGCCTTTTAGGCTCACATGATACCGTAATTATTTTGAGCAGTTTATTTCACGATTCGGATCATATATGAAACTCTCTGAAAATGTAAGTGCCTACTATTGCAATAAATGTACTGTCTTCACAAAGTGAACAAGCTGGCCACTGCATTCGTTCAGGCACGTTGTCCAACAGAGCGTCCACCAGAATTACCCCATCTCCTATAGCACCAGCGTAGGACACAACCAGAAAAAAAAAACGTCTAAGGATCTCGTCTCTACACAACTCAACAGTCAGCGCCATTCTGAAGGACACAGAAGTCCGTTCGTCCGCCAATCCTGAGACCTCGGCACACGATTCATCTACGGTGATGTTTCCTGCACATAAGTATATTTTAATATTCATAGAATATATGACTTCAACTGCGATTGGGCAAAGCTGAAAATGTGTACCCAGCCGGGATTCGAACCCGGGTCTCCTGCTTTCTAGGCAGTTGCGCTGATCCCTACACCACTGGGGACACAGTGATCACCGCACCTGCAAGGACTACCCATGCACGCCTCCCGTCAGATACAAATTCCCAGCTTCGCCCTGCCCATAGTACTCAAACTCGTAGTTTAACTAATTCCCGTAAGAGTAAGGGCTTCAAATTTGCCCACCCCTCCCCACTAACGATAGGATCATTGCCCGTCACCGGCATATTATATATATACATGTGGCGTCTGTTTGGAAAGAACAGACGTCACATTCTGATCCTGCAGCTGTTATTATTTTAATATTCATAGAATATATGACTTCAACTGCGATTGGGCAAAGCTGAAAATGTGTACCCGGCCGGGATTCGAACCCGGGTCTCCTGCTTTCTAGGCAGTTGCGCTGACCCCTACACCACTGGGGACACAGTGATCACCGCACCTGCAAGGACTACCCATGCACGCCTCCCGTCAGATACAAATTCCCAGCTTCGCCCTGCCCGTAGTACTCAAACTCGTAGTTTAACTAATTCCCGTAAGAGTAAGGACTCAAAAAATGTTCAAATGTTTGTAGAGCTTATAGGACTTAACTACGGGGTCCTCAGACACTCAACTTACAAACTAAACTGGATAATATAAGGACGGCACAAATATCCATGCCCGAGAGAATTCGAACCCCCGACCGTAGTGGCCATGCAGACCGTGACTGGTGCGCCTCAGATCACTTGGCCACCGCGGCCGGCGATTTCCACCTCCTCTCCAGATGAAGTAACGACGTTTGTCCGGCTGAACATAAAAATTTATCTGTGAACGGAGCTCGTCGCCATTCGTTAAGACTTCAATCCTGATATTTCCTCCGCCCAGATTCTTCGGGCTAAACGGTGTCGCGGTTTCAGTGGTACACACACCATAGGCCTCCGTGCGTAAAACTCTACATTATCGAAGTCGATAGCGGACAGTATGTGTTGATATTGAGCGTCCTGTTACTGCCTGGACGGTGCGTTGCAGCAGGGATTCATTCAGCCTACTGTTTCGATGGCCTGTTCATCGAAAATGACGGTCACCAATTGATGATGTTACCGGTAGAAGATCGTGGACCTGCCTACTTTTAAAGTTTTTCTGTTACCTCTTGTCTCGATGGGTCCTTTACCGGAGATGATGGTCACCTATTCATGATGTTAACACAAAAGTTCGCAAAATTGTATAAAAGGTGCGTCACATGGACGATCGCGATTTGGATGCAATATTAAATATAAGTATACAGTGTTTTTGTTTTCATTTCATGTCGCCACCTTCAATTGATTTCGCTATTAACCAACATAGTACACATATAATATCCCGAATGTTTTAAGCACCCGAAGATGGGCACAAGCTCCAAACCGTCGTCTACATCTATATGGGATACTCTTCAAATCACATTTAAGTGTGGCAAAGCGTAAATCGAACCACCGTTATACTGTTTTATCTCCCATTCCATTCTCGAATAGCGCGCGGGAAGAATGAACACCTGAATCTCTCCGTTCGGACTCTGATTTCTCGTCTTTTATTCTGATGATCATTTCTACCTATGTACGTCGCGGTCGACTATATATTTCCGCATTCGGAGGAGAATGTTGGCGATTGTAGTTTCGTAAGTAGCCCACGCCGCAGCGATAAGCGCCGTTGTTGTAATGATTCCCATCCCAGATCCTGTATCATTTCCGTAACGCTGTCTCCCCTGTATCGTGACAATACGAAACGAGCCGCCCTTCTTTGGACTCTTTCGATGTCCTCCGTCAAATCCACCTGATAAGGATCCCACACTGGACAGCAATACTTCATAAAAGGACGGACAAGCGTAGTGTATGCAGTTTCTTTAGTAGTTCTGTTGCTTCTTTTAAGGATTCTGCCAATAAAACGCAGTCTCTGGTTCGCCTTTCCCACGACATTATTTCCAATGTAAGTCAGAAGTAATTGCAATTCCTAGGTATTTTGTGGAGTTTACGGCTTTCACATTTGATTGATTTATCATGTAAACAAAATTTAACGGATTTCTTTTCGTACTCATGGGGACGACTTCACACACTTCTCATTATTTAAACTGCCGATTCTTACACCATACAGATATCTTATTCAAACCGTTCTGCAGTTGGTTTTGATCTTCAGATGATTTTACTAGACGATAAATAACGGCGTCATCTGCAAACAACCTAAGCGAGCTACTTAGATTTTCCCTAAATCATTTATGTAAATAAGGAACATCAGAGGACCAATAACACTACCCTGTGGAACGCCCGAAATAACCTCTGTTTTATATAATGAACTCATAGTTCGATGAGGCGATCTATAATTGTTTAATTAAGATTTTGCAGCCAAGATCGCATTTTTCATTTATTATGTTACCGGTTTCGGCGTGCTCGACGCCATCTTTAGATCTGTCGTAATTTACATAACTTCATGACATTTTTATATACTCTTTTAGTATATAAAAATGTCATGAAGTTATGTAAATTACGCAGGTCGAGCACGCCGAAACCGGTAACATAATAAATGAAAAATGCGATCTTGGCTGCAAAATCATTATTAAACCTCTTTTTT
Source organism: Locusta migratoria (assembly GCA_026315105.1). Taxonomy (NCBI): domain Eukaryota; kingdom Metazoa; phylum Arthropoda; class Insecta; order Orthoptera; family Acrididae; genus Locusta; species Locusta migratoria. The sequence continues at coordinate 99,266,381 of CM048751.1, read as the reverse complement.
AGTCGATGCCTTACCCTCGATTACTACGAACTGTGTCCTCTCTGAGAGGAAATCCCCTATGCAGTCGCAAATTTGGCGCAATATACCGTAACCACGCAATTTGATTAAAGGCCGTTTGTGAGGTACGGTGTCAAAAGCCTTCTGGAAAACAAGGAATACGGAATCAATTTGCGAGCCCTTGTCGATAGCAGCCATCACTTGGTGTGAGTAAAGAGCTATATGGAAAAATTCGAACAATCCCCTATGCAGTCGCAAATTAGGGGCAATATACCGTAATCACGCAATTTGATTAAAAGCCGTTTGTGAGGTACGGTGTCAAAAGCCTTCTGGAAAACAAGGAATACGGAATCAATTTGCGAGCCCTTGTCGATAGCAGCAATCACTTGGTGTAAGTAAAGAGCTATATGGAAAAATTCGAACAATCAGCTTTAGGAATAGCAAAAATGAAGCCAGTTTTATGGTGTCGGTATGTGGACGATACATTCGTGGTATGGCCTCACGTTAAAGAAGCATTGGATGAATTCCTTTCTCATCTGAATAACATAAATCAAAAAAATCCAGTTTCCCAAGGAAATGGAAAAAGACAGCGCAAAGTTTTTCGAAAAGCTACACACACAGACAGATATTTACATAATAACTCTAATCATCACCCACAGCAGAAGAGAGTTGTCATCAAAAGTCTCATTGACAGAGCCAAGAAAATTTGCACTCCGGAACATGTGGATGCTGAATTAAAACACCTGGAGGAAGCTTTCAAGAAAAATTGGTATTCAGATAAAGAAATAAACAGGGTTCTGCGACCAAATAACAATAGTCTAAAAACACGTCATCAAACAAAACGACGGAAGAACAGAGTTTCCCTACCATTTGTCGGAAAAGTAACTGATCAAATAGGAAAAATATTACGCAAACACAACATCAGACCGGTTTTTAGACCAACTAAGAAAATTTGTCAGGTACTCCGTCCTATGAAAGATAAATGACCTACTCTTTCTGCTTCTAGCGTTTATAAAATTCCGTGTACATGTGGTAAAGTTTATATTGCAACCACAAAAAGAAGTATAGAAACTAGGCTGAAGGAACACAAAAGTCTTTGCCGACTAGGAAAAACAGAGAAATCGGCTGTGGCAGAGCATGCTCTTCAATCTGGAAGTCATATAGTGAGGTTTTCCGAAACATCAGTGTTATCTACAATGACGAATTATTATCCACGACAATACAGGGAAGCTATTGAAATATACAAACATAAATAAAATTTTAACAGGAAAGAAGAAGCTATGAAACTTAACGACATATGGACAGTAGCTTTGAAAGATCGACATGTTTTATCTCTGACCGATTGCAATCGATAGTGATGTTTTATCTTTGACAAGGACTATCTCTGCTGATAAGGTGATAGCGTGACCACGCCCATTGTTCGCAGTAACATATACAGTCGCGACACTTACTGCTGTGAAAGTAGTTACCAACTGACAGTTGCAACGACACTAGCGCTCCTAGCGGCGGGCAAGCTGCCGTAGGAGTGATGTTTGTTTATAATTGTTTGTGTGCGTAATTAACGAAATAGTTGGTACAGTTTTTGCGTTACAAGCAATAGTAAAATATTAAGAGATATACATAACACGGACATTGATGTAAAAACAGCCGAATTTAACTGATTCAGAGGTGTAATGAACAACTTCGTCATGAACAAATACTTACGAATATGTGTTATTTACGGCTTATTCCGTTGAAGGTAAGTAGAATATAAATACAAGAGAAACGTACATTTCTATTATGGTGTGTTCTTACTATGTCAAGAGTTTCTTGATGCGTATCAATTCGGTGTGTAGTCTAATGATTCGAACATTTTAGGCATATTCGTTTGAGTGTGATTACTTCAGCTTAAGAAGACAATGGCTTGAAGATTCTTGCCGTTTGTGGTTCAGTTGTAGCAACAATTGTGGAATTGGATTCTTCTTTGTTGAAGACAGTCTGATTGCTTTTTCCGTTTTCTTGCCAGGTCTGTGACGTAACTGACGTTTTTCCTTCAACTACAGCTGTGGTGGCTGCTTTGGTACGTTAAATACTGCAGTTATTGCATTCTATACGCCTTTCCTCACGTTCCACTCTCATCGATTTTACTGAAATTGTAGTGAAGAACCCATAATGTTCCTGAGTAGAAAAGCAACGACTTTTTGCTAAAGGCAGGTCTTCCAGTGTTTCTTAGCCGTTTTATATGTTTAATAGAAAATTATATTATTCAGCAAAAGCCTATAGGTTACAAGATAATTGTAAATAAACTTTCCTGCAATGTACCGTTTCGTTCATCATCATGGATCTCAGTACACCTAATAAAGACAAAGGGGGAGCTAATTTTAAATGACTACCTATTTTTATGGCACTAAATACGTTCCCTAGAGTGAAAAGTCTGTAAAAATCGAGATAAACGATGCTATTCACACTCATCCAATACCGTATTCAGAAACGCAGCTTACTGGCCACTTGGAGCGCTGCAGTCGTAGTGTATAACAAAAATCTGCGGGAGAGTCGCGACTGTATATGTTAGACTGTGGTATATATGGCGCTCTCAGATACCCGACTCATCAGTCGGCAAGGCTCAACGCAAGTAAGAAGACCTCTGAAGATGTCCGGCGCAGCTCTGGACGAAACGTCAGGTGAAACTGGAAAGTTTTATGGACCACGGCCTTATAACCCGGAAGTTCTACCAGCAACTAGAGCTAGTTGTGTTTCGAAGGAACGATAGCCGCGGAGGAGTAGCCGAGCGGTCTAAAGCGTCTCGCTGCGGAGCGCGCGGTTGCTCGCCGTGGAGGTTTCAGTCCTCCCTGGGGCATGGAGGTGTGTGTTGTCCTTAGGTTAGTTTACCTAGGTTTAAGTAGTTTGTAAGCTACGGACTGATGACCACGCAGTTTGGTCCGATAGATTTACAAACATTTGAACATTTTTTTGAAGAAACGATATTTTCTAAATCCATGTAGACCTTGGGCCAATAGATCGTTATGTTCGAGGTGTATAAATAATACGACCTTTAATGTGACTAGTAGCGGATTTTGTTCTCAATCTGTAAGAGGCAGTTATTGTTTTAACAAATGTTCGTACCAAAGTCGCCGTTTCGAGTCGTGCCTGAGCGCACATACTGGCAGCGCAAACCTCGCACGTATTTCAGGATCACCGCCGGTCGCACCGTCACCATGCTTCCCTAGCCGTGCTTTAGGGGCGATATTCTCTTTATTCTAGAGGCTAAAAAGCGCGCCCGTCCGGCGCTTCACTTTAATGGCAGTTAAAACGGATTTATTAGGTCGTTTGGGCGGGCCGTGATTTACTCTTATAAGCTATTTATCAGATGTCGGCCGTAATGCGTAATATATCACGTTATTCCGTGCTGTGGAAGGCCGAGACCCGGTCACGTCGAGGCTAATGGTGGCGCGGGACCACCGACGTCCGCAACCTGAAAATGCCCGAGTAAATGGCACCGAAACGAAGAGCACACCAATTAAAGCCACCATGTGTCACATTCTTACCCCAGCGGTCCCACACTGCTGATTTGCGTGTGCTAAATACGTTGCAGCGGCACATAAACCTATGCATTACTTCTGTAAGATAGATTCTGATGAAACTTCCTGGAAGATTAAAATTGTGTGCCGGAACCGGGACTCGAACCTGGGACCTTTGACCTTCGCGGGCAAGCGCACTACCGACTGTGCTATCCCGACACGACTCACGATGCCGCCTCACAACTTTACTTCCGCCAGTACCTCGCCTCCTACTTTCCAAACCTCACAGAAGCTCTCCTGCGAATGATGCAAGACTAGCACTCCTGGGAGAAAGGATATAGTGGAGACATGGCTTAGCCACAGCCTAAGGGATGTTTCCAGAATGAAACTTTCACTCTGTAGTGGAGTGTGCGCTGATATGAAACTTACTGACAGATTAAAATTGTGTGCCGGAACCGGGACTCGAACCTGGGACCTCTGCCCTTCGCGGGCAAGCGCACTACCGACTGTGCTATCCCGACACGACTCACGATGCCGCACACTCCTCTGCAGAGTGAAAGTTTCATTCTGGAAACATCCTTTAGGCTGTGGCTAAGCCATGTCTCCAACATATCCTTTCTTACAGTAGTGCTAGTCTTGCATGGTTCGCAGGAGAGCTTCTGTGAAGTTTGGAAAGTAGGAGGCGAGGTACTGGCGGAAGTAAAGTTGTGAGGCAGCATCGTGAGTCGTGTCGGGATAGCACAGTCGGTAGTGCGCTTGCCCGCGAAAGGCAAAAGTCCCAGGTTCGAGTCCCGGTTCCGGATATACAATTTTAATCTGCCAGGAAGTTTCATATCAGCGCACACTCTGCTACATAGTGAAAGTTTCATTCCAGATTCAGATGTTTGTTGCTCTATGGAACTTAACTAATTAAGCTTAACTACTTAGGACAACACACCGCCCCATGCTCAAGGGAAGACTCGAAACTACGACGGCAAGCAACCGCGCGTTCCGCAGCAAGGTGCTTTGAACGCTCAGCCACTCCATTGCGGCTGCAATTGATTAACTGGTTGGGGCATTTATTCGTAAGTGGGAATATATGGTTTTAATTCGACAGAGAACCTTGTTAATTCACAGTTTCTGTTGTCTCCTTGCGGCCGCAGTGGCCGAGCGGTCTGCGGTGCGCCAGTCACAGTCTGCACGGCCGCTACGGTCGAGGGTTCGAATCCCCCCCTCCGGCATGGATGTTTGTGTCGTCTTTAGTATTAGGTAGCTCATAAGTAGTTTGTAAGTTTAGGGACTGGTGACCCCGCAGCTTAAGCTTAACAAACATTTGAACATTTTTGTTGTCTCCTTCTATCGGACTGAGCGAGGTGGAGAAGTGGTAACACACTGCACTCGCATTCGGGAGGACGGTGGTTCAAACCCACCTCCGGCCATCCAGATTTAGGTTCCTCGTGATTTCCCTAAATCACTCCAGGCAAATTCCGGGATAGTTCGTTTGATAGGGCACGGCCGATTTCCTTCCCCATCCTGACCGTCCGAAGGCCGCTGCAGCTTCGTGCCAAAACTCGCGGGCGACGATTCGATTGGCGAATGATTTCAACCGCCTAATGGTAGAAACGTTCTAGAAGCCTCTAGAAGCTTCTTTTTCTCAAGAAAGATGTTCGGAACGAAGTGATGGTTGGGGGGGGGGGGGGAGATTTTAAGCTATAGCTGTGATTGGCTCTTTAGTAAAAGGTGTGGAGGGACTTGTGGCTTGCTGTAAAAGGAGTTAAGGATTCAGCTAGCTGCACTCGTGGTGCGAGGACGCAGGCAAAGCGTCTAGTGACTTAGCTCATAATTAGTTGCAAGTGCAGATTACATTCCTTGAAGTCTTCATAATTGTTTCTCTGTGAGCAGAGGAACAAAATTATTACTTCAGTGCGCTGTATTTTCATTTCGAAGCACTCATTTACAAACTTACAATTGAGCTTCTCTTCTGCTCCTGGCCAGTGAGGCAAACAGTTTGCGAGAATCTCTTGTTCGCCTTTGATACTTTAGTGACTTCAACTTTTTTTTAACGAAGTAGTACATTCACTGTGTAGCCATCGTCTCACACCTTCATCTTCACGTCGTGCCGACCCATCCACGGTGTCCAGATGCTGTTCATATTGTGAGAGGAGTACAATGATGGACTTATTGCGAATTGGTGATATATGCACGTTGCATTTGCTATAGGGCAGTTAAAGATAAATGTACCTTCCACTAGTTGGCTGTATTCTTGAGCTTCTGGCTGTATTCTTTACCGAGTTATATAGCAATTTCTAATTTCTTTTAAAATAATTAAGACGTCCTCAACCATTTTTCCTAACAGATAGAGGTTGTGCCATCCTTGTTAGACATTCATTACTTTTGTATCATCATTCATACCTGAATTTTGTGCACCGTCACTTTCTCTCTCTCTCTTTTTTTTCAATTAATTACTATATAGAACATTCAATCCTCCGATATCTTATTTATTAGGATTAGGAACCCAGCTATCACTAGTGATAAGAAATTGCCTAAGACTGAAACCAAATGTTTTTGTATCTAACTTTGGCCAATTGATAGGAGTGATTCATATTTATATTCATAATGATATTATAAGATTGGTGAACAACACACCAATTAGCGATAGTGCCGTTCAGTCAATTTCTGGAACTGCGGCACAATCATTATATACTGTCTGGAAGATTTTTGTTTATATTACACTAGTAAAAGCCCGTCAGTCAACAGAATTGACTGCTGTTCTAGATTTTATGAATTACGATTAAAAATGTCTGTGCAAAGGAGTCTCCTAATTCAAATTGAATTACCCAGGGCAGGCGGCGAGGAAGTCGCTTTCCTTACCGCTTTCCTACTTGCTAAATTGTACTCTATGTATTTGTTCAGTTGTAACATATTTCCGTCTCTCATGGTAATAGCAACAGTCTAAAAATATTTTTAAAAATTGATTCTAACATCTGTAGGTACGACCTCTTGTTCCCGTATTAGCTGGATAAAATGCGTGGAGTTTTTCAGAGAGCCTACTGGAAACCGACGCACACCAATAGGTACGTACATGCAGATTCTCATCATCATCCAATACAGAAGAACGCTGCATTGCGTGCGCTGGCAACAGGAGCTCAGGGGATTAGCGACGCTGATAATTCACAACAAGAACTGAGTCACCTGAAGACAACATTACACGCGAATGGATACAGCAACAGGGCCATACGACAAGCTATGAGGTACAAGGAAGACAAGATAGGCTATGATGCAGAAGAAACTCTTCCTATAGCTCGTCTACCTTATGTGAGAGGCGTCAGCGAACGTATAGGCAAGGTCCTTGTCCGGGGAGGAATCAAACCGATTTTCGAGAGTGGCCGCAAGATCCGCGATCTGTTGAGGCCCACGAAGGCTCCCATAAATTCCCTCCACACTGCAGGCGTGTATCAACTCCAATGCGAGTGCGGCGAAGTTTATGTTGGTCAAACCAGGTACCCATCAGCACTCGCGTTTCGGAACATGAATGATTGGAACAAATCAGTAAGTCAGATGTGGCAAAACACCAGAAGGAATGAGGCGGTACTATTAACTTCCGAGAACCTCGCGTGCTTGCCCGGTAACCGTGGATGCAACAACGCAAAATGAGAGAAGCCATCTAAATAATGAAACGACCTAACAACATGAATAGGGAGGATGGCTACAAGTAACCTTCAATGTGGCTGTCGGCAATCCCTGCCCAGCGTGTGAGCGCCAGCCAGCGGCTCCACTTGACCCGGGCTCTGCGGTATAAACAGCTGATGCTGATTGGCTGATTGGCTGCTGCCTTCCAATCAGACATCAGATTTTGCCTACCAGTCACTTACAGGGTAGTAAACGTAAGAGCCTGCTGATACGCTACTGCCAGTCAACCACCGTCTTAGATGTATGACGTCGGTATTAGATAACCGAAAAATTCACAGTATATAAGGGTGTACATTCAGCAGCAGTCAACAGTTAACAGCCCTTAAGAGGACCACTGCACAGCTAAGCGTTTAAAATGACGCGGCTTAATACCCAGAATTGTTTTATTCAAAAGAAGATAATGGCACCGTGTCACAAGGCCAGGAGTTCGACGGAGTGGTTGGAAGAACACTGTGGCGAGTTATGTGCTTGCTCTGCAAGTAGTCAGTTCAGAGCCCGATCAAACGCATCTGTAATGTGATTGAACATGACGTCGCAGCTTACCTTCCTCTCCCTATATGAACTGCGTGACTTGTGCAGATGTGGTGCCAAACCAGTCCAGACCTCATTGGTTCGATGTCAATACGCATCACACCTATAATCTGTGCCGAAGGTGGCAGGTGGTCGCAAATTCTGGGTTATCACTGTGAGACGTGTAGTTCCTTTTAAGATACTTCAAACAATGGCAGTTCTTTTCAAGATAAATTTATTCAACACGTAAAATTGTTTTGACTCCAAAGTTGTGTCTCTGCAAACTGTGCCCGTGTTTCAATTATTGGTGCACTGTAACCTGCATCAACTTAAATCTTCTACTTATCAGGACAATTGGGAGCACAAAACATTAAGGTGTTGTTGTTAATTCAATTGTTTATATTAAATGGATGTAAAGGTCTTTCAACACAGCACAAGTGGTATCCTACTCATCTATAAAATCGCAGACTGTACGTCATCTTACCTGTAGGTACATCTGTAGAAACAGTTACGCAAATCATACTACAAAATTTTGATATTCATGAGTTAGTATTAGAGACTATAAACCTCGATCCAATGTCAGATCTATAAGACATTGTGTGATTCTAACATCATCAGAATGTCGTTGTATGAACTTAATTCAGTATTACTACCCCACTGAAATTTTTGGTTAAATCCTAAAAATCACTTGAGATAGATAACAAAGTGTTATCATTAAGTAACCACCATATACTTAGTCAGTACGCAGTAAATGGGAGCCTGGATTAAAGAGCAAAGTTTTAAGCTTGTGTATACGAATACACTGAAGTAATAAGATCATTGTACAGCTACTTTAATTAGTGAGACCTACTGAACTACCATAGCTCCTATTTACTTGCAGTGTGATTTCCAGGATGGTCACATTACAGAATAAAATTGCGGTACTTGTTGACGTTAACTTTTTACCAGTATGAGATCCACAATAAGGCTACACTATAATCAATGTAGATTTTATAAAAATCTCGTTCAGTTAATATACTAAAACACTTTTCTGATTATAGGACTGTATAAATCTTTGCTAGTGAGATGGATGCTCTTGGCATGGCCGTTCTAACGTTTCGGAATACTTCTAGCCACCATTTCTTTTAATGAAAGTCAAAACTCATTTTTATTAAATTTCAGGCTAACGGACTTCCTAAAAACTTCCTATGCCAAAATAATTCAATTTCAAAAGTTTGCTCAGTGGGCATATCGTGGACATGCGCACATGATATGACCACCCTTGTTTCATGTAACTTATATGCATAGCGATATTTAATTGCTTTAGTTTCATATAGCAATTCGGCTTGAATAAAATAATTCTGATATGAAATTAATAAACATCACTTAATATATCTTTATTCTGAAGGAGACTGAAAGCAATATTTTCAAGACAAAGCCGGCCGCGGTGGCCGAGGTGACTGAGGCGCTCCAGTCACGGTCAGCACGGCCACTACGGTCGGGGGTTCGAATCCCCCCTCGGGCATGGATATTTGTGCCGTCCTAGTTCGTAAGTAGTTCATAGTTTGTAAGTTTAGGGACTGATGACCCCGTAGTTAAGTCCCATAAGCTTTACGAACATTTGATTTTTGAAGACAAAAATGTTTGTAGTGCTTATGGGACTTAACTACGGGATCATCAGTCCATAAATTTACTAACTACTTATGAACTAGCTTTTACTAAAGACGGCACAAACATCCATGCCCGAGGTGGAACGACCTCGCGCATCGTAGCATAGCTTCTCAATGCGGCGATTTTCAATAAAAAAAATGAAGTCAATATAAATGTATTATTATAATTAGGAAAGGAGCAAAAGTCCCATTAGTGAAGCGGTTTCCACAAATTGAAGCTGGTAGTTCTGACAATTGAGTATGTCTTTTGCAGCAGCCGTGAGGGAACTTTTTTTTTATTGTTCTCGCGGTCTACGTTGAATAGTATTTATTTGACTTTATTTTCCTGACACTGTAATACAACTTTCAATTTCTATAGGTTTCAGAGTATTGCACTTGTTAAATTGCCACTCCTTGTTCTTTGTCTCATGTTTCGTGGTTGGACTACCTAGATGAGAAAAACTTTTGATTACAGACAACTCGTAACAAATACGTTATCAAGGGCAAACCATCGAAATATCGTTAAGTACTGACTAGAATACAATGGTTTTATTGAAAAAATCATTACAAAAGACCGGCCATAAGACAGGAGATTTACCAGAGAAAAGTAAGGAACAGTCCCATTCGGAACACAAAGCGGGTAACTGGCACCATATTGCTCAATTTGGAGGCTTCCTACCATGGAGGTACAAGGAAGGGAGATGACACTACACACTTTCCTCACACGCTGTTTTGGAGTCAGTGGACCTCGCCTGCCACTATGTTTGATGTTCCAAAACGTTCTGTTCACTCAAACAAAGTTGACACTCGGCACGTTGGATGATGGGAGCGACTGTAAGTGGGAAATGAATTAACGGTAACTCCCACGAGCCGCAGCGCCGGGCCCAACTTAGTTTATGCTGACAACAGTATTGTTTACGATCAATTCTTGTTGTTAATATTGTCGCGTTGAAATGGAAACAGGCTTGACTTCGAAGGCAGGGTTATAGACTGAACACAGCACTTACACTGCAAACAGGTGTATTGCGAACTGAAACATACACGCAGCACTGACTGCCTCTCGGGCAGAGTGCTCTGCTGTTTATACACAGACAGAATGTACCAGAAATTAGAAGAATGGTTGACATAAGAAACAAGTACAAATTACAACTGAACATAAGAAAGGTATAGAACAGTCTGGAAATGTTAATTACAAACTAATAAATTTTTGCCGGTTGACGGGATTGAATCGGCGACCCCTGCGCCACGCCGGCAGTCGGTTTACGTGTCAGAGACAAATGTCTTACATACTAGATATTTCATTGTTTACATGAATAATGTAGTGTCAGGAAAGCAATTCCAAGCGATTTTCTAGTCTTGAATGTGTATCTGATGCAGGAAAACCAAAAATTATGGCTGAGTGATGTGATTATTTTTCTTTCTACTTTTGAATACGAAGAAGTATTTTGCTTGTAAAGAAAGCTTAGTAATTCTCTTTATTTCTGTTTTACTGAATGCTCATGAAGCTCTAACTACTGAAGCACAGCTTGTTTGCTACCGGTAATCATTCATATTTGTTAGATTTTCCACTTTAAGTTCATTTGCAACAAATTTTTAGTGTTCTTTTTTGCAAAATACCAAACTATGTTTGCTTTGCTAGACCATATTTACAATCTCTCACAATAAAGTTAGGTAAATGGCATGTAACATTAACGTCGATGATCTATGAAGTACAGTTACTTTATTGTCTTTCGGAATAGTCACCCCCCATAACTACGCACCACTGAGCTATGTGACACATGTCCTGGAAACTTCTGGATAGTGTTCAAAAGCCTCGTCAAGTTCCGTTGTATGTCGGGAATCTCGCCAAACCGCTTTCCTTTGAAAGCGAGTTTAGGTTGAGGGAATAGGGAGGAGTATGGCGGATTGAGACCTTAAGAATATGATGGATGTTCAAGTTGCACGACAACGCTCGCCCACACACAACCAATATTGTCAAAGACTTCATGGCAAATCAGAGGGTGGTGCAACTTGAACATCCACCATACTCACCGCATCGCAATCCTGCAGAATTCCTCTTATTTCCTCGACTTAAACTCGTTGTGAAAGGGATGAGATTTGACAATGTTCCTGACTTAACGAATTGTGAAGAGGCTTCTGAACACGATCCCATAGGAAGACTTCGTGAAAAGTTTACAGGACACGTATCGTAGAGCTCAGCGGGGCATACTTACGGGAGGTGACTATTCACCTACATTAACGGTACAGTACTATTGACCGGATTTTATACTCAGATTTGTATGTAGAACGAAGAAAGAAGTACGGTATTCTTTCATGATTTGTGAATGTCTACTGTACTTACGAATTAAACGTTATTTCTTTCAACTACGCACTACGTTAATAACGATTGGTATAATTACAGGAGCTGAACCATTTTACAACACATGCTGTACTTCTCACACCCAAACCTTCAAATGTCACTCTGATCAGTACCAAACGTTGTATATCGACAGAGTATCAGCCGAAACTTCCATATAATCCATGCTATGTGCTGCCGTCCAGGAGAACGTACGTAAACTATAATAATAAGTAACACCTAAGTATGGATTACAGGAGAAGCATAACTGTGAGAGCTTATCACGTTACGCTACAGTGGGCTAGTTTTGGTAGTGTGTTAGGTAATGGAACAGTGGGTCCTATGATCAAGACCTGCCTTGGACTTTTTTTTTGTTAAAAAAAAACTGCAGTACGTTGGAAACTGTTAAAAGGGGCAACATGTTCCTCACATTTAAAAGGACTGTTGGATTTTATAGCAATGTGTTATCGGCAGTTTGCTCTGGCTCCGTTTATTTGAAAGTAGCATATCTGTAGGGTTTATTCGTAGTTTCACAGAATAAGTAAACATAATCGGAACATACGAATAAATAAAGAACCAACCACTATTGTAAAACCTTCGTTCCTGAATGAACGACACTGTGCGTCTGTGGTGATGTTTGTGTTCATGCCTGAACTTTGTTTACTTATTATTTTCATGATTTCTATTGTTATTACTTTAATTGTTTTCAACATTACTATTATTTTTGTTATTGTTATTACTATTGATACTGCTGTATTTGTGATACAGTTGTTTCTTTATTCGTATGTTCTGATTATGTTCATTTACTGCCGGCCGCGGTGGCCGAGGGGACTGAGGCGCTTCAGTCACGGTCTGCACGGCCACTACCGTCGGGGGTTCGAATCCCCCCTCGGGCATGGATATTTGTGCCGTCCTAGTTCGTAGGTAGTTCATAAGTAGTTTGTAAGTTTAGGGACTGATGACCCCGTAGTTAAGTCCCATAAGCTTTACAAACATTTGAACATTTTTGTTCATTTATTCTGTGAAACTACGAATAAACCCTATAGATTTGCTGTTTTCAAATAAACGAACCAAGAGCAAACTGACGATAACACATTGCTATAAAATGCAAACAGTCATTTTACATGTGAGGAACACATTGCCCCTTTTAACAATTACCAACGTACTACAGTTAAAAAAAAAAAAAAAAAAAAAAAAAAAAAAAGCGGGGCTCGAGACGGGTCTTGAAAACAGGACCATCTGTTCGATAAATTAACGTTCTACCAACTGGCCCACGGTATCGCAGCGTGATTGGCTCTCACAGTTATGCTTTTACTGTACTCCGTAGGTTGTAAGCTACGGACTTACGACCATGCAGTTTGGTCCGATAGATTTACAAACATTTGAATTTTAGGTGTCATTATTATAGTTTTCGCACGTTCTCCTGACGGCAGCACATATCACGGATTATACAGAAGTTCCGGTTGATACTTTATCGATATACAACGCTTGGTACCGATTTGAGTGTCTGACATCTGAAGGTTTGAGTGTTAGTTCACATAATGTATAAACAAAAGAATTTCACATTTAAGAAACTGTGTCGCATTACTGGTTCATTTCGCATTTGAGATCAGAAAATGTTCAAAACTGCCTTTCTAAATGTTACTCATTTAAGCACTGTAATATGTAGTACGGAAATGTACACGTGGCATAAATTAAGAATCAAAAGCAACCGTAACTGTAGTTATCTCCCTATTTTCATACCTCCATGCTTCCTACACTGAATGCTGATGCCATCTAGCGGCGTTCCTCGTTAACCATCTCTCAATACATGAGTGGCCATATTAGGAACATGATGAAAATGTTCAAATGTTTGTAGAGGTTATGGGACATCTACGGGGTCATCATTCCTTAAACTTACAAACTACTTATGAACTAGCTTATACTAAAGACAGCACAAGCATCCATGCCCTAGAGGGGATTCGAACCCCCACCGGATAACGGTCTCGCGCATCGTAGCATAGCGCCTCAATGCGCTTGACAGCAAAGCCGCGCTGAACATGATGATTACACGGGCACACACATAATGACAAAGTGAAATATCTGCGTTCTTAAAATATTTGAATAATCTCATGAGAACAATCAGTTAGCTAATTTATTTAATCGTGTACGAACTACATCACAAATGTAAGTGAAAGAAGCCAGCACATAATTTAAACTACATAGTAAGTGCTTTTACAAAAAACAGTATTCAAATACAGAGATAAAATATAAAGTACAGATTTAAAACTATAAAAACAGAGATAGACAAATACAACATATAGTACAATTGAATCATATTTTGCTCGTCCAGAAGTCAGTGTAAGTTGCGGCTGTCCCATTGTATTTCAGGAGGTTCTCTTGAGTGCACTCTCTAGATGCGTCCACTAAAGGACATTTTAGGAGGTGTTCCATCGTCGGTATTGCACCACACTCACACTCGTCACTGTCTGTGTAGCCCCACTTTATCATAAGTTGTTTTGACCGCCCCACGCCCACACGAAGTCTGTTCAGCGTTTTCCAGTGTTGCCAGTCTAGGTGGGAGCACAGGTGTAAGGCTTCCTCTGTGATAAGGGCTTCAGGATATTGTTCTTGCCACAGTGATTTTATGGAAGCTACGGATGGTTCCACTGAGTACATGAAGCTTCGTCTAGATTGTAGCCTTTTGGACACAGGTTGGTTTTTGTACAGCAGGTGACGATGGTCGTTCGTTTGTTTATTCCTTTCTACCGAGCTCAGGAAAGATCTAATATTTGGTGGAGCGATACCCGATAAGGAATATAAGTAGTCCACTCTAGTAGGTTTCAGGCAGCCAGTTATCTTCCTGCAGGTGTTGTTTAGGACCACATATAATTTTTTAGTGTGGTGAGATCTTTCCCAAACTGGGCATCCAAATTCAGCGACCAAAAAGCATGTGGCTAGGGCTGTTGAACGAAGTACTTTTGCGTTGACACCCCACTTTGCATGTGTCAGTTTCTTCAGTATGCCATTACGTGTTTGTACCTTAGCTTTTTTTTTTTTTTTTTTCATATGTTTCTTATATGTCAGGGTTCTGTCAAGAGTGATGCCCAAATAGGTAGGATGAGAGCAATTATTCAAACGTACATCATTCCAGATGATATCGAGCACCTTTTCTGCTTGCGGTTGTTGAGGTGGAAGAGACAGACTTGGGTCTTACTTGGGTTTGGTTTCAGGTGATTACGTCTGTAGTACTCTGTGAGCGTTGTGAGGTGTTCAGTGAGGATTGCTTCAATTTCATTAGAAGTTTTTGCTTGGCATGCAATTGCCCTGTCATCTGCGTAAATAAAAGATATGTTCTTTTTTCCAATAGGTTGGTCATTGGTAAATATGTTAAACAGCAGTGGCGACAGCACACTGCCTTGTGGCAAACCATTCTTCTGATTTCTTTCTTCTGATTTCTCCATCTACTTCTCTTCTGCTCGAAATCAATGAAGAATCTATTAAAGAGCAGTGCCCTAAGTACTTCCGCCAACCCGTCACTGTTGGTCATTCGATGTACTTTGGAGATGACGTTTCTCAGGTTTACAGTGTCATAAGCTGCAGTTAGGTCAATGAACACTACTCCTGTTGGAAGACCTCTCTCAAATCCGTCTTCAATAAATTGAGTCAGGTTTAAAGCCTGGGCTGTGCAAGATTTCCCTGGGCGAATACCTGCCTGTTCATCAATTAGGCATCTGTCAATGTAATCACCTGTTCTGTTCATAATCAATCTTTCAAAAATTTTCAGGAGCGAACACAGCAACAATATTGGTCGATAGCTCTTGGGGTCATTTGAGTTAGCTAATAAATTATTGTCACATAAGGATATGCGATAATGATTCATTTTTGGCAGTATGTCGTGGTTAATTTGCTAGGAGGGAAACTGCGCACTTTTGTCTGTGACGAGGCGCTGTTCTAGCCCTGCCGCTGGGTCCTCTTTGAAGACACAAGACAGCGAGTCTCGTTAGGAGGAAGGAAAGCGGGCTGTCCTCACAGACGCTGCCTGCGGCGTGCGCCGTGCTTTTGTACGCCCAGCTGTCGTCTCAGCATAATCCCAAAGACCTTGTAAAAAATAACCACACTCACCAAAGGCACTGCTGTCGCGGGATAATTTGAACCTACGAGGTTAGAATACAGGGAGACGCCCTTAGGCTGAAAAAGTGTTCAAATGTTTGAATTCCTTATGGGACTTAACGACGGTGTCATCAGTCTCTAAACTTACAAACTACGAATGAACTAACTAACACTAAGGACGGCACAAATATCCATGCCCGAGGGGGGATTCGAACCCCCGACCGTAGTGGCCGTGCAGACCGTGACTGGAGCGCCTCAGTCCCCTCTGCCACCGCGGCCGGCCTGAAAAAGTGAATCCTGCCTCCGCCATATTGCTAAGTTTTGGAGAAGTGTTCGTATTGTAGAGCTGATGTTATTTGTCGCTTAAAACAGAAATAAATCGTTCGACGATTTTGCCTCGATGTACAAAGTGTTAAACGAGTGCAAATTAGCCGTTAAAAATTAAGTTTTGAAATATAATATGCTGAGTATTTATTACTATTTATTCAAGAAAGCATATTGTTTGAAAGTACGTACTTCGCAGTGACTGTCAGTCCAATGCATTAATAGTAAGAGGGTCGACTTAACGCATAGTATTAACGGAGAAATAGCAATCCAGCACTGACCAAGATGGCGGACAGGCTTCAACTGACTTATGTGCTCTGCATAGATAATGCCACCTCCCTTTATTCTAACCTCCTTGATTTGAACCATAGACCAAAGATAGCATAGACTTCGCGTGACCCTATCTCTGCCGTGTTATGGTTTGAAACCAACATCTAACATTGCCCCTAGTCACGTGACTGAGTTTTCGTCAATATGAGCAACCGTTTTTCAAACTGAACTCCAGTACTAAAAGTAATGGAGCTTTTGCATAATTATACAAATACTAATGCGATGATCGTTTTTATATGTGACGAGTTGATACTTAATCACAATTCTTTCTACAAGAAATAGAATTACAGATAGTGTTTGCGCAGCATTATGATTTTTTTTTTAACGGATGAATGTAATTATGTAGAGGAGGACAATTCCAGTTGGTCTTGTATAAATTTATATTTCATCAAGTAAGTCATTTCTAGTACATATCTGCTTCTAATAGCGTTGTACACAGCTATATTTGAGTACACAACATTCAGTATAGCTATGAAATTAGTCTTAGTTGTGTTTGCACATCAATTATTCTAATTTATGTAGGGAGTACTTGGCAAGGTTTACTTATTGACATCAGTGCATATGCAGAAGTCGTAAAATACAAACGTTTGTATTGTATAAAAGAAAGAATAATATTATGGATACAGACCATTTTTAGTTCCTATAAAAGCATAACATAACTTTAACACATACTGTTGAGAAAAGGTAAAAATCTTATGCTGTTTTTAAAAGTGATTTTTCGTCTTATACTCCCATGGCGGCTGCAAAGTGACGCGCAGAGCCACAAAAACAGCTATTCGCTTAATAAGAGCAAGTAATTTATACGTTTCACCTAAGCACATGTAAAAAACAATAACCGTGGCATTAATATTAGGAATTACGGAGAAATAACGTTAACTGTACTGCTAAAAGCGTTTTAGGATATGATTAGACGTTTTGTTGTTAAAATCAAAGTCTCATTTCAGTTATAAATGAGAAAAACTACATATGTCAGCTCCACTTCACTTTTCTCGTTATGACGAAAACGGCTTGTTGCCCCGAATCACGTGACTTAGATGTTGGTTTCAGTGAAATGACGTAACGCGCAGTCCCATATTATCTTTGGTCTGTGATTTGAACCTTCGGCCGGCCTCTATGATAATGGAAATCATCAGATAAATACGAGTGTTATTAGGAGATAAATCATGTATTATATAAGGTGAATCACCTAGCATTTGCACCGCAAATATTGCGGAAACGGAAAGTGTGGGTTATGTGCGGTTTTCACAGAATGGATTTGTAGTCAAGGAATCGTATTGTTAGCCTATAAACAGATTGTAAAACTATCTAGAAAGTATATTTTTTATGAAAACACATACAATTTTTCGAATGGAGCAATGGTTGTTTCTATCATGCACTGGAAGTTTTGACACCAGCTGTGCACAAATAATTGTGAATGACATTTTTATCACGTTTAGTTTGGCAGCTAAAGCCATTCAGAGTTTTATGGGCGGAGACTACGACAGCGTTGCTGACTGGCTGGTGGTCATTAGACAGTGGGCCGTGCCCCAGGGGCTAGCCACTCGGAAACTGAGATATGCTGTCGTAGCCTCAGCCCCCGAAACTTTGAACGGTCGTAGCTGCCAAACTAGACGTGATAAAAATTCAAAATTCTTTGTACACAGCTGGTGTAAAAAATTCCAGTGCATAATAGAAACAATCATTGTTCCAATTAAAAAACTGTACCTTTGCATAAAAAATACGCTTTCTAAGTAATATTACATTCTGTTTGTTGGCTAAGGATACGAGCCACTCACTACCAATCCATGCTGTGAAAACCGTACATCAATCGCACTTTCCGTTTACGCAATATTTGCGGTGCAAGTGTTAGGTGATTCAACCTGTATAGCTACTGCGGTATATATAACAATTTCAAAGTCACGTGTGTACTGTTTGACTATTGTAGTGTACATCAAGCACAATGGTGAAGAGCTGCTCAGCGTTTAACTGCGTAAATCGATTTAAGAAACGGAACAAAAGGAACTAATACTGTCTTCACATTTATATTTCTCAGGAATACAAGTAGTCCAACTACTTGGTTCAGAGATAGTTACTCTCGCTTAACAGGCTGTCACTCAAGACAATATCGAATTTTGAATTAAATAAATAACAGGCTTTTACAATACTTTTACAAGCCCTTAAAAAGAGCTACTTTAGGCAGTATTGGTGGACAGGAAGTTCCAAAAGTTTCATTTTATGATGTGTAAAATGACTATTGGGTTGCGAGATCAGTTACCTCACTGTAGTTCAGATTTTGTTTATGAAATTAATATTAGCAACTTGTAACACAGAATTTAACGGTCATCTGCTTTATATATACGTGTAACAACTGAAAGGGGTTTGCAGAACTGTGTATAGTTCCATATATGAACGACACACAGCCACACTGGATACACATTGTGAAGCTGAACTCTATGGTGACAGTTGTTGACTTTTGAGCAGTTCACGCTACTGTAAGGAATTTGTTTTGGAGCAATGAAAATGCTAATATTCGTGCTAGATACCCTAATACTAACGTTACGTGCCCTTAGTTAAAAAAACGTTATGGCATACTTCGTGGTCTTAAAAGAATTTAGTAGTGGCTGGTTGCTGTATTCGCAAGGTAAGAAACTATTTAACAGTTATGTATCTGATGGGATATTTCATTATCACAGTCGATTTTTAACTCAGCTGTTTCAGGCAGCTCTTTCATTTTTTGATAGAATAAAATATATAAATATTGCAGACAGCAGGCACTCAAACAAGGACGCAAATTGTTGTGAAACACTTACGAAATTGATGTTTGCACAAAAGTTTCACCATAGTAGAAAATACCGAGAAAGTGCCTGACGATAAATTCCGTTCATATGCTGCACTTATAACGCTAAAAACTAAATGTTATTATTTGGTTTAGTTAGGAAGAAAAAAATCTGTTGGCCGGTTTCTACACCGTATGTGTAATAAATGAACACGCAACCGACAGTTTATGTGTATTCAAAGAGTCTTCAGCTGTTTTTTAGTTATATATTTACAATGAGACATAGTTTTCGCGACTTAACTGTAATGAATACACACGCTAATCAAAAACAGTCTTACGCATATTTAAAGTTTGCGCGGAAGTTTGCCACCATAATGGCCGCCGAGGCGCTCTTTGGCCGCTGTTCGCAGTCGGCCGCTTACGGAATTGTGGGTTCTTGTCTAATTCTGACAGGAGAAAGCTGCGTCATCACTGCCAACCTTACAAATTAATCGCGGCCCCACTTATATCAAATCTCTGCCGATATCAAGGTATGGGGCATACGCTAGCAACAGGTGGAACTATAACCCCATGGTAAGCAAATCAGGTCAGAACACTGTTTCAGAAGCAACAAAAAAAATCATACAAATTTTAATCAACAAGCTTTAAATTGAGTGCTTCCTAAATGGGAAGGGTTTTAAATAATTCCCATAGCAAAATACTGTCCCAAAATATGGTAAAAAGTCGATAGAGATTCTGCCTTCCGTAAGTACATTAGCAGCAAGGCACATTCAATTTTTTCTCTGTGGTATAACGTAATAGTACACTGTAAGGTAATATGTACAGTCACGACACTTACTGCTGCGTAAGTTGTTACCGATTGAATGTTGCAACAACATTAGCGCTCCTATCAGCAGCCGAACTTCATTGACTAAGTGATGTAAACAACAACTTATTCACAAAGAAATACTTACCAGTATGCGTGTATTTATATGTACGGCATGTATGACATTAACTTTTTGTGCACCCAGCTGAGATTCAAACCCGGATCTTCTGCTTTCTAGGCAGCTGAGCTGACCCCTACACCACTAGGGACACAACGACCACAACACCTTCAATGTATTACTGAAGCACGCCTCCGACCTCCCATCAGATACAAACTCCAAACTTTACCCGTAGTTATTTAAACAGATTCCCGTAAGAGTAATGGCCTAGAGTGCCTCCGCACTGAAGAAAGGACCATTGCCCGTATAAGTTATACATATGTCCAAACGAACAGACGCCACATATGTATATATAACTTTGTATTTGCTGCGTAGTCCGCTGGAAGTAACAGAATATAAACATACGAAAAAAATTCATTTCTATCGTCTCTTATTACTACGGGAGGCATTTTCTTTCAGCAGTAACCATTCGGTATAGAGACTAATGATTAGCATCATTCGTATTACTTATATATGCTTTCACTTTTGAGTGTGATTACTTTTGCTTAAAAATTGAATGTATTGAAAATTGTAACCGTTTATGGTTTAAATGTAGTAACAGTTTTCATTATTGGGACACAGTTTTCTTGCTATTGATGTTTTCAAAAGTTTGTAGAACTTATGGGACTTAACTACGTGGTCATCAGTCCCTAAGCTTACAAACTACTTATGAACTAGCTAAGACTAAGGACGGCACAAATATCCACGCCCGAGGGGGGATTCGAACCCCCGACCGTAGTGGCCGTGCAGACCGTGACTGGAGCGCCTCAGTCCCCTCGGCCACCGCGGCCGGCTATTGATGTTTTATTGCCACGTCTTGGAGGTTACAGCTTCAGCTACAGCTGTGGTGCCTGATTTAATATATTCAGTAATTATTTATTGCATTCCACACAAGTTTCCTATGTTCAACACTCGGTATATTGACAGAAATTGTAGTGAAGGACTCTTAACGTCCTTGAGTAGAAAAGCGACGACTTTCTGCAAAAAGTCAGGTTTTCTAGTGTTTACTAGCCACTTTTTGTTCTTAATAGAAAATTATATTCTTCAGTGAAAAGTTCAGGTTACAAGTGAAATTCAAATAAAGTGTGCCGTAATGTAGCATTTCGTATATGGTTCTAAGGAAACCTGAGAAAGACAAATGTAGAGAATTTTTTGTTATTACCGATATTTATGGCACTACACACATCCTCTATTAAAAAGGGTATGATGAAATCAGCGTAAAAGATACTATTGGTAATAATTCGATATCATATTCAGAAATGTAGATTGCTGGCCGCCGCTTGGAGCGCAATTGTAGTCGTGTATAACAAATATGAGGGAGGATGTCGGCGGTGGAGTAGCCGAGCGGTCTAAAGCGTCTCGCTGCGGAGCGCGCGGTTGCTCGCCGTGGAGGTTCGAGTCCTCCCTGGCGCATGGGTGTGTGTGTTTGTAGGTTAGTTTATTTAGGTTTAAGTAGTTTGTAAGCTACGGACTGATGACCACGCAGTTTGGTCCGATAGATTTACAAACATTTGAACATTTTTGGAGGATGCCGTGACCGTATACGTTAGATTGTAACAGCGTGTAACCGATGACAGTGTTGCCAAATTAGAGATACTAAATATAGCTTTTGGGATTTCTTCACCAAAGAAGACGAACCAAATGTTTCAGAATTAGAAACGGGAATAACAGTTAACATGAATAAAACGAAAATAAATATTATTTATCGATAAAAACACAGACTTATTTTAAATGTGTTTATTTCCGGCATTTTTAATTTGGTTGCAGGTGGTGGTGGGGAGGGAAAGAGTAGGTAGGGGGGGGGGGGGGATTGTAGTGAATAGATTGAGCCCTAATAAGCTAGGGTCTTATATCGCACAATTGTTTGTTATATAAATATTTTCTAAAAATGGGGTTCTTGAATATATCCAGTCACAAAAATTATAAAACTGTATATGATATAAGTATAAAAATATGGTAAGATAATTAAAACAAGCATACGGTGTTTTAAAACATTGAAAATGTAAAACAGAGATGTATAAAATTACAAATGTCATACTTTAAAATTTTTAAACGTCAGTTAGTTAAAATTGTCATTAAAATCTTGGAATATTAAGAATTATATAAAACAGAATGGTATGGGGATTAATTGCCTCTGTCGCTACTTGGTGGCGTTGTGCGGTGCGCAGTTTTTCTTGTACGTTCGGAAGCCAGTCTCCACGCCGACCTGCTGCTAGGGCGGTGTCCGGGCCGACGCGCTGCCGCCGCCAGCCACCGGAAAGTGGGGACGCCGCTCCAAGGTGAGGACGATGGTTGCAAAGAGGCCTTCAAAGTTTTTAAAAATGCGCTGTTACTAAAATCATTTTGTTTTCCAGGTTCTTGAAGCCGATGTGTGAAAATTTCTACTTCTTCTAGTGTCGTTAGGAGGCGTCCTTTTGGTTCCCCATGTAGCACTTGTAAATGGGTATTAATTGTTCCAACCGTGTGATTTTCTGTTACTAAATGCTCTCCAAATGTTGTTTTATTGTTATGAAGAGAGCAATGCTCTTTAAAACGTGTTTCGAACGTTCTGCCTGTCTGACCTACGTAGATTTTTATACAGTCTCCATATTTGAGTTTGTAGACGCCTGCTGCCGTGAATTTTGAGGATTCTTTGTTGACACGGTGTCTCAGTCTAAATCGAGTGACATCAGGCGGTGAGAGACTGTTTTAGTTTACTAAATTTGAATCTAAAATTAATGAAAAATCGTTGGAAAATTAATTTCAACAGGGACTGCTTGTATCAGGACATCATTCCGAAATATGCAAGAGTTAAAATTAGAAATAAAAAAACAACAGCACGTGCAATAAAGAGGAAAAGCGAAATCATGTGGATAAAAGCAGAAATTAGGGAAGCATACAAGAACAAAGATGTATTAAATGATGAGTCAACAAAAAATCCTCAATATTCACTGCAGCAGGCGTCTATAAACTCAAATGTGGAGATTGTACAAAAATCTACGTAGGTCAGACAGGCAGAACGTTCGAAACACGTTTTAAAGAGCATTGCTCTCTTCATAACAATAAAACAGCATTTGGAGAGCATTTAGTAACCGAAAAGCACACGGTTGGAACAATTAATACCCATTTACAAGTGCTACATAGGGAACCAAAAGGACGCCTCCTAACGACACTAGAAGAAGTAGAAATTTTCACACATTGGCATAACATTTTAATGACAATTTTAACTAACTGACGTTTAAAAATTTAAAGGATGACATTTGAAATTTTATACATCTGTTTTACATCTTCAATGTTTTAAAACACCGTATGCATGTTTTAATTATCTTACCGTATTTTTGTACTTATATCACATACAGTTTTATAATTTTTATGTCTGGATATATTCAAGAACCCCATTTTTAGAAAATATTTATATAACAAACAATTGTGCGATATAAGACCCTAGCTTATTACGGCTCAATCTATTCACTACAATCCCCCCCCTACCTACTCTTTCCCTCCCCACCACCACCTGCAACCAAATTAAAAATGCCTACACCAAACTGTAACACTCAGTACCAGTGCCAGTACCAGTACTCAGCCAGACGAGTTGCGGACGCAACTACAAATTAAAGAAAAATCTATCAATTTATGTATAAATTAACTATTGTTCAATTAACCCTTAGTAAATTTAACAAATTGTACATTTCTATTTTGCTTTTTTTTTTTTTTTTTTTCGATCTGAAGATGATCCAAGTAATCGAAACATGTTATTAAACAAATATATTGCCACTGTTGACGGAAATAATCACATTTAAAATAACATAGTGCAGTTGCGGACACTCTCCAATCGATCATGTCGACTAAAATGAAAAACACAGACCTATATCACTGTCGTCGAGTTATAGTAGGAGTTTGCAGCTTGCACTGTATTCGAAAATAATCATTCGCCTTGAAGAAAGCCACTATTGATAGTTACACCAACATAAATACTCTGGAAGTCACACTGAAGCGCATGGCAGAGGGTTCATAGAACCGTTTTATGATGTTTCTCTATAGTTCCATCCTCTAATAGCTGGCACACCTAAATCTTTCCGTTTTCGATCTGATTTCTCTTATTTTATTTTGATGATCATGTCTTCCGATGTAGGTGGGTGCAAATAAAATATGTTAGCATTCGGAAGAGAAAATTGCTGAAAGAAGTTTCACAAATAGATCTCGTCACAACGAGTAACGCATTTCTTTTAATGATTTCCACCCCAACTCGTGCGTCAATTCCGTGATACTCTCTCCCCTACGTCGCGATAATACAAAACGAGCTGCCCTTCTCTGTACAGGGCACAAGAAATATCGTTCTTGGGCAACACAACTAGCATTTGTGTTTAATGAAGTTAAAAGTGGTAGCAATAGGGAACCTAAATTTATTCTAGATTTCCAGAAAGTATCTGACACCGTTCCTGTTAATTGCCTTTCATTAATGTGCGCGTATGTGAAGTATCGTCTTAGTTATGAAACTGAACCGAGATTTCCTGTGAGAAAGCTAACAATTCGCAGTAATAGATGGAAACCATCGAGTAAAACAAAAGTGACATCTGTTGTTTCTCAAGAAAATGAAGAGGCCATATGTTGCTCCTCATCTTTGAATATAAACGATCTAGAAGAAAATAATCTGAGCAGCAGCGTATGTTGTTTCCAGATAAAGCTGTCGTTTACCATACAATAACATTACCAGAAAATCGATGACAATTGCAAGATAATCAGACAGTATAGCTCAACTTGTGCAGTAAGTTACAATTGATTCTAAATACGGAAGAATGCGAGATAGTCCACATGATTACTGAAAGATATTTTATATATGAAAAGTCTAGAGCGCAAGATTGGTTACTTACATTAAAGTGAGACGAAAATATACAAATCTAATAACAACACCACCAAATAATCTTAAAGACAAAAAAAATAATAATTAAAGTTTAAACTCAAACAAGAAATAACCCTTATTAAATGAAAAATTCCATAACCAGCCAATTTCAATGAAATAGCTGCCAAAGTCATTCTACCAAAAATATGAGCTTCAGCATGAGCCCTAGGAAGTCAAAGACGAAATAAAAAAATAGTGTTTTAAGTAAAAAAGCAAAAATGGAAAAAAATAAAAGGAACAAAAATCAAACAATAAAGGATAATGTAGTAAATGTATTAAATACATCATAAATCCTAAATAAAACTTATAAAAAAGGTAATCTAGCAACTAAAGTATAAAATATTAAATAAATTGTACCATCTTCAGGGTGTTTCTCCAAGGTGGTGTGGAGCTGCATTGCAGAGACAGCACCTGAGGAACTCGAAGCTCTTGCACCCCTCTACACCATCTTGGAGAAACGCGCTAAACATTGCCCAACACGAGTTGAAACTATTTTGGAGTAAACCAATCTTATGCTATAGATGTTTCCAAAAATATATACTAAAAGATATCTTCAGAGGCGGACGAAGGCTGTTGGAGGCCCGGGGCGGCGGCGAAACTAAATGAGGCACCCCTTCCCCACTCCATATGCCAATATATCACAACAAAACAGTAACTTTTGAGAGTTGGAGGCCCCACAGGAGGAGAGGCGCGGGTCTAAAAAGAATTACTGTCGATATTTGGAGGCCCCAGCACAAAGAGATGACAAGCGGGCTCAAGAAGCACAGAGGCAGCCTAATAATCACGGTCCCGTGGTAGTTCCACTCGATCCGCTGTCGCGCTAGACCAATACCTTTTGCAGCGGTACGTCATTTAATACCCCTTTAAAATCGTACGGCATGAATGGCTGGGAGACCCTGTAGGGCAGGTTAAGCCATCTAATTGGAAAGGTTTTCCCTATCCTCCGCGCTCGCAGCCAAGTGTGAGAACTGTGTGATGAAGTGTCTGCGTTACGTGTAGGGACTAATGGGTGCGTGTGTAATGCAGTGTTGTGTTTCCGTTGGAGATGTTCGGGCAGGGTGAAACCTGGAGCCGACAAATAGCCTACTCCTCTCGAAAAGCACCAAGGGGGCCACCGCGCTTAATATCCCCATCCGACGGATGGACCACCATCAACAGTGTGCCATTCCCTTACTCCACGAGACACTACAGAGAGATTTAACCCAGGACGTTGGTGCTGAAACTGGTGATCACGACTTTGCACCAGCTCTCTTCCTGTCCCCTCTGGCTGAAGGCAATGTTGGTGCTTAACTTCGGAAATCTGATGGGAACGGTGCATCTACATCGGCACGACCATTGACGCATAGGCTGTAGGTAATGTGTGGCATATGAAAGGCATGCGAGGAAAGCGTACTGGTTAACGCAACCGGTCACGAAAAGCTATTTCCAGGACAACATGTCATATGTCAACTATAAATCGTACAGCTGATGCTAATTCACATTCGCAGTAGCGAATACATTTCTTGCATTTCATTTGAGATCTGCAGTCGCCGCTGTGAATGTCCGTTAAGACATGCAGGGACATAGGAAGCACATTTCTATCGGCTCCATCAGTAAACACGTACACGTTGTATTATTTTCATTGTTGCAGATCTTTACGTTGATTGTCAGCCACCTTTTAGAGTTGACGGTAAAGTGAGTTCATGGTTCACGGTAGTTTCAAGGGTAAGACAACTTGTAGCCATAATTGTTTATATGATTAATGGATTGTATGTTGAAAACAACAGACTGGCAGGGTGAGATTAAACAGGCGAAAACAAAATAAGAAACTCGCATGTTTAGACGACTTAGTTGTAGTGGCGGATGCAACTGAAAGGTTGCAATCTGATATTTCAGAACTGGATCAGAGGTGTGAGGGTTATGGTATAAAAATCAGCATCTCCAACACGAAAGTGATGTTTGTGGTGGAGAGATTTAAACAGGTTGAGTGAAGAATAGAAGGAACAAAGATCCAAGTACTTAGCAGGTACTTTCTCATAGGACGGCAATGTAGTGAAAGAATTGCAATCATGGTGTAGCCAAGCTAATGCAGTGAGTGCTCAGCTACTATAAACTCTCTTCTTCAAGGACGAAATCAGCTACAAGACTGATTTAGTAGTGAACTGTCAATAATTCGACCAACTTTGTTCTATGGGATTGAAAGTTAAGTGGATACAGTTGACCTTATAAAAAAATTAAGGTTATAGATGTGAAAGTAGCAAGGATGATTGCAGGTACTAATAGATGGGCACTATGGCAGGTGGATGTCCATAACGAAACAATCAAAGAAACTGTAAACGGGTATAACAGATAAAGCAGTTTCACCAAATAGGTTTCGAACATGGGGCATGTTAGATGTATTGGAGGAGCAATGATTACCTAAGACGCTCATGGGTTCAGTAATATAGGGTAGGATGAATCGAGGTAGATCGAGAAGAAAGTTCTTGGATTCAGTCAAGACTGAATCTGAGGGAATAAGCTTGAGATAAACGAGGCATCAATGTTACCACTAAACAAGGAATTATGGAGCATTTTATAATGGATACTGTGCTTCAAATTTAACAATGAAAGGAATTTTTAGTCTTCATGATGATGATGATGTTGCACGTGTGCTTTAAACTCCCGCACGGCATTTACTGAAAGAGGTAGGCTTACTATTCGCTCATACACAGCAAATAAAATGTTCTATATTGATTAAAAATCTTACACAATAAACTGAAATTAAAAGCGAATAGGAAATACTGGAATATTTTGAACGTTTCGAGGCGTAGATATAAAATCAATGGACCGGCATTCGAACCCGGATATCCCGCTTCTGGCCAGCGGTCCCTTTAACGATATAGGCTAGCCAGCACGCTTCCCTTCCAACTCAAATCCTCAATTTATAGGCTAATTGTTTAAGGCAACCGCTGGCCCCAAGCGGAAATCTAGCTTCCAATCCCAGTCCAGCACAAATTTTCAGTTCAGATCTTGAATTTATTTCAAAGGCCCGAAACGCTTGAAATATTTCAAATTCCTAAAATTACGGCCGTTACTGTCCAATCAATGATGTCTGGTCTTTC
Organism: Locusta migratoria; assembly: GCA_026315105.1. Classification (NCBI taxonomy): domain Eukaryota; kingdom Metazoa; phylum Arthropoda; class Insecta; order Orthoptera; family Acrididae; genus Locusta; species Locusta migratoria. Next base: position 99,238,323 of record CM048751.1, on the reverse strand, counting down.
TACATGTATGAAAAGAACAGACACCATATCGATACGCAAAATGGAACGGGGGTGTGAATGAGGATCGGGTGCACGGTTTGGGGGGAAACTAGAGTGATGACCAAAAACAGTTGCACACCTAAAAATCCTAACCGTCCTATTAAACCTGAGTCCCACACTTAAGGGTAACCACACGTCCTCTTTTTCCCGGACATGTCCTCTTTTTGAGGCAAGAAAATGTGTCCTGCCGGAATTTATAAAATTCTACAAAATGTCCTCTTTTTTGGGTTCCGCCGTTGTTTCTCCTGTATTCAACCAGTGCATTCCGTCTTCTGCATTACGTTCTATGGCATTGCTTTTGATATACTTTGTGGTTTAGGTTCAAGCTGTATTGTGTGTTCGAGATCGGAGGTAGCCTTTTTGCGTCAGAATAAATTATGAACTTAAATATAATATATTGCCGAATAGAAAGTCAGTGTTAAATATGTGCTACTGGAAAAATACAAATCATTCAAGAGAATGATCAAATGAATGTAAGAATTAATGACACATTGTGCTCCGATCAGCTTTTTAATTTCATAATTTTTTTTTAAAGATTACAAAAGGAAACAGAACATACCAGCAGCTGAATTGTGGTTTGCATATTTAAATCAGTCATCTAGTGTTGTTAGTTATTCTGAACTGCTGAAAATTGTATTCTTTTTTTCTATAACTAGTCATAATGATGAGACAGAACGTGTGTTTTCTCTTGTGAACACACAGTGGACAAAAGACAGGAATAGATATAAAATATACTGCAATTATACTGTATGTGTACCGTATAATTTCAAACATTAGAACCTGAGCTTTTATCAGTACTTGTAAAATAAATAAATAAATAAAAAATGGTCTTCAGAGAGATTTCGTCGTCCACCAAATATGTTTGGTTAAAAAGTGAATAAGACAAGAATGAGACAAATGTCAAGGTAAATAATATTTCGTTTTCCAACAACCACACAGGGTTAATGTTTTAGTTTGTAGTGGTTGTACGTGGTTCATTAGTAAAGTTGTAAATTACACTACGTTAAAGATAAAGTGCCCTCTTTTTTATATGAACTGTCCTCTTTTTTGGTGATGAATATATGGTAACCCTACCCACACTCAGATCAGACAAAGAAATTACAGAGTTTCTGCTGTATTAATTGATATCCAGTAGTACAAGCACCGAAGATAACACGCTAACACTAAGCTCTCATGTTCTGCACAGAGATAATCCAGCCTCTGCGAGAGCAGAAAAAAAAAAAAAAAAGTCGAGTCGCCTGGCTGGCCGACAGAAACGTCGAACAGAAGCGGCCGAGCAATTAATAACTGAAGCGCTGGCCGCGTGGAGCGCTGCTGTCGACGCGAGGCGCCAACTTGTGCTGGAGCCTGCACTCGTGGCGCGTGTCACGACAACTTTTGTTTTTGGCCGCCGCAGCGCCACGTCCTGAACAAACGACTGTGCCAGAGGTCGCCAGCCGTCACACGACTCTCTTTTATTTTTCCCTCTCTCGCTGCAAAACGCTGCCGGCTGTCCCAGCGCGAAAGGTGCCCATCGGGAGGCGTTATACGTATACTGGCGACGGTTAGTTAAGGTCACATCTGGTACTCGTGTTCACTTGCCGTAAGGAGGGATGAGACACTCGACTCATCCAGGTACTCACGAAGAGCAGGTATCCAATATATACAGCAGAGTGTCCGTATAATTTGTACGTGTTGCTTACCTACAGTTTTGTTCCATTCTTTATCAAATTTTGTACACGTAAGCTTCAATCCATGAGGGCGGTCGCAGGAAGTGTAAGAATCACATACGATATATATTTCACTAGATATGACGTCATAAACAATGAGATGCGCGAAAAACTGCTGCATTTTGTGACAATGCTGCTCATTTTCTTCTAAACCATTGGACCGATTTCAACCAAATTTGGTACACACATTCTTTACCGTGAGCTACCAATTGCTGCACGGTTAAGAATCACATACGGCACATGGTTCAAAAGATATTACGTCATAACCAATTGAAACAGCAAAAAATGCCATATAATGCGGCGAGACTTTCGAAATCCACTGTATGAGAATGACAGTACTTAGCGACTTGCAACAAAGGTTAAACATAATTTCAAACTTTATTAAACATTTTCTTGCTGGAAACCATAGTAAAATGATGAAATGAAAAAAATTTCTCGCTTACTACTTTTCCGCTACGGCTCTCGGTATGGCGTTACAATTTATAATTTAAACACTACAAATTGTCGCGACAGGAAATTTTACAGACAGTATACACATATATAGTTGAATGTAGTTTCTAAATTGTATCACATTCCGACACGTAGTTCATGAGATATGAGCACATAAACAGTAACGTTCCACTGTTCATGGACTAAAACTACAGCATTCGGTATGACGTTACAATTTATAATTTCTACACTATAAATTGTAGCCGCAGGAAATTTTACATACAGTATACACACATACAGTTGAGTGTACCTTCGAAATTGTATCGTAGTACGACAGGTAGTTCATGAGATATGAGCACATAAACAGTAACATTCCGCTGTTCATGGGCTAAAACTACAGCATTCGGTATGACGTTACTATTGATAATTTCTACACTATAAATTGTAGCCGCAGGAAATTTTACAGACAGTATGCACGCATATAGTTTAGTGTACCTTCGAAATTGTATCACATTCCGACACGTAGATCATGAGATATGAGCACATAAACAGTAACGTTCATGGAAAACCGCTCCATCAAGTACCAAGTTTTAATCTGTAACTTCTTTACTACTAATTTTATTTCCAAGAGATTTTACAGACATACAGCCCTTATACATTGAATATATACCTGAAAAAGGACAAAGATAAATACCCGAGCAACGTCGGGTTTCAGCTAGTGTTGTATAAATGAATGAGAAAGGGTATGCAGTACCATGTGGTGTGTATGAAAGTGACTTTCGACGGTATCCGGAACATGGAAATTAAACACAATCTGGTAGAAGCCGCCCTGTACATTCCACTACTTCATCAATTGTAGCGGCAAATTCAATGAAACAAAATTAATTGGGTTATCTACTATTTTTGACACACTTTATAAAATTATTTAACACTCCAGTTGGAAAATTATCGATCAGTGTTTTTACTTTATAACATACTGGCAGGTCCGACAAACGTTGTTCTGCCATATAATATCACTACTAGTGAATATCTTGAATGTTAATTAAAAATAAGGATGGCATTGCAAATGTTTTGGGTGGGATCTATGACGGAAACAGGAATGGAGCGGTGTAGACGATGATAGGGAATAAAAAAGTAAAATGAAATTAGACATCAAACAATCATTTTGTCAATACAATCTATTTCATTAATGAAACGAACATATCCATTGTTTGTTCTGTAAGAAGTTAAACATAAATTTAAAAAAATAAGTAATGGTATTAACACTGAAATAAAGATATTTTTAATCCCAAAGCAGTAAAACTGAAGCAAAGAAAAATCGATATTTCAATGAGCAACTGAGTGTACGATATATTTTGTGAGTCCCTCTACAGCCAATACAAATAAACTCGATGGTTTGTGCAAGCGAGTACATGCCACATATAATTGTCCGCGTGAGAAACACGGTGTGCTCAAATCTAAGCCGCAAACAGACATTGTTTGGCCGTGCGAGTTATTACCACTGCGAATTCCAATCTAATAGGAAATTGAACGCGCTTGATTTCAGTTGGCACGTCTGTGGCAATCATTGAAATTCGTGGCAACAAAACATTGTCATCTCGGAAATTCCCATTCAAAAAGGTGACTGCGATAACGTTATTCATCAGTTTTTAATGGCCAGATGCGGAATGAATTGTCAAATAACTTCTCTGTCCCAATCAACCTCTCTGGCGAGTTTCATATGTGGCCGCATACACATTTGCGTGGAGCGTGAGCTTAAAAGGTCGGGAGTGAACGCTGAACATTATACAGCCAAATTGTTAGAAGAAGTTAATTTTATACCCTTGCATTCCCGAAATTTAATGTAGCAACATTTATTTTTTTAAGAATGTAGAGTCCCTCAGTGATGAAATTCAATAAAATGCTTTCGGGTTTCCAACCGCGTTAAGTCGAAAAACACATTAAAAACGTCTGTATAGGAAGGGACACCGTAATCACCTAGCGGTATGATTTGATTTATATGTTTGTTTTAAGCATTTGTAATGATCGCAGAGTGATCTAAATGTAGATATGAGGAAACAAAATATTTCCGACTGATTTCTTACAATTTTCTACAAATTAAAACAAAGCAGAGGTTGAAAAGCGTGTAAGGCAGCGTTTTAGCCTGTTACCAGTGTTACTCCATGAATTATGTACACTCAGGACGCTCTTACGGACAGTAAGAAAAAATATCGAAAGATATTTAAAGTTCAAGGTAAAGAAATAAAAAATCGTTTCTTGCAAATGACATTGCAATTATGTCAGAAACAACACAGGATTTGAAAGAGTACTTTATAGCAGAATTGAAAGCGTCTTGAAAGTGGACAAAATAAGAGCATTACCCGAAAAAAAATGTAATAGAACGTACTCGAATTAAATGTGGCAATGAAGAGGCGAGATAGAGTGTTAGATGAGTGTTGCTAAATAACTAATGTTGGGTGAAATAGAAACAACATTTCGGCGCCACTGATCTATGTTGTTATATTCTCCATAGTTTTCGAGAATCCTAGTTATCTTTTTCTGATACTATTCTCTTACTTCTACTGATTCTAAAGTTCTTATATTTCAGTGCCTTTGGTCGGTCTCCTTTCGCTGCGTTAGATATCCTCGCTCTCAGCCGTGCCCATACCCGAAAATATCTGTATCTATATTTGGGCCTTGACACTCCTCACGTCCCATAGGTCCGACATGTGCCTCGCTTCTATCAACACGTGGTCGATCTGATTTACTGTGTTTCCATCTGATGAGGTCCCTTTTCCCTTATGTATTTCTTTATGTGGGAGCAGTATTGATACTATTACCATATTTCTAGATGCTGCGAACAGCATAAGCCTTGTTCCGTTCTCATTACTTTTTGCATGTTTGCTGTGGGGACCAATTATCGGTCTATAACTCTGTTCTTTCCTCACTGAGCGTTTTGGTGTCTCCGGCTTTTATTTTAATATCATACCCTGGGCACTCATAATATGCTCTTTCCAAAGATTCATTGTTGTTGTTGTTATCTTGAGTCCGCGAACTGGTTTGATGCATCTCTTCACGCTACCCTGTCCTGTGCAAGCCTCTTCATCTGAGAATACGAATAGAAACCTACGTCCGTTTGTATCTGCTTACTGCATTCGTCCCTCGGTCTCCCTCTACGATTTTTACCCCACACACTTCCTTCTAATGATAAGTTGAAGATTCCTTGATTTCTCAGAATGTGTCCTACCAACCTGTCTCTTGTCTTGGTGAGGATATGCCAGTTCTGTTGAGCACCTCCTCATTTGCTACGTGGTCTACCCATCTAATCTTCATCATTCGTCTGTAGCACCACATTTCAAAAGCTTCTATCAACGTTTTGTCTGAAATTCTTATCATTCACGTTTCACTCCCATACAATGCTACACTCCAAACGCCTTCAGAATTAAACTGATATTGGATGTCAACAAAGTTCACTTCTTCAGAAACGCTTTTCTTCTCATATCCAATCTGCATTTTATATCTTCTTTACTTCTACCATCAGAAGTTAACTTGCTACCTAAGTAACAAAACTCATCTATTACTTTTGTTGCCTCATTACCTAAACTATTTCCTTCAGCATTGCCTCATTTTCTGACACTACATTCCATTATTTTTGTTTTGCTCTTGTTAATGTTCATGTTATACCATCCTTCAAAACAGTGTGCATTCCGTTCAACTGCTCTTCCAGGTCCTTTGCTGTCTCTGACAGACTTACTATGTCAAAAACAATCCGCAAGGTTTTTTATTCCCTCTCCCTGGACTTTAATCCCCTCTCCAAACTTCTCCTTGCATTCCTCCAATAGCTTGATAAATGTTCAGATTGAACAACATTGGGGAAAGGCTTCAACCCTGTCTTCATAGATTCACAGAATACTTCTTTCTCTTCTTCTTTGACTTCTTCTCTTGGTGCGTGGGCATTAATTATGGAATAGTTAAATAATTTCCTCTTTATCCTGAGTGTTGAGAATCTTGGACTAATGAGTGTAACGTTTAATTGACGATGTACAACAAATGCTGTCCCCGGCTAATGATATATTCCGCTCCAGCTGTAGAATATATTCGCTTCTTTCTTTTCTAAAACTCCACTCCTCGTGCATCTAATTTCTTGTACTGCTGTTATACATTGCTTCAGATTCATTGTTTGTTCCAGCATTACTTTTAGTGCTCCTGCGCGATATAGAGATTTCCCATTCCAAGTACCAATTATATTTCTCTTGTTACTTATTTTCCCTCCTTCATTTACTTATATTCCATCCTCATTATGCTTATTCATGTCAGGTTCTTTCGCAACAATTGTTTTGTACAGAACGGGCTGTCAAACATGCGTCCAACCTCTACCGGAGAATAGGTGATTTTTAATCAGGGCTTTCTTCCCTTAGCATTTGGAGACCCAACTGCCAACTGCAAGGCGTCAGTTGTTATCCATCATTTTTGGTCCGCCCCAGGTATTATTTTCCCTCATGTCCACCATATCTGGTGAACGTTCTCGAATCCAATGGAGAGACTAGCAACTCCACACGGAGTATGTACTGTCAGAAATTTACTGTGAGAGTACTTTTCTTGTACTAGTGGGAAAAGGTTTCTTGTTAAGAATATCCAAAAATGATCCAAAACGCACTGCGAAAGTGTACTTTACTAAACTTTCACAAACGTGATGGTATTAAAACAATAATAAACTGACTTAGTGGTGAAATAAAATTAATTAGTTAGTATTTGCGTCTCTTGCAATGTAAGAACGGAGGAAATATCTTTCATCAGAAGAGAAATAATTTGACACTCAAAGAAATCATTTGCAATTGCACTTCCCAAGACGGAGCAACAGATTAACATGAAGTGACCTTGCACTTCGTTAAGTACGACAGGTGAGAACAACAAAGACAATGCCGCATAAATCGAAAGACAAAAAATGATAACTAAAGACGAGAATTTCATAAACTGAAAAATCTCTGAACATGCGTGTGTTGACACACCATCAAATTACTAGACATGCACAATTAAGTGACAATAAACTGAAATATGCACTATTGTTTTCATGGTCAATTACTTCACGTATTTCTTTTCCACAGTTTTAGGTGAAACCAGCCGTTCCCGTCGGAGGTTCGAATCCTACAACAGGCATGGGTCACCTAAATTACAACAAACCCGATTCACCATTAAGAATCAAGCTTCAACATCAGTAAAGAAAGTGCAAACTTCGACGACTTAAACTAATGTTACACCCACGTTTCATGAATATCATTGCCGAGCAGCCAAAAACCCTTATGAAGCTGCCTTGCTGTGGAGTGCGCAATGTTCTCAATCGGTGGTTCGAGTCCTCAATCGAGAATGGGTGTGTGTTGTCCTTAGCATAAATTAGTTTTTAATAGTTTGTAAGTCTATTGACTGATAACCATTCTGTTTGGTCCCGTATGCTTACAAACATTTGAATTTTTAGGCTCCACCTGTTTATTAACCGTTATTAACGAATGATCACTGGGGGAGGGTTGTAACACCACACCGCGACCATAGCATTAGAATCTCCATATTCCAATATTTTTCATTGTTACGTAATTTTAATTATTTGTTTAGAGGGAGGAATTTCTCATTTTTTTTTCAAAATTTTTAGTAAATTCAAATTAGATCAGAGTAATTCAGAATAACAGTATCCAGGGAATACGTAGGTCAAAACACCTCATATATCAAAGATCATTTGTTAGGTTGCTATTATAAATAGTACCCGCAGATGAATTATTCTCTCTCTACGTTACTTGCTCTCTATGTTACTAGATCTCGAAGTGTGATAGCTCTCCGTGATTAGTTTCCAAGTATTATACGCGGTTTATTTCGAAGATAAGAAGGGACCGGGAAAAAGTATTTATTTATTGATATAAACTTTCATATCGTGATCATACGCGAATGCGTACATTACTTTTGGACATTGATTGGGATAGGCTAGGACGGAAGAATTAGAAACTTCTGCCTCCCGTAATAAACTGATTAACATTCGTGATTTTGGAATTTGAACTTATTGTCAAGTTTAATTAAATAAATTTTAAAAAACGTAACTGGAAGAGTTAAAGTTTGTAAGCAATGTAACAGGATCCAGAGACTTTAATATAAATGAGACTTTGATGAAATAATCACGCATTGTGAACTCATAAAGAGTTATCTGTGAAAGTGATTTTGTTGTAAATATTAAATTCAAAATAGAGAATCTTTGATACTTAAACAAGTCTTAAACAATTATTCAAGTATTTAGTTCCCTAATATTGTCCAAGAAGATTCTAAAAGTGAACATATATTTGTGACATTAGTAATGAATCAGATAATATGTGAAAGAAAATATCTAACAATTTTGATCAGAAGAAATTTCTAATGAAATTTTTTCTAAATAATAATTCGATAGAAAGGAATCAGGTACAAATATCATCTTTTGTGACAGGCTTCAAACTGTCTGAACTACCAGGACTCAATGATCAATTTTTTTCGGTTTATTAAATATCAAACCCCGAGAAACGGAATTTCATTCTCAAACATTAAAAAAAGTATTTAATTTTAATCGATTCGCAGAACCAGTATTAACAGTATGAAAAATTCAACAAAGATATAAATTTTATTGATTACGAAGAAGTACCAGGTCTACCAACTTAAATTTCACACTGAGGTGACAAATAAAATTTTGAAGCCATCCATCCACTACAACTGAAGAGTGGAATTGCTAAAGGTGCTAAGTGCCGAAAATGTAATTGTCGAGGAAACGAAACAAACTGCAATCTCTGTGTGAAATGGATATTTATTTCTAGAAGAATACAAATTAACTCTGTACATGGTTATACAAATGTTGACAAAGGTTTTTCTACTTATGTTGTAAAATCAAAAAGTTACGTAGCGTTTTATGCAGAAATGTGTAAGTGCAATAGGTTTTGTCATAGCTAATAAATATAAATGCCACGAGACAACATTGACTTTATGGAGGTAACAGCTGTCGGAAAAAGTCCTTGTTGTTTTCGTTCACGTAATCAATAATAGTGGAAAGATCGTTTTCTTATTTGGTGCCAGTGGAGCAGTAGCTGGAAGTTTTATCAATTCCACAGCTGCAGTGTCTTTCATTGTCTTGCTTTTCTTCAGAACATGCAAATTCTCCCAAGCACACAGATCGGAAAAGCTTATTTTGAAGGACATAATACCAGGCTGTTGTTTGCTTATTTTGATCAAAGAAAGCTGTGTCATTGAAAACTTCAGAACCTGATTTTTTCTTCGTAACAATTGTTTGATTTTTTAAGCAGAAATATTAAAGGTATTTAAAAACGTAGCTTTGCGTACTCTTTTGAGGTCTCCTGTCCCATCAGGAAGAGTAAAGCAGAGAGTTGAGTGCCTTTTACCTCTCTGCGTCTTCATTTTAGGTCCCATGACGTCGTCTTTGAGTAAGAAAAACCTCTATAAGCCCCATCAGGTAATTGCCTTGTTGTTTCAGGTTAAGTTGCGTAGTCTTCAAAGAGCTGAGTTTTCATCTCAACACAAAACAAACGAAAAATATATACATCAACCTGCTACAACTGTATAATGTAGGCTTGTTTCATATTATAAGTTTAAATATAAACAGAACTGACCTGTAACGATGAGGGTTGTTTTGCAGCAATTTCCCTCCTTGTTGTGCTTCTTCTGCTTGAGCTACGACGTTCCGCTTAATCTTGCCTTATCCTGTTTCTTCCTGGACGTAACGTTATCAACACTTCCATCACCACTAAAATCACTGGCGTTCATACTACTATTATTAACGTGGTACATCGTTTTAGATAGCAAGCAATAGCTTCAGTAAGCAAAACAATAGTGTTGTGGCATAACCTTTACTACAGACTGCTGTTCGGCTAGCGCCAGATACCCGAGGCACATAGATCCATTAGCAGAGCAGGCCCATCACATAAGACTAGTGCAATCTCTTGGGTTAGTAGAAACTACAAGAATTGACTGGAGCACATAAATCTGTTAGCAGAGTATTGGCGCGAAGACATAAATCGGTTAGCAGTGAAAAACCCCGAAAGTAAAAAAATGACACATCCTTAAGCATTTCCACTCTTCAACTGTGAAAATCAAGCCGAATTAAAAGTCACAAGCTAAAACCAAAATACAAGACAACCAACGTGAAGCCCCTCGACGAGTCACAGGGTGTTTCAACTATTTTCAAAGTTTGTATAACGATGGTTGATTCCTATAGTATACTAGCATAAACCAGCGGCTCCGCTCGCGTATTGGTTGATTATGATAGAAAATGCGCGAAACGTCAAATCAATTTTTTTAAAGAGATGTATTAAAATAAATTTCTTTTTTACTGCTTTATTTATTATTATATTTCCTTATTCGTATGCTTCTCCTTCCAGACAAAGAGCTGAAGACATTGTAGCACGCTTAGACCAAAGATATGGTCTGTGGCATCACGTTTCGTTGTATGTAACCTCTTTGCTATAGAGTCTCTGGCCTTCAGTCAGAAATTTTTTATAAAGTGACGACTTTTAACCATCATATCTTACACCCCCTTATAGCTACCGGCATGGAACTGCTATGGTGTACAACGGGTGACTTCCGACAACAATTACACACAGACAATTCGTTTGCGTTCTTTAGTTTTCGCTGCAGAGCGAAATATTGACACACAAACACACACACGCACACACACACACACACACACACACACACGTAGAATTTTATATACACCGATAACTTTACATTCAAATATACTCCACCCTTTTATCATTATCAACCCTCAAGCAATAATGCAAGCAATAAAACCATTTTGAAAGAGTAAATATAATTGTCAAAGAGTAATTATTGTTCCGCATTTCGCATTATATTCTTCAAATTACTAAATATCTACCAGATCGCTATAAAACCGTGCCTAAAACCTTCTTCAGGTATAAATTAGTAACTGTCCAAATATTTAAGTCTCTGCGCCTTGTCGAACAGACATTGATATTAATAAACAGTGTGTTTCACTAAATGTGTTGGCCTCTGTAACTTATAAAATAATAGGTGACGGGAAATTTTAATGAGATAGGTCAACACAATAAATGTTACACTTTCTGCGGAGCTATGAACATAGTTTATTGTATCATTTTCCAAGGAGTTACAGCACAAAGATATAATTTTTTAAATGGAACAATAGTTTTTTCTGTGGTGCATTGGATTCGTTTAAACCAGCTGCGTCCAAATCAATTTAAACTACATTCCTGTCACTGTTAGTTTGGGAGCTACAACCCTTCAAAGTTTAGGGGGCGGAGGCTGCGATAGCGTAGCTGACTGGCTAGTGATCATGAGACAGTGGGCCGTGCCCCAGGGGATAGCCACTCGGCCAGTTAGCTACGCTATCGCAGCCTCCGCCCCCGGAACTTTGAAGGGTTGTAGCTCCCAAACTAACAGTGATAGGAATGTAGTTTAAATTGATTTGGACGCAGCTGGTTTAAACGAATCCAATACACGATAGAAAAAGCTATTGTTCCATTTAAAAAATAATAGCTTTGTGGTGTAACTCTTTGGAAAATGATACAATAAACTATGTTCGTAGTTCCGCAGAAAGTGTGACATTTCTTGTGTTGACCTACCGCATTAAAATTTCCTGTCACCTATTGTTTTATATAAGTTACAGAGGCAAACACACTTAGTGAAACGCGCTGTATATAGATAAATAGCTATCCGATCGTCATAAAACCGTGCCTAAAGCCTTCCCCAGGTAGACATGAGTAACTGTACAAATTTTTAGCTCTCTATGTGTTGTGGTTCAGACGTGATAAACGTACACCGAACAGACATTCACATGTATAGATATAGATGGAGGACCATATTTAGTTACATGTTACTGGTTGGAGACAGCGTAAGAGAAGAATATACATTTGGCGTCTGTTCCGAAAGAACAGACGTCACTTCTGATCCTGCAGCTGTTATTATTTAATATTCATAGAATATATGACATCAACTGCGATTGAGCAAAGCTGAAAATGTGTACCCAGCCGGGATTCGAACCCGGGTCTCCTGCTTTCTAGGCAGTTGCGCTGACCCCTACACCACTGGGGACACAGTGATCACCGCACCTGCAAGGACTACCCATGCACGTCTCCCGTCAGATACAAATTCCCAGCTTCGCACTGCCCATAGTACTCAAACTCGTAGTTCAACTAATTCCCGTAAGAGTAAGGGTTTCAAACTTGCCCACCCCTCCCCACTAACGATAGGATCATTGCCCGTCACCGGCATATTATAATAAACATGTGGCGTCTGTTGCGAAAGAACAGACGTCACTTCTGATCCTGCAGCTGTTATTATTTAATATTCATAGAATGTATGACGTCAACTGCGATCGGGCAAAGCTGAAAATGTGTACCCAGCCGGGATTCGAACCCGGGTCTCCTGCTTTTGAATTTGTATCTGACGGGAGACGTGCATGGGTAGTCCTTGCAGGTGCGGTGATCACTGTGTCCCCAGTGGTGTAGGGGTCAGCGCAACTGCCTAGAAAGCAGGAGACCCGGATTCGAATCCCGGCTGGGTACACATTTTCAGCTTTGCCCAATCGCAGTTGATGTCATATATTCTATGAATATTAAGAGAAGAATGACTGTGAAAACGCTAACTAGAACGTGAAGGATGCTGCTGGTTTGACACATCTCTGCCGAGGCAAGGCGCTTCGTTTGCAATCGACATGTCTGGCCTCCTCGCGAGGGAAACTTTCCCCTGCAAGTTGCGCGGCCTGTTAGGAGGAGCCGCGTTTCCCCGGACGATAAGAAGAAATTGCGCGCGCCAGACGACGCGGAAGCTCAGCGGGAACGACGCCAGATCCCGCCGAAAATTAGGAAAATCCCGGCGCCTCCGCACGCCCTCGCGCTTCCCCTGCTCCGAAAAACTGCAGCAGGCGTCATTTGCATTAAACGCGGCCAGGCAGCAGAACGAACGGAAATATCTTAGTTTTCTGCATCTACCCTGCATATTTAACCTGCAAATCATACTTAACTGCCTCGCAGAGGGTTTATCGAACCGCTTTCCCTTTTCCTGGGGCACGCCAGATATCATTTCCTGCGGCTTCCATTCTGCGGTGCAACAAGCAGTAAAATAGGAAGAGTCCTAAATAGGCAGGGAATCCGACCTGTCTTTCGTCCTACAGAGAAGATGAAAGAAATGATGCCACCCGTCAAAGACAACCTCGGTCTGAGAGTGTCGGGAATATACAGCATTCCGTGCGAGTGTAGCAAAAATTACGCGGGGCAGTTAATAAGAACTGTTTCTGAACGCTGCATTGAACATCAGCGTCACCTAAAATACAGGCATTTAGAAAAATATGCGTTTTGTAATTTTAATTCCCCTATAAAAGGGGCGGGCCGGCAGCGCTCATTGGCGCTCTTCAGCCTACAGATATAAAATTTGACAGAGGAGAAACATAAAAACACAAAGGAGATAAAATTTTTGAGATAACACAACCATATAACGGAGATTTAAAATGGAGATAGAACAACGTACATAAAATGGAGGAAAACGATGGTGATGGTGATATTTGGAACGGCGAAAGTGGTGAATAAAAACAGTTGCTCGAAGTCAGTGGCACACACACAATTAAAATGAGCATAGGGCGGCGGCTATGGTGAGACCGTCCGCTATTGTGGAGTTAAAAAACACAACACACACTCGGAGAAATACACAAGTTAAAACTGACGGTGTCGGCGGCGGATTGGCCGTCCACTGTTGTAAAATAAAACAATATAGCTAAAGCACACCACACTTGTCGAAGCACAAAGGAGGTTCCGTAGATGGTGGGGCACTGACAGCATTGAAGATGTGGTGTGAGAGGGAAAGGAGAAGGAGAGAGTGGGGAGGAGCCACAGAGCCGGTGGGGAAGGGACGGGGGGGATGATGTCCCAGGAAGCCACGGGGAAGAAGGATAGGGGAGGGCGGTAAGAGGAGGATCCGGAGGGACAGGGGACGAGGAGGGGAGAAGGGACGGGAAGGGAGGGATAGATTTCAAATGTAGATAAAACAACATACATAAAATGGAGGAAAACGATGGTGACATAAAACATTTGGAACGGCGAAAGTGGTGAATAAAAACAGTTGCTCAAAGTCAGTGGCACAAACACAATTAAAATGAGCATAGGGCGGCGGCTATGGTGAGACCGTCCGCTATTGTGGAGTTAAAACAAAAAACACAACACACACTCGGAGAAATACACAAGTTAAAACGGATGCTGTCGGCTGCGGGTTGGCCGTCCACTGTCGTAAAATAAAACAATGTAGCTAAAGCACACCACACTTGTCGAAGCACAAAGGAGGTTACGTAGATGGTGGGGCACTGACAGCGTTGAAGATGAGGAGGATCCGGAGGGACAGGGAACGGAGGAGGGGAGAAGGGACGGGAAGGGAGGTATAGTTGGAGCCCTCAGGGAGAGAAGGGGGAGAGGGACCAAGGAGAAGGATCACAGCTGGTATGAAGGGTAGATGTCAGGTCGGAGGGCATCATCTGGGAGGGGGAGGGTACGGAAGTTGCCACGGGAAAGGATCCGGAGGGTGGACAAGTGGAGAGCAGGGGGAATACAGTGGTGGAAGTGCGGCAATGGATTAGGTGCAGAGAGGAGGGGATGGACTAAAGGATTAGGCGGATTTGATTTGCGGGATATGTAACGGAGGCGGAGATGTTCAATAAAGAGAACGAGTCGGGGGAAAGGAATGAGATCATAGAGGATCCGCGTGGGGGAGGGGGGATAAAGAGGGATTCGGAAGGCGAGGCGGAGGGCATGGCGCTCCAGTATCTCCGGAGATTTCTAGAAGGATGGGGGAGCGGAGATCCAGGCGGGATGGGCGACACAGAGGATTGGGCGAATGAGGAATTTGTATGTATAGAGGATGATAGAAGGGTCGAGGCCCCATGTTCGGCCAACAAGGAGTTTGAGGAGGCGGAGGCGGAGGCGGGAGCGGGCTTTTTCGATAGTGAGTAGATGGAGAGTCCAGGAGAGGGTGCGATCAATAGTGATCAGCAGTGGTTGAGCACGGCCTGTTAAATAAACACCGGGTTTTGTTTGAAGAAACGAGAGTACTGGCTCACGCTCCTAACTACTGGGATTCTGTCATCAGGTAGGCGATTGAAATCAGATTATGCGATAATAATATCAATAGAGACTCCGGGTATGCACTCAGCAATGTATGGAAGCAAGCACTGGAGAAGGAACAGAGGTTGGCTCCCAGAACCTTTAGTACTTCCCGCAGATTACCGCCTGCTGCGAGAGATGGCGCTGCTAACAACACGGAATAGAGTGCGCTAGAAAATTCTAGGTGGTTAGATGGCACCACCCAAGTACGCGCCATTACCGCTGTGACGTAAGCTAGCCAATGAGAAGCCGTCTCCTGGTTATATAAGCGGAAGCCTCCAGCCTGACGAAGACTGCGAGCGTGAAGGTCGGGGTGAGAGTTTAAAATGGGGAAAGATTAATTTTTGAAACTCACAACCACCAGCTGCGAACCAAATTCCTAAACATGCAAAAACACTGGAACTGTTATTGCGACTGTTTGACTCGTTTTCTAGGGGATGATATCACACGTTCGCAGCTTTCCTTCCCTGCATATGATTAACAAAACAAATTCATAATAAATTCAAGTTCATGAGAGAAAAGGGTGTACTAACTACTATTTTTGAAAACACGTGAAAGTTCACTTTATGTTGTTTATTTCACAATACTTGAACCCTGTGGCTGATACGTCTGTACGTCGGCATATTTATCAAATAAAGTTATAGCTCGAGAGCCCCCAGACAAAATGAATATTTGTCGCGAATTGTTTTCACACCACGTGGCTGTCTCAAACACCGTTTATGTTCATGCCTATGCGACGACACGTGTTACATTAACAAATCAGTCACTTTAATTCAATGCGATGCACACCTTGTTCCACCGGCTAAATATTCACAAACACACAGTAGCACTCGATTTAACTTGGTGCAGTCTACGACGAGCAACCACACGTGGCGATTGCCACAGACAAATCTCAAGTCACCACCTCGAGATCCACATGCCGACTGAGGCAGAGCGACGCCGCCAGGCCAGCCACACCACGTGCTCTCTGGAGTCCTCACTTCCTGCCCTCGCTCGCACGCGCGCGCCAAAACTCAACTGCCGGGGTTTTTTCCCCTACGTCATCAACTTCCCCATGTAAGCTGTTGTAACCGATTTGCCAACGTACAGCGCTCAGCCAATACATTTCTAAAACTTTACTTAAAATCAAAATAATTACACTACACATTAAACAAATATTTTCTTACGTTTTTATATTAATATAAACATCCTTTGTACTGTTTATCATAATTGTGCAATTTCTTATACCACAGATAAGTGATTTAACTGAATACTTCAAGATAAAATACAAAAGATTAATTGAAAATAAAATGAGAAATAGTTAATATATTATTTTTATAAACAAACATTTCCATGCTAGTTGTGTAACTGTCTTGTCTTCGTTGGTAATTTATTACTTTTCATTGTCAATTAAATATATTACGTTAGATGTGACTATATTAGCTAATGTATTGTTTATTTATCAACAGGCTATTTTGTAATGAGGGCCTTAAAGGTTCCTAACTGCATCGTATTACTTCAAATGCCAGTAGTATTACAATATTTGTGCACTGCACTGTGCCTGGCACTCGCCATTGTCGCTCTCTCTCCTCACCGGAAACGAACTGTAAAATCCTAAGTTGGAACAAGCCAACAACATCGGCCTGCTCGCTGGCCTCCCGTCAGCTACAAGCACACAGCAAATCTCAACGTGGAGAATTTCTACCTATGGCCTAACTATAAATGTTGTCACCCAACTGTGTCCATACATTGCTACCTTAATAAGATTAAAATTGTGTAACATTTAGTGCATTGGCATGGTCAATGTTTGCAGTGAACTTCATACTGTTTAATTATCAAATGCTATTAATTACCAGTATTTCTATTGGGCGGTAATCTCACAAGACTATGGAGATTATAGTCGAAAGCTTGGGCTCCTACCCATATTGGACGCGGCAAGAACACCGAGAGTATTTTATGCAAGAACTACGTCGCGAAAGACTTCGTACTCATATCATTTCTTGCTTTACTCGATGACTTTCCGTTCATTACTACGTACAGTATCCCTTATAATAATAATAATGTGGTTTTCTGTTCCATAGGACCCAATTGAGGAGTGAGACTCCATGGTCACGGAACAAATCAATACATGAATTTTTACACAAGAATGGTAATAGAAAATTGTAAAGTAGTCCTCTGCACACGACAATCTTAAAACAAAGTCAAAAGGATCAATAAAGAAAAAAATGAATTAGCTTAATTGTGTCACTTTTCTAGGAGTTCCTCGACAGATTAAAGGGAGTGAGCCACGAGGTAACTCTTCAATTTAGATTTGAAAGCGTGTGGGTTAGTGCTAAAATTCTTTAGTTCTTGTGGCAGCTTATTGAAAATGGATGCTGCAGAATACTGTAAACCTTTCTGCACAAGCGTCAAGTTGGTGTGATGCAAATGTAGATTCGGCTTCTGTCTAGTACTCACCGAATGAAAGCTACTAACTCTTGGGAATAAGCTGATACTATTAACAACAAACGACATTAAAGAAAAAACACGTATTGTGACGCCAGTGTTAAAATTCCGATACTACTGAAAAGAGGTCGACATGACGTTCGTGGACTTACACCACAAACTGTTCAAACTGCCCGTTTTTGAGCCAGAAATATCCTTTTCGTATCAGGCGAGTTGCCCCAAAAAATAGCACCGTACGTCATAAGTGAGTGAAAGTAAGCGTAGTAGACTACTTTTCGTGTTGACAAATCACTTATTTCAGTTATTTTTCGAATGCTAAATAAAGCAGAATTTAGTTTTGGGACAAGCTCCTGAACTTGGGATTTCCACGACACCTTACTGTCTATCTGAAAACCTAGAAATTTAAACTGTTCAGTCTCACTTATAATACCATTATGTGTAATCAAAATGTCAGATTTCTTCAAATTATGTGTTAGAAATTGTAAAAACTGGTTTTTACTGTGATTTAACATCAACTTGTTTTCTACAAGCCATGAACTTATCTCTTGAACTGCATTATTTGATACTGTGTCAATATTACGAGCAACATCCGTATTATTCTTACGGTATCCTTTCTGTCAGGAAATCACGAATCCAGTCACCCAATTTGGTTAGAAGACGCTTGTAAAGTTCAGTGCAAAAAGCTTGTCAATAGTACACATCACATTAAGAAGTATACTTCCTAAATCCTGCAACATATTCACTTTCCAGTCTTTGGGTACTGATCTTTCACTGAGACAGCGGTTGTATATGATAGCCACTATGGAGCCAGGCCCGGCGGTTAATATTTTTTTAAAGAATGGGTAGTTGTCGAAAAGTTGCCCCTACTGTAAATTCACACCCCTCCCCCCTCCGCTATCAGTAATCTCTTAACATAAAAATGCGCCGGCCGCGGTGGCCGAGGAGACTGAGGCACTCCAGTCACGGTCTGCACGGCCACTACGGTCGGGGGTTCGATTCCCCCCCCTCTGGAATGGATATTTGTGTCGTCTTTAGTATAAAGTAGTTGATAAGTAGTTTGTAAGTTTAGGGACTGATGACCCTATAGTTAAGTCCCATAAGCTTAACAAACATTTGAACATTTTTTTAAAATGCTCTAGATAAAATTGGTTCCACTCCATGCTGGTGGCTGGTACCACAACTGGTTATGAATATATCACAAAAAGCAGTCACGCTTGCAAAAATTTTTCTGATTACTGACTCGTTTCGCCCTTTTGAGGCGTCATCAGATTACATAATTATTAGGTGAGCTATTTCTCATCATAAAAACCATCTAGGAAGAACACCTATCACCGTTGTTTAAAATTATTTTAAAATTTTGGCCTGAAATAGTAGGATATGGGAAAATGTGAAGTGCTGTACCAAGCTGCTAAATGCGAATGCGCGACATTATGATGAAAATAGACTAACTTAGGTAAAACCAAACACATGTTGCGCAAAGGACTGAGCGGCCAGATAGAATGCGCCTGGCTCTGGCTGCCGACCTCGTTAATGACAAATAGCTCACCTCATGTTTATATAATCTGATGATGCCTCAAAAGGGGTGAAAAGTGTCAGTTATGAGAAACAATCTTGCAATTGAGACTGACTTTTCTGACATAAAAACGTTATGTTGGTTTGAATGATTGCTTTGAAATTTCGACACAACGTTGAACTATAACACAGAAAAGTTTCTAGGTCCATATTTGTTGAAAATATTGTATAAAATCTGTTTTTGTATTACTTTTGTGTTTTATGGTGTCAAGGTTTGCCCATTACAAAATTTCTATCAATTCATATTTAACATATATTGAAAAATTATGTACATAAAACATAAGCATCGTACAGTAGAACGTTGTGTTATAATTTCAAAACAATCGGTCAAGAACTTTCGGAGATACTATTTTGAATATAACACTAAACATGGTTGTACGTTAGATAATAGTTTTAAGAGGAGATAAGAGGGGGGCGGATAATATTGATGTAAAGGGGGGGGGGAAGGGTAAGAACAGGTAGAGAGTGATGATGAGATGGATATTCACACGCAATTACTCGATATACCAAATGAACCACTAGAAAATGTAGGATTTGATTTTATGGTCCATTACCCAGGAGTAAAGGAGGTTTCTGTTTTGTTTTAGTGATGGTAGACATTTTCAAAACTTGTAAAATCTTATCCTTTGAGAAATCCAACTAGTAAAATATTGTTGCTAAAATTGATAAAGACTATTTTAATATTGTTGGCCAGCCCAAAGCGTTTGCCTCAAAATATTCCTCAATGAACAAGAAAAATTTGGAAGAACTTTATAACAGATAATAACATAAGATTCATTTTGATTTCTGCTTATCATCCACAAAGCAACCCCACTGAATGGTATAACAAAGAACTGGGCAGATTGTATCGTACATTCTGTAGTAAAAGTCATGGACTGGAGAAATTATTTAAAAGATTTTGAAGATATCTTATATACCTTACAACATAGTACTGTTCGATTTTCCCCATTTGAGATTCATTATAATATGAAACCAAGTAACTTAATTTCTGAGACAGTAGAATTTCCAATTTGTAAATCTATATCTTCAGAAAAAAATAGTAAAATAATATATGTCACTTATGTACAATAGGTGAAAGCAAATATACTATAATAATACCAAGATTATATAATACAAAATTGGAGATCTAGTTCTGGTTAGAGATTATATAAGATTAAAACCAATTAATAGTGAGATCAATAAATTTTTTTGAAATCTATGTTGGTGTCTTTTAAGTTGTGGATAACCCAAATCCAAATGCTTGTAGATTAATCTACCCTAAAACTAAGAAATTGTATGGTCTTAGAAATGTGGTATAGTTGAAGCCTTATAGACAAGTAACTCACCACTCTTTAATAATAAAAATTTATGAAACAGGTTTCAGTTAAAAATGCTGTTCCAGTATCATTAAAATATGTTTGAAAATATAAAACTTTTGTATCATAATGTGTCACTTGAAGGTATTCAGCATTATTGTTTTAGTCATAAAATTTCTCTTTTGTATGAAATCCTATTTGCAACCCTGAAAGCTGTTTGTAGAGAATCCATCAAGAATCCCTAAGTTTTAGCCTTTGTAGTGTAATGTCTGTAGTCGCGGTGGAGTAGCCAAGCGATCTATAGCGTCTCGCTGCGGATCACGCGGTTGCTCGCCATGGAAGTTCGAGTCCTCCCTGGGGCATGGGTGTGTGTGTTTGTCTTTAGGTTAGTTTACCTAGGTTTAAGTAGTTTGTAGGCTACGGACTGATGACCATGCAGTTTGGTCTGATAGATTTACAAACATTTGAACATTTTTTTGTAATGTCTGTAAATAGTTTGAGAAAGATTTAGTTCCACATTACTACCAATGCTGCACTAAGTCTTACGTCTCTTACATTGTAAAATGTTGTTCACATTCATAGTATTATACATCAGAAAATGTGACTATCCATTGGACATTTAAGTGGCACTTATAAGCAGAAATCTATGCTTTATGAGCTGTAAATGAAAAACTACTTACTCTAAACAGTTTCCTTTTCATGTTGCCTATTTATGTATGTTATTCCCTAATTTTGTTGTACGATCATAGTTACTTTTATATTAGATATTTAATGATGTATTACGTTATTGTACAGTTTGTTATGAATATAGCAAGACAATGTTGCCTACCACATTTGTATATTAAATTCAGATAATGTCTATCAAGTTAAAGTAAATTTTCTACAGAGGTAAGTAATATCTATTGCACTGTAAGCAGGAATGATATTTCAAAGTGTAAAACTTTTTTTATTTTTATTTATTTATTTTTTTTTTTTTTTATTCTATGCTTCATGACTTGTTAACCTGGAAATTTAAATTTCAGTTAAAATTAAGTGTGCCAGAAATATGTCTGTGAATCTAGGTAAAATAATTTTAAATACATGATATGTTAACTATTGCCTTTATTTGACAATTAATGTAAATATTCTGAGTTGTAAGACTGATACCATAGTCTAACCTTTGCTACATTAGTGATGGGGAAATTTGGAGTAACTTAAGTACTACATCTGATGTATTGCTCAATCATTTCAATTTATTATTAGTAAAATTATACAATAATCTGTATGCAGGAAAGATGGCAAGAAATAAGATTTTAATACAGTAAAACTTCGTTAACACGAATCTGAAGGAACCGAAAATCAGGAATTTGTGTTAAAAATTCATGTTAAGTGAAGAACATAAATGTTAATAAGTATACATGTACAGCAGTACACTAATGTGCAATATACTATACTATCAATCAAGTTCTTGTAGACTTATAACAGTATAATGTGATTGTAAAATTACAAGTACTCACAAATTATGTATATTACTTTCTCGGAAAAAAACCAGTCATGGTTAACTGACATTCATCGGAACGATAATGTTTTGTAATTTCACAATCAATCGTAATAATAGCGTCTGTAAACCCAGCAGTGACGTCGGATGTCGAAGCGAAACTTTTGAAACAGTCTCCTGACAGGTAGATGGAATGGCATCTGTATTCTTTCTCTTCACTTTCTTATAAAGGCCCTACTTGTACCTCATTCAAAGCTTTTGGTACATCCAATTCCACATAAGCACATACGGCAACATCGTCGTCTACACTAAGGGTTCGCAACGTCCTGCAGAACTGCACAGTCATCAGGTGAAGTGCATCTTCTAACTCGTGCACATCTTCAGTGTTGCTATGTTTTCAAGCTCTGTTAAAGGACTTCCTAATATGATGTGGCGATACTGAGTTCCAGGTTGCTGCCATGGCTTTTATTGCATCAAGCAGATTCCAGTTTGGGGTTGCACTATTGTTTTCAGCACAACGAATTCCAGCTTTTACAAGACGCTTAGGATAAGCTCTCTTCATGAGATTGATTATGCCTTGGTCCAAAGGTTGAAGGCGGCTTGTGGCGTTGGGTGGAAACATCTGAACCTTTATGTTGGATAGGTTCAGATCATGTGCATTATGGGCAGTATATCTGTCGATTGTAAGAAGAACATGTCTGTTTTGAGCAACCACTAAACTCTTCATGAGATTATGCCTTGGTCCAAAGGCTGAAGGTGGCTTGTGGCGTTGGGTGGAAAAATCTGAACCTTTGTGTTGGATAGGTTCAGATCATGTGCATTATGGGCAGTATATCTGTCGATTGTAAGAAGAACATGTTTGTTTTGAGCAACCACTAAACTCTTCATGAGATTATGCCTTGGTCCAAAGGCTGAAGGTGCCTTGTGGCATTGGGTGGAAACATCTGAACCTTTTTGTTGGATAGGTTCAGATCATGTGTGTTATGAGCAGTTCATCTGTCGATTGTAAGAAGAACATGTCTGTTTTGAGCAACCGCAAAACTGTTGAAACGAACAAGCCACTTGTGAAATGATGTGCTATCGATCCAGGCTTTCTTATGGTAGATGCATGGTAAAATATCCATACTTACGTTTCTAAAACAACGTGGTGTCTCGGATTTACCGATAACTGAGGGACGAAATTCTCACTGCCGTCAGCATTATAGCACAGTACAACAGTCGCACTGTTGTTTACTTTGTGCTCCTCCATGACACTTACCGCCTTTTATCCCCAAAGTGTGATTTGGAAAAACATTGTAGAACAGTCCAGTTTCATCCATGTTAAACACATCACACAAGGCATACTATTCCCCACTCGGTTGAATTAATACAAACAGCTGTTCGCAATTCCTTCATCAACTTTACTTGCTTCATCACAGATCTGTACTCATGAAATACAATGTCTCTTTTGCAGCCGATACAAACAACCAGCAGAACAACATAAGTCTTCCATACCCATATCTTTAGCAATATCATTTGCTTTTGTCTGAATCATACGGTCAGTTAAAGGTATGTGAGATGCACGCCTATGATTGAAACATTCTAGCAGTAACGTCTCGATGTCTTCATACTTGGCAGTATGAAGTTGTTTAAATTGGTTTCCAGAACCTGATGCTGCAGTATTAATAATTTTTCTCGATTCTTAATAATAGTAGATAAAGTAGATTTAGGTATTCCAATCTTGTCTGCAATTGCTGTTTTCTTGGTACCACGGTCCACTTCATGTATAATCTTAAGCTTTATCTGTACATTTACAGCTGTATGTTTCCTCTTTGCCATTTTCGTGGGCTACAGTACCAGTTGAAACTGTAGGTCTTATTCAGTGTTCCAACTCGATACGGCTATGACTAAGAGAAAACCTGTCAAATTTGGCACTGAGTACTGCTGCATACATTATTAAATGCGTTATGATGTACAGCATACACTAATTGTGGAGGTGATAATCGCAGCAACCGACCTACAATACGTTAAAAACGAGTCAACAATCAAATTAATTAGCTTAGCAGCTACATTTCCTACATTCATTTCGGAAAAAAATACGCTTTAGAATACGCTAAGGTCGAAAGTTTCTGTTACAGTGAAATTTAATTACGCAGCAAACTGAAACAGTTCGTAATTCGCCTTAACCGAAATTCGTGATAACCCATAAAACATACTGTAAGAACTAATGTATTCCTTGCAGGACCAATATATTTTTTGCATTAACGGCGAGTTGTTCTTATGCGAGTTCAAAACTAGGTTAGACTGTATTTGTATTATAATCTGGTCATGTATTTTTCATATAACTTACATTGAGAAATATGTATGTTTTAATTTAGAATTAAATGTTCTTGAATTGATTTCATACTTGAAGTATAAAATTAGTAGGAATTTCCAGAATCATAAATCATGTTCATTGTGTTCATGTCATCATCACATTGGTGAGATGATATTGTGTAATGTTCGATAACATAAACTTTCATTTTGCCCTCAGAAATAGGTAATCATATTATTTATGTAATATTTCTTTAAATGTACCTCAAAGTCTGTACATAAAGCAATATCTGTTGAGATTATAAGACAAATAAAGTATATTTAGATCAATTCAAGTATTTTCATAGTTCTCAGACGAGAATTCCATGTTGTTTACAAAGTAATATAGCTAAAGATCTTCAAGAAAAGATATGCCAGTAAAAAATATTTTATTTATGTTACATTAGAGCGTGCAAAATTAAATTAAATTGTTTTATCTTTATTATAAATGTAATGTTTTTTAAAGAAGAAAATGTTTAGTAATGCTATTTGTTACTAACATGAAATACTACTTCAAAATCTAAAACTTTAACAATATAAGTAAAAGAATATTTTTGTAATTATTTATTGTATTAAACAATTAACTTTCATTTAATTAATAATGCAAATTATCATATCCTCACTGAACACATAAGACAGACTCATTTGCCACACTGTGTATAAGTTGATGCAAAGGCAGTGCAGGAGGTGTTCTGTACACATTAAGGGGAAGTGATGAGTTGATAGTTACTTTAAATTACTGTCAGTTGTAAAATTGTAAATTCTAATGTGACAAAAATTGATTTGCTATGTTGGAAAGTAGCCACTTTGGAGTTTAGTGAAAGAAGCAGGTTATATTTGGATGTGAAAGTTAATAGAAGTGTGAGTAGTAGATTCTGGACACTTTTTTGACCATGAAACAGAATTTCAAAGTGAATTTCATAATAAACAGTACACTGGAAGAATTCCAGGACAACATGAGTATCTAACAAAGAAAATAAAATTTCTTGTATTGGATTTGTACACGGACAGTATTAGTTTCGTTGCATTTCACAGTAACGAGTCACATAAGGTACTATGTTTATTAATCTATTAAAAATAACTAGCAAATTATACTTTTATTTCCATAGAATGCTTTTATAAAGGTGTTGTTTACCATTCATGGCGTGTGTTTTCACTCATTTGAGTGTTGTTACGAAATCTGCAGCCTGCTTTGACACATACACTAATGAGTCATATTGATTGAGCTGTTTTTATTACTCTCTTACCAGATTTGATCAACTTCGTCATGGGTAGCACATATCTTTATTCGTCTGAATGCTTCTCCAATATCTACAGTCTCCTTTAACTGCTTGTAACATATTCTTCTCATAACACGATTCTACGATGCTTGTATTAAATTCAATTACTATAAATGTATTATCTCAAATGCAAAGCACTTTTAAACCAACTAGTAAAGTGTGCAATGTCTTTTCATGTCAGAATATCATAGTAATACCATATGGAAACTTTGACGTAAGGTAAAGCAAGATAGAGGCGTCAGGCTTCAGAGAGAAGTTTGATAGTCTTGTAATATATGTCTGTGCATCGATGTTCAGCTATCTGAACGTGCCAGCCATATGATGTTCATATTTCGTTTCTTGCCAAATTCAGATATGGTTACTATGTAGTATTGCAAGATAAAGAAAAGTAAATACATATCGATTCTGCTCCCACATCAGACTACTACATCGCATATTGATTTTAATTTCAAATTAATAGCTAAGCGAGCAATCGTTTCTCATGTAAAACTGATGGAAACTTTTTTGCCAAATTAACATATGGGGAATAATACGAAATCTTGTGCAAAACATATTAATCTGCAGGTACGCTGACGTTGTATGTATAGACACCAGAGTTATACACACAGTCTGTAATAGATATCATTGGTTAAGATCTGCAACCCTTGTCTCTGACTGTAATAATAAATGAACATCGAAAATCTAGGTGTTACCAACTTCTTCCCTGCACGCTGATCAGGTGCCGTGGTGTCGCACAAGTATAAAGTGCGCGCCACCTACTTTCGCCGCGCGCCGCCATGCACGCACGGCGCGGCGTTCTTACGACGTCAGCCACGAGCGCCCTCTGCTACAACTCCGCTCGTGGCCACCACTGAACTCGATCGTTCACTTGGGACTGAGATAGGAACCAGATAACACTTCGGAATCAGATAGGCACCAGTGAAGACTTGGCTATTGGATAGGCACTAGGCAGGCCTCTAGCTCAACTATGTATCAGCATTCTGCAGTACTGAGCTATGTAAAAGTTAAGTATTACTAAGTCTCTAAGAAATATATATATCTCGTTCTAATTTACTCTAGTGTTTCTAGTTTCTGCTGTCCCACTGGCTGGTCACCTCCTACCTGCACCTTTATTCCTGTGTCAGTCTTTCTTCTTGGCCACCGACACCTACGACAGAAACGAGACACAAAAGCGGCGACGAGGCTGGGACACAAAAGTGGCGACGAGGATGGGATACAAAAGGTGCTATAGTAAAAAAGCCACACATTCTACAGACATGCACATTTAAAATACAGCAGTAACACATATTGGACAGAAAGAATGCCACACCTGCTAGATCTGTTATGTTGTAAATAATGGAAATGAAAATTTGCCATGTAATTTCTTTTTTGAAAGGGTAAATTTCTCTTTATTTTCCGCCGTTACCACAAAATTTGACTTCTGCTAAAAATCAGTCTTGGTTGTACAACAACCATGTTTCACTTATTTATACATGACGCGTTTAGCGTCTTCTGGCTATCATCAGACGTTGACGGGGTTATAAATACAAATGTGCTTGAAAAACAAGAGTTAACTAAAAATATGTAAAATCTTTCCTAAGCAAGAAATATTAGAATTAGGGAAGGTGCAGACTGATAAAACTACAGGCCACATGACCACATTCACGTTTTGGCGAGGGGAAAGTGAAGGTTGAAGTAATAAATACCACTGGAGAGCATGGTTTAACGAATAAAATCATTTATCACTGAGGTAACAGAGCGTCAAATTATTAAATTCAATAAAATATAACTTTTAAAATAGATGTGGTAACTGTTGCTCAATAGTGGGAGGCAATGAAGTCAATGGTAAAACCGTACTTAACCGCGCAAAGCTTTGTTTACTTATGTAAGAGCTTCTTTTACATTTTGAGTAGCTGCAATGAGGGAAATTGGAGAGAAAGATAAGGAGGAGACAGATGGGGAAAGAAGAGAGAAGATGGAATGTATAAAGAAGGAAGGAAGAAGAAGGGCAAGATGGACAGAGACGTGACAGTGGGTGGATGAAGGTGGAGGGGGTAGGAGAAGAAGGAGAAGGTCGAGTATGAGGTAGTCAAATAGAAAGAAGGCATGGGCAAAGACTGGTTTTGGGGCTTATATGGACAGAACGTACAACACGAAGGTTTTTCTCAAGGGCAACAATTATGCACTGCATGCAGCATAATAAGTAGTCTAATCTATATTCTAATGCATAAAGCGAACAAAAATATTTAGTTAACCTGATGGCTTTACAACAAATCATGTTTTTCTATAAAATTGTTTTAAGTTTCCATACATTATGTATAGCCACAGGAACGCAAAGCAGAGTAACTAATAATTTACTTGCTATATTTTTCCACACTCGATTTTCTTTATAATTTACTTTCCTGTTCATTTCAAATCAGATTGTGCTATAGCGAATCTCATCCAGGCTTAGCCACAGATTATTAACATATAAATTAATTTTTTCTTTGTGACTAACATTTGTTGATGTGATTAGTTGTAGAGATATTTCCTTTTTGTCTCTTAAATTATTATTAGGAGGCATGGCCCATGTATCTCAAATGATATATGTGAATAATGAACAATAGATAACAAATCACCATGAAGAGGCTTGCTGAGCTGCTGATAGGCACGGAAAATAGACAATCACCTTAACACAAATTAAATTTTTAGCCATGGGCTTCATCAGAAAAAGTAACACATGCTTTCATGCAATCACTCAGACAACTATACACACACATCTATGGTGTCCAGCCGCTGCAGCGCCGCAAGCATCTAGACTGTGAGTCAGATGGGGAGTGGAGGAAGAAGGGTGCGGAGTAAAGGTGGGGATGAAAAGTTCTGCTTTGCATGCTAGTTTCAGTCAGCTTTCCGTCCATTGAATTGTGACCTTTACAAAGTGAGACCAGTTAATTATAAATGTAGTAACATTTTCTTTTCTCCATTTCATTGTGTCATGTCAGGTATCAGGTTCCTCATCTTATATAACCACTTGACATTTGTGTTTTCCCATTACTATTTCCTTACCCAGTACAATATCATTAATTTCAGTAATTTGAGTCATTTGACACATTACTTTAAACCTTAGCATTACTAGTGTAGGGGCAATAATACATTCCTGGGAGGACATCTTAGTAAGCCTTGATCTAGTGACAATATATATGGTAGGAGGTAGGGAATATGAAGGTAAGGTTAATTTTTCTTTCAATTTTCAGACATAAATTTATATATATATATATATATATATATATATATATATATATATATATATATATATATATATATAATTTTGTTAGAAAATGTGAATTACTTCAGTTTCAATCCAGCACATAAAAAGGGAAAAATACCAATGGTAGATTAATTACACCGCCAGCATTAAATGACTTTCGCATGACAAAATACTGATACCTTCATTTTCTTTGTAATAAATGATTAAAGTAGTCTTCCACTGTCTGTGAAATCAATCGGACATCATATGTAGAATGTAAAATATATTCTTTTATGGAAAACAGTTGTAAACTTTAAATAGTGTCTAAAGTTTATATGCAAATAGTGTATAGAAGGTGGCTATGAAATGACAAGATCTCTCGGATGTCGAATTACTACAGATATGTCGCATATTGTTATCAATCTTCACTAGCCGAAAAAGTTAATGAACAAATACACAACAAACTGACTTATGACTTTACACATCCTATCCAGTCATAATATTTTCATTTATCAGTAAATTACCAAGAATTGCAATTAAAAATTCATTTAATTTATTAAAATTTATCGTTATCAGTACTCGATTGGAGAGCAGTCTTATGTATCCAGAGAAAATTCCGGACCCGACAGATTCAGTACTTACGCTCAGTCTATCATTATAACGCCTCCAATCACAAACAACAGGGTCTTTTGGAAAAACCATTCCTTAAAGAGCATAAAAGTTAATTTGTTTTGAGAAGTCAGCTACTTCTTTATTTCTTCGTGGACAATGAAAGGTATGAGCATACTATGACGGCAGGTTTTGTCGAAGAAGCGTCGAGTGTTCAAATGTTTGTAAAGGTCAAGGGACTTAACTGCTGGGTCATTAGTCCCTAAACTTACGAACTACGTATGAACTACCTTATACTAAAGATGGCATAAACATCCATGCCCAAGGGGGGATTCGAACCCCTTCGGGGGACGGCCTCGCGCATCGTAGCATAGCGCCTCAATGCGCTCGGCCGGCGTTGAGTGTGAAAAGTGTTTCGTAATACATGTAAAGTACACTTAATTCTTCAAACGATTCATGACGTTGTGAGCATTCACACAGATCACACATATCTCGAATCATGCTAGTAGTAAACTTAACTTTTCTGTACGTCAGAAATCTGAAGCTTTTGGTTGAGCACGTGATGTATGGTTGCGCAGGAAGGGAGATGGCTTTCTGGAATAAACGCGGAAGCACACCTTGGCTGCCTCGCCAAATATTTGCGCATCTGGGGGCGCAGAAAGCGCGTGCCTTTTAGCTCCCCCCCCCCCCCCCCCCCCACTGCTCCTGCTCTCTTAGCCCTTTGCCTGGGAGCCACCAACCCGCCCAGCATCGTCTCTTAGCAACTGCGCGGTGCATATAACCAATGTCGGCGTCGAGTGCGAAAGATCGCAGGTGCCTGTCTGTTAACACGGTCTCAGAGGCGTCTCAGAGGCTGCTCTGATAGTAACGGAGACTCCATCATCTCACAAAAACCAGGCACGAGATTGGCATAGAGGTCTCCTGCAAGTACACCTGTGCAAATGCACGAAAACAGTGGGACCAGCGGCAGTGTGTGCTACGGCAAACGTAAGATCGAACAGTTTACTTGACAGAGAAGAATTAGCGGCAAAGATCTTAGATTGACCCTCCTTATTTTGCAACATCAGTTGCTAATATCATTGATGGACGTTAACGCGGTGATACTTGGTCCATAAATAGTTGAAGAGAGAAGTGATGGTAGAAGAGACACTTCTTTTGCAAGGTCAGGATTGAGATTTTGGTGTTAACGTATAGTCATGACACAGTTTGGTTACGTTCCGAACCTGCAAGTTTCTCTATACTTATAAGACGCATTTCTTGTCTGTATGTCTGTTCTCTTATAACTCAAGATCCAGACAACCAAATATCGTGAAATTTAGTACACGTATACAAAATTACATGGGGAAGGTTCTTAAACAGGTTCGTTCCATTTTTTGGAAAACCAACAGGAAAATTTGAGAAAAAGTGAAAGTGCGTTTTCAATGTGTCCGTGTAAAACTATATCTTCGCACTGATCTTGATGAAATTTTGAACAATTGATCTTCAAAACAAGAACAAGGGCACTGTCTTCACAAAATTTCGTTCAGTGCATGGTGGAGGGTACTTATGGATTTCGCTAAAATCCATATTTTGCACATACTCCAAATGGAATTGCCAAAAATGTTGTTCATCACATTGCCTTAACATAAATTAACCCTTTTATTACATGTAAATAAACGGTTTTGTACGCTTCTACAGAAAACCTTATTTTAAACCCGGGCAAAGCCGGGTACTTGCAGCTAGTATATCATAAAAGTGGAAATCTGACAATATTAACGACACGTATTCTTCCAAATTGAGCTAAACTGTCATTGCCGTATGGTAAACTTCCTCTCGTTTCAAAATGATCAAATGTTTGTAAGGCTCAAGGGACTTAACTGCTGGGACAACAGTCCCTAAACTTACAAACTACTTATGAACTAACTTATACTAAAACATCAATGCGCGAGGGGGATTCGAACCCCCGACGGCGGACTGCCGCGCGCACCGCAACACGGCGCTCCAGCACGCGCGGC
This sequence comes from Locusta migratoria, assembly GCA_026315105.1. Lineage (NCBI taxonomy): Eukaryota > Metazoa > Arthropoda > Insecta > Orthoptera > Acrididae > Locusta > Locusta migratoria. The sequence continues at coordinate 99,206,844 of CM048751.1, read as the reverse complement.
TAATCCGCCGTGGCTCCTCTCCTTTCACATGCTTAATTTACATTTGTGACGCTTCTGGCTTCTGTAGTTTCTATTTTGAATTTTTGTTAGGCACTTTTTCTCGTGACGTCAGCAGTGATGTGGAAAAACTGTTGGTCGGAAGAGATTACATCAGGTCCTTTGTCTGAGAAAATTCGTTGATTTCGTAAGCAAAGTTATCTGGTTGGTTGCTGCCATGTTATTAAGTACAGGCCCAATCGTTCTATATAAATACTTTATAAATCGTAATTTATTTGCAAGTAGTTTTAGCACAGAAAAATCTCTCATGACAACCTACCTTCCGACATTTTCATAATTTTCTATAGTATCAGTTTTTATAAACCAAAGACTAATGAATGAGCGCGCCTCACGAAGGTCAGAACGTGCGGAGCATGGAATAAGTTATACGCGTTTGGCCGCACGAACAACATCCGAGTACCGTGACGTAATTGAAAATAACCCCTTCTTACGTAAAGAAAGTTTGTACGTTATCTTGTGCAATTTTTGTGAATTATATAATTGTTTTGTAAGTGCGCAGTTGATTGTAGTTTGCTACTTTACTACGGAAGAATAAAGTAGTTGGCACCCCTAAAAACTATATTGTATTATAAGGTTATATCAGAGCTTACAGATCCTCGTAAAATTTACAGTCTCACTTGAAGTCAACGGATTTGCGACCTGAGCCTCATCCATATGCGCTGGTACATCATTTGCGAAGACCTCAGGTGAAACGATACTGTAGTATCATTCCATTTGACTTACTTCAATTGATACGTGTTTGCCGCGGTGTAGCCGAGCGGTCTAAAGCGTCTCGCTGCGGAGGTTCGAGTCCTCCCTGGGGCATGGGTGTGTGTGTTGTCCTTAGGTTAGTTTACCTAGGTTTAAGTAGTTTGTAAGCTACGGACTGATGGCCACGCAGTTTGGTCCAATAGATTTACAAACATTTTAACATTTTTTTTTTAATTGATACGTGTTTCATGCAAGCCACAGCGTTGTGTACACATTACTTTCTAATTTTATTTTTGTGTTTGACCTTCCGCGCCACCTTATTCATTTCAGGACTAGTGCTAGGAGCAGTGGAGACAAGAATCCATGATGATTATTATTGCTATTGTAATTACAGGCATAATAAGAGACCCTCGCTCACATAGGCAGCTTTGCTCCACAGCACCCATATCCCCATCCTACCAATTGTGAGTGTGGGTGTGTGTGAGTTTGTGTGTGTCTTCGTGTGTGTGAGGCTGCAGCTGGTAAGGCAGAGATGCTCATAGTTAGAAGGTTAGCCAACTTTATTTCTGTATTAGACGGAGTGGTCTCCTGAGGGGACGTGGTCGACAGGTGTTTGTGATTTGCGATTCCTCCACGATTAGCAAGTTGACAGGATGGTTGCGAGGGTGAGATCGGGGTGAGAGTTTAAATAGGGAAAGTTTAATTTTTAAAACTCACAACCACCAACTACGAACCAAATTCCTAAACATGCAAAAACACTGGAACTGCGATTGCTACTGCTTGATTCGTTTTCTAGGGGATGATATCACACGTTCGCAGCTTTCCTTCCCTGCTTATGATTAACAAAAAAATTCATAATAAAGTAAGTTCATGTGAGAAAAGGGTGTACTAACTACTATTTTTGAAAACACGTGAAAGTTCACATTATGTTGTTTATTTCACCATATTAGAACCCTGTGGCTGATACGTCTGCACGTCGACACATTTACTTAGTAAAGTTATAGCTCGTGAGCCCCCGGACAAAATGAATATTTGTCGCAAATTGTTTTCACACCATATGCCTGTCTCAAATACCGTTTTGCGACGACACGTGTTACATTAACAAAACACAGTCACTTTAATTCAATGCGATGTTCCATCGGCTAAATATTTGCAACACACAGTAGCACTCTGATATACTTGGTACAGTCTACGACGAGCAACCACACCTGGCCATTGCCACACAAAAATCTATAGTCTCCACCTGGAGATGCACACGCCGACGGTGCAGAGCGACGCCGCGCCCGGCCAGCTACCCCACTCGCTCCTGACTCCCTGACTGCCTACCCGGGCAGCGCGCGCGCGCCAAAAGCCCGACTGCCGGGTTTTTTCCCTACGTCATCAACTTCCCCATGTGAGCTGTTCTAACCGACTTGCCAACGTACAACGCTCAGCCAATACATTTCTAAAACTTTACTTAAAATCAAAATAATTACACTACACATTAAACAAATGTCTTCTTAGGTTTTTATATTAGTATAAACATCCTTTGTACTATTATAATCGTGCAATTTCTTATGTCACAGATAAGTGATTTAACTGAATGCTTCAAGATAAAATACACAAGATTAATTGAAAATAAAATGAGAAATAGTTAATATATTATTTTTATAAACAAACATTGCCATGTTAGTTGTGCAACTGTCTTGTATTCATTGGTAATTTATTACTTTTCATTGTCAATTAAACATATTATGCCAGATGTGACTATATCAGCTAATGTATTGTTTATTTGTCGACAGGCTATTTTGTAATGAGGGCCTTAAAGGTTCCTGACTGCATCGTATTACTTCAAATGCCAGTAGTATTAGAATATTTTATTTCACGCTGTGCACTGCACTGTGCCTGGCACTCGCCGTTGTCCCTCTCTCCCCTCACCGGAAACGAACCTGGGAAATCCTAAGCTGGAACAAGCCACCAACGTCGGCCTGCTCGCTGGCCTCCCGTCAGCTACAAACACACAGCAAATCTCAACGTGGGGAATTTTTGCCTATGGCCTAACTATAAATGTTGTCACCCAACTGGGTACATACATTGGTACCATAATTAATAAGATTAAAATTGTGTAACATTTCGTGCATTGGCATGGTCAATGTTTGCAGTGAACTTCATACTGCTTAATTATCAAATGCTACTAATTACCAATATTTTTATTGGGCGGTAATCTCACATGGTCCCGTTAGGTGACTGGCCGATTGCAAGTCGGCTCCGGCCAAGTTGAACGGGAAGGGCGTTTAGGCTAGAGGGGAGCCATATTTCGGCAGAATGTTCCCTAGGCTGGCTGAGGACGGACGTGAGGAGTTTGGTCTCTGAGGGTAATGTATTAGGAAGTGTGTATGATTTGTGACAAATTTGGAACATATTAGCAGGCAAATGGTTCAGTAAATGCACAATGTTAGGAGAAGTCCATTTTCTAAATTTTTGGGAGCGTTTTCACGGAATTAGGACGAGTTCTGCTCTTTGCAGATTAGGTTTAGTTCATGTCGGGATCTCATGTGTACCAAGTTGGCTTATTTCAATACAGTTAGGGTGGGAAGTGGAACGATGTTCGCTTCGTCGTTTAGAGATTCTAGAGGAAATTTATTTATGAAATTTCGTGTGGCTTCGTTTATCGTTTTGTCATGCACTTAGATTCACGTGCTGGTGACCACGTGACATGGTGGGGCAAGATACACAAAGAGAAGTGGACGTAAAATCCTCTTAATCGGATTTAAAGTAACTGCAACATTCAACAGTTAGATAGTGAGTAGTAGATGTCCGTGACATAAGATTTCCGTGTGATCAATTTATGGGGATTTTCTTTGTGGCACTTTGTGGCTCTATATTGTTTATATAGGTCGTTGACTGTGTCAAAGGATGTCTTATATTGATTTTACTGTTGGAATTGTTGAGAGGCTGTGTGAGCCACAGAGACGCATTCCAGGCTGAGAAATAGAGACCATTGAAGATAACAGGCTAAAACAGACACGTATATCTTACGGGATGTAGGCACTAAAAAAATCTACTAGCGAACTGCTGATGCCCTCAGCCAGCGTCCCAGGGTGGAGGTTACCTTTCGGAGAAGATGGGCGTAGCTTCATATAGCGTCTAGACGCTGTTGTAAGACGTTACATTAGTACTTGGTGGCCAACAGGCACGTTTTAATGTACGTAGCAAAGTTGATACCAGTCACTTTGGAACAGCAATGTCAGTGGTTTCACGAGGCTAGAGTGAGAGGGTAAAGAAGAAAAACAGCAAGTTAGCAGCTCCCCTGAGGCGTGGCCTAAGGCGAAGCCTAAGGCGTGGCCAACTTACGTAAAACATTGTTGTTGTTGCCCATATTGGGTAGCGTCATGACGTTTTACTTTCAGCTGAACAATGTTGCTACCAAGTATGGATTTTGTTAGGGCTGAAACGTGGTTCGCTAGAGGACTCAGAGAGAGGGCAAGCCACAATTTAGATTGGTTGAACCAAGCAGCGGCTAATTGGAAATTGTTAACAGTCGGAAAGTAGGGAAAAGTGGTGCGCCCACACCGGCCGTTAAAACCCTCGGTTTTTGGATCAAGAAGGGAGTTCTCAGACGAGGCGGGCGCCAGCCCGTGACTATCGCCGTTGACCTCGGGGTGCTCCATGAAGGTCTGTTTCTCGCGGGGAGTGTGTCCGTCTAGGGGATGCTGCTATGGAACGTAATTACTGCCTTCTGTTGTGGCAAACGAGTTATACTTCTTGTCTTTTTTTTTTTTTTTTTTTTTTTTTTTTTTTTTTTTTTTTTTTTTTTTTTTAAATAACTAACCCCAGTGTAGTAGACTTAGTATGGGATGCAATAAATTCAATGCAAGGTACGTAGGAGTTCCATAAAGTTTACTAAACAAGTCTCCTCTCGAGTCCCGAAATTGTTCTCGACGGCGAGTGTTCATCAAAGACGAGTGTATCGTCAGGCCTGCCCCAGGGGAGTGTGATAGGACCGCTATTATTTTCTATCTATATAAATGATCTGATGGACAGAGTAAGTTGTAATTTGCGACTGTTTGCTGATGATGCTGTGTTGTATGGGAGGGTGTCGTCTGTAAGTGACTGCAATAGCATACAGGATGACAGACAAAATTTCTAGTTGGTGTGAAGATTGGCAGCTTGCTCTCAATGTAGAAAAATGTAACGTGATGCGCATGAGTAGGTAAAACAATCCCATAATGTTCGAATACAGCATTAGTAGTGAGCTTCTTGATGCTGTCGCGTCGTTCAAATATCTAGGCGTAACATTGCAGAGTGATATGAAATGGTACGAACATGAAAGGACAGTTGTGAGTAAGCGGACAGCCGACTTCGGTTTATTGGGAGAATTTTGGGAAGATGTACTTCACCTGTAAAGGAGACCGCGTATAAAACGCTTGTACGACCACGTCTTGAGAATTGCTCAAGTGTTTGGGACCCGCAGCAGATCAGTTTAAAGGAAGACATAGAGGCGGTTCAGAGACGAGCAGCTAGATTTGTTACCGGTAGTTTCGACCAATGCGCGAGTGTCACGGAAATGCTTCGGCAACTCAATTGGGGATCGCTGGAAGAAAGACGACGTTCTTTTCGTGAATTTCTGTTAAGTAAATTTAGAGGGCCGGAATTTGAAGCTGAGTGTAGTACGATCTTGCTGCCGCCCACTTACATTTCGCGTAAAGATCACAAAGACAAGATAAGAGAAATTTGGGCTCGTACGGAGGCATATAGGCATTATTTTTTTCCTCGTTCAATTTGGGAGTGGAATAGGAAAGAAAATGCCTAGTAGTGGTACAGTGTACCCTCCGCCACGCACCTTACGGTGAATTGTGGAGTATGTATGTAGATGTAGATGTAGATCCGCATCTCTAGTAGATGCCTGTACTGTCTCTCTGTAATCACTCCTTTCCGTTCGGGATATGCAGACTGACCTTGCTACTTCTTCCTTCTTTCCTCTGTAGAACACGACAAGGAGACTGTATTGATAAATACAGTGGTTTTGGGAATTTAATCCATCGGTCCCCCTTTTTTATGGTAGCAGTCGTAAGACAGAGAGTACCCTAATTATATCCATTAACCTGGAAAAACCGGCTTTTCACAAATATGCAGCATCCACTTGATAAAATCTTATATTATAAACGCTACGTTGACGATACTTTGCTATTGATAGATGGAGGTGAAAGTGAAATTAGTGGAATAGTTAATAAATTTAACAGCCTACATGAGAAAATCGAATTTACCGTTGAACAAGAGAAGGATGGCACACTTCAGTTCCTTGACCTTAACATTACGAAGCAGGATGGCAGACACGTATTTAAAGTATATAGGAAACCTACAACTACCGACATTCTAATACATAACAGCTCTTGTCACCCTAATGACCAAAAACTTTCTGCCCTACGCTGTTTAGTCGATAGAGCCTTCAAAGTGCTAATGAATGAAAAAGACAGAACCACTGAATTTAACATTATAAGACAGCTTGCTAAGGCGAATGGTTACCAAGAAAACGTAGTTAATAACTTAATACGAAGGAAACAACGTGCGAAATCATATACAAATGGCGCAGATAATATCAAGAGGGTAATGGTTCCATATTTCGGTAATCTGTCGAGAAAGTGGCCAACATACTAAAACCTTTTAAAGTAGAAGCTGCTTTTAAAACTAGTAATACGTCACATCATAAATTACGAAATAACTTAAACCAAAAGACTGATAAATGTGACAAATCAGGGGTTTATAAGATACAGTGTAGTAGTTGCAATGCCAGCTATATTGGTCAGACCGGTAGATCGTTTAAAGTTAGGTACAAGAAACACGTGGACGCCTTCCGACATAACAATTTTGTCAAGTCCGCCGTAGCTACACATATCCGCGAAACTGGCCACCCATTAAAGCAGATTGAAGATGACCTGAAGATTTTACATAAACAGGATAAGGGAAGAAAGTTAGATCTGCTAGAACAGCTAGAGATTACAATACATAACGCAAAAAGCGACGTTTCATTAAATGAACAAGTTCAAGGCATTGCATACAGCTTTTTTTAAAAACTTTGTGGACCTATTACAACAAAAGTCGTTTATTTTAAATTTCAACCTGTGTCTTACTGTACACCCGAATGTACCCAATGCTTTGTGGATGATCTTTGGCATTTAGAGGTCTTTGTTTTCATGTTCATGCGTGCGCCCCACTCGTGTTGTTGACTCCGTGCGCTTCACTAGTGCTATGCGCCGCCAGTACTGGGGACTGTTTTTAATATTGACGAAGCACAGTATGCTGAGGAGCTTTCTACGGAGACGCGGCTACAAGGGAAGTAACCACGTTTTCTTTTATTACGTTTTAGATTTTATTTGTCTCGGGTTTTAAAGATTCTTGTATATTTTATCTGATGATGAGGGCTTGACCCTTGAAACGCGTCATATTACAGTGTTTCATACACGATCTATGTGGTTGAGCCTACTTGACAAAATAATTAGAGAGTACCCTAGTTGTAGCAGCCTGTTACGCCCCACTCGTGTTGTTGACTCCGTGCGCTTCACTAGTGCTATGCGCCGCCAGTACTGGGGACTGTTTTTAATATTGACGAAGCATAGTATCCTGAGGAGCTTTCTACGGAGACACGGTTACAAGGGACGTAACCACGTTTTCTTTATTTACGTTTTAGATTTTATTTGTCTCGGGTTTTAAAGATTCTTGTATATTTTATCTGATGATGAGGGCTTGACCCTTGAAACGCGTCATATTACAGTGTTTCATACACGATCTATGTGGTTGAGCCTACTTGACAAAATAATTAGAGAGTACCCTAGTTGTAGCAGCCACTCGTGTTTTTGACTCCGCGCACTTCACTAGTGCTATGCGCCGCCAGTACTGGGGACTGTTTTTAATATTGACGAAGCACAGTATGCTGAGGAGCTTTCTACGGAGACACGGTTACAAGGGAAGTAACCACGTTTTCTTTTATTACGTTTTAGATTTTATTTGTCTCGGGTTTTAAAGAGTCTTGTATATTTTATCTGATGATGAGGGCTTGACCCTTGAAACGAGTCATATTATAGTGTTTTATACACGATCTGTGTGGTTGATAGGGTTGCAAGATCTCCGGGCGCCGCCCGGAGTGCCCGGGTTTGGAATGAATTCTCCAGGTCTACGGGCCAATGACTCTCATCTCCGGGCTTGAATGTAACCTTCATCATAACTTTTTTTCGACGCTTTTTAAGTACTATGCTCATGTAGCCACGATCTACATCGAACTAACGTAACTTAAACTAAGGACGAACACAATATCCATGCCATATGGGGGGGATTCGAACCTCTGGCGGGAGGAGCCTGCGCACCGTGGCAAGACGCCTCAGTGCGCTCGGCCATTTCCGGCCGGCTCCTCTCTAGTAATTATGAATAACTTTATATAAATGTCAATTTCTTATTGCATCAAAACGCAACTTTTCCATTCTTCCTCTGAAAACATTTCATTGTTGCGTCGGTAGTAATGGGCTAAGCATTATTAAGCAAACATTGTTGCGGCAACGTGTCAACTGGCGACGTCTATTATTTATGTTCGTTCGTTCATTGTTTGTTATCAGTTTACCGGCAATTTTTGGAATACTCGGATCTTGTGTGAACAGACAAGCTTACATTAACACAGATTAGTGAGTAATAACAGGGAAATGAAGAGACGATATCTAAGTTCGTTCCGTGAAGAAAATTATAAAGAGTGCTACTAAATGTCGATACTGATGAGTGTATGTGTAAGTGCATAATAAGCAATATGTCATTTACTGTTAGTACGACGGAGTGAAAGCTATGAATAAACATTTACAATAAGAACGACACAAAGCGAATATTACCACACAAAAGAAGGATCAGTCGCTGCAACGGAATTAACTTTGACTTACCATGGTGTGAAACACCACCATTCTTACAATACTTGCTGGGAGGGAGGAGATGATTAGTTTTTTTTTTCTTTTAGATTTCACGTGTAATCCTGGTTGGGGAGGGGGGGAGTTGGTCGCAGTTTTGGGGGGGGGGGAGGGGTTGAGTCATTGGCCAAGGGGGAGGGGGGCACGTCTGGTTTCCGGGCCTGTCTAGAGTTCAGTCTGGCAACCCTAGTGGTTGAGCCTACTTGACAAAATAATAAGAGAGTACCCTAGTTGTAGCAGCCTGTTAGGCGGCACCGTGATAGCGGGAGGTGTGTGGTTCCGGAAGCGAGCGACTGCGGTACACCAGGTGGGCGAACGGTGCCGGCCGCTTTGACGGGGGATATGGACGGCGCGGCACACATGTTCCGCAAGAAAAATGGCCGCCGCCTCCGCGCCTCGCCTCGGGCCTCTGATGGTGCCGACCAGAGGGTGAGGAGAAGCCCGCGCGGCGAATTCAATGACGGCCGCGGGTGGGGAGGAGACGGCTCTGGGGGACAGATAGCGGGCCCTTATAAATCGCTCTCCATTCGCCGCGGCCGCAGATACCGCGTGACGTATGTTCTGGCGGCCAGGGGGCGGGGAGGCGGAAGGGGAAAAACACTGCCCCCACGCCGGGAGACTGGCTATCGACAAACGGCAGGTTGAGCTGCTGCTGGCATGCGGGGAAGTACAACCATTTCCCGCGGCCTTATCGCTCTTGTGGCGTCTTTAGTAGCTTTTGAGAAACGGAACCAGTGTCTTGTTTAGAACGAAGAGCTCCCTCTCGTAACTTCCTCAGATTTTGTGGTAAGAGGACCATCAAAAACCGTACACAGTACGAGCTCGAAAATAGGACGATGTTGTATGGAACTTGGAAATAAAAAAGGGAAGTAGAAACAATTAACTCAAGAAGTGCAGGTACGCAGTATCGACTATTGTGGTTCTCTGGCTGAAGTATTATTTCGGTTTCTTTGAAGACTGTAAACGAAATAAATTCTTTTATATTCACAGAGTATATGACATCAACTGCGATTGGGCAAAGCTGAAAAATGTGTACCCAGCCGGGATTCGAACCCGGTTTTTACGCTTTCTAGCGGCGTCTTCAGTTGTGGTGTCGCACAAGTCCAAAGTGCGCGCCACCTACTTTCGCCGCGCGCCGCCATGCACGCACAGCGCGGCGTTCTTACGACGTTAGCCACGAGCGCCCTCTGCTACAACTCCGCTCGTGGCCACCACTGAACGACGTCGTTCACTTGGGACTGAGATAGGAACCAGTTAACACTTCGGCATCAGATAGGCACCAGTGAAGACTTGGCTATCGGATAGGCACTAGGCAGGCCTCTAGCTCAACTATGTATCAGCTTTCTGCAGTACTGATCTATGTAAAAGTTAAGTATTGTATAAATTCTGTACAATATATATCTCATTATAATTTACTCTAGTGTTTCAAGATTCTGTTGTCCCACTGGCTGCTCACCTCCGTAACTGCACAAGCGTGCACCCTTTATTCTTGTGTCGGTCTCTTTCTACTCGGCCACCGACACCTACGACGGAAACGTGACTCAAAAGCGACGACGAGGCTGGGACACAAAATCAGTAGCTGAGAAACGGAACCAGTGTCTTGTTTAGAGCGAAGAGCTTGCAAAAGGAACTCGCTCTCGTAACCTCCTCAGATTTTGTGGTCAAAACTGAAACAAAGACTGAACACAGATCAAGCTCCAAAACAGGACGATGTTGTATGCAGCGGTGAAATAAGAAAGGAAAATAAAAACAATTAACGCAAGAAGTGCCAGATACGCAATATCGACCATTGTGGTTCTCTGGCTGAAGTATTATTTCGGGTTGTTTGAAGACTGTAAACGAAATAAATTCTTTCATATTCACAGAGAATATGACATCAACTGCGATTGGGCAAAGCTGAAAAATGTGTACCCAGCCGGGATTCGAACCCAGTTTTTCCGATTTCTAGCGGCGTCTTCGGTAGCTTTTGAGAAACGGAACCAGTGTCTTGTTTAGAGCGAAGAGCCTGCAAAAAAGCTCCCTCTCGTAACCTCCTCAGGCTTTGTGGTAAGAGGACTGTCAAAAACTGAATACAGATCGAGCTCAAAAACAGGACGATGGTGTATGGAACGGTGAAAATGTTACGGCCCACTTTAGATTTGTAGTTTTACAAGTTTTTGCAACATTTTGGACCACAATAATAATCTAAATAATAATTAATTAATTAATAAGACTGAGCCACGGTGGAAGAGCCGAGCGGTCTAAAGCGTCTTGCTGCGGAGCGCGCGGTTGCTCTCCGTGGAGGTTCGAGTCCTCCCTGGGGCATGGGTGTGTGTGTGTGTTGTCCTTAGGTTAGTTTACCTAGGTTTAAGTAGTTTGTAGGCTACGGACTGATGACCACGCAGTTTGGTCCGATAGATTTACAAACATTTGAACATTTGAAGAGTGTCTGAAACCCTTTTAGGAAAAAAAATTAGGTAGTGACGGTTTCCGACCAACTACCTTCCGCGTCACAGTCCAGCACCTTGCCCACTACGCTATTTTCTTTCAGATAGATCCTTGATCTGCGGTCGTTCTTATTGTTCGTACTTGGTCGTTCGTTGATCATTTGGCACAGATTTTTTTGTTACAGAGAACGTTCAGCCCTCTGACCGGGCGCGCTGAGCCATAGCGCCGGCACGCTACGGCTATAAATCAAAATCTGACCTCTTTAATCTCGTACTATTGTTGGCCGTTGTTAACTGATGTTAATATGGTATTTGTAGACATTAGATTATCATTTATCGTACGAAGAACGATGTAATTTGGTAATTCCTCAGAGTGCCGTTGCTTTGAAATGACAACGTGTAAGTTACAATAAGAAAATCATCAAATACGCGAGGAATGTCACGTGACATCTCCGAACGGGTGGTTTTCGTTAATTCAATGGAGGGCTACAAATCTCAGTTATTTTTGCAAATATGTTTCAAACGATACAAGATATGAAAAAAACATAAGGGATCTAAGTTGTAGAGAATTTTCTCCTCTACCAATTAGGTTATTCAATTTTCGTGTCAGATGAACGGTTCGTTTGCAATTACAATTACAAACGGCTTTTTGTTTTGTTTTACTACCGTATTTTTTGTCCGAAAAGTATGAAAAATGGAGGTTCTGGTCTCTGTCGCCCTACAATCATGTCTGTAAAATTTGGTGCTGATCGGTTGAACGGTTCATCTTAAAAACAGGGAACACGTTACGGACAGGCAGACATCCCAAAATATTACAAATATCTTTGAAACGCTACGGGATATGAAAAAACTTAACAGAGCAAAGTTGTAGAGAACTTTCTCCTCTACAAATTCGGTTATTCAATTTTCGTGTCAGCTGAATAGTTAAGCCATTATTTTCATTTAAATTTCGAGCTATCAAAAGACGATCGCAAAGTCCCACTTTTAGTGTTACTACCGTAACCTAAGGTGGGCCAAAAGGAAAATAGAAACAATTGAATACCTCCCTGGAATAAGGATCTAACCATCAAATCAGTAAGTTTTCAGGAGAGAGGAAAATTATTTGTGGGGCCTATTTCGTGATATACATTACTGTAACTCGCTGCATATGCAAGTGTACAAACGTGTTCAGCTATTAAAATCAATATTTTATTGTTGTAGCTTAAGGTTTTACAGCTGACAATGTTTTAACTGACTGTAATAGCATACAGGATGACTTAGACAAAATTTCTAGTTGGTGCGAAGAATGGCAGCTAGCTCTCAATGTAGAGAAATGTAAGGTGATGCGCATGAGTAGGAAAAACAATCTCATAATGTTCGAATACAGCATTAGTAGTGAGCTTCTTGATGCTGTCGCGTCGTTCAAATATCTAGGCGTAACATTGCAGAGCGATATGAAATGGAACGAAGATTTAAGGACAGTTGTGAGTAAGGCGGACAACCGACTTCGGTTTATTGGGAGAATTTTGGGAAGATGTACTTCACCTGTAAAGGAGACCGCGTATAAAACGCTTGTACGACCACGTCTTGAGTATTGCTCAAGCGTTTGGGACCCGCAGCAGATCAGTTTAAAGGAAGACATAGAGGCAGTTCAGAGGCGAGCAGCTAGGTTTGTTACTGGCAGGTTCGACCAATGCGCGAGTATAAGGGCTGTATGTCTGTAAAATGTCTTGGGAATACAATTAGGAGTAAAGAAGTAATAGATGAAAACTTGGTGCATGATGGTGAGGTTTTCCATGAACGTTACTGTTTATGTGCTCATATCTCATGAACTACGTGTCGTATTGTGATACAATTTAGAAAGTAGATTCAACTATATGTGTTTATAATATCTGTAAAATATCCTACGGCTACAATTTGAAGTGTAGAAATTATAAATTGCAACGTCAAACCGAATGCCGTAGTTTTACTCCATAAACAGCAGAAAAGTAGTGAGCGAGAAACTTTTCTCCTTTTATCATTTTGCTATGGTTGTCAGCGAGAAAAAGTTTAATGAAGGGTTGAAATTATGTTTAAAGTTTGTTGCAAGTCGTTAAGTATTCTCATTCTCATATAGTGTATTTGTAAAGTCTCATCGCATTATGGCAGTTTCTTGCAACTCCTATCGTTTATGGAGTTATATCTCGTGTCGTATGTGGTTCGTACTCCTACAGAAGATGTTATCTCACGTAAGGAATATGTGTACCAAATTATGTTGAAATCGCTCCAATGATTTGGGAGAAAATGAGGAGCATTGTCGCAAAATGCAGCAGTTTTTCGCGCATCTCATTGTTTATGACGTCATGTCTCGTGAACTATATATCGTACGTGATTCTTACACTTGCGGTGACCGTCCTCATGGATTGAAGCTTACGTGTACAAAATTTCATAAAGATTGGAACAAAACTGTAGATTTCCCAAGAAATTATACAGACATGCTACACTTATACAAATTAATGTATACATACCTGAAAAATCCACTCCCATGAACCACAGACATTGCCGAGGTGGGGTGGCTTGCGTGCCTTAACGATACAGATAGCCGTACCGTAGGTGCAACCACAGCGGAGGGGTATCTGTGGAGAGGCCAGACAAACGTGTGGTTCCTGAAGAGGGGCAGCAGCCTTTTCAGTACTTACAGGGGCAACAGTCTGGATGATTGACTGAGCTGGCCTTGTAACATCAGCTAATGTGGCTTTGCCACACAGCTACTGCGAACGGCTGAAAGCAAGGGGAAACTACAGCCGTTACCTTTCCCGAGGACATGCAGCTCTACTGTATGAACATATGATGGCATCCTCTCGGGTAAAATATTCCGGAGGTAAAATAGTCCCCCATTCGGATCTCCGGGCGGGGACTACTCAGGAGGATGTGATCATCAGGAAAGACAATACTGGCATTCTACGGGTCGGAGCGTGGAATGCTAGATCCCTTAATCGAGTAGGAAAATTAGAAAATTTAAAAAGGGAAATGGATAGGTTGAAGTTAGATATAGTGGGGATTAGTGAAGTTCGGTGGCAGGATGAACAGGATTTCTGGTCAGGTGAGTACAGGATTATAAATACAAAAGCAGTAGGAGTAGGACTGATAATGAATAAGAAAATAGGAATGCGGGTAAACTACTATAAGCAACACAGTGATCGCATTATCATTGTCAAGATAGATACGAAGCCAACACCGACAACAGTAGTACAGGTTTATATGCCAACTAGCTCTGCCGATGATGAGGAGATCGAAGAAATATATGAGGAGCTAAAGGAAATTATTCAGACAGTTAAGGGAGAGGAAAACTTAATTGTGATGGGAGACTGGAATTCGGTAGTAGGACAAGGAAGAGAAGGAAAAATAGTAGGTGAATATGGACTGGGCAGAAGGAATGAAAGAGGAAGTCGCCTGGTAGAATTTTGCACGGAACATGATTTAATTATAACAAACAGGTGGTTTAAGAATCACAAAAGAAGGTTGTATACTTGGAAGAGACCAGGAGACACCGGAAGGTATCAGATAGATTTTATAATGGTAAAACATAGATTTCGGAACCAGGTTATAAACTGCAAGACATACCCAGGGGCAGATATAGACTCTGACCATAACTTGTTAGTCATGAACTGTAGGCTGAAACTGAAAAAACTGCAGAGAGGTAGGAAAATAAGGAGATGGGACCTCGATAAATTGAAGGAACGTGAAGTTCTGGTGAATTTCAGAGGGAGATTTAGGCAACAATTGACAGAAACAGTGGGAAATAAAACAGTAGAAGAGGAATGGGTAGCATTGAGAGATGAAATAATGAAGGTAGCAGAGGACAAAATAGGTAGGAAGGAAAGACCTACAAAAAATCCTTGGATATCACAGGAGATACTAAATTTAATCGATGAAAGGAGAAAATATAAAAATGCAGTAAATGAAACAAGCAAAATGGAATACAGACGACTAAGAAATGAGATTGACAGGAAGTGCAAAATGCCTAAGCAGGAGTGGCTTGAAGGCAAATGCAAGGATGTAGAAGAATGTATAAATAGGGGAAAAATAGATACAGCCTACAGGAAAATAAAGGAAACATTTGGAGATAAGAAAGACAGTTCTATGAATATCAAGGACACTGATGGAAAACCAGTTCTCAGCAAAGAAGGGAAAGCTGAATGGAAAGAGTATATAGGGGGGCTCTACAAAGGAAGTGAACTTCGAGACAATATTGTAGGAAGGGAAGAGGATGTAGATGAAGATGAAATAGGAGATACTGTACTGAGAGAAGAATTTGACAGAGCCCTGAAAGACCTAAGTCGAAACAGGTCCCTGGAGTAGATGATATTCCCTCAGAGCTACTGAAGTCTCTGGGAGAACCAGACATGACAAACCTGTTTCACCTGGTGTGTAAGATGTATGACACAGGTGAAATACCGTCAGACTTTAAGAAAAATGTTATAATCCCCATCCCTAAGAAAGCAGGTGCAAACAGGTGTGAAAACTACAGAACCATCAGTTTAATAAGTCATGGTTGCAAAATATTAACACGAATTATATACAGAAGGACGGAAAAGCTGGTAGAAGCCGACCTCGGGGAAGATCAGTTTGGGTTCAGGAGAAATGTAGGAACACGGGAGGCAATACTCACTTTACGGCTTATCCTATAAGATAGATTAAGAAAAGGCAAACCTACATTTCTAGCTTTTGTAGATTTGGAGAAGGCTTTTGACAATGTTGATTGGAATAAACTCTTTAAAGTTCTGAAGCAAGTAGGAGTAAAATATAGGGAACGTAAGGTTATTTACAACTTGTACAAAAACCAGACAGCGGTTGTCAGAGTTGAAGGGCATGACAGGGATGCAGTGGTTGGGAAGGGGGTAAGACAGGGTTGTAGTCTTTCTCCATTGTTGTTCAATTTGTACATTGAGCAAGCTATAAAGGAAAGCAAGGAGAAATTTGGTGAAGGAATTAAAGTTCAGGGGGAAGAATTAAAAACATTGCGTTTTGCCGATGACATAGTAATTCTGTCAGATACAGCAAAGGACCTGGAAGAGCAATTGAACGGAATGGACAGTGTGCTGAAGGGTGCGTATAAGATGAACATTAACAAGAGCAAACCTAGGGTAATGGAGTGCAGTGTAAGTAAATCAGGTGATGCTGAAGGAATTAGATTGGGAAACGAAGCAATAAAGGAGGTAGATGAGTCTTGTTACTTGGGCAGTAAAATAACAAATGATGGTCGCTGTACAGAGGATATAAAATGCAGAATGGCAATGTGTAGAAAAGAGTTCTTGAAAAAGAGAAATTTGTTAACATCGAATATTGATTTAAACCTAAGGAAGTCCTTTCTGAAGGCATTTGTATGGAGTGTTGCCTTGTATGGGAGTGAGACATGGACGATAAACAGTGCGGAGAGGAAGAGGATTGAGGCTTTTGAAATATGGTCCTACAGAAGAATGCTGAAGATTAGGTGGGTGGATCGCGTAACTAATGAGGAGGTACTGAACAGAATTGGGGAGAAAAGGAATTTCTGGCATACCTTGACTAAAAGAAGGGATAGATTGGAAGGACACATTCTTAGACATCAAGGAATTGTGAATTTAGCGTTGGAGGGAAGTGTATGGGGAAAAAAATCGCAGAGGAAGACCAAGAGATGGATACAGTAAGCAGATTCAGACAGATGTAGGTTGTCGCTCTTATGTGGAGATGAAGAGGCTTGCTCAGGATAGGGTATTGTGGAGATCTGCATCAAACCAGTCTCCGGACTGAAGACCACAACAACAACAACCTGAAAAATTAGACAATTGTACCACATATAACTGAATAAATATGAGATCGTGCGAAGTTTATATGTCTTCGTTTGAATAATGCGCTTATAGTTTTTTACATTATCAAGACAGAGTTTATGTTCTCCGATGAAGAAAGAAGATGGACAGAGAGAGAAGGGTAGGAGAAGTACTAACTCAAGGCAGGAATAAATACATAAATAACTGGGCAACGTCGGGTTTTCAGCTAGTATCTTATAAAATCCTGTTGCAGTCCGACGTGAATATGGGCCTTCAATTTCGCGGATAACTGCAGGGTCCAGTGGCAGTTTTCCTTACGTGCATCTTACCGAACGCCAAACACAAAGTGAGTTGGGCTAATTGCTGGGACACTTAACGCACCTGCCGCTCAGCTGACTGCCGACCTACCGCAGGTCTCTAGGCTCTGCCCTGATCAGAATTCATCGGCTGCGGCGGCCTCCGCCCGCGCCCCGGGCCTCGCCAAATTGTTTCCCAGCCAATTTACAATTTTACGGCTGGGGAGCCCGGAGATGACCCGCGCCATCCAGCCTCTCCCCGGGCCGGAATAAAAATCGAATCTCTATGTTAATTTAAAGGCGGCCTCCCGCGCGGCGAGCGAGCCAACTTTGTTTACGCACGGTCTGGCCACACTGCGCAGGCGCACGGCTTATTTCGTTAGCGTCTCCCCTCCCCCCTTCCCCCTCACTCATTCCCCCCACCACTCCCCCGTCTCCCCTCCTCTCGCCAACCGAGATCTTTTTCCGGGATAATCCGATCGTCTGCCAGAAAACGTAAGGGAAACGCACTGGAATGGGTTTCGCCGTCAGACGCAGCCGAGAGAGAGAGACATAAAAGAAAGGTCCCGCGGCGTGATTTCTTGCTCTCGAGAGAGATGACGCAAGAAATGACTTCCCGTTTCCTCTGGCTAACGAGATCAACCAATAAGGAACAGCTCCGACGGAGCAGCTGTTGTTTAGGTCGCAGTTAGGGAACCGCGCCAAGTTGAGGACGTAAAGCTGATCACCGATACAAATTGTAAGGCCGAGGGACAAAGTAAACGGATGAAGGCCTACAGTAAGGAACTGAACTGGCTGCATTAACACATCACAGTTAACGAATTTGGAAAATGTACTTTCCCACTCGAAAGTCAACTAACTGATTTATGGTTCAGAATGAAAATAACAGTCACGTTCGCAAAAACGTTTTTACAACTTATTTGATAATAGGATGACCGATTTCGATCTACTCTGAAGGAAGGAAGGAAGGAAGCTTGGAGTTTAACGTTCCATCGACAGCGTGGTCATTAGAGACTACTCTGACAAGGGGAATACCAAGTATGGTACAAATGAATTTTGATAGGTCGCAGGTATGTCGTGCGGGAACTCCTCCAGACCACCAAGCTAAAAGGATTTGTTCCAGTGCGCCTTGGCTTCCTCGAAAATCTAATTCAAAGTCCAGCGCGAAACAGCTAAACCTGTACCAAGTTTTTGTCGGCACCTGAGTCAACGTGGTGTACCTAGGAAGGTGCTCGACTGTCCTACGGACGACCCGAGTTCAAATCCATACAGTGGACACTCCTTTGTGTACTCAGTGTAATGAATTGGATAATGAACATCGCCTGACATGCGGCACTTCCGTAGAATTGTGGAGTTTGGCACAAAAAAAAATCATAGCTTTTTTCCTTCGGGTTGCTCCGCAAGATATCGAACCACAGATATTACTCTACCCGGACGAGACATACTATCCCCGAACAAAGACCAATGCAGTAACCTGGATTCGAGGATTGACAGTCCTCTACCTTTTCAGAGAAGGCCCCAAGAACTTTTGGACATTTCTACAAGAACCACAAGAAATACAAACTTTACTTTGCTAACTTTCTAGGAAGTGCTATGAGCGATCCCCCGCGCTGTTGGGGAGTACCGGGTACGAGAAGTTAATTTATATATTCGCCGACTTAGAGCTAGAACTGATCAGGACAATGGAACTTACTCTAAAATCTATCGAGAAGACGTGCCCGACTCTAACACGAAGCGCGTTGGGGATCGGCGAGGTGCACTTCTAATAGTTTCGCATCCAGCCACGGTGCAATACAAGAACTGAGTTCCATAGCATTATTACTTTCATTTCAACTATGTTTATATGATTGTTTTGTTTGAAGAAGAGATTTAAATTTAATTTCTGTGTTTAGAGAAGTTAAAATTTTAAATTTCTTACTGACACGAGTAAAAATAAATAAATAAAATTTAAAAAATAAGATATCCTGCTCAGAATATTTTTTATTTATTATTTATTTATTGCACTTGATTGTGTATAATTATAGTCCTTTTTCCCACTTGATCAGTTCTTATTACAAGATAAAGTTATATCAGGTAATTACAATTATGTGTGAACGATACGCTACGAATGACTAGCCGCTGCCGGCCGCGGTGGCCGAGGGGACTGAGGCGCTACAGTCACGGTCTGCACGGCCACTACGGTCGGGGATTCGAATCCCCCTTCGGGCATGGATAATTGTGCCGTCCTAGTTCGTAAGTAGTTCATAAATTGTTTGTAAGTTTTGGAGCTGATGACCCTGTAGTTAAGTCCCATAAGCTATACCAACATTGGAACATTAGACTAGACGCCTGACCACAGCATAATAATCCGCTGGGACGAGTCAAGTGGCCACACACTGCAGTCGACGGTATAACAACAGTGGGGCGGGCAACTAAACGCAGCTAGCAAATGCTGCACAAATGTTACACGTGATAACTACAGACGGCTTACTGATCTTTCAATCTCCGTAAAAGTATGTACGAAATAATGAATTAAATAAAATAATCGTCGCGCAATACATAACATATTGAACAATTAACATAAGTTATTATCGTGACCAATTACTCAAGAATTAACATAAGAGTGAGTATGAAAGCGTACAATTATGCACAATCAGTTGTACAAGTGAAAAAAAAATGTAGGTTCCAAGCAACATTTGAACGCGGGTCGTCTGTAAGACAGTGAAGCGTCTAGCTAATTATACCACACTGACTTACTTGCTGCAGGTGACTACGTACAGGTATAGATTTTACGCGTTGGACTTTGATCTCGATTTTCGTGGAAACCAAGGCGCATTGGGACAAATCCTTTTAGCTTGGTGGTCTGGAGGAGTTCCTGCACAACATACTGCGACCCATCAACATTCGTGTGTACCATACTTGGTGTTTCCTTGTGAGATCATCATCAGACCGATTCATGTTGCCGTTGATGCCGATTCGATGAGCGTGCCACACGCTCATTAACGGTGAGACGAATCGGTCTGATGATGATCTCAGAGTAGATCTTAACCGGTCACCCTATTATCAAATAAAGTGTAAAAACATTTTGCGAACGTGACTGTTATTTTAATTCTGAACAGTTAGTTGCAGCTGTGCCTTCACAATAAGTAGTCAAGGAAACTGGTTCATTACTCGGCCATTACTCGGATTTTTGGCCCTGACTGGAAAAAAGTGCGGGTGACACAATTTTATATGAGGGGCTTACTGAAAGCCCTGAGAAACATTTTTTCTACTTTTTGGAATTAAACTTTCAGACAGTTCAAGCTATCGCCTAAATCTAAAAACTCTTGCTTATTTGCCAACATCGTCTCAGTTTATTTGCACACATTTGTCCCATTGTTCTACAGAGTTGAGCATTCTCTTACTGTAGAAATGCATTTCAGCTGCCGAAAGACATTGGTCTTGCAGGTGTTCCTTGAGACAATCGGAAAGATGGTAACCGGGGTGGGGGCGGGGGGAGGAAAGGGGGGGCGGCAGTTGAGATTCTAAGAGGAATGTGAAGGAGCTTTCCACCCCAATCTCCTGATTTTTTCCACAGTTTCACTAGAACTGTGAGGACGTGTTACAGAATGATCTTTCCAGGACATTTGTTGCGCAATAGCGGAGTATATCTAGCATCTGTATCAGCGACCTGCATTTACAGTTTCACCTTTGCGTATCCCAGAAGACACTGCCCACAACTTTACCAACCTATCGCACTGTACTCGCCGTGTTTTGTTTTATTTTTATTTGTATGGCGAAACCATGTAGTGGTATTTCATTCTGTGGCGTTCTGTTTCAGACTCCTAATGCTAAAACCCAGGTTTCTTAGCCTGTCAAAATACTCGTCAAAAATCATCACCATTACTTCTAAATCTATGAAGAACCTTATCGGAACGATTTTTTTCTCAAGTTTGTTATTTTTAGTCGGTACCCTAAATTGTTACTCATTTCTTGTACCGCACTATGTTATCCTGTATTTTTTGTAGCTATTTAATGGAAAATGACACGCCTGTTGTGTCTACTAAGCGCATAAACTCTTTCCTTATTACTTTCCGTGCAGGCAGTGCGTCGACGACTGCTACGAGCATCCTCTCGGTTCCTCGTGTTTCCATCTTTGAACTGTTTCATCGTTTCTTAACACTTTATCTGATTATATTGCAAGGAGTCGATCCAATATTATGATATGTTCCAAAAATGATAAAACCAAGATCGCTAACATATAATTAATTCTATTTCGACGACCGATTTCGAGAGTCTCTGCCATCACCTGGGCTAAAAATTTATTTATAAAGCTGTTATCTATTGAAAAAGACATGACGGAAATTAAAACGTGCATGCCATTATTATAATACGAAATGGTACATCAGTTACATAGATAAAAGAAAGGTGGCCTACATTTAGAAAAGAGACATACCTTGTAATGTCAAAAGTGGTATGAAATAATTTAAAAGGCTTAACCTAGTGTTGTTATATATAACACCTAGAAAGTATACCACATCCCTAACCTAAATAATGATCATTTTGTCCAATATTTAAACAGTATGCTGCACCCCTAATTTAAAACTAGACTAAACAGTTTTTACCTAAACCTTAGACCTCACACCACTTACCCCTCAATGACACAAACCATTTTGTCACCAAAATTGTTATCTTTTGAGTGTATTAAGAATTTAGGCATAATCATGTATATATGTTTTTATTGAATAATATGTAAGATATTCCTATATACGGTACCTTTCAATTTCATGGCTATTTCTGATTATGAATCTTAGCACAGTCATATATATGTGCTTATATTGTTACAACCATAAGGTAATCGCATGTAACTTTTGATTTCATGCCAGTTTTTCATTTGATATTAACTTTTCTCATCTAGACCTTATGCTACTAGGGGGATGTTACAATTTTGGAAGATACACGTAAATCTAAGGCATCCGTAATAATATTTTTTGGCGGATATGATGAAACAATTATATAATAGTTTTCATATACAGCACCAGTAAGACAATGTACATGCCCTCCCCCCCTCTTGTCAGTCAAGACTATGGTACAATTCGTATACTTGTTTATAAGTGGTCTCTTTAGATATTTTGTAAACGCTGATTCTAATGTCAAGATGCACTACTCTGGTATATAACTGCCACATAATTGCCACTATTGTATATAGTATTGTAAAGGTGTACGATATGCCTATTGTTTAGAATCTCTGTTAGCTTTTTTGTAGACGTTCATTTTAATGTCAAGATGCACTACTCTTGTCTATGACCACTACATTGTGGCCACTGTACTATATAATACTATAATTTACTATCGTATTTTATACAGATAATTTCGTGTTACGCACAAACCACTACTGTAAATAAGACATGAATTTATATATCAGATATCTGTTTTCAAAATATTTCTATTTCTTTTGTAATCTGTGCAATCACAATGAATATTCTTCTGTGGCCCCTCCCCAATTTCCCCTTACAAGAAAATATACAAAATCAGTTAAGCTCTTGTGGTTTTATACATTAGCTGCTGCTGCCATCTGGCGTCGTTTTCTCATATCTTTGACTTGTTTCATATGCCAGAATTCTACTGTCATTTACACTGATATGTAAATTTAACTTCAAATGTTTGTAATTCTTATGGGACCGGACTACTTTGGTCATAAGTTCCTGTATTTACAAACTAATTAAAGTAATTTAAACTAACTTAAGGACACACATCCATGTCCGAGGAAGGATTCGAATCTCCGACATGGGAGGCCGCGAGATCCGTAACGTGGCGCTCCAGACCGCTCGGCTACTCCCGCGCGGCAAATTTTAACTACAATGACATAGTGCATCTATGCACTTTAAATTATTTTATACAGCAACTGGTGACATCACAAGGTATGTCTCTTCTCTAAATGTAAGTGATCTTTCACTTATCAAAGTAATTGATGTATCTTCTCGTTTTATAATAATGACGGCTTTGTAAACAAATTTTAGACGAGAAGAAGATGGCGAAGTCCTTCGAAACCGGACGTCGAAATACAATTATATAATAGCGACCTTGGCTTTGTCCTTTTTGGAACTTATCATTTCCTAAATTCCTGTTGCCAATTCAGGCGTCTCCATACTTACCCTTGAAGTATGAGGTGACTGATAGCAGGTTCCTGTTTTTTTATGAAGGAATTTTCAGCACGTTTTAGAAACGGAACATTGCCGGTTACCCGTTATAGAGGCCAGTGACGTCAGACCAAGACGGCGCGTTGTGGAAGATTCGTAGATACGATTCTGCAGTCTTTACTTACTTACTTTCTATTTTTTTATATTTATCATTTTTCGCATGACTCAGCTGTCGAGTATGTCACTATTGTCATGGAAAGACTCAGTACATCAAACTGTATCAAATGAGTAGTAACTGATAAGGCGAAACCTATAGCAACCCTACGCACACGACAGGCTTAAGTCTAACTGAAAAGAACCAACAACGTATCACAAAAATGATCTTCATTTTTAAACTTTTCCAGAAATTGCTCGACAGAGTGGAATGAGTGAGCCACCAGGAAACTCTTCAGTTTAGTCTTGAAAGTCCATGGATTACTTCTAAGCATTTTGAATTCTTGTGGCAGGTTATTCAAAGGGAATGGGGCAGAATACTTCACACTGTACTGATCAAAATGCAGATTCGATTTCGGTCTCGTATTATCTGAGTCTAAACTGCCAACTTTTGGTAATAACCAAATATTATTAACAACAAACGATATTAAAGAAAGTATGTATTGACAGGCCAGTCACAGAATTCCCAGGCTACTAAACTGAAGTTGTTCCTGCACAATAACCCTTTATGAAACAGAGGAGGTACCCCAAAAAATTACATCAATTACAGCATTTTAGGCCGTACTCTTTGGTTCCTGTCTAACTACATCATTTAATTTCATGAGATTCGTAACAGTCGTAACATTTGTATGTATACTCGCAACAATTTAAGCACTACTCCTAGGTTCCTGCCTAACCACATCCTTGAAAAACATGACATTCGTAAAAATAATAACATTCACTTATCCAATACCTATCGTTTCGGTATGATCCGCCGTCCGACATATATCGATTGCACTGCCATTTCATTCGATCTGCACAGCTCCTAGGAAAATACCGAATTTGTTATAATTATGAATCTCGCAACTACTGAAAATGCACAAGGTAAAGTCTACATAAGCAAATGAATATAACCAAATAAATTTCAGAAACTGTTCAAATGGTGAACAGTGCAGCATTTTGATTTTGAACAAGATCCTGAACATGGACTTTTCATGACAGCTTACTAACTATATGAACGCCTAGCAAAACTGAACAGTTCAGTCTGACTTGTGCCCATTCGGTGTAACGGAAATGTCAGCTTTTGTGTAGTGTGTGTTAGAAACTGTAAAACTGAATCTAATTATGATTTAGCATCACGTTATTTTTTACAGCCGTGAACTTATTTTATCATCTTTATTATCTGATACTGCCAACAACATACTTTACTAACAAGCTAACGTCATCAGAAAACAAAAATATTTTACAATTACCTATTACACTAAAAGGCATATTATTTATATAAATGAGAAACAACTGTGGCCCCATAACGGATCCCTGGGGCACCATACTGAACAGTGTTCCAGTCTGAGTGCATATAGCAGCTATTTTCAATACTGCAGAGGATTACCTACTGCTGTTTGTTATTAAAGCAAGAAATGAACCCAGCGTAATCTACTCCCCTTACTCCATAATATTCTATCTTCTACAACAATTTCACGTGATAACGTTTCAGTTATATGAAATAACATGCCTAGTGTTTGCCCTTTTTTTATCTAATCCATCAAGTGCTTCAGACAGAAAAGAAAATTAGCAATTTCTGAAGTTAAACCAGCTCTACTACAAAACTATACACCTGACAGCAAATCATGGGAACTGAATGATCAATTAACTTACAGAGTTTTGAATACGTTTCGCAAAATGATGGCATAGAAATGGGTCAAAATTTGTCTACAGTATCCCTTTCTCTCTTCTTTGTAAAGTGGTTTAACTACTGAGTGTCGACCTGTCAGGAAGCTGACCATTCGAAAGGAAAACTTGAAAATTTAGTTAAGTGTTAGGCTAATAGAGGCGGAACAATACTGAAATATTCTGATATACACCTTATAGTATTCGTTATATTCCTTAGTCTTTAGTGATTTAATAATTGATTAAATCTCTCCTTTACCAGTATCACAGAGAATTACTTCGAGTATCAGTCTTGCAATGCTGTTTTCTAAGAGAGTTTTATCTGCTGGAGCTAAGGTTCTGTTTTATTCACCACCCATTTAAAAAAAAAGTAATGATTAAATACTGCGCGATATATGTGAGTTATCAGTATCCACAACTATATGTTGATGAAGACAAACTTTCTTCCTCTTCTCAGCCACTCGTGCTATGTGGTAGGTTTGAAAAGTCCTCTGCTGGAACTGGATTAGATTTCTAAATAATTTATTAATATATTTAACAGATGTTTGACCACAAAATCCTTTTAAAACTAAAATTTGTGCATCATGGTCTGAAAGGCCATTCACTATCGTGCTAACAGCATGCCCTTCTCATAATAAGAATGAAGAAAATTCTTGATGTTTTTGTTGCGTTCTCCTGCACTATAGTTGGAAAGAATACTGTTGTCAACAGGTTATAACAATTAGAGATCTAAAAGCATCATTTTTCTTTTACCGAGCGACATGGCGCAGTGGTTGCGTTTTATATTTTTTCCATATCATCACCTACGTCCTCTTTCGAAAACTTCCTGCAGAACTCCCTTGTGTTACGTCACCTGATTGAAACATGCACTAGGCTTCACCTTGCTGGGGACCTGGTACTCTTTCCCAACACTTGCTGCAACTGCTGGCCTACATCGCTGTCATGCGAGATACCTAACAGCGCAAAATTCGTCTGTATATTAGCCTTTTCTATCGCTTTAGGTTCCCTAATAGCTGAGGTCTGCTGCATGTTTCCTACACCTGAAGCTACAGGAGGCTCATCTGTCCTTAAGTTTGACAGTTGGTCAAAACTGTTGTTCATATGCAGTGTGAAACTATCTGGAAACATCTTTATCCTAACATTTTTTCCAACTGCCAGTTCTCATTCGCCAGCACCCCTTCCCCTTCTCAACCCATCTATGTACTACTACATATTTTGGCTTTCATATAACTGAAATTTCGGATGTCACACAAGAAATTAACAACATAAATCAACCGAACAACAATAGGAGGAAAATTTTCGCACTGAAAAGGAAATATCTAAGATTTCGATGCCAGTCAACATGCCGAGCAAATCACCAAAAGGTAAGATCAAACTCGTGTGTTACGCGTAGTAAATGCTATGTAGTAATTTTGAAGCATACCGTGCATCTGAAACATCAGTATTAGTATCAGAACCAAAATTTGTAGATATTTTTAATTTTTAAAATATTTCTTTTATTGCGACAGGATTCGAAAAATGACCAATATGGCTACCGAGGGCGCAAATTAGTGGATGCGAACCGTATTTTCGGGTCTGACATCTTTGTTTAGTGACGTAGAACACATAATGGTTAATATCTCTGATTAGACAACTCGTGTGTGAGTGTAAGTGACAATTTTTAAAATGTCGTCGTCCTTTTATCGTAAGTACGCGTAGACAGATGACGACAATGGATCAGTAAGGCACTGACGATTACACGGAAACACTTAATACTGCAGAGAATGTAGATTTGACGGCTCTTAAAAATTTTCTGCCACTAGTAGAAGTGAGAAATATTGTACCAACCTCTGGCAAGTCAGAAGTCGAACAGTGACAATTTCGAACAAGTCTAACACACATGTTACAACCAAATAACCACGAAAGATGTATTTGTAGCGTAGAAAGTGCACCAATAAAATTTAACCTCACACATAGAAGAGTTATCTAAACAAGTACAGACACAAGTAGAACAAATACAAAACAATTATGAGAACAAAATCAGCACATTTCGAGTCACAAGTGACTACCATGGATATGGAAGCCGGAAAGGGCGAGATAATTTGTTTAATATTTGTCATTTCATTTGTGACAATCTGTCACAGTGGAAATGTCACATATCAGAGAATCAGTACAGAATCTAACTGAATCGATGGAAAATTTAACCCACGACATTTATAACTTGCGTCTTGAACAAGATAATCTCAATGTATCTCCCACACAAATGCCAAATAAACCCGAAAACATACTTAAGGAAATCAAACTAAACTAATATATCAATAAATAGAAAATAAATTAAAGTAATAGATCAATGAAGTACATCTACATCTAAATCACATTTAGGTGCCAGGCAGAGAGTTCATTGACCACTTTCATAACGTTTCTCTACCATTCCATTCTCTAATAGCGCTCGAGTAGGAGGAATCCCTAAATCGTTCCGTTTAGGATCTGATTTCTCTTACTTTATTGCGACTGTCATGTCTCCCTATGTAGGTGAGTGCTACCAAAATATTTTCACATCCAGAAGTAAAAGTCGGTGATTGAAATTTCCCAAATAGATCTCGCCGCAACGAATTACGTCTTTCTTTTAATTATTTCCTCCTCAAATCGTGCAACATTTCAGTGACCCTTTCCTCCATATAACGTGATAAAACCTCCTCAATGTCCTCCGTCAGTCCCACCTGGTAAGGGTCTCACAGTAAGCAACAGTATTCTAGGAAATGACGCATAAGTTATTGATGTAGGCAGTCTCTTTGGTAGAGCTGTTGCATCTGCCAATGAAACAAAACCTTTGTTTCGCTTTCCCCGCAACATTTTGTTCTCTCCAGTCAAAGTTGTTCGTAATTGTAACTCCTAGGTGTTTGGTAGAATTTACAACCTTAAGGTCTGATTTATCGTGTAATTGAAGTTCATCGGATTTCTTTTATTGGTCATGTGTATTACTTCACACTTTTCTCACCATGTAGAAGTTTTGTTTAAATCACTTTGCCGTTGCTTTTGATCCTCTATTGACTTCACTCACTGATAAACGACAGCATCATACCTGAACAGTCTAAGGGAGCTATTCAGATTGTCTCCTAAATTGTTTATAAACACAAGGAAGAGCAGGAACCCTATAACGCTGTGGAACGCCAGACATCACTTCTATTTTACTCGATGACTTACCGTCAGTTACTACGAACTGTGTCCTTTCTGATAGGAAATCCTAATGTTCAAGACGAAATTCCACAATCACACGATTATCGTCTAAAGATAGAGGTAGCGGATGTGAAAGAAAAGGTAGATGCACAACACAGATGGATAACGAATTTTATTATGTTACGCCGTGGGGAGAACGCATGCAATTTGAACTTGCAACCAACCAACCTCGAGTGCTCTACAATGCCTCTTCCAAACACACTGCCACGTCAACACTTTTAGACGAAAGCCTTATAAAACACATATCCGAGTCTTTATACGTAAACGAGAAACAGTTCATCCTGCAATATTCGTAATATTAATTTGCCTCCGACGTCACAAAAAAAAGAAAGGGAAAAAAAAAAAAAAATTTGTAACAGGGTACATTCAAGACCTCGTAGGCAACCGAAGTTGTCGAATACTGCTATAATTTTGAAGATTTTGAGAGTTGCTTCCTTGCTAAATATTTTTCTCGTTATGCACAGGAAAACTTCCAAACGAGGTTGATACCCCTAACCATTTAACGAGAAATCTGGCAAAATCAGAAAATACGTTGAAAAATACGAGGCGCGTCCAGAAAGTAAGTTCCGTTTGGTAATAAAATGAAATTGTACACAGAATCAGAAGAAATTTTCATTGCACAAAATTCTACAACTCTTAAACTACTTCTCCACATAACTGCCGAAATTTTGCAGGCATTTGTCATAGCGTGGCACCAGGTTTTGTATACCTTCTTCATAGAACTCTGCCGCCTGTCTTCAACCAGTTGGAAACAGTGAAATTTGGGGGAAGTCCATAGCGAGATCACTAATTGTCATCAATCGCGTGAACCAGTTCTTCTGTAACCAAAGGTGGACGCCCACTTCGTTCTTCATCGTGCTCATCACTACGCCCGCCATTGAACTGTCGGACCCATCTTCTCACCATCGAATCACTCATCGCATTTGGTCCGTAAACATCGCAAATTTCACTTGGTTTCACTTTCCTCGCATTGAGAAACCGAATCACCGGCCTGATTTCACAGGTGGCGGGATTTTCAATCGACGCCGACATTTCAAACAAGTACAACAAAGCGTACGTAACTGACAGCGATCTCCAAATGGCGGACGTTCTTCTCCTTGATACATGTCGTCTACGGCGCATGTGCGGAACTGCGATCGCAGCGCTGCAGCGGAGATAAATTGAAACGGAACTTACTTTCTGGACGCGCCTCGTAATTGAATAAAATCCGCTGTAGGAATGAAGCCATGTCACATTGAGATGTTTTGCACATTTCAAAAACCTAAATTATCCATACACGTCCGGAAGAAAATATTAAATGTGACCGAAGAAAATTCTGAGCGTTTCCTTTCCGTACTAGAATCACTTCACATCATTTATGAAGATAGGCGTACCGCAACAATACGCACAAACATGGCAAAAGTGTGAATCACGCAACGCTTTCTCGGCCGAGCGGCCAAAATCAGATTCTGTCGTATGACTCGCGGCAGTGTTTTGTCACGACGCCGTGCCAACGGCAGCCACAGGCGCAATATCACGAATTCGGTAGTGGAAACAATAACTGATCCGGCCACAGTAATAACCATAAAAAGTGCCTTGATAACGGATATGACCCAGAGAATCAAAATAATAATTGTGGTCTCTCGAGAGACGTTATCCAAATCGGATTCCGAAGTAATCTACATAAATACTCTGTAGGTCACATTGAAGTGCATGGCAATAATCAATGGCGAATTGGACACGGACAAAAGCTGACAACAGTTTCGTCGGTGACGTTCCAATTGTGAATATATCACTCTGCCACTTAAATCATGAGCAGTTGGAATAACCCAAAAAGATAAAAAAGGAAGACTGGGGTTTAACGTTCCGTCGACAGCGATGTCATTATAGACGGAGCTCACGTTGGTATTTTTGGGTAAGAATGGGGGAAGGAAACTGGCCGTGCCCTTTGAAAGGAATCATACCAGCATTTGCCAGCACTGATTTAGTGAAATTACGAAAAGCGTAAGACATTACAGTAATTCTGAATGCATTTTTTATATTTCCTCTTTTGTAATTATATAAAGCAATTATACCTCTATATAACTGTATGTGGGTACATTTGACAGAAAGTCGTTTATACCAGAATTTCAAAATCGAAGCTTTAAAAACATTACACAAAAATCTCAAAGGCACAGAAATGCAAATTCTGGAAGAATTAGAATTATACATACATATTGACGATTTACGTAACGAAACAACAGATTTTAGACACAAAATTTATTTGCAAAACTTTTATCGATCTAATTGGGCTTGATAAAGGCTAGTTTTAGAGATTTTTGTTTCGCAAACAAAGATAT
This sequence comes from Locusta migratoria, assembly GCA_026315105.1. Lineage (NCBI taxonomy): Eukaryota > Metazoa > Arthropoda > Insecta > Orthoptera > Acrididae > Locusta > Locusta migratoria. Next base: position 99,176,193 of record CM048751.1, on the reverse strand, counting down.
TCCGAAATTACGGATAACGTACGCTATCTCAGAAACCAGAAAAAAAAAAACATATCATCTATAGAGATATAGATGGTACATGTAATAAGAAGAGATGGAATGTAAGTAATGCATTCCAAATAATTATAATGTCCTACATTTCATTCCGATAAATAATTGTGGAAAAATACATTTTAACTTCATCAGACCATTTGTCAATGCCAAGATCGCGAAACAGCAGTTACTTAGTAGCATTCGAGGATAATATGAATCGTTATTATCGTAAAACTTTTCACTGTTTAAGTTAAATGCTGATTACTGTTTGACTGCAGTCAATGTTAATTTCTACAAACACATCGCATCAGGCCTAGAATAATTACTGTAGAAATCTGATTAGCTAATGGCACTGTTATTATGGCACTGTTAATACGGTCGGATTGTCAGTTACTGATTTAAGAATATCATTTATAGCTTTGATATGCCATAGCACATACTACATAAGGCGGAATGTAAGCCGTCTGTGACCATTAACCATTTAACTGAGAGAGAAATTGAAATAACTATGCCTGATAAAATTCCGTTATGTATGGTATACATAAATTCCCCTTTTTAATTATTATGTCAGTTTGATCGTTCTGTGGTAAGCTGTGATTACTTAGTCAATTATGTCCTTATTGAGCATCTTTAATAAATGTGGTAGCTTGACAAAAAGAACGTTTGAAATTTGTTACGAAACCATTTTATCCTCAAATGACAAATGTGAGGTAAGTATTTAACTCCCACAAAAGTATCTGAACAATATTATCCTTTATACTATTATCACTCCTGACATTTACAAACACAAGAAAAGAATTTAGCTGCCTGTGCACATGGAAATATTCATGTTGTCATGTAACTAGAATCTTATCAAGATGTATTAACTACATCTCTTTACTGCGAATTGATTTCATTAATAAGCATCCACGTCCACTGTACGCTCATGTTAATCCTTTTGACAACTTTGTAGAAGCACACAAAAAATTTCATAAAAAAATTAACGAAGGTAGGCAATGGATTTAATACACACTACAGGAAAAGGTACTACGATACTTCACTATTAAAGTCCCTTTTGTGCCATAATTAACAATGAACACTAATTATGATTCACAAATGATACATCTACCTTATGCACTTACAGTAGATGTGACATGCACAATTATAGCAAATTCTACTCGTAGTTTCAATATACAATGAAAATTATTGTGTCAAGTAGGCTCAACCACAGAGATCGTGTAAAAACACGAAATTATGACGCGTCTCAAGGGTCAGGCCCTCATCATGAGATAAACTATACAAGAATCTTAAAACCTGAAACAATAAAAATCTAAAACGTAATAAAATAAAACGTGGTTACTTTCCTTGTAACCGTGTCTCCGCAGAAAGGTCCACAGCGTATTGTGCTTCGTCAAGATTCAAAACAGACCCAGCATTGGCAGCGCATAACTTTAGCATAACAGGAACACGAGTGGGGCGCACGTATGCATATGAAAACAAAGACCTCTAAATATCAAAGATCATCCACAAGGTAGTGGATACGTGCGCCCCACTCGTGTTGTTGACTCTGTGCATTTCGCTAATGTTATGCGCCGCCAGTGCTGGGTCTGTTTTGAATCTTGACGAAGCATAATATACTGAGGACCTTTCTGCGGAGACACGGTTACAAGGGAAGTAACCTCGTTTTCTTTTATTACGTTTTAGATTTTTATTGTCTCAGGTTTTAAGATTCTTGTATAGTTTATCTGATGATGAGGGCTAGGCCCTTGAAACGCGTCATAATTTCGTGTTTTTACACGATCTCTGTGGTTGAGCCTACTTGACAAAATAATTAAGTATACTACCGCGACCTCACATCCATTATGGATATAATTAAGTCTACAGTGAAAATATTTCCAGTAATAATAATTGATTCCAGAGCTTGGTAAGTCATTTTCACTGTAGCGTAAGAGTGCCAAACCTCAGCTGATGTGTACAAGACCCAACCCAAACTAATTATAGTCCTGATATGGCTCGACAACCCAGCAGCGTAGTAACCTCTCTGGATAGCAACGTCTCTGGTTAGATGACAATAGGCTGTTTGAATGAAACGAAGTATTTAATTCATACTCTCAGGTTCGCATGAATAAATCGAGTCAGACAATATACTTCAACTGAGAATGTTCTCAACGTGAGTAAAAAGTTGGGGGAGTTGCTCTCAACAAAGAACATTCTCCGATTTCGTATGAATAAAACTAGAGAAGTTTCTCACGACCGGAGAACATTCTCTCTGACATACTTCAAGCTGAGTAACTTGTATTAAGTTTATGTTTTACTGTGATTTGCTATAAAAATGACAAAATTTGTGTAGCTTAGAAGGTAAACAAAGTTCCTATATACGTAGTCTGAAGAAATACGAGAGGAACTAAAAAGTTAATGTATATAAAAAATTACCTAAAGAGTTGCTTCCTACACAAAAATGATAAGTGTGACACTTCAATATTTTATATATTGACAAGGGTGATGTCAGAGGAGTGTTTTCATTACCGACGTAGCAATGTAACACAAGTGAATTCAGCTGCGTGTTTTACCCTTTTGTTTGGAGTGAGTATTTACAGTTGTAAACAACTACAAAGCAAAATAAAATTGTATTTTTAATAACGCCTTATGATGTTAATTCAAGTCTTGTGCATCCTAGGACTTCAGTCTGTATTACAAAATAATTATTGCTGCAATACCGGGTAGAAGTATTCAAACTAAATGGGTTAGCACATGTAAGATTTGTTTTCTGCCTTCGTAATCGTAACTTCTGTTGTTTTAGAAGTAAGTAGAAATCACTGTAACATTAATAAGTGATTATTTACATACCTAGCAATCTGCTTCTTGTAACAAAGTAGCACGGTCTATCGCTCACAGACCATTGGGTGTCATATTTAACAAAAAGTATCTCATGTTAAAAAGTTATGAGAACATTCCACGTTGAATGAGATGAAAATGTGGAATATTCTTAAAATTTAGTTAGCAAATTGTGCTAATCCAACTTCAATAACAATATAGTTTCTCGCATGACGAAAATTTTGAAACATCCTCAAAGAATATATATATATATATATATATATATATATATATATATATATATATATATATATATATATATATATAATTTTTTTTTTTTTTTTTTTTTTTTTTTTTTTTTTTTTTTTTTTTTTTTTAGTCTTAATATATTAGTCTTAATAATATGCTGCGAAAACCAGACACCAGTTATCAGAGTTGAAGGGCATGAAAGCTATGCAGAGATTGGGAAGGGAGTAAGACATGGTTGTAGCCTTTCTCCAATGCTATTCAATTTTTACATTGAGCAAGGTGTAAAGGAAAGCAAGGAGAAATTTGGAGAAGGAATTACAAAGTTCAGGGCGAAGAAATAAAAACATTGCGTTTTGCTGATGACATTGTTGTTTTGTCAGAGACAGCAAACGATCTGGAGGAGCAGTTGAACGGAATGGACAGTGTGTTGAAAGGAGCATATAAGATGAACATTAACAAGAGCAAAACAAAGGTAATGGAATGCAGTCTTAGAAGATCCGGCGATGCTGAAGGAATTAAATTAGGTAACGAATCAATAAAGATGGTAAATGAGTTTTGTTACTTGGGCAGTAAAGTAACATGATGGTCGCAGTACAGTCCTTTATGAAGGGATTTGTGTGGAATGTTGCCTTGTATGGGAGTGAAACATGCACGATAAACAGTGCGGACAGGGAGAGGATAGAGGCTTTTGAAATGTTGTGCTACATTAGTTTGCTGAAGATTAGGTGGGTAGATCGCGTATCTACTGAGGAGTACTGAACAGAATTAGAAATAAAAGGAATATTTGGCATACTTTGACTAAAATAAGGGATCGTTTGGTAAGACGACATTCTTAGACATCAAGGAATTGTGAATTTAGCATTGGAGGAAAGTGTGTGAGGTAAAAATTGCAGAGGGAGACCAAGAGATGAATATAGTAAGCAAATTTAAATGGATGTACGTTACCGTTCCTATGAGGAGATAAAGAGGCTTGTTCAGCATAGATTAGCGCGGAGAGCTGCATCAAACCAGTCTGCGGACAGAAGACTACAACAATATGCTGCTGCACAACAAAGTAATGTGTAAACTTGGTACATTTCTCACTGAACACTTAGATGCCTACTCCATATTCCTACACTGAATAATTTGCCTGATTGGGCTAGTTTAAAGAAATACACGATTGAACAGCTGTTCTGTGCCGGACATGACACATGGAGAATTTACTCAAGAAGGAGGGAGCTAGCGAGAATGAACTTCCTGCTCAGAGCGTATGTTTCGAAGTTTTTATTCATACGAAACCGAGAACTTACTTGGTCTGAGAATCATCTCTGGAGCATGCGCTCTCCTATTCATACGCCCCAATATCTCTGTCCAATTTGTTGTTGTTGTGGTCTTCAGTCCGCAGACTGGTTTGATGCAGCTCTCCACGCTACCCTATGCTGTTCAAGTCTCTTCATCTGAGAATACGTTCGGCAACTTACACCCTTTTGAATCTGCTTACTACATTCGTTCCTCGGTCTCCCTCTACGATTTTTACCTCACACGCTTCCTTATAATGCTAAATTGACAATTCCTCGATTTCTCAGAATGTGTCCAACCCTTCTCTTAGTCAGGATATGTCAGAAACTCCTTTTCTTCCCGATTCGGTTAAGCACCTCCTCATTAGTTACATGATCTACCCATCTAATTTTCATCATTCATCTGTAGCACCACATTTCAAAATCTTCTATCATCTTTTTATCTGAACTCCTTATCGTCTACGTTTCGCTGCCATACAACGCTACACTCCAGACAAATGCTTTCAGAAATGACTTCCTAACATTTAAATTAATATTGTACGTTAACAAGTTTCGCTTCTTTAGAAACGCTTTTCTTCCCATAGCCATTCAGCATTTTATATCTTCTTTACTTGGGCCATCAGAAGTTATCCAAATAACAAAATTCATCAGCTACTTTTATTGTCTCATTACCTAATCTAATTCCTGATTTTCTGACAAGGCATTCCATTACCTTCGTTTTACTCTTGTTAATGTCCATCTTCTATCCTCCTTTCAAGACACTATCCATCCCATTCAATTGTTATTCTAGATCTTTAGCGGACTCTGACAGAATTACTATGTCATCGGCAAACCGCAATGTTTTTATTTCTTCTCCTTGCACTTTAATGCCCTCTCCAAATTTCTACTTCCACTCCTTCACTGCCTGCTCAAGGTACATATTGAAAAACATTGGGGAAAGGCTACAACCCTGTCTTACTCCCTTCCCAACCTCTGCGCCCCTTTCTTGCCCTTCGACTCTAATAACCGCTGTCTGGTTTTTGTATAGGTTTAATATAACTCTTCGCTTCCTATACTTCACCCCTGACACCATCAGAATTTGGTAGAGCGTATTCCAGTCGACATTGTCAAAAGCTTTCTCCAAAGTATCAACATGCAAAATGTGATATTCCAAAGGCAAACACAATAAACTGAGCAGAAACAGAATAAGATGGTCTCACTTAGACCCCTTTCAAATATACTTCATAAAACTGTCGTATTACTATTGATAATTATATTTCACTCCCTAATGAGCCCGTTTCTGAGACACATCTTTGGAAGTTATGTTATCCGTACGACAGATGCACCCACGGAGCACAGACATATATTACTAGTCTGGCAATGCCGTATACAGTATCACTGGTTCAGTGAAGTCTCACCGCCGTATTTCTATACCATAAACGTGTAAGGAGTCGTTTGTGTTATTACAGAAAACAGCCGTAAAAATACCAATGAACTGACGAAACTGTCTTTAGACTTTTGACATATGGGAAATTCATGTGTTTATATGGTTGCAATATTTGCAGCTGGACTAAGCTTTGAGACGTACAGTAATGAATTGCATTGATTTTCTGTTTTTCGGATTTTCTTTCAGTCGTAAGAGCCATTATAAAAGTGTTGTTTATCGTGGATAACAAGTATTCTTCTTCATTTGGCAGTTCTTAGGAAATCTACAGTCTGCGTTGACACATACACTAATGAGTCGTGTTTTCTGTTTCTATTAATCTGTTACCAGTTTCAATCAACTTCGGCTTTTTTCTTAACAGTATGTGCTATAAATGTGCTATTTGTAGTGGATAAGACATATCTCTATTATTCTAAATGTTTTTCAGGTAACTACAGTCTGTTTTAACTGTATGTAACGGTAAAATTTTACTTACCATTCCGGCGGCCTCACGGGATTGTTGGCAACATGAACAAAACAGCAGAAAGCCCTCGCCACGATATTAATATTCTTAGAAATCCAGACACCGAGTGACTTGATTAATGGAAACGTTTGCGTTGTCGCGGGATAGTCAACGTCATTTGATTGACAACATAATCACGCGAGACCGCCTGGACGGTAAGTAAAATTTAACCGTACATAACACGGTCTTCTCATAACACGATTCGACAATGTACGCCCAGAGTCTAACATAAGAGTCACGAAACTCCTAGTGAATTTTTTGCAACTTCGAGACTGCAGCGCCGCCAAGCGGCTGGGTCGTAAAACCATACCGCAAAATGATTGAGTAATAAATGTGTATTTGGAGTGAAGCAGCATGTTCAAAATACCTTAGTATTTGTGAGCTTCTGTGACGCTATAAATTGTAGCAACTATCAAAAATGTAATTCGGAAATCTCTCATTTTCAAAGGATGCTCAGAAGTAAGACAATAATATTGCGAATAACGAGTGTTCATTTACGGTGGTTAGTTATACTTTTAGGCACAGAAGTAAATCTGTAACAGTTCATTCACGTCCAAACGTCTGCTCTTAATTAGAATCGTAAATACCTGACCACTATTTCGTAATATTACCGCTGTATAAAAGTAATGTCTGAATGCTTCCAATAGCAGTTAATTATTTCAGTAAAGCCTGCTTAGTTTCGCACCTCAGTTTCACAAAAATTATATGCATGTATGCTAACATATTTTGGCGGTTACTTATTAGTTTGATAAAGTGAATATGTAGCAACAAATAAATAATATGTCAATATATAAACTGTAATGTTAGCACGTCACATTATTGAAAATATTCAGTCTGATACCTGTCAAGTAGCTAAAAAAATATGATAGGTACACGAAAGGCACAGAAGCAAGGGCAAGGTAGAAAGAGAGTTTATACGGCGATGTAGAATCTAGTCTCCTACATGTAAAAATCTTACATTGTTTTGAAAATATTACAATATACGAAATCCGCTAAAACAATACTTATGCAACATGTCAGTACGCACCGAGCACGCGAACATAATCTTAATCAATTACTTTCATACTTGAGCACATCAGGTTACGATTTATTTCTGCTTTCAAAACGTTTTTGGATGATATTTTTACGACTCAGGTATTGTGAACTGTATGAATTTCACTGCACTGATAATTTTAGACTGTCGTTAACAGACGCAGTGCTATTATTTTAATGATGTTTTTGTATTATTAGGTGCACAGAAACGTTCAGTGACTAGGATATATGAAAGTAACAGCGTAAAAAACGGCAACTACTCATTTTCTATCATTCCATTCCCCTGTTATTCCCTACTGGCCGCTTGGAGCGCTAATATCGCTTCAGTTGCAATGTTTTCCTAGGGAGTTTCGCGACTGTCTGTGATACCCCGCATCCACACATTGGTACCAAAGCTGGCGCCAACATTGGCCAATATTTTTGAGGCAGCCTTCACACATTGGAGCCAATATTCAGTTGAATTCGTCGACAGCCAACGAAAACATATCTGACGCACAAATCGCGGCCAATGCATTAACGCTTTTGAGTGTGAATAATTACATTTTGTCATTGTAAATCAAATTGGGAAACATACGTAAAAGATGATGGGTGTTGTATCAATTCCTACCGAACATTAAGTACGGAACGAAATCATTAATTTTTTTAAATGTGCTACAAGTAAACGATACACATTATAAAAACTTAGACCTGCTACTTTAAATGATTGAAAAAAAAAAAAAAAAAAAAAAAAAGAAAGAGATGTTTTGGAGGGATGCAATTCTTTTGGTATTACGCTTCGATTTCTTGCTAAAGGAGACAATATTACAAGCCTACACTTCCCTTTTTAAATAGTCATGTAATTTATATCACTAGTAGTGCTTGAAGTGAGCAGAACGATATTTCAAACTTGACATGAAATATAAGTATTGTACTGTTAATTTTAAAAATTAAATTCAGTAATGGAGTGTGTCGAAAGTCTTGAAAGTTTTTAATTTCCCAGTGAGCGCCTAAGTTTTGCTGTGGCATTTCGTTTTTTTTTAGGTTTCTTTCTAAAATGGATCACTTTCTGATACAGTCCTAATATTTACAAAGAGATTTCGAAACTTTAAAACGGCGACGAAGAACGAACGAGGAAAGTAACAGTTTCGAGATGAGCAGACGACAAAGACAGAATGAAACGTTGGCGCCAATGTGTGGACGACGTACCCATATTGGCCCAACGTCCTTTGTGGTTTGGTCGAAATACCGACAAGCAACGGAGCCGTACCAACGTTGGCGCCACGTTGGTTCCAACGCTATTTCACCGATCCACACATTGGACGAACATTGTTGGCGCCAACGTTGGGTCCAATGTGTGGATCCGGCCTTAGAATGTGGTACGCCTATGAGTTACATTCAATTATTGCAAAAGTATTAGCTCAAATGCAAATCAGGTTCAAACCAACGAGTAAAACTTTACAACGTTATATCGTATGAGAAGATCATGAGAAGATCTCAAATTGATTCCATATTTCTGGATTTCAGGAAGGCTTTTGACACTGTACCCCACAAGCGGCTTCTTATGAAATTGCGTGCTTATGGAATATCTCCCCAATTGTGCGGTTGGATTCACGATTTCCTATCAGAAAGAACACAGTTCGTTGTAATTGACGGTAAGTCATCGAGTAAAACAGAAGTGATATCTGGCGTTCCACAGGGAAGCGTTATAGGTCCCCCTACACTTCCTCGTGTTTATAAACGATTTAGGAGACAATCTGAATAGCTCCCTTAGATTGTTCGCGGATGATGCTGTCGTTTATCGGTTAGTGAAGTCAACAGAGGATCAAAAGCAACTGCAAAGCGATTTAGACGAAATTTCTGCATGGTGCGAAAATTGGCAATTGACACTAAGTAAAGAAAAATGTGAAGTAATACACATGACCACCAGAAGAAATCCGCTGAACTTGAATTACGCGATAAATTAGTCAAACCTTAAGGTCGTAGATTCTACCAAATACCTAGGAGTTACAGTTACGAACAACTTTGACTGGAGAGAACACATAGAAAATATTGTGGGGAAGCGAACCAAAGGTTACGTTTCATCGGCAGAACGCTTCGAAGATGCACCAGCTCCACCAAAGAGACTGTCTACATCACACTTGTGCGTCCTCTCCTGGAGTACTGTTGCCCCTTGTGGGACCCTCACCAGGTGGGATTGACGGAAGACATTGAGAAGGTTCAGAGAAGGGCAGCTCGTTTTGTTCTATCACGTTACGGGGGGGGGGGGGGGAGCGTCACGGAAATGTTGCACCAATTGGGGTGGAAATCATTAAAAGAAAGACGTTATTCATTGCGGCGTGATCTGTTTGCGAAGTTTCAATCACCGACTTTTAGTTCTGAATGTGAAAATATTTTGCCAGCACCCACCTACTTAGGGAGACATGACCATCCCAATAAAATAAGAGAAATCAGATCGAAAACGGAACGATTTAGGTGTTCTTTCTTCCCGTGCGCTATTAGAGAATGGAACGGTAGAGAAAAGTTATGAAAGTGGTTAATAAACCCTCTGTCAGGCACTTGAATGTGATTTGCAGAGTATTTATGTAGATGTAGATGTACCGTACGGAAACTTTTTGACGTGAGGTGAGGCAAGATGGGGGCATCAGGCTTCAGTCACAGATGCACGTTTGCCAGCCTAGTAAAATATGTCTGTGCCACCGAGTGCCTTCCACAGAATCTCCCCGTGCTGTAAGAAGAAAACAAGAGCTCTCTGGTACACTGCCGGTGGGCGTCCGGCAGTCCTCGGCCGTGTGTTTCGTGGGCTCGGAGTTCCGCAAAGGGCCCTCCGGCCGTCTGCTTCAGCGGCCCTACAGCGCCCGCAACAGGCCCTTCCGCCCTTCGCCCTTCCGCCGTTCCGGCAACTGGTCGTTACGAGCCCTGCCGAATGCACCCAGCTGCTTCTCGCCGAACGGCCGGAGTGCCCCGGGGCTCCGTGGCAGAGCACCGGCTGACCAAGAAGCAACGGCAGCCGGCAGCCAACCGACACTGCAGTGCAATCCAATGCAGGGCCGGATCTAGGACATTTGCCAAGGGGGGAGGGGGCAAGCTTAAATTTACCGCCCCTTCTTTCATCCCCCCCGTATGAATCGACTTTTTGACGCTAAATGTGTTACATATTTCTAAATAAATGTAACAATCTCACAATATGAACTTAATTTTTAATATTCATAGAATATATGACATCAACTGCGATTGGGGAAAGCTGAAAATGTGTACCCAGCCGGGATTCGAACCCGGGTCTCCTGCTTTCTAGGCAGTTGCGCTGACCCCTACACCACTGGGGACACAGTGATCACCGCACCTGCAAGGACTAACCATGCACGCTCCCGTCAGATACAAATTCCCAGCTTCGCCCTGCCCATAGTACTCAAAGTCGTAGTTATAACTAATTCCCGTAAGAGTAAGGGCTTCAAACTTGCCCACCCCTCCCCACTAACGATAGGATCATTGCCCGTCACCGGCATATTATATATATACATGTGGAGTCTGTTCCGAAAGAACAGACGTCACTTCTGATCCTGCAGCTGTTATTAATTAATATTCATAGAATATATGACATCAACTGCAGTTGGGCAAAGCTGAAAATGTGTACCCAGCCGGGATTCGAACCCGTTAGTTGGGAGGGGTGGGCAAGTTTGAAGCCGTTGCGTTATCGGGTGGGGAATTGTAGGGTGCCCCTAGATAGATCAGGGGTGCACTACACTAAGGAAGCGGTTACTCAGGTAGCAGAGTACTTGTGGAGTGCACATGGTTTTTTTAGGCTAGGCGCTAACTCTGATGAGCACTCGCCTGTCAGCATTCAAACAGCGAATTCAGGCCACGTTCGGAACAAAAATTCGAACATCAAAACATTAGCCGCGAACTTACAGAGTATTAGAAACAAAGTTCCCGGATTTGCGCACTGCATGGAAGTTATTGCGCTCAGATAGTCTGAGGTACCGAAAGCTGGCTAAATCATGATGTGGCAAATTCAGAAATATTTGGCGAAGCATGGAATGTATATCGGAAAGATAGGTCTGATACAACTGGAGTAGGAGTGTTCATCGCTGGGGATCAAGATATTGTTTCTACTGAGATCGAGGTTGAAAGTAACTGTGAAGTTATCTGGGAACGTATAACAGGTCTAAAAGAAGTAAAGTTAATAGTTGGGTGTTTTTACCGCCCCCCCCCCCCCCTCAGTGCTGCTGTAGCAGTTTTAGAATCATTCAGTAGCCGGCCGCGGTGGCCGAGGGGACTGAGGCGCTCCAGTCACGGTCTGCACGGCCACTACGGTCGGGGGTTCGTATCCCCCCTCGGGCATGGATATTTGTGACGTCCTTAGTATTAGGTAGTTCATAGGTAGTTTGTAAGTTTAGGGACTGATGGCTCCGTAGTCGAGTCCCATAAACTATACAAACATTTTTTGAATCATTCAAAGAAAGTCTACACCAGGTAGTGCATAGGTATCCGGGCCATGTAATATTAGTCGGAGGAGACTTCAACCTTAAGAGTATAGATTGGGACCTCGCTAGTTACATTTCAGGCGGTACAGACAAGCAGTCGTACGAGATACTTTTGGACACATTTTCCAAAAACTGTCTTGAGCAGTTAAACCGGCAACCCACGCGCAATGGAAATATTCTAGACCTTATAGCCACAAACAGGCCTGACCTTATTAACGATGTCTGTGTAGAGACAGGAATAAGTGATCATGATATTGTCATAGCGTCGATGGTGACTAAAGTTCATAAACCAATCAAGAAGGCTAGGAGCGTGTTTTTGTTGGGAAGAGCCGATAAGCAAATATTACGATCGCACTTAGAAAATGACTGGGCATCGTTTACTTCCGGGACTATGGATGTAGAGGAATTGTGGACTAAATTTAAGTGCATTGTTAATAAAGGTTTAGAGAAATATGTGCCAGTAAAGACGATTAGGGATGGAATAGATCCACCGTGGTATAATAATAACGTTAGAAAGCTGCTGAGAAAGCAAAGGCTGTTGCACTCTCGATTCAAAAAAGAACACGCAAATGATGACAGGCAAAAGTTAGTAGAGATTCCTGCGTCTATAAAAGATCGATGCGCGAAGCATACAATAATTATCACAGCCATACCTTAGCTAAAGATCTTTCCGAGAACCCGAAAAAATGCTGGTCCTATGTAAAATCGATAAGCGGGTCAAAGCCCATTATCCAGTCACTCGTTGATCATTCCGAGGCAGTAATAGAAGAAAGCAAACGGAAAGCTGAAGTTCTAAATTTAACCTTTAAGAAATCTTTCACGCAGGAGGACCGCACAAATCTACCATCATTTTATCAACGTACTAATTCCGAAATGGGGGACATAGCAATAGGTATTTCCCGTGTAGAGAAGCAGCTGAGAGAGCTAAATCCGAAAAAGTCTGCTGGTCCGGATGGAATACCAGTTCGGTTTTACAAAGACTGTTCTGCGGCATTGGCCCCCTACTTAGCTTGCATTTATCGTGAATCTTTAATTCAGCGCAAAGTTCCTAGTGATTGGAAAAAAGCGCAGGTGACTCCCGTTTATAAGAAAGGAAACATAACTGACCCACACAATTACAGGCCAATATCGTTGACATCAGTTTCATGTAGAATTTTAGATCATATTCTCAGTTCGAATATAGTAAATTTCCTTGAAACTACTGCATTCCATTATCCTTGTTTTGCTCTTTTAATGTTCATTTTATACGCTCTCTTCAACACACTGTCCAGCCCATTTAACTGCTCTTCCAGGTACTTTGCTGTCTGTGACAGAATTACAATGTCATCAGCAAAACGCCATGTTTTTATTTCTTCACCCTGAACTTTAATAACTACTCCAAATTTTTCCTTGCTTTCCTTCACTGCCACCTCGATGTACACACTGAATAACATCGGAGAAAGGCTACAACCCTGTCTTACTCCCTTCCCAACTAACCCTTTCCTTTCATGCCCTTCGAGTCTAATAACTGCGGTCTGGTTTTTGTGCAAGTTGTAAATAACTCTCCGTTCCCTGTATTTTACCACTGCTGACTTCAGAATTTGAAATAGTGTATTCCAGTCAACATTGTCAAAAAATTTCTTCAAATCTACAAAAGCTAAAAATGTAGGTTTGCCTTTCCTTAATCTATCTTCTAAGATAAGTGGTAAAATTTGTATTGCCTTCCGTGTTCCTACGTTCCTTCTGAATCCAAACTGATCTTCCCCGATGTCAGCTTCTACCAGCTTTTCCATTCTCCCGTAGATAAACCGTGTTAAAATTTTGCAACCATGACTTATCAAACCGATGGTGCTGTAATTTTGACACCTGTTTGCGCCTGATTTCTTTGGTATGGGGATTATTACATTTTTCTTAAAGTCTCAGGGTATTTCGCCTGTATCATACATCTTACACACCAGATGAAATAGTTCTGTCATGGCTGGCTCTTCCAGAGACTTTAGTAGCTCTGAGGGAATGTCATCTACTCCCGGGGCCTTGTTCCGACTTAGGTCTTTCATGGCTCTGTCAAATTCATCTCTCAGTATAGAATCTGCTATTTCATTTTCGTCTACTTCCTCTTCCCTTCCTAAAATATTATCTCTAAGTTCATTTCCTTTGTAGAGCTCCTCTATGTATTCTTTCCACCTTTCAGCTTTCCCTTCTTTGCTGAGAACTGATTTTCCATCTGAGTTCTTGATATTCGTAGAGCTGTTTTTCTTGTCCCCAAATGTCTCTTTTATTTTGCTGTAGACAGTTTCTACTTTTCCCCTTCTTATATATTCTTCTACATATTTGCATTTGGCTTCCAGCCACTCCTGCTTAGTCATTTTGCACTTCCTGTCAATCTCCTATAATTTTCCTAAAAGTTTTCCAAAACATTCCTGAATTCCTATGATCTAGTTTTCTTATATCCTCAATCCATTTCTGGCTGCGAAATTGTTTTACTGGTATCTGACTTTTCCACTTTTGTCATGGGAGGTACTAGATTTTATAAATATGAAATCTGCTAATCCTGCTACGAGAATTTACAGTGACATACGTGAATTCGACAGTGTTGGGATACTAGTTGTTTTAATTAAATTAAAAAAAAAATTCGGGATCTGATCTTTCTTTTCTTAAACACAGTTGAAATCACCGCTAAGTATTAACTGTCTTGGATTCTTCCTTAGCAAGTGAATCAGTTACTGAAGTTAGGTCATAAATCTTTAGCCCTGTTCCCCTCAACCGCTGCGGTTATAAGTCTCTACCCGCACAAACTACTGAAACTCACTTATGCTAAGGACAACACACACACTCATGCCCGAGGGAGGACTCGAACTTCCGTAGGTGAGGAACCGTGCGCTTTGCAGTAAGACGCCATAGAGAGCTCGGTCACTCTACTGCGGCACACCCATACCCAGTAACTACATGCAAAACAGAAATATGCAGAGCTGGTATCGGTGACCATACTTTACCCATATAGGTCAAGTCTAGATAGCAATACCCAATAAATACGTGTTCCATAAAAGTTCATAGGACTGGTATCGGTAACTAGACTTGACCTGTATAGGTTAAGTGTAAATAGCGATATCTGAAGGTTTCAGAGATTTATCATATTGCAGTTCAGTAGGTTCCCGCCCAAAATCCCCAATTTCCCGCGGTAGTCCCGTTGAGTTCTCTGAATGTTTTTATACCGCTAATATTCCCTTGCCACATTTGTGTAATTTCACCGTATATTTTACTCATTATGAAAGACTCTGTTGTTTTTTATCTACGTAAAGTTACGTGATTTTATTTCCAAGTAATCTTCACCATATACATTGTACATTCGAGAGAGTAGAAATATCTCTGGAGTGATCAGAGCATTCTGCACATGTTCTCAGCATTATGCTTGGATTGTGACGTGATTTAGGGACGGCACTGTTTATTATTTGCACTAAGCATCAAGTCACGACGTGTTAGGGTTTCTCGGTGGCAAAATCTTAAAAGCGTCGTCGTCTGGTGGCATCGAAAGTAAATCTATTTGCGCGGCTCTCTGTACTGTGATAGTAGTTGATGTTGCGCTTTTGATGTTTCTTAATTTTCAATATATGACTGTGATTATTGAGGTGGACAAAGCTGAGATGTACTCTGTGTAAGAACATTAATCTGGGGCGCCACGTTACGGATCGCATGGCCTCCCGAGTCGGGGGTTCGAATCCTCGCTCGGGCATGGATGTTTGTGGTGTCCTTAGGTTAGTTTAGCTTAGTTTAATTAGTTTGTAAGTCTAGGGACTTATGACCAAAGTAGTTTGGTCCCATATAAATACAAACATTGGAAGAACATCAACACTGACAAATTATTCATTAAATATTTTAAGAGGAAATCTCAGTTCTAATGAAAGAGAAAAATAAAGTTGTTTATAATGTTTGTTACAGAAGGAAAAGTCGTAATGGAAAAGATTAACAAGTGTCGTTTATTACCTTTCACTCCGTCATAAAAGGAGGAAAAACAGTCATCCGCAAAATTAAGACCATTTTCTCTGTCTGCTGTTCGCTTTCTAATTTTTTTACATATTTTCAGTTAAAATATTTTTTTTAAGACGGAGAAGCTTCTGTTCACACATTACAGTTTAGGAAGCATCGTTTGTGCATACTTCAGCTTGCGCTTCTAATAAGTGGTTTTCCTTTTTTTTTTTTTTTTTTTTTTTTTTTTTTTTTGCAAATGTCGCCAGGTTACATGAAAGATTAATTTTCTGACGAATAGAGCCTTTATAGGTGCATAAGAAGTCAATAAATGGTAACCAAAATCGATAAAACCTTTGCCATGTGTTCAGCATTGACACTACCTGCCTCCCGAAGGCCGACGTCCTGAAGTCAGAACCCGAATCAGGAGAATTTTGCAGGAAGCCTTAGCGGCGACGAGATTCACATATCAGTATAGGTGTACATGTTTCAAGGACAAAAGACGATCGTATGGACCTACTAGAAATGTTCTTATGTGTGCGCGCTTTGCGGAAGTACAATATGTGATCAAACATATGCTGCAACCTGCCTGAAAATGACACAATTTCCTAGAGCCCTCCATCGGTAATGCTGGAATTCAGTATACTGTTGGCCCATGTCATTAAATGTCATTAAGAAGGTAAAAAAGTATGTGGTATGCAAAAAGAATAGCAAACTCTCGGGGTAAAATTAAAAACATTTGGTCAGTCTTGAAGGAAGTGTCTGGTCGGTAGCAGCAGATAGAATATATAACGTCAGTGGGTAGTAGAAATGTTTCTGTTACTGACAAGTTAAATATATGTGCTGTATTCAATAATCACTTTCTGAATATAGTAGGTGAACTAAACAGAACTCTAGTTCCTAAAGGTAATCATATAACATTTTTGGAGAATGCCTTTCGGAAACTGTTACCTGAAATGGTCCTCCATGATACTTCCATAGGGGAGATAAAGAAAATAATTAAATCACTAAAGACAAAAGACTCTTATGGATATGATGGGATATCTAGCAGAATTCTAAAGTACTGTTCTCCATATGTTAGCCCAGTACTAAGCCATATTTGCAATTTTTCCTTTCATAATGGTCAGTTTCCTGACAGATTAAAGTACTCAGTAGTGAAACCACTTTATAAAAAAAGGAGAAGGGGATAATGTAGACAACTATAGACCTATTTCTATGCCATTGGCTTTTTCTAAAGTTATTGAAAAGGCTGTATATTCAAGATGAATTGATAATTTCAGTTCACATAATTTGTTATCAAACGTACAGTTTGATTTTAGAAGTGGTTTAACGACTGAACATGCTATATTTTCGTTCCTCTGTGAGGCACTTGACGGGTTAAATAAAAGGCTACGGACATTACGCGTTTGATTGTGTTCATCACAAAATATTGTTGCAGAAGTTAGAACATTACGGAATACGAGGAGTAGCTCACAACTACTGGGTCACCTCTTACTTTAATAATAGACAACATAAGGTAATTCTCCGCAGTGTTGAAAATGGCTATGACGTACAATCGCAATGGGGCACAGTTAAGTGTGGGTGCCCCAGAGTTCTGTTTTGGGATCATTGCTGTTTTTTATTTATATAAATGATATGCCTTCGAGTATAACAGGTGATTGTAAAATATTTTTGTTTGCTGATGATACCAGCTTGGAAGTGAAGGATTTTGTTCGGAATATTGAGACAGTATCAAATAACGCAGTTGAAGAGATAAGTTCATGGCTTGTAGATAACAAGTTTATGTTAATTCACAGTAAAACACAGTTTTTACATTTTCTAACACATAATTTGACGAAAGCTGACATTTTGGACATAATGGGCATATGATGAGACTGAACAGTTTACATTTCTAGCTGTTCAGACAGTAAGCTGTCGTGGAAATCCCATGTTCAGGATCTTGTTCCAAAATTAAATTCTGCTTTATTTACCATTAGAACAATATCTGAAATAAGTGATTTGTCAACACGAAAAAGAGTCTACTACGCTTACTTTCACTCACTTATGACGTACGGCGTTATTTTGTGGGGTAACTCGATTGAAACAAAAAGGATATTTTTGGCTCAGAAACGGGCGGTTCGAGCAATATGTGGTGTAAATTCACGAACTTCATGTCGACCCCTTTTCAGTAGTCTGGGAATTTCGACACTGGCATCACAATAAGTTTTTTAAATGTCGTTTGTCGTTAATACTATCACGTTATTCCCACGAAATCTCGAAATTTTCAAACGTTTCTAGAGCTTATGGGACTTAACTACGGGGTCATCAGTTCCTAAACTTACAAACTACTTATGAACTAGCTAATACTAAGTACGGCACAAATATCCATGCCCGTGGGGAGATTCGAACCCCCGACCGTAGTGGCCGTCCTGAAAGTGACTGGCACGCCGCAGACCGCTCGGTCACCGCGGCCGGCTGGAAATCTCGCGTAAAAACTTGTGACACCCAGTCACCTGACCTCGTTCGAAGTCCGTAAGTTCTGCGGAGTGCCGCATCTGCTCTCTCACGATGCGTAATCATTACTTGGGTCACTTATATGGAGTACTTGGCAATGGATGCACTTAACATTAAAAATGTAAATTTCTTAGGAGTCTGGATACTTTGTATTACATATAGCTTCAGCATGAATTCGAATAAAGCTGGTATTCCACATTCCGGAATTTAACCAAGGAAGAATAGTTGAATATTGGGAGAGCGGGTTATACGTCAGAAAAATCAGTGATCTTGTAGTAAGTAACGAAGGAACTGTGATCTGTAATCGCTGTGTTGAGAAGGCAACGAAGCACAGGCGGGACCGACTGTTGCCTTCGCCTTGCATCACTGAAATGGTAAGTTTATTTCCACATGGCACATAATGATCGATCTGTCACATCACTAACCACAACGACAAATTTTGTATGTTGCGCAGCAAGCAGTGTCGATATACCATTCGACGTCTTTTGCAGCTTAATGAACTACGCGGATGGCGTATCAGATTATGCCTGTACCAGCTCGACGGTGGGAACAGAATCCGGCGACTTCTTCGTTAGACTGCTGAACTCTTGAATTAAACATCTGTATACAATTTTGAAAACCATGTAGTTTAATAGCTGTGTAATTGCACAGTATTTACCGCGACAGTTAGTTTACTTAGACTCACTGGTGTAATTTCACTGTACAGGTTTTTGCGTGCTAGTCTTACTTCTTGACCAGTTCAGACGTTTTCGTTGGATACCTACTGTAGAGTCCTACAGCGCATCTTTATGTCGTTCATCTCAGAGCGTGGCATGCAGTGAAGGCCTTCCTGAAGGATCAATTTGACAAGCCTACCCGGTTCGTATTACCAACAGGTTTGAGGCACTATCTATGCCGGACGGTATTCCTGAGTCAGATGATGTCGCTTGCCCTGAGGTCACCTCCAAGCCTGCAAGATCTGGACAGTCACAGAGGGTGGCATTGCTTGTAACTGAGAGAGTATTACGCGGTTAATGGAGCCTCTTAGGGACATGCCTGCAAGACAGGGAAGAAATTCACTGTGCCCTCCGTGTACATAGCGGATGGCGTCATTCCAGATGCGGAATTTCTTGAAGGGCACTGGGTGAAACGAACTGCAGGGGGTGGCTCATGACAATACCAGCGATGGATTTCAAGTGCTTCGCTCCAATTCTGGCCGACTATCTGAAATAGTAAAGATTGCCAGTCTTGCTTCCAAGATTAAGATAGCTCTCACCATCTGCATTATAGTTCACAAGATCGACTACGGTCCTTTATATAGCACTTAGTGGAGGGTCCAAATCGCAGGTTCAGACAGATTTCGCAATTCTGTAGCCTTGTGATTTCTTAACTTGCGCCATGGTTGACGGGGCCCGAAGATTCTTGGAATACATCAAGCGTCCAATACACGCATGAACGGGCTACACTGGTAGCGGGAGCTATGTGGCATAGACTTGGCGTTGTTATTTCTTCTTTTTCATTTGTTTACATTATTTTAATATAAAGAACCTCTGGAACACACAAAAGCGGTTTCATTCTCTAACAGTGCTGGTCAGACATAGCTCTAACACACATGTAAGAATCAGTGCTCCAACAGTTGTAAATTGTCGTAGTTGTGTGGGCCTAGTAGAAACTACTGAAATGAAAATCATGAAATGTAATAAGTTCAGCCGAAATTTTTACAAAGGAATAAATGCTGTTCAAGGAGGATACATTGAATAAAATAGGTGGTAACGTGTTTGCTGCTGTCACAATCGGGTTATCCTATGTCAATGACGACGATTTGTAGCAGGGTTTTGGAACACACAGTTTCTTCGAACGTTATGAACTACCGCGAAATCACATTTACCGTAAGTATCGTTCTTGTGAAAGACTGTCCTACTAATCAGTGCTTCCGACAATGGATCCATATAGATTCCATATTTCTATATTTCCGGAACTGTATCTCACAACCTCCTCCTAATCAGAATGCTTTCATATGGAATATCGCTTTGAGAATGATAGGTGATTTTCTGTCAGAAACGACACAGGACGTAATAATTTTCGGAAGGTCATCAAGTAAAGCGGAAATGATATCTGGTGCTCCCCAGAGTAGAGTTAGTGCGACGCTGCTGTCTTTATAAATGATTTAGGGGGATAATCACAGCAGCTCTCTTAGACTGTTCGCGGTTGATGCTGTCGTTTATTGGTTAGTAAAGTCACCAGAAAATCAAAAGCAACTGCAAACGATTAAGATATCTGGATGGTACGATATTTGGCAGTTGACCCTAAATAATTAAAAGTATGAAGTCATCAAAGTGAACAGGGTGAAACACATTTCATTTCAAATATTAATGAATGAAAAACAATGTTAACATTATTGGTAGGTAGCTGTTTACATCAGCTACCTACCACAGACCAACTTAATGTCACAGGTGGAGTCCCCTTTCCTACCATGTTTACTTTTAGACTTTAAGATACAACAATATATATATAATAAATTGCACAGTAATTTAAATATGTGAATCTTGCCAAATGCTGTCAAGTAAGTAAAATGTAAAATCAGGTAGAAAACGAATTTAATGTACGCCTTAAGTGACGATCCCAACATATGCTACAGTGTCAATAATGTTAACATAGTTTTTCACTCATTAATATTTGAAATGTAATGTGTTTCACCCTGTTCACTCGCAAATTACAATGTAAAAATGTTAAGGAGGCCACTGATTACGTGAACATAATTCTGCATGGCAACAGATATTGTTTGTAATTCCAACAAAGGTCATATCCAAAGACCAAGTAATCTGTGTATTGTATCTTTGTCTTAACATCTTTGAGAACCAAGCAATAGCGACTTTGTCGACGCATGTCAACAGTTTACCTGACGATGGCCTAATAAGCCGAAAATTAGTTAGTAAATAAACAAAATTTAGTAGAACAAAAACAGTTTGTTTGTTTTCAACCTTAAATATGGAAGCGTTCTACCAAGAAGCGACGGAAGAATCCATTTATATGAACATATTTTTGCTAGCGCCCACCTACATATGGTAACATCATCATCCTAATAAAATTAGTGAAATCTAAAACGGAAAGATTGTGTGTTCCTTTTCCCCGGGCGCGATAGAGAAGAGAAAAGTAGAGAAATACACTCTGCTAGGCACTTTACTGTGATTGCCAGATAACTTGCCCTACACTAATTACGCATTAGAGTCATATTGGATTCCACTCCGACAAGCACATACTATGAATTACCGAAATGCTAAACATCCACTTTCGTACCTCTGAAGCTTTGGAGATTAGTCCTCGTATCTTCAAAGCTGGCTGACAGTCATATTGCAGCACGATAATTACATGGAATTGTAATAGAGGAGTAGTGATGGAGAAAATGATACGTACAGGAACGCTATGAACATCAAAGGCTTTAACAGTCGGCAAACATAGCAGCGTAGCAAGAAACTATACATTATTCTTTAGTTTTTTAAGGACGTCCTTGCCAGAATAGACAGAATGAGCCAGAGAAAATTTTTCAGTTTAGTCTTTAAAGAGCTTGTATTACTGGTGCGATAATTGAATTCTTGTGGGTACAATCAATGACGTGTGATGATATGCAGGTTCGATTTCTGCCTAGTATTAACTGAATGAAAGCTGCAAAAATTTTGTCAAAACGCTGATATTGTAACAAAACTATATTAAAGAAAATTTGTATTGAGGGGCCAACGTCAGAATTCCCAGACCACTGAACTGGGGTCGACTAGAGTTTCACAAGCCTACGCCACTTATTGCTCCAACAGCCTATTTATGAGCTAAAATTACCATTTAGAAACTGGAGTGCCCCCAAAAACAATTGCAAATAACAAATATTAGTTTTCGATACTTTCCCACCATCACCCGTTCGCCCTTATCTCTCGCGCCTTATGAATAAATTGTGCTCTTGTAAGCCATTTGAAGAGCACGCTAAGCCACATATAGTATCAACAAACTCTTTACGCAGTTTACTAGTGCAGGAGTAAGTGAGTAAATTTTTAACCTTTACTGTAGGTGAGATGAGTATACCAGTTATACTAATATGTATATACATGTGGCGTCTGTTTTGAAAGAACAGACGTCACTTATGATCCTACAGTTGTTATTCTTTCATATTTACAGAATATATGACATCAACTGCGAACGGGCAAACCTGAAAATGTGTACCCAGCCGGGATTCGAACCTGGGTTTCTTGCATTCTAGGCATTTACGCTGACCACTACACCACTGGGGACACAGTGATCACCGCATCTGCAAGGACTACCTAAGCACGCCTCCCGTCAAATACAAAATTTCCAGCTTCGCCCTGCCCACAGTACTCAAACTCGTGGTTATGAAACTAATTCCCGTAAGAGTAGGGGCCACAAACTTGCCCACCCCTCCGCAGTAACGAAAGCATCATTGCCCGTCATCGGCATATTATATACAGGGTGTTACAAAAAGGTACGGCCAAACTTTCAGGAAATATTCCTCATGCACAAAGAAAGAAAACATGTTATGTGGACACGTGTCCGGAAACGCTTAATTTCCATGTTAGAGCTCATTTTATTACTTCTGTTCAAATCACATTAATCATGGAATGGAAACACACAGCAACAGAACGTACCAGCGTGACTTCAAACACTTTGTTACAGGAAATGTTCAAAATGTCCTCCGTTAGCGAGCATGCGAGCATGGAATCCCTGATGCGCTGATGCAGCCCTGGAGAATGGCGTATTGTATCACAGCCGTCCACAACACGAGCACGAAGAGTCTCTACGTTTGGTACCGGGGTTGCGTAGACAAAAGCTTTCAAATGCCTACATAAATGAAAATCAAAAGGATTGAGGTCAGGAGAACGTGGAGGCCATGGAATTATTCCGCCTGTAGCAATCCATCGGTCAACGAATCTGTTGTTGAGAAGTGTACGAAAACGTCGACTGAAATGTGCAGGAGCTCCATCGTGCATGAACCACATGATGTGTCGTACTTGTAAAGGCACATGTTCTAGCAGCACAGGTAGAGCATCCCGTATGAAATCATTATAACTTGCTCCAGTGAGCGTAGGTGGAAGAATATGAGGCCCAATCAAGACATCACCAACAATTCCTGCCCAAACGTTCACAGAAAATCTGTGTTGATGACGTGATTGCACAATTGCGTTCGGATTCTCGTCAGCCCACACATATTGATTGTGAAAATTTACAATTTGATCACGTTGGAATGAAGTCTCATCCGTCAGTACTAAAATGAGCTCTAACATGGAAATTAAGCGTTTCCGGACACATGTCCACATAACATATTTTCTTTCTTTGTGTGTGAGAAATGTTTCCTGAACGTTTGGCCGTACTTTTTTTTTTTGTAACACCCTGTATATAAATGTGCCGTCTGTTCCAAAACAACAGACGTCACTTATGATCCTGCAGTTGTTAATCTTTCATATTCACAGAATAAATGACATCATCTGCGAATGGGCAAAGCTGAAAATGTGTACTCAGCCGGGACTGTACCGCAACACGCCAATTACATCCCGAGATATTGCGAAGCGAAGTTGACGCTTCAAATATGCGAAACGTGCGGCTAGGCCAAGTCATGAGAATGAGGCGAAAACCCCATGCTGCTCAGGACGTGCGCTAGCCGCGCGTTTCGTGGATTTCAAGCGTCATCTTTATTGTGACCGAAGACCTGACTGGTCGGGAGCGACTAGCGACGACCGACCGATCAAGCGTCGCCGCTAACGAGAAACACTCCACAAAACAACAGAGACGACAATAACAACAACTAATCGAAAAAACAAAGATCCAAACGAAAGCAAAATCGGAACCGTGCCAGAGCAGAGTACGAAGCCAGATAACCAATGAATAGCGAAAGTAAACGGAGCGCAGTCAACACAAGACTGAGGAGCGAGCTGTGGCGAACTGTGGCGTGCCACGGCGTGCAGCGCTCTAGTGGCGATGGCAGCGCTAGTAGGTTGTGCGCGCCGCCTAACGGCTGCTGGACTCTCAAACATGTCGTTCCGGGATACCAGATCCCTCCCCCCTGAAATGGGCGCGTAGGGACAGAAGCGCCCAGGACGGTGCTTTGGAAGGTGGACCGATGGCACGAGTGGTGTCACGGGTGGTGAGCCCGCTAAGTCAAGGTACGGAAGTGGGGCCTTCGTAGAGGTACAAGGATGCGGTGGTGTGGAAGGCGATTGCCGAGAGGGTGAATGTGGAGGCGAGGTCTCTACTTCCATGCCCATGTCCCCTGGGGTTGCCGATGCCGCCCCAAGGTGCACATGGGGCCCTGGTGGTGGGGGTGTGTCAGAGGGCGATCTGCCCTGTGAGCACCGTTGCGGCTGTGTGCCATCTCTGGGTCTGCATCGACTGGAGCCGTGGACAACGCCTGAGAGCGCAGATTGTAGCCGTGTGATCGAGGAATTGGCGATAGCAGGGTCTCCGGGTCTGGCTGTGCTACTGGTTGGGATGAGGCAGGGAAACGAGGGCGAAGTTGGTTAGTATGTCGGCGCTCCAAACCCCTCTGAGTGTTGACAGAGAGGAGGCGTCGCCCGTGAGTGGCCACTACGGTATCCGGCACCCATGAGGGCTTCGTACCATAGGAACGGGCCCACACAGCGGATCCTGGTGCATATTGCCCAGTGTACCGCGTCCTTGGTTCCGAGGGCTGTGGGGCCAAGAGATGGAGAAGGGTGCGTGGCTGGCGGCCATGGAGGAGTTCTGCCGGGCTACGATCCTGGATAGGGGTAGTCCTGTAGGTACTCAGGAATAATGTGAGGGCTGCTGTGGTGGTAGAGGTGCCCACAGATTTCAGCATTTGTTGTTTAAAACGTCCGCACCATCCGCTCAGCAGCACCATTAGAGGCTGGGTGGAATGGCGAACTAAACAGGTGTTTGATGCTATTTGCATCACAAAACTGCTCAAAGGCTGCCGCTGTAAACTGGTGCCCATTGTCAGAGACGATGGTACAGGGAAGACCCTCGATAGCAAGAATTTGTGTGAGGGCATTGAGTGTGGCAGTCGTGGTGGTGGACGCCATGCTGACTACATAGGGGTAGTAGGAATAGGCATCAATGACAATAAGCCACATAGATCCCAGAAAGGGGCCCGCAAAGTCAAGATGGATGCGATCCCAAGGGCGACGTGGAGTAGGCCAGGGAGAGAAAGATTGGGCCGGAGCAGCCTGGTGCTTAGCACAAGTGGAGCAATTGCGGACGATGGCCTCCACGTCTTTGTTCAGACCTGGCCAATAAACGTGTCTCCTGGCCAGGGATTTCATACGTGACATACCCCAATGTCCCTGATGGAGAAGATCCAGAACCTGAGGGCGTAAAGCAGGTGGGATAACCACCCGGTGGGTATCGCCCTCAGCATCGAGGAGAACACCATCAAATACAAACAATCGACGAGAGAGATGGGACCAGGCACGTAGCTGGGGGGCTGTCGACTTCGGGAAGTAAGTGGGCCACCCATGAAGTACATGATGGATGACCCTTCGTAAGAGGGGTTCCTGGCGTGTGTCTGCAGCAATGTGCGGGGCTGTGATAGGGAACCCATCTAAGGTATTTTGCCATTCCAGATCAATGTGGAAACAGGAGACTTCATGTCGGTCAAATGCTGGATCAGGTCCTGAAGGCAGACGAGAAAGAGCGTCTGCATTGGCGTGTTGTGTAGTAGGCTTGTACTTAATGGTGTAATTGTAGGAACTAACTCCCAACGCTGGAGTCTTTGGGCCGTACGTTCTGGGAGCCGAGAGTGTGGCCCAAATAGAGCGACCAATGGTTTGTGGTCAGTAATGAGGGTAAACCTGGCCCCAAAAAGATACACATGGAATTTCTTAACCGCATAGACGATCGCCAACGCCTCCTTTTCTATCTGAGAGTAGTTCTTTTGAGCAGGCGTCAGGGTCTTGGACGCATAGGCTATCGGTTGTTCAGTACCATCATCATTGCGGTGTGCCAAAACCGCTCCAATGCCATATGGAGATGCGTCCGCTGCCAGAACAAGGGGACGTGATGGAGAAAAGGGCGTAAGGCAGGGTGCCGAACGCAACAGGCGCTTTAGCCGCTGAAAGGAATGCTCACAAGCATCTGACCACCGGAATTGCACACCTTTCTTCCGGAGACAGTTGAGGGGATGCATAATGTGGGCCGCTTGTGGGAGGAACTTTGCATAATAGTTCACCTTTCCCAAAAACGCCTGTAACTCCTGTAGGTTTTGAGGGCGTGGTAGAGCATCGACCGCCGATACATTGCGATCTGTGGGCTGGATTCCGTCTTTGGAGAGCAAGTAGCCCAGGTATTCGACCCGTTCCTGGAAAAACTGGCATTTACGGAGGCGGCACCTGAGCCCGGCGTCCCGCAATGTGGTGAACAGAGTGCGGAGGTTATGCAAGTGCTCCTGGCGTGTAGCCCCAGTAACGATGACATCATCAAGATAGGGGTATAGGCATGGTTAATTGTTCGAGATACCTCTGGAAGATGGCTGGAGCCGAAGAAATCCCAAAAGGTAAACGTTTGTATTTGTAAAGACCGAATGGGGTATTGATGACCACGATTCGTTGAGATTCCTCATCGAGCGGGATTTGCAAATAGGCGTCAGCCAGGTCTATCTTAGAAAAGTATTCGCCGCCAACAAGCTTCGTGAGGAGGTCCTCTTGCCGCGGAATTGGGTAGGTTTCGACCTGTGCCTGGGCATTGATGGTGGATTTAAAATCGCCACAAAGGCGGAGGGCGCCATTAGGCTTGAGGACCACTACCAGTGGTGTGGCCCAGACACTCGTTTTGACAGGTTCGATGACTCCTGCGTCGTCCAGACAGTCGAGTTCCAGCTTTACCGCCATCCGTAGGGCACGTAGGCGTGCACGGCAGAAACGGAGCACCGCATCGGGGCGTAAAGTAATATGTGCCTCAAAATTGGTTACACACCCTGGACCCGGTTCGAACAGAGATGCAAAAGTGGCACAAAGGTCGTCGAGTTCCTGGAACGGAACAGTGTCAGAAATGACCTGTACCTCATCGGAGATGGAGAACCCAAACAGTGAGAACGCATCGAGGCCGAAAATGTTGCCAGCTGAGTGGCTATTGACCACAAAGAGGGTTACAGGACGTGTAACCGTTTTGTAAATTGCCAAAGTGGTAAACTGACCTTTCAGAGGAATCGCACTGTCACCATATGCTACCAACCTGCGGGAGGGCGGGTCCAATTCTGGGTAGCCGAGACGGGCATATGTCGGGAGGTTCACCAGGGAGACTGTCGCCCCTGTGTCCACCTGGAAGCGGACGTCATGGTTAGCTATTCTGAGATCAATAAACAATTTGGTAGCGGGAGAATCACCCTGGGGAACAGTAGCCTGCAGTTCATGAACTGTCCCCTGACGCCAATAAGAATTTGGGGAAGACTGTTCTGCCGATTGCCGACAAACCGAATGGAGATGCCCATCTTTTCCATAACTACTACAGTGGGCCCAGCGATCTGGACAGTCCGCCCGCTGGTGCGCCGTAAAACAGTCGGGACAGGACGGTAAACCACGTTGCCTACGCCGACGAGAAGTGACCGGTCGTTCAGTGGCTATGGACACGTCAGAGAGGGAAGGATCACGACGCTGCCGGCGGGGCAAGACCTTCCGAACGTTACGTCACCTTTGTGGCGGTTGTACAGTTGCTACCTGAGGACGAGCCATGAGGCGCTCATTCGCCGCCTGTGCAATCTCGAAAGAATGTGCAATCTTCAGGATGTCCTCCAGAGAGGGGTCGTCCAGCTTGAGGGCCGCCGTCCGCACTTCGGGATCTGGAGCCAACTGAACGACAACATCACGGATGAGAGAGTCAGCATAGGAGGTTTTACAAGACGGGTTGGAGCACGTGAATTCGCAACGCCGACTCAGTCCTTGCAAATCTGTCACCCATGACCGATATGATTGACCTGGCTGTTTGTGATACTGATGGAATTCGAGGCGCGATGTGACAACGTGAAATCGTTGGGAATAATAATTCGAAAGCAATGCACACATCTCCTCGAACGTCAGTGCCACCGGATTGGAGAGAGGGGCCAACTTCTTTAGTAAGAAAAACGTCTCGAGGGAAGCCCAAGAAAGAAAAAGCGACCGTTGGAGAGCGTCATCAGAGACCTGAAAGGCGGCAAAGTGCTGTTTCAGCCGCTGTAAGTAAGTATCCCAATCCTCTTTGGCGTCGTTAAGGGGGGGAAACGCAGGGGGCGGAAATCCGTCGACGACGTGACAACCGCTTGGAGGTACAAACAGTTGAAGGTGAACAAAAACCGGATGTAGTCAGTTAAAAACGAGGAGCCACGGTGACCTAAAAAGCACATGTCGGACGACAAGAACACAGGACGGCGAGTACATGGAGACACTAATTAAAAGACACGGTGTGACACTTGTCTGGTTGTGGTGGACGCAGTTAAAAAACACACACTTCACTGTAGCACAACACACAACACTTGACGTAGCACTTGTAAAACTGTCGGTCCAGGACACCGATAAAAAGGGGGCCGGAGCAAAGCGTGGGGGAGAGGGGGAAAAACGGCGGGGAAGAAAAGGGGGCGGTAGGGAAGAGCCGTAGGGACTCCAGGGCAGGGAGGGGGGTAGCCAAGCGGGGGAGCGGAAGGGGAGGGAGGAGAGGGGGCACTTTATCTATGGGTGCGGGATCAGAGCTGGTAGGACGGGTATATGTCGGAACGGAGGACGTCATCAGGAAGGGGGAGGCGGCGGAAATTACCCTGGGAGAGGACATGGAGGGTGTGGAGATGAAGGGAAGGGGGTATAACGCGGTAGAGGCGTGGCAGAGGCCCAGGGTTGGTAAGGATGGGGTGGACCAGGGGGTTGCGGGAGTCAATTTTACGGGTGGTATAGAGGATGCGGATACGCTGGAGATATTCGAGGAGGTGTGGAAACGGGATCAGGTCATACAGGATCCGCGTGGGGGACGGGAGCCGGATGTGGTAGGCGAGGCGGAGGGCGTGGCGCTCAAGGACTTGGAGGGTTTTATAGTAGGATGTGGGAGCGGAGATCCAGTCAGGATGGAATCTGCAAAGGACAGGACGCATGAGGAACAGGTAGGTGTAGAGAATGGTGGAGAGGCTGAGACCCCACGTCCGGCCAGTGAGGAGTTTGAGGAGGTTAAGGCGGGAGAGGGCTTTCTGTCGGACAGTGTGGAGGTGGGGGGTCCAGGAGAGGTTACAGTCGAGGGTTAGGCCAAGGTACTTCAGGGTGTGGTGTGGCGGATAGGGCGGTTGTGGAGGGTGAGGTAGAAATCATAGAGACGGAAGGAGCGGGTGGTACGACCTATGATAATTGCCTGGGATTTGTCAGGATTGACGGAGAGGAGCCACCGGTTGCACCATGAGACGAACTCGGTGAGGTGGGACTGGAGCAAAAACTGGGAGCGGGCAAGGGAGGGGGCGAGGGCTAGGAAGGCGGTGTCGTCAGCATATTGTAGAAGGTAAACGGGAGGCTCGGGTTGGGGCATGTCGGCGGAATAGATGAGATAAAGGAGAGGAGAGAGGACGGAGCCTTGGGGCACCCTGGCAGAGGGGTAGAACAAACGGGAGTCGGAGTTGCAGACAGTGACATAGGAGGGGCGGCGGGTGAGAAAGGAAGCAATGAGGCGGACGTAATTAATAGGAAGGGCGTAGAACTGGAGCTTGAAGAGGAGACCGGAATGCCATACACGGTCGTAGGCTTTTTGGATATCGAGAGAGACAAAAATTGCGGAGCGACGGGAGTTGAGTTGGACAGAAAGGAGATGAGTAAGGCGAAGGAGCTGGTCATCAGCAGAGAAGGAGGGTCGGAAGCCACATTGGGAAAGGGGGAGGAACTGGTGGCGATGGAGGTGCTGATGGATACAACGGGAGAGGATTGTTTCCAGGATCTTGCTGAACCCGGAGGTAAGACTGATGGGACGGTAGGATGAGGTCTGGGATGGGGGCTTATCAGGTTTTAGGAACATGAGAATACGGGAGGTCTTCCACAGGTCGGGGTAAAAGCCGGTGAAAAGGATGACATTATATAAGGTAGCAAGAGCTTCGTGGAAGGAGGGGGGCAGGCTCGGAGGTGAGAGGAGCGAGCTGTGACTCCGGCCCTATATAGTGCGGCGCGGTAGGCGCGCCACGGCGTGCAGCGCTCTAGTGGCGATGGCAGCGCTAGTAGGTTGTGCGCGCCGCCTAACGGCTGCTGTCATAGTCCATGTGGTCTGGCGGGCTCTCAAACATGTCGTTCCGGGATACCAGAATCTTTGCATCGCAATATCTCGAGATGTAATTGGCGTATTGCGGTTCAGTCGACGTCAATGTTTATGTGATTTGTCGTGTTATAGATTTCTAATTAAATAATATAGTGTGCCCATTTAAAAACATATAAGCTTGTGTTAAAAGAAAAATATAGGCTTTCGTTTTAGAAAGTTTCAAAATATTCACGTTAATGAGCCCCTGCCTTACTAGATACCGGTGAATGTCCGATTACAATAACTGTTGTTGTTCCAGAGATATTTTGGGAGAACAAGATATATGGGACACCCTGTACACAAGAGGAAGCAATATGCTGGTTGACTGCTAGAAACGTACGCTCTCAGAATGTCCACAATATACCATACTATATTGCAGAATGCGTATTTTGTAGCGCCTTCTACCACAGATAACTGAGCATCTTCGTGACGTTTTCGTGCTTACTAAATAAGCCAGATCTGAATCGTACTGCTATTCTTTGGACCCTCCCTATTTCCTCTGTCAGTCCTGCCTATAATGATACTTATATCAGACTAATTTACAGTCAACATTCATAGGATATATGACATCAACTGCGATTGGGCAAAGCTGAAAATGTGTACCCAGCCGGGTTCGAACCCGGGTCTCCTGCTTTCTAGGCAGTTGCGCTGACCCCTACACCACTGGGGACACAGTGATCACCGCACCTTCAAGGACTACCTAGGCACGCCTCCCGTCAGATACAAATTCCCAGCTTCGCCCTGCCCACAGTACTCAAGTACAAAGTTTGAAGACCTTACTCTTACGGGAATTAGTTCATAACTACGAGTTTGAGTACTGTGGGCAGGGCGAAGCTGGGAATTTGTATCTGACGGGAGGCGTGCCTAGGTAGTCCTTGCAGGTGCGGTGATCACTGTGTCCCCAGTGGTGTAGGGGTCAGCGCAACTGCCTAGAAAGCAGGAGACCCGGGTTCGAATCCCGGCTGGGTACACATTTTCAGCTTTGCCCAATAGCAGTTGATGTCATATATTCTATGAATGTTGAATAATAACAACTGCAGGATCAGAAGTGACGTCTTTTCTCTCGGAACAGACGCCGCATGTATATATCTAATTTACAGTGTTCGAATAGTATTGATCGAACGAAGGTTTTGTTATCTACCTTCTTTGTTGAAAGATTACATTTCCTGAGAATTGTTCAAGTCTTGAATCGGCCTTGCCGCGTGGTAAATTTATGTGGTCCTTCCCCTTCAGAATGATATCTACATATTCTCCTAGATATTTTATGGGATTTCTGCTTACAGTTCTGGAATCAGGCAATCAAGCAACGAAGCGTCTTTCTTAACATTTACGCTAAATACGTTGCATTCTTTTATGCTGCCGATGGCTGCGGCGTCTCGGGACCCCGCCTTCTGACGCACGGCGAGCGCGCCCTCTGGACATGTAGCATTTAAGAGCGGCGTCAGAAGAAGTGCAGGGAGAGTGTGTATGGCATCGCCTAGGAGAAGCTAGGGGAGCTTCTAGTAGTTGATGTCCAGACCTAACGGTCTCTACGATATTCTTACTGTTGTAATCGTGTCTCTGTATAATAAAAGACAAGTATCTTTCTAATCTCGTGGTTTCTTGTTTGCTTCTCATCTAGCCTATGTTCCTAGTCGGCCACTTCGGCAGACGACACGGGACGCAACACATAGTATCGTTCCATGACATTTAAGAACATTGGTTCGTTTCAAAACTTTATAAACGAAGGCTCCTCTACAACATACAGAAGTGCGAAACATTAATTCTGAACCGGCCGCAGTGGCCGAGGGGACTGAGGCGCTCCAGTCACGGTCGGCACGGCCACTACGGTCGGGGGTTCGAATCCCCCCTCGGGCATGGATATTTGTGACGTCCTTAGTCTTAGCTAGTTCATAAATAGTTTGTAAGCTTAGGGAGTGATGACCCCGTAGTTAAGTCCCATAAGCTATACAAACATTTGAACATTAATTCTGAAACATAGAAAATATACTGTGAAAAGTAATGGTCCTTGTGGCATCCCCGAAGTTTATATTTCGTCTTAAGCCCTCTCTTCGCTCAGAATGACCATCTGCACTACGTTTTCTACAAAATCTTCAATCTAGTCGCACGGTGTGATATACTATATGCCTCTTCATTAGATTGCAGTCTGTACCTACATATAAAGCATTCTGAAAGTAAAGGAACATTGCGCCTATATAGTTACCTGTACATACTGCCTTCTGCATGTCGTGAACGAACAGAGTGAGTTGTGATTCAGACGATTGTTGTTTTCTTGTCACTCGTTTATTCCCACAGGGGAGATTTTCGTTTCCCAGAAATGTCAGATTACGTGAGTATCAGATATGTTCCAGATTCTAGAACTGACTGACGTCAGACGTTCAAGACCATAGCTTTGTGTGTGTGTGTGTGTGTGTGTGTGTGTGTGTGTGTGTGTGTGTGTCTTCCATGACCCTTCTTCAATGATCTGCGCTTTTTCTTCACTCTTAGGAATGCTTCACTCCTCTAGGGATCTACTGCACACTACTGCTAGAAGTGAAGTATTTTCTTCGCATCATTATTCGTGTATAATCGAATTGGTATGCTACTAAGACCAGTGGCCTTTCCTCTGCTGACAGATTTCAGGCGTGTTTCTGTCCCTGGTTCATTTATTTCGTTATAAGCCATTTTGTTGTTCGTACAACGGTAAAAGGAATTACTGTGCGATCTTCCTCTAACGAATATTTTTGCTGCTGTTGTAGTTTGTTTAGACAGTTATCGAAGCACTGTAGGTCCTTTTCACCCCTTACAATTTTGCTTCGGCATCAATATGTTCTCAGATTCTGTGGTCTGCAAGATTATTAGACTTCTATGAATGACTCTATGCGTGACTCCAAATTATAAGTGGCTGTACAATATACTGCTATTAATCTGCCAGAAGTCATACACGCAGTATGATCTGAAAAATCTCACATTTCAGACGCAAAAATGTCATACTCGTCATTAAAAAGTGTCTTGTTACAGTTTTTTTTCCAGGTTTCTTGTAAAAGTATTTTTTCCGTAGTAGAAGTCTCACGGCTGCGCCTCGGTTGCACAGTGGTAGAGTGCCAGACTACAAATCCAAAGGTCGCGGTTTTGATCCCCGCCAGGTCCTAGGATTTTTATGTAACCTCTGGCAGTATTGCTCATGTGAAAAATACCGACTAGCACCGTGGTTCGGAAACCACGTTAAACTCTTGGTTCCTCTATAACTGGCTGGGTAAGTTAGTTCGATGGTCGGATGAAGGCAACGGCATACCACCTCCAAACAGGACCATGCCTAGTAAAGCACTGTGGTGATCAAACCAATCTTCGGATTGTTGACTACTTTACTTACTTAGGTCTCATGGCAAACACTAACAGAAGTACTAAATGAAGTAAAATTATTGGGCTAATGATTGTTGCAGCCTAGAGAGCAAGAAAAAAACAAAATGCATTATTTGTTGATACAAAAATAATGAAGCCAACGGTCGTGCCACAGTGGATACACCGGTTCCCGTTAGATACCAAAGTTAAGCACTCTTGGGTTTGGCAAGCACTTGGATGGGTTACCGTCCGGGTCTGCCGAGTGCTGTTGACAAGCGGGGTGCACTCAGCCCTTGTGAGGCCAACTGAGGAGCTACTTGATTGAGAAGTAGCGGCTCCGGTCACGAAGACTTACATAACGGCCGGGAGTGCGGGACGCTGACCACGCCCCCCTCCATACCGCATCAATTGACGACTTCGGGTAGAGGATGACACGGCGGCCGGTCGGTACCCAGTGAGCCTCCTGAGCCTGTCGGACTGATTTTACAGTTTACAGAAATAAAGATGACAAGCAAATGGTCACTAATTAGTAATAATAAATAATATTTGCTGTAAATCTGGTTATGATAATAAGAAAATATCTGGTATTATATTTCTACAGTATAATATCAGAGCGGCTCAAGAAGATTTTTTAATTGAATTTCATTCACATGCACATATGTAAATGAATAGTAAAGATATACTTATGAAACTGTACATGTAAGTAACCCGATAAAAGAGTTCGGAATATCAGTGGCTAAAGATGTGCCTCCGCAGCCGACGAACCACGGATGAGCCAATGTTGTCCTCCGATTAGGCTCGCTGGGGTATCAGTACCCCATCAGGGAATTCTGTTGTGCGTAGTGCATAGTGCAGAGACATGCGGCTTTGCAACTCTGGGTATTTGTTGATTCTATCTCTCTTCTCAACTTTCCCGTCTCCCCTCCCCTCAGTATTGCTATGTTTCTCAAGGATGACGATAGTGGGTACTCCGTACCACTCACGCCCGCTTGTGTTATAGTAGTTTATTTCTGATAATTTTGAAAGTGTGTGACATTTTCACTTTATGTAAGCTTGTAAAAGAATCTTTTTATGACAGCGTTTATTACAAGGATTAATGATGGAAATTCTCCTCAGAGATGATAAATTATTTTTCAAAAGAGGTAGACTGGCTGACCAGTACTTACCTTTGTGCTGTACACACACAAATGAAGAAAAAGAAAAAGGGACGAAAAAGGACAAACTTTCGGAACACAGTTCCTTTCTCAGGTGGGAGATAAGGGAAGAAAAAAAGGATGGGAACGAAGGGAAAGGTAATTCACGACCTAGGTCATGAAGGTGGTGTTTGAGGAGTGTGGGAGTCAGAGATACTGCATGTTAGTACTGAGCCAAGTCAGAGAGGATATATATAACCAAAGAGGAAAGTAGTAGAGAAGAGGAGTGTTCTGAATGATGCTGAGGGGTGTAGGAGGGGCGGGGGTTGTCTAAAACGTTTTTCATTAACAGGGAAAGATGGACACACACACACACACACACACACACACAGGGAGAGAGAGAGAGAGAGAGAGAGAGAGACGTAGAGAGAGAGAGAGAGGTAAGGAAGGGATAATGAATAGGTGAGCTGAGGAAGGAGGAAGGGGAGGGTTTAGCGTAGATTTAGGCCAGGTAGGTGGCGGGAGGAGAGGATATGTTGGAGGGCAAGTTCCCACCACCGTAGCTCTGAGGGACTGGTGTTTGTTGGTAGTATCCAATTGGCATGTGTGGGTGTCCCCCAGGCGATCAGTTGGTGTGTCATCATTCATCCGCTCAGCCAATTTGTTAGTAGTCATACTAACATAAAAGGCTGAACAGTCTACACATGTTAGTTGACATATGTCGTGTGTTGTCTCGCATGTGGCACTGCCTTGAATCGGGTAGGTTTTTCTTGTGGTGAGGCTGGAGTTTCGGTTGCAGGGATAGGCACCATTAGGATGACAGAATTGAGCATATGCATTGATGAACGAAGATTTGAAAAGGAGGTCGACTATTATATCACTACGGACCGATGTTTTGGAATTTCTGAACAGGAAGTTCCCAACATTGACATAGCAGGACTGTCAAAGGAGAGGAAGTGGGGCGGCTGCCACAACTGCTGAAGGAAAAACAGAGAACTCTAGCACGAAATATCGTATGAAGTCCTATAAGTTTGTTTGTCAAGCACAACTGATTACAGAACCTACGTGTGTTTT
Organism: Locusta migratoria; assembly: GCA_026315105.1. Lineage (NCBI taxonomy): Eukaryota > Metazoa > Arthropoda > Insecta > Orthoptera > Acrididae > Locusta > Locusta migratoria. Next base: position 99,140,224 of record CM048751.1, on the reverse strand, counting down.
ATGTCTTCAAGAGGACACTCATGAAGCATCCCTTATTATATTTGGGCGACAGATTTATTGTTGTTACAATATATTTCAAAAGAGTTAACACAAAATAATTGCAGTTAAATTATCTAGTCATTTTATGTGAACTTCAAATTAAATGCGTGTCAAATTAAATAACCCACTTATTTCCCTTGTTATATTATAATATGGCTATTTATGTAATCCATCAATGCGACTCAATAATACAAGTTTATTTTTCCACACGCATTTCGCCTTTATTTGTGAGGCATCTTCAGTGGCCTGTAGTATGTACACGATTACGTTTTACAATATTTCGGTTTTCATGTTTTTAGTATTTTAGGTTTAAACACTTTTGGTGCGTTTTTTTTTAAGTATAACTAAAGATTGATACATATTACTTACAGTTTTTGGCGGATTCTGGTTTACATGTGGTGGTGTTTGGTGATTTTAGATTGTATTTTTGTTTCAGTCTTTTATTCCATTGGCTTTTTCGTTTTACCACTGCACCATTTGTCACATGGCATGTGTGTTTGTCCTACCTCTGTCTTACGTCAGTGCGTAAGCACGCGCGCTTGTGTGTGTGTGTTTCTGTGTGTGTGTGTCTTTTTCTAAAGTAACTACAGAAAGAACTGCACGAGTTATTGATATTTTAATTTATTTATTTTTACGTATTTTAATGATTCCTGCTCGTTTAGTGGGATATATATATATATATATATATATATATATATATATATATAGAGAGAGAGAGAGAGAGAGAGAGAGAGAGACAGAGAGGGGGGAGAGAGTTGGGAAAGAGAGAGAAAGATGCAAGATGTGGGTTTGTGTGTTTATATTACGTCTCGTTATGCATAATTTTTATTTTCCATTTTTTTTCTCCTTATGAAATGGTATGTGTGTGTGTTTGTGTGTGTGTGTGAGATGTATTTTACTCTTTAATTACTGTCTCATTTATTTGATTAGGTATAGCAGTGAGTTTTCATTGACACTTGTTAGATAATTTATTAATTGTTTGTTGTCGGCTATGGCTTTCTGGATCTGGTAGTTTTCTTGTGTTTGTATGAGTTATTTGATTTTGTTATTAGTCCTGATAATTTTCATGTCTTGGTCTATATTTGTTGGACAATGGTTGTATTGCTTTAAGTTTTCGGCAAATGTGAAGTTGTTTGTTTCATATTTCCAATATATGATGTGTTCTTTGTACTGTGTTTTGAAATACCTCTTTGTCAGTCATATGTACTCTGCGTCACAACTTTGGCATACAAGTTTGTCTATTCCTGAACCTTGCAATATGTGTTTCTGGGTGTAGATTTGTTTGTAGAGATTGGGCAGTATTATATGCTATGTTAAGTTTTTTTGTCAATGTGTGTGTTTGCTGTTTCTATTTGTATGTTTGGGTGTTGTGTATCTTGCTGTTTCTTGGTCATTTTTCATATTCGTCTTTTAATTCTCTGATTCAGTTTGGGTACAACTTATGTGTTGTAACCAATGTTCCTTGCTTTGTATAACTGGTTTCCTTTCTTTTTGGTAGTTTTTCTTGTTCGTAAGTAGCCTATATAACATGTGTCTAAATTTAGCAAGTTTCCGGTTTTGGGGATTATGGGATGTAGAATGTTTAATCATGTCTGTCGCTGTTGGTTTTTCGATAAATGTTGAACGAATGTTTGCTTTTTACTTTTTCTGTTGTTATACGAAGGAAATTTATTTTGCTGTCAGTTTCTTTTTCAATTTGAGGGCTTTGTTGATTTAAAAGTGAAGTTCATCTTTTTTTTTTTTTTTTTTTTTCATCTCCACCATTTCAAATATCTGATTTTTTTAAGTGACTGACGAAAATGTTAGCTAAGGTTCCTGATATTGGGGAACTCACAAGTAGTCCCTCACCCTGTAGGTAATATTCATTCTCGAACTGGAAATAAATTTGTTCGGTAGTTAGTTACAGCAAACTTGTTATTTCTGATATTGCTTATGTATTGTGTTTACTGTGGGCTGTCAAGATTTTGTTGCATGATTTCTATTGTCTCTTTGATGGGGATGGATGTGTACCTGTTTTCTGTGTGAAATGAGACCAGTGACACTGTTTGTGGTATCTGTACTTTCTATACCTGTTCTATTAGGTCACATGTATTTTGCACTGTGTTGTCATTTTCTACTTTGTAGTGTTTTATTTTTTGGAGTTGTTTGGCTATGTGATATGTTGGTGCACTCCTAAAATTTATAACTGGTCGTACAGGGATCTGATGTTTATGTGTATTCGACTGTCTGCGGAGAGTCAAAATGTTCAAATGTTTGTTAAGCTTATGGGACTTAACTACGGGGTCATCAGTCCCTAAACTTACAAACTACTTATAAACTACCTTATACTAAAGACGGCACAAATATCCATGCCCGAGGGGGGATTCGAACCCCCGACCGTAGTGGCCGTGCAGACCGTGACTGAAGCGCCTCAGTCCCCTCGGCCACCACGGACAGTCAATGGCGCCGTCTGTAGTGCAGAGGTATTAGCATTGTTTATATACATGTTGTGTCTGTTCGGAAAGAACAGACGCCACTTCTGATCCTGCAGTTGTTATTCTTTTAATATTCAGAGAATATATGACATCAACTGCGATTGGGCAGGGTGAAGCTGGGAATTTGTATCTGACGATACTAAAGACGGCACAAATATCCATGCCCGAGGGGGGATTCGAACCCCCGACCGTAGTGGCCGTGCAGACCGTGACTGAAGCGCCTCAGTCCCCTCGGCCACCACGGACGGCTGCGGAGAGTCAATGGCGCCGTCTGTAGTGCAGAGGTATTAGCATTGTTTATATACATGTTGTGTCTGTTCGGAAAGAACAGACGCCACTTCTGATCCTGCAGTTGTTATTCTTTTAATATTCAGAGAATATATGACATCAACTGCGATTGGGCAGGGTGAAGCTGGGAATTTGTATCTGACGGGAAGCGTGCTTAGGTAGTCTTTGCAGGTGTGGTGATCACTGTGTCACCAGTGGTGTAGGGGTCAGCGCAACTGCCTAGAAAGCAGGAGACCCGGGTTCTAATCCCGGCTGGGTACACATTTTCAGCTTTGCCCAATCGCAGATGATGTCATATATTCTCTGAATATTAGCATTGTTATCTGGCGACGACAGGTCTGGAGTCTGCATAAAGACCGCATACAATCCAGCAGCCACTCGTTTTATGGAGAACGACTGCAATCAGTGGGCCCTATATTCCGAACTGTCAGCCTAGGGACGTTCGTTTTAACAATATTTAAATGGCAGAACATTGCGCGATGTCTGGTGCTGCATGGTCTCGATGCTGGCGGTACTAAAACGTGGCTCCGGTTTGGCGGGTCTAGAACGGGAGGTGATGAAGATCGCAGGTGTGGGGGTAATGTCTTCACTGATGGCCTGCGTAAGAATTTGCTCTCGGGGAAGGTGCTTGGCGTAGCGTACGCAGATTGGTCTGCTATCGGCCGAGAAATTGTAGGCTGACTTGATTGAATAGCCATAATCGGATCTAGAGTTAGCCCATTAAAACTCTGAGATTGGTTTGCTAGGAGAGAAAGGCGTGGCGACTAGGAGACGGCCAGAGAGCAGCTCAGTGGTGTGAAATGAGAGTCTGATGGTAGCATCCGTCCGAGACCGTCGTAGGATTCCGCGTCTGTTTCGTGCTGTGGCGCCGCAGAGTGCTCCAACACGTGGACTTAGAATTTGATGGCTCCGTCATTTGCGGCCACGTTGATTTAGTTAGTTTAGAAGCAACTGTGCGTGCAGTCGGTATTATTGTTTGGGCGTGAGCTGCCGTAGTTCCGACTCACTCATAATTTCCATATTTCTGTAGGTGCGAAGGACATTTCGCACTTGATACTTGATCGCCCAGTCTGTTGATGTTGTTGTTGTTGTGGTCTTCAGTCTGGAGACTGGTTTGATGCAGCTCTCCACAATACCCTAACCTGAGCAAGCCTCTTCGTCTCCACATAAGAACGGCAACCTACATCTGTCTGAATCTGCTTACTGTATCCATCTCTTGGTCTTCCTCTGCGATTTTTACCCCACAAACTTCCCTCCAATGCTAAATTCACAATTCCTTGATGTCTAAGAATGTGTCCTACCAATCTATCCCTTCTTTTAGTCAAGGTATGCCAGAAATTTCTTTTCTCCTCAATTCTGTTCAGTACCTCCTCATTAGTTACGCGATCCACCCACCTAATCTTCAGCATTCTTCTGTAGCACCATATTTCAAAAGCCTCAATCCTCTTCCTGTCCGCACTGTTTATCGTCCATATCTCACTCCCATACAAGGCAACACTCCATACAAATGCCTTCAGAAAGGACTTCCTTAAGCTTGTGACGATGCAAGGGAGCGATCACGAAATGCTTTACCCATAGTCGTGTATATGATATATATTCCTCACATAAGACACAAATGTGAAATATTTAACATGTCAATGATGTATATATGACAAATGTTGTTTCCTTTTTGGCCTCAAAATTAGCAGAGCATATTATTTATGTAACGTTTTCTTAAACTTACCTCATAATATGCGTTTAGAGCTATACATCACGATCTCTTTTTGTGTATGTAACATCAAAACATATTAACATTCACGTATTTTGACAGTTCACAGCTGAGAATGCCATGTTGTTTACTTGACATATGGGGCAAAGATGTTCAAGGAAAGATAGTCCAGTTAAAAATGTAAATGATCAAAATTCATATTCTGTCTAAATGAACTGAATTATTATTCAATGTAAAATAATGTACTTACATTATATTAACGTTGTAAATTAAATGAAATTGTTTTTTTCTTTTTCATAAACTTAGTATTCATCATAAAAGAAAATGTATAGTAATATTATTTGTTGCTAACATAAAATGCTAAAACTTTAACAATATAATGAATCAGAATACTATTGTAATTCTTTATTGTATTAAACAATTAATTTTTATTTAAATTAATAATGGATGTAATCATAAGTTCTAAATGATCACATGATATAGACTGTCATTTGTCACAGTATATATAAGCTGGTGCATAGGCAGTGGAAGTAGTTCTGTTGAGTTCTGTTTATTGCTGTTCATTTTTGGTTCTAAACTGTTACTAGCATGGAAGTTTCTAGTTGTTATGAGTTGGTAGAAGTCTGTTTTGTACTACAGAGTTGTAAACTGGCCTGGATTGAGATTTGTAACAAGAACATTAATTTTGGTTGTGAAACTTGAAGGTAATAAAATTGAAAGTACAATATTCTTGGACTATTTTGGAGCCTGAAACGCTATTTCAAAGTAAATTTCACAAGGAACATTAAAACAGCACGAATTCAGGACAACATGGTTTTTCAAAAGATAAGTTCCCATAAACACAAATTCTCCTATGTTTGAAAAAAATGTCTTAGTTGGACAGTAGAAAGTGTTGCATTTCACGCTCACAAAACTAGTGCACTGACGCATTATTATCGACTATATATAAAAGGAAGTGTCCCGATTGACTGACTGACTGACTGACTGACAGACTCATCATCGCCCAGCCCAAACCAATGAAGATAGAAACTTGAAATTTGTGGGGGGTGTTGATCTTACTCTGTAGGCCTTATTTAAGAAGCGATTTTTCGATATTCCGTCCGTAAGGGGATGAAATACGGGATGAAAAGTTTTTCTGAAAATACTTAGCTATTTAGGCAATTTTGAAGATAGAACTACAAAATTTCGGATTTTAATTCAGGGTTCGAATTTAAAAGACACGTGTTTCGGCATTTTTTTGAAATTCGACAAATAAGGGGGTAAAATAGGTGACGCAAAAATTTGATTTTCAAAAATATGTTGCTGTTAACTCAAATTTTAAGCTACAACTACGAAACTTCGGATATGGAATCTTGGTCAGGATTAAAAATACATGATTTTTAGTATTTTTGGAAATTCAACAAGTAAGAGGGTTAAATAGAGGATCAAAAATTCTTTTTGAAAACACGTTGCTATTGATACAATTTTGAAGCTAGAGCTGCAAAAATTAATAATTGTATAGTTGGTTAGACGTTAAAAAATACGTGTTTCGGTATTTTTGGAAATTCAACCATCAACGGGGTTAAATTGGAGAGGGGGTGTTTTCCGAAAAAATTTGTTATTTAGGCAATTTTGAAGCTAGAACTACAAAATTTCGGATTTTATTTCGGGGTTCAAATTTAAAAGACACGTGTTTCAGCATTTTTTGAAATTCAACCAATAAGGGGGTAAAACAGAGGACGCAAAAAATTGATTTTCAAAAATATGTTGCTGTTAACTCAAATTTCAAGCTATAACTACGAAACTTGAGATATGGATTCTTCATCAGGATTAAAAAGAAACAACTGGTGCAGACCAACCAGCCTTAGCATGCGAAGCAGCGAGGGTCCAGCTAGTTATCGATAATTCTTTGGAGCTGGGACAAACTATGCAATTCAAACTCGTGTATTTATACACAGGAGTTAGATATTGCGAAGTACTACCCGATTCGAGAAGTATCGTCTGTCACTGTGACCCTACTGGGTTGACAGAGGCTGGAGATTAAAAACCGAATTAAATGTCGTTGCTGCTTAGCAGAACGAAGTGTATTTCATTATGCGGACGGGATTTACAGCTCATGATTGCAGACTGCCGAGCCCGACGTCATCTCTGCCAGTTTCCACACATACTGAATGGGAACTGTGACGCCAGCAATTGCTACAGCCATTCATAGTCAGTGAAGCAAGTTATAATCGTCGTGTTTAGTGGGGCATATTCGCTGCTAGGGTGTGTGTGTTACTATTTCCGTCAGGATTAGGTACTACATTCACAGTCTGAGACGTGTGTGCCTTCTATGAAAATTTTTATGCTTCTTTTCTTTTAACTAATCATACTTGTTCTCTGTTCATGTGAGACAGTTTACAATAGTGCTTCCTTGTCGGTCTTTTAAAGGTCTTGTTATAATCGTATCTACGATGAAGAAAAATGAAATTTATATTTTAAATACTATTACATCTTTACTACATCGTGGACTAATCTTAATGCTACATTTTGAATATTAAAAACCTCTTACTTCTAATAGGTTGGTAGAACATCTGCCGGCCGCAGTGGCCGAGGAGACTGAGGCACTCCAGACACGGTCTGCACGGCCACTGCGGTCGGGGGTTCGAATCCCCCCTCGGGCATGGATATTTGTGCCGTCCTTAGTCTTAGCTAGTTCATAAGTAGTTTGTAAGCTTAGGGTTGATGACCCCGTAGTTAAGTCCCATAGGTACTTTGAACATTTGAACATTTTTTTGTAGAACATCTATACCTTATAAAGTGACGCTAAAAGAAATTCGCCATTGCGAGAAAATATGATAATATTATCATCACTGGAATTCGTCACCATATAGTAATTTAACAGATGCCTAAGCGAGGCAATGATGATAACAGCGTAAGTTAATGCCTCGTTGTTTTCATTCTCCTTGGTTGGGCGCTAATGACCTTAACAGTTGTGCGCCCTCAAACCACACACACACACACACACACACACAAAACAAAACAAACCAAAAAAAAAACAAAAATTCTCCTTGGTGCGGGAATACAGATTAAGCTGCGAGTGTTAAGGGATGAATGCAGTTGTCTCATATGTCCAGTGGGTGTGGCATATGGAAGTTTGGGTCGGTCCTGGAGTCGTGTTCAGGTAGCCTAGTGGTTAAGGCGACCCCTCGCGAGAAGCGGGTAACCCGGGTTCAAGTCCCGGCCCGGCACAAATTTTCATATGCCACCATTTGGTAGAATATCTATACCTTATACAGTAACGCTAAAAGAAATTCGCTATTGCGAGAAAATATTGATAACATTATCATCACTGTAATTCGTGACCACACAGTAATTCTAATAGGAAGTTGGCCGTAGTTTTTAGAATGGCCCACAGCTGTTTGCTCTTGTAGCCCCAAAACTGACCGTTTATCACGACTGACTTCACTTCCCTTACATACACTGTAGGTGAAGATACATCTCAACACAGTAATTCTAATAGGAAGTTGACCGTAGTTTTTTAGAACGGCCCACAGCTGTTTGCTCTTGTAGCCCCAAAACTGACCGTTTATCACGACTGACTTCACTTCCCTTACATACACTGTAGGTGAAGATACATCTCAACAATCTGCATTCGTTATGCTGTTGTTCACGACGATTACTGAATTCTCTATGACAGATGCGACACTGAATCCCTCGTGTTGACACACCTGATACTAGATGTTAATAGTATGGGCAATAGCACTTTGAGCTGGTGTGAAAAATTACCAGAACCTCTGATTTCAGACACCGGAATTTTGGCAAGTCACACAATTACAGTCTAACCGTCGTACATCGACAGATGTTTATCCTAATTCCACGGATTAATTTCCATTCTCTGGGGCCCGCAGTGTACAGTACGGCTTTGAGGGACATCTTCAATAACACAATAATTGTAAATAGTTTTTGTAGTGCTTTTGAACCGTTTATTACCTCACAATAAGCTTATTTCGACCTCAGGCCATCTTCAGGTGTTGGTATTTTAAATATCGTTGCCATTTATTTGCTGCCCAATTGATTTCTTTTTAAAATTTGTTGTTACGCTTGTTTATTGGTGCTTATCCGCGTATGTGCAGCAGCAATGGTTAAATTAATCGCAGCCCGTGTTAGACTGCGCTGCCACTATAAAAATTTCTGCATGGTGCGAAAATTGGCAATTGACATTAAATAAAGAAAAAGTGTGAAGTAATACACATGACCACTAAAATTTACGCGGTAAATGAATATTAGGTTCGTAAATTCTACTAAATACGTAGGAGTTACAATTACGTACAACTTAGACTGGAGAGAACACATAGAAAATATTTTGGGGAAGGCGAATCAAAGATTATGTTTCATTGGCAGAACGCTTCGAAGATGCACCAGCTCCACCAAAGAGACTGCCTACATCACACTTGTGCGTTCTCTCCTGGAGTGCTGTTGCCCATTGTGGGACCCTCACCAGGTGGGACTGATGGAAGATATTGACAAGGTTTAGAGAAGGGCAGCTCGTTTTGTTTTATCACGTTACGGGGGGGGGGGGGGGGGAAGCGTCACGGAAATGTTTCACTAATTGAGATGGAAATCATTAGAAGAATACTATTACATCTTTATTACATAGTGCACATGTTGCAAGAAATGAGATGGAAATCATTAGAAGAAAGGCGTTATTCATGCGGCCTGATCTGTTTGCGAAGTTTGAATCACCGACTTTTACTTCTGAATGTGAAAATATTTTTCTAGCACCCACCTACTTAGGGAGACATGACCATCGCAATAAAATAAGAGAAATCAGATCGAAAACGGAACGATTTAGGTGTTCTTTCTTCCCTCGCGCTATTAGAGAATGGAACGGTAGAGAAAAGTTATGAAGGTGGAACACTCTGCCAGGCACTTAAATGTGATTTGCAGAGTATCTATGTAAATGTAGATGTAGAAAAATCGATTAATATAACCAGTGCTACTGCACATATACGGATACGCACCAATAAACAAGCATAACCCCAGCTTTAAAAAGAAATCAATTGGGTAGCAAATAAATGGTAACGATATTATAAGTACTAACATCTGAAGATGACCTAAGGGATAAATAAGCTTACTAAGAGGTAATAATAAGTTCAAAATCAGTGTAAAAATCATTTATAACTATTGTGTTATACACCGATTAAGATTGCCGTAGATTGCAAGTTAATCGACACAGGTCGACGTGCTTCAATTCAAACGTCCCCTACCACTGTATCATGGTACACGTACGTGGGAGCATGTAATAGTGTCTCCTTCCACTCGAGAAATAAAAAGTTTTTCCGTTAACCCAGAACTTGCTCCCTATACGAGTGTTTGTACAAAGTCAGTGTGTCCTCATAGGGGGTGGTGCCGTTTCCTTCTTCCGTGATCGGGGGCTTAAGGTGGCGGCAAATAGGTAATTCTCGTAAAGGCTTCATATTGGACTCGGAAACAAGTGCTACACCGGGCTAAGTCCAGATTCTGTACGACGGCCCGGAAAGTTCAGAGTAGGTCGTTCCGGGATAACGGCTCGGCCTCGCTAGCCGTGTCGTTGGCAGGCGTGCCTCGGCCGCTACCAGCTAAACGGCGTCTTTTATGGCTCCACGGCCGCCTCGCTTACCGCCGCCTCGCCGCTCCGGACAAGTAACAGGGGCGCACGCGCTATGCCGTCAATTGTCTTACCGCTGCCCGGTCAGCCAACAGATGGGGCCGGCGCATAGACATACACTCAGTCGCAAAAGTATTCGGACAGTGGGAAGTTTCACAATGAGTTAATTTGATTTGATTTGATACTTTCAGGGAAGCCAAAACAGTCTTGGTCTAACCCGCCACTGCCCGCACCGAAACTAAGTTTATTGTGCGGAATCGCTCCTTGTATGTCTAGTAAAGCCAACCAATGCCCTTGAACAGTGCAAGGAGTCCCTTTACCAGTTCTTTATTAGACACAATTTCTTCGGGTCTGTTTGTCCCAAATGTTCTGTGCCTTTTAGTCTTCAATGCAATGCATTCGACGATCAGATGTGATGCAGTTTCATCACCGTCATCACAGAGCCTACATTTAGGGTCCTCTTCTGTTATTCCCATTGTATGTAGGAGTTTTTTGAAATTCCCATGGCCTGTCGGCAATCCAACCATGACTCTAATCTCTCTCCTGTTCAGACCCAGGATTGCAGAGCTTCTTTTAAAACAAGGCTTTGGCATCATTACCTTGCCATGTTTTTGTTGATGGACTTTGGTCCAATATGCTACGTGCTGTCTTCTGAGCCAGTTACGTAGCTCCAATTTAATCATTGCCTTGGTGATTGTCAGGACAGGTTCCGGTCCAATAAATGTAGCCTCTGCCTCCATCCTGGCTAATCTGTCGGCATGTTCGTTGGCACTGATCCACGAGTGGCCAGGGACCCACAATAGGTTTACTCTATTGCTTTCCCCTAGCTTCACCAGAACCCTGTGACATTCTGCAACAATTTTAGACCTTGTTGTAGGAGCTGCCAGTGATCTCAGGTCTTCCTGGCTGTCTGAATAGATTTAGATGCTACGATCTTTGTAGCACCTACGCAAATTCTCCTCCACACATGCCCTGATGGCAGTGATTTCGGCCTGGAATACTGAGGCCAGTTTCCCTAGAGAGATGACGCCCTCCAGTCTTGGCTGCACCCCGTATACCCCGGCCCCAACGCTTTGGTCTGATTTCGACCCGTCAGTGAACCAGACAATATCCCCCGTACGGTGTTGAACTATTTTCTCCCACTGCTCCCTACTTCCAGTTGTTATACTGAAAGGCTTGTTGAAGCAGTATGGGGTTATAATATAGTCGGTTGGCATTTCCCCAACCTTTCCTATATTTACCTCACTCACTATTTTAGTGTGTGATTCTGGATATCCCAAAGAGTTCCAGTTGTTGACAGATTTGAGTCTGTAGGCACCAGCTGCCGCCTCCATCTTGACCCAAAGGTGTAATGGGGGCATATCCAGCATGGTTTCCATCCCATAAGTTGGTGTGCTGCTAATTCCGCCTGTTTTGGCTAAGCAGGCTAGTCTCTGCACCTTACCAAGCTCCTTAGCAGCAACCTGCTGTTCTACCTTCTAGCACCACACGACCGCCCCATAGGTGATCCTGGGTCTAATCACTGTGGTGTATATCCAGTGCATACCCTTGGAGCTCAGGCCCCAATTTTTTCACAATGAGTACTCGAGAAACACTGACTATGAAACCCAAACATATGTACAGAATGACTAGCCAGACTAAAACAGGTTAGGGAAATAATAGAAAAATTTATTTCAAAACTTCGCCTAAGCTTTACAAGTGTTCTTCCGCCGCGACATACGCCTTGACAACGTGACCAAGCCTGTCCACCTTGCAGGACAGAGCCGGCGAGAACCAGTATTGAATGCTGATTCTAAGATCACACCACCCTTCTGGCGTCCGTGATGAAACTACTGACGTTTCCATGCTACCGTGGAGCCAATAGCAGACACCCACGTTTGATCACGTGTGCTTCTGCAGTAGGACTCGGAGGTGCGAGAATCACTTCCTTCGCTCTCTTCAGTTTGAGTTCTCGTACACAACAGACGCATTCCAGAGGCTCGGCGTCTGTGTGGGGCGATCGGCCGCATGCCGTCCGCTCCCGCCTAGCGGCTGTTCGGCATTGAACCATTACCGTAACCTTTCCCATTTTCTAATCCTCTAACTTAGACTGGCTCTCATTCATTACATCCGTACCCAGGGCGAGTCCCGATATGTATCCCGTATTTCAGAATATACTAAATGCCGGCCGCGGTGGCCGAGGGGACTGAGGCGCTCCAGTCACGGTCTGCACGGCCACTACGGTCGGGGGTTCGAATCCCCCCTCGGGCATGGATATTTGTGCCGTCCTTAGTCTTAGGTAGTTCATAAGTAGTTTGTAAGCTTAGGGACTGATAACCCCGTAGTTAAGTCCCATAAGTTCTACAAACATTTGAACATTTTGAATATACTAAATATTAACTTGCATCCTATCTTTTATTTGCCATTCAGCTACCCTTTCCTAGGGCGCCCACAATCCTTCACCGCTCCGCCTTCCATCCTGACAACCCTTACAACCCATTTTATTTATGCAGCACTGGGATGGGTTGCGTAATTTTCCTATCATCCGTAGGATAAAGATCAAGTGCTGTACACATATTTATTAGCAATATATATGTGTAACAACATTAATTACAAAAGAATTATTGTTTATTTCGTTTCCAAAACATAAATAACAGAAAAATTAACAACAAAACTGAAACAACCTGCACACCCTGCTGCTACAAAAGTATTCGGACACTGCCCAATAAATGTTCATAAGTTGTACAACGCAAAAGGTCAATAACTTGTGGGTCCACCTTTCATTTTGAATACCTCCTCCAATCTACTAGGCATACTTTCCACGAGTTTTTTCGTGAAATCTTGGCCTATAATTGCCCTTTCTTTGCGCAGTTTGTCTTTCAAGGTCTCCTTCGTATAAATGTCCGAGTGGAAGGTCCGTTTCAATGTATCCCACAAATGTTCGATTGGCTTAAGGTCTGGTGATTGGGGAGGGGGGTGCAATACTTTCGGGCAACTGAAGAGCAGCCACAACTGTACAATATGCGCGGTATGCTTGGGATTACTACCCTGATAAAAATGAAAGTTGTTCGCAATACCTAGATGTCGTGCACTCTGCTTCAAATGTCCTCGCAGTACATTCAAATACGCTTCCTCGTTCATCGTATCATCAATGAACACTAAATCACCCACATCGTTGTCGGACATGCATCCCCACACCATGATGCTCCCACCTCCAAACTTTACTCTTGGTTTGAGGTTCCTGGGATTCGGTTCTTCATTGGTCTTTCGTCACACGTTTGCCTTTCCGTCGCTTTGCCATAATGTAAATTTACATTCGTCGCAAATATCACCCGATTCCACCAAGCCTGATCGTATTCGGCGTATTCCCTCGCAAACTGCATTTATGAATGGCTTTCGCCGTGCTACTCGACCATGGCACTGCGAACGTCGTAGTACTCTTCGCACGGTTTCGGGATGTACTTTTATAGCAAGGTCTCCCTCCACCTCACTTGCAATTCGTGTGGCAGACATTTTCGGATTCTGTTATACCTATCGCACAATCACACTTTCATCTCTCTGTGAAAATGTCCGTGGCCGTCCTGTACTGCAACGGAATTGCAATCGGTCTTCTTTCTCGAACCCTTTAATAATGTCGTGAACTGTATTATTCTTCATGTTCACAATTGCGGCAATTTCCCTGCAGGGTTTCCCCTTCGCGTGATGATAAACGACAAGTTGCCTTTGCTCGAACGTAGAACACTTCCCTCTGCGTCCCCTCGTCGACCTGCACAGGCTCGCGATACGTGTTTACTAATCACCGCTACCGTCTCGCGGAAATGTCGGACACACTGCAGTGCGTCTCGGAATGAACTGGTCTCTCAAGTTGTCCGCCTTTTTCCGAATACTTTTGTTACACCTCCCCGTGCCGTTTTCAGGAAGTGTTACGTAACAGACACATGTCCAAAACAATTATTCGTATTTGACGAGTGTTTCACGTTGCGACATCGTACCCGGAGTCCCAAATACAGTACAAAGTGCAATTTCTGTATTTGTTCACGCAGCAAACTGCAAAATTATGCGCATTTACGTGCTGTCCGAATACTTTTGCGACTGAGTGTATATTACTAGACTGGCAAACGTCCATCTGTGACTAAAGCCTGACTACGTCATCTTGCCTTACCTCACGTCAAAGCGTTTCCGTACGGTACTGTTATGATCTTGTGATACGATATGACGTTGTAAGCTTCACTGGTTGGTTTGAACGTGATTTGCGTTTGAGCTAATACTTTTGCAATAATTGAATTTAACTCAAAGGCGCACATTGTCGAATCGTGTTATAAGAACGTGTTACGAACAGTTAAATTTTACTTAGCGTCCGGGCGGCCTCCCGTGATTACGTTGTTAATCGTGTGACGTTGCTGGTCACGTGACAAGGCAAATGTTTTGACAAGTAGTTTTGTTTACGAGGACAATTACTTTTACTGGGTGAACGAGGAGTACATACAAGAATCTGGGAACCGTAGAGAACAAACAACATTATTGATAAAACTCTTCTGACTATTGGACCGCATCGTCAATATATCAAATACTTCACCGACGTTTCGGCCACTGTTGCAAGCGGCCATCTTCTGGGTGTAAACGTAATTCCCAGAAGATGGCCTCTTGCAATAGTAGCCGAAACGTCGGTGAGGTATTTGATATATTGAATGCGAATATGACTGTGGCCGACAAAATCACACACTTGATGTACCAAGCTCTTCTGATAAAAGACGTCGCTACGACGGAAGAGTTCACTAAGTGGTGCCAGAGTACTGAAGAGATGCAACAAAGGAGGGTTGGCAGAAAGAAGTCTGACAGACTCAGAAGAGTTTTATCAACAATGACAACGGCCGCAGAAGCCTTCGTTTACAACAAACAGCATTATTTATTTACTTCACTGTCTGTACGAAACACTAATCAAGACACTCCGGTGTGGATTTCTAAGAATATTAATATCCTGGCGAGGGCTTTCTACCGTTTTGTTGATGTTGCCAACATAATCATGCGAGGCCGCCAAGATGGTAAGTAAAATTTGACCATTACATCCACTTAAAACAGGCTGTAGTTACCAAGAATAAAGATATGTCTTATTCACGACAAATAGCACATTTATAACGGTCATACTATTAAAAGAAAAGCCAAAGTTCATCGAAACTGGTAACGGATTAATAAAAACAGGAAACTCGACTCAATATTGTAACAAAGGAAATTGTACATTTCGTAAGAACTATCAAATGTAGAAGAATACGGGTTATCCACGATAAACAACACTTTTATGATGACCCTTACGACTGAAAAAAAAAATCCGAAGTTGATTGAAATATTAATAATAACAGCAAATCAATGCTAGTCATTACGTGTCAAAGCTTACTCCAGCTGCAAAAATTACAACCATATACAACACGAATTTCCCAAATGTCAAAATTCTAAAGACAGCGCAGTTATGTCAGTTCATTGGTATTTTTTCGACTGTTTTCTGTGATAACACAAACGACTGCTTACATGTTTATAGTATAGAAATATGGCGGTGAGTCTTCACTAAGACCAATGATGCTATATATGGCATTGCCAGTCTAGTAATTATGTCTATGGACCGTCGCTTCGTCGCTGGTATGTCCTGAAAAGTCGCTTGGAGGCGCCTGTTATAGGTTTTCATCAGGAAGTTGACAGAATTTTCTACTCTCCGAGAACGACTTAAAGTCGTACATGAAGTATCTGTAACATTTTCGTTAAGGGGAGGTATCCACATTAGGAGGCTCAAACAATCGAATTAGTGAATTTTCTTGGGTCAAGCCTAGTCTACGATACCACCAGTCGGCTTTGTCCAAGGACGTCACTTATCACGTCAGCATTTCCATCAACGTTTCTATTTATATTGTCGCTGATCACAGACATACATTACTACACTGGCAAACTTGCCTCTGTGACTGAAGCCTGACACCGCCATCTTGCCTTACCTCACGTCAAAAAGAATCCGTAAGGTAATGCTATTATCTTCTGACACGAAATGACGTTCTAAGATTTACTAGTTGGTTTGAACATGATTTGCATTTGAGCTAATGCTTCCGCAATAGTTGAATTTAACACATACGTTATGAGAAGAACGTGTTACGTACGGTTAAATTTTACTTACCGTCCTGACGGCCTCGCATGATTATGTTGTCAGTCATGTGACGTTGGCATTAGCCAATCGCATAACTACGGGAATGCTTTGCAATTAAATCTTCGTTATAGGAGGGCAATTAATTTTATTGAGTGAACGAAAGAGCAGGAAAGCATTATTTATTTACTTCATTGTCTGTGTGAAACACTACTTTCGAAGAATATCAACATTTTAGCGAGGGTTTTCTACCGTTTTATTGTTGTTGCCAACATAGTCATAGGAGACCGCTGGGACGGTAGGTAAAATTTTATCGTTACGTACCGTTAAAGCAGACTGCAGTTATCTGAAAAACACTCAGAAGAATAAAGATACGTGTTATCCACAACAAACAGCACATTTATAACGGTCTTACTATTAAAAGGAAGGCCGAAGTTTATCGAAACTGGTAAGAGATTAGGCCTAAAAAAACAGTAAACGTAGGCCAATCAGTGTAACGTATATATCAAAGCAGAATGTAGATTTCGTAAGAAATAATAATGATACGTGTTATCCACGATAAATAATAATAAATCCGAAGTTGAATGAAACTGTTAATAGATTAATAATAGCAGCAAATCAACGTTAACTCATTCCTGTAGTGACAAAGGTTACTCCAGCTGAAAAAAATACAGCCATATACAAGACACGAATTTCCCGTATGTCAAAAGTCTAAAGACAGCGTAGTTACGTCAGTTCATAGGTATTTTTGTAACAACATACATGACTGTTTACACGTTTATAGTATATAAATATGGCGGCGAGACTACACTGACACCAATGATAATGTATACGGCGTTGCCAGTTTAGTAATATATGTCTGTGTCGCTGATTAATCTGTTCCACAGATAATAAATTTTTTATAGTAAAAGGCCCCTTTATAACATATGATTTCCTGGAGACTTAAAATATGTAATATAATGATTATTAAACGCATGGAATTGTTTTATGGCTAAGTTACGTATATTTTGTTTATTTTTTATATACAGTGTTACTGATTTTTAATTTTCTTAATTGCTACAATATCGATTTATATCTTTTTTTTTCGTTTAGTCCTTGTATAATAATTTCATTTTCGTTAGTAAAATTGATCTATATTCCTTAATTCTAACTACGATATATATCCGTTTGCATACTGTGAGTTTGATTTTTTGTAAACAATACATTTATCTAGACATCATTGTCATTATCATGAAATGTGGATCTGTTCTTCTAAAATGACGATTTCCGTTAAAAAAATGTTTAATTTGTGCGTGATTGGCTAATGGGGAAGTCACATGATTGCCAACATTAACAACTGTCGTTGCACGTCTGTAAGTAAAATTTAATTGATCTGGGCATCATTGGGAATGGCATATATAAGTGAAATAAAAGTGCGACCATTTGGTATTGACAACAAGACCTAATTTTATAGGATAGGTCATGTGCTGATATCGACACCTATTAAATACGTACATACGGATACTTTATTTTCCGATACTAGCTATCAGAATTTTTCCAGATACATAGCAATACAGGTCAAGTCTAGATACCGATATTTACGATCTATATTTGAAACAAAAATAGTAATAGCTGGTATCGGAAACTAGACTTTACTTATCTAGGTGAAACTTATCTAATAAACACTGGTGAACTAGAAAATATGAAGGGCTGCTATCGGTACCTAGACTTTATATAGCTCAATTCTAGATATCGATACCTAATATTGGTGAACCATAATATATAAAGGGCTGGTATCGGTAACTAGACTTGACCTATACAGATGAAGTCTAGATAGCGATATCACCCCTTCATATTTTTCTTACACATAGATATTGCGTATAGGTGTATATATGACAAAGTATGAAGATCTGGTATCGCTATCTAGACTTGACCCCATAGGTCAAGTCTAGTAACCGATGCCAGCCCTTCATATTTTATGGTTCACCAATATTTATTTCGTATCGGTAACTATAATTGACCTATATAGGTCAAGTCTAGATAGCGATACCAAGTAATTTTATCATAAATATGTTTTAGCGTTTTATTTTGTTCCAACTTAATATGTTCCCTCCCAAAAACCAAAATTTCCCGCGGAAGTCCCGTTAAGGTTTATGAATATTAATACTAATTACAACGTGTCTAAATTATGGAACTTTATTTTTTGAACATCTTCATACGTTTCAATTTAACATTTCCCGGCTAAAATCTCCAATTTTCTCGCGGTAGTCTCATTATGTTACTTAGATACTTTTTACACCACTCAGATAGTTATTCTCTTGTCATATTTCTATAATTTCACTGCATATTTTATTTGTTACCTAATATTCGTTGTTGTTCTTTAAAGTTTATAATATTATACGTAATTTCACTTTTATCTCATTCGAGTCTTATACACATTTCTATAATCCAACGAATAAAGGTAATTAATACATTCATTTGTTGAATATAATGCTATTCTTGCATCAAAAGTGTAGTGATCGTAACGTCTCTGGACAAAGTATGACGTCATTGTTCAAAGCCGACGACTGGTATTGGACATTCGACTTTATCCATTTTCTTGAGTCGGATAAGTTTGTTTCTATGAATCAGCATGGGTTTACGAAACATCGTCCATATATCTTGCCCTTTTCTCACATGACATCTTGCGAGCCGTGCGATTGGATACCAATTAGTTTTCTTTCAGAGTAGCCCCATACCTAGTTATCATATACAACCTCTCGCTCAGGGAACGTTCCGTATCCAAAAACTAGAAAGTAGCACTGGTTTATGCAAATATTCAAGGAGGGCAATAGGAGTGACCCGCAAAATTACAGGCCTCCATCGTTGACGTCGGTTTGCTGCAGGATTTCAGAGCATATACTTTCCTCAAATATTATGAACTACCTCGAAGAGAACGACCTAGTCTCCCGTAGTCAACACGGATTCAGAAAGTATACTTTTTGTGAAACACATCTAGTCCTCAACTCAAATGATGTGATGAGTGCTATCGACAAGGGGTGTCAAATAGATTTAGTATTCCTAATTCTTTCAGAAGGCTTTCGATACTGTATCTCACAAGCGTCAAACTGCGTGTTTAGGGAATATCGCCACAGTTGTGCGACTGGATTCACGATTTCCTGTCAGAAAGGACACAGTACGTTGTAATTGACGGAAAGTCGTCAATTACAACTGAAGAAATATCTGACGATTCTAGGGAAGTGTTATAGGGCCCTTACAGTTCCTTATTTTTATGAACGATTTAGGAGACAATCTCTGTAGCTCCGTTAGACTGTTCTCTGTCACTTATCGGTTAGTGAAGGCACCAGAAGATCAAAAGCAACTGCAAAATGATTTAGATAATATATCTGAATGGTGAAAAAACTGGCAATTGAAAACAATACTAATGCGAAGTGTGAAGTCGTGTATATCACCTCTAAAAGAAGTCCGTTAAACTTCTTTTACACGATAAATTAGTCAAAACTACAGGCCGCAAATTCAGCTAAATATCTAGGAGTAACAAATACAAACAAGTTAAATTGGAAAGAAAACACAGATAATTTTGTAGAAAAAGCGAGCCAAAGACTACGTTTCGTTGGCAAACACTTAGAATATGCAGCAGGAAACTGTCTACACCACACTTGTCCGTCCAATTTTGGAGTACTGTTGCGCATTGTGGGACCTTGCCAAGTGGGATTGACTGAAGCTTTAGAGAAAGTACAGAGAAGGGCTGCTCGTTTTGTATTATCGCGATAAAGGAAGAGAGAGTCGCGGAAATCATGCACAAGTCGGGGTGTAAACAACTAAAAGAAAGGCGTAACCGTTGCAACTAGATCTATTTGCGAAATTTATTTCACCAACTTTCTCGTCCGAATGCGAACAGCTTTTGTTGGTACCCACATACATAGTAGGACATGATCATCAAAATAAAATTAATAAAGGAAAGATTTTGGTGTTCTACATCCACATCTACATCTACATGGGATACTCTGCAAATCACATTTAAGTGCCTGGCAGAGGGTTCATCGAACCACAATTATACTATTTATCTCCCATTCCATTCTCGAATAGCGCGCGGGAAGAAAGAACACCTGAATCTCTCTGTTCGAGCTCTGATTTCTCTTATTTTATTCTGATGATCATTTCTACCTATGTAAGTGGGAGTCAACAATATATTTTTGCATTCGGAGGAGAATGTTGGCGATTGGAGTTTCGCAAGTAACCCACGCCTCAGCGATAAGCGCCGTTGTTGTAATGATTCCCATCCCAGATCCTGTATCATTTCCGTAACGCTGTCTCCCCTGTATCGCGACAATACGAAACGAGCTGCCCTTCTTTGGACTCTTTCGATGTCCTTCGTCAAACCCACCTGATAAGGATCCCACACTGGGCTGCAATACTCCAAAAATGGACGGACAAGCGCAGTGTATGCAGTTTCTTTAGTAGTTCTGTTGCATCTTTTAAGGGTTCTGCCAATAAAACGCAGTCTCTGATCCGCCTTTCCCACGATATTATCTACGTGTTCTTTCCAGTTTAAGTCTGAAGTAATAGTGATTCCTAGGTATTTTGTGGAGTTTACGGCCTTCACATTTGATTGATTTATGTTTTAAACAAAGTTTAACGGATTTCTTTTCGTACTCATGTGGACGACTTCACACTTCTCATTATTTAGAGTCAATTGCCAATTTTTACATCATACTGATATCTTATTCAGATCGTTCTGCAGTTGGTTTTGATCTTCAGATGATTTTACTAGACGGTAAATGACGGCGTCATCTGCAAACAACCTAAGAGAGCTACTTAGATTTTCCCCTAAATCGTTTATGTAAATAAGGAATAGCAGAGGACCAATAACACTACCCTGTGGAACGCCCGATATCTCCTCTGTTTTAGTCGATGCCTTACCATCGATTCCTACGAACTGTGTCCTCTCTGACAAGAAATCCCCTATCCAATTGCAAATTTAGGGCGATATACCATAACCACGCAATTTGATTAAAAGCCGTTTGTGAGGTACGGTGTCAAAAGCTTTCTGGAAATCAAGAAATACGGAATCGATTTGCGAACCTTTGTCGATAGCACCCATCACTTCGTGTGAATATAGAGCTAGTTGTGTTTCGCATGAACGATATTTTCTAAATCCTTGTTAACCTTGGGTCAATAGATCGTTCTGTTCGAGATAATTCATAATATTTGAATACAGGATATGTTCCAAAACCCTGCTGCAAATTGACGTCAATGAAATAGGCCTGTAGTTTAGTGGGTTACTCCTACTGCCTTTCTTGACTATAGGTGTGATCTGTGCAACTTTCCAATCTTTTGGTACAGATCCTTCTATGAGAGAGCGGTTGTATATGACTGTTAAGTAAGGAGCTATCGCTTCAGCATAATCAGATAGAAATCTAATGGGTATACAATCCGGACCAGAAGACTTGTTCTTATTAAGTGATTTTAGTTGCTGCACTACTCCGATGATATCTACTTCTATGTTACTCATTACGGCATCTGTTCGTAATTCGAAATCTGGAATATTGGTTTCGTCTTCTTTGGTGAATGAGTTTCTAAAAGCTAAGTTTAGTAACTCTGCTTTAGTAGCGCTGTCATCGGCAGGATCGCCATTACTATCACGTAGTGAAGGTATTGTTTGTGACTTTCCCCGAGTATATTTAACATATGACCAAAATCTCTTTGGGTTTTCAGTCAAATTACGAGAAAGAGTTTCGTTGTGATAAATGTTGTAGGCATCTCGCATTGAAATCCTCGCTAAATTTAGAGCTTCTGAGTACAATCGCAAATCCTGGGGATTTCGTGTTCGTTTAAATTTAGTATGCCTTTTCCTTTGCTTTTGCAACAGTGTCCTAACCTGTTTTGTGTACCAAGGGGGATCGCCTCCTTCTTTTATTAATTTATTAGGTATAAAACTTTCAATTGCTGTCGATACCACTTCTTTGAATTTGAGCCATATCTGGTCTACACCTACGTTTAGTGTTAGAAACGAGTGGAAGCTGTCTTTCAAGAAGCAATGTATTTTGTTTCTATCTGCTTTCCTGAACAAATATACTTTGTGTTTATTTTTGGTAACTTTGGGACTTTCGATATTCAATTTCGCTACTACAGCTCTGTGTTCACTAATACCTGTATCCGTTTTGATGCTCGTTATGAGCTCAGGATTATTTGTTGCTAAGAGATCAAGTGTGTTTTCACATCCATTTACAATTCTAGTTGGCTCATGAACTAATTGTTCGAAGTAATTCTCAGAGAATGCGTTGAGTACAATTTCACACGATGCTTTATGCGTACCTCCTGATTTGAAAATATAATTTCGCCAACAGATCGAGGGTAAATTAAAATCACCACCTACTATTATCGTGTGAGTCGGGTACGTTTTTGTAATTAGACTCAGGTTTTCTTTGAACCTTTCTGTTATTGTATCGTCAGAGTCGGGAGGCCGGTAAAAGGAACCGATTATTAACTTCTTACGATTTTCGGGTGCAACCTCTACCCATAATAGCTCGCACGAACTATCAACTTCAACTTCGCTACATGAAATACTACTTTTGACAGCGACAAACACGCCCCCACCTATTTTGTTTAATCTATCCTTTCTGAACACCGATAGATCTTTTGAAAATACTTCTTCTGAACTTATTTCCGGCTTGGCCCAACTTTCGCTGCCTATAATGATGTGTGTTTCGGTGCTTTCTATTAACGCTTGCAGTTCTGGAACTTTCCCGACACAGCTACGACAATTTACAACTGTTATACCGATAGTTTCCGGATCTACATTTCTCCTGTCATCCACCTGCACCCTTTGAGATTGCCCATTTTCTATTTCCCCGAAGCTCTTCATCCTAAAAAACCGCCCAGTCCACGCCACACAGCCCCCGCTACCTGTGTAGCCGCTTCCTTTCTTCCGCGAGCTATTAGAAAATGGAATTGTAAAGAAACAACATAAAAGCGGTTCGACGAAACATTTGCCATGCACTTCAGTGTGACTTGTAGATGTAGATGCAGGGCGAAAGGCAGATTGTGTTTTTCTCGATTTCAATAAGGCATTTGACGCGGTGCCACACTGCAGACTGCTACCGACCATATGATCATATGGAATAGTTTCACGGATTTGTCAATGGCTGGAAAAATTCTTAAGTAATAGAACGCAGTACGTTGCTCTAGACGGCGAGTGTTCATCAGAGACGAGTGTATCGTCAGGCTTTCCCAGGGGAGTGAGATAGAACCGCCATTATTTTCTATCTATATACATGATCTGATGGACAGAGTAACTTGTAATTTGCGGCTGATTGCGGATTATGCTGTGGTGTATGGGAGGGTGTCGTCATTAATCGACAGTAATAGCATACAGGATGACTTAGACAAAATTTCTAGTTGGTGTGAAGAATGGCAGCTAGCTTCAAATGTAGAAAAATATAAGATGATGCGCGTGAGTGGAAAAAAATCCCATAATGTTCGAATACAGCATTAGCAGTGAGCTTCTTGATTAATTCGCGTCGCTCAAATATCTAGGCGTAACATTGCAGAGCGATATGAAATGGAACGAACATGTAAGGACAGTTGTGAGTAAGGCGGACAGCCAACTTCGGTTTATTGGGAGAATTTTGGGAAGATGTACTTCACCTGTAAAGGAGACCGCGTATAAAACGCTTGTAAGACCACGTCTTGAGTATTGCTCAAGTGTTTGGGACCCGCAGCAAATCAGTTTAAAGGAATACATGGAAGCAGTTCAGAGGCGGGAAGGTGTTCCGGGAACTCAAATGGGAATCGCTGGAAGAAAGACGACTTTTTTTCCGAGAAGTTCTGTTGAGGAAGTTTAGATGCCCGGAGTTTGAAGTAGAGTGTTGAACGATCTTGTTGCCGCCCACTTACATTTCGCGTAAATATCACAAAGACAAGAGAAATTAGGACTCATAGAGAGACATGTAGACATCTTTTTCCCGCCACTTTATTTGGGAGTGGAATAGGAAAGGAAATGCCTAGTAGTGGTACAGTGTACCCTCCGCCACGCACCTTTCGGTGTATTGCGGAGTATAAATGTTGATGTAGATCCTATGTTTTTTATTACATAGGTCGCTAGCTTATCTATCCGAGAATAATCTGTTAAAGTTTCGAAGCAAATTTAGCATCCGTTTAGATATTACGAGCTGATGCGGGTGGCAGAAACGGACAGCCCTTGAAGTTGAGCATGAATCGCACCTTACCCCGTTGCACCCCCAAGTACAGGAGGAAAGTTTTCCAATCCACGAAGATTTAACAAGGGATGAATTACTGGAGAGATGTTTAGGTGGCCATATACGAAATGCGAACAGAAGTTGGAATTCCACAACTAGGAGTTTTTGCTCCTAAACGCACTCCAGACTAAAAGTTGTTAAATTTGCATCGTATTTGGCAGCATGCGTCTTCAATGAAGGTAATCCATCTAGATGCTCATGAGCAAGGCAGAAATTGTAGTAGGCAAGCAAAGCTTGAATTATGCCGAGCAAATAGATAACCAATGCCTGAGCCGGCCGAATCGACGAAGTACATTTCAATCAAAGGAAGGTCGGCAAGCTCGAAAAGCACTGCTGCAAGAGCGAAACGAGGCCTATGCCGACGACGAGGGATTACTATACAGTTCTGGAATCGCAGACTAATCAGTAAGCTTGGTACATTATTTTTAATCTTCAAACGCGTTTATCTCTAAATGACGTTTCACACATTTGCGTGCAGTCTAACCCTAAAAGTACAGGATCGATCGCTATGACAATTGATAGTATATTCTATACACAAGTGCGAATTATATCAAGAGACTTTTTCGGTGCATAATTAGAGACAGACATTCGTGAATATCGAAGTAAATTTTTCCAACGTCTGCAACACCTCTACTTCTCATTATTGCCACTTGCATTGAGATTCATATTGTTAGATAATTCGTTATTCATGTAATACCTTTTTTTTATTTCGGATGAAACTCGGTAGGGCAACATAGCTAGCAAACTTCGGTGGACATCACAGCGGAACATTGTTATATGTGTCTGAAATTATTCATACTAGTATTGCCTGTGGTCGAAAATTGACCAATTGTGTTTACAATGGTCAATGGGGGTAAAATTTGACGTATCATGTCGGCGGCCTCGCGTGATTATGTTGGCAATATTAACAACACGATAGAAAATCTTTGCTCATTTGTTCTAACCACATAGAACGACTCGATTAGTGTATCATACAGACCATGAAGTAAACAAATAATGCTGTTCCTGCTTTATGGTTGACAGGTTCTTGTATGTACCCTCGTCCTCGTAAAAATAATTGCCCTCGTAAAGCAAAGATTCCATGAGAAAACATCAGCGTTGTCAAGCGATTGGCTATAATGAAGATTAACAAGATTCTCACTATTCAGCATCATAGGAGCATCATAGGAGGCTGCTGGTATATTTCGTAAAATTTAACCGGCACTGGGAGGTATGAAACGGTATCTTTTACCTGTTAAGGAAAATGCCTGACACAATAACAACAAGTAAAAACGGAAGTATATACTTCTCATGCTATTTTTCGAATTATATAACTTTCATTAGCCTAATATTTGAAATGGAACTACAATTTCCGTGTTCGTATATTTATAAAACGCCAAGAAATAATGTTATTTCGGTACTGCGATATTCAGAATTCCAGAGCTGACATGTCGATTTCGTAGTTCCACCCGTGCACCGCTACATGCCTCTCCCGACGCATCTCATTTATATCGGCATTCTCGATTTCGTAGTTCCACCCGAGCACCGCTCGATGCGTGTCCCGGAGCATCATCTTTTATATCGGCATTCATAGGAAAACATCCATTTCCTTTAACCACTCTTAATCACTGCGAAAATGAAGCATTTGAACGGCACAAGAAAGTGAGTTGGGAGCACTCCATGTTTCGATCTTCACTTATTTTAATACGTTATCACAGTCTAACATATACAGTCACGACACTTCCGCAGATTTTTGTTATTCAATATGACAGCAGCGCTCCAAGGGGGCGGCAAGCTACCTTTCTGAATACGTTATTGGATGAGTGCGAATAGTATCGTTTATATTGATTTTAACACAGTTTTTACATTAGGGAACGTTTGTAGTGTCTTAAAATAGGTAATAACTTAAAAATAACTCCACCTTTCAAACTGTTCATATGTTTGTATAGCCTATGGGACTTAACTACGGGGTCATCAGTCCCTAAACTTACTAACTACTTATAAACTAGCTAATACTACGGACGGCACAAATATCCATGCCCGAGGGGGGATTCCAACCCCCGACTGTAGTGGCCGTGCAGACCGTGACTGGAGCGCCTCAGTCCCCTCGGCCACCGCGGTCGGCTAACTCCACCTTTGTCGTTCTCGAGTTTTCTAAGATCCCTGACAAGATACGAAACGGTACATTGCAGCACAATTTATTTACATTAATCTCATAATCTACAGGATTTTACTGAATAATTTCACTCACCATTAAAAATAGAACAATGACTAGGAAATACCAGAAGACCTATCCTTTGACAGAAAGACGTCGGTTTTCCACCCAAGAACGTTAACGTTTCTTCACTACATTTCCAGTAAAATCGGTGAGGGTGGAACGTAATAAACGAATACAGAAAGCAATAACTACAGTATTTAACATACCTAATCAGCCACCATAACTGCAGCAGAAGGTAAAACGTCATAGACGTGGCAAGAAAGCAGAAAAAGCAATCAAACTGTTGTCAACAAAGAACAACCGAATTCCAGAATTGTTTTTACAAATGAACCACAAACGGCAAACATCTTCGAGACATTATCTTCTTAAGGTAAAGTTATCACACTCAAAAGAATATTCGCTTATAAGAAAGACGAGTGAAGCCTAAAAATCTGCGAATCATTAGACTCCATACCAAGTTGATGGGTGTCAAAAAACTCTTTGTCATAGTAAGAACAGACCATAATAGAAACTTGCGTTTCTCTTATGTTTGTAGACTACTTACTTTCAGCGGAATAAGCTGCAAATATCCACATATTCGTAACTATTAGTTCATGAAGAAGTTCTTCGTTAAACCACTGAATCAGTTAAGTTTGGTGTTTTTACATTAATTTCCGTATTACGTATGTCTCTTGATGTTTTACTAATGTTTGTAACTCAAGACGTATACTAACTATTTCGTTAATAACGTACACAAGTAATTATGAACAAACACCACCCTTTCGTCGGCTTGCCCACCACTAGGAGCGCTAGTGTCGTTGCAACTGTCAGTTAGTAACAACCTCCACAGCAGTGAGTGTCGCGACTGTATATGTTAGACTGTGGTGTTATTTTAATACTGCAGATGCGCTGCATTACAGCGTCTTTGGTCGAGGCAAATAGCCAATCAGAGAGCTGGTTATTGGAGAATGTAGAACTTGATCCAAGCTGTAGATAGGAAAATTTCTACTTCATTTTACCACTTTTAATGGCTAAATGCACACTTAATATTAATATTCGTGAAATCTACGACAAACAGTCTTTCGAATTATGTAACTTTCATTGGCCTTCTTGTACGAATAAATAAGTAATCTGTACCACAATTTTCGTGTTAGCGTATTTATATAATGATAAATTCCCGCAAAGAGTTAGAATAATGAACGAAATGATATCATAATGTGTGCAAATTCTCATACTTCTTCCCACCCAAAATAAATCCCACAAAATCAGTGACAAACAGCCGCGTAAGACAATATAATAAGACAATGCTGATACGTCGGTGAAATTCGAATTACGGTGCAGATGGATGTGGCCAATGGTTTTTCTGAAAAGACTATACGTGAGATGGGCAATAGAATCATTATGAAAGTGTAGCTTCAATCATCAGTTTTTGACAGTAAATTTGAAATCTCCACCTTATTACGGCCCTTGGTATGACAAGATAGCATACGCCTTTAAAACGGACAACATACAGGTAGGCTATCGTACTAGGAAAATAACCTGGCTTGTTTTGAGTCAAAGCCTTGATGCTAAAGGTGACAAATTTACACACTCAGGAGTTTATAAGATTACATACAGGTCGTGTAATGGGAACTAGTTGGGTCAGACGTCGAAGGACTTTACAGCAACATTAGATTAGATTCATACTTCTTCCATAGATCATAAATACGACATTTCACAATAACGTGGAAAGTGTCAGTTTTAAAAAAAATAGTTTGTATACATGACATTCAATATTTTAAGTTTTTTTTTTTTTCATTTTGTTGCTTTTTAATGTATTACTTAGCGAAATTACTATGTTTTATCTAAAGATTTTTCTAAAGTGTAGAAGTAGTTGCCATTTAGAAATTATTTTAATTTGTTTTTAAATACTAGTTGAATCTGGCAGGCTTTTGATGCTACTTGATAAGTGACTAAAGACTTCTGTGGCAGCATAATTCACCTCTTTCTGTGCCAAAGTTAGATTTAACCTTCAATAGTGAATATCACCCTTTCTCCTAGTGCTATTACTTTTGAATTGGGTCCGATTGTTAATAACAAACTTCATAAGGGAATACATATACTGTGAAGATCCCTAGATTTTTAAATAAATGTCTGCAGGCTCGAATTATGGCATTACCCTTCTTTCAGCTGATCGACACTGTACTCAAAATGTTTTATGTTTTCTGGAAGATAAATATTAAACCATTAATATAGTCTTCTGCATATTGTAAACTCGATAATTTGATGTAGTAACTTCCATACTTGACAAAACTACTGACGCAGGCTCATTAAGGCTGTGGTAAAATTTCGGTGTTCTTGCCTTTCTTTATATTTTATATCTTACATCGTAAAATCATTCCTGTTAATTTTTCTTTGCAAGTGTTTACTGTGTTAAATGTGTGACATGTACTGTGATACTTTGAATGGAGAATAATAGTCTACTTGACAAATCATTAATTAAATGCGTAACCTAGAAAAACTACTTTAAAAGAAGAATGCGAGATTGAAGATTATTTTACGATAGAAAGTACAGTCCCGTAAAACAAACGGTAGTTGAAAAGACAGCTACGTTTTAACCAAGTATCAGACGCAGGTTTAGGTATGTGTAGCAATGGAAATTGTAACAGAGTAATATAAACTGCTGTTTTCATTATTGAACATTGACGTCCTGCTAGGAACATTGGCAGTGAGTTGCTCGTAATATCGAATTAAAAAACTGACGAAATTAATAAATAAATCTGGTTACGCTGTAATAGAATTACAGTTTTCATCATGACGCCACAGAATTGCAATCAGAAATTTAATCGACAAATCACCGAACTTAAAAACAGAGGCAGCTTAATGAAACTCACATCGAGATACACATATCGGAACGTTGCAGTGGCTCGTTGCCCACTGATTAAAACGGCGCTCACCTCCACGAAGCTGCAATAAAACATGCCAATACTTAACGAGATATTTCATTCACATTTTGGTATTACATGAAACTGTTACACTTCCTTTCGTTTCTACAGATTGCTGAAGTCACAGTATCTGTGCGTAAAACAATTTAAAGCCATAGTGGCATTTTTTCCAAGCGTGACTGTAAGTGAATAATTAACAGGTTTAATTGATTTTTCCGGCGTTACTTGACAGAACATGATAATAATATCAAAAAGGAACAACTTACTGATGTTCTGCAAAACTTTTTTATTGGTCACAAACCGGGTTTCGGCTTCTTAGGCCATCATCAGGTGACAACTGAATGTAGTACACATGTTTTCAAAGATGTTAAGATTTACAAAGATGTTATCAGAGACAATCGATACTTCACAGGAAAGTTCATCGCAAATACATGATTATGATGTAAACTGTGAGATTCTACATCCCCTAAAGAAAAGCAGAAAGATGACACTACTGGAAATATTGGAAATCAATAAACATTTTGCTCAGGATGCTAGTTTAGTATTAAATGATCAGATCCAGTTCCCCTCTACACCTCTACTGAAATAAGTTTTATTTTCAACCTTCCTTTTCAATAATAATCATATTAGTTTTGATTATTTACATATATTTATTATATTTTTATATAAATGTTAATAACTCTCATAAATAAGTATTTGCGATGAACTTTCATGTGAAGTATCGATTGTCTCTGATAACATCTTTGTAAATCTTAACATCTTTGAAAACATGTGTACTACATTCAGTTGTCAACTGATGATGGCCTAAGAAGCCGAAAGCCGGTTTGTGACCAATAAAAAAGTTTTGCAGAACATCAGGAAGTTGTTCCTTTTTGATATTATTAATTAATAGGTTGCTTATACAGGGTGTTACAAAAAGGTACGGCCAAACGTTTAGGAAACATTCCTCACACACAAAGAAAGAAAATATGTTATGTGGGCATGTGTCCGGAAACGCTTAATTTCCATGCTACAGCTCATTTTAGTATTTCTCTTTAAATGTAAAGTGAAATAATTCGTGCAGACACTTGTCAAAATACCCAATTGTTTCGTTAGTATGTACTGTACTTCCTCGATTCACCGCCAGTTGGCCCAATTTTCTGTGAACGTTTGGGCAGGAATTGTTGTGATGTCTTAATTGGGACTCATGTTCTCCCACCTATGCTCATTGGAGCACGTTATCATCATTTCATACGGGATGCTCTACCAGTGCAACTAGAACATGTGCCGTTACAAGTACGACACAACATGGAGCTCCTGCACATTTCAGTTGACGTGTTCGTACGCTTCTCAACAACAGATTCGCTGACCGATGTATTGGTAGAGGCGGACCGATTCAATGCCCTCCACGCTCTCCTGACCTAAACCCTCTTGATTTTCATTTAAGGGGGCATTGTCTACGCAACCCCGGTACCAAATGTAGAGACTCTTCGTACTCGTATCGTGGACGGTTGATTAATGTGATTTGAAGAGAAGTAATAAAATGAGCTCTAACACGGAAATTAAGCGTTTCCGTACACATGTCCACGTATAATATTTTCTTTCTTTGTGTGTGAGGAATGTTTCCTGAAAGTATGGCCGTACCTTTTTGTAACACCCTGTATTACCACATTCAAGCCCAAATTATTTTACAACTCTATATATTGTTTACTTAACTACATGTTTCGAAGCTTTGCCTCATCTTCAGACTATTCTGGAATCACAAAAATTAGAAGGATATTTAAGAATATTTTTACAATAGGAAAATTTAGCTGTCTCAAGCAATGACCCTGTGAGGTGATGTGTCTTTTGACTAACTGTTTGCCTGTAAATGTTGGTTTTATCAATCCACTTTGTTCACGTTGACTAGCTCCCGTTTCCTGGTTTTTCAAGCTGACACCATTTCTGTTCTGGGCTTGTTAACCGCAAAACACAACACTACAAAACACAAATTCACTACCAATCGACTTCAGTGTCAGCACAGCTGTTGCTGGAAATAAGATGGCGGTCAAAGCAAAGCTCGCTTCGATTGAACTATCGATTTTTTAGTTGTGAATCGCTTTGATTATCTTCTGTTGTCTTGCTATACTTTACTGATGTGGTTGCTTACATAATGACATCTCATGATGAGTTTATCTTCACTGTGGCAGAAAAAGCTAAAGAATTACACATGTGCTGTTAGGCGCTGGATACATGCACAAATTTAATTTAGACAATTTTCTTCTTTTACAAAGTGTGCAATACTTTACCATCATCAACTATTGATAAGTACACAATTTTAATCTGTCAGGTAGTTTCATATCAGCACACATTCCGCTGCAGAGTGAAAGTTTCATTCGGGAAACATCCCATAGGCTGTGGCTAAGCCATGTCTCCACCATATCCTTTATGCCAGGAGTGATGGCTTTGCAATGTCCTCAGGAAAACTTCTGTGAAATTTGTAACGTTGGAGGCGAGGTACTGGCAGAATTGGTGTTGTGAGGACGGACCGTGAGTCGTGAGGGGATTTCTCATTGGTAGAGCGCTTGACCGCGAAAGATAAGGGTACCAGGTTCGATTCCCGGTTCCGGAACACAATTTTAATCTGCCAGGAAGTTTCATATCGGCGCACACTCCGCTGCAGAGTGAAAGTTTTATTCTGGAGTTTTTTAAATTCCTGATCTGTTCGTCGTTTTTGTATGTCGTGAATGGGTTTTTGCGTTAAATTTTCGTTGGTGGCAACAGTGATCCTAATGTCTGTTTTTTGAAAAGCTTGACTAGTTCTATTTGCTCAGAAGTAAATCCTGTGTAAACACAGTTATCAATCTGGGTTTTTGTACTGCGTGGATGGTGGCTTTGTCACTGTGTTTCTCTTTTTTTTCATTCATTATAGCTATTGCTAGGTGCTCTGTGTTTGATTGTAATTATTTCTGTATCATAGTCAACTGCACTGAGTGGGAATTTCTCTGCTCCATTTACATATGCTCTGAACGCAGCATGTTTATATGAATTGGGGTGTGTTGAAGTTTTGTGAATAACAGTATATGTGTTTCTTGATTTTCTGTGTACATTAATGTTCAGGGTGTGATGTGTGTTAGTTATTATCATGTCCCAAAATTTATTTAGTTGTCTTTTGTGCGTCCTATAGTAAGCTGAATGTTTTGTGTAATTTATTAGGTCTGCTTAGCAAAGTTATTTCCTCTTCGGTTCCATCATATATATTGAATGTATCGTCTACATTTCCAGGACCGACCGAAATTTCTGTGTACCACAGTGGCCATATATACGACAGTCACTATGTTCAGAATTCATTCCTCTCTAATGTCCTACGTATCGTGTCAGACAGAAAGCAACGAAACAAATAAGCTTGTGATGTTGATATGAAATTCAAGAACATTTGGCTATAAGTATAAAATAACATTGACTATTCGCAGTCTCCTTTTGCTTCATATATACAATTTGTTGCGGCCGCCGAGATACTTCACCGTTATTGCGTCATACCTGCAATCGGTCACTCCTCTTTGACCATACCACACAACAGCGATTTTGAAAGCAGTTGCAATTATTATTCCAAACGTCTCTGGGTCACGAAATTCTGTCACGAATTGTTATATGTATATAAATTCATTTAAATTGTTTTGGAATGTTTTTATTCCGACCTACTCTATCTTACACAATAAAATGCATTTTAAATTGACATCAAGTGTGTCATGTAAATTTATACAATCGGTATTTGCAAAATAAAATTCTGCAAAACCTCGTACTGGCTTTTTAAGCAAACTGAGTAAATAAGAGATACGACCTCGGCGAAGAATCCCAGAAAATATATTCCTCTTTACAGATTATTTTCGCCCAGGGGCCAGGAATGAATAATATAGTGAGCTGATATCAAGAGGATTGACTTATTTAGAAGTAGGAAATATTTTTAGTTGTTGTTGTTGTTATGGTCTTCAGTCCGCAGCTCTCCACGCTACCCTGTCCTGTGCAAGTCTCTTCATCTGAGAATACGTTCGGAAATCTACATCCTTTTGAATCTGCTCACTATATTCGTCCCTCGGTCTCCCTCTATGATTTTTACCCCACACGCTTCCTTCTAATGATAAGTTGACAATACCTTGATGTCTCAGAATCTATCTATCCCTTCTGTTAGTCAGGATATGCCAGAAACTCCTTTTCTCCCCATTCGGTTAAGCACCTCCTCCTTAGTTACGTGATCTACCATTTAATTTTCATCATTCGTCTGTAGCATCACATTTCAAAGCTTCTATAATCTTTTTGTCTGAACTCCTTATCTTCCAAGTTTCACTCCAATACAATGCTACACTCTAGAAAAATGCTTTCAGAAAGGACTTCCTAACATTTAAATTAATATTGGATGTTAACAAGTTTCGCTTCTTTAGAAACTCTTTTCTTCCTATAGCCATTCCTGCATTTTATATCTTCTTTACTTCGGCCATCAGAAGTTGTCTTGCTACCCAAATAAAAAAATGCATCTACTACTTTTATTGTCTCATTACCTAATCTAACTCCTTCAGCATCGCCAGATTTTCTGACATTGCATTCCATTACCTTCGTTTTACTTATATCTTCCTTTGAAGACACTCTCCATCCCATTCAATTGCTCTTCCAGATCTTTTGCGGTCTCTGACAGCATTAATATGTCATCAGCAAACTGCAATGTTTTTATTTCTTCTCCCTGCACTTTAATGCCCTCTCCAAATTTCTCCTTCCATTCCTTCACTGCTTGCTCAATGTACAGATTGAACAACATTGGGGAAAGGCTACAGCTCTGTCTTACTCCCTACCCAACCTCTGCATCCCATTCGTGCCCTTCGACTCTAACAACCGCTGTCTGGTTTTTGTATACGTTGAATATAACTCTTCGCTCCCTATATTTTACCCCTGATACAGATTTTTGAACAGTGTATTCCAGTCGACATTGTCAAAGGCTTTGTCCAAATCGACAAACTCTAAAAACGTAGGTTTGCCTTTCCTTAGCCTACCTTCTAAGATAAGTCGATTTTTCGTAACGCAACGAAAATATTAGGGGAGGTTAAAAATGTATCTGAATGCAACATAACAAACACACTTTTTATTTTCCTCACAAATCTGTGTCTTATAGAGAGTATACTTGACATCGCCGAGTAAGACCCAGCTCGGCCGCTTCCTGCTGCCCAACCGCAGTGGAGTGGCCGAGCGCATTGAGATCTATGCTCCGATGCGCGTGGTCGTCCACCGTCAGGAGTTCGAATCCACCCTCGGGAATGGATGTTTGTTCTGTCTTAAGTATAAATTAGTTTATAGGTAGGGATTGAAGACGCCTCCCATAGTCCCATAAGCTTGACAAACATTTAAACATTTGAACCTGCCGCCCCCAAATATGTACCGCCCTGGACCAAGCCCCTCCCCCCCCGGTACCCCCCACGTTACGCCACTGGGAAACATAAGTTTTGGACCTGAACAAAGATTTCTATAATGTACAAAAATGTTTCAAATGTTTGTATAGCTTATGGGACTTAACTATGGGGTCATCAGTCCCTAAACTTACAAACTACTTATCAACTAGCTTATCCTAAGGATGGCACAAATATCCATGCCCGAGGGGGAATTCGAACCCCCGACCGTAGTGGCCGTGCAGACCGTGACTGGAGAGCCTGAGTCCCCTCGGCCCCCGCGGTCGGCAATAATGTACAAGCATTCCAAAATACCTTTGAAATTTTTGTATTGCTTTAATAGCCTGAAGATGAGGTGTAGCCTTAATAATAATAATTTCGTGTGGCTCATTGGCCTGGTGCAAGTCTTTCAATTGGACTTACGTGTCCCTAGCCTACCCCAGTTATACAACTGGGGAAAGGGGACCTACAGCTTAACGTGGAATCCGAAGCATGTGTCGTTTCTGGCGACTCCTCACATCGTTGAGCGGTGAAGGACGGTTAAAGTGCAGACTAAAAAAATCCGAGGACCGACCGGGTTTTGAACTCGCGCCCCGTCGGTTTCCTGCCAAGCACTTTACCCCAAGACCACGAGGCCCGACAGGAGTAGCCTTGAAATGTGTATTAAATAAACAATAATTACAACTGTCACTTTGTCACTGGTAGTGGTATTACAAGTAACCTGTTAATTTGTCGTGTATATCCTCGACAGTATATTGGACAATTCCATTCCTTATTCACGTTGATTTTGAACATCAGCTCGATATGTGGGTGTTAATCGGTCAAGTAATATAAAGATAAAAGTAACAATTTGGTGTTGGAAGAGGATTTCATCCCCACTATCCAAAGTGACCCTCATTACCACAAGATGTGACTCATGCAAGATGGAGCTCGACCGCATGGAAGCAGGGAGCGTTTGACGACCTTGAAGGAGCCCTTCGGGGCCGCGGCCTGGATTTGGGCACAGATAAATACATACAGACGGGATACCTCCATAAGGGCCCGGTCCCACGATCAGGAGTGCGGGGCGGATGCTGAAGCGGATGCTGAAGCAGTTCCATAAGATGTCCCATGAAGGCGCTGCGGTCAGAAGCAGCCCTTTAAACTGGCCAGAGCAGGTGGCAGGTAGCGGCTGTCCCCACCACCACCTCCCCTCAAACGTCAGCAAGCCGGACACAGCCTCCCCTCCACGCTACCCTCTGACGTGTGAGAGGCACCGTCAGTAGTGCCTCTAGTGGGGTCTATCAGTACTAAGCCAGGTAACCGCCTGACATCTGCTGGCATATTACGGAGAGAAGATCTGACAGAGAAGCAACCCCCCTCTATACCACTGTCCTATGATCCCCTCGTAGTTCCATAAGATGCCAGCAGATGTCAGGCGGTTCCCTGGCTTAGTACTGATAGACCACACTAGAGGCACTACTGAGGGTGCCTCTCGCACGTCAGAGGGTAGCGTGGAGGAGAGGCTGATGGGAGAGCTGGTGCCGCCTGCCACGAGGCCTCGGATGTGTTCGCTGTGCCGGCGTTTGAGGGGAGGTGGTGGTGGGGACAGCCGCTACCTGCCACCTGCTCTGGCCAGTTTAAAGGGCTGCTTCTGACCGCAGCGTCATCATGGGACATCTTACGGAACTGCTGGTAACCCTCCCTCCCCGCACCACCCGTGTGACCAGGCCCTTACGGAGGTTTCCCGGCTGTATATTTTTGTCTGTGCTTTGGGACATCAGAGGACACTGGCAGGGGCCTCGACTGGCCGCCATTGGCTCCGGATCTGAACACCTGCGACTACTTTTAGTGGGATTATACCAAATACACCAAAACCACTCATGAGTTGAAAACACCCTTTTAGGAGGTCATAGATAGCATCGATGTTCCGACACTAAAGCGTCTGTGCCACATCATCCCCACAGAAAGCAGACATATCGTACCTGCCGTAACCTAAATACGAATATCTATAGTGACGATTAAATGTTGAATAAAGTGTATGCATGCCGTAGATGTGATGTCGGGTGTGCCACAGGGGAGTGTCGTGGATCCGTTGCTGTTCACGACCTTGCAGATAACATCGGACGTTCACTGATGCTTTCTGCTGATGATGCTGTAGTACATAGAGAGGTTGTAACAATGGAAAATTATATTGAAATGCAGGAGGACCTGCATCGCATTGACGCATGGTGTCGGGAATGGCAATTTAATCTCAATGTAGACAAGTGTAATGTGAGCGAATACATAGAAAAAAAGATCCTGTATCATTAACTACACTATAGTAGATCAACAACTGGAAGCAGTTCATTCCATAAATTATCTGGGAGTAGGCATTAGGAGTGATGTAAATGGAACGACCATATAAAATCAATCGTCGGTAAAGCAGATACCAGACTTAGATTCATTGGAAGAATCCTAAGGAAATGCAGTCCAAAAACAAAGTAAGTAGGTTACAGTACATTAGTTCGCTCACAGTCTGAATACTGCTCACTGGTGTGGGATCCGTACCAGGTGGGGTTGATAGAGGCAGTAGAAAAGATCCAACGGACAACAGCGCGGTTCGTTACAGGATCATTTGGTAATCGAGAAAGCGTTACGGAGATGATCGATAAACTCCAGTGGAAGACTCTGCAGGAGAGACGCTCTGTCGCTCGGTACGGGCTTTAGTCGAAGTTTCGAGAACATACCTTTACCGGGGAGTCTACAGTATATATTGTTCCCTCCTACGTATACCTTGCGAGGAGATCATGAGGATGAAACCAGAGAAACATAGGATGAAACATAGGCATAACGACAATCTTTCTTTCCGTGAACAATACGTGACTGGAATAGGAGGGAGAACTGATAGTGGTACTCAAGGTACCCTCCGCCACACACCATCGGGTGGCTTGCGGAGTATAGATGTAGATTGTAAAGGTTCATGGAATTCAATAGCTGTCACTCTTTAAGTGCTGTCGTACTACTCATAAAAGCGGTGTGAATGTGTAAGGCCTTCAGCCTTCTGAAGCAATTTAAATGATTGTTGTAGCATGACACAATTTTAAAGTATCATGCGTCCTAATTCTGATGAAAGTTTTTATCCCATATTTTATAATGCTCTATTCTATTTTCTACCTCTAGATGATTAGCCCATGCTAGATCGATTCTTAATTTGTGTGTTTGTGCGAATGTGTTTCTGTTCTATGTTTTTCATATCTTCAGAGTAATATACCGATTTCCACGAGTTCTTCATTCATTGAGACCTAAGGTCTAATTCTTGCGCTCCAGCGCTTCATCTCGACTAGAGTGAATGATCAGTTTGTAAGTTACTAAATGTGCAATAGTACTTACCAGATTTGTTGTAAACGTGTTTAATAGTTGGGTGTTTTTACCGGCCCCCCAGTGCTGCTGTAGCAGTTTTAGAATCATTCAAGGAAAGTCTACAACAGGTAGTGCATAGGTATCCGGGCCATGTAATATTAGTCGGAGGAGACTTCAACCTTAAGAGTATAGATTGGGACCTCGCTAGTTACATTTCAGGCGGTACAGACAAGCATTCTTGCGAGTTACTTTTGGACACATTCTCCGAAAACTGTCTTGAGCAGTTAAACCGGCAACCCACGCGCAATGGAAATATTCTAGACCTTATAGCCACAAACAGGCCTGACCCTATTAACGATGTCTGTGTAGAGACAGGAATTAGTGATCATGATATTGTCATAGCGTCGATGGTGACCAAAGTTCATAAACCAATCAAGAAGGCTAGGAGCGTGTTTTTGTTGGGAAGACCCGACAAGCAAATGTTACGATCGCACTTAGAAAATGAATGGGCATCGTTTAATTCCGGGACTATGGATATAGAGGAATTGTGGACTAAATTTAAGTGCATTGTTAATAAAGGGTTAGAGAAATATGTGCCAGTAAAGACGATTAAGGATGGATAAGATCCACCGTGGTATAATAATAATGTTAGAAAGCTGCTGAGAAAGCAAAGGCTGTTGCACTCTCGATTCAAAAAGGAACACGCAAATGATGACAGGCAAAAGTTAGTAGAGATTCGTGCGTCTATAAAAAGATCGATGCGTGAAGCATACAATAATTATCACAGCCATACCTTAGCAAAAGATCTTTCCGAGAACCCGAAAAAAATCTGGTCCTATGTAAAAACGATAAGCGGGTCAAAGCCCACTGTCCAGTCACTAGTTGATCATTCCGGGGCAGTAATAGAAGAAAGCAAACGGAAAGCTGAAGTTCTAAATTTAACCTTTAAGAAATCTTTCACGGAGGAGGACCGCACAAATGTACCATCATTTGATCAACGTACTAATTCCGAAATGAGGGACATACCAATAGGTATTTCCGGTGTAGAGAAGCAGCTGAGAGAGCTAAATACGAAAAAGTCTCCTGGTCCGGATGGAATACCAGTTCGGTTTTACAAAGACTATTCTGCGGCCTTGGCCCCCTACTTAGCTTGCATTTATAGCGAATCTTTAATTCAGCGCAAAGTTCCTAGTGATTGGAAAAAAGCGCAGTTGACTCCCGTGTATAAGAAAGGAAAGAGAACTGATCCATACAATTACAGGCCAATTACGTTGACATCAGTTTCATGTATAATTTTGGAGCATATTCTCAGTTCGAATATAGTAAATTTCCTTGTAACGGAAAAGTTTATTTCCATGAATCAGCACGGGTTTAGGAAACATCGTTCATGTGAAAGTCAGCTTGCCCTTTTCTCACATGACATCTTGCGAGCCATGGACGAAGGGCAACAGGCGGATTGTGTTTTTCTCGACTTCAAAAAGGCGTTCGACACGGTGCCACACTGCAGACTGCTAACCAAGATACGAGCTTATGGAATAGGTTCACAGATTTGTGACTGGCTGGAAGACTTCCTAAGTAATAGAATGCAGTACGTTGTTCTCGACGGCCAGTGTTCATCAGAGACGAGTGCTCCAGGGGACTGTGATAGGACCGCTATTATTTTCTATCTATATAAATGATCTGATGGACAGAGTAAGTTGTAATTTGCGGCTGTTTGCTGATGATGCTGAGGTGTTTGATAGGGTATCGTCTGTAACTGACTGTAATAGCGTACAGGATGACTTACACAACGTTTCTAGTTGGTGTGAAGAATGGCAGCTAACTCTCAAGGTAGAAAAATGTGAGGTGATGGCATGAGTAGGAAAAACAATCCCATAATGTTCGAATACAGCATTAGTAGTGAGCTTCTTAATGCTGTCGCGTCTTTCAAATATCTAGGCGTAACATTGCAGAGCGATATGAAATGGAACGAAAATTAAGAACAGTTGTGAGTAAGGCGGACAGCCGACTTCGGTTTATTGGGAGAATTTTGAGAAGATGTACTTCACCTGTAAAGGAGACCGCGTATAAAACGCTGGTACGACCACGTCTTGAGTATTGCTCAAGTATTTTGGACCTGCAGCGAATCGGTTTGAATGAAGACATAGAGGCGGTTCTGAGGCGAGCAGCTAGATTTGTTACCAGTAGGTTCGACCAATGCGCTAGTGTCACGGAAATGCTCCGGCAACTCAATTGGGGATCGATGGAAGAAAGACGACGTTCTTTTCGTGAATTTCTGTTGAGTAAATTTAGAGGGCCGGAATTTGAAGCTGAGTGTAGTACGACCTTGCTGCCGCCTACTTACATTTCGCGTAAAGATCACAAAGACAAGATAAGAGAAATTAGGGCTCGTACGGAGGCATACAGGCATTCTTTTTTTCCTCGTTCAATTTGGGAGTGGAATAGGAAAGGAAATGCCTAGTAGTGGTACAGTGTACCCTCCGCCACGCACCTTACGGTGATTTGCGGAGTATGTATGTAGATGTAGATGCTGCAGCGTGGTTTATGGCTCTGGTTAGTCTGCTTGTAATTATATTGTAATTCGTAATTCCAATCTTCTGGAAGTAGTCATGGTTTCCTTTATACATTTCGTCCCAAGATTTTCCTGTTTCTTTACTGAATGTTTCTTCCCCCATCCGTTTATTTCCTTTTACATATCCCTTATCAAAACTTCATGGCAGTAAATTATATATCTAGTGTATATCACTCTGCCAGATTATCATGCTTGTTGTAATTGTTTTTCTCCGCCGAACATTTTATGGGCGACTTGAGTGTAAATGATTTACGTTGTGAATTGCTTCGTTTCTTCCTCTGATCTCGACAATATTTGTTGTAACTAGTTTTTCTTTCTTGATTTAAACCAATGACTCGACTTATACTCAGATATCAGCGAACAGTTGTGTTATGTTGTCCCTTTTTCCTCTTGTCTAACGAAAGACAATGTTTTCAGACAATCCGTTGTAGTCTTTCTGAAATACCACACAATTTGTTCAAATGTTTGTAGAGCTTTGGGACTTAACTACGGGGCCACCAGTCCCTAAACTTACAAACTACTAATGAACTAGCTAACACTAAGGACGGCACAAATATCCATGCCCAAGGGGGGATTCGAACCCTCGACCGTAGTGGCCGTCAGACCGTGACTGGCGCGCCGCGGACCGCTCGGCCAACGCGACCGGCACAATTTGTTCCTTACCGGATATTAGTGGATTAAATACCCAAGTTTTTGCTCTCCTAAATCGCTGTATTTTGTTGCACAATGGTGCAATAATAATAACGAATCTAGCCTGAGAGGATCCTCGCTTCACTAATTTGCAATTACCCTGATCTGTTAATCTGCTGTTTATTTTATCGAATGACTGCATGATTTGTTTTATATATATTAGTTCAATTAATTTAACGCTTTTAATTTTCGGTAATTTAACTCTTAATTTTGATTATGCAACCACACCACTAAAATAGGCTTAAAAATAATGGGAGAAAAAACAGTACACATATTCACACAAGGGACAACGTAACGAACTTCACTTAGAAAACTACATTTACAACTTCAAATATCTTGAGGTACATATGACTGCAATAGAAGAAAATTGTAAAAGGCACGCAAACAGAGTCTACTGTTCCGATCAAAAACTTCTCAAAACTCTTGACCAGAAAAACTAAGCTAAAGCTGCGACACAATGGTCAGCCAGTGTTCCTGTATGGTGCGTAAACGCTGAGCATAATCAATAGAGAAGAACGCTAGCTTTCAGTCTTAGAAAATATAGTGTACAGAAAAATCAACGGGCCAGAGTTTGACCAAAAAGGACCAACATGTTTGGAGACGAAATAACTAAGCCAGCTGACCAACCCTTACAAAGTACTGAACATCGCCAACGCCAGACGTTTGTAACGATCGGACTGAGTGGTCAGAATGTTCCGTCTACATCTACATGGGATACTCTGCAAATCACATTTAAGTGCCTGGCAGAGGGTTCATCGAACCACCGTTATACTATTTATCTCCCATTTCATTCTCGAATAGCGCGCGGGAAGAAAGAACACATGAATCTCTCCGTTCGAGCTCTGATTTCTCGTATTTGATGATCATTTCTACCTATGTTAGTGGGAGGCAACAATATATTTTCGCATTCTGAGGAGAATCTTGGTGATTTGACTTTCTTAAGTAGCCCACGCCGCAGCGATAACCGCCGTTGTTGTAATGATTCCCATCCCAGATCCTGTATCATTTCCGTGACGTTGTCTCCCCTGTACCATGACAATACGAAACGAGCTGCCCTTCTTTGGACTCTTTCTATGTCTTCCGTCAAACCCACCTGATTAAGATCCCACATTGGGCAGCAATACTCCAAAAATGGACGGACAAGCGTAGTGTATGCAGTTTCTTTTGTAGTTCTGTTGCATCTTTTAAGGGTTCTGCCAATAAAACGGTCTCTGGTTCGCCTTTCCTACGCCATTATCTACGTGTTCTTTCCAGTTTAATTCTGAAGTAATAGTAATTCCTAGCTTCTTTGATTTATCTTGTAAACAAAGCTAACGGATTTCTTTTCGTACTCATGTGGACGACTTTACACTTCTCATTATTTAAAGTCAGTTGCCAAATTTTACACCACGATGATACCTTATTTAGATCTTTATGCAGTTGGTTTTGATCTTCAGATAATTTTACTAGACGGTAAATGACGGTGTCATCTGTAAACAACCTAAGAGAGCTGCCCAAATCGTTTATGTAAAGAAGGAACAGCAGAGGACCAATAACACTACCCTGTGGAACGCCTGATATCACCTCTGTATTAGTCGATGCCTTATCATCGATTACTACGACCTGTGTCCTCTCTGACAGGAAATCCCCTACCCAATCGCAAATTTAGGGCGATATACGATAACGACTCAATATGATTAAAAGCCGTTTGCGAGGTACGGTGTTAAAACCCTTCTGGAAATAAAGAAATACGGAATCGATTTGCGAACCCTTGTCGATTGCACCCATCACTTCGTGTGAATAAAGAGCTAGTTGTGTTTCGCATGAACGATATTTTCTAAATCTGTGTTGACCTTGTGTCAATAGATAATTCTGTTCCAGATAATTCATAATATTTGAATATAGGTTATGTTCCAAAACCCTGCTGCAAATTGACGTCAATGAAATAGGCCTGTAGTTTAGTGGGTTACTCTCCTACTGCCTTTCTTGAATATAAGTGTGAACTCTGCAAATTTCCAATCTTTTGGTACAGATCCTTCATTGAGAGAGCGGTTGTATATGGCTGTTAAGTAAGGAGCTATCGCTTCCACATAATCAGATAAAAACCCGTCAGATATAAGGAGATGGAAGGTTCAGGAGCCCTGGATGCTAGTAAGGGTTACTTATGCTTAAAGGAAGCGGCACGAGAAACGAAGTACAGTAGAATCGGGTTCAGGCCACCACCTTCCGAAAAAGGCAACAAAAGTGAGAGACTGTCCGTATTGTGTGAGATATTACATGGGGTGAATTGTGCACCTATTATCTTTCAGGTTCGTTAATATTAATGCTTCTAAACTATGAAAACGTTTCTAAATATATAGTCAAGGTTATTACCAGAGATTCTAGTGGTACTAATAGCGGAGAGTGACCGATTATCGGATAGTTCTCACTTGTCGGATAGTAAGGTTTCTAATCACGTAACGATTGCACTCCGTCGGAGGTGGCAGGACCTGTAGAGTATTATGACAACACAAAGGATTCTAAAAAGCTGATTGGCGGCAGTAATGTAGGAGTTGTAGATGTTGTAAAATACTTTATTTTTCTCTTTACGCTGACGCGTTTCGGTCCCAGCCCATCATCGGAGCGCCTGGTGATACAACATATATAGGTAAAAATAGTTACAAAGAACAAAAAAAAATCTCTGGCATTCACTGTTATAAGGTACATACCTCTCCTGAATGGCGAACGGAAAAAGATACATGTAAAAACTCATAATACATTAACGGTCAACATCAGCTGTACTTGTAATATAAGTTGCTAGCTCGATGGATCACATGTAAATACCACTGAATGGAAAGTTTACTATTGAGAAACTTAGGCGTGGCATAGGCGCCCTCTATGTATGGCCGCAGTAGTTACCATAACTTACAAGGATAAAAAGAACTCAACGGCGAGTTGGTTAAAAATATTTTCAATAATGAAAAACAGTTGTCAAACAAAAAAGAACATATTTAAAACCTTTTAGGATATTCTCGTATACCAACAACGTCATGAATATGTCGGATATAAAATCTCTCCATAAGATGGAAAGAAGTAAACGCACCACCAATATCTAATCAAAAGACAAATAACAAAATAAACTTAGGGAAACCTTCGTACAGGAAGAGAGCACAGAAATCGGTCATTCAAGAAAACCTGG
The DNA here is from genome assembly GCA_026315105.1 of Locusta migratoria. NCBI lineage: Eukaryota > Metazoa > Arthropoda > Insecta > Orthoptera > Acrididae > Locusta > Locusta migratoria. The sequence continues at coordinate 99,095,537 of CM048751.1, read as the reverse complement.
GCTGTGAAACAGATCGAAATACTACTGTCTGGAACCAAAAAATTGGTCATTTATTAACCATTATTTATTATGATAACTACTCCAAATTTCTAACTCTTCAAGGATATCTACGGTAGTACCCTTCGTACCAGTATGCAAAATAGACAAATCTGCCTCTATATTTCGTAGCTTGTGGTTTCTTTCCCTTAGGTGATCTCCTAAAGCATTGTTGTTAGAAGCATAACCTTGTTCCCGTTATCTAGTATAATCAATCAGCTTTTTTAGAATCCTTTGTGTTGTCGTATTAATAATGGCTGCCTACCTCTACCAGGACTTTAAATCCGATTTGCAATACTGTAGAGTATTGGTGTGCTGAGACGTCAATTTGAGTTTTGTATCCGTACGAAGGGCGCTTTCTGGTGAAGTGGTTGCCTAGCGAATTCGGAGTTTGAAAACATTCTGCAGAGTTCACTATTTCCGCAGACATCGACTAAATGTAAGCGCATACGGTTTTATGTTATATACAGTGGGGAAGGCTTATAGTTTCAACTTCTGAACAATAGAAATAATGTGTTTCTTAAATACTGTATTCGTTATATTCTGCTTTTTTCTTTCAGGCGTGGGTTTCTTTTATGTTTGAAGCAGTAAATCCCATTATAAATAAAAAAATGCGGGTATTTGAAAGCAGCAAAAATCTACTACGTTCCCATTGAACCTTAGACAACTATGTAAAGAACAACAATGAAAATGTTGGAAGTCTGGTTATAAAAAGAACAGGAAAATCTTGTGTGTTATGATATGACTTGGGAGAAGAACGTACGTTTTTGTAATGAAAGGGAGAGTAGGTGTTTTGGATTACGGTCATGTGATGTAAGGCAAGTTCCTTTCAAATTACAGTTGAGTCACAAAATTTCGATACTCGGTAACCCGACAGTCCGTGTAACTTGACAATCCACCTGCACACCCTATGGAATTATTCCGTGCTCGCAGAATGCAGGATAGAATTGAAACCTTAGAGTGTAGCAGTTACAAGCTGTTCTACAAATGGACGCGGATGTCATCTTTTCTTGTCCACCCTATACTCTACTTGATAATCCTTTGAATTTCATTAATGTAGTATGTAGATCAGTCTTCATATTAAAAAACAGTCGTGATCAAAATTATGGGCGTGCATTTTTGCACAGTACCTTTTAAAATCAGCTTAGGGGTGACGAGAATTTTAGTGGAATATGTTTTACGAAATAAATCACTATTGTCCATACTTTTCACTGTTCAAGGCTGTATGCTTTCTTAAAGTAGTTCTCCAACTATAAATTGAAGTACGTATTTGTAAGTAACGCAAACCATTTCTTAGAAATCCTTCAATTTATTTTGAGTTACTGTATTCCATCATTTGTATTGTATTCTAAAGTAACAATAAAAGTATTTTATAGAATAAAAGCTTAACTATTCTTTTTTTAACACTGTTTCCGATAACCTGGCACTTTCACAAACTCGGCCACCCTTCGGTCCACATTAGACCGAGTTTTCGGGACTCTACTGTAGCAGGTAATTTTTGGAAGATGTAGACTACTTCACCTGTAAAGGAGACCGCGTATAAAACGCTTGTACGACCACGTCTTGTGTATTGCTCAAGTGTTTGGTACCCGTAGCATATAAGAGCAGTTCAGAAGCGAGCAGATAGGTTTGTTACTGGTAGGTTCGACCAATGCGCGAGTGTCACGGAAATGATCCGGCAACTCAATTGGGGATCGCTGGAGGAAAGACGACGTTCTTTTCGAGATATTACGTTGAGGAAATTTAGAGGGCCGAAATTTAAAGCTGACTGCAGATAGATCTTGCTGCCGCCTGCTTACATTTCGTTTAAAGATGACAAATGACAAGAGAAATTAGGGCTCGTGAGCCGTCCGCGGTGGCCGAGGGGACTGAGGCGCGCCAGTCACGGTCTGCACGGCCACTACGGTCGACGGTTCGAATCCCCCCTCGGTCATGGATATTTGTGCTGCCCTTAGTGTTAGCTAGTTCATAAGCAGTTTGTAAGTTTAGGGATTTATGACCCCATAGCTAAGTCTCACAAGCTATACAAACATTTGAACATTTTTAGGGATCGTGAGGAGGGATACAGACATTCTTCTTCCCTCGTTCTATTTGGGATTGTAATAGGAAAGGAAAAGGCTGATAGTGGTACATTGTACCCTCCGCCACGCACTTGTCGGTGGATTGCGGAGTAACTATGTAGATTATTTCCGGATGAAAATATTCCGGTATGTCCCCGTTTCCCAGGTGCAAGAGTATTTTTGGGGAGCGCCGATAATCTGGCACAGCTGCGAAAGTTTCGCGATATCCCAGTCGACCCGCGGCACCTTGATGGGTGCGGATGGTCCCTCTGACGTGTCTCTGCCGAGCGCGCCGGCGCGGAGTGGAATGGATGGTCGCCCGTGCGTTAGGGGCGCGGTCCGAAGCCATATTTATAGCGGCGCACTGCGAGGCGGACCGCTGCGTGGCTGCCAACTGCTGCCCAGGCCGCCTACCTGTGCCGCACCGGACACGAGGGGCGACGGCGAGCTGCAAGGCGACGGCTACGAGGCTAAAGCCCTTTTTAAAAGATGAACGAAGGTGAACAAGATAGGTAATAGTCTACTGAAGCGCTCCTAGCGTACTAGCCCTGGATTACAAACTCGAGCAAGATCTTGTGGCAGCGTGTTTTAGACGATAAACGTAATAGAACAGTAATACCCGATGTTGAAAGTGAGGTTATAAAAGCCGATTTGTTATGTAGGAAGTCATAGTTTAATACTGGAATTGAGGAAACAACGCTAAATGTTATTGGCGGCCAAACAAAACCTTGCAATCGAGGTTTTTGGTCAACTTAGTGTGGTAAAGTTCTGGGTAGTGAAACAACATTTCAAAACATTCACATCTATTTTCAAGCGAAAAAAATAAACTTATGAACACATCAAGCAATATTTATAAGAGCGTAAATAGACCTTCTTTACTTTATCCACTACGATTTGCCCAATGACATTGTTAATAACGTCACGCACAACTGAATTTTTGTCTTTCATTTGGACTGACATTTTCATTTAAAATGCTATTTAATGAAAATTGCATCATCAAATTACAATCTTATTCAAATAAACAATTGGCTTCAATCTTTTCTGTTACGATATTGCAAATCATAAACCATTTTTCGGTTTCAGATGTACGACCTCGCTTTTCGGTGGACGATAATTGAGATAAATATTTAAGTCGTAATGAAACATTTGCAATTTACCGCTAAACCAAAGTATAATAATAAACTAAAGATTAATAAGACAAGTTTGCGTGCAAACCGTGTAATTGTCGACTACAGAATGAAAATCTCGTGACGAAAATAGGTTAACTTCCGATGTCAGCAGACGACCGTTCAATCAAAACAATCTTCTTAAGAAAGCTTAACGTGACTGACGTTAGGTGACGGTCTGGTAACGGACAGTGTGAATTCCGTCATTAGAAATACATTTTGTAATACATTCTGATCATAAACTTCGATATAACGCAAAATATACGTAAATACGAAGGAAAATGGCGGACTAACTGGAGCGGCGACTGCACCAAACAGCTGCTAGCTCGCGTTATGCGCAGTGAACCCACTAGTACCGAATTTAGAACTCGTCCTATTTCTTTATCGCTATAATTATCGCGCTTCGATACTAGCGCGATCATACTAGGGCAGCCGTTCAAACGACTGACGGCCGCCATTAACGCTACTTGTTAGCAATCTATTACAAGTTCGTTGATCGTTTAAAATGGGCTTAACTCTTACTGGACCCCACAAGCGGCTCCTAATGAAATTGCCTGCTTTTATCTCCCCAATTGTGCGACTGGATTCAAGATTTCCTATCAGAAAGGACACAGTTCGTTGTAATTGACGGTAAGTCATCGAGTAAAACAGAAGTGATATCTGGCGTTCGCCGCGGTGGAGTAGCCGAGCGGTCTAAAGCGTCTCGCTGCGGAGCGCGCGGTTGCTCGCCGTGGAGGTTCGAGTCCTCCCTGGGACATGATTTATACCTCAACTCGTCTACATTTCCGTGTCACCCTCTCCCCTGTGTCGCTATAGTACAAAGTGAGCTGCCCTTCTCTGTACTTTTCTATGTCACCCGTCAGCCATATGATATGGATCCCACAATGTGCAGCAGTACTCCAAAACAGCGCTGACAAATGTAGTGTAGGCAGTGCTCACTTTGATGACTTCACACTTTTAATTATTTAGGGTCAACTGCCAAATTTCGTACCATCCAGATATCTTAATCGTTTGCAGTTGCTTTTGAATTCCTGGTGACTTTACTAACGAATAAACGACAGCATCAACCGAGAACAGTCTAAGAGAGCTGCTGTGATTACCCCCTAAATCATTTATAAAGACAGCAGCGTCGCACTATCTCTACTCTGGGGAGCACCAGATATCATCTTTACTTGATGACCTTCCGAAAATTATTACGTCCTGTGTCGTTTCTGACAGAAAATCGCCAATAATTCTCAAAGCGATATTCCATATGAACGCATTCTGATTCGGAGGAGGTTGTGAGCTACAGTTCCAGAAATATAGAAATATGGAATCTTTATGGATCCATTGTCGGAAGCACTGATTAGTAGGATAGTCTTTCACAAGAAAGATACTTACGGTAAATGTGATTTCGCCGTAGTTCATAACGTTCGAAGAAACTGTGTGCTCCAAAACCCTGCTACAAATTGTCGTCATTGACATAGGATAAGCCGATTGTGACAGCAATAAGCACGTTACCACCTCTTTTTATTCAATCTATCCTCCTTGAACAGCATTTATCCCTTTGTAAAAATTTCGGCTGAACTTATCACGCCGCGGTGGAGTAGCCGAGCGGTCTAAAGCATCTCGCTGCGGAGCGCTCGATTGCTCGCCGTGGAGGTTCGAGTCCTCCCTGCGGCATGGGTTTGTGTGTTTTCCTTAGGTTAGTTTACCTTAGTTTAAGTAGTTTGTAAGCTACGGACCGATGACCACGCAGTTTGGTCCGATAGAATTACAAACATTTTTTTATCTGCTGTTCACAGGGAAGCGTTATAGGTCCTCTACTCTTCCTTGTGTTTATAAACCACTAGCTGAAAACCCGGCTTTGCCCGGGTAATAATCTATTTATTCCTGCCATTTCTCAGGTATATATTCATTTGTATAAGGGCTGTATGTCTGTAAAATCTCTTGGAGATACAATTAGTAGTAAAGAAGAAATAGATTAAAACTTGGTGCGCGATGGGGCGGTTTACCATGAACGCTACTGTTTATGTGCTCATATAGCATGGACTACGTGTCGTACTGTGATACAATTTAGAAGGTACACTCAACTATATGTGTGCATAATGTCTGTAAAATTTCCTGAGGCTTCAATTTGTAGTGTACAAATTATAACGTCATACCTAATTGCGGAGTTTTAGTCCATGAACAGCGGAACGTTAATGTTTACGTGCTCATATCTCATGCGCTACATGTCGGAATGTGATACAATTTAGAAGCTACATTCAACTATATATGTGTATACTGTCTGTACAATTTACTGTCGCCACAATTTGTAGTGTTCAAATTATAAATTGTAACGTCATACCGAGAGCCGTAGTTTTACTCCATAAACAGCGGAAAAGTAGTAAGCGAGAAACTTTTTTCCTTTCATCATTTTATTATGGTTGCCAGCGAGAAAAAGTTTAATAAAGGTTTGAAATTATGTTTAAAGTATGTTGCAAGTCGCTAAGTACTGTCATTCTCATACAGTGTATTTCGAAAGTCTCGCCGCATTATATGGCATTTTTTGCGATTTCTGTTGGTTATGACGTAATATATTTTAAACCATGCGCCGTATGTGATTCTTAACCATGCAGCAATTGTTACCTCACGGTAAGAAATGCGTGTACCAATTTTGGGTGAAATCGGTCCAATGGTTTAGGAGAAAATGAGCAGCATTGTCGCAAAATGCAGCAGTTTTTCGCGCATCTAATTATTTAGGACGTCATATCTCGTGAACTATATATCGTATGTGATTCTTACACTTACGGCGACCGTCCTCATGGATTGAAGCTTACGTGTACAAAATTTCATAAAGATTGGAACAAAACTGTAGATTTGTATGCAACACGTACAAATATACAGACACTCTGCTTTATATATTAGATTTCTGATTGTGTGTGGTTTAAATGTAGTGTATTGCATATTTCCCGAAGATTTTCCGGGGACGCTACTTTCCCGCAGATACATCTCAATTAAACTGTGATAAGTGTACTATATAGGGTTTATGGGGCTTAAAGAATGCACATGCATAACATGCTGATGTAAAATAATGATTGCATTGAGAATGGCAAAATCTAAATCTGCAAAATAAAGTAGGGGTTTTTTTTTTTTTTTTTTTTTTTTTTTTTTTTTTTTTTTTGACAAAACGATTGATTGTTCCAAATCACCCATAAGGAAATCATATACAGCTGCGATCGCAAGAAACCTTTGCCGCGCGGGGAGTAGCCGAGGGGTCTGGAGCACCACGTTCCGGATCGCGCGGCCTCCCGCGTCGGAGATTCAAATCCTCCCTCGGGTATGGATGTGTGTGTGTGTGTGTGTGTGTGTGTGTGTGTGTGTGTGTGTGTGTTGTCCTTAGGTTAGTTTAATTTAGTTTAAGTAGTTTGTAAATCTAGGGACTGATGACCAACGTAGTTTGGTCCCATAAGAATTACAAACATTTGATTTTGAAACCTTCGCGGAAGGCAATCTGACTTTTCTTGTTGTTTTCAATTGGAGAGTGTGAAATGTCGTAAAAAATTGGTTTGACTGCATTTGTTAGTGTGGAGTTAAATAATAAATTGTGAGCTCGGCGGAGCAACTAAGTCGAGTTGATTGAAATTTTAAGTTTAATAGAGTTTTTCTTATCCAACAAGATATACGGCTGTGCCCCAAGTTTAAGTGAATTAATCTACTAACTACATTATTTCTCAATCAGTTGTCTTTCTCTTCTTTCAAACTTTGGTGAAAAGTGTATCTACAGCTATGTCATTACCAGTGACCCTTTTAATGTTGTAAAATTTTTCATCGTTTAAATACATGTTTGTAAAAACGGTGACATGGTCTATATGGAATGATATAAAAGATATACACTCCCAGCTCGGGTACGTGTGGAATGTCTGCCTGAGTTGCCCTTTGAGAGTCGCGACACTTACGCGGTGAGTGGCAAAGCGAGCAGAACGAGTCTATGCGTCTTAATTAAAAGACGTGACAAGACATATTTTATTTATTATTATAAGCCGGTACGTAATCTGGGGCGAGCTAAAGGCTCTGAGAAGGAGTTGTAAGTTTTCTTTTATTATTATGTTTTGATTGTGAATGATGAGATATATCATTTCTGATGGCATTTTATTGTGAAATTGATAGAATTTTCTTTAATTACTATTTCTAATCGTAAAGGGTGGGACATCAGGTGATAAAACTTTGTTTCTTTATTTTTATGGAGTAAGTGATATTAAGTTCATTCTGTTAAAAATGGCTTCATGATTTCATTCATGTAAAAAAATCCTGTTCACGTATTCTTTAAAGAATATTGGAAATATAATGCAAAAATCTAACTCATTTATTTTAGTGTACATGTCTTGTCCTGTATCTTAAAATTTTCTTTATAACACATCAGATCGTAATTATTTTTGTAAATCTTGGTGGTGGTGGCCTCACATTGTGAGCAAGGAAGCTGCACGTCGCTTGCAGACGTAGTCTGATTTTGAGCAGTGTCTCGGTTGTGAAATTGTACAAAACTTTCATTACCCGTTATACCATGCAGCTAATGAAATAATTAAAAAGTTTTCTCGCGTGTTATGGAATTCTGTGTTAGTTACAGTTAAATGTCAGACAGGCTGCCAACATTCATAGATACTTACTGATGCTAGCTTCGTCATTATTTAATAGTAAATGTGACGACAGAAAAAAACTGCCGGCCGCGGTGGCCGAGGGGACTAAGGCGCTTCAGTCACGGTCTGCACGGCCACTACGGTCGGGGGTTCGAATCCCCCCTCGGGCATGGATATTTGTGCCGTCCTAGTTCGTAAGTAGTTCATAAGCCGTGAAAAGTTGAAAATGCAGTTCATAAATGGTTTGTTAAGTTTAGGGACTGATGACCCCGTAGTTAAGTCCCATACACTATACAAACATTTGAACATTTGAGTAAAAAACTAGAAAAACAATCACCATTTCCAACAGATAAATATGTCTGCAAACAGCTACTTGTGCAAATTTGTTGGCAATCAGTTCATAAAAATAAAGAATTATAGCCTACTGAATTGACTTTCATAAGCAGTATGTATTGACAAACTAAATTTCAACACTAAAACATAGTACGAAGTAATTGTGATATCCTGATTGTGTATATTTAGACATATCTGTCAAGTTTTTGTGGAAACATTTTGTTCTGGTAATTTTGCATGCCAATGGTAGCTTAATACCAGAAAGACAATGACAGCTTTCACAGCAGAGAACCATGCATTAGCAAATATTTTTCTGTTTTATTAAGATTATCCCAAACTGTGTACATTTAAACCCGAGCAGATTTTAATAAAACTTTAAGCCATTTTCATTAGTATCAGTTAGCAACTTTGTTTTTATCGACACCTTTCAGTATTTTTATAAAGACATCTATCACTTAGCTATAATACGAGGGTTGGAACTGAAATAGTGGCAACTATTTATTTATAACCGATATAAAAGCATTACATGGTTGCGCTTGTTGCAGTCCTTCAAATTAGTCACCAGCGTAGTGTAGAAACCGTTGCCAGCGATGTGAAAGCGTAGTATACCGTTAGCAGAGCCTGTTCTGCTTTTATTTAATCGTGTCTGAGCTACATCTGTAATTAATTAATAAGCTACATATACTAGATTACAAATAAAACAAAGTACTAATTATATATTCATATATACAGTCATTATTTTCACATATAATACGTTATTATTATCCACAGCAGGCCCATATCTGTCTCCAGTGTTCGGCACACTTCACTGCAACGTCGTTGGCCAGCCACAGGTCTTGGAAAGTACATGGCGCCAGCAAGGATCGGCAGCTCAGCAGGTGTGTCATTGTTTGTTTTTCTCCACTTTGGCTGAGTTCGTCTTCTGCGTATCACTGCGTAACACTTGAACAGGTTATCCTTTGATCTTCCCATTCGACACTTAAGTCTATTTAGGCTGTTCCAGACTCACCATTTCAGTTGAGATCCAGCCGGAAGTTTTTCTTTAATCTTCCAACACTGCAATCTGCATTTTGTCAATTTCTGAGTTCATATCGATTCCACAGACATTGCCGGGGTGGGGTGGCTCGCGTGCCTCAACGATACAGATAGCCGTACCGTAGGTGCAACCACAGCGGAGGTGTATCTGTGGAGAGGCCAGACAAACGTGTGGTTCCTGAAGGGAGCAGCAGCCTTTTCAGTAGTTACAGGGGCAACAGTCTGGATGATTGACTGAGCTGGCCTTGTAACATCAGCTAATGTGGCTTTGCCACACATCTACTGCGAACGGCTGAAAGCAAGGGGAAACTACAGCCGTTACCTTTCCTGAGAATATGCAGCTCTGCTGTATGAAAACATTGCCGCGAGAGACCAAGAACACCAACTGCCGGGGTGGCGCAGGGGATAGCGTCACGGACTGCGGAGCAGAAGGTCGCCGGTTCTATCCCGCCCACCGGAAAAAATTTATTTCTTTGTAATTTACAATTCCAGAAGGTTCTACATCTTTTTTATGTTCACTTGTAAATTCTACTTGTTTCTTATGTTAACTGTTCTTCTAATTTCTGGTAAATTCTGTCTGTGTATCAATAGCAGAGCACTCTGCCTGAGAGGCAGTCAGTGCTGCGTGTATGTTGAGTTCATAATAAACGTGCTTTCAGTATAAGTGCTGTGTTTAGTTGCCTTCGAAGTCAAGCCTACTTCCTGTAGAGTGATGAAGTGACGTCATTCTTAGCATAAGTTTAAATGTTATCTTAGATTATCTGTAACGATGTACCTTGTTGTTATATCTTTGGAATAAAGTGTAAGAGTGTGTGTATGTAAAGACGAGTTTCCTTCCTGGGAAAGACGGTGGATTTATAGTCCACCACAGTTGGTGCCGAAACCCGGGATCGAACCAGGGACCTTTCGGAAAATGATATTATTAAACTTATGGGTTTCTTATCAGACGAAATAGAAGCAGCCTTACTTACACAAAAGATTCGGGGTATATCATATAACTCATCAAGTACGACCCCGTCCGCTGCTGTTTTGAATGTCAAAACAACTTCTGGAAAGACAGGACGAAATAATGTGAAGGTGAGAGAGTCCTTTTGCGTTTTCTGTGAAGCAAAAGGCCACTGGGCTCAGGACTGTAAGGTCACGACGAGTGTACGCGATCGAATTGAGGTATTAAAAGCTAAAAATCGTTGTTTTCTTTGCTTAAACCGAGGCCACACTACCAAGATCTGTCCGAAAAAACAACGGGCCTCCTGCTCAGCGTGCAAAAGGTGCCACCACAGATCAATCTGTAAAGAGTTAGAACGGCCAACACCTCAGATACAGTCGAGTGGATCCACTTTAGTAGGCAGCATTTCACTGACTCCTAGAGGATACACCTACCTTCAGACAGCATGTGTACGGATATGTGGCCCATCTGGAAAAACGAAACTCACCCGCTGCGTTTTGGATTGTGGCAGCCAGTCAAGTTTCATCAGCAGTTCGTTAATAGACACTTTACATTTGGAAGTTATTGATAACAAGCCGTTAGTGGTTAACGCCTTTGAGATGAATTTCGTTACATCCGGTCCTCGACGACTTGTTCGAGCAAAACTTCGAAGTATTCACTCCGACTTCGAGTTATCATTCACCGCTTTTGAAAGCGCACACATATTCACTCGACTTCCAACTGTTCCAAAGGAGATACAAACGTATAGTTTACAAAGTAATCTGAAACTAGGCGACCCTACAGATTGGGACGAAGACTTACCTATCGAAATACTAATAGGGAGAGAACATTATTGGAGAATCATGAACGACACTGCACCTTTGCGTATTTCCTCAACAACTGTTTTACTACCTTCCCAATTCGGGTGGATCCTTAGTGGAAATCGTTCGAGTATTGCAATTAACTGCACTACAGTGAATTTTATAGACACACAGCAGGACGAACCAAAATTTGACCACGTCATCCGAAGCTTCTGCGACTTGGAAGCAATAGGAATAAAGCCAGAACACGACCGTGCTACATCTACTAAGGACGCTTCGATATTGCAAAATTTTCACGACTCTTTTACTCTGGAGAATAACCGTCGAGTAGTACGGTTACCCCGCAAATCGAGATACCAACTGCCTAATAACTACGAAAACGCTCGCAGACGTTTCGAAGCATTACAGAAACGGTTGGAACAAGACATTCCCCTCAAACTGATTTACGAAAAGGAAATGTTGAATTATATCACTAGAGAACATGTAGAAGAAGTACCACCCCAAGACGTTACAGAAACGTTTTACTTACCACACCACATTGTAAGTAAAAGTAAAGAAGGAAACTTTAAGTGGCGAATTGTCTTCGACGTCTCCGCACACGAAAAACACACCCCAGCACTGAATGACACATTGGAAATGGGCCCCAATCTGCTTCCGGAAATTTTGGAAAAACTGAAAAGAGTTTCACTTCCACGTCTTGAACTCTTAGCAGCACTCATAGGTGCCAGACTGCTGGCATATTTCTGCAAGGCAACGAACTTGTCAACAATGCACGCAACAAAGTGGACAGATTCAACAGTAGCACTGGGCTGGATACGGAAAAACCCGAATCATTGGAAGACGTCCGTCTGCAACAGGGTTACAGAAATTCGTACAATCACTTCTCCGTCCCAATGGAACCATTGCCCTAGCCAACACAATCCAGCAGATATGTTAAAAAGAGGTTCCACGCGTAGTAAACTAAAAGCCTCTAATCTTTGGTGGCATGGACCACATTGGGTATCTAAGGAGCCGGTGCACTGGCCTTGTACTGACGGTACCCCCACGGATACGCAAATCCTTCCTGAAGCACGGACTACCGGTGCACACATTTTAATAGTTGAGTTACCACAGCCAGTAATTGAAGTCACGCGGTTCAGCTCGTATTGGAAATTTTTACGTGTGGCTGCGCGTGTACTCCGTGTTAAAGACATTCTACTCCATAAATCGAAGTTCATCGGCGAGCTTACGGCAAAAAAGCTCACGTCTGCAAGAAAATATTTAATTAGAGCTTCGCAAGTACAGTCCTTTCCGACCGAACACAATGCCTTAGACAACAAAGCACCGTTGCCGGACGGTTCCAAAATCAGAGCTTTAAACCCCTTCTTAGACGACGGAATCATACGTGTTGGAGGACGACTACATTTCTCGGCACTTACACGAGAAGAGCAACATCCAATCATCCTTCACGGTGATCACCATTTTACACAACTACTTGTACAACATATGCACGTACATCTCCATCACTTAGGAGTCAGAATTGTTTTGTCTCAAATAAGAACCGAATTCTGGATATTGCGTGCACGTCAAACCATTAAAAAGATTATCCACCGATGTCTACCGTGTAAAATGGCTAATAGGACCACAGCTCAGGAAATAGAAGCTCCACTACCAGCGGATAGAGTAACCCCTGGAAGACCTTTCGATGTCACCGGCATAGACTTTGCTGGTCCGTTATATTCGAAAACATACCATTGCACTAAGAAATGCTACATAGTATTATTTACCTGTGCTACTACGAGAGCCATACACTTGGAACTAAATAGCGACATGACCACGGACAAATTTTTATTGGCATTACAGAGATTTGTGGCCAGGTGCGGTATTCCACATACCATATATAGCGACAATGCACAGACATTCCACGCAGCAAATAAGGAATTAATGGACCTATGGCCAGTAATATCGGCAGCAAAGGTTAACCACTATCTCGCCCACCACACAATTACATGGAAATTCATTGCATCTCGTGCGGCTTGGTGGGGAGGGTGGTGGGAAAAGATGGTCTGAACTACTAAGAGGTGTTTACGAAAGGTCTTAGGACAATCAAGCTTGGACGATGAAGCGCTGCAAACAGTATTGGCGAACATAGAAGCCACACTCAACTCTAGACCTTTGACACAGCACGAGGATAGCGCTTTGACGCCAGCGCACTTCCTAGTGGGGGATCGCCTCACTACCTTACCCTCTGGGACACCGGCACGAAGACCTACAAATATAGCAAAGATGTATAAACTCAGACAGAAATTGGTGGAGGACATCTGGAAACGCTGGAGCCAGGAGTACTTAACTCCGAAGTTACCACGAAGTAAGGCGTCCAAAGGGTTCTACAAGACTGCGCGAGGGAGACCTCGTCCTGTTACAAGAAGATGTTCGTCAGCGCCAGTGCTGGAGAAGGGCGCGAGTTGCTGACCTGAAGAAAGGACGGGACGGACATACGAACGGTGATACTCGTCTTGCCTGACGGACATAAAGTGATCAGGCCGATTCAGCTGGTCGTACCTCTGGAGGTAGACCAGGGTGGAGAAGATGTAGAGTGATGAAGTGACGTCATTCTTAGCATAAGTTTAAATGTTATCTTAGATTATCTGTAACGATGTACCTTGTTGTTATATCTTTGGAATAAAGTGTAAGAGTGTGTGTATGTAAAGACGAGTTTCCTTCCTGGGAAAGACGGTGGATTTAGAGTCCACCACACTTCCATTGCAACGTGACATTGTTTGGTGGAGGCGTCGGGTACACTGTGCAACAGCTGCATCACCGTGGCTCCGATTAGGCAACGTAAAAGCCGTCGCTTACACGGACTGGAACCGGAATACAAGGGATACACCGAGTACATCCTTCCAAAAATCCGTATTATCAGAAGAACGATGGAGACGAAACCAGCAATGAGCCAGCTGCACATCAGACACCCGTCGGTGTTCTCTGGAGATGCTGGACAGGACCCCAACAAATGGCTAAAAGGGTTCGACCGAGTCACCAAGTACAACAGGTGGGATCATACGATGTGCTTGGCCAACGTTTATTTCTACCTGGATGGAACAGCCCAGCAATGGTTCGAAAACAACGAAGACAAGTTGAATGACTGGGAGACGTTCCAGGAGGAACTTAAGAAGACGTTTGGAGACCGCCAGCGACAAATCCGCTCGGCAGAAGAACAACTGAAGAACCGGGCCCAGCGACATGGTGAGCCGACACAATCGTACATACAGAGTGTTTTGGCCCTGTGTAACGTAGTCAATCCGAACATGACTGAAGCGGACAAAATCACGCACCTGATGAAGGGAATTGCAGAAGATATGTACCAAGCTCTTCTGATAAAAGACGTCGCTACGACAGAAGAGTTCATCATGTGGTGCCAGCGTATTGAAGAGATGCAAAAAAGGAGGGTTGGACGCAAGAAGTATGACATACTCCCAAATGTAGTCCCTACGGCCGTGGTGGAAGACCAGCAGGACTTGGCTTCTCTCATACGAAAAATCGTGAGAGAAGAATTACAACAGTGCATGGCAGCCGGGACTATTAGACCGAGCGAGCATCAGATTATGGCCATGGATGTGAGCCCTGTAAGTCACGAGGTAGCCGACGCCGCTGAGGACGAGGTATTTCAAACATTACCTCCTGTCTGCCCCGTCAATCGCACCCGACGTGAACAATGGCGTCGCCCTGCTATGACTTATGCTGCAGCCACCAAACGGCAGCCCATGAACCGGCCGACGCGACCACAGCCAACTCCCCCGGTAACTATTAACGCCCCGCAGAAGAACAGACGTCTGGAGGACAGAAGACAACACACCACTGTGTTTCCACTGTGGACGCCCTGGACATGTCGTACCCTACTGCAGAGAGAGGAGACGAGTATTCGATGATTATTTTGCCGCAAGACGTCAGCCGTCGGAGCAGTTCTATCCAAGGCAATCACCTGCTGATGAGTTCAGTCGACCTATGGGAAGAAGCCCATCGCCGTACCCTAGACGAGGTCGCTCCCCGACGCGCCGCAGCCGTTCACCGTCGCCGTACAGAGGTACCAGCCGCTCCCCTAGCCGCCGCGCCCAGGAAAACTAAGCGAGGCGACCATCTACGGAGGTGAGGCCGCCGCAGATGAAAATCCTCCATGGACGACAGTCGCCAAGATGTCGGGAAATCTCATCGACGTCATAATCGACGGCCAACCTGTCCGGGCACTTGTTGATTCAGGAGCCTCTTTTTCTGTATTATCGGATAATTACCGCCGCACACTAAAGAAGACAATGTTCTGTGATATGGGAGCAACTGTGCTGAAGGTCGCGAATGGAAAGTACGTCCATCCAGCAGGAACTTGTGTCGCAAGAATAACCATCAACAACAGGACGCAGCCGTTTGAATTTGTCGTGTTAACAGAATGTAGTCACAATGTCATCCTCGGATGGGACTTCCTTCAGGCATCCCAAGCTATCATTGACTGTGGAAGATCTGAGCTGCAAATTGAAGAAGTTGTTCAACCAGATACACGTAATACAGAATTTCCTGGGAAGTTATTCGTCGTTGACAATGTGACGATACCGCCGTTGACAATGAGAAGAGTTGCAGTCACAAACACAGATGACTGGTCAAACTGTGAAGTTCTTGTTGATAGTAAAAAGTTTATGAGGCACACAAAAGAAATTTACATACCAGCGGCTATCATAAGCATTACCGGTGGTCAAGGAGAGATTTGGATCACAAATTGTCGCGAGCAGTCACAACGTATCCCCAAGGGAATGTGTATCGGGACAGCTGAACCAATCCAGGACGGTAAGCTCAACGTCATCAATGAAGACCCATGCCCTGCTATTAGTACAGACAACACGCTGGAGGAAACAAACGTGGAACTGCCAATAGGGCCTGGATTGACCAAGGAACAACGCCAGCGGGTGTTAGGTATACTACGCCAATTTTCGGGTGCATTCACACCTCAGCAGGGGAAAAGTCAGACGAGACGGCCCGCGATAAAGCACCGTATCAATACTGGGGACCATCCGCCAATTAGCCAGAGTTCGTATAGAGTGTCGCCAGCTGAAAGACGGATAATTCGGGAGGAAGTGGAGAAGATGTTGCGAGATGACATTATTCAACCTTCGGAGAGTCCTTGGTCGTCTCCGGTGGTCCTCGTAAAGAAGAAGGATGGCACGTGGCGATTCTGTGTCGATTATCATCGGCTGAACAGTATCACAAAGAAAGATGTCTACCCATTGCCGCGTATTGATGACACCTTAGACTGCTTGACAGGCGCTACATACTTCTCAACTATGGACATGCAGACAGGCTACTGGCAAATCGAGGTTGACGAAGCTGACAGGGAGAAGACGGCTTTTATTACACCTGACGGTCTCTATGAATTTAAAGTAATGCCATTTGGATTATGTAATGCTCCAGCCACATTCGAACGCATTATGGACAATTTGCTTCGACACCTTAAGTGGACGACATGTCTCTGCTATTTAGATGACATTGTCGTTTTCTCGAAAACATTTGAAGAACATCTGAGTCGCCTGTCAACTGTGTTGAAGTGTGTTCAGGCTGCAGGTCTCCGCCTCAATCCAAAGAAGTGCCTCTTCGTCGCCAAAGAGATAAAAATCCTGGGGCACCTAGTCAACGGAGATGGTGTCCGTCCTGATCCAGATAAAGTAAGGGCAGTCACAGAATTTCCAACTCCTCAGCACATTCGTGATATGAGAAGTTTTCTCGGGCTGGGCTCATACTACCGACGTTTCATAAAAGGATTTTGTAACAAGGCATGTCCATTACAAGAACTTCTGCAGGGAGACGTCAAATTTTACTGGGATGAGACAA
This sequence comes from Locusta migratoria, assembly GCA_026315105.1. Classification (NCBI taxonomy): domain Eukaryota; kingdom Metazoa; phylum Arthropoda; class Insecta; order Orthoptera; family Acrididae; genus Locusta; species Locusta migratoria. The sequence goes on along the minus strand of CM048751.1, from coordinate 99,078,713 downwards.
AAGAAAGAGCTTTCCGAGCACTTAAGGAGGCTCCAACTTCCGCACCAGTGCTAGCCTTGTACGACGAGAATGCAGAAACGGAACTTCACACAGACGCCAGTGGCTATGGGATTGGTGCAGTGCTTGTACAAGTTCAGGAAGGTGCCGAAAAAGTGATAGCCTATGCGTCAAGAGTACTCTCAAAATCCGAGATAAACTACTCTACAACTGAAAAAGAATGTCTCGCGGTTATCTGGGCTATCAACAAGTTCCGGCCTTATTTATTCGGCAAACCATTCACCGTCGTGACAGACCATCATTCTTCGCGTTGGCTGACTAGCTTGAAGGATCCATTAGGTCGACTAGCAAGATGGGCACTAAGACTCCAAGAGTAAGATGTCACAGTGGTATTCAAGAACGGTCGCAAACACAAGGATGCCGACTGCCTTTCGAGGAATCCATTAGTGGAACACAACAGCATTAATGAAATTTCAGCTCTCACTGAATTAGATGACGTTACAGCTGAGCAGAGGGAAGATCGAGCACTATTAAAAACGATAGAGGCCTTGGAGAAAGGAGAAACGACCAATGGAGAGTTCCAACTTATAAACGGAACATTGTATAAGAGCAACTACGATCCACTGGGCCCCAAATGGCTACTTGTTGTTCCAGCTCATCTCCAGCCAGCTATTCTCAAATATTTCCACGATGCTCCAATATCCGGTCATCTGGGATTCGTGAAGACCCTAGACAGAATCAGACGCAGGTATTACTGGAAAGGTCTCTACCGATCTGTCAAGCACTATGTGAGTCACTGTAAAGAGTGCCAGCGACGGAAGCATGTGCCGCAATTACCTCCAGGACATCTCGTATCGATTCCGCCGGCAGCAGCTCCATTCCACAGAGTTGGGATCGATCTTTTAGGGAGATTCCCGAAGTCGACAACCGGTAACCGTTGGATAATAGTCTGCACTGACTACCTCACACGCTACGCTGTCACCAAACCTGTGCCGACTGCAGAAGCTCCAGAGATCGCAAAATTCCTTGTAGAAGATATTATTTTGAAGCATGGAGCACCACGTGTCATGATATCTGATCGTGGAAAAGTATTCCAGTCAAAACTAGTATCAGAGGTAATGTCACGGTGCAACATTGTCCACAGAATGACGACTGCATATAATCCTCAGACAAATGGTCTTACGGAACGTTTTAACAAAACGTTAGCCGACATGCTGTCGATGTACGTCGATGTTGAGCAGAAGGATTGGGATACAATTCTGCCAGTCGTGACATTTGCTTACAATACCGCAAGACAAGACACCACAAGCTTCACTCCGTTTTTCCTGCTCCATGGCCGTGAAGCTGAGACGACAATGGATACACTGTTCCCGTTCCAACCGGACGACACTCAGGATGACTATGTTAAACAGCTCATCACCAGGGTCGAAGAAGCAAGACAGTTGGCTCGCATACGGACACTGGACGCCCAGGAGAAGGACCGTCAGCGGTATAACGACAAGCACCGACCTGTTGTGTACAGCCCAGGAGATCTGGTATGGATTTTTACCCTTGTACGGAAGGTTGGACTGTCAGAAAAGTTATTGAAGCGATACTTTGGTCCGTATCGTGTCATACGCCGCCTGTCAGACGTCACATACGAAGTTGAGGATTATGAGCCGTCGTCGAAACGTCAAAAACGAAGAGACATTGTTCACGTCCTCCGCATGAAGCCTTACTACGATCCAGAAGAGCAGGTAGACGACAATGGCATCTTGTTCAAGGACTTTAAGGACGGTAATGTTCCTGATGAAGCCACGACAGGAACGTCTGTCGTCGATAATCGCGGATAAGGGAAAGATTCTCTTGAACTGTCATACAGAGGACCGATGACACGGTCAAGATCCAGGACATTGCAGCTGGCTCCACAGGGATCATAACAGCGGGTCGCTGTTTCTCCAGGAGAGGGAACAATGCCGCGAGAGACCACGAGCACCAACTGCCGGCGTGGCGCAGGGGATAGCGTCACGGACTGCGGAGCAGAAGGTCGCCGTTTCAATCCCGCCCAGCGGCAAAAATTTATTTCTTTGTAATTTACAATTCCAGAAGGTTCTACATCTTTCGTATGTTCCCTTGTAAATTCTACTTGTTTCTTATGTTAACTGTTCTTCTAATTTCTGGTAAATTCTGCCTGTGTATAGATAGCAGAGCACTCTGCCTGAGAGGCAGTCAGTACTGCGTGTATGTTGAGTTCGTAATAAACGTGCTTTCAGTATAAGTGCTGTGTTTAGCTGCCTTCGAAGTCAAGCCTACTTCCATTGCAACGTGACAATATGACGATGGCATCCTCTCGGGTAAAATATTCCGGAGGTAAAATAGTCCCCCATTCGGATCTCCGGGCGGGAACTACTCAGGAGGATGTGATCATCAGAAAAGACAATACTGGCATTCTACGGGTCGGAGCGTGGAATATTTGATCTCTTAATCGAGTAGGAAAATTAGAAAATTTAAAAAGGAAAATGGATAGGTTGAAGTTAGATATAGTGGGGATTAGTGAAGTTCGGTGGCAGGATGAACAGGATTTCTGGTCAGATGAGTACAGGATTATAAATACAAAATCAGTTGGGGGTATCACAGGAGTAGGATTGATAATGAATAAGAAAATAGGAATGCGGGTAAACTACTATGACTAGCACAGTGAACGCATTATCATTGTCAAGATAGATACGAAGCCAACACCGACAACAGTAGTACAGGTTTATATGCCAACTAGCTCTTCCGATGATGAGGAAATCGAAGAAATATATGAGGAGCTAAAGGAAATTATTCAGGCAATTAAGGGAGAGGAAAACTTAATTGTTATGGGAGACTGGAATTCAAAAAAATGTTCAAATGTTTGTAAAGCTTATGGGACTTAACTACGGGGTCATCAGTCCCTAAACTTACAAACTACTTATGAACTACTTACGAACTAGGACGGCACAAATATCCATGCCCGAGGGGGGATTCGAACCCCCGACCGTAGTGGCCGTGCTGACCGTGACTGGAGCGCCTCAGTCACCTCGGCCACCGCGGCCGGCAGACTGGAATTCGGTAGTAGGACAAGGAAGGGAAGGGAAGATAGTAGGTGAATAAGGTCTGGACAAAAGGAATGAAAGAGGAAGCCGCCTGGTAGAATTTTGCACAGAACATAATTTAGTTATAACAAACACCTGGTTTAAGAATCACAAAAGAAGGTTGTATACGTGGAAGAGGCCAGGAGACACCGGGAGATACCAGATAGATTTTATAATGGTAAGACATAGATTTCGGAACCAGGTTTTAAAGTGTAAGACATACCCAGGGGCAGATATAGACTCTGAACATAACTTGTTGGTTATGAACTGTAGGCTGAAACTGAAGAAACTACAAAAAGGTAGGAAAATAAGGTGATGGGACCTCGATAAATTGAAGGAACCTGAAGTTCTTAAGATTTTCAGAGGGAGCTTTAGGCAACAATTGACAGAAACAGGGGAAAATAAAACATTAGAGGAGAAATAGGTAAAACTGAGGGATGAAATAATGAAGGCAGCAGAGGATGAAATAGGTAGGAAGGCAAGACCTACAAAAAATCCTTGGATATCACAGGAGATACTAATTTAATCGATGAAAGGAGAAAATGTAAAAATGCATTAAATAAAACAGGCAAAATGGAGTACAGACGACTAAGAAATGACAATGACAGGAAGTGCAAAATGGCTAAGCAGGAGTGGCTAGAAGGCAAATGCAAGGATGTAGAAGAATGTATAAATAGGGGAAAAATAGATACAGCCTACAGGAAAATAAAAGAAACATTTGGAGATAAGAAAAACAGCTCTATGAATATCAAGGACACTGATGGAAAACCAGTTCTCAGCAAAGAAGGGAAAGCTGAAAGGTGGAAAGAGTACATAGATCAGCTCTACAAAGGAAATGAACTTAGAGACGATGTTGTAGGAATGGAAGAGGAAGTAGATCAAGATGAAATAGGAGATACTGTACTGAGAGAAGAATTTGAGAGCCCTGAAAGACCTAAGTCGGAACAAGGCCCCTGGAGTAGATGATATTCCCTCAGAGCTACTGAAGTCTCTGGGAGAACCAGCCATGATAAAATTGTTTCAGCTGGTGTATAAGATGTATGAGACAGATGAAGTACCCTCAGACTTTAAGAAAGATGTTATAATCCCCATTCCAAAGAAAGCAGGTGCAGACAGGTGTGAAAACTACAGAAACATCAGTTTAATAAACGATGGCTGCAAAATATTAACACGAATTATTTACAGAAGGACAGAAAAGCTGGTAGAAGCCGACCTCGGGGCAGATCAGTTTCAGTTCAGGAGAAATGTAGGAACACGGGAGGCAATACTCACTTTACGGCTTATCCTACATTTATAGCTTTTGTAGATTTGGAGAAGGCTTTTGACAGTGTTGATTGGAATAAACTCTTTCAAGTTCTGAAGCAAGCAGGAGTAAAATATAGGGAGCGTAAGGTTATTTACAACTTGTACAAAAACCAGACAGCGGGTGTCAGAGTTGAAGGGCATGAAAGGGATGCAGTGGTTGGGAAGGGAGTAAGACAAGGTTGTAGCCTTTCTCCAATGTTATTCAATTTGTACATTGAGCAGGCTATAAAGGAAAGCAAGGAGAAATTTGGAGAAGGAATTAAAGTTCAGGGTGAAGAATTAAAAACACTGCGTTTCGCCGACGACATAGTAATTCTGTCAGATACAGCAAAGGACCTGGAAGAGTAATTGAACGGAATGGACAGAGTGCTGATAGGTGCATATAAGATGAACATTAACAAGAGCAAAACAAGGGTAATGGAGTGCAGTGTAAGAAAATCAGGTGATGCTGAAGGAATTAGATTGTGAAACGAAGCAATGAAGGAGGTAGATGAGTTTTGCTACTTGGGCAGTAAAATAACAGATGATGGTCACAGTACAGAGGATATAAAATGCAGAATGGCAATGGGTAGAAAAGCGTTCTTGAAAAAGAGAAATTTGTTAACATCGAATATGATTTAAGCCTAAGGAAGTCCTTTCTGAAGGCATTTGTATGGAGTGTTGTATGGGAGTGAGACATGGACGATAAACAGTGCGGACAGGAAGAGGATTGAGGCTTTTGAAATATGGTGCTACAGAAGATTGCTGAGGATTAGGTGGGTGGATCGCGTAGCTAATGAGGAGGTACTGAACAGAATTGGGGAGAAAAGAAATTTCTGGCATACCTTGACTAAAAGAAGGGATAGATTGGTAGGACACATTCTTAGACATCAAGGAATTGTGAATTTAGCGTTGGAGGGAAGTGTGTGGGCTAAAACCCGCAGAGGAAGACAGTGGCGTAGCTACCATAGGGCTAGGCGGGGCAGTGCCCTGGGGCCCCCGAGCTCTAGGGGCCCCTCGGCCTCCGTGAACGACGTTCGAGAAAATTTACAATAGAGCGTGGAATTTTTAATTTAATTCTAGTTTTTTTCTCTCCCTCCCTACCGTCCATCATCTTCCTCTCCCAACACACCATGATTCTCTCAACAGCCTAATGGGCCCTTCACGACGCCACTCGGTGGCGCTGCTGACCGGCCAAGCCTAGAGCCCTGTATTGGGAGAGTAGCGCCAACCTTTGATGTGTGGCTTGCCGACAACCGCCGGCTGCTATTGGTGAGTTGAGCGCGGGTGGGGCACGTCCGCCATTTTAGGCCTAAGCAGTCCATCAGCGTAAATGGCATATTTCACTTAACTAGCTGTTATTTCAGCAATTAGAGGTCTTGGAAAACTATAGACTCACTGTGTATTAAATTAAGAGCTTAATATATCATATTTCACTTTTATGTATAGTGAATAATGCCGCAGTGTTGTGCAGTGAATTGTTACACTAAGACAGTCCGAGGTTTCCGCATTCCACAGGGCGAAAGGAATCCGAAAAGACGCGAATTGCGGGTACATCGCATTGGAAGAAAAGATGCATTTTCATACGAGAATGCAAAATTGTGTGAAGTAAACAAATTTGTATTGAAATATCGAGTAAACTTCTAGGTTAATCTGTTTCTTGCGAGTAATGTTGGCCGGACAATCATGTAAGAGAAAAGATACTTTTAAAAGATACAAATACGTGAAAATCTAACATAATCTGCCGTATCTGACGAATTTCGCATTTATACTGAATATGACGAAAGTTTGGCCAGGCAGAACCGTTTACATATATTGTATGTATATAAATAAGATTCATATCTTACTCATTCTACGTAAATTTATCGCAATGTATTTAGACAAAACTTTTTTTATACATTTCAAGTGAATGACGCTGAATTACTAGCAGTGTGTTTGACAATACACGGTGTGACCACATTTGAATATGAAGTCTCTACATGTATTATTACAAAACGGTATTATTATGGTAACTCAAATTTTTGTGTAGTGAATTCCCACAAGGGAGTGTAATTAATCATAGATCCCAAACCGCGTCGGAGTGGCCGAGCGCATTGAGGCACTAAGCTCGATGAGCGAGGCCGTTGCCCGTCAGGGGTTCGAATCCCCCCTCGGGCATGGATGTTTCTGCTGTCTTTAGTGTAAGTTAGTTCATAAGTAGTTTGTAAGTTTAGGGACTGATGACCATGCAGGTAAGTCCCATAAGCATTACAAGTATTTGAACATTTGAATAGATCTCTATTCACACTGAAATTAGTGCAAGAAGAAGAGAAAATATGGTTTTTGTCGCAATAGTGAAGTGTGCATTCTGTACGCTGCCTTCTAGCCCACTGTGACGATAATAAGCGAAGATGTCGACTTAAGTTATTCGCCTGGGCTGAATCCAAAGCGTTTAATCAACAATCCGGCAACTTCCTTTAGCTGAAATCATCTTACACCAATATTTCCCCTGTTTTTCGTCTTTGACTGGGCTATCAACGAAATTTTCCGATCGGTACGGAGCAATGAGCTAACAGCGCAGTAGTTTAGCGAGAGTGAGTTGTCGGCACTGATAACAGTCCGTCTGCCGGAAACTATGCGATGGGGGTCGTTTTATCTGTTTGTCCTACCCACGACCAACTCTATCGCTTTACAAAATTTCATCCAAATCCACCCAGTAATTTTTGCGTTAAAGCATAACAAACAAAGAAACTTTCACAGTTATTATATTGGAGAATAAGATTAAATGTTATGTGCTGCGTGACACATGACAATTTACTTAGTAGTGTTTAGGTTTGCCTTATTATGTCTTCCAGTGGGCGGTAAGGAGCCAATGATGTAGTTTTGCATCTGTATATTTTCAGTTTAAAGAGGGCCCCAAAGTCATTCTTGCCCCGGGGCCCTTGGTGACATAACTACGCCACTGGAGGAAGACCAAGAGATGGATACAGTAAGCAGATTTAGACAGATGTAGGTTGCCGTTCTTATGTGGAGATGAAGAGGCTTGCTTGTATTGTGGAGGGCTGCATCAAACCAGTCTCCGGACTGAAGACCACAACAACAACATCGATTCCCTGGTTGTAGATTGACTTTCATTTAGTGGATGTTCAAACTGAATGAAATCTTTCCTTGATTTTAATCTTGCCACCACTGGTTGATGTCTGAACAGGGGATGTCTTCTATCCTTGCACTGTCTGCTTTTTTCAACCATCGCCAACGTTTGCCGTCTGATCTGTGAGGGAGCGATTCCTGAACACATACAAAGGAGATCATGGTTTGTAGGCTTCAGGCATCCCGTAATTAATCGACATGAATAATTCAGTGCTGTATCTAGCTTTTGGGCGTGCATCGATATTCTCCACGCTTGTTCTGCTAATGGTGCAAATGAAGCGGTCTACTGCCTGTCGAATTTCTGGAACAGTTCCTTCATCTACGGAATCAAATCAGAGACACAAGGACTTAAATCCTGAGAATATGATAGATGGTACAATCCCATCGATCGAATAGAGCAGCCACTACTTGCGCTGTATGCGCCCGCGCATTTTCGTGATAAATGATGGGTGGGTTGCGCAGAAAGTGCTGTCGTTTCTTTCACAAGGCCGGTCGCAGGTTATGCTCCAAAAACGAACAGTAATACAGTGCATTGACCGTCTTGAGTGGAGGAACGTGTTGCGTTAGAATAACACCAACATAGTCGTACACGTGAATCACCATAATTTTCACCACACTGGGGGTGTTGACGAACTTGATGACACTGCCGTGCTGTTTGACCTCTGGGCACTTTCAATGTTGATCCAACTCCGTTGTCCATGTTTCGAAAAGACAGTGACACCGTTACGTTAGACCGCTCGCTCACTACAGTGACTCCACAAAGTATTCGTCCGACCGTGGCGCATAGACTATAATGCGCGTAGTCATACAAACATAGCTGCGAAATGTATAATAACTATTTCCTTAAATTGGTTGATTTCTCCACTTGGAAATAAAACGCTATTTATGATTCATATGTCGCTGAATTTGTTAACAAATACACACTATTCAAAATCACGCCTCAATTGACGTCAAACAAGTATTCGTCTAGTAAGCAATATCTGTGGTATTGGGCCGCTCTGATACACGCCCCTCTCGCGTTCGTTATGCAGTTCTGTTCCATCCAGCACAGTGAATAGCTATCTCTCCGGTCTGAAAGCCGTTGAGTGATATTTACGTAATATGGGTAGAAAATGTTGCGAATCTACAAAGGAATGCAGAGAAATCTGCGTCAGGTTGTTTCGACAAGGAAAATGTTTTCAAGAAATCGGAGAAACAATCGGTAGATCTACCAGTACAGTGGAGAGCATTATATACAGGTTTAATCAGATCAAAAAGTACGAAAACAAATCACGAAGCGGTCGTCCTCCAGTTCTGTCCAAGATGGAGAAACGACAGCTTCTTCGAGAAGTCATCAAATATCCGAAACTGAGCGCTCCACAACTTGCTGCTGCTTTTCATGTGCGTACAGGAAGGTCTGTTTCAGCACAGACTGTAAGAAATACGCTTCATGAAGCTGGCTATGGGCGCCGAACAGCCCGTAGAAAACCATACATTAGTAAAATCAACAGAAGAAAGCGACTTGCATTTGCAAGAGAGCATAAATCAGATGGGTTTGATTTCTGGAAGAAGGTTGTATTTACGGACGAGAGTCGATTTGAGCTGTTGAAGTCTAATGGACGAGTAACAGTGTGGAGAAAAAAGAATTGTGAACTTGAAGAGAGAAATATGACAGCCTCAGTTAAACATGGAGGAGGTTCAGTACTTGTGTAGGGGTGTGTGAGTGCAAATGGTGTGGGGGATTTGTGTTTTAGTGATGGAATTATGGACCACAAGATCTACATAAAATCCTAAAAACACATCTATCCAGTAGTGTGAATCATATGGGTCTTAATGGGGATTATATTTTCACACAAGATAATAATCCAAAACATACTGCTCTAGACACAAAGGTGTGGCTGTTGTGTAACACGCCCCAATGGATGCAGACAGCACCGCAATCCCCCGACATTAACCTATAGAAAATTTGTGGCATTTACTCGACAAAAACATCAGGAATCATCAGATATCCGGTAGTAATGATCTACAGAACGCTCTACAAGAGGAATGACGAAACATTACAGTGCTAACAACAGAATCTCTGGTGAAATCCATGCCAAGAAGAAAGCAAGCGATTATAAAGAGGAAAGGAGGCCCTCCTAAGTACTAACAGTAACATTCTATGTTCAAAGTGCGATTTTCAGTTCTGTATACGAATACTTATTTTGTGTCTTACGTTGCCTATATGCACTTTAGAATGCTTCACCATAGTTATTTAAATAGCAATCTGTGTTTCTTTATTGTAATCTCATTTTCACTGATTAATAAAGCCGTCCTTGTCCCTGCTTTATTTCAATCTGCTAGTTTTCCACTCTTTATACACCCTTAAACATACAATCATCTATTAGAGGAATACATATTGGAGTAACTGTATGTTTCCCTGGACAGTGCGCAAGCCGATGATGCGGGACGGGCGAGTCCATTTGCTCGAAAGTAAGGTAGGTATGTCAACGCGTGCTATCAGCGACAAAAGTAGATCCATTGCATACTATCTCCACAGCAGTGTTGCCACAATTTAACCCTTTCTTTCCCAGTGTTATTCCTGGACAACAACGAATTAAAAGTTGATTTATACCGTATTTGGTGCATCAATCTATAAAGTTGCATTTTTGTTGATGAACAACATGTTTCTAGTACGCCATTTTGCCGCTCGGTACTTGTGAGGTATTAATCTGTAGAGCTGGGAGGTTGTGTTGCGTTGCCGTCTGTACGTGGCTGAGACTGTCAGCATGAGTGTGGTTCCTTTTATTTTATTCCAGCAGTGAATTGTCTTGTCTTTGTTACTGTGGCGAAGATTATACTAGCATTATTGATCTAGCAGTGTTAATTATCGATAAAATAACGCCCAAGTAATAAAATACATCGATAGAAGCGTCTGTGTTGTGCATGAAAAACGTAACATAAAAAATCAATGGATCGACCAAAAGATTTAAAACACATATTTTGATGTTTACTGCACTGTATTAGTACAGATAACACTGAATTTTAATTTTTCCAAAGCTGATTTCATAACGTGGGACTGAAAGAGTTAATTTACAATATTTTTTTTTTTTTTTTTTTTTTTTTTTTTTTTTTTTTATAAAGACAATGTTCGAGGATTGGAAGTTTCAAGGTCTACCCTCTTATGGGTTAGTGGCTTCCACTCAAGTAGCATTTACAGCCTGCGAATGAAGTAACCTACATAGGCCTAAATCGCCTTGAGATAATCCAACATCGCCTATCCTATTATTTTTTGGACAATTTCTGACCACATGACCACACTTGAATTATTACTGCGGCCAGAATGTCTGTGTGTTGCAGTTTCTGGTGGTATGAAGTGCAGCAAAGTGGTCAGAGTGTCCATTTAATTGTTCTGCAGCAGCATGGAATGCCAAAAGCTATGGATGGGGCTATGGAACATGTATATCCATTATTAAACAAATGACATTGTTTATTCCAAGAGTAACTCATTCATTGTACTTTTGATAGATTTATGTAAAAGATTTCTCAAGAGTGAGCTAGAAATGTGTTTGTGAAAACCTTATTGTTCAGTTATTTAAAGTTAAATATGAATAAATATGCTTCTCAATTGTAAGTGGACGACAATTCTCATTCAAGTAGTTCGAGAAGTATAACTATTTGAGTCAAACATATAAGAAGACCAACTGTTTTATGGTGGTTTTATTATGCTAGACTGCATATATATATCATTTATGACGAGAGTGAACCACCTCAACAGAACTGTTACATCTCACCACAAGGGGAACACCAAGCATGGTACCAACGAATTTTTATGAATCGCAGGTATATTGTGCGGGAACTCCTCCAGACCACCAAGCTAAAAGGATTTATTCCACTGCGCCTTAGTTTCCACGAAAATCGCGATCAAAGTCCAGCGCGTAACAGCTATACCTGTACTGAGTTACCAGGAGCATATGAGCCAGCGTGGAGTAATTGGCAAGGAGGTCGACTGTCACCTATACGACCCGAGTTCAAATCCTGCTTTTATTTATTTATTGTTTTACACTTGTACGGCGATTATTTCTTACTGCAAAGATAAGGTTATATCAGGTAATTACAGTTACATGTGAACTATATGCTACGAATGACTAACCGCCTGGCCGCAGCATAATAAGACGCTGGTTCGCGTCAAGTGGACACACACTGCATTCGACGGTGTAACAACACTGGGACCGGGGACTGTAAATGCAGCTAGCAAATGCTGCACAAATATTACAGCTGATAACTACAGACGGTTTACTGATGATCTTTCAGTCGCCGTAAAAGTATGCTTCGAAATAAGGAATAAAATAAAATAATCTTGCACAGTACATATTGAGCAATTAACATAAGCTATTATCATGACCAATTAGTCAAGCATTAACATAAGAATGGCCATTAAAGCATATAATTATGCACAATCAATCGTCTGACAAGTGAAAAAACTTGGTTCCAAGCAGGACTTAAACTCCTTCTTTTTTTTTTTTTTTAACGAATAGAAAAGTGTTCCAAACAAAATGACGTAAAAAATATTTTCCACCGGGGAGGATTCGAACACTTATAGTGGGAACTTGTCGCCCACCGCATTTTTTTTGGGGGGGGGGAGAAGGAACTTAAAAAAAGAATTACTTGCCACAGCCACTTTTACCCTATAAAATAAATAACAAACTACACCACTTCAGGCGTTGGCTCTATCTTATCCTAGGCCCAGTGCAACTAATCTATTTCTAATAGGGGAAGTAATAAAAAAAAGGTAGAAAAATGGAAGGACATTCAGTGTAGCTATAAAAATGAAGTGTATGAATTCATTTAAAGTTCATTTTATTCAATTTATTTTTTTTTTTTTTTTTTTTTTTTTTTTTTTTTTTTTTTTTTTTTTTTTTTTTTTTTACCCGTAAGAGGAAATGTAAGGATCAACTACTTCATGGCAGGAACACTCCAACTCCTGGGTGGATTACGAAAAACTCGGGTCGTAAGCGCGACAGGGTAGCGCCTTGCTAATTACACCACGCTGGCTCACGTGCTCCTGGTGACTCAGTGCAGGTATAGCTGTTACGCGCTGCACTTTGAGCGCGATTTTCGTGGAAACTAAGGCGCATTGGAACAAATCCTTTTAGCTTGTTGGTCTTTAGGAGTTCCCGCACAATATACCTGCGACTCATCAAAATTCAATTTAATACAAATAAACAATCCTTGACACGGATTTTCGTCTCGAAATTGTCAAAGACAATAATGATAAATCTGAAGCATAGAATTAGAATTTGTGATGTGGCCGGAGACTGAGGCGTTTCAGTCACGGTCTACACGGCCATTACGGTCGGGGGTTCGAATCCCCCCTCGGGCATGGATATTTGTGCCGTCCTAGTTCGTAAGTAGTTCATAAGTAGTTTGTAAGTTTAGGGACTGATGACCCCGTAGTTAAGTCCCATAAGCTTTACAAACATTTGAACATTTTTTTTTTTATGTGGCCGGGAATCGAACCCGGACCTCCATGCCTACTAGGCAGACGTCTTAACCGTTGCATGGAGATCCTTCGCAGTAGTGGCAACTATCTTTGGAACACAGAAGCTGAATTAAAATTTGTGACATGGAGGGAAATCGTACTTAGACTACTCCGAGGCGCCTTGATCGTTAGTGGTGTGGTGCTTTAACGGATTATTTACGACGTGTCACGTGTTTTGCCCGAGGACGTCATGAGCCGGGCGCCGTGGCTCAGCGCGCCCGGTCAGAGGCCTCAACGCCCTCTGTAATAAAAAAGCTGAGCCAACTACACATCAAACAAGAACGAAGAAACACGATCAGCATCCGCAACGAACAGAACTACCCATAGAGCCATAAAAAAATATAAAAAAATAAATAAAATAAAAACGGTTAAGACGTCTGCCTAGTAAGCATGGAAGTCCGGGTTCGATTCCTGGTCAAATCACAAATTTTAATTCTTTGCTTCAGATTTATCATTATCGTCATCAAAATTCGTTGGTAGCATACTTGGTGTTCCCCTTGTCAGTGTTCTTGTGCTTCCATAGAATGTAGATATTTGGTCTTAGTGCATGACATTAATTAAGATGAGCTTTCGGTTTATACAAAACACATTCGCGCACATGAGTTCACGGCACAGAATTAGACTTTTTCAGTTGCTTAGCTCGAGAGCTTTGTCGATGGGCTGCGGTGCTACTTCATCCAGCGTCCCAGTTACTTACGACGTGCCCCGTGTTTTGCCCGAGCACGTTATGTTTTGCTGCCGTCGTATAAGCGAGGCCGGCACGAGTGCTCGCAGGCGGGCCAAGGGCGGGCGCATAAAACAGCCAGAATTCGCTCCATTAACGTTTCGCCGGAGCAGTTCACGCAACTGCGCTTAACGCCGCTCGTATTCCGCGGCGTTCGCCCCTCGCCCCCCATCGCAGAAGCAGCGCCCGTTTAGCATCCAGCTGCACGCGTTCCCGAACAGCGGCCCCGCGATTATTGCCCCCGCCCAGTAAGCACCGACAGCCCCCGCCTATCGCCAACAGGTCCGTCTGCAGGAAAGGACAGGCAAGTTCCCGCACAGCAACTACCGCTTACTCGCCAAGTTGCCGTTAATTCCGGATGTGCTGCCTAAGACGGAGTCGGAGGCAATTAGGATCGCTCGCCCGCTAATTCTGTTTACCGGCAGAATATATGTGTGTGTGTATATATATATATATCGGCGCTGGTTCATATTTGCATTGCAAATGGACGCCGACGTGCGCGGTCTAGAGCAGCGCGAGGCACTTGATCAGCTCTGGCGCAGGCGGCGAGATTACGACCCGGGGGGATGCGCCGACACAGCGGCAACTTCAGCAGCGCGGCGCCAGCACAACACCTGAACGACGAGGCCTCACACCCCTCTTCCAGCGGGCGAGTGACGTCATCAACTTCAGGAAACAAGTAGAGTCACCTGCCTGTAGTAGCACCTAGTTGCCAGTTGTCTGTAGTAATGCCATGTTGAAGCCTGTAAACGACTGATTAACCCTTGAAACCTGTCCGTAAAAAATATTTTTGTAAGAAAATGTCTACTATTGTGCCTCCTGTTTTGTGTCGAGTAAATTGCTTGCAAGAAAATGTATAATATCGCTTGTACTGTGTGTATCGATATGTGTACTTAACTCTGTGAAGTTTCATCTTTGGCAAAGATCATGTATTGCATAGCATTGTAACTCGCTCTCAGAGAGAGAGTAGCACTTGTGGTTCAGCTCGCTTAGAGAGCGGTTGAGTTGTGTGTATGGCTCCGATGTAGAGCAGAGGCTGCTGTACCAGCAAGTCGATTTGATTGTATTTGGAATATATGTTGTATTGTATTGTAACACCGCTGGAATGAAGGTAATTGCATTTGATGTCATTAGGAAGAAGTTGTATTGTGCAGGTAATGTAATGCTGATTATTAATAATAAGTAACAAAGTTGACCTTTCTTTCCTGTTTCATTTACGTAGTTAGAAGATTAACCTACTTCCTTCATTTGATAATTAGATATTAGTGGATTTAAAGTGCAGTATTGATTTTGATAATATTGTTGAACAGATTTCGTTATTGGTGCCATAGTATATGATAGTTAATTGACTATGATACAAAATTTCAATAATCAGAACTGATCGGCATAAAATTCTCACAGTCAAACATTAAGAAAGTGGTTTGTGGTTTTTTTTATTATCTTTCTCGCAGTCAAAATTTTGAGTATAGTCAGTGTCTGTTTCAAATGGTGACTTGCCACAGTTGTGCTGTGTTTTAAAAGATCCGTTGCGCACATAATCAGTTTAATGCACTGTTTCTTATTTAATAGTATATACATCAATATCAGGGCCATAATTAAACAAAATTGCTGTGTTAATGAACAATTTGTTGTCTGATTTAACGATAGGTTCAACATCCACAACACACACACAGCTTTTACCCTTTCCACCCGAGCCCCGAGTTCGGTTTTTATTATTATTGTTACATCTGCATACGACAAGCCCCTGCAAAGCAGACTTCACTCATCACATCCTTGTGCGCCGTATTACATGTTCAAAACACTCGCAGGCGCAGGCTGGTAAATAACGTCTCAGCAAAACAAACTGAACCTACCAGATGCTAAAATTAACCTTTTCCTCCAGAGGTCGTGCCACCGACACCCGGATGACTACACCACATCTCCGGCCTCCGCCGGCTTTATAAGCCGTCCGCGGCAGAGGTCTGACCAGTTCTCCGCCGAGCGAAGGACCAGCTCAACCGGACTTCGACATCGACTACCAGCAGAAGCCAACGAGGAAGTATACCATTAAGAAGCCACGATTCCAGAACCGGCAACTCTTCGAGGGTTTTCCCCAACTCCACATAGCCTTGTACATAACTGCTGAAGGTCTCCTGCGAACCATGCAAGACTTGCACTCCTGGAAGAAAGGATAAGGTCCCAGGTTAGAGTCCCGGTTCCGGCACACAATTTTAATCTGTCAGGAAGTTTCATATCAACGCACACTCCGCTGCAGAGTGAAAGTTTCATTCTGGAAACATCTCTTAGGCGGATGTGAAGTTGTGGGGCGGCATCGTGAGTCGTGTCGAGATAGCACAGTCGGTAGTGCGCTTGCCCGCGAAAGGCAAAGGTCCCAGGTTCGAGTCCCGGTTCCGGCATACAATTTTAATCTGCCAGGAAGTTTCATATCAGCGCAAACTCCGCTGCGGAGTGAAAGTTTCATTCTGATTATTATTTTTCTTTTTTTATACGACAAACTGAATCTTTTGTCTTGTTTCCAACGACCTACAACGATCGTGCCGGCTGTGCACTATGCGATCCTCATTTTTATGTTGCCATTCAGCGCCAGTTAATTGCAGCAAATGTTTAGGTTGCTCGAGAAGTGAGCAATGTGCCGTTGATTTGCGTGTACTAGTTCGCGACCGGGAGCGCTCACTTTAGTTCGCGACTCTGCCGTGAACTAGTTCTGTCTTTTAGTTCGTCAGCTCCCAGTGACGGCTCAGCGGCGTGATCTGCGAATACTGGTGGAGGGAGAATTTCCCCCACCTAGCTGCTTCATGCGCTTGCTGCGTGAGCCGCTAACGATGTCACGCAAACCAAAAGAAACAGTTTGTGGACAATTTCTCGCGTTTAAGTTTAGAGTTATCTCTCCATCTTGGCATTATGGAATTTATTAGTCAGATATTGCAGAGTGCAGAATACTTCAAAACAGAAATTTTGTAGCACCGAACTATGTAATCTAGCAGGCAGTCGCTCACCTCGAAATGGCTCTCACCAGAAGAAGGCAAACACGTTATTTTTAATTCTGCTGCGAGCCCTCTCGCTATTGCCCGTCCCTCTTCGGTAAAGAATCCAACGAACTAAGAAGGAAAAAGTTTGGCATAATAGTTCACGACCGATAACGCACGATTTAATTCGAGACCGAGTGCACATATTTTAGTTCGACACCGATTGCGCGTATTTCAGTTCACGACCGATTGCGCATATTTTAGTTCGCGTCCGATTGCACATATTTTAGTTCGTGACCGGTAGCTCTCCTTTTAGTTCGCAGCTCAGTCGCGAAGTAAGTCGTTCCTTTTAGTTCGTCCGCTCTTTTTGGCTTTTGCTACCGCTACTAAAAGAGCACTTTCTTTTGTTATGGCAGCTGTTTTATATAATGATCAGTGTTGCTCAAGCGTGTGTTTTTACCCGTATTTTTGGGGAATGCCTATAAAACTACAGGTGAGCTGCATCTCAGCTCGAAATGACGGTAACTGACAGAAGGGAATCATGAGATTCTGCGCGTTCTCGCGTCCCCTCGCTGTCCCCCGTCAGTCTTCGGAAAAGGAGCGGACGAACTAAGAGGCGAGGGATCTGCGAACTAGTTCGCGACGTTCGCCTGTGGAAGCGCTCTCCCGTACTAGTTCGTTCGCGAATTACACAAGACTACTATGCCGGCGCCAGGTTAGTAGCTCATAATCAGGTTAAATTGCATTATTTCGGCAATTTGCTGGATCTCGTTATTCGTAATAGTGTGTACAACATTGTGATATTGATAATTATTAGAAACTTCATATATTTCCACAGTAACTGTGCGTTAAATCTGTACTAGTACGATTGAGCGTGTTAGGTGTTGAATGTGTAACTTTATCCTCGACTGGGTGTTGTTAATTGTGTCATTGGCCTCCCTCTGTTACTGCTTTTCATACATTTTTCAAATGGAAAGTTTTTATGCACATTTCCGTTATTGTATGCACATTAATCAGACAATCAAATTCGTTGTCTATTAGAGGATTCGGATCTGAGAGGCATTTCGTTAGATGAAGACTACGAGTTAGTTTCTTATCCTTCAAATAGTCAAATGTTCAAATGTTTGTAAATCTATCAGACTCAGCAGCGCTGTTATTAGTCCGCAGCTTATAAACTACTTAAACTAAGGTAAACTAACCTAAGGACAATGAAAACATCCATGCCCGAGGGGGTGGGGGGATTCGAACCCCCGACGACGAAAAGCCGCGCGCACCGCTGCACGGCGCCCCAGTGCGCACGGCTAAATAGTTATTAGGCAGACGACTCGCCTGATGTTGATGTGAGTGCCGAAGAAGTTCCTGAAGAGCACAGGCGATCACACAGTGTCACAGGAGGTGTCACACCACTGATTTTTCGGAGATCAAATCTTGGCTATCAAGGCACGCTTCCCTTTCAATTCAAATTCTCAACTTCTAGCACACTGCTATCGTAGTGCCCCCTGCCCATCGATTCCTCTTGCTCGCAGCTTATACTGCATATCCGTAAGAGAGTCATTTCCTGTAGTGCGCATATTTACAATTATTGATTGGTGTCTGTTCTTTTCGGGTATGTCCGAATTTGGGTTAGAGGGGAAGTATGGCTGGGTAGCCTAATTCGTTAAGGCGACCGCTGGGCCGAAGCTGCACATCCATGTTCGAATCCCGGTCCAGCATAAATTTTCATCTTAATCGTTCAATTTAATTTAACACCCTGAAACGGTCGAAGTGTTTCAATATTTCAATTTCGTAATAGAGTCAAATATCGTGTTTCTTTATTTCGATACTGGTAGACCATATGATATCACGTGTAACAATAATAATAATGATTCAGAACTTAACGTAACCAAAATTCAGAACTTAACATAAGAATTTTTAATAAAGAGTGTGATATAACTTGTAAGAAAGTTTTAAAAAACTGTAAATAATATCAATGATTTCGATAATATTATAAAATCTGCAGAAGGTTTAGTATGTAAAAAAATAAGTCACACTTCTTCCAGACATTATTGTTGACTAGTGAGTACTTTCCAATGTAAAGGCAAAAATAAATAAATAAATAAATAAGGAAAATAGCTTTTCATCTGAAAGGCCAATATTTTAGTGTTTGATTCTCTGTTATTTTTCATCTCCAGTAATGCTTATAAATTTGTACATAGCACTGGAAATATTATATTTCCTCGCCCTAACACTATTAGAAACATATGTGCAAATGTTGATGTTAATCCAAATTACCCGAACTTTCTATTTTACATTAAGGAGAAAGTATTACATCTGAATCATCATGAGTGTTTTGCAACCCTGATGTTAGATGAGATACACATTAAACCAGCCATGGATTTCAAACGAAGACACTTAGTAGGTATGGCAAATGACACCACCACTCTCAGAAGAACTACTCACGAATTTATGGTGCACAGTGTACTTTCATCAGTTAAAGATGTAGTTAATATTTTGCCTCTTAATAGAATGACAGTAGACCAGTTGTTTAATGTTATTAAAAAGGTAGTTCTTGGACTGGAGGAATTAGGCTCAAAAGATATTTGTATTGCTTCTAACAATAATCCAATCAACAGAAAGGCTATTACCAATTTTGCAAATCCACCACAACTAAGCATTGCATATCCACATGCTGCTGATAATTCTAGATCCTTGTTTTGTATTATAGATGCGGTACACATTTTCAAGTGCATTAGGAATAACTGGCTTTTTTAAAATATGAATTTCTGACTTTTCATTTCCCTAACACTGAAAACCTATCTTTAAGAATAAAATCTTCATTTACTTCTGTTTAACCTGTAATTGACTTTGAAAGTAATAAATTAATAAAAGTTGGGTGTGGTTTGAATATAAAAGCACTGTGGCCCTCTTCATTAGAGAAAAAAAATGTAAATCTTGTTTGTCAAGTTTACAGTGTCAAATTCATATGTAGTTTACTTCAACTTCGCCCTTCAAATGCCATTGAAAATTATAAAGGAACTGCTGAATTTATTAATATAATAAACACAAGGTGGAAAATTTTGAATGTTCAGTCCCCTTAGAAAGGAATTAGACTTAGCGAGGAAATGCAACAACCTCTGGCAAGTCAAAAGGGTTGTGGAGGGTATGAATTTTTAGAAAAGTTTTTAAATTGGTCCGACTACTGGAGCTCTATGAACTTACCAATTGGTCAGCTCAGTAAGGAAGAAACATTCAAAACTTGAGCGTACAACTTATGCACTATTGGAACTGAGGTATTATAGTCTTCCTGATCTTAAAATGTCATATGTGTTACCTGCAAAATTTCAAACCGATATATTGGAAGCCAGGTTTGGACTATATCGATGGCTGATGGATCTCAGTACCATGTTTCAACAAGACAAATATTTGAGGCAGATGAAAAGCTGACGTTTCCAACTTTGTGAGAGCTTTCATTACAAAGAGACTCTGCTACGAAAACTTTAATGAAAAGCTGTGACCGTTCGGAATGTCTTGATGTAGCCTTGGATGTCTCAGCAGTAGATTTTTGTAAGTTAAGTGTCAGTCTGTCTAATTTGGAACTGATCACTAAAGAATTACTAGTAATGACATTTATTGCTGGATTTTGTTGCTACAGTGCACTGAGGAAATTAAAGTATGCTAAATGTGCTGAATTTCTAACAATGGATAAACAGCTGGCTTGTGTTGCAGAACATAAACTTATTAAAGTTCTCAATAGAGATGTGTTGCGGTATCCTCAGAAAGTCCACTGATGACTGAAATGTATTCTTTCTGTTGGATGCAACACCTGTTATCAAATGGGCACTGTGAGTCCTTCCTTAGCCCTCAGAACCAGCGGCAAGCTGCAAGTAAATTAATTCTTGACATACATTAAGTAAGGAAATAAATTCTTTAAAAAAGTGTACCTCCACCAGTCGTCTTTGACGCTTGAGTTCAGTGTGTTGCCTTATATGACTTGAAACGTTCATGATTTTCCTTTTGTTACGAGTATGAAATTAGTTTTTTCAATACAAACTGATCAATTTACATTCACTCATCCACCACCTTGATCCCCATGGTTTACTTGAATCACATTAATCATATGAAATGTTGATCATTCGTAATGGTAACTTCATGTCAGAACACTACTGAAAGTAAGTTTCTATGTTGTTAATGGAAGTTTTACATTTTGCCTATTGTTTTGTGTGTCGAAATGTTGCAATTTTTTTTTTCAATTTATTGTATCACCGCCAAAGACATCATGGGGCAAAGTCAATGGGTGGTAGCCCGGTCTTCAATTATGTCCTACGTAATTTGTAACTAGGTATTCAATTACGTAAGCTAAGTTCAAAGTGCAAGAAGTTTACACATGTATATAAAAAAGCTGACTTAAAAAAATCGTTGTAGTGGGCAAAACAGTACTACCAGTACTATTACGTGCATTATTCAGTCTGGATGTATGACAGGAGAGCAATTAAGTTTGTAGCCTAACATTTTGACATATTCCTCCTATTAGTCTCAATGAATTTTTAAATATTTCATTTCTGGTATTCATTAGGTCATTTAAGAGATATTTGATTTCTGTTCTTACTAATTTAGTATTGTTTTTAGCATAATGATGTGTTTATTATTGCTGGCATATGTTGTTTTACATACTTGTGACCTTTTTCCTGACTAAAATATTGTTGTTTTTAGATATTACGCAAATGAATTCTTTCACACGTGTCCTGAGGTGTTCACATTGTGTTGAAGATTCTGTTTAGACATTCATTATGGCTCAGATAAACTAGTAATTTCCTTGATTCTTAATGTTTAAAGTGTGCTTCTCTTTGCTTTGATAGTTTTCTTTGTTGATTTGTTAGTATCACAATGGCATTTGTAATAATTGGATGCTATGTGGCCGCTGCTTTGAAAGTCCCTTTGGGTGTGCCAAGGTCGTCATGCATTGCATACCTTCTTTATTCTTTTTTTATGTCTGCAACTGATTTTATGTATTTCATTGTGTGTTTGACATATGTTACCAGTACTTGTTTTCATCTTCGGAGATCCATCTTTTTCTTCTACATATATGGTGTACTTCATCAAAATGTTCAAATGTTTGTAAAGTCTATGGGACTTAACTACGGGGCTATCAGTCCCTAAACTTACAAACTACTTATGAACTAACTAAGACTAAGGACGGCACAAATATCCATGCCCGAGGGGGGATTCGAACCCCCGACCGTAGTGACCGTGCAGACCGTGACTGGAGCGCCTCAGTCTCCTCGGCCACCGCGGCCGGCTGTACTTCATCCAGTATGACAATGAGAACTATACTGTTATTTATAAGAGCAGTTTTTAAAAGAGACTGGACTATCTAATTATATAAATAGAATACTTTATTAGAGACTATTACCTTCTATCTACATATTAGGCGCTACCTATTAGGCGACTTCAATATCAGTAATTAGGCCTTTCAAACTGATTGATGCAGCAACTGAAAATTACTTCATTTCTGATATGTACATTTTTATGAAGCTTGCTACTCTGTGACACTGTGCAATGTTTCCACAAGCGTTATATGAATGCATTCCATTGTAAATGGGTATTAAAGTTGCAGGCAAAGAAGAAAAAAGAAAGCTCAAATGTATCACATTTAAAGGAAGCTGATTAGACGGAAGTGTATGTCTGAGTGGAATTGGCATCTTTATTTGAGTTTTGATGGGAAAAGTGCATAATTTTGTGAAAATAATTTGCTTTTATAAAGTTGTGTAATGGAAATTAATTACAATTGATTCTAAAATCATATCAGGTTAAAGAAGTTAAAAATTCTGTGACGGTTTAATATGAACGTGGTGATAAAATTCCACAAAGTATGAATAAAGAAGAAATAGTTTTACCCTTTATTGCAGAACAAGTAATTTTGAAATTTAACAAAGTATAAAATAACGTGTGTATGTGGATGAGATGTTACAAATTTTGCAATATTCTGCCATTTTTACAAGGAAATTGCAAAAAATGTTCAAATTTTTCATGTGTTTTCCAGACTAATCGTATTTGTAAAAAGATTATCTTCAAATCACTTAATTCCTTGCACTCATAGATAGTGTAGTAACGTATTAATAGTTTCCTCTGACACTTTGCTGCAGAAAAATAACCAATGTACATCTAATTTAAGAACAGGGAAGACAACATAGTGATTACAGATTTACTGTTTAACTCAAGAGGAAAGGTGTGACGAAAACAAAATTTCCGTAAGTAACAAAACAATAGGTCTACTTTACATGTTTTGCTAACGAACTGTTTTCGATCCAGAAAACAAAACAAGCTGCAGATTTATATGACTTTAGATCACTGAAGATGTTCTATTGTCAGTAAAACGAAACGCGCCTGGTTAGAACAATCGCATTTTATTTGTAGTTGCATAGATGGACAAACACTATCATTCATAATTATAAAAGCAACTACGGACATCATGGCCAAACAAATGAACAATAAATTAATAATCTATCCAAATTTACAATGACCGTATCAATTTTATACATATTTATTATAGATATAATGACTTGGCAATCGCACAGCAGCAAAATCTACTATTTACAATATTTTATTTTTAAGTGATTTTGTTAGATAATAGAATTAAGGATTGGCTGTTAATTGTAAAACTCCTTCGATTTTGTTGGCTTCGTGTAAATAAAATTTATCTTTGTAGCTTTCGTGCATCGAGTCAGGACGGTCCTTCTAAGTCAATTATATTCGCCGACTGTGAACTGTCACGTTACTGAAATCGACAGTAGTTAAACAAAATCCGGCCATACCGGTCACTCTCATAGGTGTCACGAACTGACCGCATTTGAACCCTGAAGAATCGGTGTCCACCAGTGCGCTATATGGTCCTCGTCCATGACTTCCATTATTGAACGTCCGTTTTTAAATCTGTTTCTCAGAAGAAGACTCCACTATAGTTCCACATATAAATTGTCACACGGACGAAAAAATAGAAGATACCGAAATAAGTGACAGAAAAAATAGAAAAATAAATGAAACAGAGAAAAAGCCGCCGTTCCACTTTGGATTTTACACAGAGTATGCGATGGAATTTGTTCTTCTTGTAACAGAAGTGCACCGTAGGTCTTTGGCGTGTCAGAGGGATAGAAAAGCAATTTAAGTCGCCCAACAGACGAAAGGCTGCTAGACCTGACGGGAAACCAATACAGTGTTACACTGAGTATGCCAAGGAACTGGCCTCTCTTCAGGCAGCAGTGAACCGAAGGTTTCTAAAGGAGCCAAGCGTTCCTGCGTGTTGGAAAAAACGCAAGTAATTACTGTTTTCAAGAAGGATCGTCCATAAGATCCGCAATACTATACACTAGTATCATCGACGTCAGTCAGTTACAGAATTCTGTTCGAGTATTGGCCCGCTTTAGGTTACGGTAATGACACTAAAAGTGGGCCATTGCGATCGTCTTTTGAAATGTCGAAATTTAAATTAAAATAACGGCTTAACTATTGATATGACACGAAAATTGAATAACCGAAATTAAAGAGGAGATAATTTTCTAAAACTTTGCACTCTCATGGTTTTTTATTATTATTTACGTATCGTTTCAGAGATATTTGCAAAAATAACGGTGATTTTGGGATTTGGGATGTCTGTCTGTCTGTCTTGTGTCCGTAAAGTGTTACCACTTTTTAGGTCGAACCGTTCAACCAATCGGCACCAAAATATACAGACATAATATTTGGCCGCCAGAGACCGGTACCTTTCGTTTTTCAAATATTTCTGACAAATCATACATTAGTAGCACTAAAGAAATGCGTTTGCAATGTAATTTTAATTACGAAGAAATCGTTCATCGGACACGATAATTGCATGACCAAATTGGCAGAGAAGAATATTCTCTGCAACTTTGTTCTCTTAATTTTTTTCATAAGTCGCACCGTTACAGATATATTTGCAAAAATAATGGCGATTTTACGTAAGCTAGGCGTTCGGAGATGTCACGTGACATTCCTTGCCTAGAACTCTCTCTGGCATGCGCCATCTTCCTTGCTGTATTTTATGATTTTCGTATTACAGCTTACGCATTGCCACTTCAAAGGAATGGCGCACTGAAGAATTAACAAAAACACGTCGTTCTTAGTACTGCAAATTATAATCTAGTGCCTAAAATGCCATTTTAGCAGTTAACTGCCATGCCGGCGGCAGTGGCCGAGCGGTCTGCGGCGTGTCAGTCACGGTCTGCACGGCCGCTGCGGTCGGGGGTTCGAATCCCTCCTCGGGCATGGATGTTCGTGCCGTCTTTAGAATAAGCTAGTTCAGAAGTAGTTTGTAAGTTTAGGGACTTAGGACCCCGTAGTTAAGTCCCATAAGCTCTACAAACATTTTGACATTTTTGAACAACTGCCATGAATAGTACAAGAATTAAGAAACAGTTACGTAACTTTCGGCCATAGTATAGTGCGCAGCGTGTTAGGTCGTGTTGCCCATCGTCGGTCGTTCGATACCCGACACCACCGTTTACGTTTTGCCTTTGCTGCTAAAAGGGTTTCGGGTACCCTTGTTAATTAAAAAGAGCTATTTTCTGCAATGTTTTGAATTGTGCACATGTAAGAGTGCTCCCTCTAAAATGTGCCTTTGTTCTATTTCGTGAACATGCCGTCAATTACGTAACAAAGAATCGAAACTGGTCTTCTGAAGCATTTGCACAACAACGGGGAGAATACTGTGATAACGAGTATTCTAAATAACGCGGAGATACTGGTAGTTTCATTTATGAATGGAGTCCTAGATTTCTGTGGCACCTGTCGTTCCTTAATGAAGCGGAAGGGAAGTGTATACATTGCAACAAATTTCCTGTTCTATTTTTCCTAGTCTGTACTTATAATTCGTTGGTATGTATTTCAAAGCATTTTCTCGAAACAGAACAAAAGCACTTTTCAGAAAAAGCGCTGTTACCTTTGAACAACTCGGAATGTTCAGTTAACAATAGTGGGCAAAAGAACTTTCAGGAAGCTAGAGGGAAATAAATTGTCATTGGTCGTTATATACATACGAGGCGCGTCCAGAAAGTAAGTTCCGTTTGGTAATAAAATGAAATTGTACATAGATACAGAACAAATTTTTATTGCACAAAATTCTACAACTCTTAAACTACTTTCACATAACTGCCGAAATTTTGTATGCACTTGTCATAGCGTGCCCACAAGTTTTTGCATGTATCCTTCATAGAAGGTTGCCGCCTGTGTGTTCAACCATGTGGTAACAGCTCTTCATCATCGTTGAAGTGTTGACCACCAAGGACAGATTTTGGGTGTACGAAGAGATGAAAGTCGCTAGGAGAGAGGTCCGAGCTGTATGAAGGATGATCGAACAGGTCCCATTGAAATTTCTGTAAGAATTGTTTGGTCACAATCGGTGTGTGAGGTCAGGCATTATCGTGAAAAAAAAATCTTTTGACAGTAATCCTCTTCTTACACCTAAAATCTGTCCTTGGTGGACAACACTTCAACGATGACGACGAGCTGAAAGAACATGTTGTTACCACATGGTTTAATACACAGGCGGCAACATTCTATGAAAAAGGCACACAAAACCTTGTGCCATGCTATGACAATTGCCTACAAAATTTCGGGAGCTATGTAGAAAAGTAGTTTAACAGTTGTAGATTTTTGTACAATCAATATTTTTTCTGCATCTGAACCCGTTCGATTTATATAACCAAACGGAACTTACTTTCTGGACGGAACTCATATATATTCTTTTTATTTATTTATTTTTTCTTCGGGGAGATCGATACTTTGCGGACGTTTGTTAATGTTCGATCTGGGTTGTCCGTTGATAATTTTGTTCAGTATTTTATTATAGATAGCGTTGAACCCTCTTTCTTTTCCTCTCTTTTAATTGGTTCTTCGGTTAAATCGGTACTTTGTCACGTTGGTATGTTTTGTTCTATTTTCTCGTTACAGATAGCGTCGAGCTACCATGCTGGCAACCCTCTGACCGAGCGCGCTGAGTTACCGCGTCCTAGCAAGTTTCGAATCACCGTCTAACATGCTTGTACGTCTCAAACTAATTCGTCGCCCATTACGCTACGGCGAACAGCTGTGAGCGTCATCCATGATTCTCTTACCATCCATGGCAGTTATTATCCGCTAACATGCCATTTTTGACATTAGATTATAATTGATTGTCCTAAGCATTTTGGTATCACCTAAATGCCTTTACTCGACTTTGTTACAATGAAAATTGTAATTAGTTGCAACCATTACTTCATAAATACACTAAATTACTTTGTAATGTAATGGATAGTGTTTTATATCATTAACATTCTTTAATTTTTTTTTTCTTTATTGTTATTTTAACGCCGACGGGGTCGGCAGTCTGGCAGCAGCATCAGGCGCTGCTCTTAAGTCGAGCGTACATGTACATTGCAAGGTGAGATTAAAATAAACAATGTCACGAGAGTAAAAACAAGGAATGAAAAAACATGGCACGAAGAAAAAACATGAAGCTTAAAAACTGGACACTGGAAACAATAGTGCAGGCTTAAAACACATGAACAGGCGAGAGAGACAGACACATAAATAGTTAAAACCAGTCAGTGCCACGGTGGCGAGAAAATCACATTGAGTAACATCACTGGACACACGAAGAAGTAACACGACGACACAGGTGAAGAGGAGATGTTATTCGACGCACTGTAAACGCACACTGAGACATGGATGCACTGGACACTAGACAGTAGACGACACTGGTTCTGAAATGCATCACTGCGGTCCCCGCAGGGCAAAGGGAGGGGAAGGTTAGGAAGCGCGGGGGAAGGTTAGAGAGGGGGGGGGGCGAAGAAAGACGGGTGCGATCGAGACTCCAGGTGGGGAAGGGGAGAGGGGTGAGGGAGGAGGAGGGGACGGGATGAGGGGGCGCTGATGCTACGGGGAAGGGATCAGAGTTGATAGGAGGGGTATATTTCGGGACGAAGGGCATCATCCGGTAGGGGAAGGGTGCGGAAGTTACCTTGGGAGAGGACATGTAGCGTGTGCAGGTGGAGAGAGGGAGGAATGCAGTGGTGTAGGCGTGGCAGAGGTCCAGGGTTGGTTAGGATGGGGTAAACGAGTGGGTTGCGGGAATCTATTTTGCGGGTGACATACAGGATTCGGAGGTGTTCAAGGTGTTGAAGGAGGTGAGGAGAATGAGTTCATATAGGATCCGCGTGGGGGAAGGAAGTCGGATACGGTAGGTGAGGCGGAGGGCGTGGCGTTCGAGGATTTGAAGGGTATGATGAAAGGTGGGAGGAGCGGATACCCAGGCGAGGTGGAAGGAGCAGAGGATGGGGCGCATGACGGATTTATAGGTGTGGAGGATGGTGGAAGGGCGAAATCCCCACGTCCGGCCAGTGAGGAGTTTGAGGAGGTTTAGACGGGACATGGCTTTTTCTCGTATGGTTTTTAGGTGGGGGTCCAGGAAAGGTGTCAGTCAAGGGTGAAACCAAGGTACTTTAGGGATGGGGGTGTGGCTGATGGGACGGCCTTGGAGGGTAAGGTAGAGGTCGGGGAGGCGGAAGGAACGGGTGTTACGACCTGTAATGATCGCCTGGGATATCTCAGTGTTGACGGAGAGGATCCACCGGTTGCAGCATGCAGCGAACTCGGAGAGGTGAGAATGGAGCAAAACTTGGGATTGGGCAAGGGAGAGGGCGAGGGCTAGGAAGGCGGTGTCATCAGCATATTGAAGGAGATGGACTGGAGGCTGAGGTTGGCGCATGTCCGCAGAGTATATAAGGTATAGGAGAGGGGAGAGGACAGATCCTTGGGGCACTCCGGCAGAGGGGTAAAACAAGCGGGAGTTGGAATTGCAGACAGTGACATAGGATGGGCGGTTGGTGAGAAAGGATGCATGAGGCGGACATAGTTAATAGGAAGGGCATAGAGTTGGAGTTTGAAAAGGAGGCCGGAATGCCAGACATGGTCATAGGCTTTTTCAATATCGAGCGATAAAAAGATGGCGGAGTGACGGGAATTTAGCTGGACGGAATAGGAGGTGGATGAGCGAAGGAGTTGGTCGTTGGCCGAGAAGGATGGTCGGAAGCCACATTGGGAAGAAGGAAGGAGCTGATGCTGTTGGAGGTGTTGATGGATACGACGGGAGAGGATGGATTCCAGGACCTTGCTAAACACGGAGGTGAGGCTGATGGGACGGTAGGGAGAGGTTTGGGACGGGGGTTTGTTGGGTTTAGGGAACATGAGGATGCGGGAGATTTTTCACAGGCGAGGATAGAAACCGGTAAATAGGATAGTATTGTAGAGGATGGCAAGGGCGGTGTGGAAGGAAAGGGGACAGGCACGGGGGTGCCCGTAGGTGAGCCGGTCGTGACTGGGAGCTGTGTTGCGTTTCGTGCGAAGTGTAGCTATGATGTCTTGTGCTATAATAGATGTGTTTAAATCTGAGGGAGGAATGTGCTCCAAGTACTGGAAGCCGGGGGCGAGCGGGGGAGAGGAGGTGTCAGTACGCTCATGGACGTCAGGAAAGAGGGAGTAATCAAAATGAGGTTATCAGGAAGGGAGAAGACTTCGGATAGGTAAGTGGCAAAGTGTTCAGCCTTACTGGCGTTGTCGGAAAGGGATGGTCATCATGGATGAGCGGGTAGTAGGGGGAGGAGTGCCGGCCAGTAAGGCGATTGAAGGCTTTCCAGTACTTTGAGGAGTTAATGGGGAGAGTGGAGTTAAGGCGGGTGCATGTCTGTCGCCAGTCCCGAACATTCTTTAAAAATTATTATAATTTTTAAAACAAAAAATAAAGTGTCCCCAGCCTGGGGAAGCCTGATCACACGCGTAACAGTCAGGGACGCTACTACTCTCGCTATTTCGACTTGCTGCTACGTGTCTCATTGACAAGTATACGGTGTGGTCCACTGATAGTGACCAGGTCAAATATCTCACGAAATAAGCATCAAACGTAAAAACTACAACGGACAAAACTTTTCTAGCTTGAAGGAAGAAAAGAGATGGCGCTATGGTTGGCCGGATAGATGGCGCTACCATAGGTCAAACGGATATAAACTGTGTTCTTTTTTTAAAAGGTGCCACAATTTTTATTACATATTCGTTTAGTACGTAAATAAATTTGAATGTTTTATTTGGAACACTTTTTTCGCTTTGTGATAGATGGCGCTGTAATAGTCACAAACGTATAAGTACGTGGTATCGCGTAACATTTCGCCAGTGCGGACGGTATTTGCACCGCGATACATTACTCGTATTAAAATGGACCGTTTACCAATTGCAGGAAAGGTCGATATGATATTTATGTATTGCTATTGTGATCAAAATGCCCAACGGGTCTGTGCGATGTATGTTGATCGTTATCCGGAACTTTCGTCGGATAGTTTACGTTATTTAAAGGGACAGGAAGTGTTCAGACACAGGTGAAACGTCAACCACGACCTGCAACAAATTGTGATGGCCAAGTAAGTGTTTCAGCTGCAGTTGCGGCTAATACGCACATCAGTAGCAGACAAATTGAGCGAGAATCGGGAATCTCAAAAACGTCGGTGTTGAGAATTCTACATCAACATAAATTTCACCCGTACCATATTTCTATGCACCATTATTTGCATGACGAGTATTTTGAACGTCGTGTACAGTTTTGCAACTGGGCGCAAAATAAATTACGGGAGGATAACAGATTTTTTCACGCGTTCTGTTTAGTGACGAAGTCATTCACAGACAGAGGCAACGTAAACCGGCATGATATGCACTATTAGACAACGGAAAATCTACAATAGCTGCGACAAGTGAAACCTCGGCGACCTTAGCGGGTTAATGTATTGTGCGGCATTACGGGAGGAAGGATAATTGGCCCCTACTTTATCGATGGCAATCTAAATGATGCGATGTATGCTGATTTCTTACGCAATGTTCTACCGATTAGCTGCAAGACGCTTTACTGCATGACAGAATGGCGATGTACTTTCAACATGATGGGTGTCCTGCACATGGCTCGCGTGCAGTTGAAGCCGTCTTAAATTGAATATTTATTGAAGGTCGATTGGTCTTAGAAGCACCAAACCATGGTCCGGACGTTCACTATATCTTACATTCCCGAATGTCTTTCTGTTGGGAACATTGAGGGATATTTGTTATCGTGTTTCACCGTCAACGCCTGAAAACATGCATCAACGCATTGTCAATGTATGTGAGTACATTATTGAAGGCGAACTACTCGCTGTTGATAGGAATTTCGTAACGCGTATTGCTAAATTAATTGAAGTTGAAGGGAATCGCTTTGAGTATTTATTGAAGACATGAGGTAATTACAGGTAATCACGCAGTATCAGCTTGCGTTCTCATAATGTATGATAATTTCACAAAAGTACATGTATCACATTGGAACAACCGAAATAAAGTTCAAACGTACCTACGTTCTGTGTGTTAATTTAATAAACCTACTGTTCGTCTAAAATTATGAGCAATATGTTTGTGAATATTACAGCCCCATCTACCACAAAGCGACAAAAGTTTTCCCAATAAAACATTCATATTTATTTGCGTACTAGTCGAATATGTAATAAAAAAGGGTGTACCTATTTTAAAAAATGCAGTTGATATCCGTTTGACCTATGGCAGCGCCATCTATTGGGCCAACCATAGTGCCATCTGTTTTCCCCTTCAAGCTAGAAAAGTGTTTTTCTTTGTAGTTTTTTCGTTTGATGCTTATTTCGTGAGATATTTGGTCCGGTCACTATCAATGGATCACCCTGTATAAGATGTATTTAAGTTGCACTTAAAATCTGGAGTCGTTTTCCTCGGAATTTTCTGGGTGTGCGCTTTTAATTTTCTGTGAGTTGGCACTCTTAGCGTACACTACTAAGAAGCCTCGTCCCATAATTAATTTCCGAAACCTGGAGGTCTCCTTGTGAGGTCTAAGTTAAGAGCTTTAAAAACTCCGCACTGTGAAGTATTACAGCTTCATAACTGATGGAAACGAGAAGGAAATTTTCTTTACTATTCACTCAGTAGCTTAGTCACTAAACTTGCAGACGTGAGCATAAGTATCAGATGTTCGGCAAGTCATACGGAGTTCCCGACAGTTTCGCCAATGTTGTCATTCTGATGTGACACTAAATCTCTTTATCTCTTGTTAGTCTAATTATATGCCTGGTTTTATTCTTCTAATGCAGCTTCCAGTTCTGTTTCCCTCACGCTGATGAATGCTGTACTCTTAAGAATATTTTCATTATATCTCGTGTAGACACAGTTTTATCATAAGACCAAATATTACAACAATTGCGCAAGTATTTTGGCACGTAACGATATTCAATGCACCAACAACAGGAACGTCAGTATCATACTTCTTGTCACTGTATTTAGCGATATCTAGTGAATGCCACACTTTGCCATTAATAGACGCAAAGTGTTTTGTCCACATGGGATAACACCGGACGGCTGATATTCACGGCTCAGTAACCGGAGCTGTATCACTGCAGTTCGTTGACCAGAGAAGCAGCAACAGAAAATATCATGGGCACGCCACAGAGCAATCGCTTTGCGGATATGTTCCATTTTGTTGATAGGCTATCCATTAGCTTGCCAGACCATCATGTTCATCACTGGTGTCCTCTACGTATCGACGATGCAGACTTATATTACAATAGCGTACGACTGTGCCTCTTCATGTTTATTTCGAAACGAGGGTATTCATCCGTTTGATGCAAACATGCAATGAAGACAAATTATCCAACACTGTTTATGGATCTATCGATGTTTTTAACGACAATACAGTGGCTCTTCTGAAACGTAAAATAGGAAGCCGTGTGTGCTGAATACCTGGGACTCTATGGTATTAAATACACAATTTAAAAGAGTGACACGATACTATAAATAACACCATCGCTATTCACCTTACGTCAGTTTCAAATGTATAGACTCGCTGAAGGAAACTTAGACTAGACGGCTGATGTTATACATAGTCAACATGAAAGAGACTTATTACTGTTAGATTGGTACGATTTGGTTAATCATATATTTCTTATAGTGCCTTAAATTACACAAAGCCTTCAAATGGTATGCTCTGCTGGAAATAGAAATTGGTATATCTATCCTCTTAGAATTTGTGAACATTGTCAGCATCCGTTACGTCAAAGGATAAAAATGCAGTCCTCGGCCGCAAATTAAAAATAATATCCTCTTCGATTTATTCAGTTCACTTCATATTTATTGCTGAAATAGATCACACGGAGTACATGAAGCGATTATGTATATGGATAAAAAGCTCAAGCGGTACTTACGTACTTGGTGTCGATCCATACTGAAATACCCATATTAATACGAGGGACGTTTGAAAAGTCCGTGCAAAAATAAAAACTACTAACGTGTTTGGGGGGGGAAAACCAGTTTTATTTTCAAACGTAGGCTTCCGCGGCAGTTGTCACTATCAATAAAATTCTTCTAGGTATGATACCGCGTCGACATTTTGTAAACTGTGCCGACGTTTCGGCCACTGTTGCAGGCGGCCTTCATCAGGGTCTGTGTCTGACTGCTGACTGTATGATCGCTTGGTGTTTATATACCAGCGGATGAAGGAGAGGAAGGGGGCGTGGGTTATCCTTAATTCGTGGTTATATTATTTCACGCCATTGGTGGAGATCGGCAACGATGATTGGTGTTTTAGAGGCTTGTTTTCCATGTGATTGGGAGTTACATTCTTCCCCCTTATTGGTCAAAATGGACGTTTCCGATTGGCTTTTGTATTACAAGTTGCTATTGGCGGAATGGACCTGAGAGAACGGACGGCGATTGTGGCGTGCCGCTGTTGACTTGTCGCCTGGCGCAGACGGCGGCGGGCCGGTGCTCTGCGTGTGCGCGGCCGCTGTGGTCTCCGGGGCAGTCTGCGCGAGTCATTCCGCGCGCGGTGCCGTCACGTAGCGTTGCGACTGCTGGCAGCCAAGACGCCGGCAGCCTGTAGCCATCCTCCCTGTTCATATTGGCGGGACGCTTCGCTATTTCTATAGCCTCTCTAATCTTCCTCCTCGTTGAGAATGGGCCTCACCGAAAGATAACTGTTTTCCGCACTGATTGTGATGCTCAGGAACCGCTGACTTTGTGTGCTGTCCAAGCCGTATGTACCTTTCATGTTCCGAAAGCCTCGGGCAGATTGCTCGTCCGGTCTCTCCTATGTAGACCAGCCCAAATTCGCAGCTTATTTCATAAACGCCGGCATTACTCATTTTGTCATCTGCGTCCTTAGTTGAACCTAGGGCATCTTTAGTCTTATTGGTGCTGCGGAAGACTGGCTTGATGCCTGCCCGACGAAGAACCTTGCCCACACGTTCAGTGACGCCCTGCACGTAAGGTAATAGGGCGATGCTTTGTGCTTCCTGCTGTTCCCCTCTATTGTTTTCATTCCTCCTGGACATTGTTTTATTTATTTCGCCCGGTCCATAGCCATTAGCCACAAAGGTGGATCTGAGGTGCCGTAGTTCCGCCTGTAGGTGATCGGCATCGCTGATCCTGTGGGTCCTCCTTGTTAAAGTTTGAAGGGCGGACTTCTACTGCATGCTGTGGTGGTGGGAGGAGGCGTGGAGGTACCTTCCTGTGCTGGTAGCCTTTCTGTACACCCTGTGGCCGAGTTTACCATCAGACTTTCGGTAGACTTCAACGTCGAGGAAAGGCAGCACCCCATTTTTCTCTACTTCTATTGTGAAATGTATTTTGCTGTGCTGCCGATTGAGATGTTCGTGGAAGTTCTGTAGCTCCTCTTCCCCATGTGGCCAGATGACGAAAGTGTCATCAACGTATCGCAGCCAGCATGCTGGGCGTAGTGGGGCTGATTGGAGAGCTGATTTGTTGACATATTCTCCTTTTAGACTTATAAACTTCGTCCAACGCTGCTGTAATTTCTTGATCCATTGCGAATAATAGTAATTGTCCAAGGCTGCAAAATAGCTATTAGTTTCTGCAAACACCTCCACGTTTGAATGAAATCTTCGTTCCCTCAGCCATTTCTTCAAATTTGGGAACAATTAGCAGTTCGAGAGAGCCAAGTCGGGAGAATGGGGGGGGGGGGTGTGAAACTAGTTGGAATCCTATTTCGAATAATAATTTTGCGACCACAACTGCTGAGGTGTGT
Organism: Locusta migratoria; assembly: GCA_026315105.1. Classification (NCBI taxonomy): domain Eukaryota; kingdom Metazoa; phylum Arthropoda; class Insecta; order Orthoptera; family Acrididae; genus Locusta; species Locusta migratoria. The sequence continues at coordinate 99,043,918 of CM048751.1, read as the reverse complement.
GTTGGTGTATTGTGACGGAAAAGGACTATTCTGTGGGCCAATCGTCGGCGTGTTTCTTGCAGCTCGTTTTTCAAACGGTCCAATAACGATGAATAATATGGACCTTTAGTAGTTTTGCCTTCTTCCAGATAGTCGATGAGGATTAGCCCTTGTGAATCCCAAAAGATCGTCGCCATAACCTTTCTGGCCGAAGGACCGGTCTTCGCCATTTTTGGTGCAGATTCTCCCTTGGCAACCCATTGTTTAGATTGTTATTTGGTCTCAGGAGTAAAGCAATGTATCCATGTTTCGAACAAAGTGACGAAACAATGCTGAAAGTCCTGCGGATTCATAATGAACAGCTGCAAGCTTTCCTTGCAACACTTAACACGGTTCCGTTAAATATACTGCAAGATAAAGTCCATAACTTCGTACGTCAGTTGCACACTGCGGTCGCTTCTCATTGTTGACACCTAAGCAGTGTCGCCAACTTGCAGCAAGCTGTTCGCATTATTTTGCCCACCCCAATGATTTCGGCGAGTCTAATTGCTCATTATACACTCTCGTCGAATGTAGTAATAACTTTGCTGACACAACATTTCACTTTACAAATTACCATTATTCATTTTATGAATCAAATGGAAAACTCGACTACAGTGCCTAGGTAGTGCTTCCGTTGGAATATAGGAAAAATTACTTCCTATATTCCACTAAATGAAGGAATTTTACACTTACAATTCGCTTTAATGTCACCTCATGGTGGTTCCAATATGTAAGAGAACTCTCCTGGAAGTCTTAAATTAGTTTAAGCACATCGTACATCTCTGGGTGGTAAATTAATAATATTGATGATTCGATAAAGGTAAACTATAGACCGGAACCATGAACTGCACCAGGAGCGCTGTTATGCGAGGGCTACTCTCTGCGGATTCCTGATCCTTAACAGTTCCTGCGTGCTCAGTTTTCTCTTTGGACCTAGGTCTTCGTAGGTACTAACGTCCAAGAAACCTCTACAACTTTTCTGTTCGATTAGTAGCAAAGACGAGAGCTATAAAAGACCTAGATGCGGCCAAACTATAATTTATTACACAATTCACACTACAGTCTACGCAGAGTTGACTTCCAGAGTTACTGACAAAGTCATAATATAGTGGGTAACGCAGAGACCGATGTCACGACACGAATCGAAACCATACTACGATAAATTCGGCGAAGCACAAGGATGTATACCAGTGTTCGCGGAATTGTTAGGAAATTGCGTTTTGTGGCGAAGATGGTGGTTAACGATGTCCTGCTGGAGGGTCTGTGTTGGTCTTAAGGCCATGTCCGCGGTGTGAAACGGCTTATGCCGCCGTTGCGCCTTTGGCTGGCATGCAGAGCGCTGTCGCAAGCCACGCCCAGGATTTCTCCAGCGGAGCCCTTAACGAATGGAGAGCTAAGTCTTATTCATGTCTGGTAAGTTCCTGGCTGTTTATGGGAAATTGGCGCCTACCTGGTTTGCAGCCCGTAGCGCTGTCAGCGGGTACCCTACACGGCAAGCGTTGAGTACCGCGAGTATACGCAACACCACCTAGAGACAAGGCCGCGGGGCTCTCTCGTGACGTCAGGCAGAATAGGTTGCGCGCGCATAGCTGACTGGCTCGCTGCTTCGGCATAGTGAGCCGTGCCCTAGCAGCTACCCAGTCAGCTATGAGCGCGAAACCTACTCTGCGTGACGTCACACAAGAGCGCCGCGGCCTTCTCTCTAGGTGGTGTTGGTATACCACACCTCCCTCCATATGAAAGTAGTCCCTTGAGCCTCCTGAACAAGGTGCATACAGGTCGTGTCCATTTGAGCTTATTCGTCCGCCTGTGCCTTGGCTCTCCAGGGGCGCTGTAGTCCAGCCCCAGGACCGTTGAACAACGGCCGACTGCTGTGAGACATATGGTTGTATTTGTAGGTAGTGGGTCCGTTATCACGTCCGGTTCCTCGTGGAGTGGCAGTTGTCGTCCTGGTGGTGCCGGCTCGGAGGGTGGCGCCAGATGCGGCTGGCTCGATGTCCTTCGTGCAGGTTTCTCGATGTCTGGTCTGGTCTGGAAAATGAATCATCTTCAGTAACTTGTTGTAGTGTTATGTGTTACCGTAATTCGTCTGATGAGGCGTTGGTCTGCTATATTCTGTGGGCGGATGTGGTTAATGTGAATGACCACCACTTAATGGAAGAAATATACGGCGAAACTTTCCCACCCATCGGTGGTCGATGGTTGGCGAAATACACGGTTGTTGATGTGCAAGCCTGTGGGCCCTGATAGGAGCGCTTGGGTGAAAATGGGGTTACCTCGGAGATGAGCAGATGAAACTCGGTTCTCGTTTGGTGTCCATGTACGAGTCCGCTGGTGGTTTTTTGTATATGGGGATGGATCTGTATTGTATGAGAACTTCATTTGTAACATTTCCCGAAATTGGGTTTTTGATGTTAGTACAAGTCGTTCAGCCTCGGATTGAACGTGGAATGGGGAGGTGCAGAGGTGTTAGCTTCATTGTTTTGGTATACCTGCAGAATTACTGCTCCAAACTTTGGTCCATTGTCCGTAACTACACTACTCGCCATTAAAATTGCTACACCGAGAAGAAATACAGATTATGAACGGGTATTTACTGGACATATATATTATACTAGAATTGACATGTGATTACATTTTCACGCAATTTGGGTGCATAGATCCTCAGAAATCAGTATCCAGAACAACCACCTCTGGCCGTAGTAACGGCCTTGATACGACTGAGCATTTAGTCAAACAGAGCTTGGATGGCATGTATAGGTACAGATGCCCATGCTGCTTCAACACGATACCACAGTTCAACAACAGTACTGACTGCCGTATTGTGACGAGCCATTTGCTCGGCCACCATTTACCAGACGTTTCCATTGGGTGAGAGATCTGGAGAGATCTCGCCAAGGCAGTAGTCGAACATTTTCCGTATCCATAAAGGCCCGTACAAGACCTGCAACATGCGGTCGTGCATTATCCTGCTGAAGTGTAGGGTTTCGCAGAGATCGAATGAAGGGTAGAGCCACTAGTCGTAACACATCTGAAATGTAACGGCCACTGTACAAAGTGCCGACGATGCGAACAACAGGTGACCGAGTCATGTAACCAGTGGCACCCCACGCCATAACGCCGTGTGATACGCCAGTGTGTCGATGCCCAATACACGCATCCTATGTGCGTTCACCGCGATGTCGCCAAACACGGATGCGACTATCATGATGCTGTAAACAGAATCTGGATTCATCCGAAAAAAAAATGACATTTTGCCTTTCGTGCACCGAGGATTGTCGTTGCGTACAGCATCGTAGGTGTTTCTGTCTGTGATGTAGCGTCAATGGTAACCGCAGCCATGGTCTCCGAGCTGATAGTCAAAGCAGCTGCAAACGTCGTCGATCTGTTCGTACAGATGGTTGTTGTCTTGCTAACGTCCCCATCTGTTGACTCAGGGATCGAGACGTGGCTGCACGATCCGTTACAGCCATGCGAATAAGATGCCTGTCATCTCAACTGCTAGTGATACGAGACCGTTGGCATCAAGCACGGCGTTTCGTATTGCCCTCCTGAACCAACCGATTCCATATTCTGCTAACAGTAATTGGATCGCGACCAACGCGAGCAACAATGTCGCGATACTATAAACAGCAATCGCGATAGGATACAATCCGACCTTTATCAAAGTCGGAAACGTGATGATTTGCATTTCTCCTCCTTATGCGAGGCATCACAACAACGTTTCACCAGGCAACGTCGGTGAACTGTGTGTTTGTGTATGAGAAATCAGTTGTATACTTTCCTCATGTCAGCACGTTGTAGGTGTCGCCACTGGCGCCAACCTAGTGTGAATGCTCTGAAAAGGTAATCATTTGCATATCACAGCTTCTTCTTCCTGTCGGTTAAATTTCGCGTCTGTAGCACGTCATCTTCGTGGTGTAGTAATTTTAGTAGCAGGAGTGTCTTATCTGAGACAGTCCTTCAGTAGCAAAAAAAAAAAAAAAAAAAAAAAAAAAAAAAAAAAAAAATAAAAAAAAAAAAATAAAAAAAAAAAAAAAAATGAGATTGCATTTATGATAGCTTCCATTTGGATTTTATTATGTAAGACTCGTTGGACTATGCGTCGGTAAGCCTTGAGGCAAGTGTCAGTGAAACAGGCATTTATGCGTTTCTAGGAAATGGAGGCCGCAGGAAGCTGCAGGGTGATAAGGTTTGCCTGGGGGCCAGGATCTGTTAAAGGCACTGAATGCATGTCCAATGAGGTGCTCAGTTTCCCTCGTCAAACTTTTCCGGTGGTGTCGACAGGGCTGCTCCCTCGTACTTCAGATGTCCCATTGTCCATGGCGTGCCAGATTTCGTATCTGCGAGCGGGACGACGACTCGGAGCTGTGTTTGCTGATAAACTCATAGCACCACGCCATCTACATGTAGCAGTCCAAGCCGGACGTTGATGAAATGGCAGAGTTGTTTCTCGCTGCGTGCTGGAAGGTGCTGCCCCCATCTTTGAGGATGCAGGCTCTAACGGGTTGAAAGAATTTCGTCTGACATGGCAGCCTCAACGGAAATATCTGCAGAGTTTCCTCGATTTCGTCATCAACCTCAAGCAAAAGCGGTTCCTGACCAAAGAATTCTGTGTGTGGAACTGTCTGTAATTGGGAGAGAGCATATTCATTTAAGTGCTCAGCTGTGGTTTTATAATAGACTAGTTTCTTAGTTTCCTTAACCGTGTATCGCAACGGTTGTTACAGAAGAGCTACGGTCGGGGGTTCGAATCCCCCCTCGGGCATGGCATGGATGTTTGTGTCGTCTTTAGTTTAAGGTAGTTCTTAAGTAGTTTGTAAGTTCAGGGACTGATGACCTCGCAGTTAAGTCCCTTAAGCTTAACAAAAATTTGAATTTTTTTTTCTTTAAAAAAAAAAAAAATAAAAATAAAGTAGGACCTGTGCGTAACATGGCTGGTTCCGGACCTCAGTCGGTTTAAATCATAAATGAAACGTGCCGAAAGAAGCAAATAAATGTCGTTAAGTATGTAATAAACAAAGGTAAATCAGCAACACTATTTTTAATGTTTGTTGGTATTGCGTCGCTTAATTCTGTCTCAGGCGTACGCTTCCTTGCTGTACTACCACAGGTATCTTAGAATGTGATTCTACGCCATACTTATTACGTATCAGAGGCGTCTATTAGTTGTTTGGTGGACTACGGTGCCTCTGTCGCCTCTTTGCTGTAATACGCCATCCATATTTCAAGCGCAGCGTTCGTCTAAAAAATTTTCCGTGATCACACTTGTATGCCGCATGCAAATCCGTGAAGTAATTCAGGAGATTAGGAATTTCAAATAGATGAACAGATAGTTACTGAAAACAAGATTACGACATATCTTTCCTACGCGATCTGATTTCGATGAAGTAGCCCCAATCATAGCTCAAGTTTCCTGTGAAAACCGCTTCAAAAGTATGTCAGTAGTTTTTTAATTTGTTTAATGTTTCTCAACACGTTTGCGAAACTTGTTAGCAAAGGGCATATCTTTATGGATATGATATAGATTACATCCTACATCAGTGATATTCTCCATTTTAAACATTTATTTCACGATCATTCATATCTCCTGAAAATGTACTGAGGCATGAAACACTGAAATAGAATAAGTAATAAGTATTTCTTTAATGAAGTAGAAATATCACAAAAAATATAGAAAACAATCATTATTCTTATGGTTTACTCTCCGCTAGAGGCTCTACTGACGCTCCAAGCGTGAGGCTTAAACTTCCACAGCAGTTGTACGTATACGTTAGACTGTGATATCAGTATGTAAATATGGATTAAACAAAATATTCAAATGCTTGTAAGCTTATGGGATTTAACTGCGGGGTCATCAGTCCATAAACTTACAAACTACATATGAAATAACTTATACTAAAGACAGCACCAACATCCATGCACGAGGAAGGATTCGAACCTCCCACGCGGAAATCCGCGCGATTCACAACGTGGCTTCTCCAGACCGCTCGGCTACACACGGCGAGGATTGTATCAGTTTTATATTCATTGCGTTGAATCATATTTCGTAGAACATAGAAACCAAGGAAACGATTTTCAGAAAAATGATAAATTTGAAAAGTAAAAGAGTAAATACTATTTTCAAAGGGTAATAATCCGATCGCTACCAAACTTCACCCGAACACCCGCAGCGCTATCTGTGTTTTATGGTGCACTACGAAACTAATAGCGCCTTTATTAGTTCTTTGCTGCATTACGCCGTTCTTTACAATCACTAAATACCCATAAAACTTCAAATTACAACATATTTTATTTTCCTGATATGATTGTGGTTAAATGAAGCCTACATGTTGCCCCAGGCTATCCTCAATTTATCTGTGATACCCCATGAATGTTCGTTTAGTACTTTTAGATATTTGCCGTACTACACCGCACTGATAAGCACATAAAACTTTCAAGTACGATATATTTTCCTCCCCTGATTCGATTTTGATGAAAAGAAGCCTATGTTATGCTCCGAGCTATTCTGAAATTACATGTGGAACCCCACGAATGTTCGTGTAGTATTTTTAGAGATTACCCTCTACAAATAGACACATGCAATTACTTTCAGAGCAATGATTGTGATATCCTTACTTTCTCTGATCCGATTTTGTTAAATGAAGCGTTTATGTAACCGCACGATACCCTCACATTACCTGTGAACATCCCCTGAAAATTCGTCTATTAGTTTTTGAGATTAACGCAATGAAAGAGAAAGACACATGACGGTTGTAGTTAAAAAAAAAAAAAACGTTAAATTGTGATTTTTTTTTCGTCATCTGAATTTTATGAAAAGAAAATTTATATATTGCCCCAAGGTACGCTGAAGTTAACTGTGAAAACCCCATACGAATTCGTGAAATAGTTTTGAATTAAGAGGTTTATAAATGATGAACAGACAGACACGACGGTTACTGAAAACATTTAAAATTACGATATCACTATTTTTTCGTGATTTTATTTTGATGAAATCATGCCTATATCCAGAACCAATCTTCGCTCATGTTTCCCGTGAAAAATGCATGAAAATTCGTCCAGTAGTTTTGAAGATTGAAGAAAACAGTGATAGGCCTAGATTTACAGATTTATTATTAGTATAGATGGTAAAGTAGTTTCGTGAGATGAATGAGCTGCATAACTGGAATCAATGGGACGTTTTAATTGTCATTGGCGGTGGTGGGTGAAATAAGGCCACTACATCTACTTCTACATCTACATCTACATGGGATACTCTGCAAATCACATTGAAGTGCCTGGCAGAGGGTTCATCAAACCACCACTGTACTATTTATCCCCCATTCCATTCTCGAATAGCGCGCGGGAAGAAAGAACACCTGAATCTCTCTGTTCGAGCTCTGATTTCTCGTATTTTATTCTGATGATCATTTCTACCTATGTAAGTGGGAATCAACAATATATTTTCGCATTCGGAGGAGAATGTTGGCGATTGGAGTTTCGCAAGTAGTCCACGCCGCAGCGATAAGCGCCGTTGTTGTAATGATTCCCACCCCATTTCCGTAACGCTGTCTCCCCTGTATCGTGACAATACGAAACGAGCTGCCCTTCTTTGGACTCTTTTGATGTCCTCCGTCAAACCCACCTGATAAGGATCCCACACTGGGCTGCAATACTCCAAAACTGGACGGACAAGCGCAGTGTATGCAGTTTCTTTAGTAGTTCTGTTGCATCTTTTAAGGGTTCTGCCAATAAAACGCAGTCTCTGGTTCGCCTTTCCCACGATATTATCTACGTGTTCTTTCCAGTTTAGGTCTGAAGTAATAGTAATTCCTAGGTATTTTGTGGAGTTTACGGCCTTCAAATTTGATTGATTCATGTTGTAAACAAAGTTTAACGGATTTCTTTTCGTGCTCATGTGGACGACTTCACACTTCTCATTATTTAGAGTCAATTGCCAATTTTTACACCATACTGATATCTTATTCAAATCGTTCTGCAGTTGGTTTTGATCTTCAGATGTTTTAACTAGACGGTAAATGACGGCGTCATCTGCAAACAACCTAAGAGAGCTACTTAGATTTTCCCCTAAATCGTTTATGTAAATAAGGAATAGCAGAGGACCAATAACACTACCCTGTGGAACGCCCGATATCACCTCTGTTTTAGTCGATGCCTTACCATCGATTACTACGAACTGTGTCCTCTCTGACAAGAAATCCCCTATCCAATCGCAAATTTGGGGCGATATACCATAACCACGCAATTTGATTAAAAGCCGTTTGTGAGGTACGGTGTCAAAAGCTTTCTGGAAATCAAGACATAGGGAATCGATTTGCGAACCCTTGTCGATAGCACCCATCACTTCGTGTGAATAAAGAGCTAGTTGTGTTTCGCATAAACGATATTTTCTAAATCCGTGTTGACCTTGGGTCAATAGATCGTTCTGTTCGAGATAATTCATAATATTTGAATACAGGATATCTTCTAAAACCCTGCTGCAAATTGAGGTCAATGAAATAGGCCACTAGAGGCATATGGCCGGTTGTCAACGTAAATTCCATAAGTGAAGACGTGAAATTTAGTAAGGCTGAAGACAATTACTAAGGTTTCTTTTCAAATCTTAATAACACCTGGATTGGGGGTGCTGTACCGTGTCGCCACTGCGGACGTCAGCAGTAGGGGCCCCGCGCTCCGGTAGAGGACACCACAGGCAGCCGGCCCAGGCGCGCGCAGCCACAAGACCCGCTGTATTCTGCAGCGGTGTAGTGCCCGCAGACAGCCAATCGCGGGAACGTGTACCTACGCAGCGACGGTACGTAAGCCCGCGCAAGGACCGACAGCACCTGTTCCTTCCACCCTGCCTGGGTATCTGCTCCCCCCACCTTTTATCACACCCTCCAAGTCCTTGAACGCCACGCCCTCCGCCTCGCCTACCGTATCCGCCTTCCTTCCCCCACGCGGATCCTCTACGACCTCATCCCCTTCCCTCACCTCCTTCAACACCTTGAACGCCTCCGCCTCCTGTATGTCACCCGAAAACTCGATTCCCGCAACCCGCTAGTTTACCCCATCCTCAACGCCCCCGGGCCTCTGCCACGCCTCCACCACTGCATTCCTCCCTCTCTCCACCTGCACACCTTACATATCCTCTCCCAAGGCAACTTCCGCTCTGTTCTCCTACCGGATGACGCCCTTCGTCCCGAAATATATCCCTCCTATCAGCTTTGATCCCTTACCCGTAGAATTAGCGGCCCCCTCTCCCCGTCCCCTCATTTTCCCCCTCCCCGCATGGCTTTCCCTCCACCCCCTCCCTCCTCCCTACCTTCTCTCGATATTGAAAAAGCCTATGACCATGTCTGGCATTCCGGCCTCCTTTTCAAACTCCAACTCTATGCCCTTCCTATTAACTATGTCCGCCTCATGCATCCTTTCTCACCAACCGCCCAGCCTATGTCACTGTCTGCAATTCCAACTCCCGCTTCTTTTACCCCTCTGCCGGAGTGCCCCAAGGATCTGTCCTCTCCCCTCTCCTATACCTTATATACTCTGCGGACATGCCCCAACCTCAGCCTCCAGTCCATCTCCTTCAATATGCTGATGACACCACCTTCCTAGCCCTCGCCCTCTCCCTTGCCCAATCCCAAGTTTTGCTCCAATCTCACCTCTCCGAGTTCGCTGCATGGTGCAACCGGTGGATCCTCTCCGTCAACACTGAGATATCCCAGGCGATCATTATAGGTCGTACCACCCGTTCCTTCCGCCTCCCCGACCTCTACCTAACCCTCCAAGGCCGTCCCATCAGCCACACCCCCATCCCTAAAGTACCTTGGTTTCACCCTTGACTGACACCTTTCCTGGACCCCCCACCTAAAAACCATACGAGAAAAAGCCATGTCCCGTCTAAACCTCCTCAAACTCCTCACTGGCCGGACGTGGGGATTACGCCCTTCCACCATCCTCCACACCTATAAATCCGTCATGCGCCCCATCCTCTGCTCCTTCCACCTCGCCTGGGTATCCGCTCCTCCCACCTTTTATCATACCCTTCAAATCCTCGAACGCCACGCCCTCCGCCTCACCTACCGTATCCGACTTCCCTCCCCCACGCGGATCCTATATGAACTCATCCTCCTCACCTCCTTCAACACCTTGAACACCTCCGAATCCTGTATGTCACCCGCAAAATAGATTCCCGCAACCCACTCGTTTACCCCATCCTAACCAACCCTGGACCTCTGCCACGCCTACACCACTGCATTCCTCCCTCTCTCCACCTGCACACGCTACATGTCCTCTCCCAAGGTAACTTCCGCACCCTTCCCCTACCGGATGATGCCCTTCGTCCCGAAATATACCCCTCCTATCAACTCTGATCCCTTCCCCGTAGCATCAGCGTCCCCTCATCCCGTCCCCTCCTCCTCCCTCACCCCTCTCCCCTTCCCCACCTCGAGTCTCGATCGCACCCGTCTTTCCTCGCCCCCCTCTCTCCTTTCAACCTTCCTCCGCGCTTCCTCACCTCCCCCTCTCCTTGCCCTCCGGGGGCTGCAGTAACGCATTTTAACACCTGGTGTCTTCTAGTGTCAAGTGCATCGTCGTCTACGTGTGTATATCTCCAGTGCGTCACCACACGTGTATCGTTGTGTCAATTCTTCGTGTGTCCAGTGTTGTTTCCTCAATGTGATTTTATCGCCACCGTGGCACAGACTGTTTTTAACTGTTTATGTGTCAATCTCTCTTGCTCATGTGTTTTAAAGTCTGCATTATTGTCTCCGTTGTATAGTTTGTAAATCTCCCATGTTTTTCTTCGTACCATGTTTTGCTACTCATTGTTTTTAACTTCGTAACGTTGTTCATTTTCTCTCATTGTCATATGTAATACTCTCGGCTGAAGAGCAGCGCTGATGCTGCTGCCAGCCCGCCGTCGAAAGTCGGAATGAAAATAACAATAAAGGAAAAAAAACCGACAGCACTGAGACATGGACGGAGCACGCCGAGCAGCCGCCAGCCGCCGCCGTCCAGCAGGTGGCCGCTGTGCCCAGCTCAGCCGCAACGCGCGCCCCGCCCACCGTCGCACTTCCACACGCCGCCTGGCCCGGCCTCTGGTCGCTGCCGTCGTATTCTTGCCGAGTATTGTGCGCCCGCACACACGCAACCCTGCTACACTTTCTCTGTACAGTGTGTAGAGCCTCGTAGTAGATGGTAAGGAGGCTACCTCAAGAAGAAGCAGTTTAGTTGTTTTACTTAAAGCAGAGACTAGATTAGATTAGATTAGATTAATACTTGTTCCATAGATCATGAATACGACACTTCGTAATGATGTGGAACGTGTCAGTTAAATGAAGTGTGTCTATACATAATATTACATGACACTCAATATTTGAATTTTTTTATATATTTTTTTATATTTTTTTAATTTTTTTTTTATTTTTTTATTTCTTTAATATTTTTTTATTTTTAAGTTTTTCCTAAAGTTATAACTTTTATCTAGAAATTCATCTAATGTGTAGAAGGAATTGCCATTCAGAAATTCTCTTAATTTATTTTTAAATGCTAGTTGGCTATCTGTCAGAATTTTGATACTACTAGGTAAGTGACCAAAGACTTTTGTGGCAGAATAATTAACCCCTTTCTGTGACAGAGCTAAATTTAACCTTGAATAGTGTATGTCACTCTTTCTCCTAGTGTTGTAGCTATGCACACTGCTGTTACATTTGAATTCAGTTGGATTGTTAATAACAAATTTCATAAGTGAATATATATATTGTGAAGCTACTGTAAAGATTCCTAGATCCTTAAACAAATGTCTGCAGGATGATCTTGGGGGGGGGCTCCAGCAATTATTCTGATGACCCGCTTTTGGGCAATGAATACTTTCTTACTAAATGATGAATTGCCCCAGAATATGATGCCATAAGAAAGCAGAGAATGAAAATAGGCATAGTATGCTAGTTTACTGAGTTGTACATCACCAAAGTTTGCAATCACCCTAATAGCATAAGTAGCTGAGCTCAAACGTTTCAGCAGATCTTCAATGTGTTTCTTCCAATTCAACCCCTCATCAATGCATAAACCTAAAAATTTTGAATATTCTACCTTAGCTATAGATTTCTGGTTGAAGTCAATATTAATTAATGGTGTGATGCCATTTATTGTGTGAAACTGAATATACTGTGTTTTTTCAAAATTTAAAGAGAGTCCATTTACAGAGAACCACCTAATAATTCTCTGAGACAATTGCAGAAACTGTAAAACAAGTCTTATCCAGTGGACTCTGTTATTTTTGTATTGACCCAAGGAGGGAATTTTTGTTATCTGTTAGGCACAAATAAACTTTGTCAGCTGTATTTGTTTTGTGCTCAATTCACAATATATAGCAGAGTGGGTCATTGATGAGTAGGCAGTAGGCTGCTCAGTGCAGTTGGGGTTTTTGTGAGCCAGCACAGACACAACACTTCGCTGTGGATACAACAGGCTTGCCTGGTTGGAACGTCGCCTCTGTAGAATCCCCTCTATCTCCTCAGACCACTTTAATGCCGCTGTTTGTGCGCAGCCTAGCAACTGGAAATGTCAGAGTGCTGCTCCAGCAATTGAAATTTCAGTAATATTTAACTTTCCTAAGAACAAACTGAATTTGTTGCAGTGTTGCTGGGCAAAGGACCTTCTCGACGGCTTGGATTACTCATCGGTTGGTTGTACTCCATTTTGAGATGTGAACAAGATATCTTAGAGAAACGAGCCTTTTTTTTCTCAGGTCTCAAATAATTTGCAGCAGAGGCAGATGGGAAAGCAGGAGATGCAACTTTTGTAGGCAGTCCAGCGTGACCTACCCTATCAGAACAATATCGTCCAGATAGATTGCGCATCCAGGAATGTCTTTCGTGAGTTGCTACAAGTATATTTGGAAAATTGCACGTGCACAGGCAATGTCCTTCTTCTTCTTCTTCTTCAGCAATGCAGTCCTCGTTACGCCTTGGCCTCCCTAACAATTTTCCTCCACATCTTTCTGTTATCAGCTTTTCCATCTTCGGATACACATCTACATTCATACTCCGCAAGCCACTCGATGGTGTGTGGCGGAGGGTACCTTGAGTACCACTATCGGTTCTCCCTCCTATTCCAGTCACGTATTGTTCCTGGAAAGAAAGATTGTCGGTTTGCCTCTGTGTGGGCTCTAATCTCTCTGATTTTATCTTCATGATCTCTTCGCGGAATAGAAGTAGGAAGGAGCAATATGCTGCTAGACTCCTCGGTAAAGGTATGTTCTCGAAACTTCGACAAAAGCCCGTACCGAGCGACAGAACGTCTCTTCTGCAGAGTCTTCCACTCGAGTTTATCGATTATCTCCGTAACGCTTTCACGATTACCAAATGATCCTGTAAAGAAGCGCGCTGCTCTCCGTTGAATCTTTTCTACTTCCTCTATCAACCCTTACCTGGTACAGATCCCACACCGATGAGCAGTATTCAAGCTGTGGGCGAACAAGTGTACTGTTACCACTTCCTTTGTTTTCGGACAGCATTTTCTTAGGATTCTTCCAATGAATGTAAGTCTGGCATCTGCTTTACCGACGACTGACTTTATATGGTCCATTTTAAATCACTCCTAATGACTACTCCCAGATAATTTTTGGAATTAACTGCTTCCAGTTACCGACCTGCTATAGTGTAGCAAAATGATAAGAAATCTTTCTTTCTACGTATTCGCACCACATTACACTTGTCTACAACGAGATTCAATTGCCATTCCCCGCAACATGCGTCAATTCGATGCAATACAATTTTCCGTTGTTACAACCTCTCTATATACTGCAGCATCATCCGCAAAAAGCCTTAGTGAACTTCCGATGTTATCCGCAAGATCGTTTGAATATATCGTGAACAGCAACGGATCCACGACACTCCCCTGTGGCTCACCTGACATCATTCTTACTTCGGAAGACTTTTCTCCATTGAGAATGACATGCTGCATTCTGTTATCTAGGAACTCCTCAATCTAATCACACAATTGGTTTGATAGACCATATGCTCACAATCTTAGTAAGGTCATGCAGTACGTTGTCCATCCATCTAGCTCTTGGTCTGACTTCTCCTCTGTTCGAATACAATCTGGCGTTCATTATTCGTTTGGGCATGCTGTTTTCCTTCATGCTATCGATATGGCCTAATTAACGTATTCGTTGAGATGTAATAAATTTCACAAAATCTTTCCCTTGTGTATGTTCTTGTATGTCACTCTCCATCCTTTTGCCTCTTAGATGGGGCCATGGATTTTTTGCAATATTTTCTTTTCACGTGCCATTAGGTTGTTAATATCTGCTTTCATCGTTGTCCACAATATACATAACAACAGGACTCAGAAGGAAATAATACACTCTTAATTTCGTTGTTTTTAAAATTAGAGTATTGTTGGATAGCTGTAACTTCACATAATAAGCCGTCTCCTGTTTTTATCCTTTCTCTGACACATTGTCTCATATTACAGTTGTTGGTTAGGAGGACACATACGTAATGGAAGGAGTTGACGGTTTTGAAACATTTATCTGATGTCTTCAAGTTATGTGTGTTCGTCTAGCTTAAGAATTTGACATCACCAAAAAGTTTGTCTTACGAGGCGTTATTTTTAAGTAAGTTCTGTATGAACGTAAGTACACAACGCAAGGTTATTTCAAAAAAGTAAATTTATATTCAGAAAGTACATACATTACTCTATTTTTCGACCTAGTTACCAAGTTTGTTCAAACACTTATCATACTTCTCAACCAATTTTAAAATAACCCCTCCATAAAATCTTGCCTTCTGCTCCGATAAGGAAGAGTTCACTGCCTTTTTCACGTCGACGTCATCATTGTAACGGTTTCCATTGAGATGTTGTTTTAGGTGGAAGTGGAACGCCTGTTCTTACAAATCCTCGCTTCAACTGAAGCCACCAAATCGTCTGTATTCGAATAAGGGCGACCCCAGCGGTCCTGATCATGTACGTTGTCACGGCCATCTTTGAATTCTCGTACCCACTTACGCACTTTGCTCATAACAGTATCATCGCCCACTTCACAAATCTGTCGATGAATTTCTGAAGCAGACAGGTTCCTTGCTAAAAAACACCGTATCCCTGAGGGAACCACACACGAGGCGGGCGAGTTGATAGTCTGAAACATTCTGTAAGCACAGAGCAGACCCGTACAGATTAGCTACATAGCTGACACTGAGCACAGTTGTTCCTAAGGCATGCCGGTACACGACGCACGCGCTCGTTACTGTATGCTAGCGAAATACTAGTGTGTACAACAAAACGAAACATACTTAAAAACACGCTTCGTACTTTCCATGAGTTAAATTTTTGTTCCTTCTCCTTCCATTAGTTCATAAATTTCTTTAAGTGTGGTTACAGCTCTTGCCACAATGACAATATCGTCCGCATATGCCTATATATGA
Organism: Locusta migratoria; assembly: GCA_026315105.1. NCBI lineage: Eukaryota > Metazoa > Arthropoda > Insecta > Orthoptera > Acrididae > Locusta > Locusta migratoria. The sequence goes on along the minus strand of CM048751.1, from coordinate 99,028,484 downwards.
CTGGCGTTCATCGTTACTGTTCGTCTTGTCAATTTTTTGTATGACACTGTGCAGTGCTAAGTTAAGCAGCACTGCGGAGCTGCCATCACCCTGTTTCACGCCACCCTTTAATTCGAATTGCCTGAGCATTCTGCTGTTAACGTTTACTTTTGCCTTTGTGTCCTTCATTGTTAATTAAATCAATTAATTTTCTTAACTTACCACAGATTCCCAACTCTTTTAGTGCCTCATACCATGCTGGCCTATTAAAACGATCAAAAAATTATTAAAAACAACATTCAGGGTGTGGATATCTATATGGTATTTCTAAAATTTCTCCATTATTTGTCTAACAATGAACAACTGGTGGTATGTGCCTCTATTCGGCCGCAATCCACATTGGTATTCTCCTAGGATATTTGCACCGCACTTATTCATTCTTTCATTCAGCAACCCACTGGAATATTTTCATTTCCCACATGTTATTGATTACTGTATATATCTCATGTATTATACGTTACCATTCTAAGTTTATAATTTCGGGCATCATCCCATCTTCACCGGATGCACGATTATTGTTCATTTTATTTATTTACTGGCTGTAAACACGGCGTTGCCTGGGTATTTATTTATTTATTCAAGCCTTGACTTAGTATTTCACCTATCCCTTTTCTATCTCTGTGCATCTCCTTTCTCTCTAAAACATGCTATATTTATGGGAAAATATTTAAGAAATAAGGCGCTCATGCATAATGTACAAAATAATAAGTGTAGAATCTAAACAAAAACGTAAGCAAGATACAAATGATATTCAACATTCATACATTAATTTAATTCAAAACTTGACTACAAACAATACTTCTGGTTACTTGTCCAGTAGCTGATATGAATAAATTCTATGTGAGGAACATGCCTATGCCAAATCCACTTCGCAGTATTTATTAGAGCGAGCTCTGATTATTAATAGTAATAGAAAATGCAGGTCTCACTGCAAACCACAGTCTCTTGAAGCTAAAAGTTAGACCTGTCGGAAATAATGGGTATTAGTTGGAGTACATTGATTCATACTCTTCCTTTCCCTGCTCTATAGAATTTCATTGCCTCCGCGTACAGCAATGTGGGCTTCACAGTTAAAAGTTGTTAACAGTACCGCCAGCTTTCAGGAACTTACTTAATCTGACTGGAATACAATACTAGTGTCTTAGCAGTAAATAGGAATTGTATTAAAACGTGATGCATGAAGTGAAAGGCTTTTACCTATTGCAGAATATATGGTCTCATAGTTATTGAATTACATGTTGTACAGTTATATGATTTTGCAGGTATATATTCATTTGTATGTCGGTAAAATCTGTTGCAAATGTAGTTAGTAGTAAAGAAGTAATACATTAAAATCTGATGCGTGACGGTTTTCCATGAACGTCACTGTTTATGACTTGATGCCTGATGAACTACGAATCGTACTGTGATACATTTTCGAAAGAACATACAACTCTATGTGTGTAAACTGTCTGTAAAATTTCCTGCGAGTAAAATTTGTAGTGTAGAAATAAATTGTAACGTAATATGGAATGCCGTAGTTCATAATCATCAAAAAGTAGTAAGCGAGATACTTTTCCCTTCCATCATTTTATGTGGCTGGTAGCGAGAAAAACTATAATAAAGATTTGAGACTCTTATTTGCAGACCATATTATAAAATGCGAATTTTATATCATGACTAAGTGCAATGTTACACTTTCTGTTTATCCTCCATCTTAAAAAAAAAATGATTACATTGTATAAAAGGTTATATGCGAGCAGAAGATGATAAGTAGTACATCAAAATCAGTCTCCGATTTTTCGCGTTTTTTTTTTTTTTTTTTTTTTTTTTTTTTTTTTTTTTTTTTTTTTTTTTTTTTCTCCCTGCAGTGTCAGGTAACGCCCAAATTGATTGTCCTTGCTTTCACTGTTAACATCCAGGAAGGTCAATGTCCTCATGACGTTCCGATATTACACATTAGCTGTTTCTTAACCGCCTACTTACTGTAGGTCACTAACCACAGAGTTGCTTCTGTTAGGCTCGGGGAATTGATGTGCTGTTCAGGAGACCAATTAAGACGCCGGAGTAGATTTCACTGATATCATTCGCATTTAAAACAAAAGGATGGAAGATCATAGTTTAACATCCGTTCGACAGTGAGGTCATTAGAGACTAAGCTCACAATCGGCCGTGACCTGTCAAAGGAACCATCCCGAAAGCGGATTTGAACAACTGTCGCCGGCCGCAGTGGCCGAGGGGACTGAGGCGCTTCAGTCACGGTCTGCACGGCCACTACGGTCGGGGGTTCGAATCCCCCCTCGGGCATGGATATTTGTGCCGTCCGTAGTTGTAGGTAGTTCATAAGTAGTTTGTAAGTTTAGGGACTGATGACCCCGTAGTTAAGTCCCTTAAGCTTAACAACCATTTGAACATTTGAACAACCGTCTTCCTAAATGCACGTACAGTCTGCTAACTACTTCGCCATCTGCTCGGTTTTCGATTTGTAGTCATACCCAGTACAGTCCCCTAACGGATTGAGAGCTCAGACGTATCGCTGCTTTGCTTGCCTGGTTCGTTTTGCAACTTCCTGGCTGTTTAAAGGAACTGGCGCCTGCGACACAGGGTACCCGTAGCATCACGCTATCAGTTGGGTAGCCTAAACGGCAGGCGTGATGTATCGCGGGCAAGCAAAGTGCTCGGATTCAAGCCGTGTTCCTTCGCGAAAGCATTAGAAGACCATTATTGATGATTATCTTAGCGAGTTTCGGACCCGTTTAGTAGCTGTATTCAGCTCGTAATGTGAGATATAACGCAATGTGTTGATCTTAACTGGATGAAATCGACAGATGTAAAAGCAATTGCTCAACCACTCCAGAAAATACGGTAAGGATATTACCTCTATTTTGAATCAAAATGTTGTAAGTAGGTTTAAATATCTGTCAATGCTTCTCATTTAAAGCGTTAACACAGGAGATGGCAAGACGAATGTAGAATCAAAACCTTTTCTTTAATATCTGTATGAGTGCCAGCAAAGAAATCATTTTCTTCATGTAAGATACCCTTCAATGCCTCGTCGTACATGTCACTACGTAGTATGTATTGCTTCGCCAATACCATATTGTCTTTTAGTTTTGCAGGTCTTAATGGGGGTTTTCCTTGGTATGCAAATGGAACAGAGGGTAATATTCTGAGATTGCTTCAGCAGCCTGAACATGGAGGACATAGGTACGCTTGCAGATACGCTAAAAATTTCATACGGTTAACGGCGGAGGGCACTTTACGTACAGACGTCGACACATACCCACAGCTTTATTCTTATCTCGAAGACTGAGCCGGTATTGATATGTCTGACGCTTAACTAACTTTGATTCTTCGTCCTCCTTGGCCGTGGTTATTTTGAGTTCGGCGGGGCCAGAGTGAGGAGGAGCGTCAGGATAGGAAGTGTCGGAAGAAAGCGTCATGGTCAGCGAGCTGCGTTGAAGAGGGGCGCGGCAGCTTGCTGGCTTACGAGGCCCAATTGAGGTGTGACGTTGCTCGGCAGCTTGTACAAAAGGGAGACCTAACTCCGCACAGTTTGACGGGGATTGCTGATTTGGACTGAAGTAGCTCTCGCTCTGTAGAGTCGCGGGGTCATGCAGTAACTCCGTATGTGGGTGGTTTAAGCCCCATCGACACGCCGACATGGCATTGCCACTTGCAGCCTTCATCGTTTGTTCGTGACGGTTCAGCATTTTTGAACAAGTTGATTTAGCGAACTACTTCATGTTTCGTCCGCCTAATGCGTGCTCAGACGCTGACTCAACTCTCAGAAATAATCTATGCTATTTAACACTAGAAGGACCGTGCTGGTCAGTCTGACCGGTGAGCGCTGTTTAACATCTAATAAATCGCGTACGTTTTATTTTTTCATGCTTATATTCCATGACTTTTAATCTATTTCGGTGGTCTACAATTTCCGTAAAATATAAATATGTATTACGAAAAGTGAATGAGTTGTAATGAAATTTATTTACCTTAAAGGACCACAGCCGGTCATTTTGACCGGTGAGATTTTTATGTTCCCTGTCCCTAAAGGCGCAACGTTTACTTACTTCATCCGCTTAGCGTACCGGTACGTTATTTCATTGTCGTGATATTATTCCCCTTCTTTCTTTTCCTTTTACTTTGTTTTGTAGCTGAGTGGATATAATGTATTGCTGTACTCTTTCAGCACGGTATTGAGCTCAGCAGAGGTTTAGCTCTCCTCGTTAATATGAAGCGTCAAATTTTCGTTCAGATGTAGAATTACTGAAGTATTTGAATTGTTTACCAGAAGAAGATTCTGAAGAAGGAGATATTTTTTAATTTGATGACTTTGATAATACTGATGATACAGAATAACAACCAGATGGTACACAACAAGGCGAATCGTCAAATTCGGAAGATGAATATTCAGAACCTGCACAAAAACATGCAAAGCTTACGTGATTCCCGTGTCACCACAAATTCGTACTCGCAGCCGAGGAAGAAAACGAAAACAATCTCATACAGTAGTCGGTAGTGAAGAGACTGCAGCCGATGGAACAGTGTGGACTCCAATTGCACCAGGCGATGTACCTGGAAGCTTAGGGTGTCACAATGTGTTTGTGAAAACTCGAGGTCCAACGGTTAATGCTAAGAAACTTACAGTCAGAGGGAGTTACTTGAGTGCATGGCGAGTATTGATGGGGAACAATATTATCTGGTCCTTGTGCTGGAAGTGTTCAGTATGTGTGAACAACATGTTTTAACAAAGATGGTGAATTTGATTGAAAACATTTCGTAGATATAAAATAATTTGTTTTTATTGTGTTTTTATTTCCATTTGTAAATCCAGTTTCAAATTTTTTACGATGTATTATTTAACCTTGATTCATTATTTAATTAAATAAAATGCCTATACCAAATTCTACGCGTAGTACATCGGTAGGGTAAACATAATACCCTTGCAACATTTTAAAAATATCAAACTAAATTAATTCCACAAGTAAAACTGAAAAAATAAAGAACAACCTCAACGGTCAAAATGACCGGGAACGGTCCTTCTAGGAAGTTCGCTAATGCCGGTCCTCCTAGTGTTAATTAGCTCCAAAGGCAATAAAGCCAAGGTCGCAGTTTGGTTTATTGATTGACGACCGGTTTCCATGTGCTATGCTATCATTTTGTGCTTGCATATCTGTTGTTACAATGACAGTGGTTGTCAATGACGTACGTCAAATGGATAGCACCCGCTTGAAACTTAACACACAGCGTTCACAACTGTCACAAGATTCAAAAACAAAGACAGATATGCACTAGCATTTCCACTATCACACTCGGGGAATTAAAGTCCACATGTTGATTTCAAATAGGACAACTAACTATTGAATCTATACAAATATCTTAGGCATTACCTTACATAGCAAGGATGAGGCGTTCTATAATGATTAATTAGCTCCGAAAGCAAAAAGGCCAAGGTCGAAATTTGATTTTTTGTTTGACAGCCGGTTTCGAAGCTGGTCGTATATATTGTTACAATGCGGTCATCCTATTAAAAGATAGATCATAAACATTTAAAGTGCAACATTGGACTTAGTCAACATGTAAGATTGACGTGTTATACTGTGGACTGCTTGTAGGAGCCTTCCTCCCACAAAAAATGAATGAAGAACAAGAGGCACGCCGCAACAAACAGAACAGAATCTCTACGTCCTCAGATCACTAATACATAAGATGGGAATGATTTACTGAAGTGGTTCATACCGGACATTATGTCTCTATTTTTGAAGTACCAACAGATAACGATTGAGACACACAGTTACAGCACATATCTATGTGCTTGTTACAAGCTAGACAAATCACCTCACGATTTGAAAATATTTATTAACTATGATTTGTAATGTAATTACGTAGTCTTCCGCGGCCAGAGTCAGATGACATAAAAGTTTTCTGGGTGTTGTACCGCGTCATGGCGCGGTACAACACCCAGAAAACTTTTATTACCTATGATTTTTAATGTTTGTTTGTCATTTTATAGCTATCGTAACTACAAAATTAATAGTAAGGTAAACCAATACTGACCAGAAAGTATAGCCGAAATTATGTCAGAGAAAATGAGAAGTATTTATTCACTTCTTATATTAAGGTGTAGTATTTATGAAATAACTTCAAACTTCCACCATGTAAACGCACACACCACGATATTGAAAATTAACACTGTTATGAATTATCATTTAAACCCCTTCATCTAAAACTTTCATTGGAAATATTAACTTCGAAACACATTTATGTTGGCAACGCGATTATGTCTAATGACTTCTGTCACAGATGTGTTAATTAAATATATATTTATAATATTTGTTACCAAAAGTCAAAGATTCAATGTGCAACTTTTGTAATCATATTAAATCAACTGAGCAGAGCAGTCGACATCCAGCTGTATGGAGTATACAATCGCTTGCAGTCGGTGTATTTGGGACAAATAGCTGCTTGCTATGATGATTTTGTAAAGAAGTTCCTAATAAATGGTTGGTCTTTATGAAAAGATTACCACCACTTAACTTTCGTGGATGTTCTTTGCAGACGATGTATTTGAGAAAATAAATTCCAACAACTCTATTTCATCAGTTTAAAATTAACACTAATTTGGCGGAAACACCAATCTTTTTTTACGATAAATATATTTAGTGAGACGAGATCATTATATTACTTCGAGAACAAAGTTAAATCATAGATTTTATCTTTTATTATTCTGTGTTTGTGCTCAATGATTTAAGTGCGAAGATCAAATATTATTTTGAATACAGCAGATTATAGCTGAGAGAATATCATAACAATGTGGGACCAGCTGCAGTGTTACAACACGTTCCAGCGTGTTCCTATGCCATTACAAACAGACCCGTATATTTTGTTAATATTCTGTTGCGAATGACATTCATTGAAATGTTCTGTGACTGCAGATGAAGCTGATACACACGCATGGAACTCCTTTTAAAACCGGCGAGAAGCAGATAGTTATGTTTATCAGCATTTAGTGCAGAAATATCCGTCGTTAGATTTCAGCAATGACATTCAGTCAAACCGGTGTTTAATCAAGTGTGTTCGGTACGTGGAAAGAAAAGCAGAATACAGGACAAGTGCCCACTTTGTGAAAACAAGGCGATGTGAATCATGAGTGCTAGGAAAACCTAGCGACGACGTAAGACATTATGTTCTTTCAAAAATGCACGTATTTTTCTTTAAAAACGAATTGCTGCAATAGATATGGACTACGTGAAGTGATTGACGATGAATATTTACTTATTTACATATATTAAGAAAACTACTTCTACGAGTTAATAAAGGACATAGGTTTCTATTTCGAGAGCAGAAAACGCATCAGTTTGATGACAGAGATGGTATTTCATAGTGGATGAGGATAATTATCTTCACAAGAGTTGCGTTAATGCAGTTAATCCTGTATTTCAAAATTGTTCATGATTTAAAGCCATGTTGAGAGTGAAATCAGTTTTTCAAATTCATTGATTCATTATTAAATGCCACGATTATTGTTAAAACTGTATTCTATTATTAATTACTTAATGGCATGTTGACAGTTAAATCTCTTTCATTAATTTATGCTTTCATAATTTAATCAAACAAATCTCTTTTTAAAGTTATGTATTTATTGTGTAACGATATATTGGGAAATACGAAAGGTCCTGCAATTTATGTATTTATTAATTTTCATTATTGATATGCAGAATTTTTACTCATTATTTAACGAGCCCACTGTTTTGTTTCCCACCTAGCACAACGGATAACATTGAAACCATCTCCTTGAAAACTGGCACATTGAGATTTAAAGGCAATCGACCGATTACTTATCGATTTTTGCCAATACAAAAATACTTAGTCTGAATTTTTATATACACTCCTGGTTATTAAAATTGCTATACCACGAAGATGACGTGCTACTGACGCGAAATATAAGCGACAGGAAGAAGATGCTGTGATACACAAATGATTAGCTTTTCAGAGCATTCGCACAAAGTTGGCGCCTACAACGTGCTGACATGAGGAAAGTTTCCATCCGATTTCTCATACACAAACAGCAGTTGACCGGCCTTGCCTGGTGAAACGTTGTTGTGATGCGTCGTGTAACGAGGAGAAATGCGTACCATCACATTTCCGACTTCGATAAAGGTCTCATTGTAGCCTAACGCAATTACGGTTTATCGTTTCGCGACATTGCTGCTCGCGTTGGTCGCGATCCAATGACTGTTAGCAGAATATGGAAACGGTGGGATCAGGAGGGCAATATGGAACGCCGTGCTGCATCCCAACGGCCTCGTATGACTAGCAGTTGAGATGACAGGCATCCGCATGGCTGTAACGGATCGTGAAGCCACGTCTCGATCCTTTAGTCAACAGATGGGGGCGTTTGCAAAGCCACAACCATCTGCACGAACAGTTTAACGGTTTGCGGCAGCATGGACTATCAGCTCGGAGACCATGGTTGCGGTTATCCTTCACGCTGCATCACAGACAGGAGCGCCTGCGATGGTGTACGCAACATCGAACCTGGGTGCATTAATGGCAAAAGTCATGTTTTCAGATGAATCCATGTTATGTTTACAGCACCATGATGGTCGCATCCGTGTTTGGCGACATCGCGGTGAACGCACATTGGAAGCGTGTATTCGTCATCGACACAGTCGCGTATCACCCGGCGTGATGGTATGGGGTGCCATTGCTTACACGTCTCGGTCACCTCTTCTTCGCATCGACTGCACTTTGAACAGTAGGCGTTACATTTCAGATGTGTTACGACCCATGGCTCTACCCTTCATTCGATCCCTGCGAAACCCTACATTTCAGCAGGATAATGTACGACCGCGTTGTTGTTGTTGTTGTTGTTGTTGTTTAGAGGGGACTAGACTGCACGGTCATCAGTCCCCTGTTGCAAGCAAAGCAAATGCGGCGTATTGCAAGATGAAAAAACGATAATTGAAACACAAAAAAGAGAAAGCACAATGGGTACACAATGACAAGGAGCATTGAGGTCATGACACGCAAAGAAGAAAACTCAAAGAGTAAAGAAAGATAATTGGACTAAACAGTTACAGCAGAATGTTGTGGCTGGCTGATCACGAGGATAATAAAGGATGAGCCAGCCACTCTGCACATTCTAAAACATACGAATAAAAGCAGGGTAGACAACAGAAAATAAGAAGGGTAAAACGTTGTGAGAGATGGATGCCTGAGAGTTCAGGCTAAGGAACCCACCGTTATATCAAATGGTAAAACCCAGCTGCACGGATAAAACGTAAAACACGATCAGCTGTAGCAGCGTCGTCACCCAGAATAAAAGGAAGCGCAGCTGGCAGGTCAAAGGACTGTCGTAAGTCAGCTAAAAGGGGACAGTCCACCAGGATGTGGACCACTGTCAATGAAGTGCCACAGCGACACTGTGGAGGATCCTCCCGTCGAAGTAGATGGCCATGTGTCATCCACATGTGACCAATACGCAGACGACAAAGGACGACTGACTCCTTCCGAGAGGCCCTCAGGGAGGACTTCCACGGAGCTGTAGAACGCTTCACTGCAAGGAGCTTATTTGGTGAAGGTGAGTCAACCCACTCAGTGTTCCAAAGCCCAAGTACCTTCCGGTGGAACTCTAATCGGAGGTCCCTCTCTTGAACGCCAATTTCTAAGAGGCTGGAAGTAATTGCCTGCTTAGCCAGTCGATCTACGCGTTCATTCCCCGGAATTCCAACGTGTCCAGGGGTCCAAACGAAGGCCACAGTGCGGCCAGACTGGACGAGAAGGTTAATAGAGTCCTGGATGGACCGCACCAGGGGGCGTTTTGGAAAGCACTGGTCAAGAGTTTGCAAGCCGCCCAGGGAGTCGCTGCAGATAACATACGACTCCCCGGGACAGGCTATAAGGTGCTCAAGTGCTCGACAGATAGCGATCAGCTCTGCAGTGAATATACTACTCCCACAGGGAAAGGCGTGTTGTTCAATGTCCTCATTATGGGTGTAGGCATACCCACAACGGCCACCAACGAGAGACCCGTCTGTGTATACAACTTCGGCGCCGTGGAAAGAACTCAGTATCGCCTGAAATTGGCGGCGGAGAGTCAACGGTGCAACAGAGGTTTTACACTCACGGGACAAGTCTATCCGAAGCTGCGGACGTGGTACAGACCAAGGAGGAGCACGGGAAGAGTAGTGAAAAGCGGGAGGAATAGGAAGGGAATCAAGTGAGGAGAGAAGGTTTCGAACACGGACCGCTATCGGGAGACCCGACCTTGGCCGCCGTCGTGGGAAAGGGAGGAAAACATCCGGAAAGAGAAGCCTGTAATTTGGATGGTGGGGTAAGGCGTGTACATGGGCAGCATAAGAAGCTAGTAAGCGCTGCCGGCGGAAACGCAGGGGTGGAACCCCTACTTCGGCTAGCAGACTTGTCACCGGGCTCGTGCGAAAGGCCCCTGTCGCCAAACGGACACCACTATGGAGGACCGGGTCCAATACCTGCAGTGCTGATGGCGCTGCAGAGTCATACACAATACTCCCGTAGTCCAGGCGCGATTGTATGAGGGCCTTGTATAGCTGGAGAAGAGTTGGGCGTGATGCTCCCCAAGCCGTGTGGCCAAGACAGCGGAGGATATTCAGATGTTTCCAGCATTTCTGTCGCAGCTGCTGGAGGTGCGGCTGCCAAGTCAGCCTGGCATCAAAAACCATACCGAGGAAGCGGTGCGTTTCTTCAACACGAAGACGTTCATTACCTAGGTACAGCTCTGGATCGAGGTGAAGTGCCCGACGACGACAGAAGTGCATTACTCGGGTCTTAGAACCTGAGAAGTGGAAACCGTGGGCTGAGGCCCATGACTCTGCCTTTCTAATGGCTCACTGCAGCCACCGTTCTGCGACACCAATAGTGGCGGAGTTGAAATAAAGGCAAAAATCATCCGCAAATAGGGAGGAGGAAACTGATGACCCAACCGCTGCTGCTAGACGACTGATTGCAATCAGGAAGAGGGGAACACTGAGAACAGAGCCCTGCGGTACACCATTCTCCTGTATATGGGGAGAGCTGAGACAGGTGCCTACACGAACCCGAAAAGAGCGGAGCGATAAAAAGTTCTGCACAAAAATTGGCAGGGAGCCCCTCAGGCCCCATCCGTGCAGTGTGGCCAAAATATGGTGGCGCCAGGTTGTATCATACGCCTTTCGCAGATCGAAGAAGACCGCAACAAGGTGTTCGCGCCTGATGAAGGCAGTGCGAATAGCCGATTCCAGCGAGACGAGATTGTCAATGGCGGAACGGCCTTGACGAAATCCACCTTGTTGCGGGGCTAGAAATTCCCTGTCTTCAAGGAGCCACATCAGCCGCCGACTCACCATTCGCTCGAGTAGCTTGCAGAGCACATTGGTAAGGCTGATTGGGCGATAACTGTCAGCCACCAATGGATCTGCTCCAGGTTTCAACACCGGGATCACGGTGCTTTCCTGCCACTGCGATGGGAAAACCCCATCTGCCCAGATACGATTGAACAGGGAGAGAAGGTGATGGTGAAACTCAGCCGAAAGGTGACGGAGGAACTGACTGTGTATCCGATCTGGTCCCGGAGATGTATCGGGGCACGCAGCCAGAGCGGTTTGAAGCTCCCACTCGCTAAACGGGGCGGCGTTGGCGGCGTGTGCAGAATGACAACTGCTGCCGCTCGACCCTCTCTTTGAAGGTGCGGAAGTCTGCACTGTATGTTTCAGTTGCAGAGCAACGGGCATAGTGATCTGACATGCACTCAGCTATGGCTTGTGGGTCAGTGCAGAGAGCACCCTGAATGGTGAGCGATGGGATTCCAGGCGGTGGGCGATATCCGAAGAGGCGCCGTACTTGGGTCCAGACCCGAGAAGGGGAGGTGCGAGAGCCGATGGAGGCTACAAACCTCTCCCAGGAGTCCTTCTTACTCTGCAGAATCAGTCGCCGAGCCCGTGCACGGAGACGTTTAAAGGCGATGAGGTTCTCTAGAGAAGGGTGTCGCCGGTGTCGCTGGAGCGCACGCCGTCGTTCCCGAATAGCCTCAGCGATCTCCTGTGTCCACCAAGGGACCGACTTACGTCTAAGTGACGCGGATGCGGTTGTAACAGTTTTCTCGGCGGCGGAAACTATGGCCTTTGTGACTTGCTGGACAGCCACTTCAATGTCAGCCGAAAGTGGAGTCGTAACCACCGCAGCTGAAGCATATGCCGGCCAGTCAGCCCTATGAAGCGACCAATGAGGCAGCCGGTTTGCGGCTTGAGGCTCTGGGAGCGACAGAAAGATGAGAAAATGGTCGCTGCCACAGAGATCATCATGCACAGTCCAATTCAGACGAGGGAGAAGACTCGGGCTACAAATGGACAGGTCGATGGCCGAGTATGTGCCATGAGCTACGCTGAAGTGCGTCGGAGCACCCGTGTTCAGAAGGCAAAGGTTCTGCTGTGTCAGGAGCATCTCCACATCCCTACCATGCGCCGAAGTCTGCGTCCCACCCCACATCGGGTGGTGGGCATTAAAGTCCCCCAAAAGGAGAAACGGTGGGGGAAGTTGAGAGATCAAGGCACCAAGGTCAGCAAGACAAACAATCTCATCTGGCGGGAGGTAGAGGGAACAGATCGTTAGTTCCTGCCTTGCTCTGATCCTAACAGCCACTGCCTCGAGAGACCTCGTGTCGCATGTACTGTACGGGCCTTTTTGGATACGGAAAATGTTCGACTGCTGCCCTGGCCAGCACATTCTGCAGATCTCTCACCAATTGAAAACGTCTGGTCAATGGTGGCCGAGCAACTGGCTCGTCACAATATGCAAGTCACTCCTCTTGATGAACTGTGGTATCGTGTTGAAGCTGCATGGGATCTGTACCTGTACACGTCATCCAAGCTCTGTTTGACTAAATGACCAGGCGTATCAAGGCCGTTATTACGGCCAGAGGTGGTCGCTCTGGGTACTGATTTCTAAGGATCTATGCACCCAAATTACGTGAAAATGTAATCAATGTACAATTACAAATTTTTCATAATATTCGCAGTACAATCACAGGATTGAAGGGGCAAGAAGTTCACTGTATAGAAAGCTTTCTCGAAAAGTGACAAAATGTGTAATATTAATACGCTATTCTGCTTCCTATTGACAAAATATGTGTAACACCTCAGTTACGAGTTCTAGTATAATCTCTGCACTTTATGTTTAGTGTGGTTCCAAAATGGTATGTTTAAACCTATAGGGCACAATTTATGTAATTACCTAAAAATTCTTCGTTTATATGAACTTAATATTTTGTACAGTTCCTTATTTTATCTCTATGCAGCAGAAGAGCGTATTAATATTTCACATTTTGTCAGTTTTAGAGAAGACTTTATATACAGAGTACTTCTTGCCCCCTTAATCCTGTGATTGTACAAAGACTATTATGTAATATTTGTAATTGCAAATTATTCTTCAAATTCTTCACGGGTTTCCAGCCGTCTGTACGTCTGTACATCTGTACACAATATTTCTGCGCTCCAGCTGGCCGCTATAAACAGGTGAGGCAGCTAAGCCGCTGCCGCCTTGTTATTCTTAATTGTTTCCTGTACAGACTGTTGCACCATCAGGAAAACAGTCGCAGTTGCCTCGACTCCCGTCATCTCCCTGATTCCACCGATAATGTTTTTGAAAGCGTACTTGACATTTTCCTGACTGTATAAAGAATCGAGCTTCCCTGTCTAAAAGAGTTACGAGCGCTGGTGGCAATAAACACTTTGTAAACGTGTCAACAAGTGCAAAATGATTGTTCAAATGTTCGAAATCTATCGGACCAAACTGCGTGGTCATCAATCCGTAGCTTACAAACTACTTAAACCTAGGTAAAGTAACCTAAGGACAACACACACGCCCATGCCCCAGGGAGGACTCGAACCTCCACGGCGAGCAACCGCGCGCTCCGCAGCGAGACGCTTTAGACCGCTCGGCTACTCCACCGCGGCAATAATACAATACCTTGAGACAATATTGTCTCGTTATACGAAAGGTATTAAACATAAGGAGAGGCATTGAATTAAATTTATGCTGTGGCCAGGATTCGGACCTGGGACGTCATACTTACTCGGTGTTTTTTTTTTTTTTTTTTTTTTTTTTTTTTTTTTTTTTTTTTTTTTTTTTTTTTTTTTTTTTTTTTACGTTTCCCCTACAAATTAAGGCAGTTTTTCCTAAAAATATGCGGCAAAAACAATTAAAATAGCAAATCAAAACATTCTCCTTTTAAAATCAAAATAACGCCGGAAGCGTCCAACACAGACAGAAAGAAAACAGCTCTTCTGAAGAGGGAGGAACCGTACGTCAGAGTGGCCAGTGCTGGCCGGTGACGCTTCGCTTGACGCCTCCACAACTCACGTTACTATATACAACAAAGAAGCGTTTTCCCCGTCAGGTAAGCGCTTTATACCACTTTCTTTTGTCTTGTGACGTTAACTAAGGAAAACTTCTACAAAAGGAGGAGCGTGTGCCGCCGCGGCCTGCAGAGCTTAGCGGTGCACCACAGCCACCCACATAGGTACGTGCTTTAGACCACTCACAACAGCGTTGTATGGAGAGCACCTACACGGACAGTCTTAAAGCACGTATGTGGTGTGGAGTGTGACGTGCTTTAAGACAGTCTGTGTTGTTGCTTTGGCTACAACGCTGTGTTAGCTGAGTGGTCTGAAGCACCTTCTAGTAAGTTTGAGGTCTCAGGATCGAATCCTGGCCACAGCATAATTTTTAATTCAATGCCTCTCCTTATGTTCAATAAAACTACAACCTTTGCAACTGGTGAGTTTTCCAACCTAACTTAACACAGCTGCTGCAAGGATAAAACATTTAAATAACGTCAGTCTGATTCGCAGACTTTCATTTCCCTTTCGCCTCCCTCTTTTTCTCTCTCCAGTTAAAGGGAAGTGCTGCACTCAATTTGAGAATAACAAGTGCCACAGCGGTTGATGTACTGGAGCTGCGGCGAGCTCAATTTTCGCGGCAGTGGCCAGTGTCTGACGCGAGCACAAAGGACGCCGGCAAGAACAGCGGTAGCAGCAGCAGCAGCAACAACAACAACAGCAGCAGCAGCAGCAGCGGCTGCGGTGGTACACGGCCGCGGCGGGGCGCTCAGTGAATATTCATGCGGCGCGGGGGCAGATTCAGCGCGGGATGAATATCAGAAAGCCATTCGGCGTGTCTGACACAGCCGCGCGCTTTTAATAACGTTTTATTAAAGCGGCGCCCCGCGCCACGGGAATATTTCAGGCGCGCCGCTGACAGCTCGAGACGGCGCCGTCTGCGGCGGATCGAGACTCGCGCGCCGAGAATATCGGCGTCTCGAGACTCCGGGAGACCCGAGGAGGGGAAGTCTGAGACGTTGCCCCTCGTAAAGAGCTCGCTTCACGGCAGTACCCATAACTGGGTAGCAAACTCCGGATACTAAAATAGACGGTAGGGGCCACCCGCCGGATGCGCAGTCGTATGCCTGTAAGTACGAGCTGAAGCATCCGCCATTTTCATTCCACTAGCTCTTAACTTAGATATAATGCGGTGCTCACTTCACGGCAGTACCGATAACTGGGTAGCAAACTCCAGATACTAAAATAGACGGTAGGGGTCAACTGCTGGATGCGCAGACGTATGCCGTGCCTAAGGCTCCTGTAAGTACGAGCTGAAGCATCCGCCATTTTCATTCCAGTAGCTCTTAACTTAAATATAAAGCGGTGCTCGCTTCACGGCAGTACCGATAACTGGGTAGCAAACTCCGGATACTAAAATAGACGGTAGGGGTCAACCGCCGGATGCGCAGTCGTATGCCGTGCCTAAGGCTCCTGTAAGTACGAGCTGAAGCATCCGCCATTTTCATTCAAGTAGCTCTTAACTTAAAAATAATGCGGTGCTCGCTTCACGGCAGTACCGATAACTGGGTAGCAAACTCCAGATACTAAAATAGACTGTAGGGGTCCACTGCCGGATGCGCAGTCGTAGCCCGTGCATAAGGCTCCTGTAAGTACGAGCTGAAGCATCCGCCATTTTCATTCCAGTAGCTCTTAATATAATGCGGTGCTCGCTTCACGGCAGTACTGATAACTGGGTAGCAAACTCCGGATACTAAAATAGACGATAGGGGTCAACCGCCGGATGCGCAGTCGTATGCCGTGCCTAAGGCTCCGGTAAGTACGAGCTGAAGCATCCGCCATTTTCATTCCAGTAGCTCTTAACTTAAATATAATGCGTGCTTACTTCACGGCAGTATCGATAACTGGGTAGCAAACTCCGGATACTAAAATAGACGGTAGGGGTCAACCGCCGGATGCGCAGTCGTATGCCGTGCCTAAGGCTCCTGTAAGTACGAGCTGAAGCATCCGCCATTTTCATTCCAGTAGCTCTTAACTTAAAAATAATGCGGTGCTCGCTTCACGGCAGTACCGATAACTGGGTAGCAAACTCCGGATACTAAAATAGATGGTAGGGGTCAACCGCCGGATGCGCAGTCGTATGCCGTGCCTAAGGCTCCTGTAAGTACGAGCTGAAGCATCCGCCATTTTCATTCCAGTAGCTCTTAACTTAAAAATAATGCGGTGCTCGCTTCACGGCAGTACCGATAACTGGGAAGCAAACTCTGGATACTAAAAAGACGTTAGGGGTCAACCGCCGGATGCACAGTCGTATGCCGTGCCTAAGGCTCCTGTAAGTACGAGCTGAAGCATCCTCCATTTTCATTCCACTAGCTCTTAACTTAAATATAATGCGATGCTCGCTTCACGGCAGTACCGATAACTGGGTAGCAAACTCCGGATACTAAAATAGACGGTAGGGGTCAACCGCCGGATGCGCAGTCGTATGCCGTGCCTAAGGCTCCTGTAAGTACGAGCTGAAGCATCCGCCATTTTCATTCCAGTAGCTCTTAACTTAAAAATAATGCGGTGCTCGCTTCACGGCAGTACCGATAACTGGGTAGCAAACTCCGGATACTAAAATAGACGGTAGGGGTCAACCGCCGGATGCGCAGTCGTATGCCGTGCCTAAGGCTCCTGTAAGTACGAGCTGAAGCATCCGCCATTTTCATTCCAGTAGCTCTTAACTTAAAAATAATGCGGTGCTCGCTTCACGGCAGTACCGATAACTGGGTAGCAAACTCCGGATACTAAAATAGACGGTAGGGGTCAACCGCCGGATGCGCAGTCGTATGCCGTGCCTAAGGCTCCTGTAAGTACGAGCTGAAGCATCCGCCATTTTCATTCCAGTAGCTCTTAACTTAAAAATAATGCGGTGCTCGCTTCACGGCAGTACCGATAACTGGGAAGCAAACTCTGGATACTAAAAAGACGTTAGGGGTCAACCGCCGGATGCGCAGTCGTATGCCGTGCCTAAGGCTCCTGTAAGTACGAGCTGAAGCATCTGCCATTTTCATTCCACTAGCTCTTAACTTAAATATAATGCGATGCTCGCTTCACGGCAGTACCGATAACTGGGTAGCAAACTCCGGATACTAAAATAGACGGTAGGGGTCAACCGCCGGATGCGCAGTCGTATGCCGTGCCTAAGGCTCCTGTAAGTACGAGCTGAAGCATCCGCCATTTTCATTCCAGTAGCTCTTAACTTAAAAATAATGCGGTGCTCGCTTCACGGCAGTACCGATAACTGGGTAGCAAACTCCGGATACTAAAATAGACGGTAGGGATCAACCGCCGGATGCGCAGTCGTATGCCGTGCCTAAGGCAGTCCGCAAGTTGAGAGACGCAGGTCCGTGACGTGACGCAGGGTGACTCACGTCACATTTCTCACGGAGCGTGTGTCACGGCGACCATAACGGCAAGTTGGATCGCAGTTCCACGCCACAGTTTGCAGTGGAAAGTCAGCTTCGCTGCGTGAAAGTAGCGAGGAGTGGGGGGAAGACGAGGCTCACGTGCACCTGGCACGGATTGCGAGTACTTTTCTGCTGTGTTAATAGATGTATGTTCAGAATCCAATTCCGATTTTGAGTTTTTGCTCGAAACATCACTCTGATGAAACAAAAAGCATAAAATGTGCATACATGAAGACAGTCATGGTGAACTAGCTTAAACCAAGGAATTTCACGATGAAAAATTGACGAACTATATTAGATTAAACCGTGATCAATTGCAGGTAGTGCATGGTCTCATCAAGAATCAAATTGAGAGAGAGGGATGCAACGTGTAAGGGCCGATTGGAACTGAGGAGAGAGTAGCTGGGTTTTTAAGATTAGAAAGGCGTCACCTGTATGCATTATGTAATATAATATTACGATCGCCAATGGCAGAGAGTAACAATTCAGCTTTTATAGAAAAATCTTTATTCAATAAACATAATATTCTAACATCCGAAATGTTGTCTAATAACAAACAAAAATTGCCTCTGGACATCAAACTTAAATATCGAAATTTTTACTAACAGAAATTCAGTTTTCATAGAAATAATTAATAAATGTAAGCAACTCATGTCGAATTTAAGCTGTAGCTGAAGTGCTTTGTTGCAATTCACAATTCTCCTGTGGAATCCATGTAGTTCCATGTTACTCTAGAAATGGGACTGCGTCTGGTCTAAATTCAAAATTCAAATGTTTGTAAAGCTTATGGGACTTAACTACGGGGTCATCAGTCCCTAAACTTACAAACTACTTATGTACTACTTACGAACTAGGACGGCACAAATATCCATGCCCGAGGGGGGATTCGAACCCCCGACCGTAGTGGCCGTGCTGGCCGGGACTGGAGCGCCTCAATCCCCTCGCCACCGCGGCCGGCGCTTCTGGTCTATTTTACATCTAAATAATAAATGTATTTACTAACAGCAGTAAAGTTTGTTGTTTATTTAACTACCGGGTCCGGTATTATAATAATACCATCTTCAGGTTGTATGTTAGAAGACATCCAAGAAAAAATCTTGAAATGGCCTTTACACCGATTTATTTAATATCTCACAGTTTCTGAATAAACGTGTGTTAATACACACATATGACAGCAGCTGTCAAAATAAGTAACAGCAATAAAGTCAAAGATCAAATAAACAACAAACTTCACGGCTGTTGGTAGATACATTTATTATTTGTATTCACCTGTGGTGTTTGGGATGGACTGTTGGAATGTGATGGAGGTTTTGATGAATTAATGTGGTATGGACTGGGGGTTTGGTTGCTGTATGGGGACAACTTGTGATGATAGCCGCTGTTATGGACTGTAGAGTTCTCTCGAGAATGTTCAGCAATGACGCCTCCATTTCTGTAACCACACGGAAACTGTCGTTTGCCGGCCGCGGTCGCCGAGGGGACTAAGGCGCTCCAGTCACGGTCTGCACGGCCACTACGGTCGGGGGATCGAATCCTCCTCGGGCATGGATATTTGTGCCGTCCTAGTTCGTAAGTAGTCCATAAGTAGTTTGTAAGTTTAGGGACTGATGACCCCGTAGTTAAGTTCCATAGACTATACAAACATTTGAACTGTCGTTTCTGACAACAAACTGAATTGATGGTGACATGTTCCTAGTCATCTGGTACATAGACATGAAGAAGTGGTACAGAGGATCAGCAATCGCACGGCTTCAGTTAGTGTCTCTTCCCTTGCGAACTAGCAAACACAATATCGACAGCCAGAGTCACCGTGACTCCTGCAGGAAACTGCGTACGGGAGACTGCGGTCCGCAGGCTCACGACGCGCAGCAGCTGCGTCACGTCACGTTACGTCACGCTGCACTCCAACGTGCGCGGCTCCAGTCAGCTGTGTGGTTCGCAGAAACTCACCGTGACTCACCCTGCGTCACGTCACGGACCTGCGTCTCAACTTGCGGCCGGCCTAAGGCTCCTGTAAGTACGAGCTGACGCGTCCGCCATTTTCATTCCAGTAGCTCGTAAGCTGAACATACTGCGATGCTATAGGATTTGCGTGACGGCACTTTAGCACGACAATACGGGTGGTTCAGTTGCGAAAAAAAAAAAAAAACTAATCAAATCGTTCCAGAGGTGGCAACAGAAATGTTTAGTTTCCCGAGAGATGCTGAGAGCAAGAAAAAATGGATCATTAAACCTCGGCGCAAAAATTAGGAAACCAGACCGAGCGCATGGTTATGTATTGTAAGTAAATATTATTTATTACTAGCTGAAAACCCGGCGTTGCCCGGGTGTTTTTTTAATTCGAACCTTGAGTTACTACTTTTCCTATCCACGCTCTGTCCATCTCCTTTTTTCTAAAAACATGTTGCATTTATCAGAAAACATATAAGAAATCATAGGTAAAAATGCATTCGTTTCGAAGAATCCAATCACGAAATTCAACAATAATGATTGTAATAATATCACACATGGATCACTTGATGTAATGCGAGAAACGTCAAATCGATTTTTTCAAAGAGATGTATTAAAAGAAATTTCTGTTTTACTGCTTTATTTATTCTTATATTTCCTTATTCGTATGCTTATCCTTACAGAGAAAGAGCTGAAGACAAAGTAGCACGCATAGACCAAAGATATGATCTGTGGCATCACGTTTCGCTGTATGTAACCTCCTTGCTATAGAGTCGCAAACGTCATCGCTGGCCTTCAGTCCGAATTTTTTTATAATTTGACGACTTTCAACTACCATATCTTCCACCCCCTTGTAGCTACCGGCATGTAACTGCTATGGTGTACAACGGGAGACTTCGGACAACAATTACACACTGACCATTCGTTTGCGTTCTGTAGGTTTTGCTGCAGAGCGAGATATTAACAAACACACACACGTAGAATTTTATATACACCGATAACTTTCCATCCCAATATACTCCACCCTTTTATCATTATCAACCCTCAAGCAACAATGCAACCAATAATTTTCAAAGAGTAATTATTGTTCCGCATTTCGCGTTATATTCTTCAAATTACTAAATATCTATCAGATAGCTGTAAAACCGTGCCTAAAACATTCCTCAGGTATAAATTAGCAACAGTCCAAATATTTAAGTCTCTGCGTATTGCCGTTCGCACGTGATAAGCTTACACCGAACAGACATTCACATTAATATATATAGATAAGTAGCTATCCGATCGCCTTAAAACCGTTCCTAAGGCCTTCCCCGGGTAGACATTAGTAACTGTACAAATTTTTAGCTCTCTATGTCTTATGGTTCAGACGTGATAAACGTACACCGAACAGGCATTCACATTTATAGATATAGATTATGACTTTAAGAAATATTTATTAGTAAAAATAGTCTCTGACATTCGAAAGTAAGCTTTTTCCCTCTTTTGAAAGTCCTATCTGTTAACAGAGAAGCTGCCTCTAGGGAGTTAGCAGCCGCAAAACATTATAACACAGCAAATAATTCCAGAATAAACATTTTAAGAGCACAATACGTGTGTCTTATATTATTTATTGAGAGTATACCACACCAAAAAGTTTTGTACTGACATTGCACAAATTGTTGAAGATATGTACTTCTATTTCGTTATTGAGCGAAAGTATTACAAACACTTAAAAGGAAATTGTAAATATACTGACCAAAAAGTTTCGTTACGGTTGTGGCAGCGTACTGTGCTGATACAGGCAACTACCGTTGAATGCTATTTGTGGTATTTTAAAATTTTAGTGACATAACTTGTAGTATGCAGTTTGAAAGAATAGTAGCTGATGTTTTATCAAAAACTACACAAATCAAGTTCTTGTCAGTAAATGCCAATATCGACGCTTATCTATTAGAGACTATAACATAACTCACACAGAATACGACTGCGGCGGTGTAGTGTGCTAATGTTGGCAACGAAATGTCTGTTTTACAACGATTATTAAATTACTGACAAGACAATGATATAGTTACATACAAAAACTGTCAACCTTAGAAAAGAAACAGAATTATTTATTTCATGGTCCCCTTATTCTAACGAATAGGTTTTCAAATAGCATTCAACGGTTGTTGCCAACATCGGCACCGTGTGCCTCTACGACCATAATCTTTAGACCCTGTACACTAATATTCTTTTTCGTTTTAATGTTTGTAACACATTATGAAACATTCTCAATAACGTAATAGAAGTATAGTCAGCAATGTGACTACAAAAATCCGATGTGGTATATTTGTCACAGTAGACAACAAACCCTTACTGCAAGACGGCAAACAAACCTCGCATATTGACAGTCATTATTCAAATACAAGCCAAGATCGCTTAAAACGTTTATCTAGATGACAACTTTCGGCAGAATTAAACGTAGTACGCGATTTTTATCACATAAATATATGTTTCTTGCACTTTTTTCTTTTTTCGCGCAGCAAAGAAAAGCAGCAATAAGCAAAGAAAACGCGAGATTTTTATGTCTAATCCACATATCGATGTAAACAAGAGCGGAATGCAAGCTCAAAGTGCACGATCTAGGGCTCTATGCCGGACACTTCTAAAGTATTTCACTAAACGTGAACAAAACAACACTGTTCACATAAGCTACGTGTTGTGTTTACTATTCGCATGGGATGAAAATGGCGGATGCGTCAGCCTGTGTTTTTAGGAGCTCTAGTCGTGCCACTGACGTCACCAGGAGACCAGCAAAGTTTTCCCGCGCGACCATAGCGTTGCTATTATGAGTGTATCTCCACAGAAATGATTTCCCACTGGCTCTTTATAGTTTGTGTATGTATTGAGTAGTTGTACGTGTTAAGCGATGGCTTATTAGTGACGATGTTGTGATGTGTTGCGTTACGGTGCGTGCTGTAGAAAATATCGTTCATGCGAAACACAACTAGCTCTTTATTCACACGAAGTGATTGGCGATATCGACAAGGGATCGCAAATCGATTCCGTATTTCTTGATTTCCAGAAGGCTGTTGACACCGTACCTCACAAACGGCTTTTAATCATATTGCGTGGTTATGGTATATCGCCCCAAAAATGCGACTGGATAGGGGAGAGGACACAGTTCGTAGTAATCGATGGCAAGGCATCGAATAAAACAGATGTGATATCGGGCGTTCCACAGGGTAGTGTTATTGGTCCTTATTTACATAAACGATTCAGGGGAAAATATAAGTAGCTTTCTTAGGTTGTTTGCAGATGACGCCGTCATTTACCGTCTAGTAAAATCATCTGAAGATCAAAACCAACTGCAGAACGATCTGAATAAGATACAGTATGGTGTAAGAATTGGAAGTTGACTCTAAATAATGAGAAGTGTGAAGTCGTCCACATGGTACGAAAAGAAATCCGTTAAACTTTGGTTACAAAATAAATCAATCAAAAGTGAAAGCCGTAAACTCCAGAAAATACCTAGGAATCACTATTACTTCAGACTTAAACTGGAAAGAAACACGTAGATAATGTCGTGGGAAAGGCGAACCAGAGACTGCGTTTTATTGGCAGAACCCTAAAATGATGCAACAGAACTACAAAAGAAACTGCATACACTACGCTTGTCCGTCCATTTTTGGAGTATTGCTGCCCAGTAAGGGATCCTTATCAGGTGGGTTTGACGAAGGACATCGAAAGAGTCCAGAGAAGGGCAGCTCGTTTCGTATTGTCACAATACAGGGGAGACAGCGTTACGGAAATGATACAGGATCTCGGATGGGAATCATTACAACAACGGTGCTTATCGCTGCGGCGTGGGCGGCTTACGAAACTCCAATCGACAACATTCTCCTCCGAATGCAAAAATATATTGTTGACTCCCTCTTCCATAGGTAGAAATGACCATCAGAATAAAACACGAGAAATCAGATCTCGAACGGAGAGATTCAGGTGTTCTTCCTTCCGGCGCGCTCTTCGAGAATGGAATGGGAGATAAATAGTACAATGGTGGTTTGATGAACCCTCTGCCAGGCACTTAAATGTGATTTGCAGAGTATCCCATGTATATGTAGATGTAGAACCACGGCAGACAGAAGAATACGATATTTCGCAGATTTCCGAAAGATAAAGAGGTAAGGTTAAAGTGTATAAACGCGTGTAAGCGATTAGATGCTCCCAACCCTGATACTAGTCGTGTATGTTCAGAACATTTCAAAGAGTCTGATTATGTCCGAGACTTGAAAAACGAACTTTTAAACCTTCCACTGAAACGTATATTACAGGCAGATTCGGTCCCTGCTTAGAAGCTGCCTAACTGCATCGACGTAGTCAAGACAGGTTCTTCTGAATGCTGTGAAGTCAGAGTAGAAAGAAGGAACAACCGAAAAGAAGTACAAATGTCATTGGTAACAACAAATGACAAGGATGACAGCATAAATTGTATAAACTATTCCGTTGAGTAAATCATTAGGTGTGCTAATTCCGAAACCTCCTCAGAGAGTACTGCCGTTGACAATGATGGAAAAGTTGTAACTGAATTAACTAAATGAGTTCACCATTTAAGAAGTAAGAACAATAAACTAAAACATGAAATAATTATGTACTTCGACATGTTCACAACATTCATACGTAATGTTTACTTGATATTTAAGTAAATACAGTTCATTCTACCACTTCCAAACAAGATACTTAGCTTTTCAACATTACGATGTATGGAGGTTCTGCTCGCTGCAAAATTATTCTCCTGGGGCGTCGTGGTAGAAATAAATACTCGTAGGTACAATTTTTCACATATTATTTAATTTCCAAACAAACTTCTTATTTCAGCAAAACACTGCAACTTTAAACTTGCGTAAACAATTTACCTTTACCACAACAACACAGTGACATAGATTCCAAAGCACATAACGATCGCCAAAACTCCAACTCCCCCACGCAAGGCGGTGAGGCAAATGTATAACATCGACAATAATGACCTTATATTATGCATTGTTCACAATAATTGAATATACTAATTTACAATTAACGAACACAACAGTATAACATTTCATGTAAACAAAAATAATCGCAATATAAAATGAAAACTAAACATACAATAATTTTAGATAGCACATATCTTTTTAAGACGTAATTTCTGTTCTTTTTGTTTCATAACAAACAGCAATGTTAAATGTCAATTTGTTAATGAATACATCATACATGTTCCTAACATATATTGAACTATCAATTATCTTGTCAATTCTCAAACTAGGTTTAAAATCTCACGTCAGTCCATATATACAACGAATCATATTTAAATCTCGACTATTACATTAATTAACACAATTAGCTGGTCTACACAACTTGTTTATGAGCCTAACAGATATACAATGTTACTTATTTTCATGTCTTTTTGTTTTACATGAGTTTCTACCCTTCGTCTGTCTAAGTATGGAAATAACACACAATGACGAAACTATTGTTTATAGAACTGTCTGAAAAAAAAATATGAATCTCGTAATTAATGGGCGGTTCGTCGCAGACGGTATCGTACGATAAAATTGAGATGAGAGGGCCAGCAATATCGTCAGAATACGCAGCAACATATGATCTAAAATGAACAATACGCAGAGTCTACGCAATGCGTTTTTACCTCTACAAAATGATAAAATATATTGCAATCATTTACTTCATTTATAAACCACAAAAAAGTATGCAGAATAATAAAACGAAATACAGTCTTTCATCGAGCTGAGATGTCAAGCTGAAAGATGTAAAATATTTTTTTTTCACCAAATAGTTTTCCTGCAATTGTTTGATAAGTTTTTCGTGGCTACGTTCGTGTCGGCTGTGATCACCGGGTGACGTCATAGCGCACGGCCTGCACCCCCCCCCCCAATCTGTGCATGACCCCTAGCGTCTATTCTAGTATCCGTGCTCCAAATGATACACTGCTCGAGCGGGAGAATTAAGGGGTCTAGTGACACAGGTACCATTTCCATTTTACACAGAGTAAGCGAAGGAACTTGCCTCCCTTCTTGCAGCGATCTGCCATAGGTCTCTGGAAGAACGTAGCGTACAAAAAGATTGAAAAATGTCGCTGGTCATCCTCGTTTTCAAGAAGGGACGTAGAACGGACACACACAACATGAAAAATTGAGCTTTCGCCATCTTCAGTATTCTCATGCCATCTAGCGTCAACCCTGTGAAGTAGAACCATGTGGCAATGTTCCCGCTCTTTATGGAGCAGTTTGTTGTAAGTTCCTGAATGCGCCCCTGTGATAATTTTGAATGAGAAGAGGAGCTATGCCAATTACCGATGTTGTCCCCTATTTCAGTTGCTGACGTACCAACACAGAAGTTTTGCCGATTGGTTGATCAGTTATAACCGAATAACATATTGTTCAGAACTGTAATTGATGTTTCTATATCCCTTTTCAAGAAGATACCAGAAACAGGAAAGACCCCATGGTTGACCTTATATGACTATACTTCTTGAGGAAATATCACTACTCTGTCTACACAGAAGATCTATGTCGCTTCGAAGTGTCGTTACAAAGAACAATTAAAATCAGTAAAAATGACAAGCTACATTAACTTAATTTTCGATATTTAAAGATCAGCAATAACAGAAATATGATTTCAAATAATTCTAGTTTGAGATATAATTTTGTTATTGCTCTAAGGTGGCACTCAAGAAAAGATTTACTTTTACTCGTAACTTTGACATGTCTTATGCTGTTTGTGCATTGTCGTCGATTGGTTCGTATTCCCGTATGTTTAAATTTTGAGAATCATTGCTTATACCGTTGTTAACTGATCCACTACTAGTCAAAGCGAATTTCAAGTGTTTTTCCTGCCACGGTGTAAACAATGTGTACAAGTGAGTAAGTGTTAATCATGTAATTTTATTTATTTATTTATTTATTATTATTATTATTTTTTTTTTTGGATAGAACGTGGGTTGTGTTTGTTCGTTGTTGAACCATAAAATTTTGGCTCAGTGCTTTTTAATTATAGATGGCGGGTAGCCGTCTGATGAAAGCTACCCGCTCACTCGTATAACGAAATCCTGGGTAAGTTCCTAATAAGTAGTACCGTACTAATGTCAGAAAACTACGATTTTGTACTTTTCTTATTAAATGAAACCAATGAATTGGAACTTTTTTATTATTCGAAGTCAACGAATAAATGTTAGACTGAACATCAGATAGTTTATTTCTTGTACTGGAAAGACGTTAATGTTGCTTTTCACGGGATTATACGTTTAAAGTTTTTTTTTGCACCAGTTGCATATATGTATGCTTTCTTTGAATAGCTATATAATAATTCAGAAATACGTTTATGTTGGGATCTTCTGTCGGTCTCTGTAGATAGAATACCTCACAACAGACCGCGCCAGGTCACACAGACCAAGCCGCGGCCGCTAGCTGACTGGTTGACCGCTGTGGCACAGCCAAAGAGATAGACTACCTCAGAGAGGCAACACTGCAGTCAGAGTGGAGCAAACTACCTGGAGCCCAAGGTAGAGAGAGCCATGTAAGTGGTCTCTGCTCGGTGCACGTCTACCAAATTACACATACCACCATCTACTCCTTAAAGGACAAATGACGAGGAATTCCACTATCAGGATCAACAGCGCGCCAATAATCCGCCGTAAACAGGCTCTGTACCTCGGGATAATCATTGGGAAGTAAGCAGTTGCTGGAAGAGGGATGATAACTGAACACTACCTGCAGCTACTGATCTAACACCCACAATACGAAACGCGTTAATAAAACCGATGAAATTTCTGTGGTTGCATTAGAGAACGTGTTTAAATTTAAAAGGGACGCTTAACTTTCTCTTGTTCTACAGTATCGTAGACCAGGAAACGAAAATGTTTCGCCGCGGTGGAGTAGCCGAGCGGTCTAAAGCGTCTCGCTGCGGAGCGCGCGGTTGCTCGCCGTGGAGGTTCGAGTCCTCCCTGGGGCATGGGTGTGTGTGTTTGTCCTTAGGCTAGTTTACCTAGGTTTAAGTAGTTTGTAAGCTACGGACTGATGACTACGCAGTTTGGTCCGATAGATTTACAAACATTAGAACATTTGAAAATGTTTCGTTTAGCCTTTAGTCACATTAATACCATATAGTCTGCAGAACTAACAGTCCTTATCAGTTATGTCCGTGTAGTATCAGACGTTGTCCTTCTTAAAGTGGCGCCTTCACTCCATGTGTTCACTGGATGTGCACTGGCCGGCAGGCGGAAGTGGACTGACTAAGGAATGGACTCGCCCGGCGCTTCATCTACATCTACATCGATACTCTGCAAATCACGTTTACGTGCCTGGCAGAGGGTTCATAACCACTTTCATAACCTTTCTCTACCGTTTCATTGTCTAATAGCGCGCGGGAAGAAAGAACACCTAAATCGTTCAGTTTTCGTTCTGATTTCTCTTATTTTGTTGAGATGGTAATGCCTCCCTAGCAAAATAGTTTCTCATTCAGAAGTAAATGTCGGTGATTGAAATTTCTTAAATAGATCTCGCCGCAACGAATAACGTCTTTCTTTAAAGAATTTCCACCTCAAATCGTGCAAAATTGCGTGTCGCTTTCTCCCCTCTAATGTGATAAAACAAAACGAGCTGTCCCCTCAACCTTCTCAATGTCTTCCGCCAGTCACACCTGGTGAGGGTCCCACACTGGGCAACAGTACTACAAGAAAGGACGCACAAGTGTGATGTAGGCAGTCTCTTTAATGGAGCTGTTGCATCTTCGAAGCGTTCTCCCAATGAAACGTAACCTTTGGCTCCCCTTCCCCACAATATTTTCTATGTGCTTTCTCCAGTCTAATTTGTTCGTAATTGTAACTCCTAGGTATTTGGTAGAATTTACGACCTTAAGATTTGACTGATTTATCGTGTAATTGAAGTTCAGCGGATTTCTTTTTGTGGTCATGGTATTACCGGAACCGGTACTCGAACCTGGGACCTCTGCCTTTCGCCGGCAAGCGCACTACCGACTGTGCTATCCCGACACGACTCACGATGCCGCCTCCTACTTTCCAAACTTCACAGAAGCTCTCCTGCGAACCATGCAAGACTAGTACTCCTGGAAACATCCCTTCACGGTCTGCACGGACACGACGGTCGGGGGTTCGAATCCCCCCTCGGGCATGGATATTTGTGCCGTCCTTAGAATAAACTAGTTGATAAGCAGTTTGTAAGTTTAGGGACTGATGACCCAGTAGTTAAGTCCCATAAGCTATACAAACATTTGAACATTTTTGTAGGCACACTACATTACAGTCACTTCTTGGCAAGCAGAGTTATTGTGCTTTTTGAGTGCGTGCTTGAGTGTTACCATCCAAGAAAATGTAAATCCTGACTCAAATTTTGGAAGGTAATTACAGAAGGCACACTTTTAGGAGAGGGGAGTAAAGAGCGACAACATTCTGCAATACGTATTGTAGAACTAAAAACTTTTCACTCTAGTTTCTTTGCAGCATTACTAAAACTGGGTTATGAATGTGACGTGGGAAGAATAAATATTAGTGTCTCCATATATCATTCAATAATCCTTCTTTCCCTTTCTTGGGGCTTTAATATATTGACAGTCGAAAATTTAATTACTTTGTGCAGTTGTTTCACTGCCGTGTTGTGTTCCATCCCAGAAAATAAGAAACCAATTATAAGTATTGAGAGTGGGCTTGAAGAATGTAGCTTAATATTTCTGCAAAAGGGATGAGTATCGCGACTTCATGAGATGCAAAATAGACATACGAAAGCGAAAGTGTAACTCACTACATGGGATAGTATTGCGTAAATTGCAGCTAGAGTTGTCAACCGGCGAAACTGGTGTACTCGACAAGTGATCACACTTCCACCTTCTGTTCGTTATGGTGAAGTGCTCAAACATCATCTATGGGACTTAACTACTGTGGTAATGTCCCTCATTAATCCAGCTAAAACTAACCGAAGGACAACTGACACATTGCGAGAGGGAGGACTCGAACCTCTACATCCACATAGGTTATTTTGCAAATCACATCTGACTGCCTGGAAGAGGGTTCATCGAACCACCATTTTACCATTTATCTCCCATTCCATTCTCGAACAGCGCGCGGGAAGAAAGAACACCTGAATCTCTCCGTTCGAACTCTGATTTCTCATAATTTATTCTGATGACCTTTCTATATATGTAAGTGGACGTCAACAATATATTTCCGCAGTCGGAGGAGAATGTTGGTGATTGGAGTTTCGTAAGTAGCCCACGCCGCAGCGATAACCGCCGTTGATGTAATGATTCCCATCTCAGTCCTGTATCATTTCCGTAACGCTGTCTCCCCTGTATCGTGACAATACGAAATAAGCTGTCCTTTTGGACTCTTTCGATGTTCTCCGTCAAACCCACCTGATAAGGATCCCACACTGGGCAGCAATACTCCAAGAAAGGACGGTCAGGTGTAGTGTATACAGTCACTCGAGTAGTTCTGTTGCATCTTTTAAGGGTTCTGCCAAATAAACGCAGTCTCTGGTCCGCCTTTTCCACGTCATTATCTACGTGTTCTTTCCAGTTTAAGTCTGAAGTAATAGCGATTCCTAGGTATTTTGTGGAGCCTACGGCCTTCACTTTTGATTAATTTTATCTTGTCAACAAAGTTTATTGGACTTCTTATCGTACTCCTGTGGACGACTTCACACTTCTCGTTATTTAGAGTCAACTGCCAATTTTTACACCATACTGATATCTTATTTAGATCTTTCTGCAGTTGGTTTTGATCTTACCATGATTTTACCAGACGGTAATGACGGAGTCATCTGCAAACAACAGAGCAGGTTAGAATTGCTCACAAATCGTTTATGTAAATAAGAACAAAAGAGGACCAATAACACTACCCTGTGGTACGCCCGATATTACTTCTGTTTTAGTGGATGCCTTACAATCGATTACTACAAACTGTGTCCTCTCTGACTGGAAATCCCCTATCCAGTCGCAAGTTTGGGGCAATATACAATAATCACGCAATTTGATTAAAAGCTGTTTGTGTAAAACGATGTCAAAAGCCTTCTGGAAATCAAGAAATACGGAATAAATTTGAGAACCCTTGTCGATAGCACCCATCACTTCGTGTCAGTAAAGATCTAGTTGTGTTTCGCATGAACGATTTTTTCTAAATCCATGTTGACCTTGGGTCAGTAGATCATTCTGTTCGA
This sequence comes from Locusta migratoria, assembly GCA_026315105.1. Lineage (NCBI taxonomy): Eukaryota > Metazoa > Arthropoda > Insecta > Orthoptera > Acrididae > Locusta > Locusta migratoria. The sequence continues at coordinate 98,997,527 of CM048751.1, read as the reverse complement.
GATAGTTCATAATGTTTGAATACAGGATATGGTCCAAAACCCTGCTGCAGTTTGACGTCAGTGATATAGGTCTGTAATTTTGTGGGTTACTCCTACTGCCGTTCTTGAATATAGGTGTGACTTGTGCAACTTTCCAGTCTTTTGGTACAGATCCTTCTTTGAGCGAGCTGTTGTATATGGCTGTTAAGAAAGGAGCTATCGCTTCAGCATAATCAGATAGAAATCTAATGAGTATACAATCCGGACCAGAAGACTTCTTCTTGTTAAGTGATTTAAATTGCTTCACTACTCTGATGATATTGACTTTAACGTTACTCATTCTGGCCTCTTGTAATTCGAAATCTGGGCCTCGCAGAAGTAGCTGAGCGGTCTGGAGCGCCACGTTGCGGATCGCGAGGCCTGCCGCGTCGGGGGTTCGAATCCCCCCCTCGGGCATGGATATTTGTGCCGTCCTTAGGATTAGCTAGTTCATAAGTAGTTTGTAAGTTTAGGGACTGATGACCCCGTAGTTAAGTCCCATAGACTTTACAAACATTTGAACATTTTGTAAGTTTAAGGATTGATGACCCTGCAGTTAAGTTCCACAAGCTTTACAAACATTTGAACATTTCGAAATCTTGAATATTGGTTACGTCTTCTTTGGTGAATCAGTTTCTAAAAGCTGTGTTTAGTAACTCTGCTTTAGTAGCGCTGTCATCGGCAGGATCGCCATTACTATCACGTAGTGAGGATATTGTTTGTGTTTTGCCTCTAGTACATGTAACATATGACCAAAATATCTTTGGGTCCTCAGTCAAATTTCGAGAAATAGTTTCCTTGTGAAAAGTATTGTAGGCATCTCGCATTGAAATACTCGCTAAATTTCGAGCTTCTGTGTAGGATCGCCAATCCTGACAGGTAGCAATCGAGCGATATGCATCAAGGCGTTTTAATCGGCTCGTCCATTCCATCGCGGGGAATCATCCGTCATTGATACCGTGAAGTCGAGTTATGATGCACACTTATTAGAAAACGTGCTCCTGTCGTTGGTTGACAACGAAATAGTACTATTTTACTTGCCGCTTGTTAACCGGATCTTTTCATAATATATTTTAATGACCTTTTGTGACAGCATTATTATATAATCTTAGGCTGTATGTAATCTTCTCGAGTTTGCAGCCGGATACTAAAGTCAACTTGACACAATATTTCAGCGGCGCAACTGCCCGCCATCCTCACGTGAGCGTGCTGGTACACAATTTCGCCGAAACTGAGTTCCTTTATACATCGAGGAAGACCCATAGCGCGTGCGCAAGAAGTGACAGTAACTGCCCTCTGGCGCACAAGACATACAGCGCTCCGGTGGTAGAATCCGGCGAAATCGATAATCGATGACGAAGAAAATTATCTTTCAGATTGCTGAAGAACCAACCGTAGATTTTAACATCTGATAACACAGGGTTCCGAGATTTACTAAAAAGGTAGCTTTTGTCTCTGTTAATCAGATTGTCAGATAATCGGATCTCTATGGATTCCTTTAAAACACAGTCCCAGCAACGAGACGCTGAAGTAGCCATGTGAGTTTCGTTATATAACATTCTATGTCCCTCATCGAGTCAATGCTCAGCTACCGCCGACTTCTCGGGCTGGAGCAAATGTGTGTGGCGTTGATATTCAACACATGTCCTGAATGTTGTAACGATACACTAAAATTTTTATTTTTTTGTTCATCTTTGATCAGCGATGCTTATCGCCTCCGGTTCCCTGTGACTCGCAATGCAACTAATTTAATTTCGTTCGTCATTTTTTACTTCCGAACAAGCGAGAAAACGGAACCGTGATAGTAATTTTACTCACTCTCTTGTTTGTATCTGAAGCGTGAAGACGTCTTTCATACCTGTATCCACTCATGAAAGTAAGAATAATGCAAGCTGTTTCTGAAAATATATTATTTAAATTTAAAAGCATTCCTTCTCCTTGGTTTTCATTTAAATCAAACTCCTCCATGTCCAATATTTAATTTCTTAATGTTTTTAAGGTCCTCATCATCCGTATTAGTTCAATGTTCAGACGCCATTACAATCGCTTCGCATTGTCTGTAAAATTTCAATCAATCATCCTTATACAATACTTTGCTTGATTTTAGAAGCTGCAGTCATTTCTTTTGTAATTTCACGAAGTCCGATATATATATATATATATATATATATATATATATATATATATATATATATATTTTTATCATTACCAGTAACTTCATGTTCCACCCACGGTTACACAACAATGAAAAGCGAAGTGTCTGAACATTGATCTCCTACGGAAAGTAATTCGAACATTCACGTATTAAATAAGACGTCAAATTTATCATTTCCAGCTTCTACAATACGAAGTGCAGGATCCAGCTAGATGCTTTCCGTAAGTCTTATAACGTGCTGTTGCTTGTATGGTGTCCGTCTTTAATATGCAACCCGCGGTTTGTTTGCTTTAATGTTCATTTTGTGCCGTACTTTAACTAAATTATTTCAAATTCAAAAATTCGGTACCATCAATTCCTTGTCCAAAATAGAATCGCGGAATCTACTTTAACAATTATGGCGTCATGCGAAGCAAGGGCAACGTTATAATGGTACGGATCGTCTGACCAATATACGTTTTGCCACATTGGCAGGGAATCTTATATACCCCAGGCTTCCTCTGACCCAAATCATCCTTCACAGATCCGATAAGTGCTCTCATCTTTACTGGCGGACGAAAAATACTCTTAATGTCATGCTTTTTTAAAATTCTTCCTATCTTTGATGAAACACTCCCGGCAAAAGGCAATCTTAGGCTACTCCAAAGGGCGGAATGCCATCATTTGTAATTTACAAAAAATTAAAATATCCAGTCGATACCGTCTGTTTCCAGCAAGAATAAATTTTATAGTCTTGCCAATGAAAACACGAATTCAGTGCGGTCATTAGTCATATATCTTACCTTCTAAGTTACAAGTAGCTAACAAATAGTACATAGTCGTTTGTTGACCGGAAGATATCTGTCCTCGAGAAATCACGAAATGCGCACCTTTATTAGTTCGCCAAGTGTCTGGCTTTGAAGTTAGGCGAGGTACACGTTAGTCAGCTGAAAGAGATTTTGAAAGTCCCTAAATCCCCCGCGAATTCGACTCGGCGCTCGCCGTAAACTCAGAGACGGGGGAAGTGGAACACGCCTTCCACATTACGAAAAATGCCATCTCCCACGAAAGAAACGTTAGGTAAATTCAATCCCAAGTGTTCTCAGGCGAATCACAGACCTCGCCGGGGATAATTCAGTCGCGGAATTAATTACGAAGTTGCAGTCGTTTAACGAATTGATCCGACGGAAATTATTGCGTCTTCAAACTGGCGAACTTCCGCTTATGTTCCGCAACTGGCGTCCGCGAACTTGGCAGCAGTCTTAATTGTAGCCGGCGCTGGGCGGTTGGGGCGCTCGGGAGAGAGGAATTCCTGGTGGCAGTTGTGTCGGCTGGGTGGTGGGTGCGGGGGGGGGGGGGGGGAGAGAAGGGGAGGGAGGAGGGGTAGAATGGGGCCTGCTGGATGGTGGAGGGGATGCCTGCGCAGGAAATGCGGTGGCAGAATTCGAGGTAATTGTTTAAACTAGTATTGCCTGTGGTCGAAAATAGACCAATTGTGCTTACAACGGTCACTGGGGGTAAAATTTTACGTATTATGTCGGCTAGGGACTGATGACCCCGTAGTTAAGTCCCATAAGTTGTACAAACATTTGAACATTTATTATGTCGGCGGCCTCCCAGGATTATGTTGGCAACAACACGATAGAAAATCTTTGCCCATTTGTTCGAACCACATAGAATGACTCGAATAGTCTATCGTACAAACCATGAAGTAAACAAATAATGCTGTTCCTGCTTTATGGTTGACAGGTTCTTGTATGTACCCTCGTCCGCTCAGTAAAAATAAATGCCCTCGTAAAGCGGAAGATTCCATGAGAAAACAACGGCGTTATCAAGCGATTGGCTAAAATGAAGACTCATAAGACTCTCACCATTCAACATTATTATAGGAGGCCGCTGGGATATTTGGTAAAATTTAACCGGCACTGGGAGGTATCAAACGGTATCTTTTACGTGTTAAGGAAAATGCCTGACACAATAACAACAAATAAAAACGGAAATATATACTTATCATGCCATTTTCGAATTATATAACTTTCATTAGCCTAATATTTGAAATGCAACTACAATTTAGGTGTTCGTCTATTTATACAACGCAAAGAAATAACGGCCGCGGTGGAGTAGCCGAGCGGTCTAAAGCGTCTCGCTGCGGAGCGCGCGGTTGCTCGCCGTGGAGGTTCAAGTCCTCCCTGGGGCATGGGCGTGTGTGTTGTCCTTAGGTTAGTTTACCTAGGTTTAAGTAGTTTGTAAGCTACGGACTGATGACCACGCAGTTTGGTCCGATAGATTTACAGACATTTGAACATTTTGAGAGAAATAATGTTATTTCGATACTGCGATATTCAGAATTCCAGAGCTGACAACATGTCGACTTCGTAGTTTCACTTGTGCACCGCTACATGCCTCTCCCGGCGCATCATCATTTATATCGCCATTCTTGACTTCGCAGTTCCACCCGAACACCGCTAGATGCCTCTCCCAGCGCATTATGCTTTATATCGCATTCATATGAAAAGATCCATTTCCTTTAACCACTCTTAATCACAGCGAAAATAAAGCATTTGAACGGCACAAGAAAGTGAGTTGGGAACACTCCATGTTTCGATATTCACTTATTTTAATACGTTATTTTAATACTGCAGATGCGCTGCATTACAGCGTCTTTGGTCGAGGCGAATAGCTAATCAGTGAGCTGATTGTTGTAGAATGTAGAACTTGATCCAAGCTGTAACTAGGAAAATTTCTACTTCCTTTTACCACTTTTAATGGCTAAATGCACACATAATATTTATATTCGTGAAATCTACGATAAACAATCTTTCGAATTAAGTAACTTTCATTGCCTTCTTGTACGAATAAATTAATAATTTGTACCACAATTTCCGTGTTAGCGTATTTATATTATGATACGTCTGTAGGGTGAATGTCTGACATCTGAAACCGCTTTCATCTACATCTTCATCTACATAACTACTCTGCAAGTCTCACTGAAGTGCGTGGCAAAGAGTTCAACGAACCTCTTTTATTGCTTTTCATACGTCGCGTTTTGCAGCTCTTGTTGTAGGAAAGACATTGTTATATATTGCACCAAAGCATGAAATTAATAACAGCATTAACTTTCTCGACTTAACAATCACTAAGACTACACCTACAACTACAGACATAGTAACTCATAGTAGCTCTTGTCACCCACGGAGCCATAAAGAGGCATACTTTAGATCAGCAATAGATCGTATCACCACATACCTTCTCTGTAACAAAAATATAAATTAAGAGCTGAATACACTCAGAGATATAGCAATCAGTAATGGCTATAACCCAGAACTAGTCAATCTATAGCTATAAATGTGAATGTCTTTTCGGTGTACGTCTATCACGTCTGAACCACAAGACATACAGAGCTAAAAATTTGTACAGTTACTAATGTCTACCCGAGGAAGGCTTTAGGCACGGTTTTAAGGCGATCGGATAGCCATCTATATATATTAATGTGAATGTCTGTTCGGTGTATGCTTATCACGTCCGAACGACAAGACTCAGAGATTTAAATATTTGTACAGTTACTAATTTTTACCTGAGGAAGGTTTTAGGCACGGTTTTATAGCGACCTGATAGATATTTAGTGATTTGAAGAATACAACACGAAATTGAAAATTATATTTACTCTTTGAATATGGTTTTACTGGTTGCATTATTGCTTGAGGGTTGATAATGATAAAAGGGTGGAGTATATTGGGATGGAAAGTTATTGGTGTATATAAAATTCTACGTGTATGTGTGTTAATATTTCGTTCTGCAGCGAAAACTACAGAACACAAACGAATGGTCTGTGTGTAATTGTTATCCGAAGTCTCCCGTTGTACACCATAGCAGTTCCATGCCGATAGCTACAAGGGGGTGGAAGATATGGTGGTTGAAAGTCGTCAATTTATAAAAAAATTAGGCCTGAAGGCCAGCGATGACGTTTTCGAGTCTATAACAAGGAGGTTACATACAGCAAAACGTGATGCCACACATCATATCTTTGCTCTATGCATGCTACCATGTTCTCAGCTATTTCTCTGTAAGGATAAGCATACGAATAAGGAAGTATAAGAATAAATAAATAAAGCAGTAAAAAAAATTTTATACATCTCTTTAAAAAAATCGATTTGATGTTTCGCACATTACATCAAGTGATGGATCTGTGATATTCTTACAGTCATTATTGTTGAAATTCGTGATTTGATTTACACTACTTACTTCACATTTTTTTATTTGGATGTTGATTAAAAATATTTGTTTCTAAAGAAGGGATTGTACTTCAAAACCATTCTCATAGCATACTACTGAAATATAGCTTATCTATCATAATCAACCAACAGGCGAACGGAATCGCGGGTTTAAGCTAGTAATCTATGTAAATCGAAATTAAATTCAAAACAGAAAAGTATTGAAGACGAAATCACTTTAACAAAAACTGAAACAAGAAAGACAAATTTGTAATACTGCCATACTGGGAACAAATTTCATATAGAATGAAGTATGCACTGAAGAAAACAAATCTTAAAATAGGCTTCTACACTAACAATACTTTAGGAAACAATATCATACATAAAATAGAAAAAAAATTGATCGCTTTAGTCAATCTGGAGTTTACAAAATCGAATGCAGTAAATGTGACAAGACCTATATTGGACGGACAGACAGACCTTTCAGACCTTAGAGAGCTTATGAGTACAAGCGAAAATAATGTCTCAGCATTCGGCACACACCTCAGAGAATGTAAACATTTGACTGGAAGTATAGAAGAAGATCTCAAAATTTTTACATATCGCATTCAAAGGACAACTAATTGACGTTTTAGAAGAATTACAAATCTATACTCACATGACTAAATACCCAGAACAAATGTTAAATGAACAAACGGAAATGCGCAGTAAAAAAATAATCGAAAATTTTCGTATCACCTTGACCAGCATATAAAGTACAATCAATCCAACCGTAATATACTTCCAAATATGCAACAACACGCGATAAATTATAGTAGCACTGCAATATTATCCCTATATTACAATATAGTAAACACAAGCAATTTACAACACTTAAAATAGTTCGGAATGAAATTTATTGTACGAATATTTGTAATGGTACTGTTTATGTCACACTGCATATAACCAGCGATATTGTCATAAACAAAATTTAGCATCTTTGGATAAAAAGCTCAATAAATTACAACAAACAGCGTGACGTACGCAGTATCCATATATATATATATCACTTAAAGACATTATATAATAAAATTCCGATTGCCTCTTTAAATACAAGTACACTCCCGGCCATTAATATTGATACACCACGAAGACGACGTGCTACAGACGCAAAATTTAACCGACAGGAAGAAGATGCTGTGACATGCAAATCATTAACTTTTCAGAGCATTCACAAAAGGTTGGCGCCGGTGGCGGCACCTACAAAGTACTGACATGAGCAAAGTTTCCAACCGATTTCTCATACACAACAGCAGTTGACCAGCCTTGCCTGGTGAAATGTTGTGATGCCTCGTGTAACGAGGAGAAATGCGTACCATCATGTTTCCGACTTTGATAAAGGTCGGATTACAGCCTATCGCGATGGCGGTTTATCGTATCGCGACATTGCTGCTCGCGTTGGTCGCGATCCAATGACTGTTAGCAGAATATGGAATCGGTGGGTTCAGGACGGCAATACGGAACGCCGTGCTGGATCCCAACGGCATCGTATCACTAGCGTTCGAGATGACAGGCATCTTATCCGCATTGCTGTAACGGATCGTGCAACCACGTCTCGATCCCTGAGTCACCAGCTGGGGATGTCTGCAAGACAACAACCATCTGCAGGAACAGTTCGACGACATTTGCAGCAGCATGGACTATCAGCTCGGATAACATGGCTGCGATTACCCCTGACGCTGCATCACAGACAGGAGCGCCTGCGATGGTGTACGCAACGACAAACCTCGGTGCACGAATGGCGAAAACGTCATTTTTTTTCGGATGAATCCAGGTTCTGTTTACTGCATCATGATGGTCGCAGCCGTGTTTGGCGACATCGCGGTGAACGCACATTGGAAACGTGTATTCGTCATCGCCATACTGCCGTATCACCCAGCGTGATGGTATGGGGTGCCATTGGTTACAAGTCTCGGTCACCTCTTGTTCGCATCAACGGCAATTTAAACAGTAGCCGTTACATTTCAGATGTGTTACGACCCGTGGCTCTACACTTCATTCGATCCCTGCGAAGCCCTACATTTCAGTAGGATAATGCACGACCGCATGTTGCAGGACGTGTACGGGCCTTTCTGGATACGGAAAAAGTTCGACTGCTGCCCTGGCCAGCACAATCTCCAGATCTCTCACCAACTGAAAACGTCTGGTCAATGGTGGCCGAGCAACTGGTTCGTCACAATGCGTGAGATACTACTCTTGATGAACTGTAGTATAGTGTTGAAGCTGCATGGGCATCTGATACTCTATATGCCATCCAAGCTCTCTTTGACTCAATGCCCAGGGGTATCAAGGCCGTTATTACGGCCAGAAGTGGTTGTTCTGGGTACTGATTTCTCAGGATATATGCACCCAAATTGCGTGAAAATGTAATCACATGTCAGTTCTAGTATAATGTATTTGTCCAATGAATACCCGTTTATCATCTGCATTTCTTCTCGAGTAGCAATTTTAATAGCCAGTAGTGCATTAACACTTTTATTGAAAGCAGCGATTGGAATTTTATTACATAATGGATTTCACAATCTTGAACATGGCCTAATATGCAGCAACTAGATGTAAAATAATTTTGAAAATTGCAGCCCTACAAGTCGCTTTAAAATAATTACAAAAAAAAAATTATCTAAATTTCGACCACACTACGGAAGTCATCATGTAAAATAACCACATGAGAGTTTTACAGAACTAAGGAATGTTCATGTTGTATAAACGATTAAAAACCAATATGCTAGTTACTGGCTAGCAGTCTGAACAAATAAAAGTTTCTAACATATTGGCAAGCCGCTAACGGGCTGCCGATGTGCCCGGAGATCAAGGCGGCATCAGCGGTTTGCCACTATGTTAAAAAATTTATTTTTTTGTTCAGACTTCTAGCCAGTAACTAGCATATTGGTTTTTAATATTTTAAACAACATGAGCACTCCTTATGTTAACTGATTCTTACGTCGCTTCTTGTTAGAACAAATTCATTATAAAAATTGAAATACACAATTTTGTGTTTGTTCTACATGTTTGTTTATTTTGTGAATCGATCTGATGATGGCCGAATAATCCAAAAATCGATTCACAAAATAAACAAACCTGTAGAACAAACACAAAATTGTGTATTTTAATTTTCATAGAGCATTCCTTACTTATGAAGTAGTATCATGTGGTAATTCTAGCCGGCCGCGGTGGCCGAGGTGGCTAAGGCGCTCCAGTCACGGTCAGTACGGTCACTACGGTCGGGGGTTCGAATCCCCCTCGGGCATGGATATTTGTGCTGTACTAGTTCGTAAGTAGTTCATAAGTAGTTTGTAAGTTTAGGGACTGATGGCCCCGTAGTTAAGTCCCATAAGCTTAACAAACATTTGAACATTTTGGTAATTCTACATTATTATGATGACTTCCGTAGTGTGGTCGATATCTGGATTAAAAAAATTGTAATTATTTTAAAGCAACTTGTAGGGCTTTAATTGTCAAAATTATTTTGTCATTATTGCTACAATAAGTTAATGCTTTGTTCTAACAGGGTATTTCTCGCCCACACACTGCACGTGAAACTCAACATGCTCTGTGAGACGTGTAACAAATTCCTTGAACTACCCAATCTCCGGACTTGTCAACAACTGAGCATCAGTGGGACATGATAACTGACACTTGCGGCTCGTCAGAACAGACATGTTGCAGAACTACGTGAACAGGTCGAGCAGGAGTGGAATAATTTATCCCAATGCAGAATTTGTTATCTGTACGATCGAAAGCATTCCAAAATTAGCGCCTGCATGGCTGACCACGGAGACTATTACCGTACAACAACAGGTATTTCAGAATGGATCCGCACAGTTACTTCAGTATCGACGAGAAATCGTCGCGACCAAGCGGTGTGCTTCCAAATCATTCAAAACACAACTTGATCAAATAATTGAATATTTCGGGCAGGAGGTCAGTGAACCTAAGGTTCCTAATTATTCCAGCTGACAAAAGTGGGGCAGTGTTATTAGCTTTCGCCCTGAAAATGCGTTGACAGCGACTCATGAACAAAAGAAAGTAAATACAGCAATGGTAACTCTAAAACATACTCTAGCCTTATTCACATCAGATACAAAATTTTTATCTTAATAGTGCAGTCAATGTTCAGTACTATATCATAACGGGTTTAACGTTTCGAAATACAGCTGTCGTAAGGTAATGTGTGACACAATTACAGGAAACAAATTGTAGTATCTGTACCTATTTCTTCGATGGAATCGCCCCCTCAGTGCTCACGTAAACGTTTATCAAAGGTATTATAAAATAATGTGTATGTTTTTTGTGTTTGTTGGTTGATCCACAGGTAGAACACTTGGAATTATGAATCATGCACAAGCAACTATAGAACAACTGCCCCCAAGAGAAAGTCTAAACTTCATAATGTCTATAACAAAATTACCTGCATTTCTCAGATGACTCGTGAAGCATTACGAGCGGTCTCTGGCTAACCCACAGAGATACTTAATCCTTGCTTGCCTTCTCCTTTCTTTGACTGATCACCATTTTTATTGTAAAAAGGAAGGAGGAAGCGCTGATTTTGTCTCAGTCAGCAATTGTCCTTCGAATAATTAAAACGAATTATTCAGAGGACTATTTTATCACGGCCTTCCTGGATATTTTCATGTGAGTGTGATATGTCGAATATATATAAAAATTATTATAAAGAATAATAATTTGATTTTCATTATTTTATATTTCATTCCTCTGTAATTTTATTATAGTTTCTTTGGAATCTTTTGCACGCCATTATTCTAACAGTAACCACCATCAATTTTATTACGTACGAACCTTCAATTAGTTTCTGAATGTTGTACGGCATTTTCCTAGTACCCGTGATTCAAAGATAGAACCAACTACGAATATTCCATCATAAGAAAATGCTGTACTATAACGTTTCCTGCCGCCCCACCATATTGTAAATAATAATACAATTTTTTTATAATTTTCAAAATAAAAAGCCAAGATCGCACATTAATGATTTACTAAATGACGACCGGTTTCGGTACACTGTGTCACCATCATCTGGTCTCATACATGTTATAAGCTGGTCATCTTGTTTAAAAAAATGCGTATAAAATAACAAGTGCAACATTGCACTTAGTCACTATATAAAAATACATAACTATTTTAACTTGTGTATTGTTATATAGTGACTAAGTGCAACGTTGCAATTGTTATTTTATACGCTTATTTTGTAACAAGATGGCCAGCTTATAACATATATGAGACCAGATGATGGCGACACAGTGCACCGAAACCGGTCATCATTTAATAAATCATTAAAGTGCGATCTTGTATTTTTATTTTGAAAACTATAAAACGATCAGATCGCCTCCAAACCAGACTATGTCAGGTAATCTTTACTTTTTTTTATATTAGAAGTAGAAGCTCAAGAATAGATAATTCGTTTCCTTTCCTTCATTTTCTAAATTTTATTTAAACTCAACCAGGCAGGGAACGTTATACTCGAGTGCAACAAAGTAGAAATACTTATTAGTCAATATAAGCGGAAAAAATGGTTGGTCTTCCACTCTTCAATATTATCTTAGTTCCATTGTGTCGTTAACATGCTTAAATAGCTAACTTTCATGAATCAACAGGGTGAAGTGCTATATCTGCATCATATTCCATATCAATGTTAATTCAGCAGTGATAGTGCGCAGTACAGACCTTAACAAGGAACACCAGAAAGGAGAACATCATTGATGAGATGATAATATTATTAAAATATTGTGAATATGGATGGAGATAGATGCACGAACCAATGACATGCAGACGACATCATATATGTGCAAATCAACCTGTCACCCATACGTGCTGCACGGAGATTGGGCAGATGCGATATCCTTTGGCTCTGGAGACGAAAATTTCATTTGCGAAAGCTCCTCTGCTTCATTTCAGTGAACACCGTCACATCAGAAGAATTTGTCTGTGACGAACATTGCATGAATTTTTAAGCGGGCAACGTTGGTATCAAGATACTGCTGCCGAAGCATGCAGCTCCAAGCATGCCACTGCCACTGCAAGCAACGTAGAAATTTTCCCCTAATTTTATTCAAGTATATCTACAGGCCACACACTAAATTGTATTTATGGCCTGTATATTAACTTTGGGGCATTACTCGCAGTAGAAGACATTACAGAGAAAGTTTTTCCAGAGCATAAGATCTGGGTGAAGGCCAGTCTACTTGTTCCTCTCGAAATAAATTAGGAAACAAAACGCAATTGCTATTACTTTTCATGTCGAGAATACAACAATCAGTTTAAAATTTAAATAATTTTCATATTGCATTAAAGTTCCGGATTGCTGCTTATGTTTTATTTAATATTGCTACGCTGTTTCGACAGTTTGTCATTCTCAAGCGCGTCTACGATGTTTGGACGTTAATTAATGTTGACATCTGGCGTAACTGTTGCATAAATTACTTGGAAATATACACGTTTTTAGTTGTTGTGTACGGTTTTTAGCTGTCGGGTATTATGCAGCTTTTTACGTTAAAACTTTAAAGAAACTTTTATATTTTTTCGTAATTAGCAACAGCTTTGCCACAGATGTTTACATTTATAGTGAAAAAAATGGTTGATCTTCCATTGTTCAATGATATTACCCTAGTTCCATTGTGTCGTTAACGTGCTTAAATAGCTAACTTACGTGAATCAACAAAGTGCTATATCTGCATCATATTCCATATCAATGTTAATTCAGCAGTGATAGTGCGCAGTACAGACTTTAACAAGGAACACCAGAAAGGAGAACATCATTGATGAGATGATAATATTATTAAAATATGTTTCGATGCAACGGCATCCACTCATTTATTACACATAAGTTGAAAATGTCTTGTCTGCATCTCATATGATAGACTTTTCCAACTGTACAGCTTTCGGAACTAGCTCTTCTGATTCATAATCTAAGAACTGGGAGACTAGTTCCGAAAGCTGTACAACTGGAAAAGTCTATCATATGAAATGCAGACAAGACATTTTCAACTTCTGTGTAATAAATGAGTGGATGCCGTTGCATCGAAACTTAAATCTTGACCAGCTGTCAGAATAAGACGAGAATTGGTTTGTTGACGTTAAGGAAAAGAAGCTCCCAAAAACACAATTGTCTTACCACAAAGTAGAAAGACTTTGCCCCCTAGATCTACTTCGGTTAGTTTTTATTATTATTATTATTTTTAATTTAATTTGTGAGTCTGATATTTAAAATTCTGCGGTAAATTTGTACGAGTGCAACAGTTCAGATATGAGAGCTGTAAGTATCTCAGCCACTTCACTACTAGTAGCGGCACCAAACGTAATGGTAATATATCTACTCGTCGCTAATATTTCCAGACTGCCATTTCAAATTGTATTTCGATTGCAGCGATAAAACTGGAATGATAATCAGATTGATTACGTCAAGCTCTCAGTTTGTGGGTTAAACTAAAAATAACTATTTCTTTAGCGCCACACACAAAGAGAGCTACCTCAAACACAGACATTTATTTTTAATTTGAGGATGGAATGGAAACAAACAGCCGGGTGCGGTAGCCGAGGAGACCGAGGCGCTCCAGTCACGGTCTGCACGGCCACTACGGTCGGGGTTCGAATCCCCCCTCGGGCATGGATATTTGTGCCGTCCTTAGGATTAGCTAGTTCATAATTAGTTGGTAAGTATAGGGATTGATGACCCCGTAAGCTCTACGAACATTTGAACAAAATTTTATTTGGAAACAAACAGATAGACTTTTCTCTGTTTCCGTTGCAGTCACGAGCTAGAATACACAGAACGTACATTCACGATGTGTTAACCTAATTAAAAGGTGGAAAATCTCTAAGCAAAACCTAGACTAACTTTAAACTATAACCACTCTATAAATGAGAAAGTAATCTTTGCCTCCAATAATTAATGACATAATCTGCTCCACTCTGCAACAGCACCAGAAGTATAACTGTCATATCAGCACATGAAACAATTCACGCTGTTACTTATTTGTTCAACATTATTTTTTTCAATAGTAAGCGGGAAGTAAGTCGAAAGGTAAAATAAGTACAGAAATCTATTTGTGCAGAAAATTTATACTGAAACTAAGTTAGGAATGACATGGTTGAACATTCCAATTACACTGTAAATGCAAGTGTATTCGTCTTGTTACTTGCTTTGTATACTAAGATATTTGGAGGCAGAAACTATTGAAGTACGGTATTTAAACACCATCCATACTCGTGGGAACTTTGTTTATACGTGGAAGTGCGTTTTTAAGGTTTAAAGGGATGAGACAATGATTTACTTCGTAATGCGAAGCCACAGAATGTATTTTACTTCAGAACACTTAATCCACAACACAAAGCCAGTTCTTGAATACACAAATTCACATTAGTAGCTGAATGGAATGAAAGTCTGAATACACGTAAAATAATCATAATATGATGACGAATGAAAAAAAAAAAAAAGCTTCGGGACGAACTAACTCTTGCTATGGTTCACTTGGCTACCTTGAAGTGGTTTCCAAGTGAATGATTTACTGAGTATGATCAAAATATGAAGATAAATACTCGCAGTGTTGTTATTCTGCCTCAAAAATGTTATAACTATTGGAGATAACGGCGTGAGCAAACCATTTACCCAGCTAACCATATACAAACGTTGCTGCAGACAGGGACTCACCGCTACCAAGCTTCCGGCAAACAAGTGTCCTCATGAGTCCAGCAAAGGTATTACCTGCCTGCTAACTTGCCCGGAAGGCTCCTGACAGAGATTAACACATATATATTGAGAACGTGTGATTTTAAACCATTTACAACATTTAAGATTCGTAAAAGGGTTAATATTTTATCCTGGTTGTCAGGCAACCCGCAGTACCATGTAGGTACTATATAGTTATTAAATGCACCCATACGTGAGTGAACGGAATGAGTCCCGAAACACCTAGAAAAGTAAAATTCGAAATGTAGAAACTTTTCGACCAATTCAGTGCATTGAAATAAATACAACGGCGCTGGACCTGGCTTCGAACCCGGATTTCCCGCTTAGAGCCAGCAGTCACCTTACCCTTATATATATAACTCGAACCCGGATTTTTTGTTTCGGGGCACAGCTTTAGTCAAAGGCTATACAAAGAATAAGTAGAGAATCAACGGAAAATTGAAGATTTTAGTCGTGCTAGCGATGCAGCTTAGTCCTTAACTGTGATATGCATCACACGAATTCCACGTATTCGCTATGGGACATGTCCTTGATCCTCTCTCATTAAACACAAATTAGAACCTTCTCAACTGAAGGATAAACACTAAAGAAACATTTGTAAAATACTTATTCTCCTAAAGGTGGGAATAAAATTCCGCGAGCAATCTGGCGTATTAATCTGTCCGTACTGAAATTGTCAGCGTCATGTGCGAAAAGAACAGAGATCTTATCAGTAACCTAGAACTTGCATCAAAGCCATCAGGTCTGTATAAGGCTAGACAATACTCATACTCCTCAGTTGCATTTTAAGGGGAAAACTCTGTCAGGAGGAGGAAATACAGGCTCTACACGGCATCGCGTGATTGAGTGACGTCGTGGGTTATGACGGTGACGTTATTATGGCGTCAATTCTGGTGCCAGAAATCTTTTCTAACATAATGGTTTAGGGTTTGCAGTGAAACATTATCTCTATGGTGTGGTGGAAAGGTTTGTGTAATAAACAATCCCTATTTTCATAACTGGTGTATTTGCAGTGTAACCACAAGTGCATTGGTGACACAGCAGATATCGAAACATAGCACTCTTCATGAAGGACTCAAATGCTCAAATGTTTGTAGAGCTTATGGGACTTAACTGCGGGGTCATCAGTCCCTAAACTTACAAACTACATATGAATTAGCTTATTCTAAAAACGGCACACACATCCATGCCCGAGGGGGATTCGAACCCCCGACGGGGAACGGCCTCGCGCATCGTAGCATAGCGCCTCAATGCGCTCTGTCGCTCCACCGCTCCGCCGCGGCTCATCGTGAGGAATCTGATTGATTTGTATTGTCATAAGTGTGTGTGTGTGTGTGTGTGTGTGTGTGTGTGTGTGTGTGT
Organism: Locusta migratoria; assembly: GCA_026315105.1. Lineage (NCBI taxonomy): Eukaryota > Metazoa > Arthropoda > Insecta > Orthoptera > Acrididae > Locusta > Locusta migratoria. The sequence continues at coordinate 98,981,062 of CM048751.1, read as the reverse complement.
GTGTGTGTGTGTTTCCACAGTTGTTATATTGCAATAAAAATTGTTTCCTTATATTTTGCTATCATGTACAGTTGTCTACATGACGTAGATGTTTTCTTGTAATGCATATTCCGTTCGTAATTTTTCACCTTGGAGATACATATCGAATAACAATATACCGTATTTGATAACAGAAGAAACTTCATCAATGGTAGTAATTTTAGCTATTTATTTGTATCTGCAAATAGATTTCGACGACATTAGTAGCTACATCTACTCAACATCCAATAAACAGTGTATCGCCAATAAAAGTAACACCGGGCACTGAAAGTGGCTACTAATGTAGTCGAAATCGATTTGCAAATACAAATAAACAGCTAAAATGACGACTAATGCAGAAGTTTTTTCTGTTAAGTATGTTGATGTAGTCGTGATGCACTCTGCTCCAAATGGAGTCTTCATTCAAAATAACGTAATTCTCTATTTTCAAATGTGAAATGTATCTAAGAAATAAAATACTCATTCTAATATTTCTGAGGTATAAAACTTCATTTTTTACATTGAAATTTCAACTAACCAATTATACCAATACTACTTGGTTTAATACCTTGGTTATAGCATTATATCAAATATAATTAACTGGTTTTAAATATCGTCGGAACTCTACTCGTGACCTCTTACATTACAATAAGGTCTCGACGTTTCAAGGTGAACGGGACGACGACAATTTCAATGTGGAAAATTTACATGGAGGAAATGGAATAAATCGATATTAACAGAATAAAGGGCATCAAAAAAGGAACGGCACTAAATTTGTTTCCGCAGGATGTGGCAATAAATGGTCTCATAGCTTCTTCACATGATGGCGAAACCAACTCTCTCTCTCTCTCTCTCTCTCTCTCTCTCTCTCTCTCTCTCTCTCTCTCTCTCTCTCTCTCTCTCTCTCTCTTGCTGTTGCTGTTAGTTTCTTGCTCCTGCCAGGTTTGGCTTTAAATCGGAGCGTTCTGCTGTCTTTGTTGCTTAAACCGCATGAATAACGACTTCAATTTTTTTCATACTCGTGTCTCTTCCAGTCTTTCCTTTAAGAAATTCTTCAAAGTATTTCTTTGAATAAAACTATAATAGTTTACATCGGTCTTCGTCGGCAACGTTTCGACATTATTTTTTATTATTGTTCCTCATTTGTCAAGTCGCTTGACTGCTTCTAAGTTCAAATGAAAGGCATTAATTTCCTTTTCTTTGTTACTGCCCTGAATTTAAAGAAAGTGTACGAACAAAACAGTTAACAAAGAAAACGAAAAACTACACCGTTACATACCGAGAGTGGCAGACCTAAAATAACATTTTAAGAAAAGGTAAACGTTTGTAATCAATTAAACACTGAGAGTTTGCTTACGCGTGGAGTCTCTGATAAAGGCACAACTCAAGAAGTGAGGCGTTTGACAGGTGTGCTATTAGGTGAATAGGACTTTGAGGTTTTTAAATACGATGCTAGAATTTCTGGGAAATCTGGAATTCCGAGACTCAGAATATCGAGATAGTGCTGTACCTAACAGGGCTGACATTTGCAGACCCTGTAGCGTGCGTAGCAACACGTCACATTACAGGTCCTACGGCTTCCAGCGACCGTCTCCGGCGGGTAAAAAGTGTCTAGTTTCTTAATTATCAACTATTTGTCTACAATGTATCTCATTAATATAACCTGACAAATCGAAATAACTATAAAACTTCGCAGCGCACACAAAAATGTCCCCGGAAAAAAATTAATATCTCCAAGGGGGACATATCCCTAACTTGAAATCAACCACCGTCCGTCCCTATCTTCTAATGAAAATTTGGACTCCTCACCAAAAATACTTAGGGTTTGACCGACACATTATTTTCATTCGTATTCGTAGTGAAAGGGATGCAGTGGTTGGAAAGGGAGTAAGACAGGGTTGTAGCCTTTCCCCAATGTTGTTCAATTTGTACATTGAGCAAGCTATAAAGGAAAGCAAGGAGAAATTTGGAGAAGGAATTAAAGTTCGGGGTGAAGAATTAAAAACATTGCGTTTCGCCGACGACATAGTAATTCTGTCAGATACAGCAAAGGACCTGGAAGAGCAATTGAACGGAATGGATAGTGTGCTAAAAGGTGCATATAAGATGAACATTAACATGAGTAAAACTAGGGTAATGGAGTGCAGTGTAAGAAAATCAGGTGATGCTGAAGGAATTAGATTAGGTAACGAAACAATAAAGGAGGTAGATGAGTTTTGTTACTTGGGCAGTAAAATAACAAATGATGGTCGCAGTACAGATGATATAAAATGCAGAATGGCAATGGGTAGAAAGGCGTTTTTGAAAAAGAGAAATTTGTTAACATCGAATATTGATTTAAGCCTAAGGAAGTCCTTTCTGAAGGCATTTGTATGGAGTGTTGCCTTGTATGGGAGTGAAACATGGACGATAAGCAGTGTGGACAGAAAGAGGATAGAGGCTTTTGAAATGTGGTGCTACAGAAGAATGCTGAAGATTAGGTGGGTGGATCGCGTAACTAATGAGGAGGTACTGAACCGAATTGAGGAGAAAAGAAATTTCTGGCATACCTTGACTAAATGAAGGGATAAATTGGTAGGACACATTCTTAGACATCAAGGAATTGTGAATTTAGCGTTGGAGGGAAGTGTGTGGGGTAAAAATCGCAGAGGGAGACCAAGAGACGAGTATAGTAAGCAGATTCAAGTGGATGTGGGTTGCCGTTCTTATGAGGAGATGAAAAGGCTTGCTCAGGATAGAGTAGGGTGGAGAGCTGCATCAAACCAGTCTCTGGACTGAAGACCACAACAACACATTCGTAGTGAGTGTTTATAAACGTCCCAGTGAAGTCCCCGCACGCAAGTTCTGTGAGAGTTCGTAAAGTGCAGTCCCACCGCGGAGCGCTGCCCGTAGTGCAGCATATGACCGCAGCGTCACTGCCGTGTTACATCGCCATGTACCACATCATACCGCGAACACAAGTAAGCAGACTAAATTCATGGATGATGCAACCTGTTCCTGTTCCTTTTCTGACATGGGTGTTCTATGTTTGGAGCAATACCATGTCACGATTCAAAGTTCATTCAGGTAAAGTCTAAGTCCATACCGCAATGACGACACTCACTACGTTTCATGCAACACACCTTCCCGAAGACTAAAACCGAATTTCGTCAACCGTTTTTCGCTGTCGTTTTTATATGCCATAGCCTGAATCAGGTTTCCTAGCCCACTCAATATGGCGGCTGAAAAACAGCCATTCCAGTTCCTTATTTCAGCAACACAAACGATATTTTTCTTAACTTAAATACACAGATTCATGCTCACTGTAATATACCTTTTATACTTTTATTTCACGTTAGAAAATGTCACTGTTCATATTTACGGAAATTCTTAACAAGAATTCACAATCTGACAAGCCAAGAACGCTTCAAAAACGGTTACGTTTACATGAGCACAAAAATCGAATGTGGAACTGGAAAACCGCTTTGCAGAAATGGAGTTCCAGAATCGCTTTTGGAGAGTTTCCATGACCGACCGCCGCGGCGGAATAGCCGTGCGCACTGATGCTCTGTGCTGCGGTGCGCGCAGCCGTTCACCGTGGAGGTTCAAGTCCTTCCTCGCACATGGGTGTGCGTGTTGTTCATAGGTTAGCCTAACTTAGTTTAAGTACTTTGTAAGGCTAGGGACTAATAAACACGGAGTTAAGACCCATAGATTTACAAACATTTTAACATGATCAACCAAAAGCGGAATTGGGAAATCAGTTTACGAAATCCGGCTTTAGGAGCCCATGTAAACGGGGTTAGTGTTGTACAGCTGCATTATCGGTTAATGCCGTTGATTATACAGGGTGTATCAAAACGGATGGCACAAACTCACATGGTTAAAAGTACACAATAATAAAAGCAAAAATGTCCCATAAATATGGATATGCAAACGAACCGTTTGCAAGATAATTACAAATGTATGGTTCCAACCCGTCTCTGACGTCATTCTAAACATCGTCCTAGATAGTGCACATTAATTAGTAATTTACATTTTTCTACTAAGATTTACATCGCATATAGTTCACATTTCACTGACTTTACTGTAAATATCATCCTAGTTAGATAGAGCTCCGACACATTTTGCTACTACATAACATACAACGCATAGATATGGCCAAAGATGGACAGGTCTGTTGTTTAGGACAGGGGGACCAAACTCCTAAGGTTATCGGTCCCCAAGTGGGGAAGGAATTGAGTAAGGATAGGAAACGAGCGGAAGGAGTGAGGATAGGAAAGGAGAGGAAGGGAAAGGAAATGTAGTCCGGGGAGGAAAGAAGGTGGAAAGATTGCGTTAGCTCGGAGCACCGTGCTCGTCACGTACGTACTCACGGAAGAACCGTGAGCCCCTTGTGGGCGTTGATAGATTGAGGCGGCACTAAACGTTGGCCTCTTCGGATTTTTGTGTCTGGGATCACCTCAAAAGCGAAGTGTGTAGCACACCCGTTAACACAGTTTAATAATTGGAGCGGAGAGCTATACACGCTTGTCAAGAATTTCGAAATGATCGAAAGAATTCGAAATTAATTGCTGAGACGAGCACAGTATTTCATCCAGATGTAAGGAAGACACTTCGAATACCTCCTTTAACAGGTAACCCATCCGTGAAATGTGCACTAAATGCGACGTAAAATCTAAAGTCTACATTTCAAATTAATTTATACTAACTAGAACGATGTTTACAATAAAGTCAGTGAAATGTAAATCTTAGAAGTAATGTCAACATTCCAAATTAATGTGTACTACCTAGGACGATGTTTACAATGCCATCAGTGGTGGCTTGGAACTAGCCTTGTGTAGTTCACGAACGAACTAGTTTGGAAGAGCGCTCCCACAGGCGAACTACGCGAACTAGTTCGCAGATCCCTCGCCTCTTAGTTCGTCCGCTCCTTTTCCGAAGACTGACGGGTAACAGCGAGAGGACGCGAGAGCGCGCAGAATCGCGTGACTACCTTCTGCCAGTTGCCATCATTTCGAGATGAGATGCAGCTCAGCTGTAGTTTTAGTAGCGGTAGCAAAAGCCAAAACTAGCGGACGAACTAAAAAGAGCGACCTACTTCGCGGCCGAGTTGTGAACTAAAAGGAGAGCTACCGATCGTGAACTACAATATGCGCGATAGGTTGCGAACTAAAATACACGCTATGGGTCGCGAACTACAATATACACGAGAAGTCGCGAACAGAATTAAAATCACATGTTTGCCTTCTGCTGATGAGAGCCATTTCGAGGTTAGCGTCTGCCTGCTAGATTACATAGTTCAGCGTTACAAAATTTCTGGTTTGAAGTATTCTGCACTCTGCAATATCTGACTAATAAATTCCATAATGCCAAGATATAGAGATAAGTCTGAACTTAAACGCGAGAAATTATCCACAAACTGCTTCTTTTGGTTTGCTTGATTTTGTTAGCGGTTCAAGCAGCAAGCGCATGAAGCAGCCAGGCGGGGGAACTTCTCCCTCCACCTGCATGCGCAGACCACGCCGCTCAGCCCTTCGCTGGGAGAGGACGAACTAAAAAAACGAACTAGTTCACGGAAGAACCGCGAACTAAAGTCAGAGCTGCCGATTGCGAACTATTATGCTCAAGTCTACTACAAATACCTCCTTTAACAGGTCAGCCATACGTGAAATGTGGACTAAGTGGATGTAAAACCTAAAGTCTATTTATTAATTTATACTAACTAGAACAATGTTTACAGTAAAGTCAGTGAAATGTGAACTAAATGCGATGTAAATGATAGAAGTAAAGTCCAAATTCCAAATAAATGCGTACTACCTAGAACGATGTTTGCAATGCCATCGGTGACGGCTTGGAACCGTACATTCGTAATTACCTCGCAAACGGCTTTTAGCGGACCAATGATTACTGGGACATTTTTTACTTCTATTATCGTGAACTTTCAACCGTTTAAGTTTGCGCCATCCTTCTTGATACACCCTGTATAAGACAATACTTTACACTGAGAACGGACAGCCGGCCGCGGTGGCCAAGGGGACTGAGGTGCTCCAGTCACGGTCTGCACGGCCACTACGGTCGGGGGTTTGAATCCCCCCTCGGGCATGGATATTTGTGCCGTCCTACTTCGTAAGTAGTTCATAAGTAGATTAAAATTGTTTGCCGGAACCGGGACTCGAACCTGGGACCTTTGCCTTTCGCGGGCAAGCGCACTACCGACTGTGCTATCCCGACACGACTCACGATGCCGCCCCACAACTTTACTTCCGCCAGTACCTCGCCTCCTACCTTCCAAACTTCACAGAAGCTCTCCTGCGAACCATGCAAGACTAGCACTCCTGGAAGAAAGGATATGGTGGAGACATGGCTTAGCCACAGCCTAAGGGATGTTTCCAGAATGAAACTTTCACTCTGCAGCGGAGTGTGCGCTGATATGAAACTTCCTGGCGGATTACAATTGTGTGCCGGAACCGGGACTCGAACCTGGGACCTTTGCCTTTCGCGGGCAAGCGCACTACCGACTGTGCTATCCCGACACGACTCACGATGCCGCTTGGAGGAAAGTAGGAGGCGAGGTACTGGCGGAAGTAAAGTTGTGGGGCGGCATCGTGAGTCGTGTCGGGATAGCACAGTCGGTAGTGCGCTTGCCCGCGAAAGGCAAAGATCCCAGGTTCGAGTCCCGGTTCCGGCACACAATTTTAATCTGCCAGGAAGTTTCATATCAGCGCACACTCCGCTGCAGAGTGAAAGTTTCATTCTAGTTCATAAGTAGTTTGTAAGTTTAGGGACTGATGACCCCGTAGTTAAGTCCCATAAGCTGAACAAATATATGAGCATTTTGAAACATTTGAGAACGGACAGAAATTATTACGCGGCAAGCTTAGTGATTGGTGCCAGACGACTTCCACGTCGCCGCATGGACTGTTGCAGAGGTGGACTGCTTCCGGCCCTCCACAGCCGGCTGGTGTGTGCGCCCGGCGAGTAATGAGGCTTGGCGCCTGTTTGCTGAAGCGCAGCGGCCTGTTTACATGTCGTAGCGACCGCTGTGTACCGCCCGCACTCTCCTACTGGGCCGAGTACACACAGGAACGGGATTTAAATTAAATCCTCGACATGGATTAACGTTTGCGGATGCAGTCAGTGTATGTCAAACTTAAGATGCGCTATACTCGAGTTCAAAATAGTAAAGTATACTTCTTAGTTTTTCTTGCACGAACCTTGATGCGGTGGAGCGCCCGAGCGTTCTAAGGCGCCTTGCTGATGAAATCTTCTGAAGCTAGAATGATGGTCAATTTCAATGCATTATAATACCCACACACTGTGAAACAGACCTAAAAGCTAATTTGTTTGGATAAATTAAATATTATGCGTACTCGGTAGCCGGCCGCGGTGGCCGAGGGGACTGAGGCGCTTCAGTCACGGTCTTCACGGCCACTACGGTTGGGGGTTCGAATCCCCCCTCGGGCATGGACATTTGTGACGTCCTTAGTTGTAGATAGTTCATAAGTAGTTTGTAAGTTTAGGGACTGATGACCCCGTAGTAAAGTCCCTTAAGCTTAACAAACATTTGAACATTTGAATTTGAACTCGGTAATTGAACATTTTTATTGATATATAAAAAATTAGTAACAACAACATCATTCATTTGCCATTTTATCAGAAATAATAAATAAATAGTGTAGTAAAGACTGTATAAGTAATACGTAGTGTCACAATTCTTAGGATATAGAAATCCTATGCTCTCATTTTAAAAAAGGCGCCCCGCCATTGTTTTTGTTCTGTGCTATTGTTTTTCGTGATCGTGTCTTGCTGATGTATAGTTGTTGTGTCAAGAATCTAAGGTGAGAATACATTTGAGAAGTTATCTTAAAACTGGTGTTTCAGAAACATAAAAATAAAAAAAATAAAAAATAAAAAAAAAACCTTTTCATTATTGACATATTAGTATGTGTGTCGCCAGAGAAATTAATTGTGGCCCAATGAAATATTTCCGAGTTATTGTTCCCGGAACCGTTTTGCGTGTTCTACGAGATTTATAAGAGACTTACAATTATTTTATGTGGAAAGGATACTTCATAAAAGACATCTAGTAATCTTTCGTGGACGTTCTAAGTAAATATTTTATAATTCACAATATTTCGACCGATAAAAAAATCGAACAAACAGCCACAATCGATTTCGACTTTACTCATGTAAGAATTTGATTCAAGATACACTGAAAAATCGTCGGTTACGCCACGAAGTGTAGCATAATCATCAAGTAAAAATGGTAATATTATTTTCGATAAATACTGTTCTTCTTTTTTTCTATATACGAACCTGCATCTGTTCTTCCAAAGATTCCATTAGGCTCAATAAACGCGGTCAATTCAAATAATTATTTACAGCAGAAATTGGACTTAGACAAATATTTTTCAAGAGTTTGTTAATTTCAATTCATAATTTAAATTCAGAGATCATTTATTACTGACTTTCTAAAAAAACGGAATAATACAACATATTCTTAATTTTTTTATTAATTATTACAGTATGACTCAACGTGTTTCCACGTATTATGTTTTATCTTGGTTTATCAAAAGTCCCATTTTGCTGGCACTGTGCCTGAGAGATCTTTACCTGTCCTTCAACTCTTCTTCAGTTTATCTGAGCAACACTACATCATCTGCATATGGTAGAATTGCAACTTCACTTTGTTCGAATCGGAGCCCAATGTACAGGTGTAAATTGCTCTCCCGAACCACTTTCTCCAATGCAAGACTGAAGAGAAGACGTGAAAGAGTATCTTTTTATCGTAGGCCTGTTTTGAGTGAAAGTTTGGGGGAGGAGGGGGTTATGGATCCTCTGAACTTCACCGCTGCCTGGTATCCATCCATGCACAGTTCTATCATCCTAATCATTTTACGTGGGATACTAAATTCTTTTGGTATATCGTAGAGGCTACTTCTATGGTTGCTGTCATAGGCTCCCTGGAATTCAATGAATAGTAGATGTTTTTATTAAATTCCCAGTATTTATCAAAGATCTGTAGTAGTGTAAATAAATTATCAGTAGTGGAACGGTTTGGTCAAAATCCATCCTGGTTGAATGTTTTCTGTGCAAAGCTTAAGTTTTCAAGAATGATCACTGACAAAATTTTGTATGTAATGTGCAGAAAAACCGATTCCTCTATAATTACTACATTCCGTTCTGCTTCCTTTCTTGTGTTTGGGGCAAATTATTGCAGTTTTTCTGTCTTCAGGCATTGCTTCAGTTTTCCATATCATTGTAATATGTTTATAATTTATCTGTGTAGTTTGCTTCCGCCTTCTTTTAACAACTCTGTTGTTATCTGGTCCTCACCTGCAGCCTTGTTATTTTCAGCTTTCCAATACATTCCAGTAGTTGGGACATTTCATATGGAGTATATGAAATGATGAAATTAAAGGATCAATAGTTCACTGAGGTAAGTGTCGATTGATGCTGCAGTGCATTTTAGAATACGGCATAGTCTCCATGGATTGCAATACAGGAGCTGATTCTGCGATAATTCGACCATACAGATGGCGAGTACTGTAACGGGATGCTTTATTCCACGCCTGCTCCACATGTTCCCATACTGTGCAAGAGTTGTGGCTTGACGAGTGGCGCGTGTCAGTTGTCATCCCATCGTAGCCTACACTGGCTTGATTGCAGACATGTCCGGAGACAATGCAGGCCAGGAAATTTGGTGCACGATTTGCAGAGCACGTTGAGTTTAACGCGTAGTGTGTAGCTGAGCATCGGCCTGTCGGTACAACACACCACCACTTTCTTTTTGCAAGAATGTCGAAAGAACGGTCCTGCAACATTCTGTACGAACCGAGCGCTAGCTCGCGTTTCCCCAAAACCGCAAAAGCTGAACAAGAAAATGTTCAAATGTTTGTAAATATATCGGACCAAACTGTGTGGTCATCATTCCGTAGCTTACAAACTACTTAAACTAAGGTAAACTATCACCTATGGGGCAGTAGTGTGGTGGAAGAAGGTAGAACAGCAGGTTGCTGCTAAGGAGCTTGGTAAGGTGCAGAGATTAGCCTGCTTAGCCATAACAGGCGAAATTAGCAGCACACCAACTGCTGGGATGGAAACCATGCTGGATATGCCCCCATTACACTTTTGGGTCAAGATAGAGGCAGCGGCTGCTGCATACAGACTCAAAACTGGCAACAACTGGAACTCTTTGGCATACCCAGAATCACACATTAAAATAGTAAGTGAGGTAAATATAGGAAAGGTTGGGGAAATGCCAGCTGACTATATTATAACCCCATACTGCTTCAACAAGCCTTTCAGTATAACAATTGGAAGTAGGGAGCAGTGGGAGAAAATAGTTCGACACCGTACGGGGGATATTGTCTGGTTCACTGACGGGTCGAAATCAGACCCGTTGGTGCCGGGGTATACGGGGTGCAGCCAAGACTGGAGGGCGTCATCTCTCTAGGGAAACTGGCCTCAGTATTCCAGGCCGAAATCACTGCCATCAGGGCGTGTGTGGAGGAAAATTTGCGTAGGTGCTACAAAGACCGTAGCATCTATATCTATTCAGACAGCCAGGCAGCCCTGAGATCACTGGCAGCTTCTGCAACAAGGTCTAAAATTGTTGCAGAATGTCACAGGGTTCTGGTGTTGCTAGGGGAAAGCAATAGAGTAAACCTATTGTGGGTCCCTGGCCACTCAGGGATCAGTGGCAACGAACATGCCGACATTAGCAAGGATGGGGGCAGAGACTCCATTTATTGGACCGGAACCTGTCCTGACAATCACCAAGGCAATGATCAAATTGGAGCTATGTAACTGGCTCAGAAGACAGCACGTAGAATATTGGACCAAAGTTCATCAACAAAAACATGGCAAGGTAATGATGCCAAAGCCATGTTTTAAAAGAATCTCTGCAATCCTGGGCCTGAACAGGAGAGAGATTAGACTCATGGTTGGATTGCTGACAGGCCATGGGAATTTCAAAAAACACCTACATACAATGGGAATAACAGAAGAGGACCCTAAATGTAGGATCTGTTGTGACGGTGATGAAACTGCATCACATCTAATCTTCGAATGCATTGCATTGCAGAGTAAAAGGCACAGAATATTTGGGACAACCAGGTTCGAAGAAATTGTGTCTAATAAATAACTGGTAAAGGGACTCCTTGCACTGTTCAAGGGCATTAGTTGGCTTTACTAGATGTACAGAGAGCGATACCGCACAATAAACTTAGTTTCGGTGCGGGCAGTGGCGGGTTGGACCAAGAATGTTTTGGCTTCCCTGAGAAAATCAATCAATCAAGGTAATCTAACCTAAGGACAAGACACACATACACACACACACACACACACACCCATGCCCCAGGGAGGACTCGAACCTCCGATGGTGAACAAGGAATGTAGCTTATCGAATCCCAGACCATAAGGCGTCTTGGAAGAAACGAGACAGCGCTCACCAGGCCTACGTCGTATGCGCAGATGATCTTCACTTACTTGCAGTCGGAATCTGCTTTCATCGCTGAAGATCGTAGCCCGCCATTCCAAGTGATACTCTGGTGGCGCCTTTCGTGTGGTGTACGTCGATGCTGTGGCGCTTGTTGTGTCCTAGGGTCCGTAGCGAGCTGCTATAATCAGAGTACCATCAAATCAGTAAAGTCCTTTAATGTATAATTTAAAACACTACTTAACTTTGAATAGAACAAAAGTCCACTGTCAGTGACGCAGTAAGTACAGTCATACACGATTTTACTCCAGGAACCACAGGAAGTCTTTCCATGGAATGACAAATGTCTACCCGGAGTAGGCAAGACTGTTCACTGTTCCCTTTATAGGTTGTTCGAGCCGACCGCGGTGGCCCAGCGGTCTGTGGCGCGCCAGCCACAGTCTGCACGGCCGCTAGGGTGGGGGGTTCTAATCCCAACCCCCCTCCCCCCTCGGGCATGGATGTTTGTGTCGTCTTTAGTATAAGATAGTACATAAATATTTTGTAAGTTTATGGACTGATGACCCCCGCAGTCAAGTCACTTAAGCTTAACACACAGCTTAACATTTGAAAATAGGTTGCTCGGTATCACGGCGTCCAAACTCGATGGCACTCTCTCGAAAACTGTAGCCTCTCCCGGAGGTGTGGTCGTGGATGACGTGTGGTGGCGCTAGTTGCTGTACTGCCAACATAACGGCACTGGCATTTGGGTCGACGCTTTGTAGTCGACATCAAAGATACGTCACAACAGCGCGAGTGAAAAACGGGCTAGAGTTCTGCGTGTAAGTAATCCCACTGCTAGAAACCATCTGTCAACTGTTCGTGTTGACATTTCCGTGCTGTGGTAGCTTTGGCAACTGCTGACTTCATAATGCGTCGCTCTTGGCTGACGTCTTTAATGTGTGGACGTTCAGGACCTAGACGTCACATGTGAGAATGATCACGTGACCACTGCAACCAGTATCATTGCGCAACTGACGTAGCACGTCCAACTTGTGTGGAAATTCTTCGAAAGGACCAAAGCGAGGCTTGGAAGGGCGGATTTTGACCCCTCCCAAACACGCACATTTCTCACAACGGTGATTCGGTGGCATGGCATCTCTTTGATTCACACGTCAATATCGCACTATTATACTGTTCGTCCCTCAGGAAGGCGCCCCAGTTTTCAGCCGTTCTGCGCATTCTCCTCCATGACCGCACTGGCAGCCAATAATGCTCACTCTCTAGGTGCGTGGCTGGCCACGAAATATGCAATGTTCCTCCCGCACGCTCCACTATTAGCGCTCGGCCGTAGCTCCTCCCCCCCCCCCCCCCCCACGCTTTCCCTGTCACTCCGCCTATATACACGTAAGCGCCTTCCTACATGACACCGACTATAGGCTTGCAAATATTCTCCATTGAATGCTACATACAGAATACCGCTCTGCCAGCTACGTCAACTAGGATTTCAGTTGGTGGACGATGAAGTTATTATAAGTACGTCTTCAATTCTCCAGGTGCCAACTGTTGGCATCGGATCAAAATCAGGGTCGTCCTTCCAGGAGTACTATTTTTACCGACAGTCTACAATGTTAAAGAAAACTGTTCTTGTTTTCATGCAAGAGAAGGGAGGCATATCACTGTAAATTCGTGTACCTGTCCATTGTGTTAAATGTAATTGCATGGCCTTGGTACAAATTATCAATCCATACCTCAAGGGTGTTTCACTAAGTGTGTTTGCCTCTGTAACTTATAAAATAATAGGTGACGGGAAATTTTAATGCGCTAGGTCAAGAAATGTTACACTTTCAGCGGAGCTATGAATATAGTTTATTGTATCATTTTCCAAAGAGTTACAGCACAAAGATATAATTTTTTCTATCGTTCATTGGATTCGTTGGAACCAGCTGCGTCCAAATCAATTTAAACTACATTGCTATCACTGTTAGTCTGGGAGCTACAACTCTTCAAAGTTTCAGGGGCAGACACCACAAACACTGCGCATAATGTAATGCGCCTTCTAAATGTGGTGCGGCCGAGTTGTAACGTCGCCGGTGTCACGGAGCGAGAAGCTTCCTCTATGCACTGTTAGACTGCCGACTGTCGCCGCACACGGCCGTATACCCGACAGTTGGAGCCACACAAACAACCGGGGCTCAATAAACCACAGTTACTGACATCGGATGACGATGGCATACACGAACAACGAGTACGTTGACATGTGAAACGGAACCGTCGTTCCGCTTCACGACTTTCATTAGTTTTAAAAGGAGTCTAAAATTAAAATCAGATCACTTGCCGTTCAAATGGCGACTATTCAGGTGATCAATCCGTTGGTCAATCATCCTAGGATACAGAAATGGGTTTTGTTTGTTTATTTCTCCTAAAATTTCTTTTTTTTACTTGCATCATACTTCCTTTCCCTTCCCTTCCCATCCTTTCTTAGGGCGAGAGGAGAGCGTGCTGTATACTGAGGTGGTGGTAAGTTGCAAAGAACTGGAGTAGAGCTTGTAGAGATAGGTTGTCTGAGGATACGGGCAGCTAAAGTCGGTGACCGACTATAGCTGGTTCGTCAGGTGCATCTTGGGCACCGACTTTGGCAGGGAGGCCCTCAGCCAATGGCGTCGCTTGGCGCGAAATCTGGTTCGGTTTCGCGTGAGGACAAGGGAGATGACTAAAAGGGGAGGTCAGTTGCATAAGGTCAGTAGAAGGGAACGTGTAAGGCGGTCGCCAGGAGAGCGTGGGAGCAGTGAAAGGCAGTCGAGTTACATGTTGGAGTCTTAGTTGATAAAGTATGGAATTTTAAGAATTATTAACCTCGACAGTCTAGTTTCATTTGTTGCTACCTGCGCACTTCTCGGTGCCTCAACATTAATTGTAATTTTCTTGAGGTAATTACTTAGCTGAGTGTTTGCCTCTAGACAAGGCCCTTACAAACTTGTTCTTGTCTTCTCTAGTCTATGCTTTTCAGTGAAATAGAGCTCAAATTAATTATTTTATATCTATGGAGTAATGCACTGGACCTTCGGTCGGAATTTATTTATCTGTGATTTAACTGTGCCTCTTTGTGTCATGCAATCTCATCCACGTGTTGAGCAGTGTAAATGAAGTACTGTTATTTGGCCATTTTGTTCACATGTTTTGGGGGCAATATTAATATTAATTCATTTAACTTGAGTGTGACCGAAAAGACCGGCGGTTTTGTTATTATTTCTGTAAGTGGGTTTGTAATTTGAAAATTTCATCCACGTGTTGAGAAGTGTAGATGACGTTCTATAAATTGGCCACCTTGCTCATATATTTTGGAGAGAATACTGATATTTATTCATTTAAGTAGCTTGTGACCGGAAAGACCGGTGTTTTTATCAATATCTTAAATTGGTTCACACTTAGAAACTTTCATTCAAGTGTTAAGCAGTGCAGTACCTTGCTTATTTATTTCGTAAGAAATAACAATCTTTTCTAATAACGAAAGTATGTTCCTAAAGAACGAGAATTTGACACAAACAACCACGCCCGTCACTCAATAAGCAGTTTAGTTATGGTGTCCTCGGCGCAAAATATAGTTTGATTATGGTGTTGAAGCTATTGGATACGAACCTGTACTTCAGACAACTTGCCTCTGCTCCTATTTTGGAGTAACAACGATGGTAGGTTGAGCATGCCAGTAGCTTCAATGTGGTAAACCATTTAAGCGTCCTTTCTGTCCTCTTAGTATGGTTGCAAGTCTTTTACATGTAAGGGATCAGATAGAGTTACGATTTGATACTGTTTCGGTAAGTAATTTTTACTTTTGGAGCCAAATGTTAAATTTTCTGTTAAATCTATGTATGTTTAATAAGTTGTTATTCTGCTTCATCTTTTAGTTAACAACAAACAATGTCAAAAGGAAGCCTTCTATTTAAATCTACACCTGCTCTACCCCACTCAAAATTATGAAAAATTTTAACTGACCAGTTGTTCCCTGGAAATACATTTAGCTCTAATTTTGCTGTTGTCTATCGGATCATCCGATGCCTGCCCCTTATTTTGTGGCTGCTCCTTTCATATCTATGTTATCCTCGCTTAAAATCATCTAGTATGTCATGATACAGGGCCAAAGCTTACATTAACTTGGCAATTTGCAGTGCTGCAAGGAGCAGTTACACAAGATAAGGTGCCCGATCTATTCAGGCTAGTCCGTTTTATTCTATTAGATACAATAAATACACAGACAGAATCGATAGACGTAGGAGTTGGGACGTAATTTGCACACAGACATCCGAAATTAAACTATTTCCCAGCTCCGACAGCGCAGGTTCGGTTCACATGTTGCTGATGCTCGGCGAGTGCCGACACGATGCCACTGAAGCAGCCACGGCGTGTGCCGTGAGATATCCTAGGCGAAGAGCCCCAGCAGCCATTACGTTCTTACGTGCCGAAACAACGACTTCTGGAAACAGGCAGCTTGGTAACGCAGTAACAGACGAAGACCTGCAAGAAGTGAGGAGACGGAGGTGTTTGTTTTAGCTGCACTACTCCACCATCCTCATGTCAGCTTAAGAGCCGTTGCTGCAGTCGCTGGAATCAGTCTCACATCTGTGTGGCGTATAGTACACGGTCACAGGTTTCACCCGTACCGCCAGTCACTGACCCAGAGCTGCATGGGAACGATTTCCGTGTAAGAATGATATTCTGTGAGTGGTCCATGCGTAATTTCACGCTGGAGTCTTTACAAAGTGTTATGTTGTCTGATGAGTCCACGTTCACAAATTATGGTGCAGTTAATCGCCATAACATGCACTACTGGGCCGCAGACAATCCTAGGTGGGTATGACCTGTCGACCGTCAACGTAGGTGGTCTATTAACGTGTGGTGTGGAATCCTTGGGGATGAAATCATCGGTCCACACTACTTCCCAGGTACACTGACAAGTGAGCTATATCGCGCTTTTATAGCCGACAGTTTGGGTGGTCTCCTTGAACATGTGTGTTTACACATGAGTGTGTTTACACATGAGTGTTTACACATGAGTGTCCATATGTGGATGCAGCAAGATGGTCACTCAGCCCATTCTGCGCGTGCTGTTGTGTAAGAACTGAGTTCTTGATATTCATACAGCTGCTTTTCTTTTATTTTCCTGTAGGCGGTATATATCTTTCCCCTGGCTACACATTCTTCTACGGATCTGCATTTGTCCTCGAGCCACTCTTGCTTAGCCAGTCAGCACTTCCTGTCAATCTCATTTTTTAGACGTTTGTACTCCCTTTTCACTGCTTCACTTGCTGAATTTTTGTTTTCTCCTCTCATCAATGAAGTCCAGTATATCTATGTTATCTGGGGATTTCTATTAGGCCTTGTCCTTCTGCATATATGATCCGGTGCTATTTTCACTATTCTATCTCTCAGAGCTACCCATTCTTCTTCTACTGTAATACTTTCCCCCATTTCACCCAATCCTTCCCTAAGGCTCCCTCTGAAACTCTCAGCCACATCTGATTCCTTCAATTTGTCCAGGTTCCATCTCCTAACTTTCCTACCCGTCTGCAATATCTTATGTTTTAATCTGCAGTTCATAACAAATAAGTTATGGTCAAAGGCTATATCTCCCACTGGACATGTCTTACAGTTGAAAACCTTATTTTGTAAATCTTTGCCTTACTATTATGAAGTCAATCTGGTTCCTTCCAATGTCTCCTGGTCTCTTCCACATATGCAGCCTTCTTTCATGATGATTAAACCAAGTGTTGGTGATCATTAAATTGTGGTCTGCACAAAATTCTATCAAGTGACCCCCTCTTTCATTCTTTTCTCGCAGTCCATATTCACCTACTACATTTCCTTCTCTTTCCTTTCCTACTACCGAGTTCCAGTCCCCCATCACAACAAGTTTTCGTCTCCCTTAACTTTCTGAATGATTTCTTTTATGTCCTCATACATTTCTTCGATGTCCTCATCATCGGCCGTGCTTGTTGGCATGTAAACTTGCACTACTGTGGTCGGTGTTGGTTTTGTTTCCATCTGTGCTACGGTAATGTGTTCACTATGCTGTTCATAACAACTTATCCGTATTCCTATTTTCTTATTCATTATCAGACCTACTCCTGCGTTACCACCAACTGATTTTGTATTTGTAACTCACCTGACCAGAAATCCTGTTTATCCCACCACCGAAATTCACTAATCCCTGCCGTATCTAACTTCAACCTATCCTTTTCTCTTTTCAAATTGTCTAACTTACCTACGCGATTAAGGGTTAAAACATTCCACGCTGCGACCTGTGAATGCCTGTTTTGTTTTCCTTGATGAAGACACCCTCCTGAGTAGTCCCTGCCCAGAGATCCGACTGGGGGGCTATGTTACGTCCCGAATATTTTACCCAAGAAGTCGCCATCATCATATATTCATACAGTAGAGCTGCATATTCTTGTGAACAATAACGACTGCAGTTTCCCCATGTTTTCAGCCGTTCGCAGTAATTGCATGGCGAAGCCATGTTAGCTGATGTTACAAGGCCAGCTCAGTCAATCATCCAGACTGCTGCCCCTGTAACTACTGAAAAGGCTGCTGCTTTTCAGGAACCACACGTTTGTGTGACCTCTCCACAGATATCCCTCCGCTGTGGTTGCATCTACTGTACGGCTATCTGCATCGTTGAGGCACGCAAGCCACCCAACCTAGGCAATGTCTGTGGTTCATAGGGGTGTATATAACCGTAATTTTGTAAATTAAGGGTAAGCAAACTCCATGTTATGTCTCTGGATGCAGCGGGATCAAGAGGTGAACCGTGTCGAGCAAGGATGTGGACAGGGATCTGTGAATAAAAAGAGTTGTCTAGTCCTCACATAATTAATTTACAAGTTGAAATGAATACTTAACTTTGCTGTGGTTCTGTTGGTACAAAATGCTTCCAAACTATTACACAGTTCTACAATGTATCACTAAGACTCATGGCAATTGAATACTGTCCCTGCTTGTCTTAAAAGTAGACTGCTGATTCTCGTAGATGGAACTCCTCTACTGAACTCCCGGATCGAACTGCCTGGTGTTGCTGTGGTGCGCCGTCATATGTAGGTAAGTCCCCTTCTTCTTACTGGCCGGCGCGTGAAGCAGGCACAGAGGTACAGAGACTGCGAGCGTCCCCGGTGGACGAAGCAGTACAGAGCGACTTATTGCCCGTCTTGTAGTGGCGCGGCGACTTGCTGGATCGCCGGCGCTGTGGCGAACAGCGACGCCACAGCACCTCGGGGGTACGTTTTTACACCGTAGCAACCGCCCTCGTCCCTTTGTAACTATTGACCTCATGATACCCTATTTTGTCTTACTGTGGAAACATTAATGTAACATTTTTATTTGAAAATTTTACGTATATCGCTAGAAACTTGAATGTTAGACACTCAAATGTTACGAAATGTAAATCGAAATCCGCAATTTCCTGCTAACTATGGATACGAAGCGTAAGAAAATTACTCCAACACAAAAAATGTCGTTCTATGTCACTAGCACCTTAATTACCAACCGAGCTAGCAAACTCTCTGTGCTACCATCTACAGGAGAAACTGCTGATTTTCTTTTCTCGGGTAACAACTTGGGCATAATTGAAGACCGCGATATAAATCGTCGGCTTTGACCAATGACGTCATATTTGAATCTCACAAGATAGGCTACGTCGGAGGTTCGAGTCCTCCCTCGGGCATGGGTGTGTTTACTTTAAGTTAAGGTAATTTGTAAGCTTAGGGACTAATAAAGAGAGCAGTTAAGTTCTACAGATTTACACACATTTGAACATTTGATACGCTACGCCGGCCACAGTTAACGGACGGTCTGCGCGCGCCAGTCACATCCTGCACGGCCGCTACGGTTGGGGGTTCGAGACACCCCTCGGGCATGGATTCTTGTGTCGTCTTTAGTATAAGGTAGTTCATAAGTAGTTTGTAAGTTTAGGGACTGATGAACCCGCATTTAAGTCCCTTAAGCTTAATAAACATTTGAACATTTGATTCGCTATGTAGATGTACCAACTAGCAAACAAAACACTATCAACTATCGAATATAAACATACGGAATAACATCGTAACAGGAACGAAAGACAGTCGTGGTTGTAAATTTTTTATTCATTTTTTACACGTTTCGACCTTGTGGGGCATCCTCAGAAATTCTTAAAATAACACATCGGATGAGTAGAACTAAAGCAATTGCTAGCCACGATCTGGCAGCGTCAAATCATTAAAACGGATATGGTTCTGTTTTAGCATACTGACGGGTTTTGTCAACCATATCTGTTTTAATGATTTGATGCTGCCATATTGTGGCTTGCAGTTGTTTTAGTTCTACTCATCCGATGTGTTATTTTAAGAATTACTGACGATGCCCCACAAGGGTGAAACACGTAAGAAATAAATAAAAAAGTTGCAACCATGACTGTCTCTCATTGCTAAACAATTGTGTTGTTTCCTGTACCAGCCGGAGAGTGAAGAGTATTTTATGAATATCGTAACACTTATGTATTGTAGATTATAAATAATTTGTGGTTATCCTCGTAAATTACAGAAGACAACAACAAAGAATAACATCGATCACAGGTCTCAGCCCACTGGATTCTTTACATCAACCGCAAATTAGATTCCCGTAACCCTCTGATCAACGCCATCTTCACCAATCCTGGGCCTCTGCCTCGCCTCCCCCACTTCATCCCTCCCTCTACCTGCAGACGCTCCACATCCTCTCCCAGGGTAACTTTCGCCTTCTGCCCCTACTGGATGCCGCCCTCCGTCCTGAAATCTATCCCTCCCACTAACCATTATTTCTCTCCCCGTGGATACAACGCCCCCTCTCCCCCTCCTCTCTTTTTCCTTCCCACCGCTTGACTATCGAACTCCACCCCTGGCGTCCCTTCGATCCTTCCCCACTCTCTCTCCCACCCCTTCCTCCCATACTTCCCCCACTCCCCCTGCCTTCCCCTGAGGGGTCCTCAGCATCGTTTTAATGTGCTATGTCCAATATCTGTGTCAGTGTTGCCAGATCCTCTGAAAAATCGGAAAATGTTCCGATTTTTTAAATTATTCCAGAAAATTTCGAGTGAATCTTCCGAAATTTTCCGAATTCTCATGAAATTTTAAGTGAGTCTTCCGAAACTTTCCGAACCTTCCTGAAATTTCAAGTGAATCTTCCGAAATTTTGCAAACTTTCTTTTCCAAGATGCCACGCCATCTGTGAGACAACCTTGTCAACATAAACTGAGATCGCTCTAACAGATGGCGCTACTTCAGTGCAACAACTACCATAGAGTAACATATACAGAGAAGAAGCCCCCCCTAAACCTCTGTCCTACACTCCCCTCGTAGTTCCGTAAGATGCCAGCAGGTGTCAGACGGTTCCCTGGCTTAGTACCGGTAGACGACCGTAGAGGCGCTTCTGAGGGTGCCTCTCGAACGTCAGAGGGTAGCGTGGAGGGGAGACTGAGGGGAGAGCTTGTGCCACCTTCCACGAGGCCACGGCTGTGTCCGGTAGGCCGGCGTTTGAGGGGATGTGGTGGTGGGGAACGCCGTACCTGCCGCCTGCTCTGGCCAATTTTAAAGGGGTGCTTCTGACCTCAGCACTATCATGGGACATCTTACGGAACTGCTCTGGCCCTCCCTCCCCGCACCCCTGAGCGTGTGATTGGGCCCTTACGGAGGTTTCCCGTCGGTATATATTTGTCTGTGCTACTACTCTACTACAGTATTGTTCAGACATAAGCGTCGGCGGCGCAACGAAAAACGCAACATGCAGCGCCATCAGTGAGACAGCCTTGTCAACATAAAGACATATGAGTAAAGAAAGTATTAGTTGCAACACATTAATATGTATTGACTTGTGCAAAGATATTTCTGTGAAGTTTGTATAAAGCTTTACTTTTCTAACAAGAAAATATTTACAATTAATTGTAAGTTACGTTTATAATTATTTGCACCTAAAATGTCAGTAAGAACAAAGGTTAAATTGTAAAACAAGTTATTTTTTCCGTTGCAGTTGCACAATTTTGAAGTCAGTGACTAGTTTCGCACTCTACCGTCCATTATCAAACCGCTAACCTTTTTCAAACCGTGGTAATACAATGTATGTTACAAATGGCTGATAAAATCTTGTACATTATCCACTGTTGATACATGTCACTAGTTACATTGAAATTTAAAATAACAGTTAAAACAGGCGATACCTCCACAGGCCTCGAACGTGTACTCCCTCCCGAGGAGGTATCACCTATTTTAACTGCTATTTTAATTTTCAGTGTAACTAGTGACATCTGTCAACAGTGGATAATGTACAAGATTTTATCAGCCATGTGAAACATACATTGTATTACCACGGTTTGAAAAAGGCTAAAGGTTTGATAATGGACGGTAGAGTGCCAAACTAGTCACTCACTTCAAAACTGTGCAACTGCGACGGACAAAATAAATTGTTTTACAAAATATTCCCAGTTGCTGATCCTAAACCATATTTACGATGAATTTTCAAAGGTTCTGTCTTGATTCCCCTCCCCTAGGTCTGAAATAACTACGTACTACGTTCTCTCTATTCTCTTTTTTTTTTTTTTTTTTTTTTTTTTTTCCACTAGTCAGTGTCTTCAGTGCTTCAGTGTGTTTTACTCGGTGGGTACATATTATTATTATCGCCACTGTGGCACAATAATTTTAACTGACTACATGCTTTTATCATCTGTCTATTGTGTATGTTCGTCAATTACTTCTACATGTCAAGGATTTTAATACTCCACATTTTAACGCAATATCATTGTTATTTTAATCTCGTTATGTCCATTGTTTTATACATTCTCTCGGCTGAAGAGCAACGCCTAAGCTTTTGCCAGCCTGCTGGCTGTATGTTTGTATAGTCATCATGAAAATAAAAATAAAGGAAAATGAATCTCTCCCAAAAAAATTCGCACTTCCGCGCTCACTTGCAGGGAAAAAAGTGTTTGTTGACCTATACCTAACCATCAGAGAGAAGAAGCTACAGATCACTTTTTAAACACAAAATCTTAATGTGTAATGTATTTTAAAAAAATCAAATGTTTGTAAATCTATCGGACGAAATTGCGTGGTCATCAGTCCATAGCTTACAGACTACTAACACTAAGGTAAACTAACCTAAGGACAACACACACACACAAAACATGCCCCAGGGAGGACTCGAACCTCCGACGGTGAGCAACCGCGCGCTCCGCAGCGAGGCGCCTTAGACCACTCGGCTACTCCACCGCCGGTCGCGGTGGCCGAGGGGACTGAGGCGCTCCACTCACGGTCTGCACGGCCACTAAGGTCGGGGGTTCGAATCCCCCCTCGGGCATGGATATTTGTGCCGTCCTTAGTATTAGCTAGTTGTAAGTAGTTTGTAAGTTTAGGGACTGATGACCCCGTAGTTAAGTCCCATAAACTATACAAACATTTGAACATTTGCTACTCCACCGCGGCTAATGAATGTTCTGCTTGTAAACAAACTGAGATATGACGTCATTAGTCAAAGCCGACGGGTCGTATCGCGGACTTCAATTGACGCACAACTTGCTCCGTGTAACAATTAGCTCCGATCTCCCCTACAATTGCCCTCTTACTTTGACAAAAGACGTCACACGCGTTGCCACACGTAGCTTCACGACACTTAGTGATTGGGTCATAATTTGACATTAGCTTACTGCGACGCGCGCTTACCTAATTGCTGGAAGACGTTTATTGGCAGTAGCGGCGTGCGGCAAAGTGAATACTGGATTTGGGCGCAGGGAGAGCTCGGTCTATCCCCAATTAGGCGCTCGCACGTCACGCGCGCTTTAATTGATACCTGATGCTGCGGGGGAGGAGGGTGGGGGTGTTTGCAGCTATTCGTCAGCGGACTCATCAGCTCGCTTGTGCTTGTGCCCGATAATTAACGAGAGCCGCGCCTAAGCCCGCCAACACCGAAACACGTGCTGCAACACGGCGACAAAGCGTTCCAGGGGTCGTACAGCGAATGTCAGAGCGGCGTAGACAACCACAGCTGCTGCCTGCTAAACTGTACACGTCCGCCGGTGGCGAAATCCTCACCGACGCTGAAGTTCAACTACTTGGCCCGTGCAAATAATTCTCACTCTGTCCTGATTACAGACAGGTAAGATAGTAACGGAGGAACGTTAGATGCAACTACATACGTATCAAGTATAATAAACTTTGAACGGTGGTAACAAATATTAGTCACATTGTAAGAAAATTTACATAATTAAATACAATATGATTAATTGTAGACTGAAAATAAAATCCGTGGTAAGTGCCAAAAATGAAAATTTTTATTTTATTGTGAAAATGTGGGCTATATGCCTAACACTACTCACTACTCAGTAAAAAGCGGACTATCTGTTATTCGATGTCGAAATAGTTCTAATGTTTGTCACAAGAATTCCCGACGATCTATTTGCCACCTGTCGTGAAGTAAAATCTGGGCTATGTGCAAGTAGCCAGAGGTGCACATGACCTTTGTTATTACTGTTTGATATTCACAGAATATATGACATCAACTGCGATTGGGCAAAGCTGAAAATGTGTACCCATCCGGGATTCGAACCCGGGTCTCCTGCTTTCTAGGCAGTTGCGTTGACCCCTACACCACTGGGGACACAGTGATCACCCCACCTGCAAGAACTACCTAAGCACGCCTCCAGTCAGATACAAATTCCCAGCTTCGCCCTGCCCACAGTACTCAAACTAGTAGTTATGAAACTGATTCCCGTAAGAGTAAGGGCTTCAAAATTGCCCACCCCTCCCCACTAACGAAAGGAACATTGCCCGCCAATATTAAATAATAACAACTGCAGGATCAGAAGTGACGTCTGTTCTTTCGGAACAGACGCCACATGTAAATATTACTGTTTGAGTTGAGATTCCATTATGTAGCAAGCAGTAACTTTTCATTTTGTGCTTTTTCTGCAATGGAAGAGGTAAATAAGTGCCATAAAAATGGTTAAGGGAGTGTTTCTCAACGCAAGAAAAAGCTTAGAGTAGAAGGGTAGTCCTACAAGAACAGCTGGAACGTGACAGTGCTTGAGAAACAACCTCCACCTGTTGCGGTAGGTTTAAATGCCTCTATAACATCATAGACCTAGGTTGTCATTTATTAATAGCTCAAAGTTGTATTCCTTCTGCTTTTAACGTCGCATTTATTTGTATATGCGTTTTTATTCTAAGTACAAAGTAGTGAAAAACAGGTTATTAGACGCAGTGTTTACACTTCAAATGGCCTTCTTTTATGTAGGTTTCATGCCGATGCCCATATCTGCAGAAGCATTACGTTCAGACAGAAACCAAACATATTCAATCAGTTTTTCAACTAGGAGATAACGTCAAGCAAAATTCGTATCTAATACATAAGTATTAAACGTAGGCGACATGGGTCGTACATAGATTCGACAGAAAGTAGAAGGCAGGCCAGTGTGTTTTAAACGATTCCTGATGGCAAAGGTGATCATAAACAAGTGTGCAAACAAACATTTATGGCAATCCATGGCATCACAAAGCGTAGGGTTGAAACATTGGTTAAATTGAAACAGCGTGGTCACGTTACGTACGTTGAACGTAGGGGAAATAAAACCAAAGATAGGAAGTACTTAGGTGATAATGCACACCGCATAGTTGAACACATAGCAATTTCCCCCAAGAGGAAAGTCATTACACATGGGGCAAAAGTTCACATATGTGTTTAAGCAAAGATTTGAATTATCAGAGACTGTATGACGCCTTTGTTGACTTTTATCCAGACCACAGTGTCCAAAACAGCTTTCCATTTACTCGAATTTTGGACTTATCTCGGTTTTTTACAGTAGAGGGTATGGCACATATCCCAGTTTTTTCAGTAGAGGGTATGGCACATAGCACTATTCTTATTTTTTATCAGAAAAATAATTTTTTCATAAAGATAAAAATTGAATGGTCAATTCAATTGTAATAAGTCTTTAAAGATTAACGGTAGACACAAATTAAGGCGAAAAAAATGACACATAAAGACAAACTGTTCATTTCAGGAGGTTTTTTGCGTTTTACTCAAAACGTTCATTATGGCACTTAGCACGGATTTTATAGTCAGTCTACAATTGTGTAACATATAAAAATAGTTATTTTACAAAACTTAAAAAAAAATGTTAGTAGTTATTATTTGACCATCGTTTAGTTTTTGGCTTTATGTGTCTCTAGCACAAACAAATATCACTGAAAAAGTCGCTTATAGCTGTCCATGCGAAAAATGAGTTCTGGTAAATAGAATCCTGCCTTAATAAAATAATTATAACATTTTTCTATAAAAGTAGTTGATGAGGTGCTAGACCGTAAAACTGTAAAGCAGCGAGGAATTAAAAGGGAAATAAATTATTGTAAGTTATAATAGTAAGCGGTACTTACCTGTGATGATGAACATTGAGGTAATTCAATTCCTTCGCGCAGTAAACAATTCTTGCACGAACAAAATTATCAATACATGTTGCTTAAAGAATCTAAACAACTGCAAGAGCTGTCGTGCCAAATTAAATTATTTGTGTATTTTACATCGTTACATCGACGTGTATAACGGAAACCCTGTGATAAACTATGCTTGTGTCAAAGAAGGTCTTTTGCTTGCATAAAAAATCTAAACAACTTCAAGAGCTTATGTCATTGATCGCTATACTACCTGGATGTTGAACTTTAGCTGTTTGAGCGTGCCAACCATAGATGTCCATATTTTAGTTTTTTACCAAATTCAAATAAGGCTGCTACGAAGTGTTAATAGAACAAGGAATTAAAACACGTTTCGATGCCTAAGGTATGTCAAAACCAAAATATGTTACGCATTCGGAACTATTCAGTCACATATTAATATGTTATTTGTTGAAACTTTTCCTTCATGATACCACTAGCTGAAAACCCGGCGTTGCCCGGGAATTTATTTATCTGAATCTTGTTTTAATCCACTTCCTCTTCCTTCCACTGTCTGTCCATCACCTCTCATCCCTGCCTTTGATCATCTCCCCCTTCCCTCCCTCAGTACATCTCTCCTCCTCGTATCTATGAAACATTATATGATGTCTACGAATTTTCATTGCAATGGATGAAAAGGTGTCAAAATTATTGGAAGGTATCCTTTGCCACGTACCGTAAGAGATTTTGTATAGACAGTGATGTTCTGCTTGCTTGTTAGCTATAGAGTGTAAAATTACATCAAAATCGGAGTAAAATTGTAGATTCGTCTCGACGTCTGTTTAAAACATCCGATTAGCCATCTCAAATCGGCGACTTTTCATGTTTGAACGAAGCTATTTATGTACTGTTGTTGAACCTGACGTGACATGTGATCTCCCAGCTTC
The DNA here is from genome assembly GCA_026315105.1 of Locusta migratoria. NCBI lineage: Eukaryota > Metazoa > Arthropoda > Insecta > Orthoptera > Acrididae > Locusta > Locusta migratoria. The sequence goes on along the minus strand of CM048751.1, from coordinate 98,954,282 downwards.
CTCGACTCTGGCAAGTACGCATTACCAGAGTTCCGAGACAAATATTCACAGGCGAGGATTCTTTACACAGACGGCTCCAAAACCCAGGACGGATCGGGATGCGCCTTTTGGGATATCAGTGCGCAAATAGGATGTAAATACAAACTGCCAAAGGAAATGAGAATGACCGCTGAACTCACAGCCGTCTTGGAAGCTCTTAAGTACTTCCTTACGGTTCCGGAGGAGCATATTGTCATCTTCTCGGACTCTAAAACTGCGCTCATACTTCTTAAATATTTTCGTCGAGGGCATAAAAACCACCCAATAGCTTACGAGATAATGGCACACATAAACCACCTGGAAAGGAAAGGACGCAGTGTTTCCATGTGTTGGATTAACGCACACAACAACGTTCAGGGGAACGAGATCGCTGACACACTTGCCACTGGTACTGAAGAATATACTCAGGTTCCAGCGGAAGATCTTTTACCTGTTTACAGAAGGAAAATTCGGACTGACTGGGACAAAGAATGGCAAGCATCCCAGTCAACTAAAGGGAAAATCTATGCACAAATAACACAAGTGGTACCAACCAGACCTTGGTACAAGGGTCTGAGGTGTTCTCGGAAGCTGGCAGTCACCATAGCGAGGCTGAAGTTCAATCACTGTCCAACTGCGCAGCACCTACATCGCCTCGGCATATTGACATTTATTTATTTATTTTTTATTTATTTATTTATTTATTTTTATTTTTTTATTTTTATTTTTTTTTTTTTATTTTTTTTTATTTTTTTTTTTATTTATTTTTTTTTTTTTTTTTTTTTTTTTTTTTTTTTTTTTTTTTTTTTTTTTTTTGCCTGAACAGGTGGGAGCTCACTTCAAAGTTTCTAAGTTATATTGTGAGCAGGGACTACCACTTACCAATGTCTGTATCAACATTATTGGCAACCAAAGACTTTGGAGTGCACAAAGAACTTATCTCCTTTCTAACGGCGGCGAAGAAAGAGTTATGATCTATTATGTAAAACATAAAACCATGTTTAATCACTATATTGTGTCATATCTTTAATGTTTGTTATATTACTTCAAATTAATCTTTCTGATTTTGTTTTCTGTCACATCTTTGATGTTTGTATAGTTGCTTTTGCCAACTTGCTTACATAGCTGTACTAGAGGATGTCCTTATCATTACTTATGTGGATGGCTGTAAGGGGACTACTCAAATGCCAAGAAAAAAAGGGCATCCTTCGCCACGCCCCTTACGAAATCTGACACTGATGATGCTCTTGTTTTCAATGTCAAATGTGTAAAATTTCATAAAGATCGCAGTGAAATAATAGACTGATGCTTAAATCTGTTGTAAAGCACTCTCCGCTATGCATCGTACAAAATTTTATGTAGTCATGACCTTCCTCATGATTTTATGATGAAGCATGGAAAGTTTCACCAAGATCGAAATAAAACTGTAGATTTGTATTCATTACCTTTTGCATGAGTGTGCGGTTTATCATGCATCACGTTGTTTAAACTGTTATATATCCTTAAATATGTGTCGTAGGTGGTTCTCATCCCTACAGCAATTGCTACCTCAATACGTGCACTCACTTTGGTTGAAACCGGTCCAGTGGTTTAAGAGTAATTGTACAATATTTAGTGTCCTGCGCACTTCATTGTTTATGATTCCATATCTTCTTAACTACATGTTGTACACAATCCTTACGCCAGTAGTGAACTTCGTATTGGTTTGACTTCTTTGCACGAAGTCTTGGGATGTTGCTCTAAAGCCTCGTCACGTTTCGTTGGATATCGCAAATATCGTAAAATCTCATTCTTTTCAAAGCCAGTCTGAGTCTGCAAGATTGAGATCAGCGAGTGTGGTGGATGTTCAAACTAACCTACTGTGCTCGCAACGCCGCTATGGTCTTGCGCGCTCTTGTGTTCATGTTTATAAACGCTTTATCGTTCAAAAACGTTCAAATGTCAGTAAATCTATCGGACCAAACTGCGTGGTCATCAGTCCGTAGCTTACAAACTACTTAATCCTAGGTAACCTAACCTACAGACAAACACACACACCCACGCCCCAAGGAATACTCGAACCTCCACGGCGAGCAACCGCGCGCTCCGCAGCGAGACGCTTTAGACCGCTCGGCTACTCCACCGCGGCCGCTTTATCGTGTTTTTTGTTACTGATTTGTGGATTCTCGGGTTTTATGGAAGGAACTGTACAGCGCAACTGATTGTTACTGGTGTTCGATATTAAATTAAATCGAAAGACTTGAATATCTTCCTGTTCTGTGGCTGGTTATAAGTCAGGATATAGAAGTTCCTTAGCTCCTTGCTACGACGCTTTTTCACGTCTCCAAAGATTTAGAAAATTTTAATAAACGGAAAAAGATAATAATATTAAATAAAAAATGAGAAAAAAACCAAGGCGCTAACAAGAAACTTGTAGGCTGCATTTGTGATGCTTAATTTACTGAAAATTTAATATTAGAAAGTTAGGAACTGACAAATTCATTATTTGTGGAAACGACGTTGAACTGCCCAGATTTTATTGAGTCTTGGAACCAAATTCAGTTCCTCACATTTTCCGGAAGTTGCCCATGTATTTGTTTATACCTATATAGCTATGAAAATTCCCTACGAAAAGGAAAGCTGCTTGCAAAATTCTGTATTAAACACCCACCATTTTGTGACAGTGATACCACTTCTGATTTAAATAGAACTAGTTGTTTATTGTGCCTACATTTCTTGATGCACTTGAAATAAGTCTATTGAAAGACCAATTTATAAGTAGCTTGGCCGACACAAACAAGTCAGAGAAGGCTAGAGTAATTGTGCTGCTGTAGGTACACTACATTACTGTCATTTCTGGGCAAGCAGAATTATTGTGCCTTTTAATATACAGGTGCCTCTTCATTCTTGTTTGACTACCGGTTAAGAAAATGTAAATCCCAACGCAACTGCTGGAAAGTAATGGATAAAAACACAGTTTTAGAAGAAGATTATGGATCGACAATATTCTGCAGCGTAAGTATTGTAGAACTGAAAACTTTTCACTAATTTATTCGTAGAATTACTAAAAGTTAGCAGTGAATGTATTATACATTTTAGTTGATTTCACGATCGTTATCTAGTTCTTCTGCTGCAGGAATACGAAGTGACGCGGTAATAAATATTAGGGCTGATATAGAACAATCAGTAATTGCCGACCGCGGTGGCCGAGGTGACTAAGGCGCTCCAGTCACGGTCTGCACGGCCACTACGGTCGGGGGTTCGAATCCCCCCTCGGGCATGGTTTTTGTGCCGTCCTAGTTCGTAAGTAGTTGTAAGTTTTGAGACTGATGACCCCGTAGTTAAGTCCCATAGACTATACAAACAAACATTCAGTAATTCCTTTTTTTCTTTCATGCTACTTTAATACAAGACCTGTCCAAAAATTAATTACTGTGCGCGAAGTCTTGCAGTTATTCACTGCAGTGTTATCCCATTTCCATCCCAAAACAATTTTAATAAACCAATTATCAGTATTGAAAGTGCGCTTAAATAATCTAGTTTAAATATGGTCCCATAACACAGGATCATACATGAGAATCGCGTCTTCATAACGTGCAAAATAGAGGTATGAATGCGTAAGTGTAGCTTCACTGCACGGGAGAGTAGTAGCGGAGCTAGTGCTGTCAAACGGCGAAATGGGTGTACTCGACATGTGATCACCCTTTCTACCTTCTATTCGTTATGACACAGTATCATGGGATTGGGGCCAGTGCTGTAACAACAGTGGATGCAGTGCAACAGGCGGCATTATGTAACAGGAGGCACAATTTAACAGTGGGCACACTGTAGCCGCGGCGGAATGGCCGAGCGCTCTAAGGCTATGTTCCTGAAGGCAGACTGTGTGTCCTGTTGCTGCAAGGAGGGAGAGTTGCAGCTTAGTTGCATTCAGCTTCCTGTCTCGACGGGCAGTTAACCGGAGATAGCGGTCATCTCTTGCTGATTTTACTCGTGGACGACATTGGCCTTGTCTTTTTTTAACGGTTCCTGTTGTCTGAAATCGCGTCCAGGTCGTGGAAATTAGACCGTGGGACATTGCAATAGCTGCAGCCACCTCCCTCTGTGTCTGTCCCGCTTGCAACCTTAAAATGGTTCTCCATTTCACAGCTTTGGGTAATTGACATTGTTGTTGCATTGGACGATCTGCTCGCTCTACCTGAACCCAACTGCCTGTGTAATTCGTTTGGCAGAGTGAACACAAGTCCGCCGGCCACGGTGGCCGAGGGGACTGAGGCGCGTCAGTCACGCTCTGCACGGCCACTACGGTCGGGTGTTCGAATCCCCCCTCGGGCATGGATATTTGTGCCGTCCTTAGTGTTAGCTAGTTTACAGGTAGTTTGTAAGTTTAGGGACTGGTGACGCCGTAGTCAAGTCCCATAAGCTATACAAACATTTGAACATTTGAAACACAAGTCAACACAACTCCCTCTGCAGTAACTTTCTGTTATTAATACTATCTCAGTTGCCATATTGTTGTCGTCTCCACTCCACCGACAGAAAGACGTCGAACCATTTAAGTTCATTCTGCCGATGGCAATACTTCAGAACCTAGGTATCTCAAATGATCTCTAATTGTTTTGACCTGTGTAGTTATAAGACCGTTGTTTCACAAAAAATATGTAATCTGGAAAGGACATGGGGAAACACCGGGATAGAGCTGGTGTCACATACGCGCCCTGTGCAATAATGTGACGAAAGAGCTGCAAGCTTGTGATTACGAGTGACAGAGACTGGCGAGCAGAACTTCTGATAAGGGATCTGCGTGGTTCCTCACCTGGCTGTTCCAGTGGTGACCAGCACCAAAGCGAACTCCAAAGAGTACCTCCGCTGTCGTTACAAACGAGACTTCCGTTACAAGTAATTATGGCGCTAGCGTTGCCATTCCCTAGTCATATCCAGCCTTGGCACTTCCAGCGATCAAACGGGGTTGAGTGTGTCTGTGGAAGTGGCTGTTTGTTGATGCTGTAGTCTAGTGGGCTGTGTGCGGGTTTTTTCAGACTGTGAAATTGTTACAGTCGTACATGCTCGTGTAGCCCGTAAATAGTGAATATGCAATATACGATTTGCTAGCCGGCCGCGGTGGCCGAGGGGACTGAGGCGCTCCAGTCACGGTCTGCACGGCTACTACGATCGGGGGTTCGAGTCGCCCCTCGGGCATGGATATTTGTGCCGTCTTTAGTATAAGGTAGTTGATAAGTAGTTTGTAAGTTTAGGGACTGATGACCCCGTAGTTAAGTCCCATAAGCTTAACAAACATTTGAACATTTGCTGCATTTATTGTGCTTTAAGATTATCGTTTAACTGCAGTCTTATTTTAACGAAGTTAAGGAATAGATGATCATCTTGTGATGATGCTGTTCTTGTATCTTCCGTGCTTGCAAGTATTAGATTTGTAGTTAATTCCGCCTTATGCAAGACACTTTTTTTTTAATACCCAAACTAGTTTCGGCACTTATTGTGCCCTCTTTAGTGGGTTTCTGGTGTTTATTTTCTATAACAACATGTTACATATTTTGGTTATACAATCGTATGAACAAGTTGTTTTTTGTTTGACAATTTTCTTAGATATTTAGGCCTAATTTATTCAAAATACTTACATTGTGTCATTCGCAGGATTTGCATGCTAGTTTGGGTATTAAACCAAAAAAGTGTCTTGCATAAGGCGGAATCAAGCACAAATCTTAAGGAATAGAGAAATAGTTTGAAGTGAACATTTGATTTAGTGCTTGCATTAGTACTATAGTGCTGGGCGTTGACAATTACGTTTCTGTGACATTAAGCACAATAATCTCATGGATACTCCTTCTTACTTACTGATTCCCTACATTTGTGTCCCGTTACGCAAGAATGGAAAAGGAAAATCTAGCGGCATTATTTACCAATAATTTCAGGTTCAAAATATCCCAGTAAATACGTGGTTAGGTTTGATTTCTAGAGAAAACGTCACTTCAGATACACCGTGAAATTCATTAGTGTTACACGAGGAACATTTCACCGATGCAGATTATAAGTCTGCTCCCAAGAGAAAAATTATCAAAATAGGTAGCATTCTCGGCACATACCCAAATGATCCTCTCCATAAAATACCAGTACCAACAGCATCTAGGCGACAGATTGCAACACAGATTCCAGACATACTGTTATGTTGAAAACGTAAAAGAAGTATAAACTCTAAGGACGAAAGCCACACAATAGTGTCATTAAATGAAGTTACTGATGCTGGGTGTTTATAACGTTCCTATTTAGTTTCTCGATATATAAACCACCAGAATACAGACAGTTATGAATCCTAGGCAGTGGCGGACTAAGGGTGTTCAAAAATGTTCAAATGTTTGTAAATCTACCGGACCAAACTGCGTGGTCATCAGTCCGTAGCTTACAGACTACATAAACCTAGGTAAACTAACCTACGAACACACACACACACCTATGCCCCAGGGAGGACTCGAACCTCCATGGCGAGCAACCGCGTGCTCCGCAGCGAGACGCTTTAGACCGCTCGGCTACTCTACCGCGGCACTAAGGGTGTGTTGGGGGGGGGGCGGTTCCCCCCGGGAATCTCCAAATACCCCGAAAGACCTTTACTATTATTATTATTATTATTATTAGTTTCTATTTTTTTTTTTTTTTTTTTTTTTTTTTTTTTTTTTTTTTTTTGTGGTCTCCGAATCTCGAAAGCTAATTTTTGTAGACTGGCCTGTACCTCTCGTCCTGGGAGGGCCTCCAAAACGTAAAAGTTACTGTTTTATAGTAATACGCGTATTTACATGTGGACGTGGGGGCCTCATTTTGTTTTGCTGCCGCCCCGGGCCTCCGGTAACCTTTGGCCACCACTGATTCTAGGACCGTCGCCTAACAGATAAAGCAGAATCTCTTGATATATTAGTAGGAACGTTATTATCAAGTAGTAGCTGTGTTATACTAACACACATTTCGTTGGGTGGAGGTTTTCCACACTAATTCACAAGCAAATGATAACTGGTAGAAAGTAATATATTAATAAACATGGAAACTGTCACGGCCTTTGTTTCACAATGCTAAATACGTGTGATTCTTCATACAATATAACTTCAGTTTGCAGTACTGTTTGGTAGCACATGCTCGTCACACGTATCTTGTTATTACCAAATATTTCCACGAAGCTGGATTCTTCTTGATCACCACATTCCAAAGAAACACTTGACACAATCGGTATATGCTGACGGGACTATCCAAGGTGTTGGGGACACACAAATCAGTGGAATATTCCAGCACTTTATTTTACCGCCATATCAAGCTTCGACACGACACAGAAAAAACTACTAGATGGCACGCTCTCGTCACTATCGATATACTCGCATTCGACACCACCTATTGGAGTTTCATCGTAAAGAGGTATCGACCCCTTACACGTTGGAACAGATGTTTTCCAAAATAAATGCTTTGGAGAAACAACCAAGGGCAAATAAAACTAAAACACGGAGACGAAATAACAAACTAAGAAGCCTAAACAAAAATTTTAAGTGCTGTCAGAGCAACTTGCACAACATGAAACAACGCATATCATAAAAATCTGGATTCATTGCTATCGGAAGAAAGTGTAAAATGGAATTCTTATCGGAGCTAATAAGAAGTCACGTCGCTTTAATGAGTAAGTTAGAAAACAACGATGAAGCAAATAGCTTGTTTTGCATAAAAAGCTTGCTAGACCTGAAGTTGTTGTACTCCAAACATCTGAAACTAAAGGAGTCGTGTTGGTGCAACTACATAAGTGAACAATGGGTAGCCGCCTGTAAAAGTTGGCAGTCAGCGCTCTGCCGCCTGAAAGACTCGTCGTAACAACCACAGGCAAGGAGTGCCGAAGCTGTTATTGGAAACCGTCATATTACAATTCTCGTAATCTCTGAAATGTGTACATTATCTGCAATCAATGAAGAATAGTATATTAACTTCCTCTGACACTAAAAGTAATATTTACGATCTGCTTTGTTAAATTAATCGTTCTTTTCTTTTTTTGGAATGTCATGTCATTGTAGTTACTGACAGGTGTAATATTCCGTTGGTTCCCCAACGGTTTACTTTCTGACAGCCGTGATACTAGCGCACGAATGACAATATACGACGGTTGGAACAAATAGTGGCAACTGCTGTGGAGACACTATGCAGTGGAATCTACTTTTGTCGCTAGTAGCACACGTTGTTGACATACCCGTCTTAGATCCGAGCAAACGGACTCGCCCGTCCCCCATCACCGGCGTGCGCACAATCGACGGAAACACAGTCACTTGTGAGCCAGCGATCTAACGTAACGGTGTCACTATGTTTTCGAAACAGAAACAACGGCATTTGATCAAGATTGAATGTGCCAGAGGTCGTGCAGCACGATAGTTTCGTCAAGGTCTTCAAGAGGCGTGTGGAGAATATTCGGTGGGGAATCACAGGAAAAGGCCCTGCTAACGGTATTCTAAGCCTTTACATTGCTGCTAACGAGTTCTATACAACGCTGGTGAATACTTTGAAGGACACTAACAGGTGCAGGCATGTCACGCTTTTCTATCAGTTGTGAATAAATACTTGCCACTATTTAAGTTCCAACCCTCGTAAAGTGGGAAACAATTTTTCAGTTTTATCATCCCACCAACAATGAAGACATTAGAAATGTAGATCCACCTGGAATCTGACGATAATTAAGATTGAGGAACATCATGTTCAGTTAGAAAAAGTATCAAAGTATTTATCTTGAGAAACTAAAAAATACTCGTCTGTCGATTTTTGGACCGAAACTTTGACCTTCTTATTCCGCATAAGAGTCCATTCACTTAACGAGAAACTAAACTGTGTAACCCACACACCTTTGCAAGGTATTCAGATACTTTGGAGCACGGCCAATTATGATTGGTCGTTTCATAGTAATGGCCTGTACATAACTACAAGTTACCATTTCAAACGATTAAAAAAGAAAATCTGGATAAATATTTCTGAACAAAGCACAAAAAAAGCCTTAAGAGAGTTCAAATAATTTTGTGCATGGTAGTTGTGATTGGGTGTTTCATTTCGATAATAATTTCGTGTTGCTCAGTAGCCTGGTGCAAGTCTTCCAACTAGACGCCACTTCGGCGATTTGCACGTTCCTAACCTATCCCTGTTATCCAATCCGGAAAAGGGGACTTACAGTTTAACGTGGAATCCGAATCACGTTGAGAGGTGAGGGCTGGGTTAAAACTGAAAAAAAATCCTTGATCCGACCGGGTTCCGAACCCGGTTACCAGTCAAGCGGGACCGCCTGGTGCGACAATTTCGTTTTGACGGTTTGTGAAGTAGTACTAGACTCCATTAGCGGAATGCGGGAAGGAAAGGAATTACAAAGCACGTGTGCTAGTTCGGCCATCTCGGTTTTATTAGATTTTTATTTAAACGCTCTACCATTCTCCATTTTACTTTTAAAACTTTCCACTGTTAACAATTTTTATAATTGGATCCTATTATCTGGAGGGGTGTGCTCAACGGCCACAAAATCACTTTTATCAATAATGAAAGGAGCAGCATTAGCCGTAAAATCTTTTGCTTTATTTTGAGTTTGACTTCGTATGACAACAGATAATATCACCTTTATGTAGCAATGTTGTGAGTTTGATTTCGTATGACAACAGATAATGTCACCTGTATGTAGCTATGTTGTCAACGGATATGTTATACGTAAATGTCATTGTACATTTCACAAAAAATGCTGTTTTGAACATGCTGACAGCACTGAAAATGGTTTCTTGGAAAACCGAAATCGATTTGCCTGAATAAAGCAAAAGGTTTTAGGGTTAATGCTGCTCCTTTCATTATTGAATTTTTATAATGCCACGCATTCAAAATAACGGATAACGTCGACTTTACACTGATACACATGTGTATTACACTCATTGTAGTGTGACAATCTTGAAGGTCAGCTAAAGCACAGATTTCAATAGAATCCCTCTGGTGTACATACTTTTAGGCGTTTTGGTACAGTAAGGTACTCTACATCTACATCTACATGGGATACTCTGCAAATCACATTTAAGTGCCTGGCACAGGGTCCATCGAACCACCTTTATACTATTTGTCTCCCATTCCATTCTCGAATAGCGCGCGGGAAGAAAGAACACATAAATCTCTCCGTTCGAGCTCTGATTTCTCGTATTTTTTTCTGATGATCATTTCTACCTATGTAAGTGGGAGTCAACAATATATTTTCACATTCGGAGGAGACTGTTGGCGATTGGAATTTCGTAAGTAGCCCATGTCACATCGATAAACGTCGTCGTTGTAATGATTCCCATCCCAGGTCCTGTATCATTTCCGTGACAATACAAAACGAGCTGCCCTTCTTTGGACCTAGGTTACAATCACACTTTACTGTTTTTGAGTGCATTCTTTTGCTCCTCTCCATCAACGCCGGTTAATTGCTTCTAAGGGTTCTCCAAGTGATATGCACTTCAATCACGATATTGCTGTACTGTGATTCATTTACCGCTAATTATACATACGTGGTTTACACTTGATTGATGGTAGCAAATGTTGTTGACTATCGTACCAGACTGCACTTCTCATTAGTTTCCATTAGCTAATCCTTCATAATGTATCAGTCAGCTTTTCTTCTTTTAAAATGGTCAATGTTGACTTCTAATTTCTAATAGCTGTGACACCTGCGAGTTCCATTTCACTAGCCTCTGAACTATGACGTCTCTGAGACGACTGAAACCGTAGGTTCCGTCAGTAGAGCGGTTATCCACAAAAACAAGAATTCCTTCTGTTGGACTCTGTGGCAGAGGATCCAGTGTTCGAGGCCAACCTCGTTTCTTCATACGAATTTGAATGTAGAGTTCTCGTGCCTTCTAGGTGTATTGAGAAATAATTCGAAATATTTAAACATTTCGACCGTTTCGGGGTACTGAAATAAATCCAATGAAAGAGACGAAAATTTGTGCTGGACCGGGATTCGAACTCGGATTTTCCGCCTTGGGCCAGCGGTCGCCTTAACTAATTAGGATATCCAGGCACGCGTCCCTTCCAACCCAAATTTTCATTTGATTCCACTTGCTGGATATCCGCAAGGGGTCGAGCGTATGAATGCGTCCGCATTGAAACTGTCAATGGCCTGTCGGGGCGGATATACAATTATTTCTATGGTAACTGTTCTCGCGATCCCCTGGAGGAATCCAGTACACGCTGCGAGAATGTGGAATGAAATGGGCAGGGGGCACTACAATCGTAGTGAGCTACAAGTTGAGAATTTGGGTTGCAAGGGACACGTGCCTGGATAGCCCAATTGGTTAAGGTGACCGCTGGCCCAAGGCGGAAAATCCGGGTTCGAATCCCGGTCCAGCACAAATTTTCATCTTTGCCCTTGGATTTACTTCAGTGCCCTGAAACGGTCGAAATGATTAAATATCTCGAATTCGTAAAATTACGGCCGTTAATGTCTGTTCTTTCGGACAGACATCAGATAAATAATTGAGAAATAAAGATGCAAAAGATACGGTTAATGAAAATTACTGCAAAAGCCTCCGTTCGGAGTAAGTTCATTCTGTGCTCTTGTGCCGTGTGTAACAATTTCTAAACAAATCACCTCTGACCATGGCCCCCACAAGGATGGGGCTGCGTGGACCCATGGGTCCAGGGCCCGGTGCTGAAGAGGGCTCGAATCCAGCCCTAAATGATTCAATTTTTTTTTTTTTGTTTCTGAAATTAACAACAAACTAGAAAAAACATGTTGAATATTTTTCAACGACAAAATTTTAAAAGATTCTACAGGCGACTATATAGATATTTATGATAAACCGTTTATCTTAAACGATAAAGCATCAATTGATGCTCTTAATTATTGCCATTGGTTGGTATTGTATGTGTGTATTGACTACGGTGACCAAAGTATTGTGCACCCTCTTTTAGAGTGTTCTACTTCAAATAGATTCATAAATATTACAATTATTATTGACGTCCAGGAGTGTATATGGGTTCAGAAGTTAATGACGTTCGAGTTATTAACGTTTTTTTTATGTTTCCATGCTGTAGCTTTGGTTCTCGTAATCACGAGCGACTTTCAGAGCGCCGTCGCCGATCGAGCCGTCCAGGGCTTGGACTGTCAAACCGTGCATCCAGGTTCCAATCTCCGTGGTTTGTAAAGAGTGTCAGTCCTGCTCTACACGACAGACAGGTTGGTCGATCCAGCACCAGGATCGGGGAACACTACAGGAGTTGGAGGTTAACAAAGGCACAGCCCAGGAGCACAACTATGCATTAGGTGTAGAAGACTTGCACATAGAAGGTAAATGTGCAAAACTGACCCAATTACAAATACTGGCAATTAAAACATAGCGCCGGCCGCGGTGGCCGAGGGGACTGAGGCGCTCCAGTCACGGTCTGCACGGCCACTACGGTCGGGGGTTCGAATCCCCCCTCGGGCATGGATATTTGTGCCGTTCTTAGTATAAGGTAGTAGATAAGTAGTTTGTAAGTTTAGGGACTGATGACCCCGTAGTTAAGTCCCATAAGCTTAACAAACATTTGAAACATTTAAAACATAGATGCGAACAGCTCCATATTTTCTACTGAACGAGCAGACAGAAGTAGTTATTCCCATCTTTTAGATTACTAGTAACATACACATAAAATGAGCGGCCGAGCGCATTGAGGCGCTATGCTACTGTGCGCAAGGCCGTTCCCTGTCGGGGGTTCGAATCCCCCCTGGGGCACGGATGTTTGTGCCGTCTTTAGTATAACGCAGTTCATAAGTAATTTGTAAGTTTAGGAACTGATGAACCCGCTGTTAAGTCCCTTAAGCTCTACAAACATTTGAACATTTTGACAAACATACTCTTCTTTTTCTCTAACTTTTACCTCTTTCAAGAATTATTTCAATATCTCTCCCACATTTTCATTGTCTTCTTCTGTTAAAATATTATCGCCTGTCTTTCTATGGTAATTTTTTCTAAGGGTTTTTTTTCCTTTTTTTATGCATGACTATAGCCTACAAGGAACGTAGCGTACATTTGGCGTGCGGAAATTAGTCACGTGACATCACTCGCCAGAAACCCTGCCGGAAACTCTCTTTTGCATATGCCGTAGTGCTTTGTGCATTACATGAATTCTAGTGTTCGCGTTTCAAAGCAATGGCGCACTGAAGGTCAAATACACGTCGTTCTTAGGACAATGAATTATAATCTAATTTTGTAAAAATGCCACGTTAGCAGGTAACACCTGCCATCAATGGTACGAGAATTACGGATTACTCTCGCAGCTGTTCGGCGTAGCGTAATAGGCGGCGAATTAGTTTGTGATGCTCTAACATGTTAAGACGGTGGTTCGAAACTTGCTGGGCGCGGTGGGTCAGTGCTCTCGGTCAGAGGGTTGCGACATGGTAGCTAAGCGCGCTCGGTCAGAGGGCTCGACGCCCTCTGTAATGAAAAACCTAAACGATCGAAATAAAACGAGAACCAACGTCCACAAAGGACTGATCAAACCGAAGCATCAATGAAAAGAGAAAAACAGAAAGAGAGCTCAACGCCATCTGTAATAAAACAAATTGAGCAAAAGTCGCTACGAACAACGAAGAACGAACATGAACAAACGACCGAAAGCTCCGACCTACCTGAATAACAAAAACCGGCCGCGGTGGCCGAGGGGACTGAGGCGCTTCAGTCACGGTCTGCACGGCCACTACGGTGGGGGGTTCGAATCCCCCCTCGGGCATGGATATTTGTGCCGTCCTTAGGATTAGCTAGTTCATAAGTAGTTTGTAAGTTAAGGGGCTGATGACCCCGTATTTAAGTCCCATAAACTTTTGCAAACATTTGAACATTTTTGAATAACAAAAAACATGTCAAAAAAATCCGTTACTGGCATTTTTTTCCTTTTTTCCCCTCTTGATTCCAAAAAGGTATTCGCACACTCTTGTTAATTGAACATAACTGTATTCTACAAGATTCCGAGTTGTTCAAAGCTAACAGCGCTTTCTCTGAGAAGTGCAGTTGTTGTATTTTGTGAACATACCGTGAAATACATACAAATGCATTGCAAACAAAGACTTCTTTTTTACATGCATATAAACTGGGTAGATACTGTTATAATTACTGTTGAAATGATGTCATAATAGTAGTAATTTTTTTTTTATAGATTAAGGACTAGAGTTATATGGAATTCAAGGTTACCACACTTATTCCGTTTGTTATTTTAGCCGTAAAAGGAAACATAATCACGGTTTGAAACAGAATAATTGCTCTTTATTTTAGCGCAAAAAAGTAAGATAAACAGTCATATCTAAAACTAAAAAAAAGGTAATACAATCTATGTTATAAACGTCCATAGCAAACATACCGAAGACAAACATTTTAGTAGATGTATTGATTATAATTAATGACTTTCAACATATTCCATAAGAAGTGAAGAATTGCTTAGAACAAAAAAAGAAGCAAGGTAATTTGTTGCAATGTATATACTTCCCTTCTGTTTCAATAAGGAACGACAGTTGCAATAGGATCCATTTATATATGACACTACCAGTATCTGCATGTTGTTTAGAATATTCGTTATTACAATATCTTCCCAGTTTATGTGCATATGCTTCAGAAGACCATTGTTCAATTAGTTGTTATGTATTTCACGGCATGTTCACGAAATATAACAAACGCACATTTTAGAGGGAGCACTCTTACATTTGCACAACTCTAAACATTACAGAAGATAGCGCTATTTAATTAATAAGGGTGCCCAAAACCCTTTTTTAGGAGCCAAGGTGGAAAAAAAAATGGTTGGGCGGGTTTCGAACTACCGACCATGTGCATCACAACCTAACGCTCTACACACTTTACTACGGAAGTGTTCCTTAATACTCGTACTATTAATGGCAGTTCTTAACTGCTAATTTGGCATTTTGGGCACTAGATTAAAATTTATCGTACTAAGAACGACGTGGTTTAGTTAATTTTTCAGTGCGCCATTGCTTTGAAATGACAACGCGTAAATTATAATAAGAAAATCATAAAATACAGAAAGCAAGGTAGCGTATGCGAGGACTGTCACGTGACATCTCCGAACGCCTTGTCTACGTAAACTAAGTGACGGTGTCAAATCGCCGTTATTTTTGCAAATATCTCTGTAACGGCGCGAGTTATGAAAAAAACATAAGAAAGCAAAGTTGTAGAGAATTTTCTCCTTCACAAATTCAGTAGTTCAGTTTTCATGTCAGTTGAACGGTTAAGCCGTTATCTTCATTTAAATTTCGAGCTGTCAAAATTCGAGCGCAAAGGCCTGCTTTTAATGTTACTACCGTAATCTAAAGTGGGCCAATAAACATTGCAACCTTAAATATTTGCCACAAACAGCTTTGTCGACTGAGAAGCAACGATTGAAAAACAACCTAGAACGTAATGCGCACTAATTGAGAATCTGCTAAGAGTTGACAAACTGTTGTTGTTGTTGTTGTTGTTGTTGTTCTGGTCTTCAGCCCGGAGACTGGTTTGCAGCTCTCCACAATAGCCTATCCTGAGCAAGCTTCTTCAACTCCACATAAGAACGGCAACCTACATCTGTCTCAATCTGCTTACTATATCAATCTCTTGTCTTCCTCTGCGATTTTTACCCCACACACTTTCCTCCAACGCTAATTTCACAGTTCCTCGATGTCTAAGAACGTGTCCTACCAATCGATCCCTTCTTTTAGTCAAGGTATGCCAGAAATTCCTTTTCTCCCCAATTCTGTCCATTACCTCCTCATTAGTTACACGATCCACCCACCTAATCTTCAGCATTCTTCTGTAGCACCACATTTCAAAAGCCTCTATCCTCTTCTTATCCGCACTGTTTATCGTCTATGTTTCACTCCCACACAAGGCAGCACTCCACACAAATGCCTTCAGAAAGGATTTCCTTACGCTTAAATCAATATTCCATGTTAACAAATTTCTCTTTTTCGAGAACGCTTTTCTACCCATTGTCATTCTACGTTTTATATCTACTGTATTCTGACCATCATTTGTTATTTTACTGCCCAAGTAACAAAACTCATCAACCTCCTTTATTGTTGCGTTACCTAATCTTATTCCTTCAGCATCACCTGATTTTTTTAGACTGCCCTCCATTACCCTAGTTTTGGTCTAGTAAATCGTAGAAATAAAAAGGATCAAATTAATTTTAATTAGTAAAAGGAAAATGGTTTTTAAATTTTTCCGAGCAACTTTTTCCAATTTTTCTCCTAATAAAAATCTTCCTCGGACCTCGGTCCCTCAAAAGTCTGGTAATTGCGAAAATGAATCAACCGTACAATTTAATGGTAACATATGAACATTTGTGAGGTACCTGCCTGTTCCGAGTGAGTCCTCAACCCTTCCCAACTGCTTTCCGTATATGTTCCTTAAGTAATTAAACTCTGATATTGCTGGACGGCAATTTCGCCGGGATATCATTTTAAGGAAATGTTTGCTCGGCTCGGCTGTGAGCCTGGAGCGAGTGCCACCTGCGCGTTCTAGGTGAACGCCAGCGCTGACGCGTTCTGCGATTTCGCCGACTTCAAAGAGCCGGAGCCGCCCTTCCGGAAACTGTACCAGGAGGTCGCCGGGCATCCGCAGCCACGGCGAAGCGGCCAAGCGCATTGAGGCGCTATGCTGTGATGAGTGAGGCCGTCCCCTGTCGGGGGTTCGAATCTCCTTCGGGCATCGATGTTTGTGGCGTGATAATAATAATATTATTTTCTGTTCCACAAGACCTAATTAAGGAGTAAGATTCCATGGTCATGGAACAAGTCAATACATGAAGTTTAACACAAGAATGATAATAGAAAATTTTTAAGTAGTCCTATGCACACGTCAATCTTAAGACAGTGAAAAGAATCAATAAAGAAAAAATCGCAGTGACATGTTTTAAGGCCCACTTTAAATTTGTAGTTTTATAATTTTTTGCAAACATTTAGGACAAAAATAATAATGTAAATAAGAAAAAATTATAGTGCACCCAACACGTAACCCCTTTTTAGGAAAAAAGGAAAAAAATATTTTTCGTAGTGGTGGGTCCCGAACCACGGACCAAGTGTATCACAATCCAAAACGCTGCCTACTACACTACGGCGAAATTCACGAAATTCGCCATTAATTTTCGTACTATTGATGGCAGTTGTTAACTGATGCTAATGTGGCATTTTTAGACACTAGATTATCATTTTTCGTACGAAGAACGACGTGTTTTTGTTAATTCTTCAGTGCGCCGTTGCTTTGAAATAAAAACGTGTAAGTTATAATAAGAAAATCATCAAATACACAAGGCAAGATTGCGTATGCCAGAGGGAGTTCTGGGCGTGGAATGTCACGTGACATCTGCGAACGGCTGATTTTGGTAAAATCAATTAAGGGTGTCAAATCTCCGTTATTTTTGCAAATATCTCTGCAACGATGCAAGATATTAAAACAACATAATAGAGCGAAGATGTAGAGAATTTTCCCCTCTACCAATTAGGTTAATCAAATTTGGATCAGATGAACGGTTTGTTTAAAATTACTATTATATTACAAACTACTATTTTGGTATTACTCCCATATTTTTTGTCTGAAAAATTTGAAAAGGGGTGGTTCTGGTCTCTGGCGACCTATAATTATGTCTGGGAAATGTGGTGCTGATCGGTTGAGCGGTTCGTCTTGAAAAGTGAGAACACGTTACGGACAGACAGACAGACGGAAATACATCCAAAAATCGTCGTTACGGCCGTTTTACGGCCCTCTTTAAATTTGTAGTTTTATAATTTTTTGCAAACATTTCGGACAAAAATAATACTGTAAATAATAAAAAAATTATAGTGATATGATTACGACTGTACTATTGTGATAATATCTATGCACCCAACACGTAACCCTTTTAGGAAAAAAGAAGAAAAATATTTTTTTGTAGTGGCGGGTCCCGAACCAAGGACCATGTGCATCACACTCCAACACGCCGCCTACTACACTACGGCGAAAATTCCGAAATTCGCTCTCAGTTTTCGTACTATTGATGGCAGTTGTTAACTGATGCTAATGTGGCATTTTTAGACACTAGATTATAATTTTTCGTACGAAGTAAGACGTGTTTTTGTTAATCCTTCAGTGCGCCGTTGCCTTGAAATAAAAACGTGTAAGTTATAATAAGAAAAACATCAAATACACAACGCAAGATTGCGTATGCCAGAGAGAGTTCTGGGCGTGGAATCTAACGTGACATCTGCGAACGGCTGATTTTCGTAAAATCAATTAAGGGTGTCAAATCTCCGTTATTTTTGCAAATATCTCTGCCACGATGCAAGATATGATAAAAACATAATAGAGCTAAGTTACCCGCTACCAATTAGGTTATTCAGTTTTTGTGTCAGATGAACGGTTCGTTTAAAATTACAATTATATTACAAACGACTTTTTTTGGTATTACGCCGGTATTTCTAGACCGAAAAATTTTAAAAAGCGAGGTTCTGGTCTCTGACGGCCTAAAATTACGTCTGTAAAATTTTGTGCCGATCGGTTGAACGGTTCGTCTTAAAAAGTGGGAACACGTTACGGACAGACACACAGACATACATGCAAAAAATCGCCATTATTTTTGCAAAAGCTCTGAAATGATACGAGATATGAAAAAAACATAAGAGAGCAATGTTGTAGAGAATTTTATCCTCTACAAATTCGGTTATTCAATTTTCGTGTCAGATGAATAGTTAAGCCGTTATTTTCATTTAAATTTTGAACTATCAAAAAACGATCGCAAAGGCCCACTTTTAGTTTTACTACCGTAACCTAAAGTGGGCCAAAAAATTATGTATCTTAATTGTTTTACTTTTCTAGGAGTTCCTCGACTGAATGAAAGGTGTGAGCCATGAGGTACCTCTTCAATTTAGATTTGAAAGCGTGTGGGTTAGTGCTAAGATTCTTTACTTATTGTGGCAGCTTACTGAAAATGGATGCTGCAGAATACTGTACACCTTTCTGCACAACTGTCAAGGTGGTCTGATGCAAATGTAGATTCGACTTCTGTCTAGTATTCACCGAGGGAAAACTACTAACTCGTGGTAACAAGCTGATATTAACAACAAACGACATTAAAGAAAATACGTATTGTGACGCCAGAGTCAAAATTCCCAGACTACTGAAAAGGGGTCGACATGACGTTCGCGAACTTAACACCAGATATTGCTCGAACCACCCGTTTTTGAGCCAGAAATATCCTTTTTGTATCAGGCGAGTTACCCCAAAAAATAATGCTGTACGTCATAAGTGAGTGAAAGTAAGCGTACTAGACTACTTTTCGTGTTGAAAAATCACTTATTTCAGATATTGTTCTAATGATAAATATAGCTGAATTTAGTTTGGCAACAAGATCCTGAACATGGGCTTTCCACGACAGCTTAGTCTATCTGAACACCTAGAAATTTAAACTGTTCAGTTTCACTTATCTTATGTAAAACCAAAATGTCAGCTTTCGTCAAATTATGTGTTAGAAAATGTAAAAACTGAGTTTTACTGTGATTTAACATCAACTTGTTATCTACAAGCTATGAACTTATCTCTTGAACTGAATTATTTGATACTGTGTCAATATTACGAACAAAATTCTTCACTACCAAGCTCGTATCATCAGCAAACAAAAATATTTTACAACAACCAGTTATTCCCGAAGGCATATCATTTATATAAATACGAAACAACAACAGTCCCAAAACAGACTCCTGCGGCACCCAACACTTTATTTTGCCCCATTGCGATTGTATGTCATAGCCATACTAAATTATAAGAATCCTCAATTGAAACTAACACAACATCCCCAGAATTGGCGATCGTACAGAGAAGCTCGAAATTTAGCGAGGATTTCAATGCGAGATGCCTACAACTCATTCACCAAAGAAAACGAAACGAATATTCCAGATTTAGAATTATGAACAGATGCCGTAATGACTAACGTAGAAGTAGATATCATCGGAGTAGTGCAGCAACTAAAATCAATTAACAAGAACTAGTCTTCTGGTCCGAACTGTGTACCCATTAGATTTATATCTGATTATGCTGAAGCGATAGCCCCTTACTTAACAGCCATGTACAACCAGTCTCTCATAGAAGGATCTGTACCAAAAGATTGGAAAGTTGCACAGGTCACACCTATATTCAAGAAAGGCAGTAGGAGTAACCCACTAAACTACAGGCCTATTTCACTGACGTCAATCTGCAGCAGGGTCTTGGAACATATCCTGTATTCAAATATTATGAATTATCTCGAACAGAACGATCTATTGACCCAAGGTCAACACGGATTTAGAAAATCTCGTTCATGCGAAACACGACTAGCTCTTTATTCACACGAAGTGATGGGTGCAAATAGATTGCGTATTTATTGATTTCCAGAAGGCTTTTGACACCGTACCTCACAAACGGCTTTTAATCAAATTGCGTGGTTATGGTATATCGCCCCAAATTTGCGATTGGATACGGGATTTCCTGTCCGAGAGGACACAATTCGTAGTAATCGATGGTAAGGCATCGATTAAAACAGAGGTGATATCGGGCGTTCCTCAGGGTAGTGTTATTGGTCCTCTGCTGTTCCTTATTTACACAAACGATTTAGGGGAAAATCTAAGTAGCTGTCTTAGGTTGTTTGCGGATGACGCAGTCATTTACTGTCTAGTAAAATCATCTGAGGATCAAAACCAACTGCAGAACGATCTGAATAAGATATCAGTATGGTGCAAAAATTGGCAATTGACTCTAAGTAATGAGAAGTGTGAAGTCGTCCACATGAGTACGAAAAGAAATCCGTTACACTTTGTTTATAAGATAAATCAATCAAAAGTGAAGGCCGTAAACTCCACAAAATACCTAGGAATTACTATTACTTCAGACTTAAACTGGAAAGAACATTTAGATAATGTCATGTGAAAGGCGAAACAGCGACTGCGTTTTATTGACAGAACCCTTAGAACATGCAATAGAATTACAAAAGAAACTGCATACACTACGCTTGTCCGTCCATTTTTGGAGTATCTCAGCCCAGTATGGGATCCTTATCAGGTGGGTTTGACGGAGGACATCGAAAGTCCAAAGAAGGGCAGCTTGTTTCGTATTGTCACGATACAGGAGAGACAGCGTTACGGAAGTGATACAGGATCTGGGATGGGAATCATTACAACAACGGCGCTTATCGCTGCGGCGTGGGCTACTTGCGAAACTCCTCCGAATGAGAAAATATATTGTTGGCTCCTACTTACATATGTAAAAATGATCATCAGACTAAAATATGAGAAATCAGAGCTCGAACAAAGAGATTCAGGTGTTCTTTCTTCCCTCGCGCTATTCGAGAATGGAATGGGAGATAAATAGTATAATGATGGTTCGATGAACCCTCTGCCAGGCAGTTAAATGTGATTTGCAGAGTATCCCAGGTAGCTGTAGATGTAGATGTACACTGCGGAGAATTACCTTCTGTTGTCTATTATTAAAGTAAGAGGTGAACAAGTTGTGAGCTACTCCTCGTATTCCATAATGTTCCGTCTTTAGTATAAGGTTGCTCATAAGTAGTTTGTACGTTTAGGGACTGATGACCCCGTAGTTAAGTCCCTTAAGCTTAACAAACATTTAAACATTTGACATTCGCACAATGGCCGCTCCACGGCGTGGCTTCGATGGTGCGAGGCGGAAATTTCTGATGCAAACAAGGGCACCTCGCCTAACCGTCAGCGAAACAGGCGAACTACCTAACACAGAACAAGGTCCTAAGGAGATCTTGTTGGAAGCTGTGATAGGCCGAATATTGTAGCACTCCGCGTACGACGTAGAGGGGGCGCCTTTTGTTACCGATAGGCTCCTTTTTGAAATGACTATCAGTGATTGGCGCGCCGGCGTAATTTTTCGTAATTCGAACTATCTAGCTCTGGAGCGCCGCTGGCGAAAGCAGGAGTTTGACTAACCTCCCTGTGAGCAGTCGGTAGTAGGCTACTCTGGAATTTTTTGATAAGTGTTGCGACCTCGGTATTAAATTCAGGCAGTGTTCAGAAGCTCTCTGCTCAGTTCTAATTTATATCAAGATAAGCTGACGCCAGGCGCAACTGAATACTTCGTGCCGTGTCGCGATTAGCTGATTGTTAGAGCAGTTCTCGCTGAATGTGCGCCCAGCCAGTGCAGTACCATTTTCTGTCTCGTTCACTTCATTCTCCTGTCGTGTACTTGTCGATTGTGTAGAGGGATAATTGGAGAATCATCTGTACCGACAATCGATACCCTAATTGACTCGTTCACAATCACAGTGAAAAACCGGTGTGCAGCTTCCTTGTTGATGAACCGCCTGTTTAATCTGTACGTCATTGCATCTAGAAGAGCACAGACACAGGCTGATCTCTTGGCAAGTAACAGCAGTAACTTGTACGAGCTACATAAACATTGATAGTGGTGTGCACAAGACTCTACAACTATTTATTTCGCGTCTTCTTTAGCAACCGACGGCAGTCCACAGCAACGACCTCCCACAGCTTTCGTACACTTGCACACTGGAGTTGGAACTGGTTTGTTGGCTGTTTCTCCTTTATCCCGATAGGCTGAGTTAACATAAACGTTTATCGTCCAGCAGTGATTATCACGCTCCAATTTTATACGCCCTCTAGCTCAGAGTGAGAGTATTCATTACGTAACCCATCACTGGAGAAGCTCTGTAACTTCAGTCAGTATATGCTTTCCGTTTTAATTTATTACCAAATGTTCAAATGCTTGTAAACCTATTGGACCAAACTGATGATGTCATCAGTCCCTAGACTTACAAACTACTTAAACTAACTTACACTAAGTACAACACCCACACCCATGTCCGAGGGAGGACTGTAACCTCCGACGGCGACCTACCGCGGGCTCCGCAGCAAGGCATCCTAGAGCACTCGGCCACTGCACCGCAGCTGTTTTACTATCCCTAGGCTAAATGCTGATCTCACTGTACGTAGTATCATATGAAACCTACATTATTTTTGTACCCATTTTGTATAAAGTGCCAACTGCTTTATCCAATTAATAAGTTCGGCCTGCACCTCTGTTAACTTTCAATATCTTCGCATCACATTTAAGATTTACGTGTTTCTCTCTCTTTTTCATTGCGCATCTTAATTTTTTGAGCAAGAAGCTGTTGGCCATCTGCCACCTTAAATGAGCTCATTTTTAATAGTGAACACTGTGGTGTCGCACAAGTCCAAAGTGCGCGCCACGTACTTTCGCCGCGCGCCGCCATGCAAGCACGGCGCGGCGTTCTTACGACGTCAGCCACGAGCGCCCTCTGCTGCAACTGCGCTCGTGGCCACCACTGAACTGCATCGGTCACTTGGCATTAGGACATGCACTAGGACTCTCCTCAGTTGGCAGGCCTCAGGCCTCTACCTAGTTAAACTATGTATCTGCATTGCACTAGTCTTCTGTTAACAATCTCTATCTCTACGAAATGTACTATCTCTACGAAATATATATCTTGTACTAATCTAGCTTAGTGTTTCTAGTTTCTGATGTCCCAATGGCTGGTCACCTCAGACTCAGTACCCGCACACGCGTGCATCCTATTTCCCTGTGTCGGTCTCTCTCTCTACTCGGCCACCGACACCCAGGACAACCAGCGGAAACGAGACACAAAAAATACACCTTCTGTGAGACGAAGCCACGACTCAGGGAATATAATTTTATTGTAGTACTTCCCCTTCCCATCACAATACGTCGCTGAAGCTGATTTGTAACTAAGAGGTGTATTTCACATTTATGCCGTGAACGTCTCCGGAGCCGACCCAACTACCTTATCCAGCACTTTGCCTACTATTCATGAGATCCCGTAGCTTCCACTATGAATGTCCCGCACAGGCAGAGACGTTTATCACAATTGTCGCAACCTTAGCTGTGGCTCCTTTAAATACGAAACATGTTTGTCAATGGAACGAATGCAAATGCACTTAGCAACACATTCAGTCACTCGTTTCATTTATATAGATTGTTAGTCCATGTACTCGTCCTTTCTCGCTGCCCATCTCCTCTTACCCCTGTATTTGAAAAATTACATCTATCTGCCAAATGTAATGGTGATCAGTCACACGGAGTAAAAGCCTGGAGTAAGGTCATCTTCACCATGCAGCGTACGATGTCTTACTTAGACAGTTTCCTTGTATTGAAGGACAGGCGTGTAAAATTTCTTCAATACCTTGAGACTGAAGTACGAATTATTATGTACACAGTGACCTTCCTCCTGTATTTTTAGGTCATGTGTGCAAAACTTAATCAATATCGGAAGAAAATTGCAGATTTTCTCGGCGCCCGTACCGTAAATAAAGTACCCTCCATCATACAGCAGACGAAAATTTCTGGAGACTATCCTCATTGGACGAACGAAATCGCAGCGCATGAAATACGAATCTAATCCGACATGGAGAGTCTTTACAAAATCACCAATTACTTTCTTTCCTTTTTTTCTTTTTTTAGCGTCACCTACCGGGCTCAAATGTGACTCTGAGACTCACAGGGGTCCACTCAAACACAAACACAAAGTTTCTTCAAAATCAGTCCAGCGGCTTACATACAAACGTACAGAAATTTGATCGGGTGAAAGACAGCTTTGACGTATAATTTTTGCCGTTATTCTCCTCCAAATAAAAACATTGTGTTTTTCCGATGACATTGTAATTCTGTCAAAGACAGTCAAGGTTCTGAAAGGGCAATTGAAGGTATTGGACAGTGTGTTGAAAGATGCGGGTGGTAGATGAGTTTACTTACTTGAATAGTAAAATAACATGACTGTCGCAATAAAGAGGAAATAAAATGCAGAATGACAATGGGAAAGAAAGCGTTTTTGGAACAGAGAAATTTGTTAACATCCAATATAAAGTGTAAGGAAGTCTTTTCTGAAGGCATTTGTGTGGAGTGTTGCCTTGTACGGGAGTGAAACATGGACGATAAATAGTTCAGTCACGAAGAGGATAGAGGCTTTTGAAGTGTGGTGCTACAGAAGAATGCTGAAGATTATGTGGGCGGTTCGCATACCTCATGAGGAGGCATTGGGGAGAAAAGGAATTTTTGGCATTCCTTGACTAAAACAAGGGATCGATTGGTAGGACACATTCTTATACATCAACGAATACTGAATTTTCACTCGATGTAAGTATGTGGGGTAAAAATCGCAGAGGAAGACCAAGAGATGCATATAGTAAGCACATTGAAATGGTTGTAGGTTGCTGTTGTTATGAGGAGATGAAGGGGGCTCGTTCATGATAGAGTCGGGTGGAGAGCTACATCAAACAAGTCTCCGGACAGAAGACCATAACAATAGGGACCTTCCTCAGACTTTAACGAATATTTCGCGCTCGACAACACATTCAGAGATTAATTTTTATGTAAAACTAAATGTTCAAATGTTTGTAAAGCAATGGGACTAAACTGCAGTGTTTATCAGTCCCTAGACTTACAAACTTACAAAACACATCTCCATGCGTGGAGGAGAACTCGACCCTCCGACTGAGGTCTGGGCGTCTTAGAGCGCTCGGCTATTCCGGCGCACCTATTTATAGCTAGCTGCTAAACCCGGCATTGCCCGGGTATATATGCATAATTCTAGTCTTATATTAGAAACGAAAATAAAAACTCGATAAAGATTTCACATTTATGTATCCATGAAAAAAGCTTAGAAATTGTGAAACAGTAAAACAAGAAATATGCTCAATGTAAAAAAAAAAAAATTAGTGCAGTATATAAAGAAAGGAAAATAGTGATAAAATGCAAATCATATATAACATTAATTTAATTCAAAAGTTGACTATAAACAATATTTATTGATATTTGTAATGGGAAATGTTCTGTGACTCTGTTTATGACGTCATATCTCCTGAACTATATATCGTAGATAGTTTTAACCCCACAGCGTATGGTGTCGGACAGTAATCAATATTCGTACCAAGTTTAGTTGAAATCAGTGCATTATTTTAGGAGATGTGGAAAAAAAGCGCATGATGTAGCAGTTATTCGAAAATTTCAATGTTTATGACCTGATACCTCCTGAAATATAGGAAGACTGTGATGTAAATTCGAAGGTGCATTCAGTGGTACATGTGCCTAATGTCTGAAAAATATGTCGTGAATGGTGTCAGCAGTAAAGACGTAATAAATCGAAACCACATGCGTGATGATACGCTTTTTCATTAAACAAATTGTTTATGCTTTCATATCTCATGAACTATAAGTCAAACTTTGATATAGTATCGAACGGAGATTCAGTAGTATGTATCTGTACCGTCTGTGAATTGTCTCACGAATACAATTCACAGTGTAGAAGTAAAACTTGTAACGTCATTGCAAATGCCGTAGATATACATCATGAACATCAGAAAAGTAGTAAGCGATAAACTTTTTTCCTTTCATCATTTCTTTGGGGTTGTCAGCTACTGAAATTACATTCAAAGTTTATTTCAAGTCGCTAAGTGCTCTCATTGTCTAATAGTTGACAAATAGTCACGCTATCACGCGCCGCATGATGGGGCAGATTTCATTGTTTATGAAGTACCGAAGGTGGTTTTATAACCATAACAAATGACTCCTGACCTTAAACAATATTTGTACCAAATTTGGTTGAAATCTGTTCATTGGTTAGGAGCAGATGTAAAATTTTACAGCATGATGCGGCCGTTTTTCAGGACTGTCATTGTTCATGACGTCATATTTCCTTATAAGACTCCTATAAACCAGAGTGGTATTGTCCGCCATTTTTCCCCAAGCTGTAGGAGTTGCCAATTCCGGACGAGCTCACGCGTTACCTCGCGTTTCATTTAACTCGCTCACACTCGCAAACTAGTCACTCTATGAACGTGGAATTTTCATCAATGTCTTCGTTAAGAACTACAATACATTTTCATTTTAGTTTTATTTATGGCAGTAATTCATAAACAGCATATACTGATAGTTTGCGAACATACACTTTCTGACGATGTTACGGAATTTTCGATATTCGAGGAACTTTTTTTCTGTTGAAGTTAGGTGAACACATTAAGCGAATGAAATGTTCAAAATACATCAAATTTTCATTCTCTTCAAACAGCAACTCTGTGAGAAATGTGTATAATCTCAGTTAAATATATCGCACTGGGAACCGCTCGCCCGCCCGTCTTCCGTATTAGAGCTCCTAATAATTAGGCACATGTTGTTACTTGTACTGACTTATTTTAACCAATTAAATTTAATAGTTGCAAACTACAATAGTGCTGCGTCTCTATGTAACATTCAATTTCAACTTTTCAGTTATATGAAAAGGATATTCTAAATATCTCAATACAGAGTGCTTTATTATATGAGGAAATGAGAACAAGTCAGTTCGTTAGCTAGTGAAGAGATCCTTACTGTCATTTTCAAGTATTCTCACATCAAATCCTCATTAGATCTAGTAACTTCCGTTCTGTTAATGCTAGGCGTTAAACTGAAGGAAATGGAACTCCTATTAGGTTTTGGAAACGGGAGTAATGGCTCTGAAACACATTAGACAAGAAGCAAAGAAATAAACATTTGTGAGTGACAAAGGAATATCTGCAAATCGAATAATAAATCTCTAAATTTACCCTTTTTCATTCTACAACTATATACTTCCTTGAATACCGCGACAGTATTGCGTAGTAACCATGCGGCAAAATACTCCCCTCTTTGCTTGTTATCATTTGTGAAAATATCATTTTGATACCTCTAACCGTGTAAGAGATACGCAATGATTCATTCTGGCCTTATCGCCATCGGAAATGAGTACAAATAGAATAAAGTTTAGCGGTATGAGTGAAAGGTAAAGATCTCCTCCTAAGCCGGAAATAAAATTCAATCCACTAGCGCCGGCCGCGGTGGCCGAGGGGACTGAGGCGCTCCAGTCACGGTCTGCACGGCCACTACGGTCGGGGGCTCGAATCCCCCCTCGGGCATGGATATTTGTGCCGTCCTTAGTTGTAGCTAGTTTGTAAGTAGTTTGTAAGTTTAGGAACTGATGACCCCGTAGTTAAGTCCCATAGACTTTACAAACATTTGAACATTTGAATCCACTAGGGAAGTTTCATCCGCAGCAACATATGGTACAACATGCACCAAACGGAATATCATAGCGGCCTCTATTTTTTACAGCAAACTTTTTCTAACGTAGCGCAGGCTCTTATTTTAAAGCCAATATCTTATTAACTATGAGTATTAACGAAATGATGAGCACTTCGTCACAATGATGACATATAAAGATTTAAGTAGCGGAAAAACTAAATATTTCTACCAATTAGTTGTTGCGAAATTGTCTGTAAAAGATGGCAGGACATACGCCTCTACGCTGTTAGTGCAGCGCGACTCCAATCATGTTGGGGAAAACATGGCGGACGATTCAGCCTGGCTATTTAGGAGCTCTATTTCCTTACGTTCTTACCCCGACAGCGATTGTCAGTAAGGAACATGTGTACCAACATTGGCTGAAATCGGTCCAGTAGTTTAAGAGGAGATGTGGAACATACGCACATACATACACTCATACCCACATACACATATTCAGCCAATTTTAAAAGACGTATAGATAGATATAAATAGATACATGTTCGGTGCACAATATCATGTTGTACACAGTGCTCTGACAAGGTAGCCAAGTTTATGCAACTTCATCTTGCGGCATTCCAACTTGATATGCAACACCTTGGCAGCTGCTACTGAAACAAATGAGAGGTTTCAGGCGAACTATGGATAGTTACATGCCAACGATATACTGCGTAAACTGTGGCCGACTGTTATTCTATTTATTATTATTATTATTATTATTATTATTATTATTATTATTATTATTATTATTATTATTATTATCATTATATAAATACGCTAACACGAAAATTGTGGTACAGATTATTAATTTATTCGTACAAGAAGGCAAATGAAAGTTACATAATTCGAAAGATTGTTTGTCGTAGATTTCACGAATATAAATATTATGTGTGCATTTAACCATTAAAAGTGGTAAAAGGAAGTAGAAAATTTCCTATCTACAGTTTGGATCAAGTTCTACATTCTCCAATAATCAGCTCACTGATTGGATATTCGCCTCGACCGAAGACGCTGTAATGCAGCGCATCTGCAGTATTAAAATAACGTATTAAAATAAGTGAATATTGAAACAATTTGTCCTGCCAACTCACTTTCTTGTGCCATTCAAATGCTTCATTTTCTCAGTGATTAAGAGTGGTTAAAGGAAATGGATGTTTTCATATGAATGCCGATATAAAGGATGATGCGCCGCGAGAGGCATCTAGCGGTGCTCTGGTGGAACTACGAAGTCGAGAATGCCTATATAAATGATGATGCGCCGGGAGAGACATGTAGCGGTGCACGGGTGGAACTACGACATGTTGTCACCTCTGGAATTCTGAATATCGCAGTATCGAAATAACATTATTTCTTGGCGTGTATAAATTTACGAACACCGAAATTGTAGTTCCATTTCAAATATTAGGCTAATGAAAGTTATATAATTCGAAAATGGCATGAGAAGTATATACTTTCGTTTTTATTTGTTTTTATTGTGTCAGGCATTTTCCTTAACACGTAAAAGATACCGTTTCATACCTCTCAGTGCCGGTTAAATTTTACCAAATATCCCAGCGGCCTCCTATGATAATGTTGGCAACAGATGCTGAATAGTGAGAATCGTATGAGTCTTCATTTTAGCCAATCGCTTGAAACCGCTAATGTTTTCTCATGGAATCTTCGCTTTACGAGGGCAATTATTTTTACTGAGCGTACGAGGATAAATACAAGAACCTGTCAAGCATAAAGCAGGAACAGCATTAGGGTAAGGTATTACAAATTCGGTATAGGTACAATTCCGATCAACATAAGTTTTCGCACCATTTGTCATTCTGGTAGTGCCTCGTTGTGTGGCATTGTAGTGTGGCAGATTTCTACAGCTTGTCCTGTCTTTTCCAATAATACACCACTTTGTACTAAGGAGATATAAATTTTTTTCCTGTTAAGTGGTAAGTCAAGCTACTTACTCTAACGCACTCTTATAAATTACCTAGTTAAGGGTGACTGGATTCGCTGCCAAAAATGCAATATTTGGTACCACGAACTATGCGTTGGTGTCTGACAGAAAAAGTGATTTTTATGAGGAAGATGCCCGTAATCAAAATTGTACGAGGATTTGATCACAATTGTACCTAGTGTGGTACATTTTCGATAGATTTTTCTCAATTCTGTAACCTTTTTTTTGTGTTTATACCAATATTTGTAATTGTCTAATATTTGTGTTACATATTCATTAAACATCCAACAACAAGTGCCTTAGTTAAATTATTTGTTTTTTCAATACATTTCCGGTTACAATAACATTTGTCTGAAATGGTCGAAATTGTACCACCTTACCCTATTTGTTTACTTCATGGTCTATACGATAAACTATTCGAGTCATTCTATGTGGTTCGAACAACATAATCACGCGAGACCGCCGACATGATACGTAAAATTTTACCCCCCAGTGACCACTGTAAACACAATTGGTCGATTTTCGACCAGAGGCAGTACTAGTTACTATTATTAGCAATACGAATGCCCCATATACTGGACGCCACATTCGCGAGCCTTTCTGACGCGATGGCACCTGTTGATATCCGGCTTATTCTAGAGCCCAGCTGCAGAAGAAGTCGGCAGCAAATCATGCCGCCTCCTCGTCGCCTGTTTAACCGCGGCGGCGCCGTGAGGTGGACGCGGCCCTTCCTTTGGAATTAATCGACCACCCCCACCCCCAACCCCCGCCAGGCCATAAAAAGCGGAATATCTCCATATTAAGCGGCCGGCTGACACTAACTACTAGCCGCGATTTACTCGGCCGCCAGGAGGGGCCGAACTGCCGAATAATGAGCCTGCCCGGATTTATGGCGCAGGCGCAGGGCGGGAGGCGAAAAGAGTCCGGCCGAGGCGAACTCCGGCCTGTCGCGCAAACAGGGAGTCAGTTAACGCAGCCGCCACCGCAATACAAGCCAATCTGGACTCGTTCTGCCAGTTATTCTTGCTATGTGGAGTGTTTTACGTGTGACGTCACTGCTAGTAACTTCACAATAGCATTTCATTTTTGTAGTGCTCTTCAGTGAGCAGACTATTTCGATGCAGCTCTCCACGCTACCCTGTCCTGTGCAAGCCTCTTCATTTGAGAATACTTACGACAACCTCTATCCTTTTGAATCTGCTTACTATATTCAACCGTCGGCCTCCCTCTACTATTTTTACCCCACACACTCCCTTCTAACGCTAACCTGACGATTCCTTAATGTCTCAGAATGTGTCCTACGAACCTACCCTTCTTTTAGTTAGGATATGTCAGAAACTCCTTTTATCCCCAATTCGGTTAAGCACCTCCTCTTTAGTAACGTGATACACCCATCTAACCTTCGCCATTAGTCTGTAACACTACATTCCAAAAGCTTCTATTATCTTTCTGTCTGAACTCCTTACCGTCTATGTTTCACTCCCATACAATGTAAGGTCACAGATGGTGACCTTCCATCTGCGGGTTGATTACAGAGATATGTAATCGTATTATACTTGTAAAAGTTTAGTATATTTTTGTGAACTAATATTTTAGGTATTTCTTTACTTGTTCATTTCAGGTATATTATGTGTTTAATTTGTGATGTTAACTGAATATTTTGATTGTACATATGTAAACTAAGCTGTCAAAGATATTATGTTTGAATGTAAGCAGCGGGCTCTACTGATTGTTGATGCTGAGGCAGTCGGTGAGAGACGGAGTCTGAGTGTGGGTCTCGAGGCGTGCGTCTGTGCCGCTAAGTTCGGTTCGTCGCGTGCAATCGCCGGTACGAAAACCGCGGAACGTTTATTCATGTATATTGGAAGAAGAATTGCTCACAGTGAAAGTTTATTTTGAAAACTGCGGGAGTGCCATTTATCGAAACAGTGTCTCCAAGTGTCAGACTCGGTGATCGCGTCGTACGTATGCAATCGCGTCGTGCGTGTTAAAACTGGACTAAGGAACATATCACCGTTGTGAGACGATTCATGTATCGTGTAACTGACCCATTCACATGAATGAACATTTAATGAACTTGTATGAAAATAAGTTTTGCCTTGCAGCCTCATCATTGTCAACTGGACCACTGTATGGATGTATATATCATTGCTGATGGATTCTTACGTGAAGTTTATGTGAAGAAACGAATGCTAGAGATGATTACTATTTTGTTACTTTTATATTAGAAGAATGAATTGAAAATTAACAAAGACTTTTTCTACGAATATCTGACAGACCTTATAAGAACTAATTTGCAAAAATAATTGAAAAGGCATTAGAAAATTTGATAGGAATGCGAAAGTTTAATTGACGAGGACATATAATCTTCATTCATTCAATAACAATTGAGACTGAACTGAGAAAATGAAATAGTGTGTGCACTATAAATAGAGATCAGTGATTATTGTTAGAATTTTCATGAAACAATAATAAACAATATCATATTAACAATGAATCAGTTAGCCATTTTGACAATAATGAGAGAGGAAGTTAGTAAAAATCATTAAGAGAATTATTTATAATAGTTAACGTCAATAATTTATCTGATTACGTAAATGTACTTGTGCACAGCTATTGTTTCAATATAAGAAAACCCACAGCAAAGATCAAAGAATCAGTCATTTTCAAAAGGAAAATCATAAATGCAGTTTTATGTTACGACAAAAAGATGACATACGGAATTTTTTTTTTTTAATTCTTGCAAAACGATTACAGCTGTTCCAGTTAGCAGGATATATATCCTCTGGATATTTTATAAGATGGGATGGTAGTACAATCTTCTGTGAAGGGATCAGATGTGCAAAGACTAAATAGCAATCATATTCATTCAGTTAATTAACAAGCCAATTAATTTGATTAATAGTGACAGGACCTAAATCAGAAAAGTCAACTGTATCTTGTGTGTATAGATCTGACTAACTGTTACGAACTTTTACCAGTGTGTTTCGAGCCAAAATCATTAACGAACCATTTTATTCTCATTTTTCAATCAAAAATATTTATCCACCACCACACCACACCTTATAACAATTCCAGACAAATGCTTTCAAAAAGGACTTCCTAACATTTAAACTTATATTGGATTTCAACAAAATTCGCTTCTGCATTTTATATCTTCTTCACTTCGGCAATCAGAAGTTATCTTGCTACCCAAATAACAAAACTCATCTATTTATTTTATTGTCTCATTACCTAATTTAATTCCTTCAGCATCACATGATTTTCTGACACTACATTCCATTACTCTCGTTTTACTCTACTTAATGTTCATCTTATACCTTCATTTCGAGATTCCGCCCATCCAGTCCAATTGCTCATCCAGGTCCTTTGCAGTCTCTGACAGTATCACAATGACATCAGCAAACCGCAAAGTTTTTCTTTCTTCTCCCTGAAGTTTAATTGCTTCTCCAAATTTCTCCTTGCTTTGCTTCACAGCTTGCTCAATATACAGATTAAACAACTCTGGGGAAAGGCTACAACCCTGTCTTACTCCATTCCCAACCTCTGCGGCCCTTTCTTGCCCTTCCACTCTAGAAACTGCTGTCTGGTTTTTGTGCAAGTTGAATATAGCTCTTCCATCCCTATAATTTACCCCCGCTACCTTCAGAATCTGAAAGAGTGTATTCCACTCAACGTTGTGAAAAGCGTTCTTCAGATCCACAAATACTATAAGGATAGGTTTCCGTTTCCTTAATCCATCTCCTAAGATAAGTCGTAATGTGAGTATTGCCTCACGTGCGCCTACATTTCTCCTAAATCCAAACTCCTCGAGGTCGGATTCCACCACTTCGTCTGTAAATAATTCGTGTTAGTATTTTGCAACCATGACTTGTTAAACTGATAGTGCTGTAATTTTCGCATTTGTTTGCACTTGCTTTCTTTGTAATCACTATATTCTTTAAGTCGGAGGGTATTTCACACAGTTTGCATATCAGATGTAACAATTTGTTCATGACTGGCTCTCCTAACGATAACAGCAGTTTAGACGGAACATCTACTACAGAGGCCTCGTTTCTACTCAGTCCTTTTAATGCTGTGTCAAATTCTTCTCGCAGTATCATATCTTCTATCTCATATTGCTCTACTTCGCCTTCCATTTCTAGATTAGTGCGATTTATTGTCTGATGCATTTTCGTTGTAAATATTTTATTTGATGTATTTTGTACGTGTAACTTTTCTGTGTATGCAGTAATTGTAATTTATTGTTTTGTAACTCAAACTGCCGCGGTGGAGTAGTCGAGCGGTCTAAAGCACCTCGCTGCGGAGCGCGCGGTTGCTCGCCGTGGAGGTTCGAGTTCTCCCTGGGGCACGGGTGTGTGTGTTTCTCCGTAGGTTAGTTTACCTAGGTTTAACTAGTTTGTAAGCTACGGACTGATGACCACGCAGTTTGGTCCGATAGATTTTTCAAACATTTGAACAGTTTTGAAAATTAGATGGGTAGATCACGTAACTAATGAGGAGGTGCTAACCGAATCGGGGAGAAAAGGAGTTTCTGGCATATCCTGACTAAGAGAAGGGCTAGATTAGTTGGACACATTCTGAGACATCAAGGAATTGTCAACTTAGCATTAGAAGGAAGAGTGTGGGTAAAAATCGTAGAGGAAGACCGAGGGACGAAAACAGTAAGCAGATTCAAAAGGATGTAGGTTGCCGAACGTATTCTCAGATGAAGCGATTTGTACAGGACAGGGTAGCGTGGAGAGCTGCATCAAACCAGTCTGCGGACTGAATACCACATCAACAACAACTTTTCTATGTAATAAAGTAATTGGATTTATTGTTTTGTAACTCAAATTTATGGAGAATGGGCAGTCAATAAAAGATATCTCTGAACAAAACAAATGACTGTAGAGAGCGTAGACTGCTGCGCGGCTAAAAATTTGGCACCGGCTCTGAAACTGTGAGTGGTCCTCGCCGTGATCGAATGTAGCGCTACAGTGGATATGGTAAAGTCGCGGAACCACGGACATCCGCGGAAAGAAGAAGAAATTGTAATTTTTAAGATGTGATACATAGCACGGAGACGACCTCCAAACGACATGCATCGCTTCGATATATCGAATCCGGTTTGTAGCTAATGTTGATTTTTACAGTGATCTGTATCCCTTTTTTTACGAATATGTCATTTATTTTATTTATTTATCGTATGGCATATGACAGCAGCATATATACAAATATAATTACACAAAGAACAAGAATATATATACAAATAAAAGTAAAAGACTGTACAAGAGCTTATTTTCAGTACATATGATATATATGACAAAACACGGGAATTAGGACATATGTCATGCGAGACAAGCTTTTGGCTGCACATCAATGTCCAGATCTTTAATCCGGTGTGGCTTCTATAAAGTCCTCAGCAGAGCCACTATATTTTCTTCTTGGGCCCACTTTTACGATCGGGTCCAGCGTCTGCTCAGGTGCTCCACAATCTCAACTTAGTCTGTCCATAAGTCCGCACTTATAAAGCAGGGCCCTGCATCTTGTATGGCCACTTCGAATGCCATTGAGCTTAGTCCAGTCTTTCTTGCGAAGTTAAACCCTTTTAGTTCTTTTGAGGGATCACTTATGAGGTGATGAATACTGACTGAATTCTCCCAATCCTTTTTCCAGTTCTCTTTTAGGTTGAAGGTGACCCCTCCTCTTATATAGCAGTTATTCCATATCGGCTTTCGTGATTTCAAATGGTAATTTGGCAAATTTTTTATGACATCCTGCATAGGTAAACGTTTCATTTATTTGTTTTTACTATTTTTTCCCATTCTTTAACACAAACTTTTTGTCTTCTTAGCAATGATGGAGAGCCACGGTGTTTGTGTAGACTTTGATGTTCCGGTGATTATCGGCTTGGTTTCGTGGAGCTGCACGTCTACCTTGTAGGTGTGGTAGCTTCTCTCCCAGACCGGAGTACAGTATTCGGCAGTGGTGTAGACTATCGATGTTGCTGCTGTTCGCAGTGTGGTTGCATCTGCACCCCCAACAACTTCCCGCCAATTTTCTATAATATTATTTCGTGTTTTTAGTTTCTGGCCAACATTTTTAAGGTGTTCTTTACAGGCGAGGGACCTATCAAGTGTAACACCCAAATACTTAGGATGTTGGTTAAATAACACAGACAGTTGTTGATTGTTGAGGTGAAAAGGGTAAATTTCAGTCTTAGACGGATTTGGGCACAAACATCATCTTCTGTAGTATTTGCTAAGAACTTCAAGGTCATCTGTTAGAATGTTTGCACCTTCTTCGAGAGATTTACTTTGCACTGCAACGGCCAGATCGTCAGCGTATCCGAATTTTTGGCTCACTGTGTAAGGCATATAGCTGGCATAGAGGTTGAATAGTAATGGTGCCTATACTGAGCCTTGAGGTAATTCATTCTTACTCTTAAGGGAATTCATTATGTCCATTCCACTTGTTACTTTAAAACTGCGATTGGAAAGCATATTTTTCAGGAGAGTCTGAGTCGAAGGCATGGGATCACTTTCTTGAGTTTCATAATGAGTCCATCCAGCCATACAGTATCGTAGGCAGCTGTTAAGTCTACATGTGCGACTGATGTTTTCACTCCTCTTTGAAAGCCAGCTTCTATGTATGATGTCAAAGCAAGTACCTGTTCGCAACAGCTGCGATTGCTGCGGAAGCCTGCCTGGAATGGTGGTATCACTTCATCTATAGTCTTGTAGATACGATTGTAAACGAGTCGTTCCAGCAATTTGAAGCTTATGCTGAGTAATGCTATTGGTCGATAACTAGATGGTTCTGTGGCAGGTTTACCTGGTTTGCGTATTGCAATTGTGTGAGTTGTTTTGAACTCCTGTGGGAGCTTACCAGTGCTGAATACGTCGTTGTAGAATTCTCTTAGCCAAGCTACTCCATTCATAGGTCATGATTTTAAAGGATTCGGTTAGGCAGGAACCGGAGAATACAGCCTGAATTGTTTTGAGTAAACATAATTATCAGAGTGCCATTGGAATAATATCTGAATACATACGTATTTTAGATAATAAATAATCTGTTATCATCGTAAGGTAAAAGTTTACATAACGTCCCGGCGATTTAGTGTGCTGATGTTGGCAACGACCTTTGAATGCTGTTTGAAAACTCGATCACAAATAATTAGAGGGAATACTTCTTCGTACTGACAGTGAAGTAAATAATTAACGCTGTTCCAGCTCTTTTATGTACCCTTGTCCGGTTAGTAAATTAATTATTCTCGTAAAGCGAACATTTTGTTGCCAACATTAGCACTTTACTCTTCCGAGACGGTAAGTAAAATTTAACCACCTCGTAAATTACTAATTACCAAAAGAGAATGTATCATCGATCACAGGCCTCAGTCAAAATATTCCCGCTTTCGGCACTCACTTGCGAAATAATAATAATAATTAATAAAAAATGAGATAAAATCTATGGTAACATATAACTTACCATCAGACTGAAGCTAGAGATTACTTTCTAAACACAAAATCTTAATCTATAATCCCATTTGCTTGTTCACATATGAATTTTACGTACTTTTCTTAATGCGTATGTTGTTCTTCGTCCTTGTCATCCTCCTCCAATCCTATCGCTGTGTACGCCACTGCTTGCACTAGACAATAGTCGGCACTACACTTCACACACTAATCACTATTAGGAGCAATTGCTGCTTCACATACTAATCACTATTCGAATCACCCGCTGCTTCCCGTCCCGACATTCGCTTGTTCGATACTATCGCTTCTATACGAACCGCTTCGATATACATTGTTTGGACGCCTAAGCCGGATAACATCTTCAAAATTACAGAAGAAATTTGACTACTTTCTTTCGAAAGTGCGGGATTGCCTTTTCGCTAAAGTGTTTGCCAGTGCAGATTCAAGTCTACGGGTCGGTCGCCAACCGTCGTGTCGTGCGGAAACAAATGGAATCCTTACGTGTCAGTCGTGAAACAATCACGGTACGCGAAATCAGACCACTCACAAACAATTAAAGTTGATAGACTGTGTCAATTTAAATAATGTCAATTTATTTGAAATTAATGTCTCAAAACTTTTGTTAGCACATAATGCGAAGGAATCATCTACTGGAATTGAATGATTGTACAACAATATTCTCTCTTATTCTGGAATGTTCTGTTTGTTGAAACTGCCGAGGAACTGTATCATCATAAAGGTGAGTACAAAATTATAATTAGTTGTGACAAACCTTCTTTTCCATTAAAATACAAAGTGCAACTAACTCATGTGTGAGTATTTCTTGAAAACCAAATCCACTGAAATTAGTCTTGAATGTTGTTTGAGGGTTAAAAAAACCTCTTTCTTGTGATATGCTAGCTGTTCGATCTGCCACTTCTGCCCTTACAACAGGACAATCGGCGGATGTATGTGCTGAGTGGAAGTACAGGAAGTAGTTTACGTTCTCGAATCGAGATCGTTCCAACCAGCAGCGTTGCTCAACTGACGCCGCGCGTCTGACGCGTGTAACGATAAATTATTCTCCAAGGACCATTCCGCCACATAGAAGGCAACAATCTGACTGCTTTCAGACTGGCTCAGTTGACTGTAGTATCGCGGTCAGGGGGGGGAGGGGGAAATCACCAGACTGACGTGATGAAGGGCAACACGCAAATTGTGTCTTTCTCGATTTCAAAAAGGCATTTTACGCAGTGCCGCACTGCAGACTGCTAACGAAGATACGAGCTTATGGATTAAGTTCACAGAATTGTGATTAGCTGGAAGTCTTCTTAAGTAGTAGAACGCAATACGTTGTTCTCGATGGCGAGTGTTCATCAGAGACGAGTATATCGTCAGATGTGCCCTAGAGGAGTGTGATAGGACCGCTGTTATTTTCTAACTATATAAATGATCTGGTAGGCAGAACAACTTGTGATTTCCGGCTGTTTACTGATGATGCTGTGGTGTATGGGAGGTTGTCGTCATTAATTGACTAATAGTACACAGGATGACTGAAGCAAAATATCTAGTTGGTGTGAGGAATGGCAGCTATCTCTAAATGTAGAAAAATGTAAGGTGAAGCACATGAGTAGGAAAACTAACTCCGTAATGTTCCAATACAGCATTAGTAGTGAGCATCTTGATATAGTCGCGTTGTTCAAATATCTGGGCGTAACACTGCAGAGCGATATGAAGTGGAACGAACATGTAAGGGCAGTTGTGAGTAGGGTGCAAGCCGACTTCGGTTTATTGGGAGAATTTTTGGAACATGTACATCTGTAAAGGAGACCGCGTATAAAACGTTTGTACGACCAGCTGTTGAGTGTTTGGGACCCGCTGCAGATCACTTTAAAGAAAGACATGGAAGCAGTTCAGAGACGAGCAGCTAGGTTCGTTACTGGTAGTTTCGACCAATGTGCGAGTGTCACGGAAATGCTCCGGCAATTCAATTGGGGGTTACTGCAGGAAATACGACGTTCTTTTCGACAAGGGCCGGAATTTGAAGCTGACTGCAGAACTACTGTGCCGCGTACTTATATTTCTCGTAAAGAGCAGAAAGACAAGAGAAAATAGGGCTTATACAAAGGCATATAGACATTAATTTTTCCCTCCTTCAATTTGGGAATGGAATAGGAAAGGGAATGCATATTTCAACTTGGCACCTGTCACTCACCCTCAGGTGGAAGAAAGATTGGAGTCTGACGTCCCGTCGACAGCATGGTTATTAGAGACAGACGGATCCTCAGGTGAGCTATCGAAGACTGACGAGAGCGCCAATGGTACGCAATATATAGCACGCTAAGATAGTTCCTCGCAAGCGTCAAATTAAGATAGTCACACTGCCCAGCGATGGTAGAACGGCCGGGTAGAATATCCGTTATCCCTAAGGCACTTACAATTAAAAAAAGAACCAAGAAGTAGAGGTGAGCATGCCAGCAAACTCTCTTGCTTTTCTTCCGGTTTTTGGGAACCTGTCGTTCAAAATAGCAAGAATCCTACAGAGTTTTCAAATGAAAGTGGTTTTTTTCTTCCACAATTTTAGATTTCTGATTTACTTGATTCAGTAAGGAACATTTTGATATTACGAAAGATCGGTATTTACAAAATACCCTGGAAGAACGTTGCACGGAACACAAACTTTGCATCAGACCTTTGCAACCAAGCAAATCTGCTAGAGCTGGACATTGTATATCCACTAGTCACTCAGTGGAGTATTCTAAAACTCTAGCCTCGGCAACATCTTTTTGGGATTCCATTATTAAGAAATCGGTGGAACTTCATATGGCGGAGAATGTGATTAACCGTGACAGCGGCTACAAGCTGGACAACGCATGGAAACCTGTATCTCTAAGATTTGCTCAAATCGACGTCGACAGAGAGCGCTGCTGTCCACAGCGAGTGGCAGTGGACAGAACAACTGAGTTCCGCCGTTCTACCATCGAAGGCGCTGTTCGTTGGGCAGTAGCGGAGAAGCGAGGCAACTGTCCCCGAATTGAAGCGGCTGATGGCCGCCATTTGCAGGGAAGAATCCTAGTACTGGGGTTGTGATTTGAAGTATACGAGATGCAACAAGAGCAAAATAAATCACAAAATAAACCCACGTTTGTTTAAAAAAAATACTGATTATTGTTGGCTGTTTAAAAAGCATTCTTAAATGAATGAAGTTTCCTAATTTTCTAAATACGTCTGCATAGAGACACGAAATTTAAGAATGTAAGGCTCTTTACGGAGAAGGTAGAGCGACTTTTTGATCGGGATATTTGCATAAGATTATTCCATGAGACTTGTAAAGTAGCAGAAACTGCTATTATTATTTAATTCACGTAATTTTCTGTCAGGTCCTGTTTACTTTTTGCCGACTACTGTGTACGTTTTCCACGCTTATTTTTGTACACCACATTTTTGCCCACATTCCTTTCTATATTACATAGAATTCCTCTTTCAACTTCCTCGAATTTGGGTATGAATAATTGTAATGACTCATACAATTTTAAATAGGCATTTCATTCGCGCATTACTTTTTAACAGAGATTGTACTTCTCAAAGTCGTTGAGTATGCAACATTCAATCAAGTAATGACCATTTACGAAGTAAAATCACCACCTATTAAGTGTCTAAAACAATTATTCGTCCCACTTCTGCATCATACTTATATTTATGATAAATACCTCTTATACGCCTAGTTATTCATTCAGCTAAATTTAGTATTGTTAGTAATTGTATGCAAATAAAATATAAGTATTTGACAAGCAACGAAGTATGTTTCTGAGTTTTAGAGAATCATTTGTAAGAGGAAACCTAAAGAAAAAGAAACGCTCATGATTAATTATTTTTCCATGAAAATACTATACGGTATGGTCTGTAAAATGTAACAATGTTTTTGTCTTCCTCTCTGCTTCCGTTCTTACTGTTACAATTAAAAGCAGCACACTAACGAACCATGTTTACGCACGGCTGCCCTGCAAATGGCGGCTTCAGTCACATTCAATGTGGGGACGCGACACTAGCGCCAGCGAGCGGTCTAGGTTTTATTTACTGAGTCTATGGTGTGGACCCTCTGCATTTGACGCATGTTCGGATCAGTCTCAGTGTGCTATATATTGTGGAACCATTGGCATCCTCGTAAGTCTTCGATGGCTCGCCGGAGGATGGCTGGCAGGTTTCCAGTTGAAATACAGTGCTGTGTACACATGGAAGACTGGCTGCAAGCCCGAAATATCTTTGGATACTCCATTCGGCGACAAAATTTTATACTTCACATCAGTACTCACCATAGTGCACATGTCTGGTTGAGCACCTCAAAGAGACATGTGAATTATGGCGGTTATTATTTTATGTATTCTTTTACTGTTTTAATTTTAACCAGTCACCCATTTTATATCTGACTATGCACCAGGACATAGTTTTATATATAACTTTCATCCAATATATCTACCAGATTTTATGTGGCGCATTACAATAAGCAGTTTAATGCCAATGAGACCATATGATGAAGACCTGATGATGACAACATAGTGTGTCAAAACTGATCGTCTTGAATAAAGAAAAGAAAAACTGCGATCTTGGCATCTATCCTGTTTAAACAATAAGATCGTTCCCTAAGATAAGTAAATTAAGTCACAATGAAAATGTGGGAGAGACATTAAAATAATAGAATGAAACTTTCATTCT